>JASAUF010000276.1:40000-2440000 GCA_030180095.1 Magnolia changhungtana | reverse complement strand
TCTTTTCACCTACCAATTTTATTTTTTTTTTGGAAATTGACCGTACTTCCCTCGAAGTGTGGGAAAATTACCTTGAAAGCTATGACACTCCATGTATTCCTAGAAGGGCCTTCTTATAGCTTTTGGAGATTGTTTTGGACGAAAATGCCCCTAACCTTGGTTCAAGACTTGTACTGTCCTGGAGTGAAGTGGAAGTCATCTGCTGTTGCAACCTCTGAGAAACAGACGGATCCGCTACTCCCCGGAACTGGCCAATGGATGGTGCTCGGCGCTCTGTGGGCCCCACCACCACGTATGTGTTTTATCCATACCGTCCATATATTTCTCCAGATCATTTTATGGTAAGAGTCTAAAAATGAACGATAATCTAATCACGGTGGGCCGTAGGAGGATTTTAATGGTGGATATCCAATAATTATAATTTTCCTATAATGTGGTCCACCTGAGAGTTATATCACTCTCGTTTTTCAGTTCTGGACATAAAATGATATTTAAAAGTGGATGAACAGCATGGTTGAAGAACATACATCATGGTAGGGCCCACAGAGCACCAATCACCAGCACAACGAGCTTCGGAAGGGGCAAATGTTGCATTTATTTACCTTTGAAAGACCCTCTTCTTATTCTTCTTTTGTTTTCCTAGAAAAGCGAAGATCCAGGGACCAATAGCCAAAGATCGACGTTGTTACAATGGTACTTTAGCGATACTTCCACAAGCCAATCCGCATTCATGCATTTCTTTGCTCTGTTATTCAAAATAATGGAGTAGATATTCGAAGAAACCATAGAGCCCCTATCGCGTTCTTCCTTTATTCATGATCCCTTCTCTTTCCTCAGGGATGTTCATGATCTTCCTAAAGCTCAATGGCTTCCACAGTAAGTTTTGAAGACAATTTTCGAACTCCGCCAACTAGACAATTTCAAGGGGCACCTAGCCAGTGGAAAAACGTTAACTTCTTCCATTAGCTTCTTCCATTTCCTTCTGCCCTATCCTTCGTAGCTCTTGTTCTTCAGAATCATCACCGTTGAGCTTAAATGCTTCCCATACAACATGACAACCGTGACCGTTGTAACATGACATCCAAGACCATAATCACAACTCAATAGGAAGAACACTCTCTTCAACCATCATTGATTTTTTGCTGAAGAGAGATCTTCTTCCTACTGTAAATGTCATTATGGTCGTAGTTGTCATGTTAATCGGTCGTGGCTGTCTTGCTAGAAAGGAGGCCAAGATGCATTTATGGTGTTTGTCATGTTAATTGGGTCGTGGCTTACATGTTGCATGTGACGCTTATTTCGGATGGTCGCTCTAAATTTGAAGGGAAGGGTCGTAGCTTTTAACCACCGAAGATGAGAGTGAGGAGGATGATAATATCCCCATTTGCAAATTTAGGTGGAAGAAACTTGCAGAGTCTTGCCTTGCATGCCGAGCGTCTCTTCTGAAAGTCACTGTATTATATGGGTCGTGGTTGTCGTGTTTTGTGGATTGTAGTTGTCATGGATCGTTTGATTAATTTTACAATGGATCGTGATTTTCAAGTTATATGGGTCAAGCTTAGCTTGCCCTAGTTTAGCCGCCAGCCAGGTATTGTCCTCCTTCACCCATTCAAGATGAGCCTTTGTGGTTGTCAGTTTGGACTCAACAAAGTCTAAACGAGACTGAAGCCCATTGACCCCCCCTTGGAGCATCGCCTTTAGCCTCTCCCAAATCAACAAAAACATTGGTAATGCCTGAGAAAGAAAAAGAGTTAGAAAGTATAAAACGACAATCAGAGCCAACAAATCGAGTAAGGTTGAGAGCTTACCGTATAACAAACCGAGGCAAAGTCTTTAATGAACGACACAGGAAGGCGAGTAAGAGTATTGGTGATTGATTTGCCGCCTAGTAAACTAGGAGAGACATATGATAGCCGGGTGAAAATATCTCCGATCCCAATAAGGGTCATAGTTTGTAATGTAATATGGGATGTATTTTTCATGTTATACGAATAACAATATTCATATAACGGGCCCAAGCGAGGTTTGGTCGTGGTTTGCATGGCAGGTTGGTCGTGAAGACGACATGGGTCGTGGTTCACATGAACAATGGGTTGTGTTTGTCACAGCATATGGGTCGTGGTTCTCATTTAACAACAACGATCCACTATTCATAATAACCACGACACAATGCAATGGACAATCATGACCCACTATTGATCAAAGTTTTATGGGTCGTGGTTGTAATATTGTATAAGTCTTGGTTATGATGAAATTTGGATCCTGAATGTAATTATTACAGGGTCGTGGTTGTCCTGTTATACAGATTGTGGTTTTCGTGTAATATGGTTTGTAGTTGATGTGAAGCATTGATCGTAGTTGTCATTTTCAAATGGGTTCGTGTTCGTTTTGCATGGTCATTGTTGCCTTGTTTCATGTGTCGTTGTTGACAACCACGGCACTGATTTTTTGCACTACCCATTTACATGACAACCACGATCATTATATCATGAAAACCACTACCTATTGTATGTATACTATTTCCATCTTTGCGTTCGTGGCTCAGATGCATAAGGGCTCGTTATTATCATCCACATTGGGTCGTGGTTGACATGAAACATGGGTCATGACTGACATTGGATAGGTCTTGGTTGTCATGATACATGGAACCTGAAATGGATTGATACATAGGTCGTTGTTGTCATTTTATTTTGGTCATGGTATATGTGAAGTATTGATCGTAGTAGATTTGGGTCGTATTTCTCGTGTTAAAATGGTCATGCTTCACAGTTGTAATGGTTCGTGGTTGTCGCAAACACGATGATCTTATGAGAAACATGACCCATACAATATGACAACCACGATCCACCTGTCATGAGTGCCACGACCCGTTGTTAAGCTCACCATTTTCTTTATGGATCATGGTTGAAATGCACAAGAATTCGTGCTTATCATCCACATTGCATCGTGGTTAACACGCACCAAGGTTCATGAATCAATGAGTATATATATTACAGTTCAAATTACATGATCGCAAACAATAACAAAATAAACCATGACCCAATCATCACGACAACCACGACCCGTATAACATGATAACCACGAACCCATATCAAAAGACAACTATGACTAATGCTTCACGTCAATCACGAACCATATAAGACATCAACCACGATTTTTATTATATGACAACCACCACCCATATATCATTACATTCAGGATCAATATTTCATGATAACCACAACATATATAACATTATAACCACGATCCAAATACAATGATAGTCACGACCCATGTATCGTGTCTTAAGCGTGATCATAGGGATTGTCTCTGTCTGAGCACGACCTTATAATTTGAATCCTTCCATCCCAGCTTTTCTGAGTTCAAGGCTGATGTAAAAGTCCTACAAAAGAACTTGATATTTTGTCGATGAGCACCTACTCGGAGTTGGTGGACCTGGTGTGTAATGGCTTCTTCGGGATTCTAGGCTGATGTAACCTGACTTCTTCTGGGTTCCAGGCTGAAGTCAAAGCTCTACAAAAGAACTCGTTATTTTGTAGCATGACTACAACAATCTGTATAATATGACAATAACTATCCATAAAACATGAAAACCACGACCCATAGCAACTGACACCACGACCCATGTAACATTGACAACCACGATCCGTATATCATCAAAGGTAGAGATGACTTTGATCAAATCGTGACAATGAAAGCCCTCACCATATCCAGTTTGAAGCCCAAGTCTTTGGCCTACAACTCTGTATCATGGTTATTATGTTATATGGGTCGTGGTGTTAATGTTCGATAGGTTGTAATTGACATGATGATATATATCGTGGTTTTCATTGTATATGGATCGCTGCAGTTATGGATCATTGTATTCGAATTTTAAGGACCAGTATGCCCTCGACACGTAAAAAGAGGCAATGATGAAAGGTGAGGTTGGCGGTATTTGTACTGTGCTGGTATTCTCATAAGATTTTGGTTATCTCTCGGTTGTGGGATAGATCTTATGTAAATTTTCAATCTACACCGATTGTTAGTTGTTAGAGTATGTACTAATCATTATCCAAAATTTACAACCTTACTTACAGGCGTAGTTGATCACACTGAAATAAACAGTTATAAGGTGTTGAGAACTACGCCCTGCCATACATCCACCTGATAAAACTTATTTTTATGCTATGCCTTTATACATGTACATTACATACAATGGTAAGTTTAGATGTCATTTATATATCACTGTAGACCCTATATATCTTAGTTTGTACCGAATTAATATGTCGCATGTACATACATTAAAGATGGCGTTCTAAAGGCGGGAAGTTCTCTTATGATTCCAAGTGGAAGATCAATCGTTGATTATCTGGTTCAAGTCTATGAGCCCATCATAAATTGAATATAATCCATTAGAATTGTTTATGGATGATGGGTCCTAAATAATTTTTTTTTAATGACACGTATCCAGCCATCAGTGGCCCACACTGCGTAAAGATGACAAATTATGGGCTTTTACAAAAACTATTGGTTAAACTGTTGTTGTCCATTGGATTCGAATATTTTGACCATTATTTGGGTAATTCTATTTCTTGATGTTAAAAATAAAATGGACGGTGCGGATCAAAGAATATCTGCAATTTGATGTGACTTATAGAACACCGACTATATCTTGGATGCTTACGGATGCTTATGATTCCAAACGCAGAACATCAACCGCTTGTCCCCATATGGAACACCAACTATATCTTGGAGCTTCTTCTCTGGGACCCCTTCACTTTTTATCCCTAACCCTTATTTTTTTTGTAACTGGTTTTGAATCTTCTTCGCTGGGCCCCTCCATCGCCACTCAGCGAGCACATCTACAAGTTCAGTGCATCTCAGTCAATATAATAGGCAAAGCAAGGTAATGGTTGACAGGGACGGTGTATGGTGGTTATTATGTTTTGTGATTCGTGGCTGTGAACCATAACCCAATGCATATGACTATAAGGAAATGTATAGCATGACAATCACAATCATGGTTGTGATCTTCTTACAACCACTATCCATTCGGCGTTTATATGCCAAATGGATCGTGGTTGACAGGGTCAGTGTATTGTGGCCCACATGTTACTGGGTCGTGGCTGTGAATTATGACTCAATGAAGATGACATCAACGATATGTATGACATGACAACCATGATCATGGTCGTGATCGTGGTTTGTTACATAATGGATTGTGGTTGACAGAAGAGGCATTGGGTTCACCAGCGAAGAAAACTAAACACTGATTTGATGTTGAATGATGAATGGATTGGTGTATTTAATGTTTCTTCTGCTTATTATCATCTATAATGGGTTTGTGAATGAGATGAGTTATAATTGTCCGTGAACAATTCGAACTTGTTTTGCACTTAGGGTCGTGGTTGTCAGTCATATTGGTTGACATGCACAATGGATCGTTGTTGTATATGGGTGGTTAAACGTGGATGCCAAACAAGATCCATATATCATGACAACCACAACCCCTATAACATTAGAACCACGACACATACATCTTACAACCACGATCCGTCTAACATCATAACCACGACCCATCTAAAATGAAAACATGGTCCATAACAATAACGACACAGTCTGTATGACAACCACAAAACTGTCACGTGATCTGATCAAGTGGTTCACATGCATGTTAGATCGTGGTTATTATCCACGTTGGATCATAGTTATTGTCCACGTTGGTTCTTGGTTCATAACCATGACCCTAGTCTGGTCCCCTGAAAAGCCTGCATGATATGTGTACATGACATGGCTCATGGACGGCTTGGTGCTTATGTGTTTCGTCCATGACATACATAATCCATGCCCTACCATACACGTTGAAACAACAATAGCGATCCAAGCAACATGACAAACACGATTCGTATAACATGGCAAATACAACTCATATAACATTACAATCACGACCCACCTAACATGACAAACACGTTCCATGCAACATGGGACTATGACCCAAGCAATCCACGACCCATATAACATGAAAAATCATGTGGCTTATAACATAAAACCCACGACCCAAGCCATCTACCGCTCATTGATATTCAAGTTAAACGTCTTCATTCCATCCCTCATTATCTTCCACTTAATTCTAGGTGTTCTTCTTATAATCACAATCTATGTAACACAATCACTACCCAATGTGCAAAAGAGCCACGATCACACGGAACGATCGTTGTTGTCATACATATTGGGTTGTGATTCCCAACCATGATCCATTGTGGAAGACAACTACGACCCTTTGTTTGTCCCATCCACGACCATTCCCTTGGAATTCAGCGCGACCCTCCGGAAACAGTGCCGCATTCTTCTTCTTCATGAAATCACATTAAAGTCGTTACTTCCTCGTAATCCATTGGGCACCGAGCGCGGCCCTTCGTTATCCCTGCGATCGTACCAAATCAATGCGACCCTTCGGAATCGACGCCTTGACCATTCAATGGCCATCCTATAATAGTGGTACTTTAGTGATACTTCCATAAGCCAATCCACATTCATGCATTTCTTTACTTTTTCATTATAAATAATGGAGGATATATTCGTAAAAACCATAGAGCCCCTATCACGTTCTTCCTTTATTTGTGATCCCTTCTCTTTCCTCAGAGACATTCACGATCTTCCTGAAACTCAACGGCCTCCACAGGAAGTTTTGAAGATAATTTTTTATCTCCGCCAACTAAACAATTTCAACGGGCACCTAGCCAACTGAAAAATGTTAGATACTTCCATTTCCTTCTGCCTTGTCTTGGAGAGAACTGTTGCATTTCTTCGTAACCATTGTGTGGATAATAAATACTTCCCATACAACATGACAACCACGACCGATGTGACATGACACCAAGACCATAATAACAACACACTAAGAAGAACAGTCTCTTCATCGGGACCCAGGGAGTTTTACTGAAAAACACTTATGAGTATGTCTTGTTTAAGCCTGACCTTCTCAATAGAGTTTTTGTTTGGGCTAAAACAAGTCATCCTCTACAAAGTATTTCTACATCACTGGTTGTCGGCTGAAGAGAGATCTTCTTCCTACTGTAAATGTCATTATGGTCGTAGTTCTCATGTTAAATCGGTCGTGGCTGTCTTACAATGGATCGTGATGTGTAATGTAATATGGGATGTATTTGTCATGTTAGATCGGTCATGGCTGTCTTACCATAAACAATTCTCTTCAATGGGCACCCAGTGAGGTTTGGTCATGGTTTGCATGACAAATTGGTCATGAAGATGACATGGGTTGTGGTTCACATGAATAATGGGTCGTGACTATCACAGCATATTAGTTGTTGTTCTCATTTGACAACAACGATACACTATTCATCATAACCACGACACAACGCAAGGGACAATAACGACCCATTATTGATCAAAGTTTCATGGGTCATGGTATTATTTAATATAGGTCGTTGTTGTAATGTTGTATATGTCTTGGTTGTGATGAAATTTGAATCCTGAATGTAAGTATCAGAGGGTCGTGGTGTCTTCTTCTACCGATCGTAGTTGTCGTGTAAGATGGTTCGTAGTTGATGTGAAGCATTGATTGTAGTTGTCATTTGATATGGTAAGTTTTTAGTTGTTTGCACTAATTTTTTGCACTAGCCATTTACAACCACGATCATTATATCATGAAATCCACGACCTATTGTTATGTACACTATTTCCATCTTTCTGTTCGTGGCTCAGATGCATAAAGGCCCATGATTATCATTCACGTTGGGTAGTGGTTGACATGAAACATAGGTCGTGACTGTCATTGGATAGGTCTTGCTTGTCATGATACATGGATCTTAAAATGGATTGATACATATGTCCTTGTTGTTATCTTATTTTGGTCGTGCCATACTTGAAGCAATGGTCTGTAACGACCCGTAAATTTCCGTACATTGGGTCGAGTACCACCTCGACCAGAAATCACGTAGGATTAAATTCTTTAGAAATTTAACAAAGTTAACTAAGTACTAAACTCGATTAGCCATGAAATCCGTTAGGATCGCTTTAAATACGATCTGCAAGACCCAAAAGTTACAGAATCATTGACGCTAGGTTACCCTAAAGTTTAGAACCAAACTCATTTCCCGTCTGCTCTCGGGAATGAAACGAAACTTCGTATTAGGTCTAGATCGCACATCGAGTCCGATTAACCGGCTAAGGAACTAGGACCGCCCCACTGGGCTTAACAATCATCTCAAAAATCAGCTCCATCCGATGTTCCATGGCCATTCGCTTCGATCCGGAGCGAGGGTGTGTGAAAAACACTATTCCCATTCCAAAATAAATATCTGGAATAGTGATCTGGCATCATTCGTTGACGCGTCAGTATTAAGCAACCTGACCGTCAGAATCAGACCAAATTACACCCTCGGATTAAGAAAAATTTCAGGAACATTTACATGTACTTGGAATTTCTGATTGTGGCCCACTGATCGTCGAACTGAAAGTGGTCCGCCACGTGCGATCTGGGAATCCGATCAAGTCAAAAACATAATCCCACGTAGATCCATAGATGGTGGGCTTAAGTCTGACGTTTGGTTCAAGGAGGGCCATCAGAACCTCCCTTTTGAGCTGGAAAAGTGGCGAAATGCCTATATAAGCAGTCACCCTTGAAACTGAGTCTATTTTGGGAATGTTTTTGCTATAAAAGGGGCTTAGAACAGCCCCTCTCACAGCCATACGAATTTGGGATTAAAACCCTAGAGAGAGAGAGAGAAAAGAGGGAGAATAGTTTGGGATTTGTGGGAGATCTTCCTCCTACTGCTTTGGATTGTTACACGGCCTACACCGCTCCATTCCAGGTGTTTTCCCGGCGGTTTCCATTCCGTTTGAAGGTAAGAAACCCTAACCCTAGGTCTGATTTAAGGTAGGATCGATGTGGGTTATGTAACGACTAACCGATTCCGCTCTTTAGGCTAGAAAGCTCCCGTATACGGAAGATTTACTACCCTTGCTGATTCGTTGCGTTTCAAAAGGCAAAGGTGAGGACTTTAAGTGTATAAGTTACGGTTTTCAATGCTTTCAATGTCAGATAATGGTAGATTCATGATCTGCTTGCAATTGCACATGTACAAAGTGCTTTCCGTTTCCTGTTTCGATTAACGTTGTGAAATATGGAATTTCACATATTCTAGGTATACGTAGAAATACAGTATACGTATTTTTTTGGATAAATGTTTGACATGTTTATTTAATGTATGATTATATAATGTATGAATAAAATACTAGTTTGGCGAAAGGAATCACCAAAATACATGTTCACTTGTAAATGCGACGTATGTTGAAATTGTGTATTTTAGAAATACCGTATACGTATTTCTTTTGGAATAATGTTTGACATATTTATTTAATATATGATTATACAATACATGAATAAAATACCAGTTTGGCGAAAAGAATCGCCGCAATCTATGTTCGCTTGTAAACACTATGTATGTTGAAATTGCGTATTCTAGAAATACCGCATATGTATAAATTTTGGAAATGTAATTGTCATGATTATTTGTCGTATGAATATGGTATGCGCAGATAAAATAACTGCTTGGCGAAAGAATAGCCCTAATACGCATTTGCTAACATACGTCGTGTATGTTGGAATAGTGTATTCTAAGTGTTCGCGTAGATGCTTGTGTGTGTAAAGGTTTGAGTGTTAGTGCCTTAGAGAGGTGCTGATATGGGATTCCCGACTCCCTTAGAGACATGTAGGACCCCTCTCCATGCGGTGGTTAGCTATAACCACTCACTTGAGATGTGGATGTGATTGTATCCCTATGTGTATAGTGCTCTACAACATGCTTTACAACATGCGTTACTTCATGCTTTACTTCATGCTTTATAACATGCCTGCTAACATGCTTGTATTGCTTGTTTATCATGCTTTACTCCACATGCTATTGATGAGAATTGTTTGAGTTTGGGACTATGCCTATAGTCCAAACATTCGGTACCAGACTTGCGGTTGTGGCTGAGATTCATATCGACACAACGGACGTGTCTGGCGAACCCGAGTCGTACTTTGGTTGGCGATAGTGGTTGGCCACACGGAGTGCTTTTGCGCTCCATATCGCTCAACTTGTGGTGCGCTCGAGCTAGTCAGGCTCGTCAAGTAAACCGAAGTGTATATGTATGTTCACCATGTTTGGTCGCTACTGCTTGAACCTAGGGTACCAAACTTACCAGTGGCGATCCCGTTAACCATGGTACCTCGATCCGCTAAGACGCATGAGCCGGGCATGGTAGTATGGGACACCGTGGTCGAGTCTGTCGGCCTACCTACGCCGGGGTCATGTGCCTCCCCGTAGTGACCATTGCGCAACCAAACTCGTGAGCCGATTATGGTGGTATGGGACACTATATTCGAGTCGTCGATACTTACGGCGAGAGCCGAGTACGGTGAGACCCGTGCTCGTCTTGCCGACGGCGACGAGTCCTCCATAGTATCTTCGAGTATACTCCAAGTGTCCGTGATTGGCGACGAGTCTTTCACAAGAACTAGAGTATGAGTTGAGCCGAGTACGGTGAGACCCACTTGAGTGACGGCTAGTGATTGAGCCAAGTACGGTGAGATATGTACTTGAGCCGACGGCCAAAGAATTGAGCCGCATACGGTGAGATCTCAGTATCCGTCTTGACGGGTGACGAGCCCTTTGCGATGCCTTCACTACGCTTCTCAAACCATAATATCGTATGAGATTAGCTAGGATTGACGACCCTAGAATGGATCATGTTTGGGAATGATACAAGGGAGGTACCTTAGTTTCCCAATACTTCTTTGGTTGAAATGGATTAATAAAAACTTGGTAATCATGAGCATCATCGCACCGCATGTGCTTTGTAGATGTGGCGCACCGAGGGAGTAAGCATTCGCGAACGTAAGATGATGTCGCTTGAGGGTGGTTTGGCAAGGGCATACAAAGATCATGTCATATCATTTTTGCATTTAACAAGAGTAGTTAGAAATGTTTGAATTGTACTGTTTTATCATTACTGCTTGATTGATTTGATAACATGTTAACCTATGCTTTATTGTTCCACTGAGTTAGCTACTCACTCCCACGTTACGGGACGGTGTTTGCAACACCCACCAGAATCTGTCGCAGGTGTAGATGGCGCCTCTGTTCAGGACCCAGAGCTCGACTTTGAGGAGGATCAGGAGGAGTTCTCCTTTATGCAGTACTCTGACGGCTATGCTTAGGCCGGCTGCATCGCGGGATTTTCAGGGCCTCTTTTGAGGATTGTATTTTGATTTTTTGACTTAGAAACAATACATGTATATTGGTACTCAGTTAGTACTCATACTCTGGAGTTCACAAAATTTTGATACTTTACATATTTTGAATATAAAATTTCAGTCTTCCGCTTGCCTTTATACAATTGAACTGGAGTATGATTTACTATTTTGGTATAATCTCATTCATGTTTATTGCGCTAACTCAGACAACATTTAACCATCATTGTGTATGTTGCATAAGTGATGCGTTGGAACTCGGGAGTTGAGTTCATACTCGACTCCCGAATTTCAGGGCGTTACATGGTCGTAGTTAATCTGGGTCATGGTTGTCATGTTAAAATGGTCGTGGTTCACAATAGTAATTGTTCGTGGTTGCCACCATGTTATATCGTCGCAAACAACCACGATCTTATGAGAAACATAACCTATAGAACATGACAACCACAGTCCACCTGTCATGAGTGTCACCATTTCCTTTATGGGTCGTGGTTCAAATGCACAAAAATTCATGGATCGTGGTTAACATGCACCAAGGTTCATGAATCAATAAGTATATATATTACAGTTCAAATTATATTATTGCAAATAATAAAAATATAAACCAACATATTAAGTCAATATCAGCCTCAGCCAGTAGGGACAAAAGTGCATTGACGCCGATTGTGACCTATTCGTTTGCATCAAGAGCATTGGGGTGTTGTCCTATCTTCTATGGGTCATGGCTGTGAATCATGATAGTAATGCTATATGGGTCATGGTTATGCCAACATAGATCACAATAACAACCACAATATCGTTGTTATAATTATTTATCAATATACTGATTTTTTTTATTAAAAATTGAGTGTAGATATGTCGTCATCTTACCCTTTTGTAAGCATTTGAGACTACGCTTCCCTAGTTAAATCACCACCAAGGTCTAGAAAAATAAAGATTAAGTATGATTTGTATGGCGCAAAGTTTGTAAATAAGACTAATCAATTTCGATTACACTTGTCATGTCGAGATGGTGATGTAAAACCATGCCCTAATACCCTTAAGGATGTCTAAATTCTTTTTCAAGCCTGTTAGATTCGAATAGAAAACCTTCCACTCTATCCAAACCATCTGCTTCTGGATCTAGTACAGGAATGACATGCACAAAATATGCAGAGGAGGAAGCCAGATTAAAAGCTTTTGACGAAGAATAATTCCAACTTGCCTTAAAACGCAATATGGAAGAAGTTTTTAGACTTCAGCGATATTCGAGTTAAAGACAACATGATGTTAAAGCAGGATCGAGTACGACAAACAACAAGAAGAAAAAGTCTAACAAATTCAAATTCCTGACCCGTCTCGGTGAAATTTATAGGGCAGGGTACTACATACAACTTTTCATATGAAGAAAGTTTGAAAAATCTAGTTCAAAGTGTAAAAGAACATGAAGGAAATATCTCTTCGCCTTCTGACTAAGAGAAAGTGAACCAATATGTATATGAGAAAATAGATACCAGTTCCGATGGATCGGATGACAATATAGGAAGGCATTCCTCTTATGGATGATATTAGTTGTAAATTATCATTTTGAACAATGTAAATATGTAATTATTGAAGTTTTTTAATCATAAATTATGCATTTTATATATTTTATCGCTTCGTTCAAGTTTGAATTCTAATTGACAATCAAATTGAAATTCAAATGAATCTCATTTTATAACTCGAACTCGGCTCAAATCTCGAACTCGTAACTTATTACTCGGCCCGAAAACCTGCTCAAACTCGACTCAAATTCCAACTCGAACTTGAACTTGACTCAAAAATCCCATGCATATATGTGTCGTGGTTGTTAAGAGGTGGCGACAGGGTGGATAAAACTGGATACTGCCCATGTAAGGACTTTTTGGGGCCACAACAAGATAGCCGACAGGGTGGATAAATCGGTACAAACGGTTTGGTAGAAAAGGAAGACAACACGTTGAAACTTACAACCATGATTTTTAAAAAAAAAACATGACAACCACGATCCATATAATATTGCAACTACAAACCACATAGCGCTACAACCACAACACATATAACCTGAAAACCGCGACCCTTATGGATCGTGGTTTCCTATACATGACATTTTATTACACCCAAAAATCACATTATTCGTGAACTCCGAAAGATGACTATAAAATCAACAAGTGGACTTTCGTTTAATTATAAGAATAATAGGACAAAGAAGAAGAAGAGTGACTGAATTGGAGCTATAGGTGAACCAATTTGAGCTCTTTAAATCTTTTAGCAGCCTTAGTTTTCACTTTCTTTGCCATGTCTTACCTCTCGATCCAATGAAGCCTTTTCTCGTTAAAGTCCTAATCGCGAGACTAAGCAGAACGACACCGTTCAATTTCTCTGTTCGCCGCAGAAAATTTATCTACGAGTTGCTGGAGTTCTGAAATTGTCTTCAGAATTTCCTGTGGAGGCCATTGATCTTCAGGAAGATCGAGAACATCCCTGAGGAAAGGGAAGGGATCATTCATAAAGGATGAACACGAGAAGGACTTGATGCCTTCTTTGAATATCTCCTCCATTATTTTGATTGAAAGAACAAAGAAATCCATGAATGCTTAAGGTGCTGCAATAAGGATTCTGATTCAGATTGGCTTAAACAAAGTAATTGAACCCAAGTACCTCTTTTATAGGCTTGTGAATGAGTGGTTAATGTTAGTAGGATGTCGTGCGACTATTGGTTTTCCGATGTTAGAAATACCATTTTTTGGGATTACGGTCAAATAGCGAAATGAACACGATTTCCTGAAAAAGGATGCGACGCTGTTTCCAAATGGGTGGAGGATATGATGAACAATGGATCGTGGTTGTCATCCACAATTGATCGTGGTTGGGAACCACCACCAAGTGTGTATGACAACCATGACCCATTATTCGTGTGATCGTGGTCTTGATGAACAATATATCATGACTGTACATGGGTCATACAACGTGGTTTCCAACCACGATCCATATACCGTGAACACCACGATCTATGTAACATGAGAACTACACCTAATATCAGTTGACAACCACAACCCGTTTAACGTAACAACCATGACCCATATAACATGACAACCACGACTCAAGCAACAAGGGTTTTGGTTTGGACTTGGCCTATGAAAGTAATTTGAAACCCAAGTACTACTCTTATATGACAATCACGACCCTGTTGTGTAGTCGTGGTTCACATGCACAATTGATCGTGGTTGTTATGCAATTTAGATCATGGTTACGATGAACAATGGATCGTAGTTGTATATGGGAAATTGATTCATTTGATATATACATTTAATGTGATTTTTGAAAAAGAAGAATGTGGCGCTATTTCCAGAGGGTGCCCTGAATCCGAAGGGAAATGGTTGTGGATATGATGAAGAATGGGTCGTGGTTATCTTCCCCAATTCATCTTGGATACATCTAAGGTGGTTTTTCGTATGATATGATACAAATGACTATTATATTTAAATAAAATTTAAAATATATGGGTGGTGTTTTTCATAAGAACGTGGTTGTCAGCAACGATCCATGTAACAAGACAATCACGACCATGCAAAACGATTAACACGACTAGTGAAATCTGTCAACCATAAACCCATATCAAATGACAACTATGATCAATGCTTCACATCAACTACGAACCAAGTAACACAATTCTGTTGGATCGTTGTTGACAACCACGACTTTAAGAGAAGAAATATCCATATTTCGTGACAACCATGACTCGTTGTTAAGTTCACAGTTTTCTCTACGTGTCGTGGTTCAAATGCACAATGAATCGTGGTGAGTTTTACACCATCCTTTACATCTAAAAAAACACTCTTCAAAAGTAATGACCAGTAATGTTGAGAGTGAGGATGATGATAATATCCCCATACATGCACATAAGATCCTTACTGTCCATCAAAGTTAGAAAAGTAACTTGCCCTATCGTACCAAAGCTAACCTGACATTTTTCGAATATGATACGACCATTGATAGATTGCTAGGAAATGCATGTTATATGGGTCATGGTTGCTATGAGGCAAGGATCGTGGTTGTCATGTTACATGGGTCGTGGTTGTCACGTTACATGGGTCGTGGTTGTCATGTTATATGGGCCGTGGTTGCAATGAGCCAAGGATTGTGGTTGTCATGTTATATGGCTTGTGGTTGTCCTGTTATATGGGTCATGGTTCTCCTCCATCGGGTCATGGTTTTACAAAATTGAAAACTATAACCACGATCAAGGCAACATGACAACCACGATCCATATAACATGGCAACTAGAACCTATATAACATTACAATCACAATGTTATAACATGAAAACAGCGACCCTTATAACATTACAACTACGACTCATATAACACAATAACTGCCAGAAGAGAAGCACAGTCAACTACGACCAATGCTTCACGTATACCTCGAACCATGGTAGTAATGCTATATGGGTTGTGGTTATGCCAATAGAGATTACAATAACGAACAGTATAGCATGAAGACTACGATAGTGGTTGCTTCTCTTAAGGTCATGGTTGTCAACAGCGATCCAACATGGATGACAACCATAATCCATTACAACTGTGAACCACGATAATTTTAACATGACAATTATGACCCATATCAACTACGACCAATGCTCCACGTATACCCTGAACCATATTATACAAATCAGCAAATGTAATGTGCACATACATACGACAGTAACGAAGGTAAATTTTTATATATTACACTACTCGTTCATGGGACAGTAACGTAGGAAATCAGGTGAGAACCACAACCCCTATAACATGATAACCATGATACATGAAAACTATAACACATAACATGAAACCACGACCCATATGTTCTTTTCCAAATATAAGACGTTTACCCGCTTATTTCTAGGTTGCCTCACTCACTTTTCAAATCCAATGTATATTTCTGGTAGAATTTCCTCTCATGACATTGTATTTATAGAAAGGTTGGCTGAGAAATTATCTTATGAGCAAGAAGTGCATGGAAGCTCCACTTTTAGTTGCTCAATTTCTAAATCCAATGAAGAATTTTATTCAGTGAAGCTTCCTTTTCCCTCTCTGCATATCTCCGAAGGAAATGGTTCCTTTTCCACTGGCTGTGTGCCCGTTGATATTGTCGAGATGCCAGAGTTTAGAAAACGTCTTCAGAACTTCCTGTGGAGGCCGTTGAGCATTAGGAAGATCATAAACGTCCCTGAGGAAAGTGAGGTGATCACACGTAAATGAAGAACGCTAGAAAACTCGATGCCTTCTTTGAATATCTCCTTCATGATTTTTTTTTTTAAAGCTCTATGAAACCCAGGTACGACTTTTAGAGGTTGGTCATCCAATGATCAACGCGGCAATTACAAAGGGTTGCAAATTTTCTAAACGGTCGTACGGATTCCGACGGGTTGTGCTCAGTTCTAAATGATTTACGTGGAGTAAGCGACATTAATACGACTTCCTAAAATAACTGTAGCAGTAGTGGCTGTTTTGTTACAAGGTCGTGATTGTTATGTTATATGGATCATGGTTATTACGTTATATGAGTCAGGGATGTCATCACAAAAAACTCGAGACATATAAAGTAACAACCACGATCCATATAACATGGATCATGGTTCTCGTGTTATATTGGTCATTGTTATAATGTTATATGGATCATGGTTGCCATTTCTTTTTTCAACAATCCACGATCAAGCGTTGGATGACAACCATGATCCAGTGTGCATATGAACCACGATCGGTACAGTTTGTGGTTCGAATTGTCTCGAAACCCAATTATCACATCTATGTCTTGTCATTCAATAGTCAAGGCTCTGATTCCGAAGGGTCACGTATGATTCTGAACGGTCGCTGGTTCCCAATGGATTGCGTGGAGGAAGCGACATTAATGCGATTTTCTAAAAAGACTGTGGCGGTCGTGGTTGTTATGTTATATGGATCGTGGTTGTTATGCTATATGAGTCGATAGTGTCATAACATAAAACCACAACACATATAAAGTAACAACCACAACCCATATAGCATGACGACCATGACCATTATTACAATACAATATGAAGAATGGGTCGCTTCAACGGGAACCCAGTGAGGTAACAAACACTGCTAAGAAGGTCCATATAACATGGTTCGTGGTTCTTGTGTTATATTGGTTGTTGTTAAAATGTTATATGGGTCGTGGTTGAAATATCTTTTTCCAATGGTCCACGATCCAGCATTGGATGACAACCACGATGCAACGTGGATAAAAACCACGATCCATTATGCATGTAAACCATGATCCAACGTGTAGATAACCACGTCAAATTCTTCAAAATATCCAGGAACCATCCCTTCAGATTGAGGGCGATCCTCTGGAAATAACACCACATTCTACTTAATTAGGAGAGGACATTAAAACTCGTTACTTCCCTGTAATCCATTGGGCACCGAGCGCGATCCTTTAGAATCCGTACAACCATTCAGAATCAACACGACCCTTCAAAATCAGTGCCTTGATCATTGAATGACCACCTTATAAGAGTAGTACTTTTTCCATGACCTATATAACGTAACAACCCTAACAGACATGACATAACAACCATCAAATTTAGGTTATGGTTGTGCAGTTATATAGGTCGCGGTTGTAGTGGACAACGACCCATGAAAGTTAGGTTATGGTATACATAGATTTCGAAAATCCTATGTATATATGTGTCATAGTTATTAATAGGTGGTGACATGGTGGACAAAAGTGGATACTGCCCAAGCAAGGACTTTTTGGGGCCACAACAAGATAGCCGACAAGGTGGATGAATCGATACAAAGGGTTTGATAAAAAAGGAAGAGAACAAGTTAAAAACTACAACCACGATCAAGAAAACATGACATCCACGATCCATATAACATGGAAACTACAAACCATATAGCATTACAATCACAACCCATATAACATGAAAACCACGACCCTCACTAAATTGCAACCACGACCTATTTACTACAGTAACTGCCAGAAGAGAAGCTTAGTGATGTACAAGACTCTACAAGTTTGTTCCACATAAGTTTGCAAATGGGGATATTATCATACTTTATTCCTTCCACTTCGGATTCAGTGCAACCCTTCAGAATCGGTGACACATGCAGCATGTAAGCCACGACCCACTCGATGTTTAGGGCACCATGATAAAATTTATCATGCGGTGCGCTGATTCTAAAGGGTAGCACTGCTGCGACACAGAAAGTAAGTAGCAGAAAAGGTAAGTAGTTCAGTGTCATTATAGAGAACTATTCTTCAAAAACATTTTTCCACTGGCTGGGTGCCTGTTGAAATCGTTGAGTAGCCGGAGTTCATAAATTGTCTTCGAAACTTTTTATGAAGGTCGTCGAGCTTTTGGAAGATCGTCAGCATCCCTGAGGAAAGAGAAGGGATCACTAATAAAGGAAGAATGCGAGAGGGCTCAATGGTTTCTTTGAATATCTCCTCCATTATTTTGAATGAAAGAGCAAAGAAATCCATGAATGCGTACGGTGATGCAATATATAGGATTCTGGTTCGGATTAGCTTGTAGAAGTAATAGGAAGCCCAAGTACCACTTTTATAGGCTGGTCATTAATGGTCAAGGCACTGATTCCAAAGGGTCACGCTAAATTTGAACGGTCGCACGGATTCCGAATGGTCACGTTATGTTACCAACGGATTACCTGGAGGAATCGACATTAATACGATTTCTTGAAATGACTGGGGTGGTTGTGGCTAGTTATATGAGTCATGGTTGTTACATTATATGGGTCGAGGATGTCAACATAAAACCATGACACATATAAAGTAACAACCACGACCCATATAACATGGTTTGTGGTTATCATGTTATATTGGTTGTGTTTAGAATGTCATATGGGCATCGTTATCATTCCTTTTTTCAACGATCCATAACCCAGCGTTGGATGACAACCACGATCCAACATGGATAAAAAACACGATCAAGTGTGCATGCGAATCACGATCCAATATGTGAAGATAACCACGACCAATTATTGGTCATATCTACGACTATTCCCTTCAGATTGAGCGCGATCCTCCAGAAATAGTGCAACATTCTACTTTTTCAGGAGAGGACATTAACTCGCTACTTCCCTGTAATCTGTTGGGCAACGAGCACGATCCTTCAAAATTCGTGCAACCATTCAGAATCAGTGCAACCCTTTGGAATCGGTGCCTTGACCATTGAATGACTCGCTACTTCCCCACAATCCGTTGGACACCGAGCATGATCCTTCAGAATCCACATGACCATTCAGATTCAATGCGACTGTTCAGAATCGGTGCCTTGACTATTGAATGACTCGCTATTTCCCATCAATCTGTTAGGCACCGAGTGCGATCTTTTGAAATCCGTGCGATCATTCAGAATCAGCGTGACCGTTCAGAATCGGTGCCTTGACCATTGAATGACCACCCTATAAGAGCGGTACTTCTTCCATAAACTAATCCGAACCTTATTGCAACACCTTTCTCATTAATGTATTTTCTTTGCTCTTTCTCAAAATAATGGACGAGAAAGTCGAAGAAGTCATCAATTCCTTATCGCCTCCTTCCTTTAATGGTGATTTCGTCTCTTTCCTCAGGGATTTGACGATTTTCCTACAGCTCAACTGCCTCCATAGGAAGTTCTGAAGACGATCTTCGTAGCTCTTTCACCCTTAGTAATCAGAACGCCACATGATAATAACTGCTTCCCATACAAAATGACAAACACGACCGCTATAACACGACAATCAGGACTATAATCACAACATAATAGGAAGTACAGTCTCTTCAACGAGACCCAGCGAGCTGAAAAACACTAGCGAGAATGTCTAGTTTAAGCTTGACATTCTCAACAGAGTTTTAGATCAGGCTAAAACAAGCCTTTCTCGACAGAGTTTTTCCGCTGGTTGGGTACCCGTTGAAGAGATCTGTTATTCAGATTGTTAATGTGAATATAGTCTTGGTTGTCATGTTAAATCTGTCATGGTTGTCATCCTAGAAATGAAGTAGTTCGATGATTCATTTACCGTGGCTTGCATGTTGCATGTGGCGTTTATTCTGAAGGGTTGTGGTGAATTCGAAGGGAAGGGCTGCATTGAATCCGAAGGGAAGGTCGTAATTATTAACTAGTGATGATGAGAGTGAGGAGGATTATAATATCCCCATTTGCAAGCTTAATTGGAAGAGTCTTGTGCATCACTGAACTTTTCTTCTATTAGTAACTGTGTTATATGGATTGTAGTTGTCATGGATTGTTGTTTTAATGCTATACTGGTCGTGATTTTCATGTTATATTGGTCGTTGTTTGTAATTTTACATGGAAATAAATACTAATAATGTTATGAAATTATACGGATCGTGATTGTCAGCCGACATTGGTCGTAGTTAGAATGGCATAAGGGTCGTGAAGATGACATGGGTCGTGGTTGTCTGCTTATTTAGTGTGGTGTGACTAGCCTACATGGGTCATGGTTGATGTGTTATATTGGTCGTGATTGTCATGTTATGTGTGTCGGGTTTGTTACCCTACATGGGTCATCGCTGATTGCTAATTTCATGTCGTGTGTTACACCTTATATGCTGGTCACACCATAGGAAATCTGCCAACAACCAAGAAAATATAACGTAACAACCACGACCCACATAATATGACAACAATGACCATATAACACTAAAAAATGACCCATATAACATAACAAATACGATCCATATAAATTGGTCGTGGTTCTCATCTTATATGCGTCGTGGATGCCATTCCTCTTTACTCCAATCTCATCTTATACAATCTCCACGAAGCTTAACTACCTCCACAAGAAGTTTTAAAGGCAATTTTTGAGCTCCGACAACACGACAATTTCAACTGGCACCCAACTGGAAGAAAAATGTTGTTGAAGAACAGTTCTCTCCAATGACATGGGACTAACTACCTTCTCTTTGGCATCTCACCACGTGATAATAACTACTTCCCATATATATTCACAACAACGATTCATTGTTCTTATCAACTACGAGATCCAACTACATGGTCGTAGTTGTGAACAACGATCAAGCGTGGATGACAACCACGTTCCAACGTGGATGAAAAACACGATCCGTTGTTCTTGTGTACCACGCGATCCAACGACAGGGTCGTGGTTGACATACACAATAGATTGTGTTTTCCAACAACTATCCATTATGCATTACATCACCACCCAATGTTCGTTACATCCATGAACATTCGAGTTTGTCGTGGTTGGCATGGGTCATGGTTCTAATGCTACATAGGTCGTGGCTGTCACGATATATGACTTGTGCTGGAATCCACATTCAACTACCCATATACAACAACGATCCATTGTGGATGCCAACCAACATGGCTGACAAGCACGATCCAATGTGCATCTGAGTCACGATCACAGAACGGGGTCGTTTTTGTCATGCACACTTGATGATGGTTTCCAGCCACGATCCATTGTGGATGTTAATCATGATACATTGGTTGTCATATCCACGACCCATGTCGTTCATTAAACCATTATAGAAGATATTTAGAAGAAACATTAAATACATCAATCCATTTAACATTTAATTATTAATCAATATTTGACTCTCTTCGATGGTCTACACATCATCTCTTCTTGTTTTTTTTTTTTGGTAAGCAGCCTCATCTTCTGACTTCGTGAACTGCAGACAGTTGTATGTAATTGTCTTTCAAAATTTAGGAATGTCCTCCTACCAAAAAAGAACGAACTAATATTAAATCAAAGGACAGAGCAATCAGGATTTAATGTAGATATATATATATATATATATATATATATATATATATATATATATACTGACCTTCGTGAAGTCAATTGTGCGCATGCTGCTAAAGAAGTCTATATATTTCAGTATGAATAGCCACAATCATCCACGTTGTCTTGCCCAGGTCTATCACTGATTGTCTTCAAACTCCATAGCTTCTCCCAGTTCTTAGATCCATTATCAAGAATATGGAATAGCCATCTTAGTCTGTCCGTTATCTGCACGACAATCAACTCATTGTGAGAAATCAACTCGGTACTCAGGCTGTCGTACAAACTGACATCTCTCTTCTTCAGATTAACAACAACCAAGAACCAGTGCTGGCCCCTTGCGTTAAGTGGGATGTATAACGGTCAAGCATAAGAAATATGACAATAGTTAAAAGACTTGTCATTCCAAAATGAATAATACCATTTAAGTTCATGTACATGTGCAAGTAAATAAGCTCTTACCACTTCATACTTCCATAAAGGCTTCGATCTACTTTGACCGTCGACTATTTCTATAAGAATTTTATTCAAGTTGCCATTCTTGATGATAGCCTGTTAATCCTTATGATTGCCAGCTCCATAAGTTTGCAATTCGTTAAGTTGAACTTCCATGAATTGCTATTGATATATTGGAAATGGTCAGAAACATAAATAATTAATGATGTTTTAAAGATAACTACGGTTCTCAAATTCATATTACCGTAAATAACAATGGGACGAATGCGTAGTCCTGTCTACCTCGTGGTCTCTTTTCATGACGCACTAATAAGTAGTGTAGGTATATATCGACGGCCTACACAACGAGGAAGTTGTGTGATATAATTTTCATACATCGATATTAAATAAAGAAAGACTATTTGGAAACTTACCTCAGATTCGACTCATGATTTTAGGTCATAGATGCTCTTCAGCCAGACAGGTGAATCTAATGATACTCTGACAAATCTTAACTCGTTGTATTCGGCTTCAGTTAGAGCTTGGTGCGGATCCATGTACCCCTGACGACTCTCCTTTATAGGTAGAGCTCAGTGGGGTTCCGCTGCATCGGGGTGTGGTCTCCCTTCCTCACACACTTACGAAGTACCGATGTTGAGCTATAATAAAATGACATATTATCTATGCAATTCACAACATAATGTCCATTGAAAACCATGATCCAAATGCAATTTCACGTAAAAAAAATTTATTAGCTTCATCCTTTAGTAGATTCATATCCTGGCTCAACGTAGCATGGAGCTCCTTCAGATTCAAAATTTCTTCTTCATTGCTTTGCATCGAAGTGATTTTCTCCTGTAACACAAGCATATTATTTATGTATTTCAACACATCATGTAGTGAAGTAATGCTGTCATCCATACAATGACGTGGATCGTGGTTGTTGTCCACATAAGGTCGAGGTTCACAATTGGCTTGGTTTGTGAATCATGTCTGTCATCCATAGTGTGTCGATGTTCATCCACGATCTACTCTGGGCGATTTCCACGACCAATTATACATGATAACCACGACCAATATACGATAACAACGATCTGAAATAATGACAGTGACCACGGTCCTCATAGGATCGTGTTTGTCATCCAAATTGGGTCGTGCATTAACCACTCATGACCCACTATGGCTGGAAACCACGATCCAATAGTGAGCTGGCTCATCCCAGCCTCAACGGTGGAGCTGTTGACATGTTATTAAAATTGTATAGTATAAGATATTAGATTCATAATGACTTGTAAACTATTAATCTAAAGGCAAACCATGTACATATTCTATATGTGATATCCTATATCGTCAACATTGGGTCGTGCATCATCCACGACCCATATGGATGATAAACACAACCACTCACACATGATAACAACGATCTAACCTTCACAATAACACGATCAAAGGTGGAACACAACTATGACCAAAATTTAATTTCTCTTACCTTTATTGCTTGTATCTCCTCTTTAATATGCTTCATCTACTCATTCATATAAGCATCTTCACTGACATGGGCCACTAAATGGACATGGGCTTGTCACAACGACCCGCACCGTATCATAACCATGACCCAAAAAGGAACACAACAATGACCAATAAGATTCAGGAAAACTACAACTTCATATACCTTCATTCCCTGTATTTCCTTCCCAAATTGCTTCATCTGCTCCAACAGTGAAGCATTCTCTACGCTCGGAGGGCTAGTCGAAGGGACATTGTCCTGTAATAAAATCATATACCAGAAATGAGCCAAAACGAGACACAACAATGACCAAATAAGATTTAGGATAAATTGATAAATTCAAGTTCATGTACCCTCATTGCCTGGATCTCCTTTCTAAGTTGCTTCACCTGTTCTTGTAGTCAAGCATTCTCTCCTTTGAGAGGGCTGATCGAAGCAACAAATTCCTGTAATAGAGTAGTATATTATTATGTATTCCCATGTATAATAACCACGACCTATAGTTCATAGAAACCACGACCCATTTTACACAGAAACCATGACTCTCGGCTGAATCGTGGTTGCCACCACTATTGGGTCGTGATCAACCACATCCTAATGTGCATGACAACCACAACCCTTCCTAGATAATAACAACAATCTTATGTGGATGATAACCACGATCCATTTTTCATTTACCTTTGTTGACTGAAACTCAACTATTAGCTGATTCATCTGCTCTCACAGTGAAGCACAAAATTGTTAAGATGGCTCATCCCATCTTCAAAACGTTTGAGGTGGTCCATCCCATCATCAATAGTTGTTGTTGTTCTTATTGTTGTTGTGTTGTTGACCTGTATTAAAATCATTATATTAGAAGACAATACATTCACAGAGAGCTATTAACAAATAAAATAGGGCCTTGAGGTTCTTTATTTCTCCGCCAAACTCACTAATTAGCTTAACTTCATCCTTTATTCCTTCCACTTCAGTGATAAGGAACTCAATCCGCTTATTAAATTTCTTTATGGCGGAACTTGATTTTTAATTATCTTTTAATACCTTGCTAATATCTTCCTGGACGGAGGTTCTAACCTCAGCCCCAACTTCATTTCTCATTTCTAAGAGGGAGACTGTAAGATCATCCTCAACTTTATTTCTTATTTCATCCTCCTCCTCCACCATTGTCACTGTTGTGGGTGCTACCCATCGAGCCTTATCATTCGTATAACTCTCATCGGTTATACTCCTGACAACCTCGGTCTCTGCTTCTTTGATTGTCGGTTGAAGCTCTGAATCTAGCACCAACTACATGGGCAAAATTAATTTATTAACTATAAACATACTATATAATTAAAATACACTACTATTTAAGTAACTCTTACCAGTATAGCTCTGAAGATGGTGGATAAAGGGCGATATCTGCCTGCTTTCTTCATATTCCAATTTAGTATTTGAGGAATCATTGTAGGCAATCTTCTAACTGCCCACCCACTGTCACCAGTGAGTTTTGGGAACCGTTCATAGGCCCAAATCTATTTAAGATTAATTATCATGCATTTTATACTGATGACATGTATGGAGTAAAAATTCAAACTCAAATTATGAACCAGAACAAGAAAAACGTACTTGCAGGGCAAACTCGCATCCACATATGTTATATGATTTGGGATACCGGCCAGTCACCCGTATAATATCAGCAGCAGCGTTAACCTCAATCTTCAAATAATCATACTCCACACTGCCTCATGGGTAGTTATTAAAATAATCCAAGTCATCAACTATGTCGATAAACGTATCAACACAGTTATTCTTTTGCGGAGATCCAACTAATAAACTCTTAACGTAAATTATTAGAACCAGCTTCACCGCATTCATATGTTCGTCTTTATCGGTGAGTGACAAATAGTCTTCTTTCAGTTCTTTTTTACTAACACCACCTGCTCTCAGGTAGGTCTCCCTAATACCTCTTCCTCCCTCTACTCTTCCGGCCTTGGCACGACCGTCAACATCTATCCTAATTATTCCAAACTTAAGACCCATTATTAAATCAAAATTGAGCTTAGTAAAGTTTATCTTAGTGTCTTGAACATCGAATTTTAGATCACCAACATGCGCATTAGGCAATGCATGATCTGAGAGTGTACACTCCACCCAGTCAATGGAAAGTGAAGAAGATATCCAAAATAGCTGTCTCTAAATATATTATGTCTATTAGGATTCTTCCCCATATTTGCAATCATATACTCCAAAAAACTGACGGAGCACTTGGGAGAGACCTGTGCGTCTTTGAAGTCTAAGCACGTGGTCATCATTGGCTTCTTTCGACCTGCATTCCACTATGGTCATTGACTGTTAATCAATAATAAGGTCTTTCAAAATCTAACACAATCATAATTGAACTACATAGTTGATCATTTATGTAACCAACAAAGGGTCGTGGTCATCACGAGTTCAAAAGGATCGGGTTGTCATGCTACACGGTTCGTTGTTGTCATCTATTCTAGGTCGAGGTCGACAGTCAAGACCACCCACCCACCATGTGATCCACGATCCACTATGTTTGTCAACCACGATCCAATAGGCAAACTAACCACCCACCCATGATCGTGTCAACACGATCCATTTGGGCATATCAACCACGATCATAATTCAACGATCGTGATTGTCATGCTATACATATCATTGTTGTCATATACATTAGGTCATGGTTCACAGCCACTACTGACATAAACTGTCCCTGCCAACCATAATCCAATGAGTTGTAGTTCACATCTACGACCCACATAACATGTGAGCCACGATCCACTTGGTACATCAATAATGATCACAACCACGATCATGATTGGCATGCTATACAGATCGTTGTTGTCATCTACATTGAATTGCAACCATGATCGTAGTTGTGATGCTATACGGTTCGTTGTTGTCATCTATACCACAACTCATATAGCATGACTATCATGACTCACAGCCCCGACCCACATAAGATGTGAGCAACGATCCACTGTGCCTGTAAACCACAATCCATTGGGCATATCAACCACGATCATAACCACATCATTATTGTCATGTTATACTTATCGTTGTAGTCATATACACTGGGTTGTGGTTAACAGCCACTGCACACGTAACATGTGAACAACGATATACTGTCCCTGTCAACCATTAACTTGCTTTGCCATTTATAAGAACTGAGCTGCACTCAACTTGTATAAATGTACTCGCTGAGTGGCGATGGAGGGGCCTAGTGAAGAAGATTCAAAACTAGTAAAAAAAGGGTTAGGAATAATAAGTGAAGGGGTCCTAGAGAAGAAGCTTTGATATAAATATATAAACATATAAAATTAGTGTTCCGTACAAGGACAAGCGGTTGCTTTATATTGTATATCTTCCAACCTCGGATGTTTCTAAGTCACACCGAATTGCCTTTTCTTTTATCCGCACCATCCATTCTATTTGTAACGACAAGAAACAAAATTACCTAAAGAATGATCAAAATATTTAAATACAATGGACCACAACAGTTCAAACTAATAAGTTTCGTAAAATTCTATAATTTGTCATCTTTACACAGTGTGAGCCACTAATGGCTCGATACGTGTCACTATTAAACTTATTGGAGGAATCCATCAGCCATGAACAATTCCAACGGATTAGATCCGATTTATGATGGGCCCATAGACTTGAACCAGATGATTGACAATTGATCTCCTTTGTTTGGAATTGTAAGCGAACTTCCCGTCTTTAGCACACCATCTTTAATGTATGTACATACCACATTAATTTGGTACAAACTAAGATATGTGGGTTGAGGCCCACCATGATGTTTGTGAGAAATCAACTCTGTCCATCCACTTTTTGAGCTCAGTTTAGGGCTTGGAACCAAAATTGAATTGGATCTAAGACTTAAATGTGCTGAAAACGTTAGGATTGAACGTCCAGAGTTGAAATATTTATGGGGCCACCGAAGTGTTGAGTCAGGATAATATTTGTGTTTTTAGTTCATCCCACTAGGGATTACGTTATGAATGGTATGGATGGCATGTAAATATAACTGTCGACCCCAGGGAGGTTTCAACGGTTGGAATTTCCCTACCCACATTTTCCTTTAATGCGGTCCACTCGAGTCATGGATCCTGCTCACTTTTTGTCTCAAGCCCTAAATTAAGCTCAAAAAATGGATGAACATGATAGATTTCTCACAAACATAAGGTGGGGCCCACTTAGGTTTCCAGTGAAGGAACTTCTTGGTAAAGCCTTTCGCAGGAAAGCGCGCCCGCGCCAACTTTACCTTTCATCATTACATCTTTTTGCGTGTCGACATCATATTGGTTTGTAAAATTTGAATACACGATCCATATATCATGAATACATCGATCCATATACAATAAAATCACGATCTAAATCGTCATGTCAACTACGACCCATCGAACATTAACATCACGACCATATAACATAATAACCACGATACAAAGTTATGGGCCAAAGAATTGGGCTTCAACACGGCCCCTTAAACATAGGTCGTGGTTGTGACGGAATATGATTTGTGGGTTCTAGTAGATATGGCTCGTTCATGTCATGTTATATGGGTCGTGATTGTAAGATGACATGGGTCATGTAACAATCACGAACCCATTAAATGACAATCAGGACCCATTAACACAAAAACCATGAACCCATTAATATGACAACCACGACCCAACCTTCGTCATAAAATGACCGTTTGCCCATACCTGGAATGTTCTAGGAAAAGGAAAATGACCGTTCCCCATACAGGGAATGTAATGTAATGGATTTACCAATGGAAAAGGACTGTTTCTCCATACAGGTGTGTATTTATTTATCAGACCTTCTTGTAAACACTTGCTATGGGACGCAAAGATCAAACTTGATATGGCGAGGGCTTTCGTTGTCAAGTGAAGGGAGCTTACTGTAGGGCACACCTTGATTAAAGTCATCTCAACCTTCCACATCGAAAACACGACCCTTCGTATATGATAACCACGATCCTTCACATTGTCAACACATGACCCGGACAAAGGATCGTTGTTGACAGTTTTTATTTATTGTGGTTTTCAAGTAAATTTAATTGTGGTTGTTATGATATATGGATCGTGGTTGTCAAAGTTACATTGGTCATGGTGTCGGTTGCTATGGGTTGTGGTTTGCATGACTTATGGATCATTGTTGTTGCATTATACGGATCATTGTTGTCATGTTACAAAATAACGAGTTGTTTTGTACAACTTTCATGTTAGCCTGAAATCCGGAAGAAGTCATTTCACATCAACTCGAACTCCCGAAGAAGCCATTACACACCGGGTCCCCCAACTCCGAGTAGGTGCTCATCGACAAAATATCAAGTTCTTTTGTAGGGCTTTTACGTCAGCCTAAAACTCAGAAAAGAGGAGACATAATGATTCAGATTATAAGGTCGGGCTGGAACAGAGACAAACCCTATGATCGCGCTCGAAACATGATACATGGGTCATGTCTATCATATATATGGGTTGTGGTTGTCCTGAATTATGGATCATGAATGTAATGATAAATGGGTCATGGTTGTTGTGTTATATGGTTCGTGGCTGACGTGAAGCATTCATCGCAATTATCATTCGATATGGTTGTCACATTGTACGGAACGTGTTCGTCGTTGACATTTAGAATGTGTCGTGGTTGTCATTGTTTGGGTCGTGGTTCAAATGCATAAAGGTTCGTGATTATCATCCATATTTGAGTCGTGATTAACATGAGACATGAGTGGTGACTGTCATTGTATATGGGTTATAGATGTAAGGTTGTATAGGTCGTGGTTGTCATGATACATTATCACGCACCAAACCCGGAAATCGAATTCATACGAATCCTGATCGCCGAATCTGGTGCTGACAGCCTCCATAGTACCCCGTTCTTGGCTCCCAGCGCCCATATGCCAGGTTCCGATCCTGGGATTCCACGAGGAGGATTTTTCAACATACATTTATCTCGTAAGAAGCATAACCACAAGTTTACCTAAATCACAAAAAGCAACATCATCATCACATATCCACTAACATAAACTTTGAATACAATGTTGAAAGGAAAAATACATATGTCAAAATAAAATCAAAGCTCCATAAGACAGTTGCACGCTCCAAGCTCAACGCCACTACGACCAACGCCACCTGCACGTATCTATCGTGTATAAGATTATAGAAAGCTTAGAGGGTGGTGTAAGTGTGTGAGTAGTATATGCGTGCTCAGAATGTAATATCAGAGTAAACGGAGGTACTAATAAGTCCACGAACCATACAATATCAGAGTAAGCAATACAAATTAGCTATGCAAATGAGGAGTTCAAGAGATCCGAATATTAGATGTTGAGGGTACAATGCAATATGTAAATCCTGCTGAGTTCGTCTAGACCATATAAGTGCAGAAACATAACAAATCCTAAAATGTCATATGTGTGTGAATGTAATGCAATATGCGATGCGAATGAAATGAGCAAGCTGGAGTGTGAAGTCGGGATGATAGTACATAGTATCACAGGCTACAGGGTCCACCACAAGGGATTTCTATCTAAACTAGTCCCATACCTAAATTTGGATAGTCAGACTCAATGTGGTAAACTCCTGATCTCAGGTTAATTGCCCACCCCAACCGAAATCCTGTCCATTATGAAGCCACACGTAACAAATAGTTGTGCACCACCAGCCCGAGTGGATAGTGAATGAATGAATAAATGAATGTACAACTCCTACCCAACAAGTCCACATATCAGTACTGTTCATCTTTGGGATCATCACTGGGGTCTAGTATACTCTATATGCAAATCGCCGCCCACTAACACACGACCATGCAAGTGGAAGAGACCTCACTATCTGCCTGACTAGTAGTTAGCCAATATCTACTTAGCATGTCGATAGCAAACCCATTCATGAGCTGGTCAAACTCAGCCTTGCATTGCCCTCTCCTCTGAGGCAGGTAAGGCCACCCCCCTCCCAACCGACCACGACATAGTGAGAGACGCGGCCTCCTGGTATTTAGCACTCGGGCGCTCATGTATCCACTCGGTTTTGACATTGGGGCATCTCCTGGCCTTGGAGGTTTAGTGATTTTCACCCAGGGCCATTTATGGCAGCCCGATGCTAATAACAGATTTCCGGTGTCCCATCTGGACATGCACGATATGCCTGTGGAGGGTATGGCTTTGATGTCGCTAGGGTGTACAGTAATCACAACTCACAATGCAAGATGCATGAGTCATACAATCTAGTCATGCATCAATCATGCGCATACCATGCGCTCATATGAGATAACCTCTGCCTATCAGGGAGTCTCATGACATATGCAATGGTCAACCACATCTCATAACAAACATACAAATGATGTGTATGGGCATGTATCATGATGCTATGCTGTCACATACTCATAATCGATATCAATAACTGACATCGATAATTGACCTCGACAATGTGGACATTTAACTAACATTGCCCCCAAGGAATGACCCATGTAAAGCCTAACATATAGTGGACTCATGGCCTCACACAAGGGCCAAATATACAACACCATGGGCCTCACTCAAGAGCTTAATACACATCACGATGGGATTTTCATGTGGGCCTAACATACATCACAATGGGCTCCATTGCCTGGCCCTCAAATGCATCACAATGGGCCTCATCACATAGACCTCATATACCTCACATTGGGCCTTAAACACGGGCTGAATACATATCATAATGGGCCTCAAATATGGGCTGCATATACATCACATTGGGCCTCAAGCACGGGCCGAATGCACATCACAATGGGCCTCAAATACGGGCCGCATATACATCATGTTGGGCCTCGACAATCAGCCTCTATATCCGACCTCGAGAATCGAAATCATCCTCGATAATAGGCCTCAACAATCGGAATCGGCCTCGACAATCAGAATCAGCCTTGACAATCGGAATAGGAATCGGCCTTGACAATCAGAATCAGTATCGACAATCAGAATTGGAATCAGCCTCGACAATCGAAATCAGCATCGACAATCGGAATCGGAATAGGCCTCAACAATCGGAATCGGTATCGACAATCGGAACCGGCCTTGATAATCGACCTCGACAATCGAAATCGGAATCGACAATCACAATTAGCCTCGACAATCGACCTCGACAATCAGAATCAGAACCGACCTCGACAATTGGAATCAAAATCGGCCTCAACAATCAGAATCGGAATCGACCTCAATAATCGACCTTGACAATCGGAATCGAAATCGACCTCAACAATCGGCCTCAACCATCGGAATCGGAATCAGCCTCAACAATTAGCTTTTGCAATCGAAATCGAAATCGACCTCAACAATCGGCCTCGACAATTGGAATCGGCCTCAACAATCAGCCTCAGCAATCGAAATCGGCCTCAATAATCAAAATTGGCCTCGATAATCGAAATCGGTATTGATAATTGGAATCGGCCTCAACAATCGGAATTGGTAAGAATAGGCCTAACAAGGCCTAAGGGAAGGTCACAATGTAGACATCCAACCATCATTGCCCATCAATGTGAACATTTAACAAACATTGCTCCTAAGGAGTAGCCCACACAGGGCTAAACATATAGTGGGCTCATGGCCTCACATAAGGATCATATATACATCAAGTGGACCGCATCGCATGGGCCACATATACATCAAGTGGGCCGTATCAATGGGCCGCACCAACTGGCTTCGTATACATCAAATGGGCCACAATACATGGGCCGGAAATACATCTCAATGGGCCTCATCATATAGGCCATAAATACATCACAGTGGGCCACAACCTATGGGCTTCAAATAGACAATAGGTGGGCCCTACACATGGGCCTATATACATTATAGGTGGGCCCTACACATGGGCCTCAAATACGTCACATCGAGCCTCATCAAATGGGCCCCAAATACATCCAACGGCCATATCAAATGGGCTACAACAACTATACTATTCATCCATCTATAGAGAGCATTATCCAAACAAATGAATCATATCAAAATATCATCTGGACCATACCACCAAGAACAGTGGCGATACTGATTTCCACCATCAAAACTCCGCTGGGCTCACCATAGCCTTTATTTAGTCTATTCATAAGGTCACAAAGACCTGAATTAAGTGGAGAAACAAATTTCACATTGATCCATAACTTCTACACTCCAAAAAAATAAGGGGTTTCAATGGTGGACATTCAATCCCACTATTTCTGCAGTGTGGTCCACTTGATACTAGATCTGTCTTATTTTTCTTCCCAAGGCTTAGGATGGACTGATCAAATAGCTGGACGGTTTAGATGAACACATGCATCAGCAGTTGGATGGTGTAGATACGACACATACATCATGGTGGGGTCGTACCTGGCACCGTCCAAATGGATGGTGCAGATGAAATACACCTATGTAGGTGGGGTCCACGAGCGTGGCCAACACGTCAGATGAATGGACAGTTTGATATAACACAGACCTCATGTGTGGGACCCACTGCACCGTTGATGTCAATACATCAATAGGGTCGTCACCGTCCATACGGATGGCTGGGATGTAACACATATCCCAAGCTCAAATCAAAAAGCTTGCTGACGTACAACAGTTCCTCACCCCAGTTAATCCGTCCAGTAGGTGGGTCCCACATGGGGCCCACCACATGCACATATATGAGATTATATATAATATTATATATATATTTTTTAAAAAGTAACGTCCAGAGGCTCTGAACGCCTAGGAAGGATTGCGTGGATTTAAATCATACATTACAGGTGGCTACTCCAAGCTCCTACCATCCCAGCTAAAAGGATGAACGGTTTGGATGACTAACATACATCAAGGTGGGGCCCACATACGTGGCCCACCATAGAATTGAATCTGCTTCATTTTTAATCTCAAGCCTTGAGATGAACTCGTCAAATGTATAGAGGTTTGGATGTATCGCATACATCTAGGGAGGTGGGTCCCACAGAACCCGTTGACGTCAACTCACAACAAACATTGCTGTGAGTGGTGCGCCATCCAATTTGCTCATCATGTGGGTCCCAAGTACGTGGCCCACCTGCTGTATATATGCCATCCAATCAGTTCATCAGGTGGGTCCCACGAGATCGGTGGACGGTGTGGATTTTATTCCACGTTACAGTGGCCAAGCTACTGCCACGTGGGATAGGTCCCACGTACGTGGCCACCTCCATATATATGTATATTTTATATAATATTATATATATATATATATATATATATATATATATATATATATATATATATATATATATATATATATTACATTTATTATTTTATTTCTTTTGAGCAGCAACCAGCGTCCAGATAGGTGGACGCTGGATGAAATACATGCAGCGATGTGGCCCACCGTCCAAGCCATGGACGGTGAGGATCCACACGTGCATCATGGTGAGGTTCACCGTGATATGGACGAAGTGGATGTAAACCATACATCATGGGTCAGGGCGGTACAACGCCATCCAAACAATCCAACACCGTCTAGATCATTTGGACGGTGTAGATGAAACGAATACATCATGGTGCAGTCCATAGCACCATGGATGGTGTGGATCAGATCATGCATCAAGCTGGGCCACCAGCCATCACACGAAGAGAGAGAGAGAGAGAGAGAGAGAGAGAGAGAGAGAGAGAGAGAGAGTTCGACGGTGATGGAGGGGCCCCACCACTATGGGCCCCTCATGATACAAAGCATACATCAAGGCGGGTCTCACCATAAGTGGGCCCTTATATCACAAAATTAAAACATAAAATCACCCACCTTTGCTTCTTCTTGGACTTCTTCTTTTGTCAATACATTCTAGAGCTCCAATGGATGAGATTCAACGGTCAATATTGGACTTGAATGGTGGAGATGGAAGGTAAGAAGGTGGGCCACACCAAGCTTCTCTATGAAAGCCATGGACGTTGGAATTGCTTGGAAGATGGAGTTTTGAAAAAGTAAGAGAGAGAAGAGAGAGAGAGAGAGAGAGAGAGAGAGAGAGAGAGAGAGAGGTGATGTAAGATGGTGATTGGTGAAAAGGTGAGTGATGGGAGTACTTGTGTAAGGGAGAGAGTTAACTTTGGCGATGGGTGGTTGTACTTGGGGATGGGTGAGTGATGGGGTGTGATGTGTACTTGATTGATGGATTGATGGGATGTGTCATAGAGATTCCCTCAGTATTTGCAATACGTAGCATTTTCCTTGAACTGAATGTGGGCCCACATCTCCTGGCTCAGGTATTGCCTCGGCGAGTAATACGCAGCATTTTCCTTGAACTGAACGCAGTTTCGAGTCGAGTCGACTCTGATATATGGGACACGACTGAGAATCACGAGTGAACATCGACAATAGATCACGGGTCGCCGGAATTCGACCGGGAGGATCGCAGAGGCATATGGAACGGTACGAGCTAGGATACGGGTCTCACATACATGGACCCTGAATGATATGATATATGGGTTGTTGTTGTCATTTTATATGGTTCGTGATATACGTGACAAATTGATCATAGTTGATATGGGTCGTGCTGTCACGTTAAATTTGTCATGTTTCACAATTGTAATGGATCGTGGTTCTTGTCCATGTTGGATCGTATTCGACAACCACGAGCATATGAGGAACACGACCCATACAACATGGAAACCACAATCCTTATATCATGAGAACCACGACCCGTTTTTAAGTTCACGATCCATTGTTAATGATAACCACGACCCATTCAACTTGCAGAACCTTGCGCACCACAACAACGATCAATGCAACATGACAATCACGATCCGTATAACATGGCAATTATAACCCATATAACATTACAATTACGACAATATAACATGCAACGATCTAGTTGTTCTTTTTGCATATATTACATATGAACATGGATGACAACCACGATCTATTACATATATGAACCATGAAAATATTAACACACAACAATGACCAATATAAACACGACCAACGATCTAGTTGTTCTATTTGCAACAATAAATTCACCGATGAACATGTTCTCCACATGTTCATAACTATGACACATATATATATACATGGGATTTTCGATATCTACGTATGCCATGCCCTAACTTTGATCGGTAGATTTCTATACACTTCAACGAGAATAGATCAAAATGTGGATGAGCACATTTCCATACAATTCTAGCTCATTAGATAATTTCTCAGCCAACCTCTCTATAAATATGACAGTGGGTAGAAAACTCTCCACCCCTTCAGAGGGAGAGGGAGAGTAACCTTGCTATGTTATTCATGGTGCTTTATCCCCAGTCGTCTGTGGGATCAACTCGTTGACCATTGAATGACTAGCGCGTTGAATGACCAAAGAAATATCACGAGTTCTTTTTCGAATTGCATTCCAATATGGTCATGGATTGTTAATCAATAATAAGAATTTCTTACAAAGTCTAACATGATCGTAATTGTACTACATAGTTGATCGTTGATGTAACTAATAAAGGGTTGTGGTTATCACGAGTGCTACACGGAATACGGTTGTCATGCTACATGGTTCGTTGTTGTCATCTATGCTGAGTCGAGGTCGACAATCTATGTTGGGTTGAGGTCGACAGTCAAGACCACCCATCATGTGATCCATGATCCACTGTACCTGTCAACCATGATCATGGTTATCATGCTATAGAGGTCATTGTTGTTATCTACATTGAGTTTTGGTTCACATCCACAACCCAACGTTCGTTCTATCCATGACCCTTCTCTTCGGAATCAGCGCCACATTTAATTATAGGAAATCACATTAATGATGATACCTACTCGTAATCCTTTGGAATCAAAAAGACCCTTTGGAATCACCACCCCCACATTAACCATTGGTTGAGTAGCCTATAAAAATAGTACTTGGGTTTCCTTTTTTCAAAAGTCAATCAGAACCAGAAGTCCTTCTCGCATTCTTCCTTTATGGGTGATCCCTTCCTTTTCTTCAGGAATGTTAACAATCTTTCTGAAGATCAATGGACTCCACCAGAAATTCTGAAGACCGTTTGGTGCCCGTGGAAGATCAACGACTCCTTCTCAACATATGTTTTCGGCTCGCTCGGTCTCCTTTGAAGAGAATTATTCTTCATAATCGTGGCTTATAGTTGTTGTCAGTGATTTCAAGATAAACGTCTCCATCCCATATTATCTTTCGCTTAATTTTGTGTTCTTTTTGCAGATCTCTCAAACTCTACTCTCACAGCAACAATAAATTCATGATCCAATTTTCTGACCAAAGAAGTGAGAGTGCGGTTGTCATGGGTTGTGGTTGTCATGTAACATGGGTCGTGGTTATCATATAATATGGTTGTGGTTGTCATGTTATATGGGTCGTGGTTGTTGCATGTTCACTACTACCCATAAAACATGATAACTACGACCAATGATAACCACAACCCATATTTCAAGATAACTACTACCCATATAACATGACAATCATGACCATAATTAAAATACAATGTGAAGAACAGTTCTTTTTAAAGGGCACCCAGCGAGCTGCAAAGTACTTTTAAGAGTGTCTTGTTTAAGCATCACCTTCTCAACAAAGTTTTTGGTCAAGTTAAAACAAGACATACTCAAAAGAGTTTTTCATCTTACTGGGTGCCGTTCGAAGAGTACAATTATTCATATTGTATTTTAATTATGGTCGTGGTTGTCATGTTATATGGGTCGTGGTTATCCTGAAACACGGGTCGTGGTGTGGTTATCATTGGTCATAGTTATTACGTTATTTGGGTCGTGGTTATCATTGGTCGTAGTTATTACGTTATTTGGGTTGTGGTGAACATAGATCGTGGTTATAATGTAATATGGGTCATTGTTATCATGTAATATTGGTCGTGGCTGTAATGTAATATGTATCGTTGTTGTCAATATAAAATGGGTCATGATTGTAATGTAATATGCATCGTGGTTATCATGAAATATGGATTATTATTGCTATGTTAAATGGATCATGGTTCTAATGTGAAATGGGTCATAACCCTAAAATCACAAGACAAACGGATGGGTGACACAGACAATAATCATACTTCAATGTGGGCCTATATGGGTCGTGGTTGTCATTTTATATGGGTTGCAGTTGTTACATGTCCACTTCTAATAGTAGGTTCCATTGTCCCCATTGTTTTCTATTATGGCCCCAATCACCAGCCATGGTCCTAACATGACATATGTGATACATCCATTTCGTTCATCTGCATCTACAGTGAAAGGCACAATCATTCGTCTGTTTTTACAAATCATTTTTGGCCTTGATCCCAATAATGAGAGGGATCATTTTAATGGTCTACGATGGTCAATCATCATCGTTCCCTGTAATGTTGTCCGCCTGTGATTGGAGTATCGTTCAATTTTGGACTCCTACCATTAAATGATCTAGAGAAATATATGGACGGCATGGATGAAACACATACATGGTGGTGGGGCCCGCAGACCGCCAAGCACCAGCCATTGGCTGGTGCCCCGGGAAGTAGCCGATCCATCACTTTCTCGGGGGTTGAAACTGAAGGTGACTTCTGCTTCACTCTAGGTCCGTACGTCTCCTGAACTAAGATCAGGGGCATTTTCGTTAGGCACCATCGTTCATCTATTTTGACAGAACATTTTAGGGCTTGATCCAAAAAATGAGAGGGATCATTTTCATTCTCGACGACACTCATTCATCTCTGTTTCATGTGATGTGGTCCACTTTCTATTGGGATATAGCTCATTTTTGGTTTTATGGTTACCATAAAATGATTTGGAAATATATATGGACGTCATGGATGAAACACATACATCACATACATAAAGGCCTTCTAACAACTTTTTGAGATTGTTTCGGATGAAGTTGCCACTGACCTTTGTTTAGGAGACGTACGGACCTGGAGTGAAGAAAAAGTCACCTTCGGTTTCAACCCCCGAGAAAGTGACGGATCGGCTACTCCCCGGGGCACCGGCCAATGGCTGGTGCTCAGCGGTCTGTGGGCCTCACCACCACATATGTGTTTAATCCATGTTGTCCATATATTTCTCCAGATCATTTAATGGTAGGAGTCCAAAAATGAACGATACTCCAATCACAAGTGGACAATATTACAGGGAGCAGTGATGATTGACCGTCATAGGTCATTGAAATGATCCCTCTCATTATTGGGATCAAGCCCAAAAATGATTTGTCAAAACAGACGAATGATCGTGCCTTTCACTGTAGATGCAGATGAACGGAATGGATGTAACACGTACGTCATGGTTGGGCCCATGGCTAGTTACAGGGAAGTAGCCAATCTGTTATCCCCTGGATTATACAGAAGAACATATGAGCTTTGGAAGGGCCGAATGTAGCCTTTCACATGCACCTTTTACAGACCTTCTTCTTTTTTTTCTTTTTTCTTTTTTTTTTTTAAAGAAAAGAGAAGATCCAGGGACCAACTACTAGAGAGGGACGTTGTTTGTCCTTGTCTGAAATCCTCTTCCACTACGAGGTCCGTATTTTATTTTATGCTGTAGGCAGTTTGCTATGGTAAAGGATGATCATAGTCGAGAAGGTTCCCATGCAAAGGATCGTGGTACCAGATGCCCATGCACATTGGATCTTGGTTGTCACGTTATAAGGACCTTAGTTGTCACGTTATAAGGATTGGATTCCCATGCAAATTGGATCATATTACATGGGTCATGGTTGGAAGATGTTATGGGTCATGGTTGTCATGCCAGGTGGGTGGTGATCGTCATGTTATAAGGATCGTGCTTTTCAATGCTCGGTGAACCACAACCCATTTTGGTTGAAAACCACTACCCTTTGAGTGGTTCCTAAGTGTAAAGCACGACACCTATATAACTGTGAACCACAACCCATATAACATGCCAACCACGACTCATATAACATCTGTGAAAACTACGATCTATGTAACATGAGAACCACAACCCATATTAGCTGACAACCACGACCCCTCTGACGCAACAACCATGACCCTACCGTGTGATCGTGGTTCACATGCACACTTGACCGTGGTTTCCATCAAATTTAGATCATGATTACGAAGAACAATGGATCATAGGTGTATATCGGTGGTTGAACGTGGTTATAGTAATGGAAGAATGCGAGAAGGACTCAATCCCTTCATCAAATATCTTCTCCATTATATTGACTGTAAGAGCAACGAAATTCATGAATGATTAAGGTGTTGCAATGGGTCGTTGAACGTGGTTGACAACCATGATCCATAAAACGTGACAACCACGATCTATGTAACGTGAGAATCACGACCCTCATCAGCTGACAACCACAAACCCTCTAGCTTAAAAACCATGAGCCATATAACATGACGACCACGTACCAACAATTTGGGCATTGCACAGTCCATTGAAAGGTACGACCCATCTAACAATACAATCACGACCCATTGTGGGTCAAAACCATGACTCTTGGAGTGGTTCGTTATTGTCATTGGGTCAAAACCACGACCCTTTTAGTGGTTCGTTGTTGTCATTCACAGTGGGTCGTTGATGTCAACCACGACCCATTGTGGATTACATTCACGAACCAATGTGGATGATAACCATGACCCATTTAAGCTGACAATCAGTATTCTGCATTACTCACAAGTTGGACTGTCACGCCCCAAACTAAGAAACTGGGCTCACAAAATTCTCGATCGTTGAATCCAGTGCCAACAGCCTCCATAGTACCCCATTCTCGGCTCCCAGCGATCATACACCAAATTCCGATCCTGGAATCCTACAAGGAGGATTTTTTACATGAATTTGTCTAATAAGAAGCATGACCACAAGTATACCCAAATCACAAGAACAACATCACCATCGCCACATATCCACTAATATAAACATTTGAATACAATGCTGAAAGAGAAATACATATGTCCAAAATCAAAGCTCCAGAAGATGGCTGCATGCTCCAAGCCAACGCTGTGCAACCTAATGCCACCTGCACACATCTATCGTGCATAAGCTTATATAAAGCTTAAAGGATGGTGAAAGTGTATATGCAAGGTAAGTGCCAAGTATGGAATATCAGTACAATGCCATAATTATATAATATCAAAAATGCTTGCAAGATCATGAATCATACGATATCAGAGTAAGCGAAAACATATTGGTAAGTCCACGAGTCATACAATATCAGAGTACATAATGCAAATAGGCAAATATTGACTAGTCCACGAACACCGTCAACCTCGTCAAGGTTATATAAATGCAGAAACGTATCATAGCAACCCAAAATACCATATGCCGAGGATGTAATGCAATATGCAATATGTGATGCGAATGAAATGACCAAGCTGCAGTGTGAAGTGGGGATGATAGTATATGGTATCGCAGGCTATGGGGCCTATCACAAAGGACTTCTATCTAAACTAATCTCATACTTAAGTTTGGATAGATAGACTCACTGTGGTAAGCTCCTAATCTCAGGTTAGTCGCGTGCCCCAATCGAAATCCTGGCCATTGTGAAAGTACACATAATAATTAGTTGTGCACCACCAACTCGAGTGGATAGTGAATGAATGAATATAATACTGAGTATGCAACTCCTGCTCCACAAATCAGTACTGTACATCTCTGGGATCATCACCGGGGTCTAGTACACTCTACACCACCTACTGCCCCATCAAGTGTACAATTGGGTAAGTGGAAGAGACCTCACTATCCACTTGCCAATATCGGGCCCGGCTCATTGATAGCGGACTCATTCCTCAAGCTGGTCAGACTCAGCCTAGCATTGCCTATTCCTCAGGTGGGTAAGGTCATACCCCCTTCCGACCGACCATAATATAGTGAGAGACATGGCCTACTGGTATACGACCCTCATGTGCTCATATATATCTACTCGGTCTCGATGTTAGAGTGTCCTCTAGTACCAAGTGGGTTTATTTTCACCAAGGGCCATCTATGACAGCCCCGATGCTAGTAACAGATTTTCGATGTCCCATCTAGCCATCAACGACATGCCTGTGGATGCTACGACCCTGATGTCACTGGGGAGTACAATAATCACAACACACAATGCAAGATGCATGAGTCATACAATCCAGTCATGTAATAATCCTGCGTATACCGTGCGCTCATGTAAGATAACCTCCGCCTATTAGGGAGTCTCATAACAACCTGCCCAATGACATATGCGATGATAAACCACGTCCCATAACAAACATGTAGATGATGGGTATGAGCATGTATCATGATGCTATGCTGACACAAACTCGTAATCGACATCAATAGCCAATATCAATAATCGGCACCAACAATCGGCCTAGATGCAAGGCGGGGTCCGTAGATGGATGGCCGATGATGGATCAAGCAATATTAATGAGGCCCAATCATTTGGGTTAACCCACAAGAGAATGATGAGAATGAGCTTAACAAGGCTAAGGGAAGGTCACAATGTGGACGTTCAACCATCATTGTCCATCAATGTGGACCTTTAACCAACATTGCTCTCAAGGAGTGACCCACATAGGGCCAAACGTATAGTGGACCCACGGCCTCACGCCAGGGCCTAATATACATCACCATGGGCCTCACTCAAGGGCTTAATATATATCACGATGGGCCTTGCTCATGGGCCATATATGCATCGCATTGGTCCTCACTCAAATGGGTTGCAATACATCACGTTGGGCCTCACAAATACAATAAATTGAGCCTCTTACAAGGGCATCATTTTTCACATCAGGGGTAAATCAAATGGTTCATATCGGATCTCACCAAATGGGCCCCAAATACATCAAATGGGCCGAATCAAATGAGACATATCAAATGGGCCGCATGAAATGGGCCGAATCAAGTGGACCATATCAAATGAGTCGCATCAAATGGACTGAATTAAGTGGGACATATCAAATGGGCCGAATCAAGTGGGCCATATCGAATGGGCCGAATTAAGTGGGCCATATCAAATGGGCTGCATCAAATGGGCTGAATCAACTGGACCGAATCAAATGGGCCGATCAAATAGGTCAATTCCAGTACACCATTTATCCATTGTTAGAGATCATTTTAGAGCATTATATATATATATATATATATATATATATAATGAATCAAATCTAAAGGATCATCTGGACCATACCACAAATGGCAGTGGTGATAGTGATTTCCACAGTTAAATTTTTAGTGAGCCCACCATAGTATTTATTTTCCATCCAATCTTTGCATAAGGTCACAAAAACCTGGACATATAGGAAAAATAAATATCATATTGGTCTAAAACGTTGTAACCCAAGGGGTTTTCAATGCTGGGCGTTCATCGCACTGTTTTCTGCAGTGTGGTCCAATTAATATTAGATCTGTCTTATTTTTAGTCTCAAGCCTTGAGCTAGGCAAATGGTTAGATGATTTAGATAAACCAATACATCAGGGTGGGGTCCACATACGTGGCCCACCATAGCATTGAATTTGCTTCTCAAGCCCTAGGACGAGCTCACCACATCAAGGTGGGGTCCACATACATGGTCGTCCACCAAATGAATGAACGGTTTGGATGGAAAATATCCATCATGGTGAGGTCGCTAACCATCTAGCAAATGGACGCCCAGTATACTGCCAAGTGGATGGACAGTTTTGATGGAAAACACCCATCATAGTGAGGTTGAACATGGCACTATCCAGATGGATGGTGCAGATGAAACACATACAACTGCAGTGGATCCCACCGAACTTACTGAGGTCAACTTCACAGCAGCCAGCTATGTGAAGTAGGCCAACCAATCCGCTCATCAGGTGGGTCCCACGTATGTGGCCCACCTGCACACATATATGTGTGTGTGTGTAATATATATATATATATATACACATATATATTATATATGTTTTTATTTTTATTTTATTATTATTATTTTTTTAAAATGGTTCAGCATCCCGAGGATCTGGACACTTAGGAAAGTGTGGATTTAATCTACATCATCATGAGGGTAGGCCCCACCGTCCTGGCCCCTGGATGGTGTGGATTTAATGCATATATTATGGTGGGTCCACACGTGTGGCCCACATCGGCCTCGGATCAAACCAATACTTGTGTTTTCCTTCAGTCTGGCCCATCCAAACGGACTGCCATGTCGGCCCAGTCAGTGGACGGCATGGATGAAATACTTACTTCATAATGGGCCACACACACACCATCCATATAAGAGAGAAAGGAAGAGAGAGAAAGCGAGAGAAACTGGAAATGGAGGGACCCGCCACTATGGGTCCCTCTCTCATACAATGCATATATCAAGTGGGTCCCACAACAAGTGGGCCCTTAGAAATTTAAAATTTAACGGTGGATCACCCACGTTAGGCCTCCTTCTTTAGTTCTTTAGACTCCTAGGCTCCTTATCTTCAATCTTGATGGAGGTTGATGATGAATGAATGGTTGAGATGGGAGATGAGAGGGTAGGAAAATGGGCCACACTCTAGGCTCTCTCATGGGAAGCTTAGACGTTGGATCTCCCTTTGGGATTTGCTTAAAATGAGAAAATGAGAGAGGGAGGAGAGGCGATGGGATGAAAAGGGATGGGTTCTCTTGACTTTTGGTAAGAAAGGAATGGGTTAAGAATGGGTTGCTTTGACTTTGGGTGAGAGAGGGATGGGTGTGATGGGATATGTACTTGACTTGTACATTGATTGATTGATGTGACGTGTTGTAGAGATTCTCTCAGAATTTGAAATGCGTGGCATTTCTTCAAAATGTACGCGGACCCACAACACCTAGCTAGGATATCGCATCGGCGCACAAGAAGCAATGACGGCACAATCTTTAATATATAAGCCTTGGGTTGAGCCGACTCTGGAATGCGGGATATGACACAAGATCACGCACAAATACCGATTACAGGTCGCAGGTTACCGGAATTTGACCGAGAGGACCACAGAAGCCTATGGAATGGTACGGTCTAGGATACGGGCCTCACATGGACCTATTCAATTTTTTTACAGAATAACCAATATTGGAAGGAGTATAGGTCGTAGGGCTATATTATGATATTATGATGGAGAGAGTGTGTATGACAGGGGAATATTTACCTACGACAGTGGAGACTCAAAGGGATTTGTTATAAGTGATGATATCACTTATCGACAGTTGCTAGATAAAATGCATCAGATTATGAAGACTGTGTCGGATGAATTCGATTTGATAATTAAAGTTATGTATGGTAATGCAATTCGTAGATTCCTACCCCCACATACAATCAAAGACGATGAAGATCTCGAAGCATACATGTTATTTTGTAGACAGAGTCTTTTAACAAAAATACCATTGTATGTGGAGAAAGTGAGGCGTTGTCCTATCATTGAGGATACAACAGAGATTATATCTTACATTCGAACCCATCGTCTCTTCATTCGCAGCCTTCAAGCAATGATCAGATAGTCGATGATTCTGATATACCTGGCCCTTCAAGTAATGATAGATATCATGAACAAGGAGTCAACAACTATGATATAAGCAGCCCTTCATGTAACGATACACATCATAATTTGGGAAATGATGACGATTGCGATATACCTGGCCCATCAAGTAGTGATAGATATCATGATCGGGAACTCGATGATTGCGATATAGGCCGTCCTTCAGCTAATGATACACATCATGATTAGGGGAATGATGGCGACTGTGATATACTTAGCCCATCAAGTAGTGATAGATATTATGATCGGGAACTCAATGATTGCGATATAGGTAGCCCTTCAGCTAACGATACACATCATGATTTGGGGAATGATGACTGCAACATACCTGGCCCATCAAGTAGTGATAGATATCATGATCGAGAAATAATTGACCAGTGCAATCTCCAAACCCCATCCGTCAATGATCCATCGCTGATCCATCTGTGCAAGTCAATCCGCAATCTATAAACTTAAATCTACCCATACTGATGCATGAAGAAAATGGAGATATTCCTATATCATTGAATACTTTCTTCGCCCTATCTGATGATGCTTTTGTCAATTCAGATCATCAAGGATACCCGAAATTTGTGGAAGATCCAAACGAAATATCTGTCGGCCAAGTGTTCAAGGACAAATGTCGATTACAATATTGTTTATATAAATATTTGGCAAGTTCCAGTGTAAGGTCTTAAAGTCTAACAAGATGATATATATGATTGGGTGCATTATAGAAAATTGTAGTTGGAGGATGCATGCTTCAAAGCTTAACGGCACAGGAATGTTCAAGATTAAGACTTACAACTCGAAGCATACATCTACCATGTTGTTTGAGGCGATACGCCACTCTGAGACAATGATCGCAAATGACCGTACTGATATAGTAACCTTGAAGAGGAAGGGAAGAGATCATTGTCAAGCCATCAGTTTGATAAGTAGTGAATTTAGTGTCGGTCGTATGAGTTCGGGACTGACCTGCATGGCAAAAGAAATTCAATATTGTATGAGTGAGATGTACGGTGTTGAGATCAGTTACAAGAAAGCATGAAAGGATAAAGAGATTGCAACAGAACTAGTCTTGGGATCCTAAGAGGGTTCTTATAATGAGATTCTGACCTATTTTCACGAGTTGAGAAAGGCCAATTTAGGGACTGTGACGGAGTTACAAGTGAACGAGGGGACAAATAGTTTTGAATGATACTTTATTGTGACTGGACAGTGCATCAGGAGCCTAAATTTGTATGTTCGAAAGGTATTGTGTGTTGATGCCGCACATTTGATAGGAAGGTACAAGGGCGTTCTTTTCATCGCTACTACATTAGATGGAAATAATAACATCCTCCCTGTAGCATATGGGATCAGAGAATCTGAGAACAATTGTAGTTGGAGGTGGTTCCTTGGAATTTTATCCAAGTCAATCGAAAATCTTCCAGGACCAGTGATTGTGTCAGATCATCATAAAGGGTTGGTCAGTGAAGTCCATAATATGTTCCCACATGCGATCTATGGATATTTTGCTCATCATATACTTGGAAACATGAAGAATGCATGTTCAGATGATTATATGAGGGAATACTTTTGGGGTGTTATTAAGACATACCGGACATCCACATTTTGGGAGATGATGTGATGCATTCAAATGTTGAATCTCACGGCATATTAGTTCCTTAATGGTATAGAAAAAGAAAGATGAGCATCTGTTTTCTTTCCTAGCATGCGGTATAACATCGTAACTACCAACATCGTCGAAAGCATGAATGCATTATTCGTAGATACACAAGAGTACCCTATCACTAAACTTCTCGAATCATTAAGGAGTAAAATCCAAAACTTCTTCCTCCACCGACGGGACGAGGCCTTGGCTTGTAACGAAATTTTGACTCATTGGGCATCAAAAAGACTGTTCGAACTTTATCACTCGGAAGTGCGAAAGACATAATGCATTGCGATTTCAACGGATGAGTTCTAAGTGACCACATAAGGAATGATCGATGTAGTGAATCTAAGAGAAATGAAATGTACGTGCGGTGAGTTTGGAAAAATGTTGTTGCCTTGTGTTCATGTGATAACGGCCTGTGATAAGTATCAACTTGATATGTACAAATACTGCTCTTCAATCTACTTTAATGAAATATATCATAAAACATATCAAGAGTCGGTTTACCCAGTGCTTGACAAACACAATGGAACACTTCGGAGGAAGTAAATGTTTTATGTGAGAATATGAAGCCTCCAGAAACGAGAACATCCGCTGGAAGACCGAAAAAGGTTCGAACTACATCCCAGGGAGAAGATAGGACAACACTCAAATGCTCTAGATACAAACAAATAGGTCATAATCGGCGTCGATGCACTTTCGTCCCTGTTGACTGAGGCCGAGGCTTAATATGTTGCTTTGTTTTTTATTGTCTGTGATAATGTAATTTGAACTGTAATATACACACACACACACACACTTATTGATTCATGAACCTTGGTGCATGTTAACCACAATCCACAAATTCTTGTGCATTTGAACCACGACTCATAGAGGAAATTGTGAGCTTAACAACGGGTGGTGACGCTCATGACAGGTGAAACGTGGTTGTCATGTTGTATGGGTCGTGTTTCTCATTATATCATGGTTGTTTGCGATGATCCAACATGGACGGCAACTAAGAACCATTACAACTGTGAACCACAACCAAAATAAAATGACAACAACGACCTATGTATCAATCCATTCAGGGTGACAACCAAGACCTATCTAATGACAGTCACGACCCATGTTTCATGTCAACCATGACCCAACATGGACGATAATCATGAGACTTTATGCATTTGAGCCACGAACAGAAAGATGGGTAGTGCGAAAAATCAGCGCAAGAAACTAAGATCTTACCAAATGACAACTATGATCAATGCTTCACATCAACTACGAACCATATTACACGACAACCACGATCGGTATAACAAGACAACCACGACCCTTTAATACCTATATGTATGATCCAAGTATCATAACAACCAAGACATATACAACGTTACAGCAACGACCCATATCAAACGATACCACGACACATGAAACCTTGATCAATAGTGGGTCGTGATTGTCCCTTGCGTTGTGTCGTGGTTATAATAAATAGTGGATCGTTGTTATCAAATGAGAACCACAACCCATATGCTGTGACAGTCATGACCCATTATTCATGTGAACCATGACCCATGTCATCTTGACGACCAATCTGCCATGCAAACCACGACCAAACCTCGCACTACAAGAAAAGCCACTTTTACCGATGAAAATTTTCATCGCTAAAAGTCTTTTTTTTTCGTAGGCAAAAAGTTTTATCGACGAAAATTTTCGTCGGTAAATTCGTAGGTAAAAGACCGACGGGAAAAACGTTTACCAACGAAAAAAAAATTTCATCGGCAAAGGCAAGACTTTTACCTACGAATTTTTTCGTCGGTAAAAACTTTTACCAACGATTTTTTTCATAGGTAAAAATATTTACAAAAGTTTTACCTACGAATATTTTCGTAGGTAAAAATATTAACAAAACTTTTACCTACGACTATTTTCGTAAGTAAAAATATTTACAAAACTTATACCTACGAATATTTGCATAGCTAAAAATATTTACAAAAATTTTACCTACGAATTTTTTCGTAGGTAAAAAGTATTACAAAACTTTTACCTATAGTTAGAAATATTTACAAAACTTTTACCTACGAATATTTTTGTAGGTAAAAATATTTACAAAATGTTTACCTACGAATATTTTCGTAGCTAAAAATATTTACAAAAGTTTTACCTATGAATTCTTTCGTAGGTAAAAATATTTACAAAACTTTTACCTACGAATATTGTCGTAGGTAAAAATATTTACAAAACTTATACCTACGAATATTTTCGTAGCTAAAAATATTTACAAAACTTTTACCTTATTCGTAAGTAAAAACTTGGATGAGACTTTTACATACAAAACTTTTCGTAGGAAAAAAACGTCGATGAGACTTTTACCTACGAAATTTATTTATTTTTTCAATATTCCACCACAAAATTCATGATATACACCTGTTACAATATATTTCATCATATTCTTCCTGATATACACCTGTTATATAATATATTTTATCATATTCACATTCACATCCATCTAAACCCAAACTACGTAAATCCATCAAAACATAAACTACATTCATCCAAACATAAACTACATCCATCTAAACACAAACAATCTTATCCACATCACATTCATCCATGCATAAATATGTATAAGTTTGACATTATAAATAAAATAGAAAAAATTATTCATAGCCTATTTCCTGGTGGGGCTCACAAAATTCAGTGTGGTGAACACATCGCCGAGTGTGCACACACACTTAGGTCTTTATTCATGCCTTCATGGTAGATTCAAAATAGTTTCAATACAAGGTTACGAGTTCAAGTACCCATTGTGGCCATAAGCGAGTCTGGTGTGTGAGTGTGTGTTAAAAGAAAAAGAAAAAGAAAATATTGATTTATCTTTTTGGGTTGACCCTAATGGTACTTGGTGATTTCTCATTAGGTAGAAATTATTATTAGTTATTTTTAGAAAGGTGAGATTAGGCCACTTATAAATATATTAACATGATAAAATGTTGTACGTGAGTAGACACCACAAAATAAATAATCTTATGGAAAAAAAAATAAATGAAAAGAGAGAGAACATATGAGAGGTGATCCTTATCTCCTTTGATGGATTCAAGCTGCATGTGCCCTACCCAACTTCCTATAAGGAGAAGTTATATGGGTCTTGGAATAATGTTGGTGATAAATCCACCTTGTCTATTAATATTATCATATTGTGTTAGGACATGACTCTAAAATTGAGATAAATCCAAATCTCAAATAATCTATGCTATAAGAGATAGTGGAGATGGAAATAGATGCATTGTGATGCTTGAGTTCGAGTATGCTTGCCAGCAAAGCAAGATTTTCTTATTTGTTACCATGTGATTGGGCTATATTATTACATCAATCTAGTTCGGGTTCGGGATCGGGTTTAGGTTTGGGTTTTCAAGTTTAGGTTTAGGTTTAGGTTAGGGAGTTGAGATTAGGATTAGGTGTAGGTTTAAGTTTAGTGATTTGAGAATACATTTAGGTTTTAGGTTTAGATTTAGGTTTTAGGTTATAGGTTTAGGTTATAGGTTTAGGTTTAGGTTTTAGGTTTAGGTTAAGGTTAGGTTTTAGTTTATAGGTTATAGGTTAAGGTTTAGGTTTTGGTTTAGGTTAAGGTTATAGGTTTAGGTTTAGGTTATAGGTTATAGGTTATAGCTTTAGGGAACTGAGAATAGGTTAAGGTTTAGGTTTAGGAAATCAGGTTCGTGTTCGGGATCGGGTTTAGGTTTGGGTTTTCAAGTTTAGGTTTAATTTTAGGTTAGGGAGTTGAGATTAGGATTAGGTGTAGGTTTAGGTTTAGGGATTTGAGAATACATTTAAGTTTTAGGTTTAAGTTTAGGTTTTAGGTTTAGGTTTAGTTTTTAGATGTAGGTTTAGGTTTAAGGATTTGAGAATACATTTAGGTTTTAGGTTTAGGTTATAGATTTAGGTTTAGGTTATCAATGTAGGTTATAGGTTTAGGTTTAGGTTAGGTTATAGGTTTAGGTTTAGGTTTAGGTTATAGGTTTATGTTTAGGTTATATGTTAGGTTATAGGTTTGGTTATAGGTTAAGGTTTAGGAATTGAGAATAGGTTAAGGTTAAGGTTTAGGAAATCGGGTTGGGTTTAGGTTTAGGTTTAGGTTTTCAAGTTTAGGTTTAGGTTAAGGAGTTGAGATTAGGATTAGGTGTAGGTTTAGGTTTAGGGATTGAAGAATGCATTTAGGTTTTAGGTTAAGGTTTAGGTTTTATGTTAAGGTTTAGGTTTTAGGTATAGGTTATAGGTTTAGGTCTAGGCTTAGGTTTAGGTTTAGGTTTAGGTTATAGGTTATAGCTTTAGGGAATTGAGAATAGGTTAAGGTTTAGGTTTATGAAATCGGGTTCGGGTTCAGGATCGAGTTTAGGTTTGAGTTTTCAAGTTTAGGTTTAGGTTTAGGTTAGGGAGTTGAGATTAGGAATAGGTGTAGGTTTACGTTTAGGAATTTGAGAATACATTTAGGTTTTAAGTTTAGGTTTAGGTTATAGGTTATAGGTTATAGGTTTAGGTTTAGGTTTAGGTTTTAGGTTAAGGTTTAGGTTATAAGTGTAGTTTATAGGTTTAGGTTTAGGTTAGGTTATATAAGTTAAGGTTTAGGGAATTGAGTTTAGGTTGTAAGTTATAGGTTTAGGTTATAGGTTAAGGTTTGGGTTGTAGGTTAAGGTTTAGGTTTAGGTTATAGGTTTAGGTTTAGGTTTAGGTTTAGGTTATAGGTATTGGGATTTGAGAATAGGTTTAGGTTAATGTTGTAGGTTATAGGTTTAGGTTATAAGTTTATGTTAATGTTGTAGGTTATAGTTTTAGTTTATAGGTTTAGGTTTAGGTTTAGGTTTAGGGATTTGAGAATACATTTACGTTTTAAGTTTAAGTTTAGGTTTTACGTTTAGGTTAAGGTTACAGGTTTAGGTTTAGGTTTAGATTTAGGTTATAAGTGTTGGTTATAGGTTTAGGTTTAGGATATAGGTTATAGGTTATAACTTTAAGGAATTGAGAATAGGTTAAACTTTAGGTTTAGGAAATCGGGTTCGGGTTCGGGATCGGGTTTAGGTTTGGGTTTTCATGTTTAGGTTTAGGTTTAGGTTAAGGAGTTGAGATTAGGATTAGGTATAGGTTTAGGTTTAAGGATTTGAGAATACATTTAAGTTTTAGGTTTAGGTTTAGGTTATAGGTTTAGGTTAAGGTTATAGGTTTAGGTTAGGTTTAGGTTTAGGTTATAGGTTAAGTTTAGGAATTGAGAATAGGTTAAGGTTTAGGTTTAGGAAATCGGGTTCGAGTTCCGGTTTAGGTTTGGGTTTTCAAGTTTAGGTTTAGGTTAAGGAGTTGAGATTAGGATTAGGTGTAGGTTTAGGTTTAAGGATCTGAGAATACATTTAGGTTTTAGGTTAAGGTTTAGGTTTTAGGTTTAGGTTAAGGTTATAGGTTTAGGTTAGGTTTAGGTTTAGGTTTAGGTTTAGGTTATAGGTTTTAGCTTTAGGGAATTGAGAATAGGTTAAGGTTAAGGTTAAGGTTTAGGTTTAGGGATTTTAAAATGCATTTAAGTTTTAGGTGTAGGTTTAGGTTTTAGTTTATAGGTTTATGTTATAGGTTTAGGTTTAGGTTTTAGGTTTAGGTTAAGGTTAGGTTATAGGTTATAAGTTTAGTTTATAGGTTAAGGTTTAGGTCATAGGTTTTGGTTTAGGTTAAGGTTATAGGTTTAGGTTTAGATTAAGGTTTAGGTTTAGGCTATAGGTTTAGGTTAAGGTTTAGGTTTAAGTTATAATTTATAGCTTTAGGGAATTGAGAATAGGTTAAGGTTTAGGTTAAGGGTGTGGTCCCTACAAATACAAATATAAACACGACCTGTCCAAATGGTCAGGCCACTCCAATGCTGTCCATAGGAAATGGATAAATTCATCATGGTTATAACAGCGGTTCCCACCTTCCATGGACCCTCGCTCAACATTCGGACAGCTTCGACGCACATCCGGGTCTGCTCCATCAATTTCGAGCAAATAGATAAACACGGCCTGTCTAAATGGCTAGGCCACTCCAATGATGTCCATAGAAAATGGACAGCTTCATCATGGTAGTAATAGCGGTTCCCACCTTCTAGGGACCCCCGTTCAACATCCGAATAGCTTCGATGCACATTCGGGTTTGCTCCATCAATTTCGAGCAATAACATAAACACGACATGTCCAAATGGCCAGGCCACTCCAATGATGTCTATAAGAAATGGACAGCTTCATCATGGTCATAACAGTAGTTTCCACCTTCCACGGACTCCCTCTCAACATCCGGATAGCTTCGATGCACATCCGGGTTTGCTCCATCAATTTCGAGTTAATACATTTAAAAACAACATAAAAGGTAAGTAAAGAAAGAAACATCCATAAGAAGATATTGAGGGGAATTACTAGTGTATCTATATTCCTTCTATGTACTAGGTTGATTTTGAGTTGATTATGACTAAGATGTTGGGATGGATGCCTTAAGGCATGTTATTATTTATTCATATTACATCCCTATGACATGGTGAATTGTACTACCAACTCGCAGGACAGGATACCTGTAATATGGCCAGCCTTGCATCCCTGGATGGTAAACCAACCCTTATAATCTTGTCAAAATGACCATTTTAATAGAAATTTAGATTATATTTACTCTAGAACTTAAAGGACAGTTCTTAATGCATACCTATGATGTTGAAACTTTGAACCCATCCATCTCAGTTAGTATTTGAAGCATACCTTGCTCCCTTTCAGCGCCACCCTACAATCCATATGTGAGCAAACCCATTATTTACCAATAGTGCCTGATAGTGATAGCTAAAATACAGAGATAAGCAACTTTACATCTAGAGTTTCCTCAAAAACATGAAATTTTGAAACAAAAGTGGCACCCTAAATGAAGGCTTTCAACTATTGGAAACCACCATTGGTTGCATAAAGTGACATGAGGCACATAAAGTAGATAACAACAATGAAGACTCTATGACAACAAAACTCAATTTTAAGAGCAACTAATATGGATACATGTAAGCAAGAACATGATCAATCATCTTTTTGTTTTAAACTGATTTGTTTGGCTTCTAAACTCATATGAATGTTTGGATGCACATGTGAATTGTATTGTGAACATTGAGTTTAATCAGGAAGAAATGACAAAACCTAATGTTGTTTCTGAGTACTCATATCGAGCAAGTAGCCTCAAATAAAACATTTCTTCTAGGTCCAAATCCAACTTTAAAGATTTGGCAAAACTTACAAATATGAGTCCACTCGGAATAACATATTCCGACCAAACAAATTTCAAATAACATATTCCCACAGCATCACCATTGAAGTCACATATGACCCTATATATTTTTTTGCACCATCTTTCAATAACTACCTCTATCCTGCAAGAGGCAGAAGATTTAAAACAGAAAAGCACGAGACATTTCCACACTATAAGAAAAATGATCAAGTCATCCTAAAAAAGCCAAGGGATTGGACTAACACAACCATTTGATAAGTTAGAGCAGCAGTCCACATCCAACCACCAAATTTGCAGCAGTCCACATCCAGCCTAGTAGAAGTGGATCTCCAACATGTGATCAATCACATTCGCCGTCGCCTTAACCTAACTAATTGGAGTCGGCTACATGAATTTTATTCCCTCATTTAGTACAAAAACAAAAGATCAGTATGGAGGCTCAACAAAATTATTGAGAAATAAAATCCATAACAACACCTAAATGCATGCAACATAGATGAACACATGCATCAAATTAGTATAAGGGATTAAGGTACCAGCATGCACATACAAACCGTATTACAGCCTAAGGAAGGATGCAGTGTTGAATAAACTATTGATACTTACATTGTGCTTTTTTAGAGTAGGAGAGGTTATTCTTAAAGCATGAAGCAATACTACAAAGAGAGAGAGAGAGAGAGAGAGAGAGAGAGAGAGAGAAGTAGGATGATACTGATTGGTTTTAAATCAAGAAAGACTTCGATGCATACATCATATATCTACCCATCCACCAGGTACATTTATTGACATTAACCTTTGGGACCAAAAATCAGCCCAAACCAAACCTTAGGCAGTGAAAACCAATGGACGGAGAATGATATCATGTACACATTTATAAAATCATAAAATAATAATTTTTTTTTTAAATTCCATTCGTAAAATCAACATGGAACACCACAAGAACCCCATGAATCAACACAAAACACTACAAAATGTTGCAAAAGAATCAAAACTAGTTTAAAAACACACCAAATCCAAATAATAACCATAACCATCAACATGACCAAATCTGAGTTAGGTGGAAGGAATCAAATACCCATAGCAGAATAACTATAAAGTGAATCAAGAATCAAAAGCAGCATAAAAGACATCACTAAACAAAACCTAACTAAGAATCTCAACAAAACACACTAAAAATTAAAACCAATTGCAGATTCAAGAAGACATTATAAGAATCCAAAAGATTCTTTCTTTCTTTCTTTCATCTTTTTTTTTCTTTTTTCTTTTTTTACTTTTTTAAAAAGTAACGTAGAAAATTTATTAAAACAAGCAAAAGGTACAACCACATAGAAACACACAACAAAGAGAAGGATGGTCAAATTTATCATCATCATCATCATCATCATCATCATCCTCTAAGCGTTATACCAGGCTCACAGCTAATTGGGGTCAGCCAAATGAATCTTGTTCCGCTCCATTCCACTCTATCTGGGGCCATAACTTTAGTTGGACCATAAGTCATCAAGTCTTTTCTTACTACCTCTACCCATGTCCTTTTGGGCCCTAAGTATTTGAAATAGAATGACTAAATATTTGAAATAAATGAAAATCTTTAGCAAGTAGGATATAATTTATCTGAGTAAAAAAATAATAATTTATCGAAGAGATGCTACATGCACAAGATTATTTCATTGCATATTTAAATTACTGGAACTAGTCATTTAGCACCTAATGATATATCTCTATATGGCGTAAAAACAAACAAGCTAGACAAGACATTTTCTACAAGTTAGAACTTGCTAAGGTAAAACATTGTGAAAAGGAAAGCAAGTTACAAATCCAAGCTACAGTAAATATCGATGAATGGATTCAAACCTTGAAATAGATATCAAGTGCTCTATACAACCCATCATCAAAGGGCCTTGAAAATTCTGGAAGGGCCTTTGCTAGAGATCGCATCTTTTCAGGTTTCAGGTTTACATTTGACATGGAGTCTCTGAAAATAGGTAACACCCATGCAAAAGCCCGTATGAACCCCTGCAAGAGCCAATGAACCGACATCCACAATCGAAGTGAAATTTTCAATTTTTGAGGATTTAAGAGAGAAAGCACCTTACATCCTCATGGTCCGTCAGTTTTGACAGCTCATTATAGGGCATGATCTCATCCAAACACCATTAAAAACTCCATGTGGGCCACAAAATTATTGGATCAAGCTAATAATTGTGTGGTCCCTGCATCCAAGCTCGATAGAGGCATACAGTATCCATTTCAGGAAAACGCAAATACCCGAAATAGGAGTGAAGCCATCCAAACCAAAAAACTTAGTGTCATCCACTCCCTATTCATTACAGGCAAATCTTGATTAACCAAGGGGTCCATTTTCAACCTGCACCTTACCAAAATTAAAGTTAGAAATTAGCCTCATGCACCATCCTCCTTAAAGTTGGAAATGAAGGAAGTGTTATCAGAAGAAGTGCTATCAGATGATTGAACCCAAACTATTTTAGAATTTAGATAATACCATCTAGATGACATGTGAAGAAAAAACTAGAATGCCATAACAAAAATCAGCTATTCAAACTTGCATGATAAAAGATGGACTCCAATTAGAACATACCTCGAAATCCTGAGCAGAAGCTTCATATGCAGTATTTGCAACATCTAGAAGCAATGTATTCTTAAAATTACCCCTGCAAATAAACAAGAGAGAGAGAGAGAGAACAGACACTACAACAAAATCTAGCTTACACGACGATGTGTGTTGCTCTTTTAGCGGCGCTAATTACAATTAATCGTCGGTTAGTGGTAGGGTATAAATACCGTACGTACCAAAACCCCGACCCTGTTTTTCCCCTCCCGATGCTCTCTCTCCATCCTGACTCTCTCTCTCTCTCCCTCGATCTCTCCCTTCCTCTCGCTCTCCGCGCGCTTACTCTCCCTCTCGCTCTCCCTTTCCCTCTCCCTCCCTCTCTCGATCTCTCTTTGCCTCTCCCTCTCCCTCTCTCCCTCTCCCTCTCCCTCTCTCTCTCTCTCTCTCTCTCTCTCTCTCTCTCTCTCTCTCTCCGCCTCTCCCTCTCTCCCTCTCCCGATCTCCTTCTCTCTCTCTCTCTCTCTCTCTCTCTCTCTCTCTCTCTCTCCCTCCCTCAAAACCCTAGCCCTCTCTCTCTATCGCCTCGGCCCTCTCGCCGCATTCGGCCTCTCTCACTCGTAAATCTCGATTCTCAGGTATGATGTAAGGTTTTTCCCTTCTCGTTGTTGCTTTTTGCAATTTATAATACCTGATTAGGGATATGCATTGTCGAATCCCTAATTAGGGATTTGTATAAGAAATCCCTAATTGGGGATGTGTATTGTCGAATCCCTAGTTGGGGATTTGCATTGTCGAATCCCTTTTTAGGGATTTGTATTGTCAAATTCCTCATTTGGAATTTGTCTTGTCCAATCCCTAGCTAGTTGGGGATTTGAGGACTTTTAAAATTGGGGATTTTTTGATTTTACAAATTGGGGTTTTTAAAATTAGGGATTTTCTGATATATATAATATGCACCTATGAGCGATTATTTAAAAAAAAACTGAAATTCAAAATTGGAATCGATTTTGATTTCACTATCTATGCCTTGAAATCCATTTTATCTTTGATTCGAGATTTCAATCGATTCCTTTCTCTCAGCTGGAAGAAGGAGAGCTACTAGCTTGGCTAGAAACATTAGATTCTTATCTACATAGGCATCAGTTGATATGAATTGCCCGGCTTTGCTACCTAAATTCTTTTCCTTAAATTAATCCTTGTGTGTTAGTTGAGTGAGCTTTGCCCTGAATTAGGCAACTTGCATCAGTTTCCCTACATGTAGGCAAATGGATTAAGTGCCTCATTTGAGATGGATGGTTCATCCTGCAAAAAGATGGTTTTGATGGTTGTATTTAAGTGCCTCATTTGAGATGGATGAATGTGAAACTCCTCTTCCATGTCATTAAGATGGAGTTTAAGACCACTCGATTGGTGCTATTTAGAGTTATGTCACTAGTGTGAAAACTAGTGCAGGGATTCAACCATTTCTTTGGCTCATTTAACAGACTTATCAGTGTGTTTGCAGAGCCATCTGAAATAATATATAGTTTTATAGAGAAAATTAGAGAATTGTAGAGTGGTCTACACTACATGGTAATATGCATAGCTTAGAATATTTTGAATGGTTGCAGAGTTCTGTAGTAAATTTTGTTCCTTAGGCCTATGCCAAAGTAGAGCATTCAAATGGTTATAGAACTGTCAAGTAACAATAAGAGATCAATTCTATCATTTTGTTTTCATAATCACCACCACCACCATTAGCCCTAATATATCGGAACTGAAAGTAGAGATGCAGCATGGCATTCGGTTTCTGTTTGTGAATTTTATGGATGCTTTGTGGAGAGATTTTGTTTTGGGTAGTGGGCTGGCCTTTTTCAAGACTGTTTAGAGATACAATAGTAGTTAAAAACATTATGGCTCATGTGTTTTGAGTATGGGATCTTTTTTTCCAAGTGTTAGATTGACAATTTATTCTTGATTTTTTTTTAATCTTTGTTTGATCCGTTAATAATGCATGCTTTGCTTTGTGAAGGAAATATAGGTAATGCATTGCCAGCGATCATATGCACACTTTTCAGTTTGTTCAAGTGCAGCCTAGGGGTTCAACTTTCTTGACCCTTGGACTATTGGGACAGATCATGGATGGGTCATGCCCTGTTTTAGCTCTACTAATTTTCATTTGATGCGCTCTTTAAAGAAAGCAGCACATCAATGGTAGAATTGAATGTAACATAAGTATGTGCACATTAAAGATTTGAGGCAGGGTGAATTATCAATCAGGTCCAACTATCTATTTTCTGTGTATTAGGTGGCGATTCAAAATACATCAATGTTAATGCTCATCAGGTAACTGGTGTAAATCATTCCTTAACGGAATTGGTGGACATTTATTGGATGGTTAAATGAAGTCATTCCATGAGGTGGGTCCCACCATGTAGATGCCTTGGCTCGAGAATAGGTCAAGGTCCAATCATCAGGCCACTATACTTTCTCTTAGCAATCAATTGGTTCTTTAAGCCATTTATCTTGTGGTGCGTTATACCCTATGCTTCATTGTCTTACTTCAATATATTCCCAGGTTGTGATTTAGAAACAGTTGATGCCACATACTATTAGCTATGGTACATGCTTGCTAGTCATGTAGGTATCACTCTTACTAGGTCTTGCTATGCTTTTTCTATGCGGTATATTATTTATTTGATTGATATTTTTTTGTTTTATAACAAGGACTCTTTTCAAGTGAAGTTTGGAGTAGCACCAATAGGTAATCATAAGAGGGAAATTTGACTTAGGTGGTTTGACCTCCGTGCAATGGAGACCAACTCAGTACATGTCAATAGATCAGTCTACTGCTAAGAGTTATAGTAGTTTTAGTCTGATTGAGGTCAAGCTAATAAGTTGGCCTTGTCTATCTTGGATTGCAAGGTGGCAAGCAAATACCTTTAAATATTCATTCCCCATTTGTTCTACTTTCCAAACGTGTTCAATTTGCACATCCAATGGGCACTCGTCTTTTATGTTTAAAATTTTGGTCATCATTCTATCATTTTAGTTGGAACTGATCACACAGGTAAGGTACCACAACCTGGGAGTACCCTACTGTTTTTCTCTTTAACATGACACTTGTATAGGAGATCAGTACCGTCAAAACGACAGACCCTGCCATGAAGATCACCTATGCCAAGAAATGGCCCGATCATCAGGTGAGCCATATGGTTATGGTTAATGGACAACTTATGTTCTCATCAACAAATTTTCAAGACGACTGACCTTGATGGTGGGTAATACCCATAGTTTAAAAACTCCAACAAGTTTCAACCAAAATCAAGAAAAACCCAATCAAGTTATGACTCCGTCAAAACTAAAAAAGCCCCAACTCTAACTCAGAAAAAATCATTGGAATGAACAATATTAGGAAAATTTTGACTAAACTCAACTAGACATGGCACAACTCAGACATTATTTACATACTATTTAGTAATACTGAAAAACTCAGAAAAACTAGTTGAGTTTTTTTTTTTTTAAATAAAAAATAAAAAATTAATTGCTCATAGGTGCATATATATCTAAATGCACAGAGCCAGTTTTTTAATTTATTTAGGAGTCCCAGGCTCCCAGCACTCGATGACCAGAATCACTTCTTCTTCTTCTCTTTTTCATACATTTTTCAAATACCAATTGATTTACAAGAGCATCTATAAATCATAAGTTGAAGTTGAGGTGACGTATATGCATGTTTATTATTTTTTCCGGTTATAAATTTTCTCTGAATTCAAGTTTCAAAATTATTAATTTATTGGGTAGTAGCAGTGCCTTTTGTAGTTAGTCTATGATTGTTCTGCTATTTTTTTTTTTGGATAACTTTACTAGTGTATGTAAATCATTGTTGGCATTTTTTAGATGTATAACATTATGTAGATTGGTTAAATTCTAACTGGATGCGTTCTGTACTAGGATTTGTTTATTGATCCTGCCGTTATTATGGCAGGAAGCATTAGAAATTTTGGGCTTTTATTCAGGTGAAGAAGATATGGAGTATTCCAGCTTCTCGAGTGGGACTGAACGTCAGTAGAGTCATTAGAAAGTTTGCATTTTTTTACCTTTGAAGAAGATATGGAGTATTCCAGTTACTCAGTAGAGTCAGTAGAGTTGGCTTCTCTTGTCCAGGTTAAAAATTCCAACAAGTTTCCCATCATCTTGGCCATGTCAAACTCATTTAAATGAATAATTCCAATCTTGCCTGAGTTTGACTCGGTTGTGCCTTGGGATTTTAGCATGAAATCAATACTCAAATACACATGACAGTAGGATATGCAATTACTGACGAGGATAGGGTATTCCTGTCATTCACCAACTGCAATCTGTGTTCCGTTGCAGACTCGCAGGTGCAATTATGGAGCATAGATCAGTGTGGAGAAATACCCTGCTATCTTTTCCTTACAAGCTCAATTTTTTTTTCAGTTCATGCATTAATTGCTGGTTGTTGGATTTTATCATTTTACTTGGATGGTTTGTTATTATTTTGATGTGAATGTTTGGATGCATTGTTAACGTAAATTGCAATTATTTGTATTTGTAAACTGAAATGACCAAATTGTAATTTCCTTGCTTCTAAATATACACTTCAAGTCATGATGTATTGTTTGGGTGTGTTGATTATGTCAGAAAAATGAATTTAAAACATTGACTTTTGTTTTCTTAAATTGCAGATTTAGTTGCATAAGCAGGCAATATAAGTACCTTTTCTAGAAAGAAAATCTGCATATATCGGTATGCAATAGATAAATGCCAAATGGCCCAAACTTGTTGTATTGTCAATTGAGTCCATATATGCGGCCCATGTGTTGAATTTTTTGTCTGATTTTTGTGCCATGTGACCTAAACTATGGGTTACCTATTGCATGTTACTGATTGTTTAGGTGAGGGTATTTTGAGTAGACAGAGAGTGTTGTATGGCAGGTTAGTGTATAGCCAGCTATAGGTATTTAGTTTCCTGGCCTTCATTCATGTGTCGGTATTTACCACTTGCTATCTTTTTTGCTCAAACAAATTTCCAGACTGCTTCAAGTCTAACATGAAACATTTTCAAGAGCTTCACTGATCCCACACACAAGAAATGCTACCTACATGCCACCACATGTGCCAGTGTGGCCGACATGTACAATATCCAAGTTGTCCATCACATGGATCTAATGTTATAAATAAAATGTACCGAGTGGTGGAATGACCTTATTCTTACAAGAGCATCTAAATGGTGGAAACCCTTTGATGAATGGATAGGATCGCTTACCAATGTACCATGCTGGCACATGGATGCGAACATGAGCTGCCTTATACATGGTGTGGGCTGAACAAAGATCCATCTTCAATATTCATTTGGGCCGAATAGGTGTTAACTAGTGTCCACATAATGAGGTTCTGTTTTCCACACTACTCAAAATCCACAACAGAATGCTAAATACAAAATATCTATTTAATTCAGTCAGTTGGCATTTTCTGGTATCATTAATTTTCTTAGAACCATATGAGTATTTCAGATTTATTTCCCAAACTAAAATGATCATGAAAAGGCATTCTATTAAGCTTCTGAAAATTTGTTTCACTGGTAAGAATGATCTATCATCCTTCGATGTGCTCCATTGGATAAAAGTGTTAGTAGGAGAAGAGGTTAAGGTCCAATGACAATATTTTCATCTTTTAAGAAAAGTGATTCTAGTACCCACCTGTACCCTTTTACCAAAAAGAGAGCCCAAGCTTGTTGTTCCTTTAGGAGCCAACTATAGGCTGATCGATATTCCTGTTAGCAAGAACATATCAAAGATCTATGTTCTAGCACAATTCAATTGTCTTAGCATTCTACATCTAGTTCTATTTATTCCCATTCCTAGATAACTAATCATCTTCTATATTTTCTCATTGCATAGGTTCTATGGTTTTTTTTTTCTTCAAAAGATTTGTATTGTAGCTACTATCTTGCCTAAGGAATGCTTTACTAGTTCGTTGCTTAGGAACGGAGTATGGCTTTACTATCTAGGTGACCAAAACAGGGCTGCATTTGTACGAAGGACCTGAGGATGGTATGCATATCCTTGGGTAAGCGGATCATATAATTTGTCTTCCTAATATGCCATTCTATGCAAGGATACCAAGTGGATGTATAAGTTGTGCATCAGGTGAGGCCAATGCATGGATGAACTAGGCTTTCAATTCAAGTTATCAGGTTTTTGAATTATGCTTAGCTCAAACCATATTGTAAACACATTTCTAATTGCTTGTAAATAGGAAGCTCAACCTCAACAAGATCCCCACAAAATTACAGGATAATTTGGTGGGTGTTTGGTAAATTCACGAGGATTCTCTCTGTTTTTTTTTTTGGTTGGATTTTTGCGGCCTTTTTACTCTTCTATTTCACAATCCCTATCGTCGAGAAGCTGAAGGTGCTCGGAGCTACTGTTGTATTAGAATGATTCAATATATTTTTTCTTTCTCAAATTATTTTCAGAATATAGAGATTTCAAGTTTTCTATTTCTGACACTGTAACCATATATTAATCTAAAGGACTTTGAGTATGTAGCACTGGAAGAAGTCTTGCATTATTACCTTCAGGGATACCATGGAGTTGTTAAAGAAGGGAGACCATATATTTGTATGTATTTTACATCTACCTGGCCATTTTAATGAGATGCATCCATCTGTAATTGTTTAAAATAAAAAGGAACCTATCGTTGGTTATATTTATTTCCAGCAGAAAGTTCTGATGAACTTGCATTTTTTTTGGATGTTAGAAACACCAAATTGGGTTCTAATTGCCATTTGCTAGTGTGTTTGCAGAAGGGAGCATGATAACTTCGAAGCTGAAAGATCCCAACATCTTAAACAAATACATGACCTCAAAGAACATATTCAGGAAAAAGAGAGCCAGATTCTTGAATTGGAGGAGCAGGTATGCTCTGTTAAATATAAAAGATCATGCACATTTTTAGACATTTATTTCCCTTCATCGTGGTTATATGTTCTTGTGAGTTAAATGGTAAATTAATGACTGAGGAGTGAGGAAGACATTTAACACGTACATATATAGCTAGTATAAGGTTTGTCGTGCTCTTACTCTGGTGGTAGACTCTCAGGAGTTTCAACACCCGGGGTTGAGTATCCATAGGTGGTGAAATCCCACCATTTACTGGGTGGGCCCATTGTTAGCAAAACTCCAGTTTAAACTCATATTTAAAAATAAAAATATTATATAATAGTAGAACATTGGCTGATGTGCATGTGTGAGAAGACATTTAACACGTATTGATGTAGACATTTGTTTAGCAGGTGACTCTAGCTATCACCCAATGCTTTTGTACTTGAATTGAGCGAATTAGGGCTTTGAGTGTAAATTTTTGAATAAGTTGGGAAATTCAAAAACGGTAACGTACCGAATCTTTAATGAGAATTTCCTGCTTCTTTGCTGAAATCATTTCTCTCAAACCAGTGCAGAGCTCTTAAATCATGTTTGGAAATTGTATATCTTGATTTTAATAGTCTAGATTGATAGACTTTGATGCTTCTTCTTTCGGCCTAGAAGTAGAATCTTGTAGTTTATCCTAGAATCCGGTTTCTTATTACACTAGATTGTCCTAAAGATGAAAATAGAGTTTCTTGAGATTGAAATAGTTGTTGCTTTTTTCTTTTTCTCATTCATGCACCAGTTCTAAATTTAGTCCCATACACTGCTAATTTGTTTATGTGTGGAATATATGTAGATTTTCAGTTTCTCCTAGAGCTAAACTCAGGATCTTTGCAGTTTAGTTATTGTGTTTCTATTCATTTCAACCTGTGAACAATTTTTTTTTTTTTTTTGGTAATTCCATTTCACACAGGCCTACATATTCGAGGGTGTGTTTAGTAGTGCTTGCGTGTTGGTGTCACTTTGTGTCTCCTTAAGGCCCTTTAACAATGATTTACCATCAGTGAAATGGCAACTGTTTTCCATTTTATTCTCCTCCAATAGCAATAGTTGTCAGTGATTAGGGCCTTTTGGCTAAAATTTATCTTTACCCCTGTATATACTTAATGAGATAGTTATGAAGCTGTTTGTTTGGGAGTCTTGGTGACTCCATTGTCATTTAAATCCTTGTTTTGTGATAATTTCAGAGACAGGTTAGCTACAAACTGTTATTAATTGTTATAAATGATGACATGGAAACTCATTAGACTTCAAATGTGAACAGGAGCGTGGGCATCCGTTGAAAGGAATGAAGAGATTTTATTGGTATTTACTCAAGTACATTACAAGATTTTGAGCTTGTTTTTTGCTGCTGAAAATGAGTGCCTCCAACTGTACAAAACTCTTCCAATTGTTATTAGTATTTATTATTATTATTATTTTTGCCTGTTAGGCCTAAAGTGGGTGTAGCATCTAATGTTCAAAATGGGGATTTTGCATACATATCGCTATGGGCTCCTTAAAAAATTAATTACCTTCATTCCTCTTTAAAGAGATTGCTTGAAAAATAAAGGGAATTGTATTGACAGGCCTCCTGATTTTGACCAGAGGGACCTGTATGTTTAGCACATTAATTTTAGAGACAAAAAAAAAAGAAAAAAGAAGCTGATATGTGATTATGATGAATCAAGGAATCATCTGAGATAGAAACATAGACATACGTTTTCTACAGGATTTTCTGTGATGGTTATATGAAATCCACTCCGGCTATTAGATTACACAAAAATATTTAATCTTGTTACCCAAAAATCATATCCATACATAATTCACATGGGTTGTTGAACATGTAGAGGCTTTTTCTTGTTTTTTTTTTTTTCAACACATACTCATTTATCAGAAAAAAAAAAGAAAAAAGAAAAAAAAAAGTAGAAATGTGCGGGGTAAACTGGACATGATTTTTTGAGATGTGATCCATCCACATGATTGCCTATCAAGTCAACTGTCCTGTTGAGCTTAAACAAGTGTTGTGTATTGATGTTTTGATGCATCTGTCAAAATAGTGCCCTCTTTCCTTAAACAATGTAACTGCTAGGGCTTCTTTCTCTGGGTTCCTGACATTGTTGTTTGCTTTGAGAATGGATGTTTAGTAAGCTGAGATACATTGCCGAACAATGGGGCATACATGATTCACTCATCAGATTAAAAAAAAAAGAGAGCACATATGCAAATTCGAGAAAGAGATGCCCTATGCCTTGGGGCCATACATTACTTTCTGTCGTGCAGATGCTTCTTCTTTTTTTTTCTTTTCTTTTTTCTTTTTTCTTTTTTGTGATGCCTAATAGCCTCTTTGAAAATGTGTGAAATGAATTTTGTAAAATTGTAGCTGAACCAATGAATTGTGTTAATTAGTTAAATTGGAAAATTTGAAAATTTGAAAATTCTGAGATGCCAATTGCAGAAGTTTGGATAAATGAACATCATGTGTTTCAAACAAAGCATTTTAACATTTTCCCACATTCTTCCTTACTCAAGTATTTTCTGGTTTGTAGGTTGGTTATAAAGTTCGGCTAGAGGGGATGAAAGGGAGGGACACTCGTCTTCTTTTTTGCACCACAGGCATTTTATTGAGGAGATTACTAGTTGATAGAAATCTGAAAGGCATAACTCATGTTATTGTGGATGAAATCCATGAACGAGGGATGAATGAGGGTAAGTTGTTTACTGAATTCAAGTTTCAGGTGTTTTAAAAGTGGAGTCTTACCAGGGTTGTGTTGAACTCAAATTTTCTTCTCATTGTGCTGAAAGACCTCCTTCCCCGTCGACTAGAATTGAGGCTTATTTTGATGAGCACAACCCTAAATGCTGAACTTTTCTCATCTTACTTCGTTGGGGCTCCAATGATACACATCCCAGTAAGTTCAAGATGTTAATGACCAGTACTAGATGCACAAAAACTCCTAATCTCCTATATTCATGGCAGAAGTAATTAATGCTTTCATTAGTTATCTGCTTATCAGAAGTCTTTATGCTATTCTAGGTTTAACTTCTTAGATCTAGAGTTTTGTCAGTATGACTTCAGATCTTTCAAAAAAAAAAAGTTTTGTCTGTATGAACCTGGTGATGGTCCTGTGGAATGTGATGTTCAACTAAGGCTTTCGTTTCTGTTTTCAGTGGTTTTACATATCCAGTTCGAACTCATTTTCTGGAGAATTTTCTCGGAAGTTACTTGGTTATAGGTTGACTACATACAATCAGATTGATGATTATGGGCAAGAAAAGAAGTAGAGAATGCAGAAACAGTCCTTAGCAAAAGTAAGAGCCAAATCTCGTCTGTTGCCGAGGTATATAGATCTTGTAAGACGCTGTTTACTTTGCTATGTCAAGTGTCGTTCTTTTCGTTACATCTTTCTCCATTTTTATGTCTAGGCAGGATGCACTCGAAGCTGCTGATTTTAGGGAGTATCGCTTGAGGACTTGAAGTTGCTGATTTTAGGGAGTATAGCTTGAGCGCCGACAAAGGGTTGCCCCCAATCGTCGGCAAAGACTGGTTTTTTTTATAGTGCATATAGAGTAGTTTCTAGATGTTATGAAGCAAGCATGGCTGCATGTGTGCTCAGATGTGTGAGTGCATACTTGGGCCCATATAAACATGGATCTCCACATGCACTTGGTAACATATGCCCAATGCGATCCATTCTTAGAGGTGAGTATATATAACATCTAGAATGTTGAAATCACCATACCATATCCACAAGATTGGTGATTCCATCATTCATGGAACAATATATTTTAAAACTCTCCTTCAATACCTGCATAACAAAAGTGGAAACGTTAAGAGATTGCATGTATATGTACAAATACAAATACTCTCTACTTTTATGCATTTTCTTCCCATGAATAGTAACCAATTCAAGAGTAGAGCCCAGCTCATGAATCAGGCCCAAGCCTCGGTATTCAACCCATAATTTGTAGCCCTACTGCACTTACATATCTTTATAATTTGCAGCCTCAACTAATTGACGGATGGGATTCTTGGATGAAAATTTTTGAGTCCCCAGTATGTGCTAGGCAACAGTGAGGCTAGCCCTGGCCATTTGGAATGCAGGTGAAAGTGGGAAGCACCATTAATCCAAGCATCCTTTATTATTATTATTATTAATTTTTTTACCCTTTCTATCCTATCTTTTGATTTCTCATTGAAAGTAAAAGAATTATAACCATGTTGAAACTAGACCAAGGAAAATTACAAACGGCTGACAAAGATGTAAGCTACACGCAAAACAACAATGAAACTTTTACTGTCCACATGCTTGGTTGGTAATGCGTGGTTTTTGTAACCATGTAGGGACTGCCTTTCTCTTTAATGACACTTAAATATTATGATTTGGTTGGATCCTTTCTTATCAACTTACCTATGGGCAGTGGCTGTAATGTCATTTGTATTTCTTAGATACGATTAATATGTACATAGAGATTAAAATTTCAGTTTTTGATTACTGGTATTGAGAACTTGAATGAGTAATTGAAAATTGTACCATATTAATAGTAAAATCTATTTACTAGCATGCCTTACAACAATTCGAAATCATGACTCAACAGATACTTGTGTTGGATCAAGCTATCTATATCTATATCCAACTCTAAGGCCAGTAAGTAACTAACTTAGACCCTTTCCTTTTTGTGCTTGATTACAACACTATTTCTTGTTTTCTTTCTCATTTAATGAACTTGCTCTTACTTATAGATTAGACTTGTATTGAATAACAAGTAACAAGCCCACTTGTTACTTGTCTTCTGGAAGGTCCAAGTGGCAGGTATGCTTCTATTCAATCTTTTCTTTATGTACCCAAATGTAGTTTCTTCTAAAACTACATTGTTTAGCAGTGATAAGACTGTGTTGGCAACTACAATTGGTATTGACAGTGACTTCCCCTATGTCAAGATAGTAAGTTCATCCAAATTTTTAAACATTGTTCTTGCTTTTCAGGATTTCTTATTGCCTAATGTATAATGATCTTTTGTACGAGGACAAGTCTCAAAGAAAAATGATGACTGGTCTTTGCTAGTGAAAGCAGTTTGCTTGGATCTTTAGTGAAAATATGACTTTGAGAAAAATCAGAATTATGAATATTTTTACTTTATTTGCTTGCTTCGTAGTTTCCTACATGAGCATCTATACAACATTTGCTTGGACCTTAACCTATGGTCTAGCCCGTTGGCCCATTGGACTTGAGACTTTCTCTTTAAAGGAAAAGTAATTTTAGCACTTAAAATGTTGAACTGGGAGTAAAAAAAAATTTTAAAATCTTTAAAGTTAGTTTTCTTATTTATTGTTTTTTAGTTGTTTGAGAATTTGTTTGTTAGATTAGTTATTTACCTTAAAATCAGACTTATTTTTATTGCCCATTTATCTTTCTTTATGTTCGACTTTGATCAACTTAGAAATTTGGCCCATTTTCTGCAGGAGGTGGATCCCAATGTAGAGAATGATGAGTTGCCCAATGTCTTATGCAAAATGTAGATGGTTTGAAGATTCAATTAAAAATCTCCTAGCCTGCAAGTTTCATATGTGCCTACTGCTTTTCCTTTGGGATTCAAATTCAATTTCGGGTTGGAGGTAAGTTGGAATGACTGCTTATCTTTCTTAGCAATCACATAGATATTGGAAAATTGATTTAGATAATTAGGGGCTTTCCTGTAATGTCACATGTGAAGGGTGCATATGGATGGACGGGCGTGGATAAAACACATGCATCAATGTAGGCCCCATAGATGTAATGGAATTCAAGTTACAACAATTGTTGCCTTGATAGTTTTTGACTTTTTAAGGATAGGATCAAAGGATTGATTATTTCTTATGCATCAATTTGTTGAATGCTACTTTTTGACTCGTTTTTTTTTTTTTTTGTAGGATTTTAATCAAGTGTGAGCACGTCAGCCTTTTGACGCCACTCGTGCTATGAGTAGACCATATAGAGGATTTATTTTTATTTATTTATTTATTCGAGACCATTTTTAATTTTTTTGTAATAAATATTATATTTTTTTTATTGTGAAGTAATATAAATTTTGTTTAATATTCAGTTTTAATTGTATTGCATCATTTTTTATGTTTCAAATATTTAAAAAAATGCAGGTTTTCATTTGAATTATATATAATAAAAAAATATTATTGGTCTACGGGGGCATTTCAAATCCAAATCCATCCATAAAAAACTGTTAAGAAGCAGTATTTTAGTGGCGCTTTTGACTGTTATGGCAGTGTTTCGTTCAGAAATACCGAAGCCACCTGAAAGCGCCGAAAAATCAGAATGAGCGCTGCAGAATACCATACAATGTCGACGCTCAGACAAGTGCCGCGGAAAATGTACTAGCGCCACTATATCTTTTAGCGACACCCCCATTAATCGGCGCTTGCCCGGCGCCGCGTAATAAAACTGCCAATCAGGAACCCAATCGGCGCTTGCCCGGCGCCGCTAAAGATCGTTCTTCTTGTAGTGAGATAAAGGCACAAAAAGTATAATCCATAATTAGGAACCCAATCACTATCCATAAAATAAAATAACTCCCAATACCCATACTTCGTTATAGTGGTAGCGTCCAATGAATTAACGGGAGCTCCAGCACTTGCAGACACAGAAGTGAGCAAGGAAGTGGCAGGTGTCGCAGAAGAGTTAAGGATTGACAAACCAGCCACATTTGGTGTTCCCGAGGGCAAACTAGGATTAGAAAAATAAATGTCAATCAAGAGAAAAGTACAGAAGAAGTATAAAATAAATACTGAGAAAAAGTCATGCAGATAAACCTTGAGTTCGTCGGGGATTATCCATTTAGATTGTTTAGTGAGCTTGTTGTAGTAATACCTATATAAATTTTCCCATATGTAAACTGATCAAGATTTTCTATAAGCTTAGAAAGGCAATATGTAGAAACAAAGAATATTATGATGCTGTTGTAGGTAGAAATAAAGGGGGGAAATCGGCACTCACTTCCATCCCTCGGGAGTAGTGAATTCCTTCCAGACATTGATGCATCTGGCCTCTGTGAAAATGAGAGAAATTAACGAGCTGGAAAGTCAAAATGAATACCATTAACTCTTTATGAAAGCAAGCCAAAATAAAGGATCATCAGAACAAATAGGCAAAAGTACATAGCAAAGTAAAAATAACCTAACTGCAGTAAGACAGTGAAGCAGCTTGTATTGGATGCTAGATAGAATGGTGGGACAAACTCGGCTATCCAGCAAAGACACTTTTCATATGACATAAATGTTGGGACCTATTTGGTTGCCGAAACAAACATATATGATGGTGTCAAAAGACAGCTGATGGGCAGTCTTGTAGAGACACTGTCATCGTGTGGCTTCTTCAACATTTTCCAGAATATTTTGTTACCGACATTTTGCCACAAGACGACAGCCATTCATCTGATGTGGCTGCCATGATGCAACCAATCAGGAGTTTCAACCACATGGATAAAATATTTCTTTGGGGAAAAAACAGGCCGATAATGTACACATATATTCCAAAGAGTACGCATAAAGCCAACACCATTAGCCAGGACAAGGCTATTCTAATGAATACGCCAAATTTATCTACAGCTTCATCTGCATGTATTACCATCTTTTAGATTGGATAAATATACAAAAACACCAAACGTGCAGAACAAGCAAATGTGGAAACCATGGATCTTTTATGTTCAATCAATAGAGTAGATAGTATATACCAGAGTTCAGAGTAGTTAGCAAAAGGCTTTAACAAACTATTATAGGGAATTTGCACTGCAAGAATATATAACCAATATAACCATATAATAAAATAAAATAAAAGAATAAATGACAATACTAAAGAGGAAACTAGCCTTTTGTTTTCACATGGGAAGACGTTGGGACCTTTTATGGTTCTCCACTTCTTATGGTTGCATGGAGATCTGATTTGGAAGATTTATGGGGCATCTACCATCCATGTTGGGGTCCATCAGAGCAACTTTACTGGCCAATGAAAATGAGTTTCCATTCATGGATGGTGCATCCAAACGCAATGAATTTCAGAAATAGATGAGAGAGAGAGAGAGAGAGAGAGAGAGAGAGACTAATTGTTCTTCTTATCCTTCTCCTTCTCCTTCTCCTTCTCCTTCTTGCGACGAAAGGGCGTTTTGAAAATCCTAGAGAGAGAGAGAGAGAGAGAGAGAGAGAGAGAGAGAGAGAGGTTAGGAAACAGAAAGAGGGGAATGCGACCAAGAGACAGGGAGAGGGTGAGGGAGAGCAGGAGATCGAGAGAGGGCGAGGGAAAGAGAGGCTGAGTACGAGAGAGAGATTTAGAGAAGGGTTTTGGAGGCGTGCTGTGCGTGGGAGGAAATGGCAGACAGATTCCGCATTTCATTTTGGGAGGGGCGCGGCGGACGACCTTCATCTGATGGGTTTTAGGACCGTGGGACCCACCGTGATGTATTTTATTTATCCACTCCGTCCATTAATTTTAAATTATTATTTTAAATATTGAAGTAAAAAATTAGTAATATCAAAGCTGTAAGAAGACCACTCAATATATTAACAATAGAAATTTAATGTTGATTGATTCTTATGGTGTGGTCCACTTAGATCTTTAATCTATATAATTTTTGGGCTTATCCACTGAAATTATATATCAAAATGTATGGGCGGTTTAGATCGAACACATATATTCCAATGGGCCAAACGGAACCCCTTAATCCAACTGATCTTTTTGTTCTCCCTTAATCCAGGTCTATGTGACCAAATCAACGGCTTTGATGGCAAATAAACTCTATGGTGGGCCAATGTCACATGGGATAGTGGGCCCCATAGTATACACATGTATTCGCCCCACCGTGGCCCATTCCATTGATATTCGTGGGGTCCATGGACACCATTAAAAACTTCTTAGGGTCCAATGTAAGGTTTATTTGCCACCATTAATGAATGGATCAAGCTGGTTTTTGTTTTTTCCCTTCATCTGGGCCTGTATGACCTAATCAACAGATTGGATGTCAAATAAAAAGTACAGTGGACCTTAGGAGGGTTTTAATGGTGGATATCCAATCACTATTATTTTCATATGGCGTGGTCCACCTTAGATTTATATCCCTCTCATTTTTGGTATCAAGCCCTAATATGATATGTAAAAATGGATGGACGGCATGGATGAAACACATACATCATGGTGGGACCCATAGAGCACCGACCACCAGCCACGGGGCTAGTGTCAGGGAGAGTAGACAATCCGTTTCCCTCTTGGATGCCCTACAGTGATGTCACCAAGTTTAAGACCCTCCTTATTTGTGGTGTGGTCCATTTAATTAATCTTTGAATATGAATCATTTTTCGGATAATTCTCTAAAATGATATCAAAAAATGGATGAATAATGTGGGTTGATCCCGAATTTTCGGTAAATCCAAAACTAAGTGGACCATGCCACACGAAACAGTGTGGAATAATGATTTCCACCGTTGATACCTTCCTTAGGCCCATAGTAATGTTTATTTGACATCCAACATGTTCATAATATCAAAAAGATATGAATGAAGAGAAAACACAAAAAGATATGAATTATTGTGGGCCAACTACGATGACAGTGTAAAATCCATTCCGTCCATCGTTTTCTCCGAATCATGATAGAATAAGATCTAAAAAATCAAATCGATCCAATTACAACTTTATTTTGGAAACAATGTCATTGAAATGCAGATAAAAGAAGTCTAAATGCAGAAATTGAGAAATGAGACCAAGTAAAGAAAGGCTGCATCCTCATAATTTCATAGGCCAAAGGGTCACAGACGCTGTTGTGCTATGAGTATATGGAGATGGAAACATGGTATAAGGCAAATAAACTAGCCACCAGGCAATTTAATCATCCAAGTACGGATGGCCTCTACTCTTTTACTTGGTAAAAGGGTCATCAATTGGATCCATGATGGCCTTTTGATGCCCAACCTACACCATGTCATGTACATGATAGAAATGAAGATTTCCTAGAAAGATATAGTTAAAGATCACCTTTGTGTGAGTCCTTGAAGTGATCTGATCAGTTCTTCCCTTTGAAGCATGATACTGTTCTTTTTCACAGTCATCTGAGCATGAAGAGGACGGAGGTGCATGAGGGCTATCTTTTTGGGAAGATCTAGCAACAGGAGATGATTTCTGGCCACCACGTTCATTTAGTAGTCTCTGTGAACGACGGCACTGAATTCGTGGTCATTCTCATCCTCTGTATGTGGCGACCTTTCATGTAACCTTGATTGTTGAGAACTTAACTTGTTTCCAAATTTTGAGGCACACTTTCCATTTTCTGCCCCAGTGGACACAAATCCATCCTCATGTTTACCACCACTCATTTTAGAAGATCCCACAGACAAGGGATCTGCCCTTTCAACCTGCTTGTAATTGAAACGTGAATGCCACTTGTCACTCTCTGGTAGCTGGTTTGATTTTTGTGACTTCTGTGACCTGCTGGAAACACTGCTCGGGGAAGTGGCTTTCTTTGAATGCCGAGATGATGCTGAGATGATGGCCTAGCTCAATTGCAACTTTGTAACAATGGATCCACAAATCAAATAAATGGAGAGAAGATACCACCATTTGTACCAAAGTAGCCCATGGGTGCAAGATCTAAGTTGTACATCAAGTGAGTCCCACCGTGTACATCTCTGATTCCAGCCTACTACTCAAGTGGATCACATTTTAGAAAATGATCAAATGGCCAGGAATGAGCTAACTTGGTCTTAACCATCATTTTTCATTTTCTAATTTGTGGCCTACATGAAGAGCAGAATAGCCTAATTTTTGGGACATTACACCTTCCAGATGGGAATATCCAAAGCTCAAGTGGACCACACCACAAAAAATAGTGTGATTGAACCTCTACCATTGAAAATTTCTTGGAGGCCATAAAAGTTTTGGATTAAGCTGATGTTTGTGTTTTCTCTTTATTCATGTCTTTTTTATATTATGAACAACTTTGATGGCAAGTAAACATTGCTGTGGGCCCAAGGAAGGTATCAACGGTGGCAATAGGTTTTTATATTTTTTTAAATATTATATATATATTATTATATAATAATATAATATATATGGAAAAGGTTCAATTAAGGTCGAGCTCATGGGAACTCCCCATGAGGTCAAGCTGTGTGGGCCCCACCATGACGTGTGTCAAAAATCAACACTGTGCATTTGATGGGTCCCCTTTAAATTATAGGATATCCCAAAAATCAGCCGTATACGGAACTCCAGTGGGCCATACCATCGAAAATCATGTGACAACATGCCTAAAACATATAAAAGCACTTGGTGGGCCCCACCTGAAATTTGGATGCGTCTGAAACTTAGTATGACCCCTCATCTAAGTGGCACACACATAATTGATGGGCTAGATTTGTGAACCACATCTCCGTTTGCCTAAAAAATAATTATGAATGTTTTAATGGAGGGTAACCCCTCTCAAGTTTTGTATGTGGTGTGGCCCACAAAAGTCATGGATTGACTTGATTTTTAATCCCTGGACCCACCATGGAATGGTGCATCTGACTGATGGGGTAGATGTTTGACACGCATCATGGTGGGGCCCACACTACTCTCCCCACTGTGGAGATTTCAAATAAACATTACGATGGGCATTAGGATAGTTTCAATGGTGGGAATCACTCTCCCCGCTGTTTTCTGTCGTGGGGTCCACTACATCTTTTTATCTGCCTCATTATTTAGCTTATGCCCTAAAATAATATCTCAAAATGGATGGACGGTGTGGATACAACACATACATTACAGTGGGGCCCACACAACTTGGTGACGTCACTTCAGTAGCCAACACGCTACTCGACTTGTATAAGCCCGCCCGTGAGAGACACTACAACAATCTCTCTCTCTCTCTCTCTCTCTCTCTCTCTCTCTCTCTCTCACTCTCTCTCTCTCTCTATCTTGCACCCTCTCCCTCCTCTCGCTCTCTATCTCTCTCTTCCTCTATCTCTCTCTCTCGATCTCTCCACCCCGTCCTCTCTCTCTCTCTCTCTCGCATCCTCTCCCTCCTCTACTCTCTCTGTCTCTCTCGTATCCTCTCCCTCCCTCTCTCTCTCTCTCTCTCTCTCTCTCTCTCTCTCTCTCTCTCTTTCTCTCTCTCTCTCTCTCTCTCTTGCGATCCGTTGCCGAGCACCCTACCCACGCACACCCTCTCTCTCTCTCTCTCTCTCTCTCTCTCTCTCTCTCTCTCTCTCTCTCTAAAGCTCGGTTGAAGGTCATTCATGATAGTGAGGTATCTCTCTCTCTCTTAATCTTAATATCGATTTAGGGATTTGGGGATTTAGGAATTTGGGGATTTAGGGATTTGGGGATTTGGGGATTTGGGGATTTAGGGCGTGTTTGGTCAGTGGGATTAAAAGGGATTAGGTGGGATGGAATTGCAATTGGTCATGTGCGAATTCCACTCCATGTTTGGCAGTGGGCCCCATGATTGAACACTTTACCTTCACTATGTTGTGAAAACATTAGATGTCTTCCATTCGATGCTTCCTAGTGGATTAATTTTGGTAAGGTAATAACTGTCTGCATATGGATAATACTAAATGGGCATTAAAAGGGATCTTTGCCTTCATCTTTAACTATTGGACAAACCTAACACTATACTTGAGAAAAGAAAAAAAACATCAATTTGAAAGCGGAGGGTACAGACTGCAACAAACTAGATTGCATCTGATGCATATGGTGCACAAAGCACAAAAGTTCCAACGAATCTAACATCCATGACAAAAAGATTAAGAAGGCATCTACGCACATACAAAAAGACTCATTTATTTATTTTGAGAAGCAACTAGAATTTTTATTAGAATGAACAGACAAAATAAACATAATTAAAGGACTTGAGTTAGAGGGGATTTGGAAATGTCCCCTTTATTCTATTTCATTTTTTTTGGATAACCAGAATTTATTAGTAAGGTGAGAAAACTACTACATCAAAGGAAACAAAATATTGATACAAAGAACATCAAACCTAGTACCCACTTTGGCAAGAGTGGGTATTAATGTTAGCTTCATGGCCCTCACCAGACATTGAAGAAAAAGAATGTTTAACCTCGATGCTAACAATCTGACTTCCCCAAAGATACAAGCTAGCCTCCAAGGTTCCATAAGCTCATGAGCGGGGCAGTTTAGCTCATGGACCTTGAGCTGACGCCAGGCATATGGCACTGGCTTCCCATGCTGCATCAATACAGCACCCAAGCTAACTCTAGAGGCATCGGTGAAAACGACAAAACCCTCACTCCCATCAGGAAGAGTGAGAACAGGAGTGGATGTGAGGCGGTCCTTCAACTCCGTAAATGCCTTCTCGCAAGCATCACTCCATACGAACTCGACGCCCTTCCGCGTCAACCGGGTCAGCGGTGCAGCAATACGGGAGAATCCCTCGATAAACCATCGGTAATATCTCACTAGACCAAGGAAACTCTGAATCTTGGATGCGTTTGTGGGCTGGCCCCACTGACGCACTACATCCACCTTTGAGGGGTCCACAGTGACACCCTCCCTCGTCACCACGTGACTGAGGAACTTCACCTCCTCGTGCTAAAACTCGCACTTCTACAGCTTCGCATACAGCTGGTGGGCATGGAGGGTCTCCAGCACAATCCACAAGTGCTCAGCATTGTCCTCTCGGGTCCTTGAATATACAAGAATATCATCAATGAATACCACCATGAACTGATCAAGGAACGGCCGAAAAACCTCGTTCATCAGCTGCATGAATATGGTGGGCACATTGGTCAGTCCGAATGACATGACCAGAAACTCAAAGTGACCATAGTGTGTCTGAAAAGCCGTCTTCGGAATGTCCTCGTCTCGAACCCAAATCTAATGGTAACCAGATCGCAAGTCTATCTTGGAAAAATACTGCGCACCCTGCAACTGATCGAACAGATCATTAATACAGGGAAGCGGGTATCGGTTCTTAATGGTGACTCTGTCGAGCTCACGATAGTCCACACAGAACCGCAATGAACCATCCTTCTTCTTCACAAACAATACCGGGGCTCCCCAAGGCGAACTGCTAGGACGAATGAAACCTAACTCCCGGAGCTCATCCAACTGCTCCTGTAGTTCCCTGAACTCCAACAGTGCCATCTGGTATGAGGCCTTTGAGATAAGTGCGATATTGGGCACCAAATCAATCTGGAACTCTTCCTGCCGATGCTTCAGTAAACCCGAAATCTCCTGAAACACATCCGGGTACTCACAAACAACTGGAAGTTGTTCAATACTCTCTGCCACAAAATCCTCAATGACCAAAGTCAAGAAACTAGATAACATCTCCCCTCTGGGCTCGACGACGAACTGGAATACTGGCAAGCCTGGGATATAAAATGTAACCGTCTTCATTGCACAGTCTAAGACTACACGATATTCTGCAAGCCAATCCATACCCAGAATCACATCAAATCCTGCCATCGGCATCACGAACAAAATTGCAGGGAGGAACATCTCACCCACTAACACCAAGCAAGAAGGACAGCAATGGGTCAACATAATAGACCTCCTCATAAAAGTCTAAATGGTCAAGGCCTTAGATACGGCCTCCGACGGAATACCGGTCAATCAGCAAAAGTGCTCGACCATAAAAGAATGAGAAGCGCTATAATCAAATAAAACATGAGCAGCACAAACAGAAACAAGAAGAATACCCTCAATGACTCCACCGGTCGATGACTGCAGGTCCTGAGCTGGCACCTGCTGCAGAGAATAAAAACAGCCCTGAGATTGTAGGGGAAGCAAACCGGAAGACTGAGGGTCCTAAGTCTGAGCCTGTTTCGCTGCTATACATACTAGACCCAGAGATCAAACAACATACGGATACCCCCTCTGTCGGTGCTGTGGCTGCTACTGTCTCTGCTGAAGAGGTCTGCCTGGCTGCCTCTGCTGTTGAGGAGGAGCCCTAGGAGCAGCGGGTGGAAGCTGTGTTCTTTGCTGCTGCTGAGAAAGATTTGGAGGAGATAACTGCGGTGGCCTCTGCTGTTGAATGGGGAGAAGGCACTCACACCTCCGATGCCCGTCCTGTCCACAACCGAAGCATACGCCAGAAAAGGGGCCGGAAGATGAAGCGGCTAGCGGTGCTGACGATGATGATGAAGCGACTGTCTAAACCGCAGGCTGTTAAAATTCTGATTTGCCCCTCCATCTCTTCTAAAGGTGCTGCATGGAACTGTAGGCTGATGCTCTCCTTCTCCGGTCTCCTCCGAAACTCTTCTCTCTCGACCTCTGGTTCATAGCCCAGTCCTCCTCATAAACTAGTGCTCGATGAACGACCTGGTCGAACGTCTCCAAGCAATGCCCTACAACACGGCTGCGAAGGGTAAGACATAAACTAGTCATAAAATGATGGGTCCTCATCTTCTCATCACTGGTGAGATGAGGAGCAAATCTAGACAGGGCCAAGAAAAGGGTCTCATACTGAGATACAGTCATATCACCCTACACTAGGGTCTCAAACTCAATAGCCCGCTGGATCTGAACGTGCTCAGGGAAGAACTTCTGGTCGAAGCGGGTCATGAACTCCTCCCATGTCCAAATGAACTGAGGCCCGACCATCCTAGATACGGATGACCACCAATGACGGGCCTCACCCTGAAGGAGATAGGTCGTAAAGGATACTCTTTGGCCCGCAGGACACTGTATAGTGTCAAAAATCCTCACAACCTCAGTGCGTTAAGCCTCGATGGCAGAAGGGTCAGGATCACCACTAAACCTCGGGGGATCATGCTACCGAAACTCTCGAGCTATCGCACTAGCACACGGTAAGTTAGACTACCCAGAAACCTCAGTGGTAGTTAGCTGAAGGGTCTGCAATGCGGTGGCAACAAGCTGCATCAACTGCTGAAAATGCTCAGCTCCTATAGGTACTGTCAGAAAGGAAGGGGTAGCACTCACCTTGGGTGGGGGCACGGGTGCGGCCAGTGGAGTAAGAGCCTCAGTAACTGGAATAGCAGGCTGAGGGGGGGGAATAGGTGGGGAAACCGGAGCACTAGAGCCTCTGTAACTGGAATAGTAGGTTGAGGAAAGGGGATGGGTGGGGGAACCAAAGCAACTGGAGGTACGGGCGCTATGGGCTCAGCTGAAGGAACAAGCACGATCGGGACCTCAGGAATCGGATCCTCAACAACAGGAGCAGGATGTACTCGAGTAGGATGGGTACCTCGGGTGCCTCGTCCACGGGTACCATGACCGCAGGCGCCACGACCACGGGTGTCATGACCACGACCGCCATGTCCACGCGGCATCGTCTACAAAATAATGATGATAGAATGAATCAAGATAATTATAGGCTCAATACGGAGCGAAAGGAAGAATCTCGGGACACTACTTGTCCTATATTCTTGGCAGACATGCGATGTTATCCTAAGTCATTCGAGAATTACTTGATATGCTCTGATACCAACTCCTGTCATGCCCCAGACTCGATAACCGGATTCACAAGGAACCCAATGGCTGGTTCTGGCCACAATAGCCTCCGTAGTACCCCATTCTCAGCTCCTAAGACAGGTTCCGATCCTGAGATCCTACAAGGAGGATTTCCATAACAGTATAATCATTCCAATAAGAGCATATCCAAGATTACAACAAGTACATCTGTGAATAACAAGGGGCACACATCACAAAATCCACTAAGAATTTGACCTTTTACAAGCTTCATCAAGTTCAAAAGGACATACATAAGGTAATAAGTAAAGAGAGAGAAATCAGTAACACTGAAGTCCTCAGTACTCAACTCTACTCCATGATCTGCTGTTACGACGCCTGCCTGGAGTCTCCTGCACGCATCAATCATGCATAAGCTTATAGAAGCTTAGAGGGTGGTGAAAGTGTGTGACCATAGGTGCACAGAAGAATAGTAGGAGGTACAAGGAGAGAAACATGCTCAATGAGAATATCACTGGCCTTACCAAGGCTTGTCATGAATGCGATGCAATGAGTACTGGGTGCTATACCAAGGCAATACATGAAGGGGCTTATACGGCCAATGCTAATGTAATACAAGTAATACTAGTGCTCATATCCAAACCATATGTCAAGTACATTTCCATTTATAAGGAAATCACCGGGGTCCATTACACTGCTGAGTGACTGCCGCTCTACAGACCTCGCACAATCAAACGAGTATAAGAGACCCCACTGCCCGCCTGTGGACAACCAATCACCAACAAGGCCTGAAGGTAGCGGACCCATTTACGAGCTATTCAGACTCAGCCTAGCAATGCCTCCCTACATCAGGTGAGTAAGGCCACACCCCTATCCAACTGACTACACGACAGTGGGAGTCGTGGCTTAACGGTATAAGGCCCTCGTGCGCTTGTATATTTCACCCGGTCACGGCGTTGGAGCAGATCCTTGGTACCATGGAAGTTTTGAGAATTTCTTCCATGTGCATCCTATACACCCGGTATGCTTAAGTAATATTTCCAGTGTCCACACATCCAGCCATCCACGAATGTCCCTGTGGAGGCAAGACCCTGATAAAGCAAGGGCGGTATCATAATGAAACGCGATGTCAATGCATAAATCACACATACAGATCATGCACAAGCTTCAGGCACTCAACGTGCACAAGGGAAGAAACTCCATCCCTCAATGACCACCATACATTGCAATCATTTCATACAGATGATGCATATGCATCACAATGATGTAAGTGTGCTACTTGTAGAATGTATTCCTCCATAGATAGTACTAAGGAGAAAAGAAGTCCTCTAGTAGGGCCCCAATACTTTGGGATAACACACAAGCTAGGAGAATCATAAAGCCTCAAGGAGGAGACGGGCCTAACAAGGTCCATGGTGGGCCTTCAACTACCTATAAGGGCCTTATAGGCCTACCTTAGGGCCACCAAGGAGGACAACTAACCTCAACTGGGTCCCAAAAGGTAGCCTGCTACGTATGTAAAAAAAGGTCCAAAGCACAATCAATTGATGGCCTAGTGGGCCATACACTAAGCCCAATACATAGGCAACCTGGTGAGCTCTTAAGCGAGGTTAGGGCCCAACCATAAGGGTCATGGGTTCACTCATTTTGGTGGGCCTAAAGGGGCAGCCCATTATCCCAATATATGAGAAATCCTTATATTTAACACAAGTAACTTGGGCCTCACATCTCGACCCAAGTATGAATTTATTATAGAGGGCAAGCAAGGGCCCAACTACTTGAGTATTTGGCCCATAAGACCCATCATAATGGCGTGGTAAGTATAGAACCCAAAGGTCCAACGGGCCTATCAAAATTTGTAGCCTAACTAAGTCTATAAGGCCCATTAACTAAAAGACTAGCCCAAGAAGAATCCAATTGGAATGGCCCATTAATCATGCACTAATTAAGCCCAAAAATAAAATTAAGATGGTAAGATAACTGACTTAAATCCTCTTCAAATTTAGTGGGCCATACTGCTGGAATATAGGTCTAGCAACAGCCCAAGGTAGGGGCGTTCCATGGTGGGTAGTCCTACGGGCCTGGGTATTTGGCCCAAAACTAAGCCAATTTACAGACCGCACCACAGTCAGATCGAATGTCCGTTGGGTCTAAACTTCTGTAAGGTGACACTTCCATGGGTGGAACACACCCCCACAAAATTTAAAATTTTTGGATATTCATAAGGATTTTAATTAATTTAAACAAAATAGTCTGTCCAAAAAATTGGACTGACTTGGACATCCCAACGTGGTGGGCCAGTTCGGCCCTAGCTACGGTGTACATAGGTGTCTATTGGTCCCAAAATTTTGAAAGTGGGTCCCAACATGGGTGAAAAACCTCCCTGTAAAATTTCATAATTTTTGGATACTCAAAAGTATTTTAATAAATTCAGGAGTTACAATGTGTCCAGGGTGGAATGTTGTTGGAAATAACTGTTCCAAATTTGGGCCATCGAAATGGATGGGTTCTAGGCCTTCCAATTTTCTGAAATTTGGAACCAAGGTCCATCATCAAGTCTAAAACAAGGTGGGACCTAGAAATATGGCCCACCTTCTTAGAAAGTATTTTTAAAATTTTTATTTTTTTTGGGACTATGCTGCTGGACTGCACAGCAAAAATTTCTGGCAATCTAGTATGTTGGCCCAACCCTTTGGATGCCCAAATGGGATCCCTTAGCCCTAAAATTTTATAGGTAAGTCCTACAATGGGTGTGACACCTCCCAGGAAAAATTTAAAATTTTTGGGATAGTAAAAATATTTTATTTAACTCTCGCAATTTATGGACAGCAAGGTATTCCTGAAAAAATCAGCTACTAAAAAAATGTTGCTGGTCCCATCTTGTACACCCAATGGGGTGGGCCCTAGATGTCTGAAAATTAGGAAAATTAAATTTAAACCTCCCCACATATATATAATATAAGGTAGGGTCCATCAAAGTGGCCCAGATGATCAGAAACTATTTTATAATCTTACATTTCCAAATTGCAACCTTGCTGAAATTACAGTAAAAATTTCAGCTAGTACCCATATTGGCCCATCCTTTTGGGGACCCAAATGAGGTCAATTAAGGCTGGAATTTGGCATGCTTATAGGTGGGATATACATCTTCAAAAATCATATTTTACTTGGTATAAAATTTCTCACCAAAAGCCCCAAATCCTAGCCTCAAGTTGGCCCAAAATCTGTTGAGACAGATTTGGTCAGCAACATGTTGCTATCCAAACCACCCCAAAAGATAATTAAAAGGGAAATAACTCACCATTTTCTCAGGGTGGGGTCCACCTAAATGGGTCACAAAACTCTCAGACCTAAGCCCCTTCTAAGATCATCCATAAAATCAAGCCCAAAGGCTATCCGAAACATGCTAACAATATGGGGCAACAAGGTGGGCTCGGACGTCTAACCACTTGGGCCTAGTTGCATGGCACATCAACTAGGTCATACATACATCAAATTTACTATAAAGACAGGAAAGAAAAGATGGAGAAGAAATACAATCTAGCCATTGGGTAGGGCCCCGCTACTAATGGGCCCTCCCAAGAATGAATCATACTCATATAACTACATTAATTGTACATGTAACATAAAATCACTACATGCAAGATTTATAATTGCTATGGATGGTTGGGATGCCATCCAAACATGATCCTTAAGGTCTAGATGACCTTGAGATGGAGTAGATCATTAAATACATCATGATAGGGTCCATGGAGAATGGCCCCATTATGGATAATGACATGCATGTAAGATGGGCCAAAGGGCCACATCTATGGGACCACCATGGATTGGTGGGTCCCATGTGATTCATCCATGAAGAAATAATGAGATTAAAGAAAATAAAAAAATTCAGCAAAAGAATATTCACCCACCTCAAAGATGATCGCCAAACTTCCACACTAAGATCTTCTAGCACCAAGAAAAATGGATCAATGGTGGAGATGGGGTTTCAAAGGTTAGATGGTGGGGGATTAAGGAAGAAGGGGGCTAAAAAATGGAGGGAAGATGAGGAGAAGGTTGCTGAAATTTTGTAAATGGAAGAGAAAATGAGGAGAGAGAGAGAGAGAGAGAGAGAATTTGTAGGGAAGTAATGATTATGTTATAAGAAAGCAAATGATGGCCTATGGTGACAATAACAAAGTTGCTATACTTAGGCTAGGTTTGGGTGGTGTTTAGAATGGGTGGTGACAATTTCATGCAATTGTGTAGTGTGTGTGGGTGGTGTGGATGGGAAGTTGTGCCATGGAAGTGGTCCATATATTTTTTTGTACAAAAGTGGGCCACATGATGAAATGCTCATAACTTTTGATCTATAAGTCGGATGAATGCACAAGACGTGTCGATGAAACCGCAACGACGATATGAACGAGATGACATATGTCTAGGGTCGATCTAAGTTAGGTCTATGTGACCAGACCCAAGGATGATCACAAACACAATCAGAGGGTCACGGGTCACCGGTATTTGACCGGTAGGACCGCGATACCAAAATGAACGAGATGCATACTCACACATACACATGCACACATGCGAATTTGGGTCGGGTCTCATAATAATGAGTCCTCAATAAGAGTTAATGATTCAATGAGGGATAGTAGTCTGGTTAATATGGATACCTCATCTAGTTTACAATGGAGCTATATATAGTGGTCAGAACAACCAAGTGGCCTACCTTCTAATGGCATCACATGTGCCACCATGGCAGACAACGCAATATCAAAGCCATCCATCCGATTGGTCCAACTGTCAAGATGTTCTCACCCAAAAAATCAGGCTGAAGGAGTAAAGCATGCATACCATCCTAACAGTGAGCATCCGAGCAGTGAGCAGTGCATAGGCTGGCTCCCATTGTGAAAATGATCATATACAAAAAAATCACCTTAGTTCATTCATCATGTTGTGTATGCATACAAGTTGCATTTAGACTATTGGATACTTAATCAAAATCATTCTCTCTTTTTGTATGAGGGTGGTCTAATGGTTAAGTGGATCATCCTGATTTTTTATATGGCCATTTTCATGCTGGGTACCACCTTAGACACCACTAAAATGTTCTGCACTACCCCACAGTTTCAAGTTTGGTACTTGTGCTGTGTCAAAGTTTGTGGATGGTGAAACACTTGACTTCTACATCTTTGGATTGTTTGGCAAAATTTCAATGGTGAATTGCTCCCTGACACTTAAAAGATGGGCCACACCATGAGTATCATTTGGGCCAAAAATTAAGATGCTCATCATGCAATCCACCCTATACGAAATGAGTGGATTAGCTTGATTTTTGTGCCAGGTGTCTGTCATGGTGGATCTCACCTTTTGGATGGACCCAATGTTGTATACAAATGGCATGCTGGCATGGGTGGTCTAGGTGGATAGTAAGACCATTGAGGTGGATGTTAATTTTCTTCTGTATGTATATGTGTTTCTTTTCATGGGCAACTGTGCACTCATGTGTATATTTCCACCGCATCTAATTTAGTTCTTGATTTTAAGTTTCCTTTCATGATTATATGGAATCTCTGTTAAATTTTTGTCATATAGACTATAAAATATTTTCTTGTTACAGTAAAATTTGGAATGCTTTTATGGATGGTTACGATCATATGTATTGTAGAATGATGCTTAGAAATCAAATATCTTTTTTTACGGTCTACATTATCAAATGCCGTTTTGGGAAGGTTATGTGTTGACTAGTAAATATAGACAATCATATATGTGGTTGGGTTGTAAATGTTCATATTTAATCATTGAACTTACGTATGTGGGGGTGTCAATGGGCCACCTGATATTAATGTATTTGTCTTAAATTATTATTATGATTAGTTAGTTTATAGTTGTGACTTGTAATTGTGACTTGTAGGTTAGATAATTAGTTACCCGTTTAAGGATTTCTATGGGGCCATACATAGATATGGTGTATTTTTAGTGGCATAGAAATCACTCAAATTGTCCCATTTTGGACAGTTCAAGGTTAGATGGAGAGTATGCTTTCATATAATCTATTTAAATCTTCATGCCTGATTCGCGGTCCATCTCCTCATTTCTCTCTGAATCCGTTTCTTCTGTTCCGTATTCAATGCCAAATATCTTCACATTGCTTTAGATATTTGACATTGAAATGTAACATAAGATCAACTTATCTGGAGAGGCATGGGGAGATGGTGCCAAATTTTCGGCGTGAACTAATAAATGGGAATATGAAAGTATTACAATCTATCCAACCTTGGATGGGTAACTAATTTAGGATTTAATTGAGCGGGGGTTCCAAGAAGGTAGGAATGACTGTTATGACCATGATGAGTAGCTATCTATTTTCTAAGGACAGCAATATGGGTGGCCTGGCCATTTAGACAGGCCTGTATTTATGTATTAGGTCGAAATTGATGGAGCAGACCCACATGTACGTCGGAGCTATCCGGATGTTGAGCGGGGGTCCCTGGAAGGTGGGAACTGCTATTTATGACCATGATGAGAAGTTGTCCATTTCCTATGGACAACAATATGGGTGGCTTAGCCATTTGGATAGGCCCGTGTTTTTGTATTAGCTCGAAATTGATGGAGCAGACCAGAATGTGCGTCGGATCTATCCGGATGTTGAGCAGGGGTCCCTGAAAGGTAGGAACCGCTGTTATGATGATGATGAGTGGCTGTCCATTTCCTATGGACAGTAATATAGGTGACCTGGCCATTTGGACAGACCCGTGTTTATGTATTACCTCAAAATTGATGGAGCAGACCCGGATATGCGTCAGAAGTATCCAAATGTTGAGCGGGGGTCTCTAGAAGGTGGGAACCACTGTTATGACCATGATGAAGCTGTCCATTTTCTATGGACAACATTGGAGTGGCCTGGCCATTTGGATAGGCCGTATTTATATCTGTATTTGTAGGGAGCACACCCTTAACATAAACCACACCCTAAACCTATAACCTAAACCTAAACCTTAACCTATAACATAAACTTTAACCTATAACCTAAACCTATAACTTATAACCTAAACTCAATTCCCTAAACCTTAACCTATAACCTAACCTAAACCTAAACCTATAACCTAAACCTAAACCTTAACCTATAACCTATAACCTAAACTCAATTCCGTAACCCTTAACCTATAACCTAAACTTAAACCTAAACCTATAACCTACACTTAATTCCCTAAACCTTAACCCGAATTCCTAAACCTAAAACAATACTTATAACCTACAACATTAACTTAAACCTACACTTATAACCTACACTTATAACCTACACCTATAACCTACAACATTAACCTAAACCTAAAACTATAACCTAAACCCGAACATAAACCCGAACCCGAACCCGAATTCCTAAACCTAAACCTAAACATACAACCTATAACCTAAGCCTATACCTAAACCTAAACCTAAACCTAAACCTAAACCTATAACTTTAACCTAAACCTATAACCTATAACTTAAACCTATAACTTAAACCTAAACCTAAACCTAAACTTAAACCTAAACCTAAAATGTCACGCCCCAAACCCGGAAATCGGATTCACAGGAATCCGATCGCCGAATCCGGTGCCGCCAGCCTCTGTAGTACCCCATTCTCGCCTCCTAGCGTCCATACGCGAGATTTCGATCTTGGGATCCTATAAGGAGGATTTTTTTTTTTGTACATTTAACTTGTAATAAGCATAACCATAAGTATACCCAAATTATAAAGTCAACTTCATCATCACATATCCACTAATATAATCATTTAATTACAATACTGAAGGGAAATACATAAATCGAAAATCAAGCTCCAGAAGACCGCTACATGCTCCAAGCTCAACACTGCTGCAACCTAACATCACCTGCACACATCTATCGTGCATAAGCTTATAGAAAGCTTAGAGGCTGGTGTAAGTGTGTGCACAAGGTAAGTGCCAAGTATTCAATACAATGTCATCATCTATCGTTCACACATCTATCGTGCATAAGCTTATAGAAACCTAACATCACCTGCACACATCTATCGAGCATAAGCTTATAGAAAGCTTATAGAAAGCTTAGGGATTACTTAGACGTTGGCTCTCTTGCTTGAAAATGGTTAAAGAATGATAGAGAGAAAGAGATGTGATGTAGGGAGAGAGGGATAGGTGTAATGGGTGTGTAAGGAGAGTATGGGTTTGGTTGACTTTGGGAATGGGAAAGGGATGGTTACTTATACTTGGAGATGGGATAGAGTGATGGGTTGTACTTGACTTTGATTGATAGATTGATGTGATGTTTATGGTAGAGATTCTCTCGGTATTTGCAACGCGCGGCGTTTTCCTTGAACCGAACGCTAATCCACATCTCCTGGCCCAAGTACCGCCTCGGCCGAGAGACGCGGTGACGGTGCGGTCGTTAGGGTACAAGTCTCGGGTCGAGCTGACTCTGGAATACGGGACACGACTCATGGTCGTGCGAAAATGTCGATTAGAGATTGTAGGTCGCTGGAATTCGACTAGGAAGACCGTGGAGGCATATGGAACGGTACGGGCTAGGATGCGGGTCTTACAACTCTCCCCTCCAAATAAAATCGAACAAGGGAAAAGAAAATATCATAAAGTATATGTCCCAATGCTCAATTAATCTACAAAAGAATGAAGATAGCATTATCTAATCTCAACCTCGCCCTCCCAAGACGCATCATCAATACTAAGGTGACCCTACTAATCTTCGGATCCCGGATTAGAGACGATCGAAATGGGAATAATATGCAACCTCATAATCTCAACGGTAGGGAGCTATATTAGAAAATCTCTAAGTTATTTGAACTCAGGAATCTAATCATTCTAAGTTCTCAACAATCATAAAGTGCAGGATACCTATCAGCAGATATGTGATGTTATCCTCAAGTATTCCTAAGTTACGCTCTGCTACCAACTTCTGTCATGCCCCAAACTCGGAAATCGGATTCACAGGAATCCCGATCACCGAATCTGGTGCTGACAGCCTCCGTAGTACTCCATTCTCGGCTCTTAGCGTCCATACGCCAGATTCTGATCTTGGGATCCTACAAGGAGGTTTTTTTGTGTACATTTAACTCGTAATAAGCATAACCATAAGTATACTCAAATTACAAAGGCAACATCATCATTACATATCCACTAATATAATCATTTGATTACAATACTGAAGGGAAATACATAAATCGAAAATCAAGCTCCAGAAGCCCGCTGCATGCTCCAAGCTCAACACTGCTGCAACCTAACATCACCTGCACGCATCTATCGTGCATAAGCTTATAGAAAGCTTAGAGGGTGGTGTAAGTGTGTGCACAAGGTAAGTGCCAAGTATTCAATACAATGCCATCATCATACAGTACCGAAAATACTGGTAATCCATAAATCGTACAATATCGGAATAAACAGAATTACTAACAAGATCATGAATTATTAGAGTAAGCAGAAATACTGACAAGATCAGGAATTATCAGAGTAAACAGAAATACTGGCAAGATCATAAATTATAAGATAACAGAGTAAGCAGAAATACGGACAAGTCCATGAGTCAATCAATATCAGAATAGCAATATAGAACAACTACGCAAATGAGGAGTCATAAAGAACCAAATATCAAATGCCGAGGATACGATGTAATATATAATTCCTGATGAATCCACGAATAACGTCAATTGTATCTAGACCATATAAATGCAGAAACATAGTAATCCAAAATATCATATGCCATGGATGTAATGCAATATACAGTGCGAATGGAATGACCATGCTGGAGTGTGAAGTTGGGATGATAATATATAGTATCGCAGGCTATGGAGTCCATCACAAGGGATTTCTATCCAAACCAGTCCCATACTTAAATTTGGATAGTCAGACTCAATGTGGTAAACTCTTGATCTCAGGTTAGTCGCGCGCCCAACAGAAATCCTGGCCATGCGAAGGTACACGTAACAAATAGTTGCGCACCACTAGCCCGAGTGGATAGTAAATGAATGAATAAATGAGTATGCAACTCCTGCTCAATAAGTCCACATATCAGTACGGTTCGTCTCTGGGATCATCACCGGGGTTTAGAACACTCCAAATGGCACTGCCGCTCTCCCAGCCGCACAGTCCAAGTGAGCATAAGAAATTTCACTATCCGTCTGGCCAATAGTCTACCAATACCTATTCGGCACGTCGATAGCGGACACATTCCTCTAGCTGGTTAGACTCAGCCTAGCAATGCCTCCTACGCTCAGGAGGGTAAGGCCACACCCCCTCCCAACCGACCACGGCACAGTGGGAGACGTGGCCTCTTGGTATTCAGCACTCGAGCGCTCATGTATCCTCTCGGTCTCAACGTTGGGGCTTCTCCTGGCCACGGAGGTTTATGAATTTTCACCCAGGGACATCTATGGCGCCCGTATGCTAGAACTGAATATTTTCGGTATCCCCTCTAGCCATCCACGATATGCCTGTGGAGGCTACGGCCCTGATGTCGCTAGGGCGTATAGTAATCACAGCACACAATGTAAGATGCATGAGTCATACAATCCAGTCATGCATTAATCCTGTGCATATGGTGCACTCATGTGAGATAACTTCCGCCTATCAGGGAGTCTCATAACAATATGCTCAATGACACATGCAATGATCAACCACATCTCATAACAAACATGCAGATGATGTGTATAGGCATGTATCATGATGTTATGCTGTCACATACTCATAATCGGTATCGACAATGTGAACATTTAACCAACATTGCCCTCAAGGAATGGCCCACATAGAGCCAAACATATAATGGACCCATGGCCGCACACAAGGGCAAAAAATATAACACCATGGGCCTCTCTCAAGAGCTTACTACACATTATGATGGGCCCCTCATATGGGCCTAATATACATCATGTTGGGCCTTACACATGGGATGAATACACATCGCAATGGGCCTCAAATACGAGCCGTATATACATCACACAGGCTAAATACACACTGCAATGGGCCTCAACTACAGGTCGCTTAGTCTCGACAATCGGCCTTGACAATTGAAATCGATCTCGACAATCGAAATCGACACTCGGAGTCAGCCTTGATACCTGGCGTCGACAATTAAGATCGATCGATATTCATAATCGGCAAATCGGTCACGTCAATCAGAAATCGGCAATCGGCTATAAAAATTGGGTTCGATCGATAATCAGAATCGGCAAATCGGTCACGACAATCGGGATCGATCGATAATCAAAGTGGGCAAATCAGTCACGTCAATCAGAATCGACAATCGGCCATGACAATCGGAATCGATCGATAATCAGAATCGGCAAAATCGATCACAACAATCGAGATCGATCGATAATCAGAGCCGACAAATTGTTCACGTCAATCAGAATCGACAATTGGGATCGATCGATAATCAGAATCGGCAAATCGGTCACGTCAATCAGAATTGGCAATTGGTCACGACAATCAAAATCGATCGATAATCAGAATTGGCAAATCGGTCACGTCAATCGGCCTCAATGAGAATGGGCCAAACAAGGCCTAAGGGAAGGTTACAACGTGGATATTAAACCATTATTGTTCATCAATGTGGCCATTTAACCAACATTGCTCCCAAGGAGGGGCTGACATAGGGCTGAAGCCAAACATATAGTGGGCTCATGGCCTCACACAAAGGCCTAATATACATCACAATGGGTCGCACATTACAATGGGCCTTATATACAACTCAATGGGCTACCCCAAAAAGGGTCATAAATACAAAACAGGTGGGCCCTGCACCTGGGCCTCAAACACATCAGATCGAGCCACGACCCATCAGCCTCAATATATCACAATGGGCTGCAACCCATGGGCCTCAAATACATCACAAGTAGGCCACATTAATGGGTGTCATAACATCAAGTGGCCTTAACGGGTGGGCCATAAATACATCAAGGTGGCCTCATGGATGGGCCATAAATACATCAAGTCGGGTCGCGTCACGGCAGGCCATAAATACATCAAGTCGGACTGCGTCACGGTGGGCCACATACTATCATAATGGGTCACGTCATATGGGCCATATATACATCATGTTGGGCCTCAACTACATCACATTGAGCCTCGCCCATGGACCTCGAATACATTACAATGGGCCACAACCCATGGGCTCCAAACACATTGCAATGGGCCTCTCACACGGGTCCATTAGGCATCACATCAAGTAGGCCTCAATGGATGGCCACAAATACGTCACATTGGGCCTCAGATAATCCAGTGGGCTGCATCATATGGGCCACATATACATCAAGTGGGCTGCATCAAGTGGGCTTCAAATACATCAAATGGGCCGTGCACATGAAGCAGGTGGGCTTTATGAATCACAAAATGGGCCCCACCAGCCGGATATACAACGCATACATTACGGTGGGTCCCATGGATGGACTGTATAAATGAAACACATATATCATGTGGGACTCACGTCCCCGTATAGGATGGCATGAACGAAACACCTACATCATAGGTGGGTCCCATATAGATGGACTACCTGTCTGAAATGCATACATCATTGTGGGAGCCACGGACTTCGGTGTAGATGGACCACAATATCAAGGTGGCCCCACATGGATGACATGGATGATACAATACATGTATTATGGTGGGTTAACATAGATGGACAGCGTGTAAACAACACATATAAAATAGTGGGCCGCTTGCTGGATGGTCGGCCCCACCGTCTTGCCCTGTTGGATGGTCCAGCAAGCCTGTAAATCTGGGCCGTCCCATGGGTTGGATGGATGGGAAAGATGCATCATGGTAGGCCTCGCTTGCATATGGGTCATCAGGGAGGTGGGTCAAACCCGAGCGCCCACCCCAATCTGTTGGGCTTGGTGGTAACAACACATATAACATTGGTGGGCCTGCTGCCGCTGGACAGGTAGGCAAGCCCTGCTGCTACTGTGGTGCGGTCCATAGAACTGCTGGATCTAAGCCACTCACAGATGGACAGTGTGGACGCAACACACCTCAAGGTGGGGTACGCGCATGTGGGCCACCCATGCATTGGATCATCTGATATTTGTGTCTGCCTCCGATGCAAACAACAGAGGTGTTAGCCCATCGCCAACAACACAAATGGTGTTGTCATTGCTGCTATGGTGCAACCCTCAAAGGCCCTAGACCTGTAGATGGACGATGCAGGATACAATCCTTAACATGGGTCCACGTCCGTGTGTACGGACGGTTAGGATGAAACACATGCAGCATGACGAGCCATGCAGATGGACAGTAGGAAAAACACGCGCCACGGAGTCCCACGTGGGACCCATACACAGACGTACGGCCTAGATAGAAGGCACGTACATCACCTGGGCAACGTGGATGAGAGGCGTGCATCTGAGGTGGGTTCACACGTGTGGCCCACCTTAGCTTTGAATAAAGCTGATATTCGTGTTCTGCCCTCATCCAGGGCCTGACCAGGACGGTCGGTCAGGTGGGGTCCACGTACCACGTGGAGGGCCTGATCAAGAATGTGCATCAAAGTGGTCCATGTCCAGATTATCTGGACGGTGGGGATGAAAATACTTACATCATGGTGAGCATCCACGTCCAGTTTCTTTGGATGGTGGACGGTGTTCTCCACATGGGATTTGAATCTGCCTCATTGATGGGAGGAACGGATGGAAAGTGTGGGTACACACGTGCGGAATTTTTAAATCAAGCTGGTTTTGTGCATTCCAGCGTCCAAGCCTGCTGGACGGTCTGGACAGCAGACGTCTAGCAGGTCCTGGCTTATATGGCAGTTGGATCAGGCACTGATGTACTGCCTAGATATAAGGCACAACGTCCAGGTGGGGTCCACCTTAGTGTAACCCACGTGCTTTAGATCAAGGTTTTATTTGTGTTTTCCTTCCATCCAGTAGATCAGTAGAGGGACGGTATGGATTCAGAATACATACAGCAAGGTGGGTCTCACATGTGGCTGATCAGGTGGGCCACACACCTCATCATCCTCATCACAAAAGGAAAGGAGAGAGAGAGAGAGAGAGAGAGAGAGAGAGAGAGAGAGAGAGAGAGAGAGAGAGAGAGAGAGAGACGTGTAGTGGAGGGACCACGCCACTATGGGTCCCTCTTTGATCACACACATACATCAAATGGGTCTCATCATAAGTGGGCCAGCAAATTGAAAATCAACGTCGGATCACCCACCTATGGCCTCCTTCTTTAGCTCCTTGGACTCCTTGGCTCCTAAGATCCTTCTTTAATGGAAGATCATGAAAGTTGGATGGCTAGGATGAGAGATTAGGTGGTAGGAACTGGGCCACACTTGGGGTTCTCTCTCCTTTAGGGATTACTTGGACGTTGGCTCTCTTGCTTGAAAATGGTCAAAGAATGATAGAGAGAAGGAGATGTGATGTAGGGAGCGAGGGATGGGGGTGATGGGTGAGTGATGGGTGTGAGTGATGGGTGTGTAAGGAGAGTATGGGGTTGGTTGACTTTGGGAATGGGAAAGGGATGGTTACTTGTACTTAGAGATGGGATAGAGTGATGGGTTATACTTGACTTTGATTGATAGATTGATGTGATGTTTAGGATAGAGATTCTCTCGGTATTTGCAACGCACGGCTTTTTCCTTGAACCGAACGCTGATCCACATCTCCTGGCCCAAGTACCGCCTCGGCGCGCAAGACGCGGCGTTGGAACTGCGGCGACGGTACATTCGTTAGGGTACAAGTCTCGGGTCGAGCTGACTCTGGAATACGAGACATGACTCAGGGTCGTGTAAAAATGTCAATTAGAGATTGTAGGTCATTGGAATTCGACCGGGAAGACCGTGGAGGCATATGGAACGGTACGGGCTTGGATGTGGGTCTTACATATAACCTAAACTCAATTCCCTAAACCTTAACCTATAACCTAACCTAAACTTATACTTATAACCTAAACCAAAACCTATAAACATAAAACCTAATCCTAAACCTATACTTATAACCTAAACCTATTCTTATAATCTAAACCTATAGTTATAACCTAAACCTAATCTCAAATCACAAAACCTATAGCCTAAGCCTAAACCTTAAACTAAACCTAAACCTATAGCCTAAACCCTAACCCACACTTATAACCTATAACCTAAACCTATAACCTAAACCTATAACATAAATCTAAACCTAAACTCCCAAATGTACACCCCATCTCGAACCTGAATCCGATTTCCTAAACCTAAACCTTAACGTATTCTCAAATCCTCGAACCTAAACCTACACCTAATCCTAATCGCAACTCCATAACGTAAACCTAAACCTAAACTTGAAAACTCAAACCTAAACCCGATCCAGAACCCGAACTTGATTTCCTAAACCTAAACTTATAACCTTAATCTAAACCTATTCTCAAATCCCAAAACCTATAACCTAAACCTTAACCTAAACCTAAACCTATAACCTTAACCTAAACCAAAACCTATAACCTATAACTCAGTAACATAAATCTAAACTTGTAACCTAAACCTATGACCTTAACCTAAACCTATAACCTAAACCTAAAAGTAAACCTAAAACCTAAATGTATTCTCAAATCCTTAAACCTAAACCTACACCTAATCCTAATCTCAACTCCTTAACCTAAACCTAAACTTGAAAACCCAAACTTAAACCTGATCCCGAACCCGAACCCGATTTCTTAAACGTAAACCTTAACCTATTCTCAATTTCCTAAAGCTATAACCTATAACCTATAACCTAAACCTATAACCTTAACCTAAACCTAAAACCTAAATTTATTCTCAAATCCCTAAACCTAAATATACACCTAATCCTAATCTCAACTCCTTAACCTAAACCTAAACTTGAAAACTCAAACCTAAACCCGAACCCGAACCCGATTTCCTAAACCTAAACCTTAACTTATAACCTAACCTAAACCTAAACCTATAACCTACATTTATAACCTAAACCTAAACCTATAACCTAAACTCAGTAACCCTAACCTAAACGTAAAACCTAAACCTAAACCTATAACCTAAATGTATTCTCAAATACCTAAACCTAAACCTAAATCTAAGCCTATAACCTACAACATTAACATAAATTTATAACCTAAACCTATAACCTACAACATTAAGCTAAACCTATACTTATAACCTAAACCTATTCTCAAATCCTAAAACCTATAACCTAAACCTATAACCTAAACCTAAACCTTAACCTATAACCTATAACCTATAACATATAACGTATAACCTAAACTCGATTCCCTAAACCTTAACCTATAACCTAAACTAAACCTAAACCTATAAGCTAAACTTCAACCTAAACCTAAACCTGTAACCCTAATCTAAACGTAGAACCAAAACCTAAACCTAAAACGTAAATGTATTCTCAAATTCCTAAACCTAAACCTAAACCTATAACCAACAACATTAATATAAACTTCTAATATAAACCTATAACCTACAACATTAACCTAAACCTATACTCATAACCTAAACCTATTCTTAAATCTCAAAACCTATAACCTAAACCTAAACCTATAACCTATAACCTAAACCTTAACCTATAACCTATAACATATAACCTACAAACTAAACTCAATTTCCTAAACCTTAACCTATAACCTAACCTAAACCAAAACCTATAACTTACACTTATAACCCATAATCTAAACCTATAACATAAACCTAAACCTAAACCTAAAACATAAACTTAAACCTAAAACCTAAATGTATTCTCAAATCCCTACACCTAAACCTATACCTAATCCTAATCTCAACTCCCTAACCTAAACCTAAACCTAAACTTGAAAACCCAAACCTAAACCCGATTCCGAACCCAAACCAGATTTCCTCAACCTAAACCTTAACCTATTCTCAATTCCCTAAAGCTATAACTTATAACCTAAACATAAACATTAACCTAAAGCTATAACCTAAACCTAAACCTATAACCTATAACCTAAACTCAATTCTCTAAACCTTAACCTATAACCTAACATAAACCTAAACCTATAACCTATACTTATAACCTAAACCTAAACCTAAACCTATAACCTAAACCTAAACCTATAACCTAAATGTATTCTCAAATCCCTAAACCTAAACCTACACCTAATCTTAATCTCAACTCCCTAACCTAAACCTAAACCTAAACTTGAAAACCTAAACCTAAACCTATAACCTTAACCTAAACCAAAACCAAAACCTATAACCTATAACCTAAACTTATAACTAAACCTAAACCTAACCTAAACTTATAACTAAAACCTAAACCTAACCTAAACTTATAACCTAAACCTATGACCTTAACCTTAACCTAAACCTAAACTTAAACCTAAACCTAAAACCTAAATGTATTATCAAATCTTTAAACATAAACCTACAACTAATCCTAATATCAACTGCTTAACCTAAACGTAAACTTCAAAACCCAATCCCAAACCTGAACCGATTTCCTAAACCTAAACCTTAACCTATTCTCAATTCCCTAAAGCTATAACCTATAACCTATTACCTAAACCTAAACCTATAACCTTAACCTAAATCAAAAACCTAAATGTATTCTCAAATCCTTAAACTTAAACCTACACCTAATCCTAATCTCAACTCCCTAACCTAAACTTAAACTTGAAAACCCAAACCTAAACACGAACCTGAATCCGAACCTGAACGCAATTTCCTAAACCTAAACATTAACCTATTCTCAATTCCCTAAACCTTAACCCATAACCTAACCTTAACCTAACCTATAACCTACACTTATAACCTAAACCTAAACCTATAACCTAAACACTAACCTTAACCTAAACGTAAAACATAAACCTAAACCTAAAACCTAAATGTATTCTCAAATCCCTAAACCTAAACCTATAACCTACAACATTAACATAAACTTATAACCTACAACATTAACCTAAACCATAATTATAACCTAAACCGATTCTTAAATCCCAAAACCTATAACCTAAACCTAAACCTTAACCTAAACCTAAACCTATAACCTAAACCTTAACCAATAACCTATAACCTAAACTCAATTCCTTAAACCTTAACCTATAACCTAACTTAAACCAAAACCTATAACCTACACTTATAACCTTAACCTAAACCTAAACCTAAACCTAAAACCTAAACCTAAACCTACAACCTAAATGTATTCCCAAACCCTAAACCTAAACCTACACCTAATCCTAATCACAACTCCTTAACCTAAACCTAAACCTAAACTTAAAACCCAAACTTAAACTTGAAATCCCAAACCTAAACCTAAACTTATAGCCTTAACCTAAACTAAAACCTATAACATAAACCATAACCTATAACCTAAACTTAAACCTAACCTAAACCTATGACCTTAACCTAAACCTAAAACCTAAATGTATTATCAAATCCTTAAACCTAAACCTACAACTAATCTTAATATCTACTCCTTAACCTAAACGTAAACTTGAAAAGCCAAACCTAAACACGAACCTGAATCCGAACCTGAACGCAATTTCCTAAACCTAAACATTAACCTATTCTCAATTCCCTAAACCTTAACCCATAACCTAACCTTAACCTAACCTATAACCTACACTTATAACCTAAACCTAAACCTATAACCTAAACCTGTAACCTTAACCTAAACGTAAAACCTAAACCTAAACCTAAAACCTAAATGTATTCTCAAATCCCTAAACCTAAACCTATAACCTACAACATTAACATAAACTTATAACCTACAACATTAACCTAAACCATAATTATAACCTAAACCGATTCTTAAATCCCAAAACCTATAACCTAAACCTAAACCTTAACCTAAACCTAAACCTATAACCTAAACCTTAACCAATAACCTATAACCTAAACTCAATTCCTTAAACCTTAACCTATAACCTAACTTAAACCAAAACCTATAACCTACACTTATAACCTTAACCTAAACCTAAACCTAAACCTAAAACCTAAACCTAAACCTACAACCTAAATGTATTCCCAAACCCTAAACCTAAACCTACACCTAATCCTAATCACAACTCCTTAACCTAAACCTAAACCTAAACTTAAAAACCCAAACTTAAACTTGAAATCCCAAACCTAAACCTAAACTTATAGCCTTAACCTAAACTAAAACCTATAACATAAACCATAACCTATAACCTAAACTTAAACCTAACCTAAACCTATGACCTTAACCTAAACCTAAAACCTAAATGTATTATCAAATCCTTAAACCTAAACCTACAACTAATCTTAATATCTACTCCTTAACCTAAACGTAAACTTGAAAAGCCAAACCTAAACCCGATCCCGAACCCGTACCCGATTTCCTAAACCTAAACCTTAACTTATTCTCAATTCCCTGAAGCTATAACCTATAACCTATAACCTAAACCTAAACCTATAACCTTAACCTAAACCAAAAATCTAAATGTATTCTCAAATCCCTAAACCTAAACCTACACCTAATCCTAATCTCGACTCCTTAACCTAAACCTAAACTTGAAAACCCAAACCTAAACCTGAACCCTAACCCGATTTCCTAAACCTAAACCTTAACCTATTCTCAATTCCCTAAACCTTAACCAATAACCTATCCTAAACCTAAACCTATAATCTACACTTATAACCTAAACCTAAACCTAAACGTAAAACCTAAACTTAAACCTAAAACCGAAATGTATTCTCAAATCCATAAACCTAAACCTATAACCTACAACATTAACATAAACAAATAACCTACAACATTAACCTAAACGTATACTTATAACCTAAACATGTTCTCAAATTCCAAAACCTATAACCTAAAACTTAACCTTAACCTAAACCTGAACTTATAACCTAAACTTGAACCTATAACCTATAATCTAAACCTACAACCTATAACCTAAACTCAATTCCTTAAACCTTAACCTATAACCCCGACCTAAACCTAAACCTATAACCTACACGTATAACCTAAACCTTAACCTAAAATCGCAACCTAAATGTATTCTCAAATCCCTAAACCTAAACCTACATCTAATCCTAATCTCAACTCCCTAACCTAAACCTAAACTTAAACTTGAAAACCTAAACCTAAACCCGATCCCAAACCCGAACCCAATTTCCTAAACCTAAACCTTAACGTATTCTCAATTCCCTAAATCTAAAACCTATAAGCTATAACCTAAATCTAAAACCTAAATGTATTATTAAATCCCTAAACCTAAACCTAAACCTACTCTTAATCCTAATCTCAACTCCCAAGCCTAAACCTAAACCTAATCTTGAAAACCCAAACGTAAACTTGAAAACCTAAACAAAAGTTGAAAACCCAAACCTAAACCCGATCCCGAACCCGAACTCGAATTCCTAAACCTAAACCTTAACATATTCTCAATTCCCTAAAGCTATAACCTATGACCTAAACCTAAAACTTAACCTAAACCTAAACCTATAACCTTAACCTATAACCTAAACTTATAACATATAACCTAACCTTAACCTTAACCTAAACCTAAAAACTAAACTTTAACCTATAACTTATAACTTAAACCTAATCCTAAAACCTAAATGTATTCTCAAATCCCTAAACCTAAACCTACACCTAATCCTAATCTCAACTCCTAACATAAACCTAAACCTAAGCTTGAAAACCCAAACCTAAACCCGATCCCGAACTCGAACCCCATTTCCTAAAACTAAACCTTAACCTATTCTCAATTCCCTAAAGCCATAACCTATAATCTAAACCTATAACCTAAACTTAAACCTAAAACCTAAATGTATTCTCAAATCCTAAACCTAAACCTACACCTAATCCTAATCTTAACTCCCTAACATAAACCTAAACTTAAACTTGAAAACCCAAACCTAAACTTGAAAACCTAAACCTAAACTTGAAAAACCCAAACCTAAACCCGATCCCGAACCCAAACCCGATTTCCTAAACCTAAACCTTAACCTACTCTCAATTCCCTAAAGCTATAACTTATAACCTTAACCTAAACCTTAACCTAAACCTAAACCATAACCTAAGCCTGTACCTATAACCTTAAACTAAACCAAAACCTATGACCTAAACCTTAACCTATAACCTATAACCTATAACCTAAACTTATAACCTAAAACCTAACCTAAACCTAAAACCTAAACCTTAACGTATAACCTAAAACCTAAACCTAAACCTAAAACCTAAATGTATTCTCAAATCCCTAAACCTAAACCTAAAACCTAAATGTATTCTCAAATCCCTAAACCTAAACGTACACCTAATCCTAATCTCAACTCCCTAACCTAAACCTAAACCTAAACTTGAAAACCCAAACCTACACCCGATCCTGAACCCGAACCCGATTTCCTAAACCTAAACCTTAACCTATTCTCAATTCCCTAAGGCTACGAATAATTTTTTGTATTTTATTTATGATGTTAAACTTATATGTATTTATGTGTGGATGAATGTCATGTAGATAAGATTGTTTGTATTTGGATGCATGTAATTTATGTTTGGATGAAAGTAGTTTATGTTTTGTAACACCCCGTACTTTCCAGTACTCGTGTTACCATGTAATCTAATGTAGCATAAATGCAAGCTTGTCTTAAGTGAACTCTCGCGTTCATCCTAGCCTAAATCCTGCCATTGAAAATAGTCTCAATCCTTACATCAAGCTATCTATCCGTTGACTTCCAAGATGGATCATCAGGCTTCACATCCGAACCCCAGATCACGCCTAAACACTCTCAGAATTCCAAGGGTTGTTGTCAATCCAATCATTGGATTGTCGAATGTTCTAAATAAATAAATAAAGATAGATAAATAAATAAATAACAATGTATATGCAATAATAATGATAAAAATCATAATAATTATATATTTAATAATAAGAAGTCATGTGATGGATAGTCCTAACTTACAGAGTGGGACCCATGACATGAATAATAATAATAAATGACGTTAAAAATATTATAAAAGGGGTATTTAATATTATAACCATGTATATTAGACATCTGATCCATAATCCAGCCATTAAACCCTAGTTAAGTGATCTTGTAGACCATTGTATCGTTGATGACAAATTTAGAGGTAATCTGGCAATTAAATCAAGGGAAAACCCACAAATACGATCTGAAGCAAGCCGTGGGGCCCACCTAAACTTTGGATCTACCTGGTTTTTGGTCAGGAGACCTAATATGAGCCTCCAAGGGGGGTGGACGGTGTGGATTTATCACAAACATCATGGTGGACCCCAGCTCGAGGTGTGCATGCACAGGGGAGACGTGCACTTGCTGTGCACGGGTCCGGGCAGTCAGGTCAAAGCGGGCTGACCCGCGTTTTACCAAAATGGACACTACAAAAAAGAGGGTTTTTAGTGATGAAACTTTTAGCGACGAAACTCATTTTCGTAGCCAAAAGTCACTTTTAGCGACGAAATATATTTTCGTCGCTAAAAGTGAGATTTTAGCGACGAAACTTTTCACTGCTAAAAATATTTTCCAAAAGATTTTAGCAGCGAAAATATTTGTGGCAAAATAAATTTTTCAAGACTATTAGCTGCGAAACTCTTCGCCGCTAAAAAATACTATACAAGACTTTTAGTAGCGAAATTTTTCGCTGCTAAAAATATTTTCCAAAAGATTTTAGGAAATAAAATATTTGCTAGAAAAATAAATTTTCTAAGACTATTAGTCGCTAAACCTTTTTGTCATGAAAAAATACTATACAAGACGTTTAGCAGCGAAATTTTTCGCTACTAAAAATATTTTCCAAAAGATTTTAGCAGTGAAAATATTTGCGATAAAATAAATTTTCCAAGACTATTAGCTGCAAAACTGTTCGCCGTTAAAAATTACTATACAAGACTTTTAGCAGCGAAATTTTTCGCTGCTACAAATATTTACCAAAAGATTTTAGCACCGAAAATATTTGTGGCAAAATAAATTTTCCAAGACTATTAGCTGCGGAACTGTTCGCTGCCAAAAAATTTCAAAGACTTTAGCAGCGAAAAGTTTCGGTGCAAAAAATATTTCCAAGATTTTAGCAGCGAAAGTTATCGTTGCCAAAAAAACATGTAAGACTTTTAGCAGCGAAAATATTCGCCGGCAAAAAAATTCCAAGATTTTTTAGCAGCGAAAACTTTCGCTGCTAAAAGTCTTTTTTTTTTTAATATACAGTTCAAAATTCCGCACAAAATTCCTGATATACACCTGTTAACAATATATTTCATCATATTCATCTTAATATACACCTGTTATACAATAATTTCATCATATTGACATTCACATCCAGCTAAACCCAAAATCAAACCCAAACATAAACTACATTCATCCAAACACAAACAATCTTATCTGCATCACATTCATTCACTCATAAATACATATAAATTTAACATTAAAAAATAAACAAAAAATCACAAAGATAAAGGCGGAGGTGGTGGGGCATCAGTGGGTAAGCGTGTAGCGAAAGCCTAAAACATCTTCGTCATCCGTAGCTCATGCTCCACCCGCATCTCCTACATCTTCCTCTCATACTCCTCCCTCTGCCTCACCAACTCCTCCTCCATCCTCCTCTGCCTCACGAGCTGATCCTCTATCCTCCTCTCCTGCTCCTCCCTCTGCCTTGCTAGCTCCTCCAGGTTTAGGTTTAGGTTTAGGTTTAGGTTCAGGTTCAGGTTATAAGTATAGGTTTTGGGATTTGAGAATAGGTTTAGGGTTTAGGAAATCGGGTTTAGGTTTGGGTTTCAAGTTTAAGCTTAGGTTAAGGTTAGGGAGTTGAGATTAGGATTAGGTGTAGGTTTAGGTTTAGGGATTTGAGAATACATATAGGTTTTAGGTTATAGGTTTAGGTTACTGTTAGGTTATATGTTATAAGTTTAGGTTATAGGTTATAGGTTTAGGTTATAGGTTATAAGTTTAGGTTATAGGTTTAGGTTTTGGTTTTAGGTTTAGGTTAAGGTTATAGGTTTAGGTTCGATTTAGGTTTAAGTTATGGGTTATAGCTTTGGGAATTGAGAATAGGTTAAGGTTTAGGTTTAGAAATTGGGTTCGGGTTCCTGGATCGAGTTTGAGTTTTCAAGTTTCGGTTTAGGTTTAGGTTAGGAGTTGGGATTAGGATTTCATGTAGGTTTAGGTTGAGGGATTTGAGAATACATTTAGGTTATAGGTTTTAAGTTTAGGTTTTAGGTTATAGGTTTTGTTTTGGTTTTGGTTTTAGGTTAAGGTTATAGGTTAAGGTTTAGGATTTAGGTTTAGGTGAATGATAGGTAATAGGTTATAAGTATAGGTTATAGGTAATAGGTTAAGGTTTTAGGTCATAGGTTTTGGTTTAGGTTAAGGTTAAGGTTTAGGTTCGAGTTTAGGTTTAGGTTATAAGGTATAGGTTTAGGTTATAAGGTATAGGTTTAGGGAATTGAGAATTGGTTTGGGTTTAGGTTTAGGAATCGGGTTTGGGTTCGGGATCGGGTTTAGGTTTGGGTTTTCAAGGTTAAGCTTAGGTTTAGGTTAGGGAGTTGACATTAGGATTAGGTGTAGGTTTAGGTTTAGGGATTTGAGAATACATTTAGGTTTTAGGTTTAGGTCTTAGGTTATAGGTTAAGGTTTAGGATTTAGGTTTAGGTGAATGGTAGGTAATAGGTTATAAGTTTAGGTTATAGGTAATATGTTGAGGTTTTAGGTCATAGGTTTTGGTTTAGGTTAAGGTTTAGGTTTAGTTTAAGGTTTAGGTTTAGGTTTAAGTTATAAGGTATAGGTTTAGGTAATTGAGAAATGGTTTGGGTTTAGGTTTAGAGAATTGGGGTTTAGTTTTAGGTTCGGTTTGGGTTTAGGTTATAAGGTATATGTTTAGGGAATTGAGAATTGGTTTAGGTTTTAGGTTTAGGAATCCTGGTTGTGTTCGGGATCGGGTTTAGGTTTGGGTTTTCAAGTTTAAGCTTAGGTTAAGGTTAGAGAGTTGAGATTAGGATTAGGTGTAGGTTTAGGTTTAGGATTTGATAATACATTTAGGTTTTAGGTTTAGGTTTAGGTTTTAGGTTATAGGTTAAGGTTTAGGTTACTGTTAGGTTATAGGTTATAAGTTTAGGTTATAGGTAATAGGTTTTGGTTTAGGTTTAGGTTAAAGTTTAGGTTTAGGTTAAGGTTAAGGTTTACGTTTAGGTTATAAGCTATAGGTTTAGGGACTTGAGAATTGGTTAAGGTTTAGGTTTATGGAATCGGGTTCAGGTTCGGAATCTAGTTTAGGCTTGGGTTTTCATGTTTACGTTTAGGTTTAGGTTAGGGAATCGAGATTGGGATTAGGTGTAGGTTTAGGTTTACGGATTTGAGAATAGGTTAATGTTTAGGTATAGGTTTAGGTTTAGGTTATAAGTTTAGGTTTTGGTTTTAAGTTTAGGTTATAGGTTATAGGTTAAGGTTTATGTTATAGGTTTTGTTTAGGTTTAGGTTATAGGTTTTGTTTAGGTTGAGGTTATAGGTTTTGGTTTATGTTATAGGTTTAGGTTTATATTTTAGTTTATAGGTTTTTTTTTAGGTTGAGGCTATAGGTTTTGGTTTTGGTTTAGGTTTTAGTTTATAGGTTTAGGTTATAAGTTATAGGTTTAGGTTCGGTTTTAGGTTTAAGTTAAGGTTATAAGTTTAGGTTAAGGTTTAGGTTATAGGTTTTGGTTTAGGTTAAGGTTATAGGCTTTGGTTTAGGTTAAGGTTTAGGTTTTGGGTTTAGGTTAGGTTAGGTTTAGGTTATAGGTTTAGGTTATAGGTTATAGGTTTTGGTTTAGGTTATAGGTTTAGGTTATAGTTTATAGGTTTAGGTTATAGGTTTAGGTTTTGGTTTTAGGTTTAGGTTAAGGTTATAAGTTAAGGTTTTGTTTAGGTTAAGGTTATAGGTTTTGGTTAGGTTTAGTTTTGGGTTTATGTTAAGGTTATATAGGTTATAGGTTAAGGTTTAGGTATAGGTTTTAGGTTATAGGTTTAGGTTTTAGCTTATAGGTTTAGGTTTTGGTTTTAGGTTTAGGTTAAGGTTAAAAGTTTAGGTGTCAGGTTATAGGTTTTTATTTAGGTTAAGGTTATAGCTTTTGGTTTAGGTTATAGGTTTAGGATTAGGTTTAGGTCTAAGTTTTAGTTTATAGGTTTAGGTTATAGGTTTAAGTTTTGGTTTTAGGTTTAGGTTAAGGTTATAAGTTTAGGTTTATGTTTAGGTTACTGTGTTTTGGTTTAGGTTAAGGTTATAGGTTTTGGTTTAGGTTAAGGTTTAGGTTTTTGGTTTATGTTAAGGTTATAGGTTAAGGTTATAGGTTTAGGTTTAGGTTATAGGTTATAGGTTATAGCTTCGGGAATGAGAATAGGTTAAGGTTTAGCTTTAGAAATTAAGTTCGGGTTCTGGATCGGGTTTAGGCTTGGGTTTTCAAGTTTAGGTTTAGGTTTAGGTTAGGGAGTTGAGATTGGGATTAGGTGTAGGTTTAGGTTTAGGATTTGAGAATACATTTAGGTTTTATGTTTAGGTTTAGGTTTAGGTTTCATTATGGATTATAAGTTAAGTTTAGGTTAAGGTTTTAGGTTTAGGTTTAGGTTATAAGTGTCGGTTATAGGTTTAGGTTTAAGTTAGGTTAAAGGTTATAGCTTTAGTGAATTGAGAATAGGTTAAGGTCTAGGTTTAGGAAATCGGGTTCGGGTTCGGGATCGGGTTTAGGTTTGGGTTTTCAAGTTTAAGATTAGGTTTAGGTTAGGGAGTTGAGATTAGGATTAGGTGTAGGTTCAGATTTGGGGATTTGAGAATACATTTAGGTTTTAGGTTTAGAAATCGGTTCGAATCGGGATCGGGTTTAGGCTTGGGTTTTCATGTTTAGGTTTAAGTTTAGGTTAGGGAGTTGAGATTGGGGTTTGGTGTAGGTTTAGGTTTAGGGATTTGAGAATACATTTAGGGCCCATTTGGCTGGACTGATTGGAAGGGATTGGATGGTATTGGAAGGGATTGGAAGTTAAATCCCGGGATTGGCAGGGCATGCCAAACAGACTGGGTGATCTTATCTCGGGATATAGCTATCTCATGGATCTTAAGACAATCCACTGACAACACCATCACTACCTTTAAATCCCATCCAGCTCCACCCTAATCCATTTAAATTTGCCTGGGACATGTTTGGGTCGAGGGATTGGAAGGGATGGGAAGGTTTAATCCCGAGATTGGTCAGGCGTGCCAAACAGACTCCATGTAGCAATCCTAGGATATTACAATCTCATGGATCTTAAGACAATGCACTGGCAACACCATTGTTGCCTTGAAACCCATGCCATCCACCTTAATACTATTCAATCCCTTCCAATCCACCCGTCCAAACAGTCCCTTAGGTTTTAGGTTTAAGTTATAGTTTATAGGTTTAGGTTAGAGGTTTTGGTTTTGGTTTTGGTTTTAGGTTTAGGTTAAGGTTATAAATTTAGGTTATAGGTTTAGGTTTGAATTAAAGTTATAAGTTTAGGTTTGAGTTAAAGTTTAGGGATTCGGGTTCGGGTTTGGGTTCGGGTTTAGGTTATAGGTTTTGGTTATGGTTATGGTTATAAGTTTAGAATAACGTTTAGGTTTAAGTTATGGGTTTTGGGATTAGAGAATAGGTTTAGGTTATAAGTATAGGTTTAGGTTGGGTTATAGGTTAAGGTTTAGGTTTAGGTTATAAGTATAGGTTTTGGGATTTGAGAAAAGGTTTAGGTTATAAGTATAGGTTTAGGTTAAAGTTGTAAGTTTAGGTTTAGGTTATAAGTATAGGTTATAGGTTAAGGTTTTTGTTTAGGTTTAGGTTATAAGTATAAGTTTAGGGATTTGATAATAGGTTTAGATTAAGGTTATAAGTTTGGGTTAAGGTTATAAGTATAGGTTTAGGTAATAGGTATAGGTTTAGGTTTAGATTTATGTTTAGGTTAAGGTTTAGGTTAAAGGTTTTGATTTAGGGTTAGGGGTGTGGTACCTGCAAATACAGATATAAACACGGCCTGTCCAAATGGCCAGGCCCCTCCAATGCTGTCCATAGGAAATAGACAAATTCATCATGGTCATAACAGTTGTTCCCACCTTCCAGGGACCCCCGCTCATCCGGATAGCTCCGATGCACATTCGGGTCTGCTCCATTAATCTCCAGCAAATACATAAATACGGCCTGTCCAAATGGTCAAGCCCTTCCAATGTTGTCCATAGAAAATGGACAGCTTCATCATGATCATAACAGCAGTTCCCACCTTTCAAGGACCCCTGCTCATCTGGATAGCTCCGACGCACATCCGGGTCTGCTCCATTAATCTCGAGCAAATACATAAATACGGCCTGTCCAAATGGTCAGGCCCTTCCAATGTTATCTATAGGAAATGGACAGCTTCATCATGGTCATAACAGCGGTTCCAATCTTCCAAGGACCCCCGCTCTTCCGGATAGCTCCGATGCACATCCGGGTCTGCTCCATTAATCTCGAGTAAATACATAAATACGGCCTGTTCAAATGGCCAGGCCCTTCTAATGTTGTCCATAGGAAATGGACAGCTTCATCATAGTCATAACAGCGGTTCCCACCTTCCAGGGACCCCCGCTCTTCCTGATAGCTCCGACACACATCCGGGTCTGCTCCATCAATATCGAGCAAATACATTTAAAAATAAAGTACGCATCTATTTTTTTTATGAATGAAAACCAATCTTGAAGACTATTCATTAGACAGTCCCTACAATGGATAGTAGTTGGACATTGAATAATTAAAAGCATTAACCACTTCTATTGCATTTTTGCATAAACACAAGATTCATAGGCTGAAAATTTGCCATTGAGATAGTGTTTTATGTTCGGTTGGTAGAGACGGACAAGCTCTTTATACTATATGACCTACAGCTGATGAAAATTTCAAGTAAATTGTACGAGGTTTTTAGTAATCTTAGAAATTAGAAATTTTCCAATTATGTGCATTTCAGTCTGAGTTATTTCTCTAATCACGATAGCCTTAGGAGGGTTAATACGAAGGATGAGTTGATTACAAGAGGCCGATTAAAACTATATTGGGTTATCTTGCCGGACATAATCATTTCAAGACCAGCAAGATAACCCAATATAGTTTTAATCGGCCTCTTGCAATCAACCTATCCCTCGTATCAACCCTCCCAAGGCTATCGTCATTAGAGAAATAACTCAGACTGAAATTCACATACTTGAAAATTTTCTAATCTCTAAGATTACTGTAAACCTCATACAATTTACTTGAAATTTTTATAACGTGAAATAGTACATGAGTGAGAGAAGACAATGTAACCTTTTATATAGAAGCCAGAAATTGATAGGTTGGGATTGTCCTATCGAGGAGATTGTTGGGCGTAGTCCATCTGTTGTTGGGACAAACATGCATGGGTTTGGATTATTAGACCATGGACCCCATCTGTCATTGAAAACCAAGGATTAAAATGGTGTGACAATCTATATGTAGTAAGATATATATATAAATCCCTTGTGTAGTATTTGTGGATTATGTATTTATGGATAATGTGTAGTTGTGTACTGTCATTTATACAAGAACATGTCTTGACTATATATGGACACACATGCTAAGACATACGTATGTGAGATTGGTGAAGCTAAATTGATTTGGATCACATTAACTCTACACTAATTTGATAGATCATAAACTAAAAATCTACACTAATTTGATCTTCTAACTTCAGATCATTGGAAATATAATAGATGGTTGAAATGCAGTACAATGATCAAAATTCTGCAAAAAATGTCCATTAATCAAACTCTACAATAACCAAAACAATCTGGATTTGAGATTTCACTGGACTCTCTGGTAGGCATTTCCCTTCCTTCATACAATTCTCAAACCAAAGATGGTTAACTATTTTTGTTCCCAAATCCTTAGCCAGACTATATTTCCTGAGAAAGTAACTCATCAAACTCATCACTCAAACCAATACTATAATTGATTCCTTCATTTCAAAACTTACCAAATGTGTCGTCGATTTAGACATTGTCCTGACATAACTAGCACCGGTTTGATTGATGAGCTTGATGAGTTTAAACTTCTCTAATCTCCCAAGCTGGACAGCTAGATCAAATCTGTAATTAGGATCAGTAGCGACTTCAAGTGCATCCTCCAACATACCTCGAGATTCCAAAAAAATGAGCCACACTATGGCAAGTAAAATACAGTTTTTAAGACTATGGCAAGTAAAATACAGTTTTCAAGACTATGGCAAGTAAAATACAGTCCAGTCAAATTATAGATGAATGATGAATCCTATTGTCAAGAGGACCCTCGAAATAAATTCAAGTTATGTTATCTTGTTTGTTCAACATAGTTGTTTTCTATGAAAATGTTAGAAGGTTAATAGTAAAATGATATGAATTCTCTTATAACTGTGAAAATCGACAACTAACATATTCTTGAAAGAAATTAATAGCCATGTTTTTTTCTTTAAAGCCAAACTTTGAAATGGAAAATGATTCCCATAGCTGCTTTTTTTTTTTTATATATATATCAAACATATATAGAAAGTAGATTTCTATGGAAACCAATTTCTTGTCTATGGTTTTCAATGTTCCCAAAGGATTCTGATGAATTGACTTTATTGGACCGAAATAAATGCTACATAAATCAATGGGCAACTACCCTTGTTGGCTAATCCTATTCCATCCTTGATGATTTCCTTCACGACCTTACCCTATGAAGTGGCAATTCATACACAGTCCAGAAACCGTAAAATCAGACGTATGTGCTGAAGGAGATAGAGAAGGGTACTATAATTGATTCCTTCATTTCAAAAATCACTAAATGACAAAAACAACTTGATATGAAGGATAATTCTAAGTTAAACAATGCAATTGATGCAGTTGATGTAGTAGAACCTGAATATAGTAGAGACGGCCTTCCCTCTAAGGTACACCTAGCAAAGATTGTTCAACTATCAGGCCTTAACATAGATGGGAAGCGAATTGAAAAACACATGGAGGGAATGATCCTAGCCATCCAGTTTGTGGTCTTTAACCGCCAATATTCAGTGCAACAAAGTCACCCAAAAAAAAAATCTCAACTATGTTTTTTTCAATCCATCTTCGATTTTCTTCTTAACAAGAAAATCCATATTTACTAATATTCCTATTTTTCTATTTTTCAAAAGAATGAGTTCGGACTCCAAAAGCATCGGCTCTAGCACTCGTACTGGAGGCCCAAACCCTAACCAAGGACTCCAAATTACCAAGTACTCATAAACATTCATTGCAAGCATTTTCTGTCTATGTGCATGACAACACCATCATTACCTTTAAATCCCATCCAATCCACCCTAATCCGTTCAAATTTGCCGGGACGTGTTTGGTTCGAGGGATTGGAAGGGATGGGAAGGTTTAATCCCAGAATTAGCTGGGCATGCCAAATAAACTAGATATAACAATCCAGGGATAGAGCAAAATTAGTATTTATTCTAGTTCTAATGCTTGATTGTAATGTGTAAGTATTAGAAACACAACCATGTTTATAAAGTCATTGGACAGCCAATTACAATGCTCTCACCAAAGAGTGGACAGCCAATTACAATGCTCTTCCAAAAACAACCATTAGACATCTTTTCTATGCCTAATTTAGATTTAAAGTGTTAAGTTGATGGAGTTTTTTCCATATTAGAATATACATGAGTTTTTATAAGCCCACATGCCTGTGGAGCCTTTCCCATCCACATGCAAGCTCACCTGCCAGTATTACCACTCATGTGAGAGATCTGAGCTTCCCCACTTGGTGGGGCAGATCTTTTGGCCCTATAATGAGGCCCCCTCTTTTCAAGTTGGTCAAGTGAATAGACATTGATCATCCTTCTCAATTGCATAGTTTAAATACTCAAAAACAGCACTCGACTCGATACTCAGCTGGGTTGGGTAGACTCAACTAAATCTTTATTTGACTGGACTCAATATTTAATAAATTAATTAAGTGATATTTAAGATGAGATAAGTATTGAAAATGATGAAACAAAATCAGTTAAGGATTCCAAATGTATTCCTTGCAACTCTGTTTTTCACTAAAAAGATATCCTGACTGGCGAGTGACTCAGTTGAGTTGGCCGGGTTTTCAAACCAACTCACAAGTCTTGTCATGAGTCGATTTGAGTTATGCCAGTCACTGAATTTCATGAAACTCGGATCTAAATCTAGCTAAGTTGACCCCATTGAGTTTTGAGTTAACCTGCTTATACGTCATGAAGGGCTATCCAGACCATCCCATATTGTGAGATGTTGGAGCATATCTTTGGAATCGTAGCCATCCAATTAATGGCCATGGAATGGAAGGATGGTTGAAAGTACACTTGTAAGTGGCCTATTAGCTTTATTTTTGCTCGGGGCCCAACATTGAAATTACACATTTAATGATCAGAAACATATCACGGTGGAACCCTTCAAAAAATAAGAGTGGGTGTCTGTGCCATGACTGGAAGTGTATCAGGTGTTACTCATGTAACACTGTAGCGAGTGTTCCCTTAACCGTCGAGCCCATCTTGATGTATGTATTGTACATCCACGTCGTCCGTTTTTACGTCTCATTTTAGTACATGATTTTTTTTTAAAAATGAAGCAGATCCAAATCTCAAATGTACCACAGCACAAGAAACGGGGGACATTGAATACTCAACATTTGCAAATTTCGATGGCCCACCATAATGTTTATTTACCATCCAACTTTTTGATAAGGTCACATGGATGATGGTAGGGCAGGTTGGGTCAGGTTGGTGCTCAACCCTAGCCCAACCCAAGGTTCATGTACCACCACCCTAACCCAACCCAACCCAATTTTAAGTTGGGAATTCTCAACCCAAGCCTAACCCAAGCAGGCTTATAATATTTTTGTTATAATGTTAGTTTATTATATTTTAATACACGTCTTATTTTTTGTACTTATAATTTTATTAATTATATGTAGTTATTTATAGTAAATAACTTTGTTTTTTTTTAAACAAATAAGCTAAAATATAGGACAATTAATCCTTTAAAAATGTAGCACGCAATCAAATCCAGGGATATAGTAAAATGAATGTGTTAGAGTCAGCAAAGTGATTTGACTCAAAATTCAACCGAGTCAAGTTGGCTTGGCCAATTTCAGGTCAATTTGAGAAGTTGTAGAACTATGAAAATAAAATTTTCATTAATAAAACTTTTATTATTGGCACGCTTAAGTATGGTTGAAGGCACAAGAACCATACCATGAATAGAGTTAAGGGCAGCTTTTAAAACCAAAACAGCAACTCTCAACTTCTCCTGCAAGACAGGATACAAGAACATCAGCCACATACAATTCAGATGTATTCTACCTTACTTCTCTTTGATATTTGACCAAAATTGTTCTCTAAAATCAAGCAAAACCATAAACAAATGTTACCATGAAATGGAACTCAGATTTGATGTAGAAAAGATTGAAAATACCTCAACTGATTAGCTCTACCAAATTAATTAGGAATTCATAAGATCATTAAGTAATAAAGTATCATATCTATGAAAATGGTCATGTTCTATCACCCATGATGATTTTGATAAATCTACTCTGTCCATCCATTTTGTGAGCTCATTTTAGAACTTAAGACCAAAAATGAGAAGGATGCAGCATAAAGACCTACACAAGGGCTTAATACCGAAGCACAACAATTTTTTAAATTAGTAGAGTGTCTGTCAAACATGCGTTCACATCTGTCAATCTTTCTAATTCCACATTTCAGCATGAAAATGAAAAAAAAAAAAACATCTGTCAAACATGCGCTCACATTTAACGTTCTTCTAAACATCTAACCAAAAAGATCCACTTCCAAATTCATCATTTCTACAAGAAGAAGATTATAAAAAAACAAAAAATTTACTTCTGGCTTTTGTCTCCTTCAAACATCAAGGCACAAAAAACCTAAATCCAATTCAAAGAAAGGAACCTCATGCATCCAAAAGAAACACTCTATCCAAACTCATCATTTCTTATCAAAGTAAGCAAAATTTTCAATCTTGGAGCCTTCAAACATCAACGTGCATGTGGGTCCACACGCACAAACAAAGCATCCAAATTCATCATATTTCTTATCAAAAAATAAAAAGAGAGAGCATTCTCATTTTGCCGTCGTTGTGAAAATTCCACATTCAAATTCACCATTGCTTAAGCACCTTTTTCATTTTGATCTCCTCTAAACATCAAAACCCACATCCAAATTCTTCATTTTATAGTTAAAAAGACAAAAAAAAAAGCACCTGCTTCATCTTTATCTCCTTCAGTCATCAAAATACAAAGAAACCTGAGACCAAATTCATCATTTCTTACCAAGAAAAAGCACCCTTTTCACTTGCATTCAAACATCAAAACCCTAAATCAGAAAAAGCACCTTACCATTTTCTCACATTCTAGAATCCCTAAATTCCCAATTTGTAAAATCAGAAAAACCCATTTTGGGGTTCAAAAACCTAAATCGAGAATCTACAAGCTACTAACTCCCAAAATCCTAAATCGGCATTAATATTGAGAGAGATTGAGAGAGAGAGAGAGAGAGAGAGAGAGAGAGAGAGAGAGAGAGAGATACCTCACTGTGCATTCATCACAGATAATCCCATAACATGAGCAATGTTAACAAAACCTTCAACTCATATAATGCACATTACCCATCTAAAATAAAACAACTTCAAAAACCTTGCCAAATAAAAGGATCTAATTTAGTGGATGGAATTTACCATGAGTGATGGCTAAGATTATAAAATCATTGTGATTTTTGAAAATGCCTATCAACACCATGGCCCAGCTATAAAGCTCTGCAATGAAGCCCTCACTATCCAATCATGAATCTCTGGCTGGGATTGCAATTGTAGCAGATAAATAAGATGAACACTAACATGCAGCTCCCTCCAAATAAAGCAACACACGTATGGCAGGTAGCTAGACTGGATGCAATAGGAACAGTTGGGAGAAGCAGATTCTAACCAGCAAAGCAGATAAAGAATGCAATTATTACAATTTATAGTAGACTCACTGCAATATTCCACGACATGGATGACCAAACAGATTGAATTATTTGTAATTATGTTCAACTAAACATCCATATAACCAATACTTTCCACACACAAGAAATGAATGTGAATATTCAACTCAATCAAGAGATGAAATTTTTGTAATAACATAATATTATTGAAATCATCTATGCATCCAAACAAATCATCTATTTCAAAATTAAAAGCAGCTTTCTTTTCAAGTACAAATTAAAGTAGCTTAATAAAGAGAGCAGAGCAACCATCATAGAGTAGGGGAAGGGAAGCAACAAACAACAAAAATTAGGTTGTACAAGAATGAACTTCCCCAGGCAACATATACCATCGCACCTATTCAACACAAGTGCCTAACCCAATTCTTGGGCCATGACATACATACATGCATACATACATTGGGATCAAAACATTATTTGGGCCTCAAATGCCCTACTGGAGGGTGTGTCCAAACAGATGACCAGAAAAATTTATCCATTCTATGTTCCAAAAAAATCCACAGATGGGTGGATCCCCAAATCCCTAATTGCTAAATCCCCAAATCCACATATTGCTAAATCCCCAAATCCATAAATCGGTATTGAGATTAAGAGAGAGAGAGAGAGAGAGAGAGAGAGAGAGAGAGATACCTCACCGAGCTTCAGAGACAAAAAGAGGGCGTGCGTGCGACGGTGGGTTGGAGAGATCGAAAAAGTAGGAAGAGAGAGAGAGAGAGAGAGAGAGAGAGAGAGAGAGAGAGAAGAGGGAGAGGGTGCGAGACAGAGGAGGGATTTCGGGTGGTCGGGCGTCGGGCGGGTGTGTGGCGGGCAGAGAAAGAGAGTGAGGGGAAATGGGGCTAGGGTTGGGTGGGTCGGGTATACAAGGAAATGGGAACTTCCCACGATGTCAAGCTGTGTGGGCCCCACTGTGATGCTTGTCGACCATCAACACCATGCATTTGATGGGCCCCTTTAAATTATGGGATATCCCCAAAATCAGCCATATACGGAACTTAGGTGGGCCATACCAATAAAATCATGTGAATAAATGCCTAAAACATATAAAATCACTTAATGGGGCCCACCTAAAAATTTGATGAATAACAAACTTGGTCTGACTCCTCATCCACGTGGGACACACATAATGGATGGGCTGGATTTGTGAACCACATCTCAGTGGTCTCAACAAATGATTATGAATATTTTAATGGAGGGTAACCCCTCACAACTTTTATACGTGGTGTGGCCCAAAAACTATCTTAAGGACCATCGTAATGTTTATTTGAAATCCAACCTGTTGAAAAGTTTAAAAATACATGAAATATGTGAAAACACAAATATCATCTCGATATAAAACTTTTGTGGGCCATACCATCTAAAACGATCATAAGTAGGCATAAGAATTAACATAGTTGTATTAAACCTTTTAAGTTATAACCCAGTATTTGGGCTTGACGGTGATGATGTTGTTTTCCACCTTCAGAAAATAATGCTAACTCAGCACAGTGTTCGGGGACTGCGAGGACTTGGATTGACTCTACTTATCTTGGTTTGTCGCAGTGCTACGGTCTCGACTTCTCTCTATGTTTCTATTGTGCATTTTTTGTTTATTTGTGTGTTCGTGCAAATCCATGGTGTTGATGTTCAACACACATCATGATGGGGCCCACAAAACTTACTAACATCAATTCTCAGGTTCGCACGAGGTCAATAAGTTGGGTCACAATTTTGACAAAGAATATTTGTCCAATTTTACATGTCTGGTCCATTCACTCTATTTTGACTAGTTACTCCCCCCGATCATACTACATATGATATTAACCACTAAAATGAGTTGAAGTACCTGATTGATAGTGTGGATATGACATTGTTTTCCTGCGGTGTGGTCCACTTAAGATTTTAATCTAACTCATTTATGAGCTGATGCCCTAACTTTATATAGAAAAATGGATGGACGATGTGGATAAAACACATACATCATCGTAACCTATAGAGCTTTGACTCGTGGACTGCTGGTGTTGGAGTCACTTACCAAACCGCGTGCAAATCCTACACCTCCACTCTTTCCATCTATTTTGATAGATCATTTTAGAGCCTGTTTGGTTTTCTATAATACAGGTAAATTGTTGTAAATCACTGTAAAAAAGTAATTATTACATTCTTTCACCTGTTTGAAAACGAGTGAGTTCACCTGGGAAACCGGTCCAATAATGTTGATTTAAATTCATGGGCCCCACCATAATGTATATAATATATCCATGCCATCCATCTGTTTTAGTATAATATTTTAAGGCTTTATCCGAAAAATTTAGGAAGATCTAATGTTCAATTGGCCCACATGAAAGGAAACAATGAACTTAATTTGTCCACCGTTGAAAGATGATTCTTTTACTGGGCCCACGTTGAGGTTTATTCACCATCTAACCCGTTCATAGGGTCACATGGACATGGATAAGTGAAAAATATAAATATAAGCCCGATCTAAAATTCCACAATAATGTCCATATGATACATTAGAATGTGATCATAGAAATGGTCATTTTTCATATACGTACCTTCCTTGCTACTAGCCACACTTTATTGAGTCATTTCATCGAACACTTGGTGAGCAACAACAATATCAAAGTAACTGAGAGTTGGGTTCGATCCGTGTCAAGTCAAGCTCGGGCAAGCTTGAACTGACAATGAAGTGTGAACTAACATGCTACATTTATTTTTCTTTTTTTAGCAGCTATTGTCTCTTCCAAACCTATCTTAAGCTGAGACATTACGACTTCCTTAATAGTGATTTGGAGACCAGTGACTTATTGGTAGATTTTTGGCGTTGTGAATAATATATAGCTAATAATGTGATATAGGGCTTTTCGGAATTACAAAATTTTTAAAAATATATCTAAATCCTGTAAAGTAGAGACGGGACACAAGTGCGAGTAGTTGATGGTGCTAAACTCATTCCCTTACCTTCATCGGGGTTCCTACATAGAATCATCGGTTTCAAACCTTATCCAAGAGTCACCTTAAGTTGAAAAGTATTTAATTCCTCAATCCAAGGCAATTCTATAAGTCTAACTGACTGTAAATTCCAATCATCCAATCAGCTAATGGTGACTCCAGCTTATTCAAACATATCATCTTAGCTAGTCTAAATCATACCCATTAACAAACCTATGTCACAACAACAGTTTCGAGATATAACAACCTTGAATGCACGTACCTGTTGGAAGCTTGAGGAGGTCAACACCCACCAAGCACTTTGTGATGCATGTGTGACATCCAATCCATCCATTATTTTTGCGAGCTTTTCCCATCCCTAATTTTTCCGGAAGTGTTGTTCACTTGAATTATGGACACATCTTATCTTTTAATTCACTTCTCAACCTGAGCTAGCACAAATGATAGATGAAGTGAATGCCAAAAAAAAAAAAAAAATTACATAGGCTAACCCTAACAAAGGTTTAAGACTAGTCAAATATCGACTTACAACAAACCTCACTCGATATGTAAGTGAGACTAAAAAAAGCCCTAAAAATTGCCAACACGCCTTAAAGAAAGCCATAGAAAGTATATGGGTTATCACCTATATGACTTATGGTAGCATCGACAAAAATACCCTTGATCTTAGTGGGCATGATGGTTGATGAGAGATGCCTTTACAAAAAAAAAAAAATCCTCCTAATCACATTATCATAAATGTGGGCCATTGGTTGTAACGGTCCATTTTCACTGGAATCCTCAAATCATCTAAAAGGGAAGATCTGGGCATGTCCCATCTGGGGCTCAGAAAATAAAAGGCTCATAATGCTTAAAGGTGGGCCCCGAAAGAAAGGACTACTTCTTCATTCTCTCGCCATCATATTGAAGGTTACGCATTCTATCTCCTAATATGCGGCCGCATGCACTAAATTTGGACCGTTTATCTGTGGGGCCTTTGTGTTGACAAGTTCCACTCAAAAATTGACATCGGTCAGATGATCTTAGCTATCAGTTGGAGCATTATTTTTCCCAATGAATGCCGGCCGTTGATTTGACTTTTTTCCTCCCAACTTTTCGCCTATGATCGCAAATGTCTTCCGAAAATTAGGAAGATCTAATGTTCAATTGGCCCACATGAAAGGAAACAATGGACTTAATTTGTCCACCGTTGAAAGATGATTCTTTTATTGGGCCCACGTTGAGGTTTATTCACCATCTAACCTGTTCATAGGGTCACATGGACATGGATAAGTGAAAAATATAAATATAAGCCCGATCTAAAATTCTACAATAATGTCCATATGATACATTAGAATGTGATCATAGAAATGGTCTTTTTTCATATACGTACCTTCTTTGCTACTAGCCACACTTTATTGAGTCATTTCATCAAACACTTGGTGAGCAACAACAATATCAAAGTAACTGAGAGTTGGGTTTGATCCGAGTCAAGTCAAGCTCGGGAAAGCTTGAACTGACAGTGAAGTGTGAACTAACATGCTACATGGAGCCAGAAGGACCCTGACATGGTAGAGCATTCTCTCTGCATTAGGTGTAAAAGGGTCATCCATCAATCTGAACCGTCCAACTGATGGCCTTTATTATGGATGGACTATATTTTAAAAAATCATACATTTTAGAAGACTGTACCCATCGATTTTACTACTATTGTCCATTAACCGTTTTTCTTTCCCACCGTCAATTTGAAAGGCACTGTTTAGATGCTCATCCATACGTGCGTATCTTGAATCAATTTCCATCCATAGTGGGTCCCATTAAATGGACAATCCTGATCGAATGATAACCCTAGCACATGTAATTGTAGCAACATGGTTTTACCATATCTAGGGTCATTAATGGGCTAGGTTTTGGATGGGCCCAGGTCTCTCCAAGACCAACCTGAAAAGTAAGACCCAGGCCTGTCTGGCCCAGGACAGTGATGGGCCAAAACAAATTGGGAGAACCAACTCGGCTAACCTTTTATGCACAAGATCTGGGCTGCTCATTTGGTGGGCCCAATCATTTTTTATCATCCCATAAAATGATCTCTCCAAATGAATGGACGGTGTTGATACAACACATACATCATGGTGAGGCACATAGATCTGACTCCTTTTTTGGATCAACTGTTAAAATAATTCGTTAAAATGAATGGACGGAGTGGATAAATAACATACATCAAGGTGGGCCCCACGAGACTTAAAAAGGGAAATCCAATTGCATATTGAGTTGCTCAGTACGCTCTTATCGTACTGAGTAAACTCTGTTGGGCCCACCGTGAATGTATCCGGTCTATCCATGTCATCCATCCATTAATTTTTCCATCATATTTTACGGGTTGAGACAAAAAATTAAGCATGCCCAAAGATCAAGTGGACCATACAACAGAAACAGTTGGATTAATTATTTCCACCGTTGAAACCTTTATAGGGTCCATAGTGATGTTTATTTCTCATCTAACCTGTTCATAAGATCACAAATCCATGGATGAAGGCAAATCACAAAAACAAGCTTGATCCAAAACTTCCGTGGCCCCTAAGAAATTTTCAATGGTAGATGTTCAATTCACACTGTTTTCGGTGGTGTGGTCCAATTGAGGTTTGTATATACTTCATTTGTTGGCTTAAGCACTAAAATTATCAGGTAAAATGGATGGACGGAGTGGATAAAATACATAAATCAAGGTGAACCCCACAGAGTTTACCCAGTACACTACCCCTCCCAAAACCCCAAAATCCCGCGCCCGCCCCTCCCAAAACCCAAATCCCTCCAAAAAATTCCCTCGCCCGCCCCTCCCAAACCTTCTCTCTCTCTCTCTCGCGCCCGGCCCTCTTTCCCAACACCTCTCTCTCTCTCTCTCTCTCTCTCTCTCTCTCTCTTCTCTCGCTAGGGTTTCGAAATCCCCCATTCGCCGCAAACCCACCTTAGATCTGTGAGAGTTACTTGGAGAGCACTCGAAAAAAGAAGAAGAAGAAGAAGAAGAAGAAGAAGAAGAAGAAGAAGAAGAAGAAGGAGAGGAAATCCAGACATCTCAGACATTTATCCTGCGATCTACGATCTCTAGCTCCTCAAAACCTAGGTTACTCTCTCTCTCTCTCAATGCCGATTTATGAATTTGGGATTTAGTAATTTATGGATTTTTGATTTGATGTGGACCCCGAATTGGGGTTTTTCTGATTTTACAAAATAGAGATTTTACAAATTAGGGATTTTACAAATTAGGGAAAAATCATTTGCATGTGTAACATGTGTTTGCAAAATCTGGGAGATTGAAGAGGCCATTTGCAGTACACACGCCAACTTGGCAATGGGTTACTAAAATCTGGGGCACTCATCAGGTGGGCCCAGCAGTGATTACGCATTGGCCTAAAAATCAGGGACTCTTACCTATCAGTGGTCATGTGGGTTTGAAAATTCAGTGGTTAGAAAAAATATACCAACTCTATATATTCTATGAATTGGCTCACAGCTCACCTGATGAGTATGAGTGTGGGTAGACCAGCTTGAGTGTTAGGCCAGGGCATGTTTACTTAGGAGTTGGGACCCTAAGTGGCTAATCAACAATTTTTAACTATTGATGTACATGGACAATGTTTGGATAGTGCTGATCATCGTATTAAAGTAATTATAGTGATGTAATTGATAATCTAATTATTTTAGGATATCATTAACGAGCCATGTGTCCAATAAATTAATAGTCTAGTGATACACATGTTACACATGCATCTATGAAAAATCTATGGAGGGTAACCCCTCTCAACTTTTGTATGCGGTGTGGCCCACACAAGTCACAGATTGACTTGATTTTTAATCTTTTGTATGTGATGATCTGGAATTGGATTAAGCTGATATTTGTTTTTTTCCTTTTGTACATGTCTGTGCGACTTAATCAACAAGTTAGATGTCTAATAAACATTAAAGTATGCCTTAGGAGGTTTTTAATGGTGGATATTCAATCACTAATGTTTTCCTGTGGCATGGTCCACCTGAGATGTAGATCGGCCTCATTTTTTGTATAAGGCTATAAAATGATATGGAAAAATGGGTGGATGATGTGGATAAAACACATGTCCAATTGAATGTAGACACTTTATTTCAACAACGAATATAGACACTTTACGATAAACCTAAATACTTGAAACATTACTTACACAATAAGATATCGAACACAAATTCCTAAAATATCTTCCTTGAATAATGATCCAATCGTGAGTAGGCTTGTGAGTCCCCCACATATTATCCACTAATCCAGCCATCCAATCTCATATCAGTCCCTTTCAAGACTTCATCATGCTCTCAAAATGATCCAAGAACTCTGCTAATACCATCACTCAATCTATCTCATCACCAATCTTGCTCTTCCATTCTAAACAGAAGTCTACACTCGCACAAATTATCTAGAAACTGCCATAATTTTCATTAACGTATAACTATGTGTGCATGTTTCCTGCTGTACTATTCTTCCCCGTTCAATGCATCGTCTTTTCTTAATTAAAAAAAAAAAACTATGTGCATATCTACAATGGGTTGTCGTGTCTAAACCTTGTTTACATGTCCCCCATTGACTTGTGACCAGTGATTTAAATATCGGTATCAATCCACGTATCGCACAATATGGAAACATATGAATATTGCATGTGAAATATCACATTTATTGAGGAATGTATTGCTGTTTGAGGGAAACATTATGAAGATGATGTAATTCTTCTCATATGTTGTAAGAGACATGGCAAAAGATCACAAAACAAGTATAGACAAGGACCTAAACTATGAGCTATCTAACAATGGTGATGCAATTATATCCAAAATGAGTTTGTATAATTCATAACTCATACAAAACAAGTATAAAAACAGATTCCTCTACACAAATTTGGGAGAAAATCGAGTTTTTGATTTTATTTTTTTTGAATTTCCTGTGGGGGAATGTATTGCTATGTATTCACTGTACAAATTGCAAGGTATCACATGTATCAACGATATGGGGGGAATTTTATACATACAAAACAAGTATAAAAACAGATTCCTCTACACAAATTTGGGAGAAAATCGAGTTTTTGATTTTATTTTTTTTGAATTTCCTGTGGGGGAATGTATTGCTATGTATTCACTGTACAAATTGCAAGGTATCACATGTATCAACGATATGGGGGGAATTTTATACAAGGTTTTTAGTAGCATTGCAGTATTTTGTGCAATACAGGGAAATTTAATAACTCCCCCTATGTATCGTATCGGCCCCATGTGATATCAATAGTATCAGCCAATATTATTGATATTTAAAATCACTGCTTGTGAGCATGTTTAGGTTACATGGACAAATACACATACGACAACATCCATGTCATGTAATGATTGATTATAGAACTATCAAGACACATGTGAAAAGAACAACATCCACTCCTTCACATTATTTGTGAAGGCATACCATGATCAAAGCAATTATGAGTGTAAATGTTTATTATCGGAGCAAAAATAAACACCTCTAACACTATTAATGCAATTATGAGTGTAAATGTTTATTTGGTAAGGGAACTGTAAGGCTTAAGAAATGAAAATTACCTGGGCCTCAAGTTCCTTAGCAGCAAAATCTAGTAAGGCCCTCAAAAGCCTTCGCTTGAAGATATACAGTGATTCTTCACGCCTTTAGACATTAAAAAGGGAAGAATAATAAAACAAGTTAGCGGATTGACAAACGAATTGCTAGAAAGCAATTCTTGGAATGATGAGAAATATTCCTCAATATTTAGAATTAGAAAAAAACTCTTTCAGTTCATAGACAAAATTTCAAGTCAGCTCTAAAATCTGATGCAGGCTAAATTGGGCCCAAGATCCATGGGCCAGGCCCAAACCCATTAGGCCTAGGCCCAAGGCCACATTTGGCCCATCAATAAAAAGGCCCAAGCCTCCTAATTAGGCAGCTAACTATGCAAAATCAATCAGCCAAACATGTAATAAAATTTCATTAAATATCTCTTATCTGATGCAAGACATGAAATTAAATATGATATGCAAGAGTTTCAATTGTTTGAATAATGCTTATAATACTTAAATCAGTTCACTTGGACATGTGTTTACAATGCTTGAATCAGTCCACTTGGACATGCGTTTATGATGATTAAATCACTCCACTGGAACATGTGTTTATGATGCTTAAATCAATCAACTCGGATGTGTAGTAATGATGCCAAGATATTTGGCAACAACATGTGTTTATGATGCTTAAATAAATCGACCTGGATGTGTGGTAATGATGCTAAGATCAGCCCCCTAGAACATTTGCTTATAATGCTTAAATCAATTCACTTGAACATGTATGAATGATGCTTTACTTAGTTCACTTGAACATGTGTGAATGACGCTCAACTTGGTTGTGTACAAAAATGTGCGAATGATGCTTAACTTGGTTCGCTTGAGCATGTGTGAATAATGCTTGACTTGGTTCACTTGAGCATGGGTGAATGGTGCGTTGGATGTAATAATAAGATTTATAAGTTAGATAATTAGTTACTCATTCGAGGATTTCTATGGGGCCATACATAGATATGGTGTGTTTTTAGTGGCATAGAAATCGCTCAAATTGTCCCATTTTGGACAGTTCAAGGTTAGATGGAAAGTATGCTTTCATACACTCTATTTATATGTTCATGCTTGATCCACGGTCCATCTCTTCCTTTCTCTCTGGATATGTTTCTTTCGCTCCGTATCCAATGTCAAATATCTTTACATTGATTTAGATATTTGGCATCAGAATGTAACGTAAGATCAACTTATCTGGAAAGGCATGGGGAGATGCTGCCGGATTTTCGGCGTGGACGTTTAAATAGGAATATGAAAGTATTACAATCTATCCAACCTTGAATGAGTAACTAATTTAAGATTTAATATATTACCTTAGAATTAATGGAGCAAACCCGGAAGTGCGTCGGAGCTATCCGGATGAGCGGGGGTCCCTGGAAGGTGGGAACCGCTGTTATGACCATGATGAAGCTGTCAATTTCCTATGGACAGCATTGGACGGGATTGGCCATTTAGACAGGCCGTGATTATGTCTGTATTTGCTCGAGATAAATGGAGCAGACCCGGATGTGCGTCGAAGCTATCCAGATGAGCGGGGGTCCCTGGAAGGTGGGAACCGCTATTATGACCATGATGAAGTTGTCCATTTCCTATGGACAGAATTGGAAGGGCCTGGCCATTTGGACAGGCCGTGATTATGTCTGTATTTGCTTGAGATTAATGGAGCAGACCCGGATGTGCGTCAGAGCTATTCGGATGATCGGGGGTCCCTAGAAGGTGGAAACCGCTGTTATGACCATGATAAAGTTATCCATTTCCTATGGACAACATTGGAAGGGCCTGGCCATTTGGACAAGCCATGTTTATGTCTGTATTTTCAGGTACCACACCCTTAACCTAAACTTATAACCCAACCTGAACCTATACTTATAATTTAATCCTATTCTCAAATCCCTAAACCTAACCTACACCTTAAACCTAAACCTATACCTAAACTTAAACCTATTCTCAAATCCCTAAACCTAAACCTACACCAAATCCCAATCTCAATGCCCTAACCTAAACCTAAGCCTAAACATCAAAACCCAAGCCTAAACCCGATCCCGAACCCCAACCCGATTTCCTAAACCTAAACCTTAACCTATTCTCAATTCCCAAAGTTATAACCTATAACCTAAACCTAAACCTAATCCCAACCTATAACCTAAACCTATAACCTTAACCTATAACCTAAACTTATAACCTTAACCTTATCCTAAAACCAAAACCTAAACCTATAACCTAAACCTTAACCTATTCTCAAATCCCTAAACATAAACCTACAACAAATCCCAATCTCAACTTCCTACCCTAAATCAAAGCCTAAACATGAAAACCCAAGCCTAAACCCGATCTCGAAAACCAAACCCGATTTCCAATGCCTAAACCTTAACCTATTCTCAATTCCCAAAGCTATAACCTATAACCTAAACATAAACCTAATCCAAACCAATAACCTAAACCTATAACCTTAACCTAAAACCTAAACTTATAACCTTAAGCTTATCCTGAAACCAAAACCTAAACCTAAAACTAAACCTTAACCTATTCTCAAATCCCTAAACCTAAACCTACACCTAATCCCAATCTCAACTCCCTACCCTAAACCTAAGCCTAAACATGAAAACCCAAGCTAAACCCGATACCGAACCCCAACCCGATTTCTTATGCCTAAACCTTAACCTATTCTCAATTCTCAAAGCTATAACCGATAACCTAAACCTAAACCTAACCTAAACCTATAACCTAAACCTATAACCTTAACCTATAACCTAAACTTATAACCTTAACCTTATTCAAAAACCAAAACCAAAACTTATAACCTAAAACTTAACCTATTCTCAAATCCCTAAACCTAAACGAACACCTAATACCAATCTCAACTCCCTACCCTAATCCTAAGCCTAAACATGAAAACCTAAGCCTAAACCCGATCCCGAACCCTAACCTGATTTCCAATGCCTAAACCTTAACTTATTCTCAATTCCCAAACCTATAACCTATAACCTAAACCTAAACCTAATCCCAACCTATAACCTAAACCTATAACCTTAACCTATAACCTAAACTTATAACCTTAACCTTATCCTGAAACTAAAACCTAAACCTATAACCTAAACCTTAACCTATTCTCAAATCCCTAAACCTAAACCTACACATAATCCCAATCTCAACTCCCCACCCTAAACCTTGTAAGGGTTATGGTCTCATACTCCTTTGGTTGTCAAATTTTGATGTGTCAAAATATCTATCTGTGTCTTGTGCTTATATGATGATTTTTATTCAAAACACTGCTTAAATACTTCAAGAAGTTATAAGTTGGATTCTTCAAGATGTTACAAGTTGAAGCTCAAGATGTTGACGTTCAAGATGCTACTATGTTGATGTTCAAGTCTTAGAGAACGCCTCATGACTTCAAGACTAATAAGCAATGCATGAAGTAGTTGTTATGTTGATGAAGATCTCAAGGTTGAATTATGTTGATGAAGATCTCAAGGTTGAAGCTACAACAAAGTTCAAGACTTCAAGCCTGATATTGTTCAAGACTTCAAGCCTGATATTGTTCAAGACTTCAAGCTTATTGTTCAAGATTTCAAGCCTGATATTGGTTCAAACAATCTACATTCGTTGAATGGTTGAAGTTCAATGTCCATACGACATGTTTCAGGTTTGAATGACCTTAGGTTGACCCTTTAAGTAGGTCATTTTGGATACATAAATCAAATGTTTATTTAACATAAGTTTGGTCTATTCCAAGACCAGTCCTAGCTCTTGTTCGACCAGTCCTAGCATTGGTTCGACTAGTCCAAGAAAATCCACGATCAGTCCTAATTAGTTGAAGATTTTTCAGAATTTTTGGTACGCCCACGACCAGTCCTGGAAGTCCTTCGACCGGTCGTAGGTTGGCTTCGACTTGTCCACGATCAGTCGTGGAGCTACGACTGAAAATCCAGCAACTTATTTCATGGTCCTACGACCAGTCGTAGGTATCTACGACCAGTCGTAGGTGACCCACGACCAGTCGTAGGGTACTCACGACCAGTCGTGGAACGACTTTCAAAGATCGCGCTCAATTTTTTAAAAATGCATTAGAGCTACGACCAGTCCTAGGTTTCTAAGACCAGGTCGTAGGAACGATTTTTTCTTCTATAAATTGAACACGAAATTCAGAGTTTTTATATCCTCAACTCCATTCCATTTCAAGAATTTTCAAGTAATCACTCTGAGATAAGTCTGTGTTTATTTTAAGCTAAATTGTGCTTATTTAATATTCCTTTTTGCTAGCTTATTTAATTTGATTTTGTTTCTCTATTCCAATCTTATTTGAAAAGAGGAATTATATTATTCCTTCTTCTTGGAATCAAAATCAAATATTGCTACGCCCAACAAGTTAAATCTAAAATCTATTAGAATTTAGAACCTTATGAATGTGAGTATTGGAAATTGAACTTTGACATTCAATCATCTACTCCGATTGGTTCTACCTAAATTTCTAAAGGAAAATTCGGGTATTTTACATTTACGTAAAATTCATTTATTTTTGGTTTTGTTTGAGGTTAAGCGAGAAAAATCTCATTGTATTGGTTTTGTTTGAGGTTGAGCCAGAAAAATCTCATTGTATTGGTTGTCTGAGGAAAACCAGAAAACTCAGAAAAAGGGGTTTTTGAATTGTGTAAGCCCAAGTGAAAAAGATACAATTGTAAAGGTTTTTGGTGAACTTTGAGAAAACCTATTTGATAGTGAACGCTAATATCCCCTGTGTGAGGATATTAGGAGTGGAGTAGCATTCTGTGTGGCTGTTGTAAAACAGTTGGTGTACACACAGGCGAACCACTATAACTCTTTGTCTTGTGGATTGAATGCTTGCTTAATTTTCATATATTTTATCATTCGATTGTGTGGAATGTATACAAGTGGATGTGAATGTTGTAACTATTTACATTTTCAAGCAAGTGTGGGGATTGTTGTAATAATTTAGATCTTTATACGTATTTATTTTCAATTCCTTGCTATTTCATTTACTTATATTAACATTGAGTTCTTGATTCAAAAGAGGTTCTAGAAATAAGGTTGTCCTACCATAAGCCCTTGTTTATTATGGTGTAAGGTTGTCCTTAGAATCTGAATTTGTATCAATCTCTCAATAATTATTTATCAAGGTGATTTATATTTAGCATTGTGAATTGATTCATTATTGTAAGGGTATTGATTTACTTTAGTTCAACTGATTTATTTATAAATTTGGCATAGTCCTATTCACCCCCCCCCCTAGGACATATAGCTTGGCCTTTTCAAGTGGTATCGAGCCTAATAGCTCATTTTTTTGCTTTTTATTTGGATTTATTTCTGATCTAACGATCTAAGCTATATAAAAAGATGTCGAATTTTGATAGCCTTTCAGTTACTAGGCCTCCACCTTTTGATGGCTCCAACTATGCCTATTGGAAAGCCGAATGAGAATCTTCCTCGGATCAATGGATGAAAGTGTGTGGCTAGCCACGATGGTGAATGGAATCCTCCTACCATGGAAGTAACTTGGTGTTGATGGTTCAAAATCTATGAAAATTACACCATATTTCCAATGGACCATACTTGAAAAAATGAGAGTAGTGCTAATGCTAAAGCACTAAATGCAATCACTTGTGCACTATCATAGGATGAGTTCAAAAGAATCATATCTGTGATCTTTATGAAAGCAAGCTGGGATATTTTAGAAATGACACACGAAGGTACATCAATTGTCAAGAAATCTAAAGTCCAACTCCTCACAACTAAATTTGAAGAAATTCATATGGAGGAAAATGAAATGTTTATGGACTTTTACACTAGATTGAATGACATTGTAAACTCTATGTGGGGTCTTGGCGAAAAGATCTCGAGAAAGTAAAGTGTGTGCAAAAATACTACGCTCTCTTCTGAACGGTTCAATTCAAAGGTAACCGCAATCCAGGGAACTTCGTGATACGGACAATATGAAGGTAGAAGAATTAGTTAGTTCTTTGCAAACCTATGAATTAAGTTTTAAAGCTCCTAAAGGTAAGTCTATTGCTTTGAAGTCATCTAAAAGTATTACTCAAGAAAATTGATTCAGAAAAGTCTGAAGATGATATGGCCCTTTTAGGCGAAAAAGTTTTATAAGATTTTCAAAAGTAAGAAAAGAGTCGACTTTCAAAAGACAAATGAAAAGAAACGTTCTAAACCTAAGTCTAAAACTTGGAAATCATTGAAAGATAGTCAATGTTACAAGCTGTCAAGAATATGGGCATTTAGCAAACAAATGTCCTAAAAGGACAGATCCAAAAGGAAGGGTATGTTGGCTACTTGGGATGAATCGTCGATTCTGAAGCCTCTTGAATCGAAAAATTAAACCGAGTCGGGCGATGAACTTAAGGCCCTTATGACTCTAGCAAGTTTACCTTTTCGATCACGATGATTCTACAAGTGAAGAAAATTTGGATAGTGATCATGAAAATGATGAAGATCTTCAAGATGCTTATAATGCCTTATATAAGGAAAGTTGTAAAATTCTTTGTCAAACTTAAACTTCAAAAAGAAAAGTTTTTAAACTTAAAGAATGTTTTGAAACCCTTGTTTTAGAAAAATCTCAAATTTGATTGTTTTGAAAAATCAAAGTGTGATCTAGAATTCAAAACCTCCCTAATTGAAAATTTGAAATCTGAAAATGAGAAACTTAAAAATGAAGTATCTTCTCTTTTGAGTTTGAAGGACACATGGAGATATGCCCAAGGTGATCCAAAATTAGAGAAATTATTATCAGGATCAAGAAAATGTGGTGATCGATCCGGGTTGGGCTTTGATAAAAACACATCTCCTAAACGAAGAATGCTCCTTCCATTTTTGTGAAAGGAGAGACTTCTAACTCAAAAGGAAAAGGTACTAATCAAGTTGTTTCTAAAAATACAAAAACCTTTCAAAAACACAAAAGCGACTATATAAATTTCAAAAATCGATTAAACCCGCTAGTGAAAAAATTATTGATTTACTTAAGGAGCTATTAAAATCAAACTCGTGGTCACTCTTATAACTATAAACAAAAGAAGACCAATTATTCTCCTAAACCCAAAACAAGATCTTGAAATAGGTTCCCAAGGTTACTTGTTTGGTTGCTCACACTTTTTCAAAGCTACAAGCCATTCAAAATGGTACCTAGGCAGTGGATGCTCCAGACATATGACAAAGCGACAAAGCTCTATTCATGATCTCAAAGATATGATGATGGGTCAGTCACATTTGGTGATGGTAGCAAGCTATGCAAGATAATTGACAAAGGTACGGTCCAACTCTATAACCTTCCCTTATTTAAAAATGTGTTATATGTTGAAGGTTTAAAACACAACTTTGTTGAGCATATCTCAAATATGCGATAACAACCATAATGTTAAATTTTCTAATCAAGGTTGTGAGATTACAAATGAAAAGGGTTACGTAATATTAACGGTCATGAGAACTTCAAAACTGCTATATAGTAAGCAACGGTAGCTCATCTAATCAAACGTGCTACATGGTCCATACCGATGAGACAGATTTATGGCATAAACGCCTTGGACATGTACATTACCGAAATTTATACAGATTGAGCAAAAGTGAACTAATAAAAGGTCTACCTAAAATGCAAAAAGTAGACAAGATTTGTGGTGAATGCCAGTATGGTAAACAAACAAGGAGCTCTCACAAAAAGGTGAACTCCAATAACACCACAAGACCACTCGAGCTTCTCCATATGGATCTTATAGGACCAACAAGAACGGAAAGTCGAGGTGGCAAAAAGTACATCTTAGTTATTGTAGATGATTATACAAGATACACTTGGGTTTCATTCTTGAAAGATAAATCAGAAACCCTTGATGAAGTGAAAAAGATTATAAAACGGATTCAAACTAAAAAATGTTCTCAAGTCAGCAAGATCCGTAGTGATCATGGATCCGAATTCGAAAATAGCGGTTTTGAGAAATTTTGTAGCGATCAGAGAATATCACATGAATTCTCTGCACCTAAAACTCTTCAACAAAATGGAATTGTCGAGAGGAAGAATAGAGTGATTCAAGAAATGGGAAGTGTTATGTTAAATAGCATGAAGCTTCCTAAGAATCTCTGAAATTTGACGGCGGTGAATACGACTGCTACATTATTAACCGTGTTTATATTTGTAAATCTAATAATAAAACGGCTTATGAAATGTGGTTTGAGAAAAAGCCTTCTGTCAAATATTTTCGAGTTTTTGGCAGCAAGTGCTATATTTTGTGTGACCGTGAAAATTTGGGAAAATTCGACACTAAAAGTGATGAAGGGATCTTTTTAGGTTATTCTTTAAACAGTCGTGCTTATCGTGTTACGAACAACAGGACCGGTGTGATTCAAGAGTCAATAAATGTTGTGATTGACGATCTTTTGAAGACACTTTGTCCCTAGTTTAGATAATGATGAAGTTCTTATACTTGAAAAACAAGAAATTTCATCAAGTGAAACTAATCTGAATTAAGGACTGTTAAAGATCATCCAACCTCTCAAATACTTGGAAACCCTCTCACTTTGGTGTGCGCACTTTCGTAGACAATTAGAGGACATATGTAACTACGTATGCTTTACATCCCAAATTGAGCCGGGTAACGTAAAAGAAGCACTTTCGATGAAAATTGGATTCTTGCGATGCAAGAAGAACTTAATCGGTTTGTCGAAATGATGTCGGCAACTTGTTCCTAGACCTAAAGATAAACATATTATTGGAACAAAATGGATTTTCAAAAACAAATCGATGAGCTTGGAAATATTATTCGAAATAAAGCAAGACTAGTTGTACGGGATATACACAAATTGAAGGAATTGACTATAATGAAACATTTGCCCACAGTAGCTCGTCTTGAGTCAATCGACTTTTTATCTCCATTGCATGTTTTAGGAAAATTAAAATTTATCAAATGGATGTAAAGAGTGCCTTTACGAATGGTGATTTACATGAAGAGGTATATGTTGAACAACCTACGGGGTTTGAAGATCCTAAATTTACTTGATCATGTGTATCGTCTTAAGAAAGCTCTCTATGGTGCGAAACAAGCTCCCGAGCATCGTACGAAAAAGCCGACTAAGTTTTTCTTGAGTCATAATTTTCGGATGGGGTGTGTTGATAAGACGCTCTTTGTTAAGAAACATAACGATGATATTCTAATAGTTCAAATATATGTTGACGATATTATTTATGGATCAACTGTACTAACATGATTGTTGAGTTTGCAGATTTGATGAAGTCTAAATTTGAAATGAGCATGGTTGGAGAATTAAACTATTTCCTAGGATTGCAAGTAAAACAACAACTTTGATGGAATTTTTATTTCTCAAACCAAATATGCTCGAGTTTAATTAAGAAATTTGGATTTGAGAAAGGTAAAAATTTTGATACTCCTATGAGTACAAGCTGTAATACTCTCAAAAGACTCTACAGGTAATGATGTGGATCCTAAATTGTATCGTAGTTTGATTGGTAGTTTACTTTATCTAGCTGCTAGTAGACCGGATATTGCTTTGAGTGTTGGTATTTGTGCTCGTTATCAATCAAATCCTAAAGAATCTCACTTAGCTTCATTGTTAAGCGGATTATGCGTTATGTCGCAAGTTCTACTAAATTGGGTCTCTGGTATCCACATGAGACTAATGTTCAATTAGCCTAGATGCCTTGAGATCTTGGTTGGAAACATTGATGATAGGAAATCAACCGGTGGTGGTTGTTTCTACATTGGAAATTGTCTTGTTTCTTGGTTTAGCAAGAAGCAAAGTTCTATATCGCTATCAATGCTGAGAAATTTGAATACATTCTTCTTTGAAATGCATGTGCTCAACTTGTTTGGATGAAACGGATGTTAAGCGATTATGGAATTACTCAAGATTCTATGATTTTATTTTGTGATAATTCGGTCTGATAAATATCTCTAAAAATCCAGTTCAGCATTCACGTACTAAGCATATTGACATTAGATTTCATTACATTCGTGAATTAGTGGAAGAAAAATTAATATATTTGGATTACATTCCAACCGAGATTCAACTTGCGGACATTTTCACTAAACCGCTCGACAAAAGCAGGTTTAATAAATTAAAGTTTGATCTCGGTATGTGCAATTTAAATTGAGTTTGCATGATTTTGTGTATCATAATGTACATAAGTTTGATGTTTTATTTGCTTAAATTTGAAATTATTTAAAAAAAATAAGAAAAAAAAATTGTAAATTTTGTCGTACTCGACCTGTCGTGAGAATACACGACCGGTCGTGCCACGACCGGTCGAACACGTACACGACCTGTCGTAAATCACGGGATTTCACTTAAAATTGGGGATTTTTGTCTTCTTCTTCATTTCTTCATTTCTCTCCAACGGTTCTAGCTACTGACCCCCCAACCCACCTTCATTGTTCTTCAAGGTTAGTGGTTCTTTTGCATTTTTTTTGTAGATTCTTGCTATTAGTGTTTCAAAACTCATGTTTGTGGAATCTATTTGATCATTCATTGCAGGTTTTGGGGTTTTATCTTGAAAAATCTGTTCTATCTAAATCTCATTTCTTCTATATTGCATCTTGTTGTTTCATTGAAATCCTTCTTTGAAAATGGATGCTAGAGGTAAAAAGAAAACTACTCGAGGTCCATCTTCTTCTAGATCAGCTTCTATTGTTCAACGTCATCTTCGTTCTCCTGAAAATGATCCTACTGATGCTCGAGATTTGCGTATGCGTAATGTAATTGTTGAACGTCATGTTAATGTCAATCACATTGCTTCTTTTGGTATTCCTTCTTTGTTGGAATCTATGGGATGGGATAACATCTTACATTGGGGTGGAGCTGCATACCAGTCCATTGCCCAATCCATGTTTGCATGTATCTGTGATTTTTCTCTTGAGAATTTAACTTTTAAAGTTGATACTCAAGAATGTTTGTTTGTTGTAGATCGACATTTGATTGCAGATATTATGGAAATACCTATCAATGATGAAAGCATTCCAATTAATATTTTACATGATAGTCTCTCAGAATCTGAACGACGAATGCTTACTAGAGATTTATGTAATATGGATGTTCATTGGACTCATAAAGGTCATACACTTCCCTCAAGGTATTTGTTACCCAGACACAGAGTACTTCATAAGATATTCATTTCAAATCTTTATCCACGTTACGTAATAAAACCGAACTCACTTTAACTTTTATGGTTCGTGTTTTGCATTCTCATTTGTCTCGGTGCAAAAATATGCCTCCCTTCTTTAATCTGTCATTCCATTATTCTCGTCATTCGCGTCACCATCCTGGACATAGTGATATACCCTTTGGTTATTTATTGACTATGTTAGCAAATCATATGCTCATAGCTATGCCTACTAGAGAAAAACCCATCCACCATCTCCTTTTTAATAATTCCAATCTTAATAAGATGACTTTAGATTTGGCTAGAGGCCAAGTGGATCTTGTGCGATGGGTGGTGAAGCGGTAATCTTGAAGCTAGTGATCTTCTGAAGACGTGAATATGGATGACTTATTTGAAGAACTTGAGTCAGACTCGGCTGATGATCCTGATTTTCAGCCTTCTGAGTTTGATGAAAGATTGAATTCTCTTCAAGAGCAGGTGGCTCAAATTCGTGTTACTCAAGACACACAATTTTCTTATATGCGTAAATATATGAGGCGAATTGCTAAGGGTTTACACAAAATTGATCCATCTAATCCTGCACCCTCTTCTGGTTCTGACTGAATTTTTTTTTTCTGGTCTGTAATATTTACTGATATTAGCTTGCATCTCAAAACCTTTTTGTTGGTTTTGGACAATTTTCTCTTGCTTCAACTACTAATTTCATTACTGTTCTTCTTCCTTTGTCATTTTGTGACAAAAAGGGGGAGAAGTTTGGTGAACTTTGTCATTTTGATGTCATTTTGTCATTTTGATATTAAACTTATCTATGTGCTTCTATTACTTAGGGGGAGTTAAACTTCTCAAGAGTTATGGGAAAATGATTATTGCTTAAACTTCTCAAGAGTATGGGAAAATGATTATTGCTTATCATGTCTAAACATTGCTTATCATGTCTATATACATCTGTGCATCTGTGCATGCTTTCTACTTCTCTTATGGAAGTATTATTACTTGGTGTTTTGTCACAAATTTGACAAAGGGGGAGATTGTAAGGGTTATGGTCTCATACTCCTTTGGTTGTCAAATTTTAATGTGTCAAAACATCTATCTGTGTCTTGTGCTTATATGATGATTTTTATTCAAAACACTGCTTAAATACTTCAAGAAGTTATAAGTTGGATTCTTCAAGATGTTACAAGTTGAAGCTCAAGATGTTGAAGTTCAAGATGCTACTATGTTGATGTTCAAGTCTTAGAGAACGCCTCATGACTTCAAGACTAATAAGCAATGCATGAAGTAGTTGTTATGTTGATGAAGATCTCAAGGTTGAATTATGTTGATGAAGATCTCAAGGTTGAAGCTACAACAAAGTTCAAGACTTCAAGCCTGATATTGTTCAAGACTTCAAGCCTGATATTGTTCAAGATTTCAAGCCTGATATTGGTTCAAACAATCTACATTCGTTGAATGGTTGAAGTTCAATGTCCATACGACATGTTTCAGGTTTGAATGACCTTAGGTTGACCCTTTAAGTAGGTCATTTTGGATACATAAATCAAATGTTTATTTAACATAAGTTTGGTCTATTCCAAGACCAGTCATAGCTCTTGTTCGACCAGTCCTAGCATTGGTTCGACTAGTCCAAGAAAATCCACGATCAGTCCTAATTAGTTGAAGATTTTTCGAAATTTTTGGTACGCCCACGACCAGTCCTGGAAGTCCTTCGACCGGTCGTAGGTTGGCTTCGACTTGTCCACGATCAGTCGTGGAGCTACGACTGAAAATCCAGCAACTTATTTCATGGTCCTACGACCAGTCGTAGGTATCTACGACCAGTCGTAGGTGACCCACGACCAGTCGTAGGGTACTCACGACCAGTCGTGGAACGGCTTTCAAAGATCGCGCTCAATTTTTCAAAAATGCATTAGAGCTACGACCGATCCTAGGTTTCTAAGACCAGGTCGTAGGAACGATTTTTCTTCTATAAATTGAACACGAAATTCAGAGTTTTTATATCCTCAACTCCATTCCATTTCAAGAATTTTCAAGTAATCACTCTGAGATAAGTCTGTGTTTATTTTAAGCTAAATTGTGCTTATTTAATATTCCTTTTTGCTAGCTTATTTAATTTGATTTTGTTTCTCTATTCCAATCTTATTTGAAAAGAGGAATTATATTATTCCTTCTTCTTGGAATCAAAATCAAATATTGCTACGCCTGAACAAGTTAAATCTAAAATCTATTAGAATTTAGAACCTTATGAATGTGAGTATTGGAAATTGAACTTTGACATTCAATCATCTACTCCGATTGGTTCTAGAGGCCGCTTTAAAGGAAAATTCGGGTATTTTACATTTACGTAAAATTCATTTATTTTGGTTTTGTTTGAGGTTAAGCGAGAAAAAATCTCATTGTATTGGTTTTGTTTGAGATTGAGCGAGAAAAATCTCATTGTATTGGTTGTCCGAGGAAAACCGAAAAACTCGAAAAAGGGGTTTTTGAATTGTGTAAGCCCAAGTGAAAAAGACACAATTGTAAAGGTTTTTGGTGAACTTTGAGAAAACCTATTTGATAGTGAACGCTAATATCCCTGTGTGAGGATATTAGGAGTGGAGTAACATTCGTGTGGTTTGTTGTAAAGCAGTTGGTGTACACACACAGGCGAACCACTATAACTCTTTGTCTTGTGGATTGAATGCTTGCTTAATTTTCATATCTTTTATCATTCGATTGTGTGGAATGTACAAGTGGATGTGAATGTTGTAACTATTTACATTTTCAAGCAAGTGTGGGGATTGTTGTAATAATTTAGATCTTTACTTCTGTATTTATTTTCAATTCCTTGCTATTTCATTTACTTATATTAACATTGAGTTCTTGATTCAAAAGAGGTTCTAGAAATAAGGTTGTCCTACCATAAGCCCTTGTTTATTATGGTGTAAGGTTGTCCTTAGAACTGAATTTGTATCAATCTCTCAATAATTATTTATCAAGGTGATTTATATTTAGCATTGTGAATTGATTCATTATTGTAAGGGTATTGATTTACTTTAGTTCCGCTGATTTATTTATAAATTTGGCATAGTCCTATTCACCACCCCCTCTAGGACATATAGCTTGGCCTTTTCAAACCTAAGCCTAAACATGAAAACCAAAGCCTAAACACGATCCTGAACCCCAACCCGATTTCCAATGCCTAAACCTTAACCTATTCTCAATTCCCAAAGCTATAACCTATAACCTAAACCTAAACCTAATCCAAACCAATAACCTAAACCTATAACCTTAACCTAAAACCTAAACTTCTAACCTTAACCTTATCCTGAAACCAAAACCTAAACCTATAACTAAACCTTAACCTATTCTCAAATCCCGAAACCTAAACCTACACCTAATCCCAATCTCAACTCCCTACCCTAAACCTAAGCCTAAACATGAAAACCCAAGCCTAAACCCGATATCGAACCCCAACCAGATTTCCTATGCCCAAACCTTAGCCTATTCTCAATTCTCAAAGCTATAACATATAACCTAAACCTAAACCTAACCTAAACTTATAACCTAAACCTATAACCTTAACCTATAAACTAAACTTATAACCTTAACCTTATTCTAAAACCAAAACCTAAACCTATAACCTAAAACTTAACCTATTCTCAAATCCCTAAACCAAAACCAACACCTAATCCCAATCTCAACTCCCTACCCTAAAACTAAGCCTAAACATGAAAACCTAAGCCTAAACCCGATCCCGAAACCTAACCCGATTTCCAATGCCTAAACCTTAACCTATTCTCACTCCAAACCTATAACCTATAACTTAAACCTAAACCTAATCCCAACCTATAACCTAAACCTATAACCTTAACCTACAACCTAAACTTATAACCTTAACCTTATCCTCGAAACCAAAACCTAAACCTATAACCTAAACCTTAACCTATTCTCAAATCCCTAAACCTAAACCTATACCTAATCCTAATCTCAACTCCCTACCCTAAACCTAAGCCTAAACATGAATACCCAAGCCTAAACCCGATCCCGAACCCCAACCCAATTTCCAATGCCTAAACCTTAACCTATTCTCAATTCCCAAAGCTATAACCTATAACCTAAACCTAAACCTAATCCCAACCTATAACCTAAACCTATAACCGTAACCTATAAACTAAACTTATAACCTTAACCTTATCCCGAAACCAAAACCAAAACCTATAACCTAAACCTTAACCTATTCTCAAATCCCTAAACCTAAACCTACACCTAATCCCAATTTCAACTCCCTACCCTAAACCTAAGCCTAAACATGAAAACCTAAGCCTAAACTCGATCCCGAAACCTAACCCGATTTCCAATGCCTAAACCTTAACCTATTCTCAATTCCCAAACCTATAACCTATAACTTAAACCTAAACCTAATCCCAACCTATAACCTAAACCTATAACCTTAACCTACAACCTAAACTTATAACCTTAACCTTATCCTCGAAACCAAAACCTAAACCTATAACCTAAACCTTAACCTATTCTCAAATCCCTAAACCTAAACCTATACCTAATCCTAATCTCAACTCCCTACCCTAAACCTAAGCCTAAACATGAAAACCCAAGCCTAAACTCGATCCCGAACCCCAACCCAATTTCCAATGCCTAAACCTTAACCTATTCTCAATTCCCAAAGCTATAACCTATAACCTAAACCTAAACCTAATCCCAACCTATAACCTAAACCTATAACCGTAACCTATAAACTAAACTTATAACCTTAACCTTATCCCGAAACCAAAACCAAAACCTATAACCTAAACCTTAACCTATTCTCAAATCCCTAAACCTAAACCTACACCTAATCCCAATTTCAACTCCCTACCCTAAACCTAAGCCTAAACATGAAAACCCAAGCCTAAACCCGATCCCAAACCCACCCCCGATTTCCTATGCCTAAACCTTAACCTATTCTCAATTCCCAAAGCTATAACCTATAACCTAAACCTAAACCTAACCTAAACCTATAACCTAAACCTATAACCTTAACCTATAGCCTAAACTTATAACCTTAACCTTATCCTAAAACCAAAACCTAAACCTATAACCGAAACCTTAACCTATTCTCAAATCCCTAAACCTAAACCTACACCTAATCCCAATCTCAACTTCCTACCCTACACCTAAGCCTAAACATGAAAACCCAAGCCTAAACTCGATCCCGAACCCCAACCCGATTTCTTATGCCTAAACCTTAACCGACTCTCAATTCCCAAAGCTATAACCTATAACCTAAACCTATAACCTAAACCTATAACCTTAACCTATAACCTAAACTTATAACCTTAACCTTATCCTAAAACCAAAAACTTAACCTATAACCTAAACCTTAACCTTATCCTAAAACCAAAAACTTAACCTATAACCTAAACCTTAAACTATTCTCAAATCCTTACACCTAAACCTACACCTAATCCCAATCTCAACTCCCTACCCTAAACCTAAGCCTAAACATCAAAACCCAAACCTAAACCCGATCTCGAACCCCAACCCGATTTCCAATGCCTAAACCTTAACCTATTCTCAATTCCCAAAGCTATAACCTATAACCTAAACCTAAACCTAATCCCAACATATAACCTAAACCTATAACCTTAACCTATAACCTAAACCTATAACCTAAACCTAAACCTAACCTAAACCTATAACCTAAACCTATAATCTTAGCCTATAACCTAAACTTATAATCTTAACCTTATCCTAAAACCAAAACCTAAACCTATAACCTAAACCTTAACCTATTCTCAAATCCCTAAACCTAAACCAACACCTAATCCCAATCTCAACTCCCTACCCTAAACCTAAGCTTAAACATGAAAACCTAAGCCTAAACCCGATCCCGAACCCCGACAAGGTTTCCAATGCCTAAACCTTAACCTATTCTCAATTCCCAAACCTATAACCTATAACCAAAACCTAAACCTAATCCCAACCTATAACCTTAACCTATAACCTAAACTTAGAACCATAACCTTATCCTAAAACCAAAACCTAAACCAAAAATCTAAACCTTAACCTATTCTCAAATCCCTAAACCTAAACCTAAACCTAATCCCAACATATAACCTAAACCTATAACCTTAACCTATAACCTAAACTTATAACCATAACCTTATCCCGAAACCAAAACCTAAACCTATAACCTAAACCTTAACCTATTCTCAAATCCCTAAACCTAAACCTACCCCAAATCCCAATCTCAACTCCCTACCCTAAATCGAAGCCTAAACATGCAACCCAAGCCTAAACCCGATCCCGAACTCAAACCCGATTTCCAATGCCTAAACCTTAACCTATTCTCAATTACCAAAGCTATAACCTATAACCGAAACGTAAACCTAATCCAAACCAATAACCTAAACCTATAACCTAAACTTATAACCTTAAGCTTATCCTGAAACCAAAACCTAAACCTAAAACTAAACCTTAACCTATTCTCAAATCCCTAAACCTAAACCTACACCTAATCCCAATCTCAACTCCCTACCCTAAACCTAAGCCTAAACATGAAAACCCAAGCCTAAACCCGATCCCGAACCCCAACCCGATTTCTTATGCCTAAACCTCGACCTATTCTCAATTCCCAAAGCTAGAACCTATAACCTAACCTAAACCTAACCTAAACCTATAACCTAAATCTATAACCTTAACCTATAACCTAAACTTATAACCTTAACCTTATCCTAATACCAAAACCTAAACCTATAACCTAAACCTTAACCTATTCTCAAATCCCTATACCTAAACCTACACCTAATCCCAATCTCAACTCCCTACCCTAAACGTAAGCCTAAACATGAAAACCCAAGCCTAAACCCGATCCCGAACCCCAACCCGATTTCCAATGCCTAAACCTTAACCTATTCTCAATTCCCAAAGGTATAACCTATAACCTAAACCTAAACCTAATCTCAACCTATAACCTAAACCTATAACCTTAACCTATAACCTAAACTTATAACCATAACCTTATCCTAATACCAAAACCTAAACCTATAATCTAAACCTTAACCTATTCTCAAATCCCTATACCTAAACCTACACCTAATCCTAATCTCAACTCCCTACCCTAAACCTAAGCCTAAACATGAAAACCCATGCCTAAACCTGATCCCGAACCCCAACCCGATTTCCAATGCCTAAACCTTAACCTATTCTCAATTCCCAAAGCTTTAACCTATAACCTAAACCTAAACCTAATCTCAACCTATAACCTAAACCTATAACCTTAACCTATAACCTAAACTTATAACCTTAACCTTATCCTGAAACCAAAATCTAAACCTATAACCTAAACCTTAACCTATTCTCAAATCCACCTAATCCCAATCTCAACTCCCTACCCTAAACCTAAGCCTAAACATGAAAACCCATGCCTAAACCCGATGCCGAACCCCAACCTGATTTCCTAATCCTAAACCTTAACCTATTTTCAATTCCCAAAGCTATAACCTATAACCTAAACCTAAACCTAACCTAAACCTATAACCTAAACCTACAACCTTAACCTATAACCTAAACTTATAACCTTAACCATATCCTAAAACCAAAACCTAAACCTATAACCTAAACCTTAACCTATTCTCAAATCCCTAAACCTAAACCTACACCAAATCCCAATCTCAACTCCTTAACCTAAACCGAAGCCTAAACATGAAAACCCAAGCCTAAACCCGATCCCGAACCCAAACCCGATTTCCAATGCCTAAACCTTACCCTATTCTCAATTCCCAAAGCTATAACCTATAACCTAAACCTAAACCTAATCCCAACCTATAACCTAAACCTATAACCTTAACCTATAACCTAAACTTATAACCTTAACCTTATCCCAAAATCAAAACCTAAACCTTTAACTAAACCTTAACCTATTCTCAAATCCCTAAACCTAAACCTACACCTAATCCCAATATCAACTCCCTAACCTAAACCTAAGCCTAAACATGAAAACCCAAGTCTAAAACTAATCCCGAACCCCAACCCGATTTCCTATGCTTAAACCTTAACCTATTCTCAATTCCCAAAGCTATAACCTATAACCTAAACCTAAACCTAACCTAAACCTATAACCTAAACCTATAACCTTAACATATAACTTAAACTTATAACCTTAACCTTATCCTAAAACCAAAACCTAAACCTATTACCTAAACCTTAACCTATTCTCAAATCCCTAAACCTAAACCTACTCCTAAACCTACTCCTAATCCCAATCTCAACTCCTTACCCTAAACCTAAGCCTAAACACGATCTCGAACCCCAACCCGATTTCCAATGCCTAAACCTTAACCTATTCTCAATTCCCAAAGCTATAACCTATAACATAAACCTAAGCCTAATCCCAACCTATAACCTTAACCTATAAGCTAAACTTATAACCTTAATCTTATCCTGAAACCAAAACCTAAACCTATAACCTAAACCTTAACCTATTCTCAAATTCCTAAACCTAAACCTACACCTAATCCCAATCTCAACTCCCTACCCTAAACCTAAGCCTAAACATGAAAACCCAAGCCTAAACCCGATACCGAACCCCAACCTGATTTCTTATGCCTAAACCTTAACCTATTCTCAATTCTCAAAGCTATAACCTATAACCTAAACCTAAACCTAACCTAAACCTATAACCTAAACCTATAACCTTAACCTATAACCTAAACTTATAACCTTAACCTTATTCTAAAACCAAAACCTAAACTTATAACCTAAAACTTAACCTATTCTCCAATCCCTAAACCTAAACGAACACCTAATACCAATCTCAACTCCCTACCCTAATCCTAAGCCTAAACATGAAAACCTAAGCCTAAACCCGATCCCGAACCCTAACTCGATTTCCAATGCCTAAACCTTAACTTATTCTCAATTCCCAAACCTATAACCTATAACCTAAACCTAAACCTAATCCCAACCTATAACCTAAACCTATAACCTTAACCTATAACCTAAACTTATAACCTTAACCTTATCCTGAAACTAAAACCTAAACCTATAACCTAAACCTTAACCTATTCTCAAATCCCTAAACTTAAACCTACACATAATCCCAATCTCAACTCCCTACCCTAAACCTAAGCCTAAACATGAAAACCCAAGCCTAAACACGATCCCGAACCCCAACCCGATTTCCAATGCCTAAACCTTAACCTATTCTCAATTCCCAAAGCTATAACCTATAACCTAAACCTAAACCTAATCCAAACCAATAACCTAAACCTATAACCTTAACCTAAAACCTAAACTTCTAACCTTAACCTTATCCCGAAACCAAAACCTAAACCTATAACTAAACCTTAACCTATTCTCAAATCCCAAAACCTAAACCTACACCTAATCCCAATCTCAACTCCCTACCCTAAACCTAAGCCTAAACATGAAAACCCAAGCCTAAACCCGATACCGAACCCCAACCAGATTTCCTATGCCCAAACCTTAACCTATTCTCAATTCTCAAAGCTATAACATATAACCTAAACCTAAACGTAACCTAAACTTATAACCTAAACCTATAACCTTAACCTATAACCTAAACTTATAACCTTAACCTTATTCTAAAACCAAAACCTAAACCTATAACCTAAAACTTAACCTATTCTCAAATCCCTAAACCAAAACCAACACCTAATCCCAATCTCAACTCCCTACCTAAACCTAAGCCTAAACATGAAAACCTAAGCCTAAACCCGATCCCGAAACCTAACCCGATTTCCAATGCCTAAACCTTAACCTATTCTCAATTCCCAAACCTATAACCTATAACTTAAACCTAAACCTAATCCCAACCTATAACCTAAACCTATAACCTTAACCTACAACCTAAACTTATACCCTTAACCTTATCCCCGAAAACCAAAACCTAAACCTATAACCTAAACCTTAACCTATTCTCAAATCCCTAAACCTAAACCTATACCTAATCCTAATCTCAACTCCCTAACCTAAACCTAAGCCTAAACATGAAAACCCAAGCCTAAACACGATCCCGAACCCCAACCCAATTTCCAATGCCTAAACCTTAACCTATTCTCAATTCCCAAAGCTATAACCTATAACCTAAACCTAAACCTAATCCCAACCTATAACCTAAACCTATAACCCTAACCTATAAACTAAACTTATAACCTTAACCTTATCCTGAAACCAAAACCAAAACCTATAACCTAAACCTTAACCTATTCTCAAATCCCTAAACCTAAACCTACACCTAATCCCAATTTCAACTCCCTACCCTAAACCTAAGCCTAAACATGAAAACCCAAGCCTAAACCCGATCCCGAACCCACCCCCGATTTCCTACGCCTAAACCTAAACCTATTCTCAATTCCCAAAGCTATAACCTATAACCTAAACCTAAACCTAACCTAAACCTATAACCTAAACCTATAACCTTAACCTATAGCCTAAACTTATAACCTTAACCTTATCCTAAAACCAAAACCTAAACCTATAACCGAAACCTTAACCTATTCTCAAATCCCTAAACCTAAACCTACACCTAATCCCACTCTCAACTTCCTACCCTACACCTAAGCCTAAACATGAAAACCCAAGCCTAAACTCGATCCCGAACCCCAACCCGATTTCTTATGCTTAAACCTTAACCTACTCTCAATTCCCAAAGCTATAACCTATAACCTAAACCTATAACCTAAACCTATAACCTTAACCTATAACCTAAACTTATAACCTTAACCTTATCCTAAAACCAAAAACTTAACCTATAACCTAAACTTTAACCTTATCCTAAAACCAAAAACTTAACCTATAACCTAAACCTTAAACTATTCTCAAATCCTTACACCTAAACCTACACCTAATCCCAATCTCAACTCCCTACCCTAAACCTAAGCCTAAACATCAAAACCCAAACCTAAACCCGATCCCGAACCTCAACCCGATTTCCAATGCCTAAACCTTAACCTATTCTCAATTCCCAAAGCTATAACCTATAACCAAAATCTAAACCTAATCCCAACATATAACCTAAACCTATAACCTTAACCTATAACCTAAACTTATAACCTTAACCTTATCCCGAAACCAAAACCTAAACCTATAACCTAAACCTTAACCTATTCTCAAATCCCTAAACCTAAACCTACCCCAAATCCCAATCTCAACTCCCTACCCTAAATCGAAGCCTAAACATGAAAACCCAAGCGTAAACCCGATCCCGAACTCAAACCCGATTTCCAATGCCTAAACCTTAACCTATTCTCAATTACCAAAGCTATAACCTATAACCGAAACGTAAACCTAATCCAAACCAATAACCTAAACTCAGTAACCTAAACTTATAACCTTAAGCTTATCCCGAAACCAAAACCTAAACCTAAAACTAAACCTTAACCTATTCTCAAATCCCTAAACCTAAACCTACACCTAATCCCAATCTCAACTCCCTACCCTAAACCTAAGCCTAAACATGAAAACCCAAGCCTAAACCCGATCCCGAACCCCAACCCGATTTCCTATGCCTAAACCTCGACCTATTCTCAATTCCCAAAGCCATAACCTATAACCTAAACCTAAACCTAACCTAAACCTATAACCTAAACCTATAATCTTAGCCTATAACCTAAACTTATAATCTTAACCTTATCCTAAAACCAAAACCTAAACCTATAACCTAAACCTTAACCTATTCTCAAATCCCTAAACCTAAACCAACACCTAATCCCAATCTCAACTCCCTACCCTAAACCTAAGCTTAAACATGAAAACCTAAGCCTAAACCCGATCCCGAACCCCGACAAGATTTCCAATGCCTAAACCTTAACCTATTCTCAATTCCCAAACCTATAACCTATAACCAAAACCTAAATCTAATCCCAACCTATAACCTTAACCTATAACCTAAACTTATAACCTTAAGCTTATCCCGAAACCAAAACCTAAACCTAAAACTAAACCTTAACCTATTCTCAAATCCCTAAACCTAAACCTACACCTAATCCCAATCTCAACTCCCTACCCTAAACCTAAGCCTAAACATGAAAACCCAAGCCTAAACCCGATCCCGAACCCCAACCCGATTTCCTATGCCTAAACCTCGACCTATTCTCAATTCCCAAAGCTATAACCTATAACCTAAACCTAAACCTAACCTAAACCTATAACCTAAACCTATAATCTTAGCCTATAACCTAAACTTATAATCTTAACCTTATCCTAAAACCAAAACCTAAACCTATAACCTAAACCTTAACCTATTCTCAAATCCCTAAACCTAAACCTACACATAATCCCAATCTCAACTCCCTACCCTAAACCGAAGCCTAAACATGAAAACATAAGCTAAACCCGATCCCGAACCCCAACCCGATTTCCTATGCCTAAACCTTAACCTATTCTCAATTCCCAAAGCTAGAACCTATAACCTAACCTAAACCTAACCTAAACCTATAACCTAAACCTATAACCTTAACCTATAACATAAACTTATAACCTTAACCTTATCCTAATACCAAAACCTAAACCTATAACCTAAACCTTAACCTATTCTCAAATCCCTATACCTAAACCTACACCTAATCCCAATCTCAACTCCCTACCCTAAACCTAAGCCTAAACATGAAAACCCAAGCTTAAACCCGATCCCGAACCCCAACCCGATTTCTAATGCCTAAACCTTAACCTATTCTCAATTCCCAAAGGTATAACCTATAACCTAAACCTAAACCTAATCTCAACCTATAACCTAAACCTATAACCTTAACCTATAACCTAAACTTATAACCTTAACCTTATCCTAATACCAAAACCTAAACCTATAATCTAAACCTTAACCTATTCTCAAATCCCTATACCTAAACCTACACCTAATCCTAATCTCAACTCCCTACCCTAAACCTAAGCCTAAACATGAAAACCCAAGCCTAAACCCGATCCCGAACCCCAACCCGATTTCTAATGCCTAAACCTTAACCTATTCTCAATTCCCAAAGCTTTAACCTATAACCTAAACCTAAACCTAATCTCAACCTATAACCTAAACCTATAACCTTAACCTATAACCTAAACTTATAACCTTAACCTTATCCTGAAACCAAAATCTAAACCTATAACCTAAACCTTAACCTATTCTCAAACCCACCTAATCCCAATCTCAACTCCCTACCCTAAACCTAAGCCTAAACATGAAAACCCAAGCCTAAACCCGATGCTGAACCCCAACCTGATTTCCTAATCCTAAACCTTAACCTATTTTCAATTCCCAAAGCTATAACCTATAACCTAAACCTAAATCTAACCTAAACCTATAACCTAAACCTACAACCTTAACCTATAACCTAAACTTATAACCTTAACCATATCCTAAAACCAAAACCTAAACCTATAACCTAAACTTTAACCTATTCTCAAATCCCTAAACCTAAACCTACACCAAATCCCAATCTCAACTCCTTAACCTAAACCGAAGCCTAAACATGAAAACCCAAGCCTAAACCCGATCCCGAACCCAAAACCGATTTCCAATGCCTAAACCTTACCCTATTCTCAATTCCCAAAGCTATAACCTATAACCTAAACCTAAACCTAATCCCAACCTATAACCTAAACCTATAACCTTAACCTATAACCTTAACCTATAACCTAAACTTATAACCTTAACCTTATCCCGAAATCAAAACCTAAACCTTTAACTAAACCTTAACCTATTCTCAAATCCCTAAACCTAAACCTACCCTAATCCCAATATCAACTCCCTAACCTAAACCTAAGCCTAAACATGAAAGCCCAAGCCTAAAACTAATCCCGAACCCCAACCCGATTTCCTATGCTTAAACCTTAACCTATTCTCAATTCCCAAAGCTATAACCTATAACCTAAACCTAAACCTAACCTAAACCTATAACCTAAACCTATAACCTTAACATATAACTTAAACTTATAACCTTAACCTTATCCTAAAACCAAAACCTAAACCTATTACCTAAACCTTAACCTATTCTCAAATCCCTAAACCTAAACCTACTCCTAAACCTACACCTAATCCCAATCTCAACTCCTTACCCTAAACCTAAGCCTAAACACGATCTCGAACCCCAACCCGATTTTCAATGCCTAAACCTTAACCTATTCTCAATTCCCAAAGCTATAACCTATAACATAAACCTAAGCCTAATCCCAACCTATAACCTTAAACTATAAGCTAAACTTATAACCTTAATCTTATCCTGAAACCAAAACCTAAACCTATAACCTAAACCTTAACCTATTCTCAAATCCCTAAACCTAAACCTACACATAATCCCAATCTCAACTCCCTACCCTAAACCAAAGCCTAAACATGAAAACCCAAGCCTAAACCCGATCCCGAACCCCAACCCGATTTCCTATGCCTAAACCTTAACCTATTCTCAATTCCCAAATCTATAACCTATAACCTAAACCTAAACCTAACCTAAACCTATAATCTAAACCTATAACCTTAACCTATAACCTAAACTTTTAACCTTAACCTTATCCTACTACGAAAACCTAAACCTATAACCTAAACCTTAACCTATTCTCAAATCCCTATACCCAAACCTACACCTAATCCCAATCTCAACTTCCTACCCTAAACCTAAGCCTAAACATGAAAACCCAAGCCTAAACCCGATCCCGAACCCCAACCCAATTTCCAATGCCTAAACCTTAACCTATAACCTAAACTTATAACATTAACCTTATCCCGAAACCAAAACCTAAACCTATAACCTAAACCTTAACCTATTCTCAAATCCCTAAACCTAAACCTACACCTAATCCTAATCTCAACTCCCTACCCTAAACCTAAGCCTAAACATGAAAACCCAAGCCTAAACCCGATCCCGAACCCCAACCCGATTTCTATGCCTAAACCTTAACCTATTCTCAATTCCCAAAGCTATAACCTATAACCTAAACCTAAACCTAATCTCAACCTATAACCTAAACCTATAACCTTAACCTATAACCTAATCTTATAACCTTAACCTTATCCCGAAACCAAAACCTAAACCTATAACCTAAACCTTAACCTATTCTCAAATCCCTAAACCTAAACCTACACCTAATCCCAATCTCAACTCCCTACCCTAAACCTAAGCTTAAACATGAAAACCAAAGCCTAAACCCGATCCCGAACCCCAACCCGATTTCCTATGCCTAAACCTTAACCTATTCTCAATTCCCAAAGCTATAACCTATAACCTAAACCTAAACCTAACCTAAACCTATAACCTAAACCTACAACCTTAACCTATAACCTAAACTTATAACCTTAACCTTATCCTAAAACCAAAATCTAAACCTATAACCTAAACCTTAACCTATTCTCAAATCCTAAACCTAAACCTACACCTAATCCCAATCTCAACTCCCTACCCTAAACCTAAGCCTAAACATGAAAACCCAAGCCTAAACCCGATCCCGAACCCCAACCCGATTTCCTATGCCTAAACCTTAACCTATTCTCAATTCCCAAGGTCAGAACCTATAACCTAAACCTAAACCTAACCTAAACCTATAACCTAAACCTATAACCTTAACCTATAACCTAAACTTATAACCTTAACCTTATCCTAAAACCAAAACCAAAACCTATAACCTAAACCTATACCTATACCTAAACATTAACCTATTCTCAAATCCCTAAATCTAAACCTACACCTAATCCTAATCTCAAATCTCTAATATTAACCTAAGCTTAAACTTGAAAACCAAAATCTAACCCCCATCCCGAACCCGAACCCGATTCCCTAAACCTAAACCTAAACCGGTTCTCAATTACCTAAACCTATACCTTATAACCTAAACCTAAACTCGAACCCTAAACTAAACCTAAACCCGATCCCAAACTCGAACCCGAACCTAAGTCTCTAAACCTAAACCTATAACCTAAACCTAAAATCGATTCCCCGAAACCTAAACCTATATCTTTTAAACCCTAACCTATCCCTATAACCCATAACCTATAACCTAAACACAAATCCCTAAACCTTAACCTATAATCCAACCTAAACCTATACTTAAAACCTAAAACTATTCTCAAATCCCAAAACCTATAACCTGAACCTAACCTTTCCTAAACCTATAACGGAAGAGAACCTAACCTTTCCCTAAACCTATAACCTACACTTATAACCTAAACCTATACCTTAACCTTAACCTTAACCTATAACCCATACTTACAACCTTAACCTAAACTCAATTCTCTAAAACTAAACCTATAACCTAAAGTTATAACCTAAACTATACCTATTATCAAATCCTAAACATATAATATAACCTAAACATATAACTTAGCATAATTTTAAAGCTATTTCCATAAACTGACTTTACTCTTATTCATTATAGACATGGATAAGAGTTGGATGCGAGCTAAGAACAGGTTTGGCCTAGAGTATAAACACGGGGTTGAAGAGTTTATGGAATTTGCGCGAAATTGGACAGATTCAAGGAATAGGATTAGGTGTCCATGTCGAAAATACAAGAACATGATATTTAAGACTTTAGACAAAGTAGATGACGATTTGTTCATAGTTGTGATTGACCAGGGTTACACTTGGTGGATCTATCATGGTGAAGATATGACCCATAGAGTTGAGCCCACTGAAGTCATTGTTGATCCAATTGTGTCGGATGACGAGGATGAAGACGTTGACGAAATGCAAGATATCATAGGGGATGTGTTTAGGGGAATAACTGCGGATACTGATTTTGCAGCGACAAGCAGTAGCTAAGATATTCCTCCAATGGGTGATGTCGAATCAGAAAAGTTTAGCAGGTTGTTGAGGGATGTGCAACGTCCACTTTATCCGGGGTGTAAGAACTTCTCCAAGTTAAATTTTCTTATAAAGTTACTTCATTTGAAGATAATAAATCGTTGGAGTAACAAATCGTTCAACATGTTGCTAGAGTTGTTGAAAGAAGCATTACCGGACGGTGAGACATTGCTTAAGTCCCATTACGAGGCAAAATCCTTGATGCGAGACTTGGGCCTTGGATATGAACTCATACATGCATGTATAAATAATTGTTTATTATATCGAAAAGAGCGTAAGGATGTTGAAGAGTGTCAAGAATGTGGAGAGTCTAGGTGGAAGTATGGCAAAGCCAGGGATAAGAACATCCCGTGAAAGGTGTTAAGGTACTTCCCATTAAAACCAAGATTGTAAAGATTGTTTATGTCTCGTAAGACGGCTGAAAATATGAGGTGGCATAAGGAGAAACACGTTCATGACGATAGTACACTGAGGCACCCTGCGGACTCTGAAGCCTGGCAAAATTTTGACAAGCAACATGACTGGTTTGCAGAGGATTCTTACAATGTTCGACTAGGTCTTGCAAGTGATGGTTTTAATCCATTTGGTAATATGAGTAGCTCGTACAGTATGTGGCCAGTGGTACTTATGCCCTACAATTTACCTCCTTGATTGTGTATGAAGGAGTCATTTTTCATGATGTCATTGCTTATTCCTGGACCCAGGTCACCTGAGAATGACATTGATGTGTACTTGCGACCGTTAGTAGATGAGTTAAATGAGTTGTGGAGTCAAGGTGTACACACTATGACACATTTGAAGGACAGACATTTCGATTGCATGTAGCGGTCTTGTGGACAATAAATGACTTTCCCGCATATGGAAATTTGTCTGGGTGGAGCATGAAGGGCAAGTTGGCTTGTCCTACATGTGGTATTGAGACTTGTTCATTGTCATTGAAGCATGGTAGAAAAATGTATTATATGGGCCATAGTCACTTCCTTCCGAGCGATCATAGTTGGCGCAGGAAGACGATGATCTTTGATGGTAAACAAGATCATAGGCCACCCCCGAAAGAGCTATCTGGAGAAGATGTGATGCAACAACTGAGTAACATTGGAGAAGTTAGATTTGGTAAGGCATCGTGCTTGAAGAAGAGGAAACGTACAGTATTGGACTATAACTGGAGGAAGAAGAGCATCTCTTTTGAGTTGCCCTATTGGAGTGATCTGAAATTGTGACACAACTTGGATGTCATGCATATTGAGAAAAATATATGTGACAATGTCTTCGGAACAGTGATGAACATAGAGAAGAAAACAAAAGACAGTTTCAAGGCTCGATTGGATCTACAAGAAATGGGTTTAAGGAAAGAGTTGCACTTACAACCACATGGAAATTCGTATACTATACCAGCAGCCTGCTACACGTTGACCAAACTAGAGAGAAAGCGTTTATGTGAATGGTTGAGATCGGTGAAGTTTCCCAATGGGTATGCGTCAAACATATCTCGACGCGTAAACGTTGCGGATTGTAAGGTAATAGGAATGAAAAGTCATGATTGTCACGTCCTTCTACAACGCCTACTGCCGGTTGCGATTCGTGGATTCCTGAGCAAGGATATCAGTGCGACACTGATTGAGTTGGGGATATTCTTTAAGGATTTGTGTTCAAAATCATTGAATGTGGATGTTATTAAAAGACTAGAGAGGGACATTGCCATAATCCTTTGCAAACTTGAAAGAATATTTCCACCTGCATTTTTCAATGTCATGGTACACCTAGCGATTCATTTACTGCATGAGGCGAAGCTTGCAGGCCCAGTACAATATCGTTGGATGTATCCAATCGAAAGGTGGTAGAACCTGTTGAAATTTTTATTCATTCCATAAACTGTATATATCCATGTTTTCATATGTATAACACAGTGGTTTTGTGTACACCTTCACACACTCAAACAATTTGTGAGGAATAAGGCACGACCGGAGGGGTCGATAGCTGAAGCGTACATTGATAATGAGTGCCTTACATTTTACTCTATGTATCTTTGTGACATAGAGACTAGATTTAACCGAGAAGATCGGAATGCCGATGAAGGGCAGGAGCATGAACAAGGACTCATATCTATATTTACACAAAATGTTCGTCCTTTAGGATCCCCGACGTTTCAGGATATGGACCTTGGGGATCTAACAAAGGAGCAATGGTATGTGTTACACAGTTGTGAAGAAATAGAGTCGTACTTAGAGTAAGTCTTCCCTCGATTATTGTAATTCCTACATGCGATGATCTTAATGTTTCTTGTTGACGACGTGCCATTTATGTGTAGTGAACACATAAACGAGATGAAGTCCAAATTCTCCACAAATTATGATCGGATGCATCAGGATCAGTTTCCAGAATGGTTCACCGAACGTGTAAGATTTCACATTGTATCTCACCACACTTAGAATTTTCGTTGCATTGCACATTATTTCAATCTAAGAAAATCACTAAACAATTATATTTTGTACATGATAATAGATAAAGATGTTGTGCACAAGCAACTCTGCAGATGTGTCTGATGCACTATACTCACTGGCATGTGGCCCTGATAGACGTGTATCTAGATATACAGGTTGTATTGTAAATGGGATTCGGTTCCACACTGAAGAACATGAGAAGTACAGGACCACGCAAAATAGTGGGGTAGTTGTAAAAGGAACAAATGAGGAGGATGAAATTGACTTTTATGGCATTTTGACTGATATTATTGAGCTGAGTTATTGTACAAGAAAGCGGGTGTACTTATTTAGATGTGATTGGTGGGACATTGGAAATAAGAAGTTGGGAATACAGACTGACAACTACTTTACGAGCGTAAATTTATCTCAAAAGTGGTTTAAGGACGACCCATTTGTCCTCGCTAGTCAGGCTGAACAAGTATTTTATCTCGCTGATACTAAGTTAGGCGGCTCTTGGCACGTGGTGCAGAAAATAAAGCCCAGGAACGTATTTGATGTTCCCGTACCAGAAGTTGAAGATAGCGAGGACGGAGGAAATGACACGTTTAGGGTTGAACAAGCATATCAAGAAGACATGTCATCTAGGGATGCAGGGACTGAATCAAGTATTGATATTGATGTGGTGCAATTAGACGGAGATGATGTGCCACCTGATCATGTTGATGCCTCATTAATACAAGACATTGTTAGAGATGATACAGGTTTCATTGATGACAACATTGGAGACTATGAGGAGGAAATACTAATCAGCGATAGTGATGGTGAAGAAGAAATAGCCCTAAGCGATAGTGATATAGATGACGATTATTAAATGTACACATGATTTACATGTCATTTTTCAATTTAAATAATTTATGTATTCCATGTATACGTGAAAATTACAAGTCATAAGTAATTCCTTTTATTGACTCGTTTATAATTCACATTTACAGTTAAGACAATTTCTGATCATGTCATCCTCAAACCGGAGCATAGCAGAAGCATGTAACGTACTTCATCAGCTGTTGTAGATGGAAGTTTCGGTCATGTCTTCTTCTGGTAGGGCCATAGAGATACTCGGTCTGGTCGATGAGTGTAGAGTAGAATATATCGACGACGACTCAGACGAAAGATTATATAATCTCAAAAAAATTCTGGAGCTGATGAAGATATATAACCGTGGGAAACGAGATATGGAAGATGTGACTCTGTCACTTGCACATCTGAACGGAGTCCCGATAGATCAGATTTCTCCTATTATGACTGTCATGTTGGCTATAAAAATGTCCGATGCTTCACACAGGATGACATACACTTCTGAAGCATACGATAACTTACGCAGGGAGTACTTCGAATAGTTTACCTCATAGTTGTTTCGTATTACAAAAAATATGTGTATTTAATATACAATGACAATGTGTAATGGAATTTCCTATGGTTATAGATTAAAGTTTGCAGTTTTATTATATTATGCTTGCATTATAGTGTAATGGTCTAATCATATTTTATTCATCTCTCTGAGCATAAGCACAAATGCATTGTACCATCAACACTACTTGTATAATGTTTTAGTATATTCCACTTATTTTGACATTGTTTAAATTTCATAGTTCACACATATTCAGTGATGGCACCAAGTGGGAGAGTACGTCGTTCGCGCACTGGATCTACCCCTTCTACCCGTGATGTGACGGAGCCAGGCACCAAGCACTGATCTCTCAATCGCGCATACACCAGGCACTGCATGTAAGTTTAGACATATATTTCTTTTAATAATTTCTATTTATGTTTAGACTTACATAATTCTGTTGCAACAGCGTCGTCGACCAGCCGGCAGGACGCGGACCCACACGTGGGTTACTTTTAGAGCGACTTACACATGAGGGTAGGGTGATGGTAGAGTTCCCACAGGACTGCATTAGACCTGTTGGGAACAATGCCATATTATTTACGTCAAAGGTCGGTGTCTTATGCCGATCTCTGATTCCCCCCAGCACCCCCCGTTGGAGAGACGTGACAGATGATGTTCGACAGCTCATCCGTCAGCACCTTTAGGTAAATTTTAGTCAATTAAAATTTATTTTATAAATGTTCGTTTACAGTTAAGTTATTTTCTTAATAAGTTTATTGTCTTAATCTATTATTTACGAAACTGCAGGATAAATTTGACTTTGATTTGGGTGTTCCGTACATCTCCCATGCCATCAACGACATGATGAAGGAGCAGTTCAAGGATTACCGTACTAGGTTACACCGGCAGTATAAGCGGTGCGTGAGCCACGAGGAGGCCGTACAGTCCACACCGCTACACGTGACTGATGGGGACTGGCGGATACTCTGTGATAGGTTTTCGTCTGATTCTTTTCAGGTAATATTTACATATTTATGATATCTTAGCGTAATAATTAATTTCACAATTAATAACAATGTATTATGAATAATGTGTTCAGAAAAGGAGCAAAATAAATTCTGACAATAGAGGAAAGTTAGAAGTGAACCATGTAGCTAGTTCAAAGTCATTCGTACGACTTCGTCACGATATGGTAAGAAAATACTGGTAATTATTACGTTTATATATTCTTTTAATGCATTTATATTAACTCTATTGTCCTTTCGATTGCGCAACGAGATTCCGTTACTGGCCAGGAGCCCGGACCAGTAGACTTCTACAAAGGGACTCACTGTCGACAGATGACGGGATCTTGGGTACATCCCAGAGCCAGTGAGATTTGGATAAAAATCCTTACATTGGAAATTTTAATTGCATTAAATTATAATAATGTCATTTATTATGAAAATTCATATGTTTTCATTACAAGAAGAGATCAACACCTTACGCAGTCAGCCCACTCCCGATGGTACTCAGCGGAGTGAGCCAGAGATCCTGAGTCAGGTGCTTGGCACCCGTTCTGGATATCTGTGTGGGTTTGGCTATGGTGCCAAGCTCATGACACCTGCTAGAGCTGCCTCTAGCCGATCCATCGTCGTTGGCAAGAGCGCCATACGCCGAGCTAATACCACAAAGAGAGAGGTTCAGCAGCTATGGGTCGTCGTCGATGACATCAAAGATCAGCGGGACAAGCAGAGGGAGGAGCAGGAGAGGAAGATGATGGAGGAGCTGGCAAGGCAGAGGGAAGAGCAGGAGAGGAAGATGGAGGATCATCTGGTGAGGCAGAGGGAGGAGCAGGAGAGGATGATGGAGGATCATCTGGCAAGGTAGAGGGAGGAGCAGGAGAGGAGGATGGAGGAGATGCGGGCGGACCATGAGCGACGGATGATGCAGATGTTAGAGGCTTTCGCTGCACGCTTACCCACCGATGCTCCACCATCTCCGCCTTCATCTTTGTAATTTTTTTGTATATTTGTTTATTATGTTAAGTTTATATGTATTAATGTGTGAATGAATGTGATGCGGATAAGATTGTTTGTGTTAGAATGAATGTAGTTTATGTTTGGGTTTGAGTTTAGCAAGATGTGAATGTGAATATGATAAAATATATTATATAACAGGTGTATATTAGGATGAATATGATGAAATATACTGTTAACAGGTGTATATCAGGAATTTTGTATGAAATTTTGATCTGTATATTAAAAAACAAAAGACTTTTAGCAACGAAAATTTTCATCGCTAAAAGTGGAACGATTTTTTTAGCAGCGAAAGTTTTCGCTGCTAAAAAATATTGGAATTTTTTTGGCGGCGAAAAGTTTCGCTGCCTAAAGTCTTGGAAATTTTTGTAGTGAAAGTTTTCGGTGCTAAAAATTCTTGGAAAATTATTTGGCGGTGAAAATTTTCGCTACTAAAAGTCTTGGAAATTTTTTGGCGGCGAACATTTTCGCTGCTAAAAAGTCTTAGAAGTTTTTTAGTGGCGAAAATTTTCGCTGCTAAAAGTCTTAGAAATTTTTTTGCGGCGAAAATTTTCACCGCTAAAAAGTCCTAGAAGTTTTTTTGGTGGCGAAACTTTTCGCTGCTAAAAGTCTTGGAAATTTAAAGTTTTCGGTGTTAAAAATTCTTGGAAAATTATTTGGCTGCGAAAATTTTCGCTGCTAAAAGTCTTGGAAATTTTGTGGCGGTGAAAATTTTCACTGCAAAAAAGTCTTGGAAGTTTTATGGCGGCAAAACTTTTCACTGCTAAAAGTCTTGCAAGTTTTTTGGCGGTGAAAAGTTTCGCTGTTAAAAGTCCTGAAATTTTTTTTGGCAGTGAAAATTTTCGCTGCTAAAGGTCCTGGAAATTTTGTTTAGCGACGAAAATTTTCATCGCTAAAAAGCTTGCATTTAGCGACGATTTGGAATTTCGCTGATAAATGCCTTGTACATCGGTCTTTTAGTGACGAATTTGGCAACGAAAATTTTCATCACTAAAAGTATTTAGCTGCGAAAAGCTGACTTTTAGCGATGAAAATTTCCATCGCTAAAAGTGGTGTTTGTTGTAGTGGGAGAGATTTCTCTCTCACGGCTTTGGCAGCGGACGGACAGCGGACGAACATCGTCCGTCTATTTGTGATCATGACCCATGAGGGTGGACCCAACCCCGCGATCTAAACTGTCCATCATGTCTAGGGCTTGTGCCCCGCCAAAACCCAACCTTCATAATAGATTTTCATGCATGTGTGGACGCATGATCTCTGTTGTAAACCACCCCTACAAGCACCCCATTTTCAGAAATGGAAACTTCCAGCTGGCACGATCCGCGTGAGCCTTCCTCCCTCAATCTTAGCCCTCCACGTGGCCTAATCCTAGCCCTACAAAACTAGGGTTTCATGCAAAGAAAAGGGAGAGAAGCAGCAGTCGCACCTACACTCGATTTCTCTAAGGAACCGGCTGCAAGCTCCATTCAGCGAACCCACCGAGAAAACCTTCTTGGAGCTTTGATTTGAGGCCTTCATAAGCTCTAAAGGTAGGATACAGACCCTCCAGCAATGCCATTTCGAAGGGATGGAGCTCCATTTCCGATCTGCCATTAATGGCGATCGTCATCCTCGACAATCGTTGTCGCTGACCTATTACTAGTCTGCGTTCTAAGCGCAACTGGGAGGAAAGGAATGGAAGATAGAAGAATAAGGGGAAAGGGAGAGAGAGAAGGTCAGAAGAAATAAAGGAAGAAACAGAAATGAGTGAGAGAGAAGAGAGAAAACGAAGAAGAGAAGTAGGGCGAGCTTCGCCGCTGCCTACTCGACCCGGCTCAACTGAGTTGAGGTAGCGGTCCAGTTCATTGCTAGACATCCCTGGAGGAGAAAGGGAGGAAGAGAAGAAGAATGAAAGAGAAGAGAGAAAAGAAAGACAGAGAAATGAGAGAGAGAGAGAGAGAGGAGTGCACGATCGCACCAACTCGATCGAGCCATGGACCGAGTTGGATCCGAGTTCGTTTGATCTGGGCCACATCTGAGTCAAGCCTAAATGCCGTGGGCTGCTGCCGATTCAGGCCACGCTGAGATCTCATCAAAGAAAGGAGAAGAAGAAAGAGAAGGAGAGTTTGGGGTTTCTAGGGGACTGTCGAGTCGACTCGGCTGAAACCGAGTCCAGCCGAACCGAGTTGGGTTTGGTCTTTAGTCTAGAAAATCTTGGGCATTCCAGTAAGAATGGAAGAAAAAGAAAAGAAATGGAAGGAAGAAAAGGGAGAAGAGTGGTTGTTGTGCCGCATCAACTCGACTCGTACTGAGTCAGCTCGGTGAGCCCACATTTCTTCGGCCAGATTTAATTCATTTTAATTATCATTGCTATTGTTATTTTTGGAATTATTAAAATCAGATATGATTGACCATTAGAGTTCAAATTCCATAATCTAAACCCAGAACTATATCCTAAGATAAAACCTTAAGCTCTATGGTAAAACCCTAAAGATTCGGCCTAGACCTAAACTCTATCTGTGTGTTGGATTTGAGTTTAGGTATAGAATCTAATATCGATGTATTTCATATAAATTTATGAATTATCATTATTAATGTAACTAGCAGATATGAGTTATAACACTAATGCTAATAGTGTTCTTGTGATTATTAAGATTTAATTCTAACTAATACACCAAGTAGAGTTCAAATCCTAGAATTGAATCTAAGTTTAAAACCTAACCCTAAGACGAAGCCTTAATTATATATCAAAACCCTAAAAATAAGTAATCCAAACCCTAGGTTGTATTTATCTGGACCATGGATACTTTGTAGAAATATTAATCTCACATACAACTTCACAATCCATGGTAGGATTCAATTTCAAGGGTGCACGTGCTTCCTAGTGACGTTAGTTGGCAATTCGACACATAAGGTGATGATTCTTCCCCTTGAGCTTTCCATTTTTCCATTAGCTTAAGTTATAGTTTTTGCTTAAATTTATAATTGATATCTTTCTCTTATAATCACATCTGTTAATTGTTGGAATTGAATTGTTATATTGTATGCTTAATATTTATCCTGCATATTTATCTCATGCTTGTGAATTATTTATGGATTTATTATGAGATTTAAATTGGTACATTAGTGGGAAACCCCCATCTATAAATGTACACTCATACTTGGGATGTAACCTGACTAGTTGTGATTGAAATGGACCTTCGGTTTAGTGGTTATGGAGTGGTGATCTAAATGTATCATTGATGTGGGCCTACTGTCCACGGTTGCTGTGTTTAAGTGGTTTTCAAAGATGGTTTTCTATCGCATGTTTTTATATGCCCCCTATGTAGCTTGTTTTGATATTGGCCCTACGTGGCTTTGTTTTGGTGTTTTCTCTATTTGGGTTCGATGTTATATTTTGTGCAACTATGCGATGGTAAGCCCCATATACTGAATATGATTGGCCACTAGTCAATTGAGATTCATTAAACATCCTAAGGTGGTAGCCTCATGAGCCAGGGATGGTGGAATGGGACACTATGTCTGAGATGTCGGCCTACACTAGGCTTGAGCTCCCCTTAGTGACCTTTGAGCTTATTAAACCTGTCGGTTGTAAACGGACTAATAATGGTTGGGCTAATCATGCATTTTCATAGCATATGGTTTTTTCCGAGTGATTAAATTCCCCTTGGGCGATCTCTGTTTTATGGTCTTTTCGGGCGATTAAATTCCCCTTGGACGATCTATGTTTTATGGTCTTTTCTGGGCGATTAAATTTCCCTTGGGCGATCTATGTTTTATGGTCTTTTCCGTGCGATTAAATTCTCCTTGGGCTATTTATATATTATGGTCTTTTCCGAATTGTTAGTTCTCCTCGTTCGTACCTTTGTGTATTTTTTCCAGGTGACTAGTTCTCTTAGGGCGACCCTTTATTTCGACAGTGGGATGTGTATTCCTAGGTCGATAATGTATTCACGCATCCATGCATTTATTAAGACTGCATCATGTATTGTTTTGTATGCCTTACCATGTTTTTATAACTATGCTTACCTAATACAACGATGTGTAATCTTGAGGGGATTTTACACTGAGTTGGCCACTCATCCATCAAATAAATATAACCGTACAGGTAGCACATTTGGCTTAAGTGATTTATAGGTTCAGATTGACGAGGAGCTGGGTACAAGTGCCAGAGATGCATGACTGTATCGTAAAGAGAAGCTGTGCGATCTTGCGGCTCATGTTTAAATGCATTTCTTTTATCCTTCTCATGTATTAAATTTTGTAATTCTTGTAGTTGTTTTATCGGGACATTGGTTTGTATAAGTCATTATGGGCAGCTAATTGCATATCCAAAATGTAAATGAAGATTTTTCTTTATGTTGTTTTGTCCATCCTACGCTCATCTGTTTACTCTGATAGTTGAAAAAAAAATGTACAATCAAATTTGACCATCCTTTAAGGTTAACACTCAGGTTTTTAGGAAACGGGTCGTGTACTCAGGCCTGAAAAGTTGGGATGTTACAGTTGGTATCAGAGCATAGTTTGGACAAACTTGGCCTTGGGAAATGATCTTATACAAACCTTAAATGTCTTAAGTTAGGACGTTTGAAATTAGAAATTTGAACTTAGGTGAATTTTCCTTAGACTTAGAAGAATGGTTGAGAATGTTGAAATCCAAACTTAGGTTTCCTTGAGAATTATTAGATTAGTCATATGAACGTATGCAGGATTCCCTTAGAATAAGGGAAAATTTGAAACATAGAAATTTCAAACTCTAGACTCCCTTAAGAATTTTAAGTTAGACAGCTGGACTTTAGACTTATGTAGAAGTCCCTTAGAAGTGATGGGAATAACCAATCGAATTCATGTGAATGTCCCCTGTAGTTAGGAGAAATTAAGAATATAGAAACTCAAAATTTTAAGCCCCTAGAAACTTGTTTGGAGGATTGAAGAACTTACAAAAAAACTTAGGCCTCTTTAAACCTTCTAGGTTTAGTCATTTGAACCTAGAAACAAGGACTTTAGTTCCCTTGTGAACTGCAACGTGGTTGTTTGAACTTGGAAATTAATTATGTGAATACCTACTATGATGTACGCAAGGCTAAACAGGGACATTCCTTGTACTAAACTTCCAAATGAAAATTTTCTAGAAATTCAGGATATAAGTTTTCTTAAAATTTCATGATCAGAGATAACGCTAACGTAATAATCAATCAAATGGATCGAACTTAGACTCCGTAGGATCCACCACATCATACATTAGATCAGTCGTGAATGTTCCCTAAACTTGAAGAATCATATTAAGGGTTATAGTTTAGATTCCCTAATGCACCTCACTAGTTAGAGGAAAGGGTTTTCATAAATCTCAACACTTAGGATTAATTAGTGACGAAGTTATAGAATTTTGAGTAAATTTCCAACTTGAGACTAAGCACATTAGAACTAGACTTGAAATCTTAGATAAATTACCAAAAATTTCAAACTCAAGTTCCATATAGAAATCCTAGTCTTGACACTTCCAAGTAGTGCATTAGATGATCAAAGTGCACTTTGGAAGCGTGATAGTCGTTCACAACATTCACATAGATTTCGGGCACTCTCATTGAAAATTTGAGGATTTCCTAATATTCCCCAGGAGTCTAAAATAGGAGGGATCGTGGATTGATGGAACCATGTCTAAGCGCTTGCACGTTTTGTCTCAAATTCTAAGTCCTAGTAAATCTCAATGACTCCAATGCTCTGATCAAGTAAAGGATCGAGATTTAATGGGATTATGAATGGATACTAATAATCATCTACTATACGTAGGCAAAGGATTGAGGTATCAGGTTCAAACCCACTACGACCATCTATCCGTTGTAACTCAAACACTAAAAACCAAAAGATTGTGTCACACTTTAGATAGTGGGGAACTATTATTAAGGGAAAAAGAAAATTGAGAGAAAGGTATGAAATGCTATAGAAAATCTCGATGTTGATAAGCATTAAGATGATTCGTTAGGTTTAGAATGATTTTTAACCTCTAATAGGACACGGACACTTGAGTCGACTTACTCAATGAGAACATAAGGGTTGAGAGAAATTTAGATAAAGGTCGAGATAGCATACACCATCAGGATGATAACCTTTCCACTTGCACCATTAACAATTAGGGCGAGCATTATGTAATCCCGATGGTAAAACCTTCTTTAAGGGGGGTAGATGAAACAAGCCATGTTCTAGTAGTAACTCATAAGCACTTGCGCATACTAATGAAACCTGGTGGGAAACTGGTGAATGCATAGAGGCACCATAATATAGGTTGTTGTCCACATTTATAGTCGGAGTACTGAATTTTGGGGGTGAAATTCTCTTTAAGGGGGGTAGTTTGTAACACCCCGTACTTTCCAGTACTCGTGCTACCATGTAATCTAATGTAGCATAAATGCAAGCCTGTCTTAAGTGAACTCTCGCGTTCATCCTAGCCTAAATCCTGCCATTGAAAATAGTCACAATCCTTACATCAAGCTATCTATCCGTTGACTTCCAAGATGGATCATCGGGCTTCACATCCAAACCCCAGATCACGCCTAAACACTCTTAGAATTCCAAGGGTTGTTGTCAATCCAATCATTGGATTGTCGAATGTTCTAAATAAATAAATAAAGATAGATAAATAAATAAATAACAATGTATATGCAATAATAATGATAAAAATCATAATAATTATATATTTAATAATAAGAAGTCATGTGATGGATAGTCCTAACTTACAGAGTGAAACCCATGACATGAATAATAATAATAATAATAATAATAATAATAATAATAATAATAATAATAGATGATGTTAAAAATATTATAAAAAGGGTATTTAATATCATAACCATGTATATTAGACGTCTGATCCATAATCCAGCCATTAAACCCTAGTTAAGTGGTCTTATAGACCCTTGTATCGTTGATGACAAATTTAGAGGTAATCTCACCATTGAATCAAGGGAAAACCCACAAATACGATCTGAAGCAAGCCGTGGGGCCCACCTGAGCTGTCGGCCTACACTGGGCTTGAGCTCCCCGCAGTGACCTTTGAGCTTATTAAACCTGCTGGTTGTAAACGGACTAATAATGGTTGGGTTAATAATGCATTTTCAATGCATATGGTCTTTTCCGAGTGATTAAATTCCCCTTGGGCGATCTATGTTTTATGGTCTTTTCCGGGCGATTAAATTCCCCTTGGGCGATCTATGTTTTATGGTCTTTTTCGAGCGATTAAATTCTCCTTGGGCAATTTATATATTATGGTCTTTTCAAGATAGTTGGTTCTCCTCGGGCGTACCTATATGTATTTTTCCAGGTGACTAGTTCTCTTAGGGCGACCCTTTATTTCGACAGTAGGATGTGTATCCCCAGGTCGATGATGCATTCACGCATCCATGCATTTATTAAGACTGCATCATGTATTGTTTTGTATGCCTTGCCATGTTTTTATAACTATGCTTACTTAATGCGATGATGTGTAATCTTGAGGAGAGTTCATACTGAGTTGGCCACTCATCCATCAAATAAATATAACCGTACAGTAGTGCAATGTGGCTTAAGTGATTCTGAGTTCGAGGTGACAAGGAGCTGGGTACAAGTGCCAGAGATGCATGACTGTATCGTAAAGAGAAGCTGCACGATCTTGCGGCTCATGTTTAAATGCATTTCTTTTATACTTCTCATGTATTAAATTTTGTAATTCTTGTAGTTGTTTCATCGAGACATTGGTTTGTATAAGTCATTATGCGTAGCTAATTGCATATCCTAAAGGTAAATGAAGATTTTCCTTTATGTTATTTTGTCCATCCTACGCTCATTTGTTTACTCTAATAGTTGAAAAAAATGTATAATCGAATTTGACCATCCTTTAAGGTTAACACTCGGGTTTTTGGGAAACGTGTCATGTACTCAGGCCTGAAAAGTCGGGATGTTACATGTTTGGATGGATTTACATAGTTTGGGATTAGATGGATGTGAATGTGAATATGATGAAATATATTATGTAACAGGTGTATATCAGGAAGAATATGATGAACTTGTAACAGGTGTATATTAGGAATTTTGAGCTAGAATATTGAAAAAAAAAAAGGGAGAGAGAGAGAGAGACTTTTACCTACGAAATATTTCGTAGGTAAAAGTTTCATCCACGTTTTTTACCTAGGAGGTAAAATTCTCATACACTTTTGTTACTTGCGAAAATTTTCATAGGCAAAAGTCTCAACTACGTTTGAAATTTAAGTTAAATATTATATTTTTACCTATGAACCATGTTGTAGGTAAAAGTCTCATACACGTTGTTTTACCAACGAACATTTTCGTAGGTAAATGTCTCAACCACGTTTGAAATTTAAGTTAAAGATTATATTTTTACCTACAAACCATTGCGTAGGTAAAAGTCTCATACATGTTTTTTAGCTATGAAACCTTTCGTAGGTACAAGTCTCATCTACATTTGAAATTTAAGTTAAATATTATATTTTTACCTACGAAATATTTCGTAGGCAAAAGTCTCATACACGTTTTTTACCTATGAACATAGTCGTAGGTAAAAGTCTCATACACTTTTTTTTACCTACGAAACCTTTGGTAGGTAAAAGTAAACTATTCAATTTTTGGTGTTTTCAAAAATTCAAAACACCCTTTACCTACAAATATTTTCGTAGGTAAAGATGACTTTTACCTACCAAATTATATTTCATAAGTAAAAGTAAACTTTTCGATTTTTGATTTTTTCAAAAATTCAAAACACCCTTTACCTACGAAAATTTTCGTAGGTAAAGTTGACTTTTACCTACGAAATTATATTTCGTAGGTAAAAGTAAACTTTTCAATTTTTGGTTTTTTCAAAAATTCAAAACACCCTTTACCTGTGAAACGTTTCGTCGGTAAAGATGGCTTTTACCTACGAAATTATATTTCGTAGGTAAAAGTAAGCTTTTCGATTTTATTTTTTTTCAAAAATTCAAAACACCCTTTACCTACGAAAAGTTTCGTAGGTAAATATGACTTTTACCTACAAAATTAAATTTCGTAGGTAAAAGTAAGCTTTTCGATTTTTGGTTTTTTCAAAAATTCAAAACACCCTTTACCTACGAAAATTTTCGTAGATGACTTTTACCTACGAAATTTCGTACGTAAAAGTAAACTTTTCGATTTTTGGTTTTTTCAAAAATTCAAAACGCCCTTTACCTATGAATATTTTTGTAGGTAAAGATGACTTTTACCTACGAAATAAGTAAAATTTTCTATTTTTAGTTTTTTCAAAAATTCAAAACACCCTTTACCTATGAAAATTTTCATCGATAAAGATGGCTTTTACCTTTGAAATTATATTTCGTAGGTAAAATAAACTTTTCAATTTATTGTTTTTTCAAAAATTCAAAACACCCTTTACCTATGAAAAGTTTCATAGGTAAAGATGACTTTTACCTACGAAATTGAATTTCGTCGGTGAAAGTAAATTTTTGCCGACGAAAATAATTTTCGTTGGTAAAAGTCATCTTTACCTATGAAAAAATTTTCGTCGATAAAAACCATATTTCTTGTAGTGTCACTGGGTTCCCGTTAAAGAGAATTGTTTACGGTAAGACAGCCACTACCGATCGTACATGACAAATGCATTCCATATTACATTACAAACCACGACCTATATAAACTGAAAGTCACGATCCATTGTAAGATAGCCACGACCGATTTAACATGACAACTACGACCATAATGACATTTACGGTAGGAAGAAGATCTCTCTTTAGTCGGCAACCAGTGATGCAGAAAAACTCTGTAGAGGATGACTTGTTTTAGCCCAAACAAAAACTCTATTGAGAAGGTCAGGCTTAAACAAGACATACTCGTAAGTGTTTTTCTGCGGAACTCTCTGGGTCCCGTTGAAGAGACTGATCATGATCTTGCTTTCATGTCACAACAGTCGTGGTTGTCATGTTGTATGGGGAGTATTTATTATACGTGCAATGATTCGGAAGAAATGCAAGAGCTGCCAAAGACAATGCAGAAGGAAATGGAGTAGTTAACATTTTTCCACTAGCTGGTGCCCGTTGAAATTGTCCAGTTGGCAGAGTTTGGAAATTGTCTTTAGAACTTCCTGTGGAGGCTGTTGAGCTTCAGGAAGATCGTGAACGTCTCTTAAGAAAGAGAAGGGATCACGAATAAAGGAAGAACGTGATATGGGTATATGGTTTCTTCGAATATCTGCTCCATTATTTTGAATGAAAGAGCAAATAAATGCATGAATTGGCTTGTGAAAGTATCACCAAAGTACCACTCTTATAGGTTGGCCATTCAATGGTCAAGGTGCCAATTTTGAAGGGTCGTGCTGATTCGGTACTGTCGCACGGATAACGAAGGGTCACGCTCGGTGTCCAATGGATTACGGAGAAGTAGCGACTTTAATGTGATTTCGTAAAGAAGAAGAATGTGGCGCTGTTTCCGGAGGGTCGCGCTGAATTCCAAGGGAATGGTCATGGATGGGATGATCAAAGAGTCATGGTTGTCTTCCACAGTGATAATGGTTGGGAATCACAACCCAATGTGTATGATAACAATGATCGTTCCGAGTGATCATGGTTCTCTTGCACATTGGGTCGTGATTGTGTTACATGGGTCGTGATTGTAAGAAGAACACCTGGAATTAAGCGAAAGATAATGAGGGAACATGTTTATATAAGATCCATTCCATCCATCTGACAAGGAATCATATTTTCACCATGTATCATAAATTTCATTGTGTGCTTCAAAGAGAAGCACAGAGTGTCCTCCACGACCATAATTACAATACAATATGGTTCATGGTGAACATGCAACAACTGCGACCATATAACATGAAAACAACAACCCATATTACATGACAACCATGACTAATTACTACCACGACCCATGATAAACACGACCATATAACCTAACAACCACGACCCATATAACTGCCAGAAGAGAAACTAAAGTTGCACTCTCACTTTTGTCATTGCCAGAAGAGAAGCTAAAGCTGCTAACAAACACGACCATATAACGTAACAACCATGACCCATATAATATAACAACTACGACCCATGCAAACCATGACTCATATAACACAGTCACTGCTAGAAGAAAAGCTAAAGTTACACTCTCACTTCTGTCACTGCCAGAAGAGAAGCTAAAGCTGCTAACAAACATGACCATATAACGTAACAACCACGACCCATATAACATAACAACTATGACCCAAGCAAACCACGACCCATATAATACAGTCACTGCTAGAAGAGAAGCTAAAGTTGCAACTCTCACTCCTATCACTTCCAGAAGAGAAGCTAAAGTTGTTGACAAACACGACTATATAGCGTAACAACCATGATCCATATAACATGACAACTACGATCAATACAAACCACGACCCATATGACATAGTCACTGCCAAAAGAGAAGTCAAAGTTGCACTGTCACTTTTGTCATTGTCAGAAGAGTAGTTAAATCTGCTGATAAACATGACCATAATTACAATATAATATGAAGAACAGTTCTCTTCAACGGGCACCCAGCGAGCTAAAAACTTGGTTGAGAAGGTATCTTCAGAATTTCTTGTGGAGGCCGTTGATCTTCAGGAAGATCGTCAACATCACTGAGGAAAGGGAAGGGATCACCCATAAAGGAAGAACGCGAGAGGAACTCAATGGTTTCTTCGAATATCTCCTCCATTATTTTGATTGAAAGAGCAAAGAAATCCATGAATGCTTAAGGTGTTGTAATAGGATTCTAGTTCGGATTGGCTTGTTAAAATAATTTGAAACCCAAGTACCATTTTATAGGCTGGTCAAACATTCCGAAGGGTCGTGCTGATTCTAAAGGGATTACGGGGAAGTAGCGACATTAATGCGATTTCCTGAAAAAGAGTGTGGCGCTGATTCCAAAGGGTCACGCTGATTCCGAAGGGAAGGGTCATGGATATGACGACCCATAAAAATGACCCAATGTATATGATAACCACGACCCTGTCGCGGGATCGTAGTTAACATGCACATTGGATCGTGGTTTTTATCCATGTTGGATCATGAATAAGACATGAGAACCACGACCCATATAACACTAAAGCCACGACCTATTAAAAATGAAAACCACGACTCATATAACACCAGAACCACGATCCATATACTTTTTAATATACCATGAATAACAATATACTTGTTAAATTTGTCGTGGTTCACAGTTGTAATGGATCGTGGTTCTTGTCCATGTTGGATCGTATTCGACAACCACAACCGTATGAGGAACATGACTCATACAACATGGAAACCACTCCAGGTGTCATGAGAACCACGACCCGTTGTTAAGATCAACATATCCATCGTGGATGACAATCATGACCCATACAACTTGTAGAGTCTTGTGCACCACAACCACGATCAAGGCAACATGACAACCACAACCATTTAACATGACAACTACAACCCATATAATATTACAATCATGACAATATAACATGAAAACATCGACCCTTATAACATTACAGTAACTGCCAGAAGAGAAGCTCAGTGATGTGTAAGACTCTGCTAGTTTCTTCCACTTAAGTTTACAATATAACAAGAAAATGCAGCCCTTATAACCACTTTAACGGGTGGTGGTTGCCATGCCATGGGGATCGTAGTTGCCTAAGGTATTGATCGTGGTTTCCTTGACGTATGGATCGTGTTTCTCTTAGGGCAGTGGTTGTCAACGACGATCCAACATGGATGAAAACCACGAAGTATTACATATATGAACCACGAAAATATTAACATGACAATGACCAATATTAACACGACCAGTGATCGAGTTGTTCTTTTTGCAAATCTCTCAAACAACCAATATATATATATATATATATATATATATATATATATATATATATATATATATATACACACACACACATGATTTTCGATATCTACGTATGACATGTCCTAATTTTGATGGGCAGATTTCCATACACTTCAAGAGAACGGATCAAAATATATGGATAGGCAGATTTCCATACACTTATAACTCATAAGATAATTTCTCAACCACATCTCTCTATAAATATGACGGTGGGTAGAAAACTCTCCACCCCTTCAAAGGGAGAGGGAGAGTAACCTTGCTGTGTTATATGGGTTATATTTGTTATGTTATATGAATCGTATTTGTCATGTTGCCTAGATCGTTATTGTTGTTTCAACGTGTACGACAGGGCATGGATCATGTACGCCATGGACGAAACACATAAGCACAGAGCTATCCATGAGCCGTGTCGTGTACATAATCTATAGTTGTCCGATTACATGGGCCGTGGTTGTGACGGTATATGGATCATGGCTTGAAGGCTGTTACGGATCGTCGTTCTCATGTTATATGAGTCGTGGTTTTCATGCTTAGGGGTCGTGGTACTGCACTCACTTCCATGACTTCTCATAATGTACATATATCATGCAGGCTTTTTAGGGGACCGGATTAAGGTCATGGTTGTGAACCACGAACCAACATGCATGACAACCAGGATCCAACATGGACAATAACCACGATCTAACATGCATGTGAACCACTGGATCAGATCACATGACAGTTTTGTGGTTGTCATAGAGACTGTGTCGTTGTTTTTATGGACCGTGGTTTTCGTTTTAGTCGGGTTGTGGTTATGATGTTAGACGGATCGTGGTTGTAAGATAATATGTGTCATGGTTCTAATGTTATAGGGGGTAGTGGATGTCACGATATATGGATCGTGTTTGGCATCCACGTTCAACCACACATATACAACAACACTCCATTGTACATGCCACCCAACGTGGCTGACAGCCACAAGCCCAAGTGCAATACAAATTCGAATTGTTCACGAACAATTACAACCCATCTCATTTACCAACCCATTATAGATGATTATAAGAAGAAGAAACATCAAATACACCAATTCATTCATCATTCAACATCAAATCAATGTTTGGCTTTCTTCGCTGGTCTACCTGATGCCTCTTCTTCTTATTTTTTTGCGAACGCAACATCATCTGCTCTTGTCTGCTGCAGACGATCATATGCAATTGTCTTTCTAAATTTTAGAATTTCCTCCTACAGAATCAGAAGGAACTAATATTAAAATAAAGTATAAAGTAATCAAGATTGAATGTAGATGAATAAATATATACTTATAAGCATAAAGTCAATCACACTCATACTGCACAAGAAGTCTATATATTTCAGCATGAATACGTCACAATCGTCTGAGTTGTGTTGCGTAGGCCTGTTATGGATTACTTCACATTCCATGGCTTCTCCCACCTAACTGATCCGCCATCAAGAACACCGAATAACCACCTCAGTCCGTCTGTTACCTACGTAACGACCAACTCATTTTTCTCTTCCAATTCGGTACTCAAGCTATCGTACAAAGTGACCTCTTTCTTCCTCGGATAAACAGCAGCCATCAGCCAGTACTACCCCTTCACTTTAAGAGGGATGTACACCTATGAAGCACAAGAAATATGATAACAGTTAAAGCATTACCTTTCCAAAAATGGATCTAATCATTTAAGTCCATGTACATGTGCAAGAAACTAAGATCTTACCACATCATACTTCCATAGAATTTTCGGTTTACAGTCGACTATTTGTATAAGCACTTCACTCAACCTTTCAGACTTCATGGTCACATGATCCTTATGGTTCCCACCTCCATAAGTTCACAGTAGGTCAAGTTGATGTTTTATGTATTGCTATCAGTATTGAATATTGTTCAAAACATAAATGATTAATGACGTTTTAAAGAAATTATGGTCCTCAAATTCACATTGTCGTAAATATCGACAACACAAATGTGCAGTCCTGTCTACCTCATGGTCGATCATCCTGACTCGCTGATAGGTATCTTAGGTATAAGTATATGGCCTACGCAATAAGGAAAATGTGTGACGTAACTATAATATTCATACATTGATATGAAATAATGAATGGGAAAGGATATAAACTTACCTCAGAGTCGACTCATGAATTTAGGTCATAGACACTTTTCAACTAGACGAGTGAACAACTCTCAACTCGTCCTCTTCGGTATCGGTTAGAGCTCAATGGGGTTCACTGAGCCCCTGACGAGGCTCTTTTACAGTTAGAGCTCTGTCGGGATCTGCTGTATCACGACGTGGTCTCCCTTCCTCACTCAGTTGTGGGGTAACGATGTTGAGCTGTAATAAAATGACATATTATCTTTGGAGTTCATAATAAAATGTCTAATTTAAATTACGATCCAAATGTAATTTCATGTACAATTGTCTTATTAACTTCCTCCTTTAACAAGTTCATCTTCTGCTTCATTTGCGCCCGTAGAGCAGCATTCTCATCTTTAAGATGGTCATCCCAGCTTCAAAATTAGAGAGCTGGCTGATCCTAGCCTCGACATTGGAGCTGTTGACCTGTTATAAAATCGTATTTTAGAAATATTACATACATAATGACTTGTTAACTATTAAACCAAAGACAAATCACGTACATATTTTGTTTGTATATCCTATCTTGTCCATTTGGGTCGTGCGTCAACCATGACCCATGGTAGATGATAACCACGACCAATCATACATGATAACAATGATCCAGCATTAACATTAACCACGATCCAAGGTAAAACACAACAATGACCAAATTTCCATTTCATATACCTTTATTACTTCTACCTCCTCTCTAAGCCATGTTATCTCCACATTCAAGTAAGCATTCTCATACCTGAGAGGACTCGTTGAATGGACAAGGGCATGTAACAGCGACCCTCACTAGATCATAACCACGACAAAAAAAGGAACACAACAATGACCAAATATGATAAGGGAAAAATTCAATTTTATATACTTTTATTCCTTGTATTTCCTCCCAAAGCTGCCTCGTCTGCTCCAGCAGTGAAGCATTCTCTACGATCAGGGGGCTGGTCGAAGGAACATTATCCTGTAATAAAATCATATATCAGAAATGGTTATATGGCCAATGGAGCCTTGTTGTCGTCTATAGTAAGTCGTGGTTCACATCCATGAAGGTTCGTGGATGTTAATCACGATGCATTATGTATGATAATCACAATCCACATTGGATGAGAATAATGATCGCGACGGATGATAATAATAATCCACACTGAACGATAATCACGATCCACATTTCGTAGAAACCACGACCCTTGTCTAGATAGAAGACTATCATGTTATATCGATCACGACTCATCCACGATCTAGTGTGCATGTCAACCACGACCCCTGGTGTATGATAACAATGATTCAGGATAGATTCAACTTCATATACCTTCATTGCCTAGATCTCCTCTCTGAGTTGCTTCACCTGCTCCTATAATGAAGCATTGATCTCCTCTCTAAGTTGCTTCACCTACTTCTGCAGTGAAGCATTGGTCTCCTCTCTTAGTTGCTTCACCTACTCCTGTAGTGAAGCATTATTATTCTATCTAAGTTGCTTCACCTGATCCTACAGTGAAATATTGATCTTCTCTCTATGCTACTTCACCTTCTCCTACAGTGAAGCATTGATCTCCTCTCTATGTTGCTTCACCTGCCCATGCAGTGAAGCATTTTTTTCCTCTGAGAGGGCTGATCGTAGAGACAATGTCCTGTAATAAAATCACTATTATTATATATTTCAATATGTCTTTCTATAAGGAACCCAACCATGATATCATGTATGTAAACCACGACACACTGTGGATGACAACTACGATGAACTAAGTGTCGTGGCTATTACTAATAGTGGATCGTGTTTCTCAATCGTATTGGGTCGTGGTTGAAACAGATATGGGTGACAGCTACAGTCAAGAATAGGGTCGTGGTTTTTACGACTAATGGGGTGTGGTTGTCGTCCATGTTAGGTAGTGGTTCAACCACACGAACCATCGTGGATGAAAACCACGATCCACTATGTATGATAACAACGATCTATATTTCATTTAAGCCATGAACCACGTTACACGGAAACCACGACCCTAAGCCATCAATGTTGGGTTGTGGACCCTAGGTGCATGAAAACCACAACCCTTCCTGTATGATAACAACGATCCTATGTGGATGACAACCACGATCCATTTTTCATTTTCCTTCACTATGAGCTATTAACAAATAGGTTAAATAAAGCAAGGCGATTTCATGTACGTGTTTTGTATTAATATCATCTCTCATTGACGTCACTTCTCGTAAAGAAGCATAATCCTCCTTTAGGTGCTTTATTTTTACTCCAAACTCATCAATCCGCTTCAATTCACCCTTTATTCCTTGCACTTCAGTGGTGAGGAAATCAATCTGCTTATTAAATTTCCTTTTTGCAGATCTTATTTTTTTATTATCTTTCGATACATTCCCAAGATGGGCTAATTTCCCATCAAGTTCAATTGTATTTTTCATTTTCAAGAGGGAAGCTGTAAGATCAGCCTCAATTTATTTCTTACGTCATCCTCCGTTGTCTATGTCGTGGGTACTAACCACAGAGCCTTGTCCTTCGTATGAATGTCGTCGTCAGTTATACTCCTGATAACCTTGTTCTTTGCTTCTTCGACTGTTGGTTGAAGCTCTGGAGCTAGCACCACTTGCAGGAGCAAAATTGATTTATTAATTATAAACATACTGTTTGATTCAAATTACACTACTAATTGAATAAATCTTGCCTGCATTGCTGTGAAGATGATGGATATAGTTTCATATCTGCCTATTTTCTTGGGACCCCAATTTAGTATTCGAGGAATCCTTGTAGCCAGTCTTCTAACGGCCTACCTACGGTCACCAGTGAGTTGAGGGAACCGTTCGTAGGCCCAAATCTATTTAAGAACAATTATCATGCATTATATATTGGTTGACATGTATGGAGGAAAAGGAGAAAAATTCGAACTCAAAGTATGAATCAGGACAAGAATAACGTACTTGTAGGGCAAACACGCAACCGCGTATGTTGTATGATTTGGGGTATTGGCCAGTCGCCCTTTTCCCTTGAATAATGTCAGATACAGCATTAATCCCATTCTTCAAATAATCATACCCCACACTACCCCAGGGGTAGTTATTAAAATAATCCAAGTCATCAACCATATTGATAAATGTATCAACACAGTTATTCTTTTGCGGAGATCCAACTAATAGACTCTCAACACAAATTATTAGAGCCAGCTTCACCACGTCCATATGTTCTTCTTTATCGGCGAGTGACGATAGGCATCTTTCAATACTTGTCTACTCATGCCACCTGCACTCAGGTAGGTCTCCCTAATGCCTTTTCCTGCCTTTTCTCTTCCAGCCTCGACACGACTGCCACTATCTATCCTAAGTGGTCCAAAGTTAAGACTCATTATTAGCGTAAAATCGAGCTCTGTAAATTTTATCTTGGTGCCCTGAACATCAAATTTCAGATCACCAACATGCCTCTGCATCAGGCAATGCATGATCTGAGAATGTGCCATCCACTCAGACAATGGAAAGTCAAGCAGAAATCCAAAACAGGTGTCTCTAAATAGTTTCTTTCTATCAGGTTTCTTCTCCATATCTTTAACCAAGACTTTCAAAAAACTGACGGAGCACTTGGGAGAGACCTGTACCTTTTTAAAGTCTAAGCATGTGGTAATGATTGGCTTGTTTCTACCTGCAATCTAATATGGTCGTGAATTGTTAATCAATAATAAGATGGTCTTGTAAAATCTAACATGGGTCGTAATTGTACTACACAGTGGATCGAGGTTGTAATCCACAAAAGATCGTGTTTATCACGAGTTATAAAGGAACGTGGTTATCATGTTATATGGTTCGTTGTTGTTATCTACGCTGGATCGTGGTTGTCATCTGTGTTGGGTCGTGGTTGACGGTCGTGCTACACAGTTCGTTGATGTCATCTATGTGCCTGTCATCAACGATCCATTAGGCAAACCAACCACGATCGCAACAACGATCATAGTTGTCATGGCATACATATCGTTGTTGTCATTTACATTGAATCATGGTTCACAGCCACGGCCCACATAACATGTGATCCACGATCCACTATGTCTGTCAACCACGATCTGTTATGCAACAAACCACGATCGCGACCATGGTCATGGTTGTCATGCCATACATTTTGTTGATGTCATCTACAACGAATCGTGGTTCACAGCCACGACCCACATAACATGTGGGCCACGATACACTGACCCGGTCAACCACGATCCATTCGGCATATCAACACCGATCACAAAACGTTCGCGATTGTCATGTTATACATATCATTATAGTCATATACATTGGGTTGTGGTTCACAACCACGACCCACATAACATAATAACCACCATACATCGTCCCTGTCAACCATTACCTTACTTTGCCATTTAGGTTGACTGAGCTGCACTGAACTTGTATATGTACTCGCTAAGTGGCAATGGAAGGGCCCAGTGAAGAAGATTCAAAAGTAGTAAAAAATAGGTTTTGGGATAAAAAGTGAAGGGGTCACAGAGAAGAAGCTCCAATATATTGTTGATGTTCCATATGGGGACAAGCGGTTGATGTTCTGCGTTTGGAATAGTAAGCATTCATTGATGTTCTGCGTTTGAAATCGTAAGCTTCCGTAAAAGCGTCCATTGATATTCTGCATTTAGAATCGTAAGCGTTCGTAAAAGCATCCGTTGATGTTCTACGTTTTGAATCGTAAGTGTCCGTAAAAGCGTTCGTTGATGTTCTATGTTTGGAATCATAAGCCTCCGTAAAAGCGTCCGTAAGCTTCCAAGATATAATCGGTGTTCCGTAAGTCACATCGAACTGCCTTTTCTCCGATACGCACCGTCCATTTTATTTGTAACAGAATTACCAAATGAATGGTCAAAATATTCGAATCCAATGGACCACAACAGTTCAACCAATAGATTCCATAAATTCCCATAATTTGTCATCTTTACGCAGTGTGGGCCACTGATGGCTCGATAGGTGTCACTCATAAAATTTTCAAAAGAATCCATCATCCATGAATAATTCCAGCAGATTAGATTTGATTTATGATGGGCCCATAGACTTGAATCAGATGATTGACAATTGATCTTCTGCGTTTGGAATTGTAAGCGAACTTCCCGCCTTTAACACGCCATCTTTAATGTATGTACATATAACATATTAATTCCGTACAAACTAAGATATATAGGGTCCACTGTGATATATAAATGTCATCTAAACTAACCATCGTATGTAATGTACGTAAATAAAGGCATATCATAAAAATAAGTTTTAATAGGTGGATGTACGGCCCATGTAGTTCTCAATACCTTCTGACCGTTTATTTCGTGTGATCAATGGTGCAATATATACAATAAAAACCACGATATATATCATCATGTCAACTAATACCCATCGAACATTAACACCACGACCCATATAACATAATAACCACAATACAGAGTTGTGGGCCAAAGACTTAGCTTCAAACTGGATATGGTGAGGGCTTTCGTTGTCACAAGTTGATCAAAGTCATCTTTACCTTGTACAATGACAAACACGAAACTTCATAGATGACAACCACGACCCTTCACATTGTCAATATATGACCCAGGCAAAGGATCGTTGTTGACTCTTTTTGTTGTTTTTTTTTTTAATCATGGTTTTCATGTAAAGCGGATTGTGGTTGTTATGATATATGGATCGTGGTTGTCAAAGTTACATGGGTCGTGGTGTTGGTTGCTATGGGTTGTGGTTTTCATGTTATATGGATCGTTGTTGTCATATTATACGGATCGTTGTTGTCATAATATATGGATCGTGGTTTTCATGTTTTCTAAATCGTGGTTGTCATATTATATGGATCGCTATTGTCATGTTACAAAATATTGAGTTCGTTTGCTTGAAAGCCAAAATAGGCCATTTCACATCAGCTTGGAATATGGATCGTGGTTGTAATGTTGTATAGGTCGTGATTGTCATGAAATATGGATCCTGAATGTCATGACTATGGGTCGTGGTTGTCATGTTATATAGTTCGTGGTTGATGTGAAGCATTAATCGTAGTTGTCATTTGATATGGATTCGTGGTTTTCATGTTATACGAGTTGTGGTTGTCGTGTTGCATGGAACATGGTTGACGATTTACATGTGTCGTGGTTGTCATATTTGTAATGGATCATGGTTATCATCTGTACTAGATCGTTGTTGACAACCACGGCACTGAGTAAAGCATGATCGATTATCATGACAACCACTATTCATATATCACGAAAACCACGACCTATGTTATGTACAATGTTCTAATCTTTGGGTTCATGGTTCATGTGCATAAAGGCTCTTGATTATCATCCACATTGGGTCGTGTTTATCATGATACATGGGTACCCACTGTCATTGTATATGTGTCAGGGTTGTGAGGTTGTATACGTTGTGGTTGTGATGATACATGGACCCTGACTAGAATGATATGTGGGTCATTGTTATCTGTTACATGGGTCGTGGTATACGTGAATCATTGGTCGTAGTTGATATGGGTCGTGGATGTAATGTTAAATAGGTCGTAGTCACAGTTGTAATGGATCGTGGTTGTCGTCATTATTGATCCAGCATTGATAACCACGACCTAATGAGAAACACGACCCATATAACATTTCAATCATGATCATTTTGTCATGACAACCATGACCCGTTGTTAAGTTCACATTTTCCTATATTGTTCGTGGTTCAAACACACAATGGATCGTGGTTAGCAATCACATTGAAAAGTGGTTAACATGCACCAAAGTTCATGAATCAATAAGTATATTATAGTTTACATTACATTATCACAAGTAATAAAAAAAAAGTCATCATCAGCCTCAGCCTCATCCTCAGCCAGTAGGGACGGAAGTGCATCGACGCCGATTGTGACCTATTTATTTGCATCTCGAGCATCTGGGTGTTGGCCTATTTTCTCGCTGGGATATAATTCGAACCTTTTTGGGTCTCCCATCAGATCTTCTAGTTTCTGGAGGTTTCATATTCTCACATAAAACCTTCACTTATCTATAATGTCTCGTTGTGTCTTGTCAAGCACTGTGTAAACTGACCACACGTACACTTCATTTCTCTTAAATTCACTACATCGGTTATTTCCTGTGCTGTCACTTGGAACTTATCCGTTGAAATCGTGACATATTGTGTCTTTGACACTTCCGAGTTGCATCACCGTACACAACTTTGGGTCGTAATCTTATGGTAACGAAGCACACTGGATGTAACACCCCGAATTTTTTCCAACCTGGAGTTAGACGTCCTTAGGTAATGAGTCGATCCTACCACTTGATTAACTTCTCAAATACTCAATTCAAAAGTCTCAAATTCCTTTTCAAACCATTTTCTTCAAAACCTCACCTTTCCTTCAAAAATCCCACCTTTCGCTACCTTATCCTTCAAAATTTTCTAAGTGCTTTCATATTAGACACAAATCTTAAAGTTTAGGTGATGTTGATCAATACTTAAACTAAAAATTACTATAAATAGTAAATAAATAAATAAAATGGGTTTTTAACCATTAACCTTTTGGAATCTCATGAAATAAGCAGGCTATTTGGATAGATCAGCTTCTCCTACCCCAAAAACATGTATTGCACGTCAAATAACTCATCCTGGGTTGTAAAATATACCTATTTCGAATATCAGGTGGTGAAACCACCCCAGATAGAATAGCAAGCGGCGAGGGGCTTGCCGGTTTGGTAAGGCCTCGTCCGTACAGCGAGCCCGGGTGGGTCGCAGTTCATCGGTTGGCTCATTTTCGGCCACATTTTTTGTGATTTTGGTATGACTTCAAAAAGTCATCTCTCTTGTTATAACTCCAATTTAGGTAATTAAAAAGTCATATTTAAGTTCAATGAGTCTAGTTTCATATAAAAATAAGTGAGAAATATATTAAATTATTTAATATAATTAAATATAGGTCATTGTGACAACTGTCTGAAAATCATCAGTTTGGACAGCTGCTGCTTCAAGAATTTTTAGAATTTTTCTACAACACGAAATCTAATGAAATTTGATGGAGATGAAGTAGACTTGATGATGAACTACTAAAAAAATAAAAATAATATACTAATTAAAAGTACCAGAAATGGGCGTAGAACTTCCCTAGGATCTTATTCTATCGTAATTAGGGCACGCTTTAGTTAAGTACTAAGCTAAACAATCAGTAGAATTAGTTTGAACTACTTTAAATACGATCTAAAAGATCCAAAACTTATAGAATCGCTGATGCTATATTACCCTGAAATCTAGGATCAATCTCATTACCCAGTTGCTCTCGGGAGCACATTGAAACTCCATATCGGATCTGGGCCGTACATCGAAAGTCCGATTGCTGTAAAATTATATAATTAGGACCGCCTTGCTGAGCTTGACAACCATCTCAAAAATCAAATCCAAATAATGTCCCGGGGCTATTCGCTTGAGCCCGGAGTGAAGTGTGTGAGAAAACGTGGTTTTCTTTAGAAATTAAATCTAATTTAAGTAATCTGAGACTTGTCACGTGCGGGCCGAATATAAGCATTCAGAGCATCAGAATTTGACCCAAATACACCTTCGGATCAGGGAAAATTTTCTACACAGGCCAGTGTACTTGTGACCCTAATCGAGTTTTGGTGACCGTTGAATTGAAACTGGCCCGCCACGTGTGATCTGGGAACCCGACTGGAATGAAAAGTTAACTCGACCTATATCCAAGGTCTGTTAGCTTAAATTCGACCTTTGGTTCAAGGGGGGGCTCCGGAAATGCTCCGTTGAGCTGAAACAGATGCTCTTTGGATATAACCTAAGTATACCTTGGCCCTGGGGCCATTTTCATCAGTTTTAGGCCTATATAAGGACCTTAAGCCCTCACTCTCTCATCTCATACGAATTTGGGAAACCCTAGGTGAGAGAAGAGAGGAAAGAGAGAGAGAGAGAGAGAGAGAGAGAGAGAGAGAGAGAGAGTTGGAGTTCATCCTTGGGATTCGATTCCATCATTCCACGGGCTGAATCAACTCTTCTGTACCGCTCTACCGGCGATACCGATCCCGTTCTTAAGTAAAAAATTCAACCCCTAAGCTGTTCTAGGGTTTTCAATAGTTGAAATGATGAAATAGCTAACTTAGTTCATGTTATAGGTTGTCATCCTACCAGTGACAAAGGCTACGTGTTTAAAACGAATCCATTACGTGTTTACCGGCGTAAGGTGCGGACTTTAAATGTATAGGTTATGGTTTTCAAGGCTTTCAATGTCAGTTAATGATATATTACTGACGTGGATGCTATTACACATATACAAAGTATTGTTCGTTTCATTTTTCAGATATACGTTAACTATGTTGAATATACTGTATTCCTCGTATTTGTAGAAAATACCGTACACGTGTGAAATAATGATTTGTGCTTGCCATGATTATTTGTTGTCTATGTATGCTAGATGCATGTGTATCAACTTCTGGGTGAACGGATGAGCCTAAGACCTGTTATATTAACATACGTCGTGTATGTACAAGTTGTAGCCTAAGTGTTTGTGAAAATGTCTAAGTGGGTCTAAACTATGCATTAGTATATGCCACGACTAACCATCGTGGATATGTGATTGTTGTATAGGCGACAATCCGTTGACGAAAGGACTTGCCCTAATACGTATTCTAACTACTACATACCATGTATGATGTTATGGGCAGACTAAGTGTATATAGAAATGTCTATATGAGTAAGTGCTTATAAATTCTTCTCTGTATGTTTTCCTCCATGTACCATATATTATAGTATTTGTTTATCTATGCAATACATATGTTTATGTTGTATTCAAACAAATCTGTGAAGGGTGATGGGGGGAGTGGTGTAACGATTCCGTGCAATAGCCTTGGCAGCCCTAAAGCGGACATAGTTGTATGATTTGAAATCTTGATCCATTACTACTTTAACTATCTTCTAGGATATTTTATTGTAATTGAATGTGATTGGGGCTATTGTGTAGTCCAGGTAATCGGTAATAGAACCTAAATTGGTAGATGATGTTGTTTTGCCACACAGGATGTGTTCGACAAATTCGAGTCGTACTTCGGTTATCGACAGTGGTTAGGCCACACGGAATGATTACGCACTTCATGTCGATCAACTCGATGTGCGCTCGTGCTAATCGAGTTCGTCAAGTAACCCGATTGGCCCTATGTATGTTTACCATGTTTGGACGCTACTGCTTGAACCTAAGGTACCAAACTCACTAGTGGAAACCTCGTTAACCTTGGTACCTCGATCTGCTAAGACTCATGAGCCGGACATGGTGGTATGGGACACTGTAGTCAAGCTGTCGACCTACGCTGGAGCGACGAGCCTCCCCGTAGTGACCAATGAGCAACCCAGACTCGTGAGTCGAATACGGTGGTATGGGACACTGTATTCAAGCTGTCGGCCTACACTGTTTTAGTGACAAAGCCGTGATAAGTGATGGGGGAATGGTGTAACGATTTCGTGCAACAGCCCTGGTAGCCCTAGACATGCCCTTTGTAGTGACCTCGAGCATACTCTGAGTCTACGTGGAGATGACAACCCTTCCGTAGCTTCTAGAGTATAAACTTAGCCTGTAATGATTTGGCGATGAGCCCATTGCAGTGACCTAGAACCGCAACTTCGTATGAGATTTACTAGGATTGACGACCCTAGAATGGATCATTATTTGGGTATTAATATAAGGGCGGTACCTTAGTTTTCCAACCCTGCTGTATGAAAATGACTAATAAGAACTTGGTAATCATATGCATGCACTGCAATACGCGTGCATTCAGACGTAGCAGGTCAAGCACTGAGGCAGTGTTGTTCATGCGCGAACGTGAAATGAAGTCACTGACGGAGTATAGGCGAGGGCATGCATCATATATTCATACCATTCTTACATTAATAAGAGTACTTAGGGATGTGTGATTTACTGATTTATCATTACTGCTTGATTAAATTAATAACATGCTAACTTATGTTGTATTGTTCCACTGAGTTGATCACTCAGTCCCACGTTACGGGACGGTGTGTACACACCAACCAGACCCTGTTTGAGTTTCAGATGATGGAGATGCTTGCGAAGCGGAGCCAGATTTTTTTGACGATGAGGAGGGTTTTCCTTATACAGCTATTAGGTGGGTCTATGTAGACCATCTTCTGATCGACGGGGTTACAAGGTTGCAATTAAATGTCATTACACTTTAGTTTGCTCTTTTGGAACACCCTTGTATATTCATTTTGTCCATTTTTTTTTGAAGTATACATTGATATATTTAACTTGGTAACATGTTCACACTCTGGAGACTTACAACAGTTTATATATGTTATATATCTATCACAATTTTCCGTTGGCATAATTTAACTGTCTCTGGAGTATGATATGCTGTTTTGGCTTAATCCCACTCATCTTTAATGCACTAACATGGAAAATATTCAATCATCATTGTTTATGCTGCATAAGTGATGCGTTGGAACTCGGGAGTTGAGTTTATGCTCGACCCCCGATTTTCAGGGCGTTACACTGGATCGTGGTTGTCATACACGTTGGGTTGTGGTAATGAATCACACTGGGTCGTAGTTGTATCCAGTGTCGTATCCTTGATGAGCACGACCCATAATAGCTAATAACGACGACCCGTGTGAGCTAAGGATGACGATCCATATAACATCACAACCGCGGTCGAGACAAGTGGCAGCCATGATCCAAATACCGTCACAAACATGATGTCGTGGTTGTCTGTTATCCAATGGTGGAGGTTTGATCAAGGTATACCCTACATTACACTCTCTTTCACGTGACAACCGGAACCCTCAGCTTCTCAACTCTATTCTTCCTTTACCTTGGTAAATGTCTACAGTTGAAACAAAAAAAAAATACTAACCTCGTAGTGGAAGAGGCTTTAAGACAAGAGAAACGACAAGGAGAAACAACGTTGCTCTCTAGCTGTTGGTCCCTAGATCTCCTAGATCTTCACTTTTCTAGGAAAACAAAAGAAAAAGAAGAAGAAGAAGAAGAAGGTCTTTCAAAGGTAAATAAATGCGACATTTGCCCCTTTTTTTAAGCTCGCTATGCTGATGATCGGTGCTCTATGGGCCCCACCATGATGTATGTGCTTCGTCCATGCTGTTCATCCACTTTTAAATATCATTTTATGGCCTGAACCGAAAAACGAGAGTGATATAACTCTCAGGTGGACCACACTGCAGGAAAATTATAATTTCATCCACTTTTAAATATCATTTTATGGCCTGAACCGAAAAACAAGAGTGATATAACTCTCAAGTGGACCACACTACAGGAAAATTATAATTATTGGATATCCACCATTAAAATCCTCCTAAGGCCCACCGTGATTGGATTGTCGTTCGTTTTTGGACTCCTACCATAAAATGATCTGGAGAAATATATGGACGGCATGAATGAAACACATAAGTGATGGTGGGGCCCACAGAGCGCCGAGTACCAGCCATTGGCCAGTGTCCCGGGGAGTAGCAGATCCGTCCATTTCTCAGGGGTTGCAACAGCAAGTCACTTCCACTTCACTCTAGGACCGTACAAGTCATGAACCAAGGTCAAGGGCATTTTCGTCCGAAACCATCTCCAAAAGCTGTAAGAAGGCCTTTCTAGAAATATATAGTGTGATCATGTTCTAGTTAATTTGCCCAAACTTCGAGGCGAATACGGTCAATTTTTTTATTTTTTTTTTTTATTATTTTTTTATTCATACCCTGAACAGAAATATGACAGTGTGGATATAACGCATATACCGAGGTGGAACTCATAAAACTTTGCAACGTCAACACAATTCGACCAGATTCTATGCCACGCAATCCACGCATTCTGATTCCAGGCGGATTACGTGTAACCGGGGTAAAACCGTAGTAGGTCTTTCCCTGATCGTGGGTCACTTTGATGCATTTTGTTTTATATCTGTATCGTCCATCAGTTTCTCCGACTCAATTTAGGGTATGGTAACATAGAGGACAAAGATCCAAATCCCATGTGGAACACACCCCAAGAAACAGTTAAAACTTCCTGGCATCTATGGATATAAAAAACATACCTCAAGATGGGCCTCACCTAAGTAAAACACCCACCCATTACTATTTTACTGGAATCGGATTGCGTACTGAGTAAACTCTGCTGGGTCCACTGTGAATGTCTGTGATTTATCCACACCGTCCATCTATGTTTCCAGCTCATTTAAGGGGTTGATACCAAAATTAAAGCATATCCAAAGCTCAGGTGGACCATACCACAGGAAACAGTGGGAATAATGATTTCCACCCTTGAAACTTTGCTAGTCCCTACAGTGATGCTTATTGGTCATCCAACCTGTTCATAAGATCACAAAAACATGGATGAAGGGAAAACACAAGTATAAGCCTGATCCAAAACTTTTGTGGCCCTCAAAAACATTTCAACGGTGGATGTACAATTCACACGGTTTCCATGGTGTGGTTCATCTGGGCTTTGGATATGCTTCATTTTTGGGCTTAAGTCTTAAACTTATGCGCTAAAATGGATGGTATAAGTGGATAAAATATTTAAAACTAACATCTGCGGTGCCGACTCCCGCCCTTATTTTTTTTAAGAGGCCCACGATATCTATATGAGTTCACTCAGGCCATTAGATGTGTAATCTCATGTTGGGCTAAGAGCCAAAAAAAAATCACGATGATACATGACTCGAGTGGGCCATACAAATGGAAGCAATTGGGAGAGACGTCCACGTCCCTACGGAGACCCACTTGTACGGATTATCTCTGAGGCGGGCAGGACGTAATCCACTGCAAGGAATCCACATTAAAACTGCAATATGGATGGACCTTATAAGCGCCTCAGGACTACTGGATATTGTTAGGAACTGGACCACATATAACCCGACACCCGCATAAAAGGGAAAGCAACTGGGGCCACACTTCTCATGATAAGATTCAGACCTTCATGGATCAGCCAAAGCTGTAGTGTCATTTCTGTAATTTGATAGAAAAATTCATGGCATGAATTCCCCTTATCTTCGTTATCTTTTAGAACGAGAGGCCCAAATGGCATTGCCCTCGTCCATGAAGAAATTCAAGAAGATATGCAAAGCCAGGACGCGTATTAGAAGACCTCCTTACCACCATAAATGCTGGTCCTCCGATCATCCACTATATACGGAGCTCTACCATGATGATCGGAGCCATTCATCTGGTAGGCCACATCAAGGATGGCGGATGATTACATCTAGTTAGAGGACGTTTGCTTATAGAATGTCGACCCTTGACCTTACAGTTTTAACCATCCGTTTGTAGGCCATGTTGGGACCCGTTGGATCATCCAAGAGACTAAATCTTTCCTAATTGGGCCTCCATGATATGGCCCACAAGTTGAACTGTTCCAACCAAATCTCAGAGGATGGATCCCCCCACATACAGTGGACATCACAAGGACTGAAATTTGAGGTGGTCCACAGGACGAGCAATATACAAGTTCCCATACACACGTATAAAAGAATGAAAAAGAAAGAGCTTTATTTACACATCTTCTACCGCTTCTGTTATACAGAAATCAGGTAGAGCCATAAATGGCGAAGCCGGTATCGATTGAAGTATGGAATCCGAGCGGCAAATATAGAGTTGTTAGTACCAAATCAATGCCTGGAACGAGATGGATCCGACTCTTAACCGACCAAGATTGCCGCGTCGAAGTAATCTCTTCTTCTTTCACTCCAATTCTCGTACTATTCCTTGAAATTTTCGACATGAAACATACCTATCTTTCTTCTTTTTCAATCCAGATTTGCACTGAGAAGAAAACCATCTTGTCCGTCGAAGATATTCTCGCTCTGATTGGCAATAAGTGCGACGGAGTGATTGGACAGGCGAGCCTATTGGTCCATTTGCATTTGATTTTTTCATTTGAATAAGAAACAGTTCAATGCTTTTGTAGCTCTCTATAAGTTATACTGCAATTAGTTGCATAGGGATGTGTAGGCAGCCCAGTAGATCCATCTGGACACTACATTTGATCCAACCCAATGTCATTGGTCGCCATGCAAAAACCATGACAATCAGACTATCCTATCCGTCCCATCTATAACCTACAAAATTGACAGACGGGATTGTCTGTTGAAACTAGTCCAATCAGAAATTTGGACCTTTGAATTCATGGGGTCCACGGATGTTTATCAAAGAATTATAGCCATCCTATCCATGAGTTGTTGAACATTCAGATGGATGGGATGATGGGATTGATGTGATTTTTGTAGGGTGGCACACCTGGGTGGGTCATGTTAGTTAAGTTGGTTGTGTGTGGTTTTTACAGTTGACAGAAGATTGGGGAGAGGTACTATTCTCAGCACTGAGCAGGGCAGGAGGGAAGGCTTTCAGTAATATGGCCGTCGGATACAACAATGTGGATGTGAATGCTGCTTCTAAGTATGGGATTGCTGTTGGCAATACTCCTGTAATTTCCTCATATGCATACCCATTTTTTTTTCTTTTTCCTCGTGTGCATCTAGTTAGTTAGTTAGTTTTTTTTTTTTTTTTTTTTTTTTTTTTTTTTTTTTTAAGTACAGTGGTGTTGGCACGTTTGTGCACGTGTGGACCGGTGTGAGAACATGGATAATGTTGCAACTGTGCCCGGCTTCAGGCTGGTTGAACTGAGATGGGTCCACTGGGACCGGCTTTGAAATTGAGCCCCAGTGGTCTAATGGCCCTGATCTTTCAGCCCAAGTCCAGCCCCTATACTGCCATGATCAATGGGCCTTCCATCGAGCTCAAACGGTAAAATGTGTTTTGGTCCTAATGGAGGTGTGAAGGGCACTTTGGTCATTCATGAGGAGTAATAATTAGAGGATAATTTGTTTGGTGAAGGGGTAACATTCAGCGATACAATCTGGACCGTACAAAATGTGGGCCCTTAGTCCAAAACAATTGTGAATAAATGATCCTGACCATTTGATCAGTTGACTTTCGCCAGTTGGAATGGAAATGAGCCATCATTTGTTCATTACAACAGTTAGGATAAACCGATTGTCACGCTTGTGGGTTATGCCCACTACTGACCACATTTCAAATGGCATGGATCATCGCTACCCACCGCTGGGCCAGCACATGAAGCTGTAAATGTGAACCGTGCTCATTGTGCAAAAAAAAAAAAAAAAAAACACCCTTGTGAATTCCATGCAACAATTATCATTTGTTAATAGCACATGAAAGGGAAATGAGAATCTCATCCAACACCAGTTGATTTCTCTGTCCCAAACAGCCCATTTGATCTTGTTTCAAACATCCCATCTTTTTGGGTTTTCTTGAGATAGAAATTGATTGAATTCTTATATGAATTGTATTGGCAGGGTGTTCTTACAGAGACAACAGCTGAGTTAGCGGCTTCGCTATCACTGGCAGCTGCCAGGAGAATAGTTGAAGCAGATCAGTTCATGAGGGCAGGTTTATACGATGGATGGCTTCCTCACTTGTATGATTACCATTCTTACCTCTTGATAGTTGACAAATAACTAAGGCCATGTTTGGATGCACTATTAATAAGTTGATTGTGATAATTATTTTGCTAGAGAAAGAACTGAGTAGATGTCATCTTTAGTATATATTATTCACGATGCATGGACTCTTATCTCATTTCACATATACTAGTCTCAGATACTTCATTATGGATCTCTGCCATCATAACCAGTGGAAATTTATCTGAAAGCCCTCGACTAAGTCGCCGTACTCCCACCTACCCTCAGGAAACACGTTAAGCTCTCCTGTAGCAGTCACTTTCATCATTGGATCGGCCAACATTTTCTTGTAGGAATGTGGTCGATCACAACTTTCCAATCACTCACCTCATCTCCAATGTTGCGGATTTTCTCCTCATTGTTGGGTTCAATGAAATCGAACCAGTTTCGATATCATCCATAATTGCAGAATTTTTCACTGTTGGTCGTTGGACAGTTTTTTGGTCCTGTCAATATCATCGACAGACTGTCAATGATTTCGAGGCTGTCATCGAGAGTGGCTCGATGACATCGATAATTGTTGGAATTTTGACCCCTGGTTGCTGGATAGTTTTTAGTCCTATTTCGATATCATCGAAGGACCGTCGATGATATCGAAGCTGTTATCAAGAGACCTTCGATATCATCGAAGAGTTTTGCAGTTACAATTGCAGAAACGCAAATTTTGCGGATTTTGTTTCCTATTTGGATTCTACCTCTTCCTATTCTTATATAAAGGGGTGTATGCGGGATTGGGGTGTACTCCAGGGTATTCCAGGGTATTCTAGGGTTTCCTAAAGCTTTGCTTAGGGTTATCAAAGGTGAGAGAAAGAGAGAAAGAAAGAGAGAAAGCTTGTGGAAGGGAGGCTATGCTCGTAGAGGTGATCTACCATATCTCAGCTCTTCCACGTCCTCGTAATCGGTGAGATCTCTTCGTCTTCTTTGTTTCTCTTATTATTTATCTACTCCTGTATGAGTGAAGAAGGTTTGATTCAAGCGGTGTGTGCTTGTGATCTGTTATAACATTCTGCTTTATAGTGGATTGTTGATCTAGACGAGGTCCCGTGGTTTTTACCTCTTTGAGGGTTTTCCACGTAAAAATCCCTGGTGTGGTGTGGTTTATGTTTTGATTTAGTTCATTGCATTATTATTCCATAAATCTGGTATGTTTTGGAAGGCTAGATCCTAAGGTTTTGTGCAAGGCCCCCAACAAAGTGGTATCAAAGCTAAGTTCATTTAACGGGTAGGATCGGTTTTGAATTATGGAAGGTGGCTCATCAAGGATGATCAACCTCAATGGTTCTAACTGGACCATATGGAAGGCTAAGATGGAAGACTTGCTTTATTGCAAGGACCTATATTCTCCAATTTTAAGCATATCAACAAAATCCAAGGATATGTTTGATGATGATTGGAAGAAGATGGACCGAAAGACGGTGGAGTTTATTAGACAATAGTTGGACGATTCCGTCTTTCACCATGTGTCTACGGAAACCTCAGCCACTAGCGTATGGCTGAAATTAGAAGGGCTGTATGAGAGGAAGACAGCCAGTAATAAAATATTCCTGATAAGACGACTTGTAAATCTCAAGTTCAAAGATGGTGGTTCTGTAGCCAAGCATATGAATGAGGTCAGCAATATAGTGAACCAGCTCTCCGCTATGAAGATGGTCCTGGATGATGAATTGTAGGCTTTACTTTTACTTAGTTCTTTGCTTGACAGTTGGGAGACATTGGTGGTGTCTCTAAGTAACTCTGCGCCAGACGGAAAGATTTTCATGGAACAGGTAACCAATTGTCTCTTCAATGAGAAGACAAGGAGGAAGTCTCAGGGGCCACTCAGTAAGAAGCCCTTGTGACACAAAAACAAGGGAGAGGAAAGAACAGGAAGGGCGGGAAAGCCCGAGATAAATCAAGAGGCAAGTTGAGTAAAAGAAAAAGATGTTGAATGCTGGAATTGTGGCAAGAAGGGTCACTATAAGCATGAATGTCGTAAGGCTAAAAACGACAAGAAAGGAAAAGGAAAGGAAGATTAATCAGATTCTACTATGGTCGCTTCAAATAGCGACATTGTAGTTATTCTTTTAACAGATCACGATATATGTCTCACGGTTACGAGTCAGAACACCGACTGGGTGATAGACTTGGGAGACTCGTTTCATGCGACTTCACACAGGGACTTCTTCACAAGCTACAACTCAAGTGACTATGGGACTGTGAAGATGGAAAATTCTGGTGTATCGAAGATCGTGGGAGTCGGCCATATTTGTGTGAAGACCGATGTGGGCTGCACATTGGTTCTCAAGGATGTGAGACATATCCCAGACCTTCGCCTCAACTTAATGTCAACGGGAAGGTTAGATGATGATGGCTATGAAAGTCGGTTTGTTGGTGGGCGGTAGAAGCTCATCAAGAGTTCGTTGATCACAGCTAGAGGAGAAAAGTGTTGTATCCTATACAAGGCAAGTGTCAGTATATGCAAGGGTGGGTTGAATGCAGCAGAAGATTCAGCTATTGACATGTGGCACAAGCGTCTAGGCTGCAGAGTGAAAAATGTCTTCAACTACTAGTAAGGAAGCGGCTCCTTCTAGACGTGACAGGTACACTTCTCAAAACCTGTCTTGATTGTTTATCAGGGAAACAACATAGAGTTTCATTCATTAAATCTGTTTCTCATGTTAATAAAGTGCATGCATTAGATTTGGTTTATTCTGATGTTTGTGGTCCTATGAGGACAAAAACCTTAGGTGAGGCATTGTGTTTTGTCACTTTTATAGATGATGCATCTAGGAGGGTTTGGGTTTATGCTTTAAAATCTAAGGACGAGGTCTTTGGTGTATTTAAATTGTTTCATGCTATGGTCGAGAGAGAGGCAGGTAAATCATTGAAGTTCATCCGCACTGACAATGGTGGCGAACATTAGCGACTTTCATGAGTATTGAAAGTCCCTGGGTATAAGACATGAACAGACGGTTCTCAAGACCCCCCAGCATAATGGTGTAGCTGAACGAATGAATCGCACAATTGTTGAGAGAATCAGATACATGTTATCCCATGCGAAGTTGTTCAAGATGTTCTGGGGAGAAGCAATGCCACAGCAGTGTATTTGATAAACAGGTCTCCATCAGCCCCGTTGAATGGAGAAGTACCTAAGAAGGTGTAGACTGGACAGGATTCATTGTATAGTCATCTCAGGGTATTTGGATGCAGGGCATTCGTTCATGTACCAAAGGACGAGAGGTCCAAGTTCGATATGAAGATTAGAAAGTGTGTGTTCTTAGGGTACGGTGATGAAAAATCGGTTACAGATTGTGGGATCCGACCGAGAGGAAGATCGTCAGGAGCAAAGATGTGGTTTTCTTTGAAGATCAGTGTATAGAAGACATTGGTAAGCCAGAGAAGAACCAACCCAGTTCAGGTGAACTAGAGAACATGGATCTAGTTACTCCTCCCGTGGTGCCTGATGACGGGGGAGTACAGCAAGGTGCAGAGGACGAGGGAGTTCCTTCAGAAGATGGACCAGGGGAGCAGCCCCCACTTGATCCACCTGTTGAGTCACAGGTGAGGAGGTCATCTACGGACAGACAGCCGTCCAAAAGGTACTCGCCGCATGAGTACATTATGCTCACTGATGAGGGAGAGTCAGAAGATTATTATGAGGCCCTAGCCGATGAGCATAAGGGGAAGTGGTTGAAAGCTATACAAGAGGAAATGGAATCCTTACATAAGAATCAAATCTATGACATGGTGAAACTCCCTAAAGGCAAGAAAGGTTTGAGCAACAAGTGAGTATTCAGAAAGAAGGTTGAGCAGAAGAATTCACAAACGAGGTTCAAGGCCAGACTTGTGGTGAAAGGGTTTAGTCAGAGGAAAGGCATAGACTTCGAGAAGATATTCTCACCAGTAGTAAAGATGACATCCATAGGGGTGTTGCTTAGGTTGGCAGGTAGCATGGATCTGGAGAGAGAGCAGTTAGATGTTAAAACTACCTTTCTCCATGGTGACCTAAAAGAAGAGATCTACATGCTCCAACTAGAGTAGTTCGAAGTCAAGGGCAATGAGCATATGATGAGTAGGCTGAAGAAGAGCTTGTATGGGCTAAAACAAGCTCCATGGCAATGGTACAAGGAGTTCGACTTGTTTATGTTACAGCATGAGTATGACAGAATGGAGTCAAACCACTGTGTGTTCACGCGCAAGTTTTCAAATGGTGATTTCTTAGTTCTGTTATTATACGTTGATGACATGGTCATCATAGGAAAATACATCAAGAAGATCGATAGGCTGAAACAGGAGTTGAGCAAGTCGTTTGCGATGAAAGAATTAGACCTGGCTAAACAGATCCTAGGAATGGAAATAACACGTGACAAAAGTAGTGGGAAGCTTTGGCTGTCACAAGAGCGGTATATTGAGAAAGTCCTAAAACGGTTCAATATGAATGCAGCAAAGCTGGTCAGTACTCCACTGGATGGTCACTTCAGATTGAGCGATAGACAATGTCCCGAGACGAAGGCAGAGGTGGAAGAGATGCAGAAGATACCATACGCGTTAGCAGTAGGAAGTTTGATATATGCTATGGTGTGTATACGCCCAGACATAGTATATACGGTTAGTGTTGTCAGCAGGTATCTTGTCAATCCTTGCAAAGAGTATTGGGCAGTGGTGAAATGGATACTACAGTATCTAAGAGGCTCATCCAGGTTGAGCCTATGCTATGATGACGGAAAACCTATGTTAGAGGGCTACATAGATGCAGATATGGTAGATGACATAGACTCTGGGAAGTCTACATTGGGGTTCATGTTCACGTTTGCAGGAGAAGCGGTTTCTTGGCAAAGCAAGCTACAGAAGGTCGTAGCATTGTCGACGATAGAAGCCGAATACATTGCAGTCACGGAGGCATATAAAGAGATGCTTTGGATGAAGAGGTTCCTACAGGAACTTAGCCTGAAGCAGGAGCAGCATGTAGTCTATTGCGATAGCCAAAGTGCTATATACTTGAGCAAGAATCCAAGTCAGCACTCCAAGTCGAAGCACATAGAGATTCGGTATCACTGGATCAGGGATACTTTGGAACAGAATGTGTTGCAACTTAAGAAGGTCTACACGGATAATAATAGGTCAGACATGATGACCAAGGCTTTGCTCAAGGGCAAGTTTGAAGTTTGTAAAAACCGGGCTGGCTTGAAGAAGGTGGATTCCTCTTGAGTCGAAAAGGGGAAGATTTTATGGGAATTTTCTCCTCATTGCTGGGTTCGATGAAATCGAACCAGTTTCGATATCATCAATAATTACAAGATTTTTCACTGCTGGTCGTTGGACAGTTTTTTGGTCCTGTCGATATCATCGACAGACCGTCAATGATTTTGAGGCTGTCATCGAGAGTGGCTCGATGACATCGATAATTATTGGAATTTTCACCCCTAGTTGCTGGACAATTTTGGTTCTGTTTCGATATCATCGAAGGATCGTTGATGATATTGAAGCTGTTATCTAGAGACCTTTGATATCATCGAAGAGTTTAGCAGATGTAATTGCAGAAACGCAAATTTTGCAGATTTTGTTTCCTATTTGGATTCTACCTCTTTCTATTCTTATATAAAGGGGTGTATACAGGATTGGGGTGTACTCCAGGGTATTCTAGGGCTTCCTAAAGCTTTGCTTAGGGTTATCAAATGTGAGAGAAAGAGAGAGAGGAAGCTTGTGGAAGGGAGGCTATTCTCGTAGAGGTGATCTACCATATCTCAGCGCTTTCACGTCCTCATAATTGGTGAGATCTCTCTATCTTCTTTATTTATCTTATTGTTTATCCACTCCTGTGTGAGTGAAGAAGGTTTGATTCAAGCGGTGTGTGCTTGTGATCGGTTGTAACATTCTGCTTTATAGTGGATTGTTGATCTGGACGAGGTCCCGTGGTTTTTACCTCTTTGAGGGTTTTCCACGTAAAAATCCCTGGTGTGGTGTGGTTTATGTTTTGATTTAGTTCATTGCATTATTATTCCATAATTCTGGTTTGTTTTGGGAGGCTAGATCTTAAGGTTTTGTGCAAGCCCCCCAACATCCAACACCTCCAAGTTGAACTTGAAAAATAACATAACTGAATTTTGGTTCTGCCTTCATTGTAGTACCAAGAAGTTAATTCCAATTTTGTCATTTCCACTCTGTCTGATTTTAACATTTCAACTAAGTATTGCATCCAGATGCAGCCCAAACGTAGCTAACATAAATTCATGAATTGGGTTCTTGTTTTCAATAGGTATGTTGGTAATTTACTCAAGGGGCAGACGGTTGGAGTGATTGGAGCAGGTCGTATTGGATCTGCATATGCTAGAATGATGGTAATTTGTTCGGCTTCAGCCACTACTGGTATTTCCCAAAGAAAAAAAAAAAAAAAAAAAAGGAATAAATAAAATGGCTAGTTTCAAGTGGAGAAATACAATGAGTACTTGTCCAAGTCTAGTCTCCCCATACTTGTCAATGCACAGTGCTTATGCGAGATCAGGGTCTTACGTCTGATAGGCCATTGCCCAAAAATCTGGCAGGTTTGGACATCAGTGGGAAACATATCTAGGAAAAAAACAATGGACAGTTAAACTTTTTTTTTATTTTAACCAAGGCAATGATAGACATTCATGATAAATGCGTTGCCCACCTGATGACCTGACCGGCCTCGTGTGCCAAGTGAGGCCAACCTTATGAATGGCCCTGATCACTGGGAAGAGTAGATTTGGATAGTTACTGTATCAAGTAGCCATTAGCACTGTTCTAAAGTAAGCATTAAGGTTTATGTAAAACCACACTGGAGCTGAGAGTTAAAAAAGATTAACATAAGCATAAATGGTGGAAAATGTTTGGCATTTGGCCTTCTAGTCTATGTAAGACAGTTTCTGTTTTGCATTCAAGATTAGCTGCATTCATTAATAGAGATTTATTTGCATCCAAGCACACTTTAGTGTTACATTAGACCGACAGTTTAAATCTTCCAGTCACAAACCTGCCGTGGCCACATTTCTACATGGGAACATGTAAAGGTCAAACCCCACTTTCCTAATAAGATTTCACATGTCGTAACAAGATGTGTAGGCATGAATTGTAGTCCAGAACCAGAGATACAAACAACACCATGAGAAGAAGGGGCAGTTACAAAATAAAAGAGAAATAGATTAACCCATTTTGATTAGGAAATGCATGAATCTGTTCAGGTCATTATAGACAGTTTTTTACTATGATTTGTTCTTCTTTAACAGATTGAGGGTTTCAAAATGAACCTCATATACTATGATCTGTATCAGGCTACTCGACTTGAGAAGTTTGTAACAGGCATGTCATCCGTTTTTCTTTTTTTCTTTTTTTCTTTTTTTTCTTTTTCCCCCTACCATCTTACTGCTGCCTGCCATTTCTTGTTAAGGTTGAACTGAAAATTGAATTTCTTTGTTTGTCCCTGCCTGTAATTCCTCTGCAGCTTATGGGCAGTTCTTGAAATCCAATGGTGAGCAACCTGTGATGTGGAAAAGAGCTGCTACCATGGAAGATGTCCTCAGAGAGGCTGATGTGGTTAGTCCTTATGGTTTGAATTGTTATGTTTTTATCATCTTGATCATGATTTTAATAGCCCTTGTAGTGGAACTTCTCGATCAGATAAAATTTTAAGTTTGCATTTAGGGATTGTTTGATAAAACACGAAAATAGTTATTGTATCTATATATATTTTGTTTGTGATGCATCTGGTAAAAAGAAAAATTCACCAAGCTTCATTGCACATCCAAATGTTTATCCTTATCCTTGAGGGAGTATTTTGTGTCTTTCAGATAAAAACAACTATTGGTGAATTTTCTTTTGCAGATTAGCCTTCATCCAGTTTTGGATAAAACTACGTATCATCTGATTAACAAAGAACGCCTTGCGATCATGAAGAAGGTCAGAACTTGGTTCTACCAGCCTACTCTTTTTACTATTTTTGTATGAGATGTTTTTATGCTTGATTTTTCCAAGAAAATACATATGTTGGATTAAGATAAAAGTAATCCTCAATTACAGGAAGCTATCCTTGTGAATGCAAGTAGGGGCCCTGTGATCGATGAAGCAGCACTAGTGGAGCATCTGAAAGTGAATCCCATGTTTCGAGTTGGTCTTGATGTGTTCGAGGTAATCATATACCTTCCAATCTGCCAATTTGAATTCCAGGCAGTAGAGTTACAAATTTACTTATCCATTCATGGGTTTTCAACAGGATGAACCTTTCATGAAGCCCGGACTAGCTGACCAGAAAAATGCCGTCATCGTACCCCACATTGCTTCTGCTTCCAAGGTGAAAAAAGAACAACATAAAATAAATTGGTGGATCATTGCGTTAGGATAAGAACTAGAAGAAGACAAAAACTTCCATATTCATGTGGAAGAAACCAGTGTAGATGATGTGTAATTGATATAGGAAGAAAGTTTCCTGGCACCAGCCCCGAGCCGGATTGCTTTGGCTCAATCGCACTGAAGCTAAAGCCCTGTGGGTTGGGGCTTGTGCATGAGTTTTGAGGCCCAATAACTAATTCGTTATTGTTGGAGAAACCCAAAATTCCCCTTTTGAGGAATTGAGTGGGGGTTGCCATAGTGACTGAACAAATATAAATTGAATATCAATTGGAAAGCTAGGAATTAATAAATGGAATCGAACAGGAATCGTAGGAAAAAGTTAATTTAGAATACATTTCTTTCCCTTTTAACTTTTATTATTTTGCTACATAAAGGTCCAGTGGACTCCCTAGTCCAATCTTTTTTGTTTAATGCTGTTTCGCTGGGTATTTGGTTGGGGAAGTGGTTTGAGCCTGGGCTGGGTTAGATCATAGATGGCAAATTGGCATGGCTTGGACAATCCTCGGTCCAACCAGCCATATTGTCAGATATAGCTATGCTTCTCAATTCTATGCATAATCATTTTCTTTTCTTCTTCCATTAGTGGACTCGTGAAGGAATGGCCACTCTTGCAGCTCTAAATGTATTGGTATGTTGAAAACTTATGGCCTAATCAAGTTCGATTTATGAAAACTAATCTGATTCCAGCAATTTAAACACCATTTCCTTGTTGATTTACTAATAGGGAAAAATCAAAGGGTACCCAATTTGGTCTGATCCAAATCGTGTAGAACCGTTCTTGGATGAGAAGTCTCCAGCTCCAGCTGCATGCCCCAGCATCGTCAATGCAAAACAACTCGGTATATCTTTCGCCTTGTAGACTCTAACAATCTTCTCTCTCTCTCTCTCTCTCTCTCTCTCTCTCTCTCTCTCTCTCTCTCTCTCTCTCTCTCTCTCTCTCTCTCTCTCTCTCTCTTTCTCTTTTGGTTTGTTTGTTTGTTCAATGATCTGAAATTTCTTTTGCATCTTAATGTAGGCCAAACCACTTCGAAGCTTTAAGCGGGAAATCGAATATATGCATCGTTTAAATATAGAATTATGTACAGTGAAGGTGGAATGGACTTTAATGGGCTTTTGCTTTCCTGGAAGAAGAGTTGATAAGACTGTATTTGTATCTCTTATTACGTATTGACCAGCTTCTCGTATCAAAATTTAAGATCTTTCAACCATTTCGGCTATCCATCTTCATTAGCATGTTGCGTTAAAACATTTTTGGGCAGATGCCTTCTTTTGTGGTAACTCTTCTGCCATACTCGTCTTGAAATGTACAGCAATTTGAACCCCTAAGTGACTTTCCCATTATAGATAGATCATACTGATGAAACATTAATCTTAACTATCTGAGTTTGGCCATTCAATTTCCAACTGATAGTCATCAATTGGATGGTTAGGATCGTTCAACTAGTGTATTTTGTGTATGCTCCACACAATGGGCCCGCTTCAGACAGCCCAGATCAATATGGTGATCGTAACACAATGTTGCTTTGATTTTCTCTTTTGGATTTGAACCTAATGCTTTCGTACTAGAACTTCTTTTGCAAACTCGATAACCTTTTAACAATTTTTTTTTACGCTAAGAATTTTTTTTATTACAAACCAGGGGATAAAGGCCTTCAAAATTACACTAGAGGATACAAGACACTAAAGAAAGTAAAGAGAAAAAAAAAGGAAAGCCTACAGCCTAAGCTAGAGAACATACAAAAAGAAAATCCTAGTCTAGGAAAAGAACAGAGAGAAAAATGAAATTGCATGGATTGTCTATCATGGCATGCAGAAACTTAGCAGAGTTTAGAATTATGGCTTAGTCCCAAAGGGGAGTTAATAGGATCACTTAAAAAATAATAATAATAATAATTAAGAACAATTAATAGTTAGGCATCCAAGCCAAGTTGTTTTAAGGATATAAACTATAAATAATTCTACTAATTGAGCTAGTAGTCTATGATAAGAGATGTGAAATACACATTATGTGTGTTATAATTTAAGTATCTAGCATACATTCTAATCCATATGAATTAAACAGATTCAATGATAAGCAAGAATAGAAATGCATCCACATAAGCAAGCACAAACACAACGATGTATAGTGTGTCACACTCTAAACTTAGGAACCGTGCTCACAAAATTCTCAGCTGCCGAATCTAGTGTCGACAACCTCCGTTGTAGCCCCATTTTCGATCCCAACTCCCATGCATTATGTTCCGATCTTGGGATCCTACGAGGAGGATTTTCAGAGTGATTTTTTTCATAAATGAGTATAACCACAAGTATACCCAACACACAAAACATCATCACCACATATCCACTAATATAATCTTTGAGTACAATGCTGGAAGGGGAAATAGAAGATGCATCACCTACAGTGTAAACAAACGCACATAAGTTTCCTACGAAGCTCAGTAGAGTGCGTATGTGCGTGCACAATTCATATAACAATAATACATATATCAGAGTATACGGAAGATGATGAAGGGTTAAATTGCCAAGTCCATGAATGTTGTTAGCCATGCCAAGGCTATGCAATGCAAAGCCTATATGACCGAGTGTCATATACTAGGGATGCAACGTAAAACATGTCAATCCTCAACTAGTTTACATATAATTACAGTTCATATCTGGAAACATCACCGGGGTCTAGTACACTCTAATAATGATTGCCGCCCCATCGCATGCATGACCAAGTGAGTGGAAGAGACCTCACTATCCACCTTACCAATAGTATGTCAATGCCCACTCGGCTCGTCGATAGTGGACCCATTTACGAGCAGGTTAAACTCAACCAAGCTTACAGCTCCCTACCCTCGGGCGGATAAGGTCACACCCATTTTCAACTGAGTACGACACAGTGGGAGACGCAGCCTAGCGGTGTTTGGCACTCGGGTGCTCATGTTATCCACTCGGTCTCGACGTTGAAGTATCCTACTGGTACCACAAGGGTTTAGGGGCTTTCACCTAAGGACATCCATAACGCCCTAATGCTAAAACATATATTTTCAGTATCCAATCTAGTCATCTACGATATTCCTATTGAGGCTACAACCTTAATGTCGTTAGGGTATAATGTCATTGTGACATACAAGATGCAAAATACATGAGTCATACCATTCAAGTCATGCACCAAACCTGCGTGTACCGTACGATCATGTGGGGCAACTTTATCTCATATGGGGTCCTCTAAGTATCTTAAGTCGAAAGGCGTATACTATGATCAATTGTCATTCACAACATGCATACAAATGATGCGTATGGTCATATAAGTGGGCATGATATCATTACACTAAGCATGTTATTAGTGTTCCTATCAGGCCAAGTCATTAGCATGTTATCAGACATATCAAGCAATAATCAGCTTTAATTAGCACATCATATACAGAGAATGGGACCCGAACAACGGGCCCCACTAGAAATGTAAAGGTTAATGTGGCATGGCCCACTTAAGACTAGAATCAGCCCCATACTTAGGCCTGCACACATAAAGGAGATAACAAAACAGATGTATGATTTGGATAGAATATATATATATATATATATATATATATATATATATATATATATATATATATATATATATATATATATATATATATATATATATGGAACTATGGCTGGCCCCTTATTAAGGTTAGATAACAATTAAATATTACAGTGACCCTACGAAGATTTCCAATGGCAGACACTCAACTACTCTATTTTCATAATGTGGCCCACTTAAATCCAAGCCCTGCACCCCTACCAAGATGGAAGGTAGGGTAGACAACCCCCCCCCCCCGAAGGTGGGACCCTAAAATGGGCTCCACAACCCTAGTTGGCTAGAAAATAAACATCAGAGAGGCCCAAGGAAACTTTTAACAATAGACATCATTGCCCTCATTGTTTCCTACGGCACGACCCACCTGAGATCTGGATTGGCCAGTTTTTGGGCTCCTAGCCTAAAATGATTTGGCAAAATAAATGGGAGGCATGGATGAAATACATGCACTATCGTGGGTCCCATGAGTGGGCCCCACTCCATGTCCGCCCACCCTTTGAACGCTGCAACAACGCCAGAGATTGGGTTTTAATTATATATGTATGTGTGTGTGTGATGGCCCACATTCAGATGATCCGATCCGTCCATAGGATAGGCTAGTTCGAGAGGAGTCCATATGCATCTTGAAGATTAACTTCTTTTTCAGGGTCACTTCTTGAAGTTCATAATCAAACATATCACAATCATTTGAAGAAGTGATTCTGTCTATAGTAATAAAGGTTTTCAATTCATTTGCATTTTCCTGGTTTGTTTCATGAGTTTCAGAATTAGTTTCAGACTCTGATGATTCATCCCAAGTAGCTATCATGCCTTTTCTTCTAGATTTATCCTTTTTAGGACATTTAGAGGCTAAATATCAATATTCATAATAGTTGAAACATTGGGTGTATTTTGTTTTAGATTTCTAAAATTTTGAATTTCTTTTTCTTTTATCAAATGGTTTTTTAAAATCTGTTCTTTTCTTATTTTTAAATATTCTATAAAATTTCTTTACCAACATAGCCATATCATCTTCATTTTCATTAATATTAGAATTTACATTAAAATCTTTTAAATTAGATTTAGAAGCTTTAAGAGCAATGGACTTGATTTTAGGAGATTTAAAATTCAGCTCATAAGTTTGAAGAGAACTGACTAACTCCTCAACCTTCATGGTATCTGTAACCCTCAATTCCTATATACCAGTAACTTTTGAATTAAACTTATCAGGAAGTTGTTCACAACCCCAAGTGTAGGGTCGCAATGTAGTAATAACTGGGTGAGACCGAGGTCAAATCCACAAGGACTAATCTTGTGTGTATTCTGAAAGTAACTAGACTCAGAACTAGAAGAAGATATAAACCTAAATCTGAAATAGTTGAGAGATTAATTTTGAATAAGGTAATTAAAACTTATAAATTTAAAAGTGGTAAATAGGGTACCAAGGGTCCACTTGTAGCAATTGGGAGGCTACCTTGCTTAATTCAAGGACGCAACTGGAATTAGAGTCTTATCATATCCAATTGGTAATAAGAGATTTGTCAGATCTCTGAACTTCTCATAGATCTAATCATTAATGGATGAGAGTTGTGAGGATTTGGAAGTGATTCTATCACTTAACCATGCCAAGGAGACAAGGCAAACAACAAGACAACCAATCATAAGAGAATTGTGAAGGTTCAGAAGGATTCCATCATCCTACCATGCCCAAGGGACGATGGTGAACAACAGAATTTCCTAATTTCACAATCTCAATTCAGGAAAAGAAAATATTTCAAGCTATCACAAATCTATTGTAAATTGTCACAACAAACCATTAAAAACTAAAAATATTCCTTAATAATCAAATTAGAATCCAAGAGAGTTCAACAAAACATGAATCAAAACAAAACAAATATCTTAATCACGCTACAAGCTTCACCTCTTAGCCCTAGCTAAGAGGTTCACCATAGACATGATTGAACTAAAGACTCTTAAACAAAATATCAACTAAGGAAGAAGAAGAAAAACTCCCGGACGGTGGCTCCTCTCTTTAAACCCTAGAAGATGCTTAGGAACATCTTAGGAACTCCTATTTATAGTTGTGTAACTCCAACTTTCGCACTGAGTTGGAAAAATTCAGAAATTGCCTCAAATTTACGCAATCCTCGCAATATCTGCGTAACCCTCAGCGAGTCGAGGACCACCTTTGACTGGTCAAGGGTTACCTTCGTCTAGTTAAGGACCCTCTTCGACTGGTCGAAGATCACATGAATTTAGAATCTGATGTTACTAGAGTTCAAGTCGAAGTTTCCTCAACTAGTATAGCAGGAGCTTAGACGAGTTGAAGCAGACCTTGGACTAGTCTAAGATCACGCAAATTCACTTCAAAACTTTGATTCTCTTCATTCTTGACTTGGTTTCCTTGAATCTTTGGCATATGAATTCTTCATTCTTGGTCTTTTAAGATCCAATCTTTGGCTTGGTAATTCTTGAGCGTTAAATACATACTTTTAGCATCCTTTTCAATCCAAGCTCTTAAATTCACTTTGCAACACAAACATGATTAAAATAGAACATTAAGCATTATCATGTTCATAAAACTAAGTAATAAATTGGGGATAATATGCAATATTTGACCCTCAACACAATCCCTAACTAGCATTTTCCTAGTCCCGAGCAAAGTATGAGAAAAAATATTTTGAGAACCACAGGACAATTTCTATAAGCTCAAGTGGTTTTTAAAACAATCTATGTAATAGAATTCTAAAATACATCAATGTTGAGCATTACTTTCACTTAAACTGTAGCACTCGGTAAATTTCATAATCAAGTTTAAAGTATTAATCCATAAATTAGAACAATGATAACATTAATAATCAAAAGTGCATTTAAAACAACCAAAACATAAAACGAAGTTGCCTTACAGTTCATCTTTTAATTCCTTTTTTTATTCCTCCAACTTTTGATTTTTTCATCGATGGCTTTCAAACTATGTCAATCTTTTTAAGGATCTTTAATAGGTGGCCTTTTCAAAGACAACTGTTTTTTTTTTAGCTAGTTTAAAAAAAAAAAAAAAACATAATGGACAAATTCCCCAGGTTGGTTCCTTTTATGCTAAATAATCCACAAGTTAACAATTCAATGTTGACTAAAGATTTAATGTGAAAGCTAGATGTGACATGTGAAATCATGACTCGATCGATATTTAAAACTACTACTCATGGATTAATAATTCGAACTTAACTTTGAAATCTCCAAGTAACCGAATCTAAGAAACATAAATCATCAACATTAAGCATCTTATAATTCTAATTTTTAAAAATTTTGCGTTTTTCCATTTTATTTTTTATTTTTTTGTGCTCAATGACTAAGAAAACTACTGATTAGTTTACCTAATCCCTCATCCCCAATCTAAAATCTACATTGTCCTCAATGTAAAAGAAATAAGCATGTTTTGCAAAAGAGACAACGAAATTAAAGGAAAAGTGACGAAAAGATAGTACTTGATGAAGGAATTTTGTGGCTTTTCCAATGATCTCAGTATAAAATGGTTTAACACAAAACTAAACAATTGAAAGCAAACTATCCTAAATAGGAGAAAGCAAACTATCTTCAACAAGGGAAAGCAAATTATCCTAACTAGGAAAGCAGGGAAAAACTACTCAATCATGCCTCAAGGTTCTTCCTCCGGCCAGTATCTTGATAAATTCCTCAGTAGATTTCTCAACAAGATTATCCAAAAGCCCTTTTTGCAATAGACTCGGATGCCCTGGAGCATGAATTTGTAAAGAAATTTATGGACCTTAGCATAAGGTTTCTTTTTAATCTCCTGAGGTGTCCAAAGTATATACGATTCACATGTGATAGAAAAAGTTTCATTGTTTGTACTCCATAGTGAATCAGAGGCTACAAGTGGATAGAATTTAGAAAAATCCTCAGCAGATGATGTAGTCTCAACACATTCCAAAGTTTCAGACTTCGGTTCAATTTTCAGGTCCTCCTCCTTTGCCGATAAACATTTACGATATAGGGAAGGAGGGGCTTCAGAATAATGGTTTTCTCAATCAGCAACAATTACTAAAGAATGTCTTATGAGGCATCCACTATTTTTTTTTATCATGGGATCATTTGAATCTGTAAAGTGTGCCAAGCAATCGTCTAAAGAGTTGGGAAATTCAGTTGAGAGTGACTCATTTTCCACATTGAAGTTTATGATGATCTGCCCAAGGATTCCATCGTCTCTGAAAGTGGATGGAAGCATGATCTCTTGCTCTTCATCACGATGAGAATAAATCATCACTGAATGTATCTTGTCTTACCTTACATAGGTAGATTGAAAATCAGCAGGCGAAGAATTGATGTAAAAACTTTGTTCATCGGTGCTACTCAGTAAAGACATTGTATGGTTAAGGGTTGACAACTCAGATGGTGGCCTCAACTAGATGGTTTCAAATTTCAGAATCATATCGACTAACACGTCCATCTTCCGAATCATATCATTCAATTCAGGGGAGTGGTCTAAACATACCTCACAAAAGTTGGAAGGGTTAGTCGATAGTGGTTCATCTGTAAATGCTATCTTATCTAGCTCCTAGGTTTGTCAAATTTTATAGTGCTAAAACCTCTTGGAATCTATATCTTGTTTAGTTGTTACTGTAAAATCAACTTCATGTCTTCCTAGCAAATCTTGTCTACATTCAAGTACAAGATTAAGAAGTTCAAGTATAAGATCAAGAAGTTCAAGAACAACATCAAGAAGTTCAAGTACAAGTTCAAGAGGTTCAAGAGCAACATCAAGAAGTTCAAGTACTAAATCAAGTCTTCAAGCTTCAACTACATCAAGAGAATGATATGTGATGATTCAATCTCACAAATAAGGTTTGTTTGACCTCAGATTGACCTTACGATAAGTCATATAATTTACATTTATATCATAGATCATTTGATAATTTTATAGGTCATTTTTCGACTAGTCCTAGTCATGGTTCGACTAGTCTAGATACTGGCTCGACCAGTCTAAGAATTTTCTCGACCAGTCCAAGGTCATATAATTTGCATTTATATCATAGATCAAAATTTTTTGTTGGATCCTCAATCAGTCTTGGAGACTGCTCGACCGGTCGTATAGGCTTGACTCAAAGTCCAGCAAGCATTTCAGGTCTCACTCGACCAGTCGAGTAACGATCTTATCTTATCGCACTAGAAATTTTAAAATGTTGTTGGTCCTTCGACCAGTCGAACCGACCACTTGGCCAGTCGAGCGAACAATATTTTTGCCTATAAATTGAGGTCAATTTTCAAAGTTTTACATTTCATTCGAAAAGATATTAAAGTCACAACTCTGAAAACTCTGACCCCATTATTGTGAAGCTATTGTGAGGTTTTTATAAAATATTTTAATAGCTTTTTGGTTAGTCAATTCTTTGATCTCTTGATTCCATTCTATTTGATATTAAAGGGGATTTTTGAATTTAACCCTTTATGAGATCCAAGAAGTTGAATCCAAAGTAGCCTAAGGTTGGATTTAATTTAAAATTCATTTAGACCTAGAACCCTATCATTTGAGAGAATGAACATTGAACATTCTACGTCTCCAAAGAAGCGGTTCTACTAGGCTACATCGAAGTACTTCTTCAGATAAGTTTAATTTCAATTTTATGTATTTGGTTTGTAAGATTGCAAGAAAATCTTTAATTTTTGGTTTCGACTGAAATAGCCAGAAAATCTCAGTGAATGGGATTTTTAATTGTGGTAGCCCATTGAAAACACAATTGTGAAAGTTTTAGGTGAACCTTGGAAAACATATTTCTTAGTGAAAACCAATATCCCGTGGATGAGGATATTGGGAGTGGAGTAGTTGTGTGATTGTTTTCTAACAGTTGGTGTACATATAAGCGAACCACTATAATTGCTGGAGTTGTGGTGAATGTTTATTATTGTGCGTTTGTGGTGAATGATTGTAATTTATTTTCTGCACATGTGGTGAATGTTGTAGTAGTAGTAGATATTTATTTCTGTTTTATTCTTTACTCCTCTATATTGGTTTGGGACTTCGATACACCGACCATTCTAGGAATCAGGTTGTCCTACCATAAGCCTTTGGTTTTTGGTGTAAGGTTGTCCTTATAACAACATCTGTATCAACCTCTCAATACTTGTGCATTTGAGGTTGCTATTTATTTATGCTATTTGAAATTGATAAGTGTTATCTTTCTCTATTTCTTTCTTAATTCCGCATTTAAATTTTAATTTGGCATAGTCTTAAATTTTAAATTTAAATTTTAAATTTGAAATTGATAAGTGTTATCAACTAAGACTCATAGCTCGGCCTTTTCATCATCTTCCACATTTAAATCGGTCATGTCAGATGGGTAGAGTAGATCACTATGCTTGACAACTTTCAGAACCTCTTAATCATTGATATAGGCCAAACTTGAGATTGAATCCAAGGGGATTTGAGTTATACATTCATGATTGTCATCCCAATACTCATCAACTTCCAATTCAGTGCAGTACACATGTGGACTGAGATTTCTTTTCTCACATTTTGTTCCTAGATTAGGTTGAGGTTCGAATAAACTAACATCTTCCTCATCATTGAAACCAAGTGTGTCATGTTAGTGAAGTGTGTTAGTATCATTATATTTGAAAGACACCCACATCTCTTGGTCATTCCTTTGGACCATCATCTAGATCGACTCGTCGGTAAATTGAACCATATGCTCCTTAACACAATCCAACTCTTCATTCTCAATTTCAGTATTCTCTATAATCGCATCACTTAAACCCCACTGTTGTATATCTTTTATAAGTTCTTCAAATCTTTGGATTGTGTTTTGCTAGATGAACTCTAGAGTTTGTGTGGAATTCTAAAGTAAATTCTCTTAGATCATTTCTTGTTGGATCTCAAAGGTATAGGACCCAAGAGAATTGTCACTATGATGCATTGTTGATTTAACTTCCCAATCTTGATGTTTCCACTGATCATAAGTAGGGAGTTAGGAATGAAGAACTGGATTGGGTTGAGGCTGGGGTGAACTAGCCTCCATTAGCTTATTGAGGTGCGATTCAAGCGCTTCTATCGTTCTTCTGATTCCAATAAAATCGTTTGTGTTACCCTGAAGTGACTCCTCTTAGATCATTTTTGGTTGGGTTTCAAAGGTGGAGGACCCAAGAGAATTGTTACTATGATGTGTTGATGTTTCATCTTCCACATATCTTTGTTTCCACTATTCATAATCATATGGGTCATAAGTGGGAGAGTCTGGTGGTTGTTGATACATATTATTAGCTATAATACATTCACGCATAGTTCTCTTCTTGCTGGATGGTTGATAATTATCCACATTCTAATAATCACGATGACCCCAATAATCGCGTACTGTTTTCTTAATTCGCGGAATCTAATTATTCTCCCACCTATAATCATCGAAGGACTTCTTAACTAGTGGAGCATTATATTCTGTCCAGTTCTCAATGATGTTTTCAGAAAAATTTTGAAACACAGGTTGTTTCCTATCATAATCATCATACATCCCTTCCCAATATCTCTTAGTTAATTCAACGAACTGGCGTTCCCACTCTTGCATGGTGAAACCTTCACTCTGAATCTAATCTTAAAAGCGAATAAAAGAATAATCCTACAGCAATATGGAAACTAAGTAGAGGAGAAGTTAAAAGGAAGTTACCAGATTAGAGAAGATCTATGTTAGGATTCTTCAAAATAGAAGACAATGTTAGTTCCTTTAAAAAAAAATGAAAAATCCTAAAAACGAAAGTCTAAAATTAAGAAAAATCTAACCTAATCCTAAAAAGAAAGAAACTTAGGACAAATAAGAAATCTAGAGAGAGAGAGAGAGAGAGAGAGAGTTAGAAAGAGATTACCAAATTAGAAGTTTCTAAATTAAGGTCTTGCAAAAAAAAAAAAAATGAAAGTGAATTAGTTTCTAAAAAAGAACTAAGAAAGCAACCTAGATTCTAAAAAAGGAAAAGAAAAGTTTCTAAAAATAGAAAGTAAATTTCTAAAAACATAAAAAGGAAAGGAAATTAGTTTCTAAAAATGGATTAGGAAAGTTAAAATGGCCAAGCTATATGTCCTAGAGGGGGGTGAATAAGACTATGCCAAATTTAAGATAATTACAGTGAAATTTAAATAACAAGATAGCCAAATAAAGTAAATCAATTCACAATACTGAAATGAATAGCAACCTCAATAAATAAGTATTGAGAGATTGATACAAACGTTGTTCTAAGGACAACCTTACACCAAAAACCAAAGTTTATGGTAGGACAACCTGATTTCTAGAAAAGTCTTTGTATCAAGAACTCAAACTGTAGAGAAATAAATATATTCAAACTGTACGGAGGAATAGAAAGCAATTTCAAATATTGATTGTTCTCAAGACAACCATGCACCATAAAAATGGCAGGGCAACCTTACAAGAACAATTAAAGAAACTGAAGCTCAAACTAAATAAAGGAATAGCTAGAAATAAATTGTTGAAATTTAAATCTAAACTATTACAACATTCCCACTAAGCTTGAAATAAAATGATTACAATATTCACAACCACATATACATTCCTCAACTGAATAATTAATGATATGAAAATAAAGCACACATCCACACAACACAAAGAGTTATAGTGGTTCGCCTGTGTGTACACCAATTGTTCAACAACAGCCAGACAGAATGCTACTCCACTCCTAATATCCTCACACGGGGGATATTAGCATTCACTATCAAATACGTTTTCACAAGTTTACCAAAAACCTTCACAATTGTGTCTTTTTCAAAGGGCTTACACAATTCAAAAACCCTCTTTTCTAAGTTTTCCTGGCTCTCCTCAGATAACCAATACAATGAGATTTTTTTTTACTTAACCTCAAATAAAATCAAATAAACTAAATTACACAAATTGTAAAATACCTGTTTTTCTTCTTTGTTGTAGCAGCCCAAAAGAACCAAGTCGGAGTAGAGATTTGAATGTCAAAGTTCAATGTCTAATACTCACTATATAATGGTTCTAATTTCTAATAGATTTTAAATTAAAACAAATGGGCTAGCTTTAATTGATTTTGATTACAGAAAAAGGAAAGACAGCACTTCCTCTTTTCAAATCTAATTGGAATACAAGAAACAAAATCAATTAAGAAAGCTAAAGAAAGAAGCTATTAAATATGCACACTTAGCTTAAATAGACCACAGATTTATCTCTCAGAAGGCCAGATTTTAATTATTTGAAATGATCTATTTTATTCTGAGATTCGTGCTCTATTTATAGGTGAATAAATCACATCTTTGACTAGTTTAAAGACCCCTACGACTGGTCGTAGGTCCAACAGAAGTTTGAAAATTCGGGCGCGATAAGATAAGACGGTTTCACGACTGGTCGTAGAGTACCTTCGACTGGTCGTAAGGCATCTTCGATTGGTCGAAGGTCACACACGACTGGTCGAAGCTAAGGGCAAATCATTATTGTAGTTTGAGTCGAAGGTCTACGATTGATCGAAGAACCAGTCGACACTGTTCCTAAGACTAGTCGAACAGTCCCCAGGACTATTCGAAGCCTAACAGAAAATTTTCAAATTTTTGCAATAAACTTACGACTGATCCAAGAAATCTTTAGACAGGTTGAAGTAATGTTAGGACGAGTCGAACAAAGTCCAGGACTAGTCTTAGAACAGGCCAAACTATCTTATATAAAATCATAATTATCCAAAATGGCCAACTCTAAAGGTCAATCCTATGGTCAGTCATAGCTCAATAGTGAAGTAAAGACATTGAAACTTAAAGACACGTGACCTTGAAAGTAGTGAAGCTTGAAGTCTTGATGTAGTTCAAACTTGAAAGCTTCTTGCATTATCCTTGTCGTTGATTTAAGTAGAACAAACTCACTTCCTTGAGTCTTGACTTGTGAGCAGTGCTTGTCCATCAAAGTTGATCTTGAGTAGAGCTTTGATCTTCACATATGCAAGCTTCCTAACAGTGTCTTTGGCACCATAAATTTCACAACAAAAAGGGCTATAAACAATAGCACTTACAAAATTTTCTATCCTAGAATTAGAAAGTAGATTTAAAAATAGAAAAGGAAAGTTTCTAAACTTATAAATAGAAAGCTAAGTTGGTTTCTAAAATAACTCAGAAAAAATCCTAACCTAAAAATAGAAAGTAGAAAAACTCTAATCTTAAACTAATTCCAAAACTATCTAATCTTAGAAAAATGCAATCGTTAGTCCCTGGCAACAGCGCTAAAAACTTGTTCACAACCCCAAGTGTAGGGTCGTGATGTAGTAATAATTGGGGGAGATCGAGTTCGAATCCATGAGGACTAATCTCATGTGTATTCTGAATGTAACTAGACTTAGAACTAGAAGAAGATGTAAACCTTAATCTGAAATAGTTGGGAGATTGATTTTGAATAAGGTAATTGAAACTTATAAATTTAAAGGTGGTAACTAGGGTACCAAGGGTCCACTTATAGCAATTGGGAGGCTACCTTGCTTGATTCAAGGTGTCACATCCCAAACTTGAGACAAGGCTCACAAAATTCTCGATCGTTGAATTCGGTGCAGACAGCATCCGTAGTACCCCATTCTCGGCTTCCAGCGCCCATACGCTAGATTCCGATCCTGGGATCTTACAAGGAGGATTTTTAGTGTGAATTTTTTTTGTAAAGGAGCATAACCATAAGCATAACCAAGTCATAAAACAACAAACATCACCACATATCCACTATATCAAAAACTTTGAGTACAATGCATAAAGGGAAATACAATATCGATATCAAGGGCTCCAAAATCTCAGCTACACGCTCTTGCCTCAATGCTCTACGACCTAATGTCACTTGCACGCAACGGTCATGCATAAGCTTACTAAGAAGCTTAGAGGGTGGTGCGTGTGTATGCAATACATGTGCCAACACACAAATATCAGAGTAAGTGGAAATACTAGCAAGTTCATGAATACTATCAACCATAACAAGGCTATGTGATGTAAGACATAGTATGTTAAATGTCATATGCTGAGGATGCAATGCAATGTGCAAATCCTGACAAATCCATGAATACCATCAGCCTTATCTAAGCCATGTAATGCAGAAACATAGTAAACCAAATGTCATATACAGAGGATGCAATGCAATATGCAACGCGAAAGAAATGATAAAGCTGGAGTGTGTAATCAGGATGATAGTACATGGTATCACAAGCTGTGGGGTTCATCACAAGGAACTTCTATCCAAACCAATCTCATACCTAAATTTAGATAGCTAGACTCAATGTGTTAAACTCCTGATATTAGGTTGGTCGCGCACCTAACCGAAATCCTAGCCATTGCAAAGGTACACATAATGATTTGGTTACTCACCACCAGCCCGAGTGGATAGTGAATGAATGAATGAATGAGTCAAGTGTTGAGTACGTAACTCCTGCTCAACAAGTCCGCATATGACCACCATGGTGCTTCTGACGTGAGACAAGGTTCCGCCTCACTATATACACAGTAACCTACCAACCATTGGTAGCTCGCCCAAGCCCTTAGACCCCGCCCACATCAGCGTCCACCCACGTGTACCCGCCCACGTGTACAACGGTGATGGGGCATCACAATATCAATATCGTACATCTTTGGGATATCACCGAGGTCTAGTACACTTCACACTAGTTGTACCCTCCCTAACCACATAACCTAGTGAGAGGAAAAGACCTCACTACCCACCTGGCCAGTAGTCTTTCAATACCTACCCGACTTGTCAATAGCAGACCCATTCGCGAGCTGGTCAAACTCATCCTAGCTTATAACCCCCTCACTTGGGCTGATAAGGCCACACCCCCTTCACAACCGACCACGACATAGTGGGAGACGCCGCTTACTAGTATTCGGCACTCGGGTGCTCATGTATCCACTCGGTATAGACGTTGAAGTATCCCCAGTACCAAGGGGTTTAGGGACTTTCACCCAAGGATATTGAACGTGCTCAAGTGCTAGAACCAAACATTTTCGGTATCTCATCTAGCCATCCACGATATGCCTGTGGAGGCCATAACCCTGATGCTGCTAGGGCGCAAAATGATCATGTAACACAAAATGCGAGATGCATTAGTGATACCATCCAGTCATGCGTCAACCTGCGCATACCGCATGATCATGTAAGGAAACTCCGTCTCGCAAGGAGTCCCCTAAATAACTCAACCCAACGGCAATGCTATGATCAAACATTCCTTACAACAGTTACACAAATGATACGTAAGAACATGTATCATGATGTAATATTAAGTAAGCATGTTCTCAGGGTGTCCGACTAGACTAAGTATACTAGCATGATTATCAGATATAGCAGGTGAGGATCAGCCTTAACCGGTATGTCACTCACAAGAATAGGGGCTGAACGATACGCCCCACTAAACATATAGAAGTCTATATGGAATGGTCCATGTTAGACTATCATAACCTACTCAAGGTACTAGCATAACATATATCCTAGGGCAGGGTCCACAAGAAGGATGATGGATCTAACCCATGTATCAAGGTAGTCTCCACACAATGGATATACCAAATCTAATACCACATATTCTTCCCTCTACGGTAAGGGGTGATGATGTAATCTCCTCCAGATAGCGGATGGCTTAGATAACACACTATTGTCAAGGGTGGACCTCCCACTCGTCTTAATAAGGAGATAGATGGTGTGGATGATATGTACATGTTACGAGGTCCTAACAAATAGGGTACAAAGGTAGGATACATTTCTCATGGTGAGTCAAGTGGGTATATAATGAGGTGAGTTCACAGGGTGAGCTAAAAGGGTGAACAATTGAGCTTCCTCAATCTCTTATCATGAATAATCTGGGCTTCCTTATAGGGGCCCAATACATACACAAAGTGGGTTTGGTGGAGCTTATACATCTAGGATGATGTGTCCTTTTAAGCGGATCGGGTAGCTTGCTCAACACCTAAGTGGGCCTTAGGTATGGTCACTAAACTTGGGCAAAGCATATATCTAGGTGGGACACATTGCTATGGAAGACCTGATACAAATCACAAGGAGGGCTCTAAAGCTTGGGGTAGTTCTACAAGGTATGGTGGAAAGCATCATTATCAATGGGGCCCAATGTTTTAGGGTAGCCTGACAATACATATGATGCGCATGGACATGAATCATGAGGTTATACTAAGCATGATCTACGGTAATGATGTACTCTCATATATATATATATATATATATATATATATATATATATATATATAGTGGCAGCCTAAATGCCATACTACATCAAGGATGGACCTCATAGGGTGAATGATACAACAGTGGGAGTCAAGATGATGACCCTAAGTATATTAAGTGGGCTTCCTCACCCACTCTATCATATGATAAGTTGGGCTTTCTTATGGGGCCCGATACAAACAAGGTGAGTCTACAATTTATGGTGATTCCTACAAGGGTGGTGGAGAGCACTAGCTTGAATGGGGGGCCCAATGGTTTGGGTTAGCCCTCTAGGGTAAGATGGGTAACACTTATGGGAGCCAATGATTTGGGATAGCCCAATAAGATAAGATGGTCATGGGCTTAACAATGGGCCCTAGGGAGATGTACAATGGGGACATTTAACCACCATTTACAACGTGGACATTTAACTACCATCGATCCCAAGGTGTGCCCCATCTGGAACCTAGAATCTAACTACAATGGGGGCCCACGGCCCTTATACTAGTTAGAAAATGGATGGGCTACATAACTATTATCACATACATCATGGTGGAATCATACATCACAATTGGGCCTCACTCAAAGGCCTCATATACATCATGATGGGTCTCACATAAGGGCCTCACATACATCGAAATGGACCTCACACAAGGGCCTCATATACATCATATTGGGCCTCACACAAGGGCCTCACATACATCACAATGGACCTCACACAAGGGCCTCATATACATCATATTGGGCCTCACCACATGGGCATCATATACATCACATTGGGCCTTATACAAGGGCCTCACATACTGATGGTCAGCGGGGATATACAACACATACATTATGGTGGATCCCACCGTCCCAGGTTACTAGATAGTGTGGATTAAATACACAATAGTGGGGTCCACAGCCATTGGACGGTTAGATCAAATACATCATGGTGAACCCCCCCCCCCCCCTGCCACACGTACAGCAGGTGGTCCCACGACCAAGGACTGGACGGTGTGGATGAACCACTCATGATCAAGGCAGGCTCCACATCCAGGGACTGGACGATGGTGATTCAACACATTCATTAAGGTGGTCCCACATCCAAACTATCTGGACGGTGTGGATGAAATACTTACATCATGGTAAGCCCCACCACCTACACGTGCAACACGTGCAGGGTGGGTCCCACCATTCAGGGATTGGACCGTGTGGATAAAAACACTTACATCCTGGTGAGCTCCAACATGTGGACGGTGTGCTCCACCAGAGATTTGAATCTACTTCATTTCCCATGGATGGTGTGGATCCACATGTACCAACCTAAAGGGTTGCAAAAATGGATGGCAATATGGATAGCATAAGGTTTCAACGGTAAGCGTTAATCCATTGCTATCCAACAGTGTCATGTTCTGCTGTTAGACGTGTGGATACAATACATACATTAGGCGTGCCCCATCGTCCCATGGATGGACGGTGAGGATGAAATACTTTCATCGGGGTGAGTCCATGTACGCGTGGCCCACTAGCAGTTGTGCGATCAAGCTGATATTAGTGTTTTCCCTTCATATAGTCTAGCAGCCTCTACTGGTGGACGTCCCATGGCTGGACAGTCTGGATGAAACACACCATGGTGCGTCCCATGTTGATGAACAATGGGTACAACACATATAACAAGGTGGGGTCCACGTGAGTGGGCCACCCCACTAGAATTCAAGCTGGCATTAGTGTTTTCCCTCCATCCGAGCCTACTCGAAAGCGGGCAGCGAGGTGGACCGTTGGACGGTCCCACTTTTTGGACAGCATGGATAAATTACATACGTTCATCAGGTGGGCCATAAACAAGGGAGCAAGAGAAGAGAAGAGAAGAGAAGAGAGAGAGAGAGAGAGAGAGAGAGAGAGAGAGAGAGAGAGAGAAACGTGTGTGTGAGGGAGGAGTTCCTCCACTATGAGCTCCTCTCCAAGCATTGCAACACATACATCAAATGGGTCCCACCACATGTGGGCCTACAGATCATAAAATCAATGGTGGAAATTCCTTTCCCACCCATAAGATCAAGGTCTAGATGACCTTTTTACAATAGGGAAAATAATCATTATGATGGGGTCCATGGAGAATTGCCCCATCATGGGACGAACATATGAATCATGGTGGGCCATCGGCCATACCTAGGGTCCAAAGTGAGATCTATAAGATCAATCGGTAGGCCCCACTTGGCCCATCATCAAAATTACAAATCTAGTCCTATAAACGCCCACCTATTTCACTTCTTTTTAGTCCCTTGGCTTCCTTAGCTCCTAGGCTTCCACTTTGATGGTAGGAGATGAAGATTGAAGGGTTGGATTAAGAGATATGGGGTAGGAAGGTGGATCTTGATCTTGGGCTCTTTCTCTTTCTCTCCTTAGTTGCTTGGGATGGGTAGAGAATGAGAGAGAGAATGGGTTGTAAAGGAGATGGGATGGATCATGGGTGTGACTGATGGGTGTGTAAGAGAGTGATGGGTTAAGTTGACTTTTGGATGAGAGAGGAATGGGTGTCATGCCTTGTTGGTAAGAGAGGGATGGGCTAGGTATGGGTTGTGATGGCTTGTACTTGATTGATTGATGTGATAGGATGGGTAGAGATTCTTCTCTCGAGATTGCAAATGCAAGGTGTTTCCTCAAGATATACGCGGGCACATAACTCTTAACCTGGGTTTCGCATTAGTGCGTAAGACGCAACGTAGTGCTAGCTCCCTAGAAGGAATCGGCTTAAATTAATTAATTGAATCCAGAAAGCGCTTAGAAGAAGCTATAACTAGTTTGAGATTATTTAGAAAAGATAGTGTAACAAAGATACATAGGAGCACAAGCCTTATATGAACATGTAATAACTGAAGTATTACCTGGCATAGAAGAATAATTAGAAGGTACCTCCTATTAATAAATGGTGAGCTTGTAAGAACACTTCCTTGAGGAGGGGAAATGTTTCTATCTATCATTTCAAAAATTAAGGAAACTTCAAACCAAAATGTTCATTCTCTTTTTGCAAGGAGAAATAGGTGCTCTAAAGAGAATACAAAGCACAAATGAGAAATAAACTTGAATAGAAAATTTTTATAAGAAAAGATGAACCATTAAAAAAATAATTGTAAATCATCACTAAATAGCAGCCCTGTGACTTTAAGACTACATGCAGAAATAGCTACGAGAATAACATTTTAGCAGGCATCTAAAGTGATATGTGCATAAATGTTAGAAGTAAAACCATATTATTGTCTCTAGTCTCTACTCTATAACCAAGGCCATATGGCTTTGAGTTTTTTTTGGAACTAGGTTGTATCGTATAATCGTAATTGGATGAGATAGAAAAGAATCATAAAGCACATGCAGTATAAGGGCTGCAAATGTAATTCCGCTAGCCTTCATACGAAGGGTTTAGGCTTCAAATTCCACTTTCATCTCTTGATCAACTTCACTGAATATTTCCAGTTCAATTTACTTCGGCATGTAAACAAGCCTACGATACAAACCAACTTTAAAATTGTTATTAGACATGAAACCCTGGGTCAATCCATTTCTCTGGGAAACATAAGATACATGTACAATTTTTTGTTCAAGTAGGATTGTCACGCCCCAAACTCGGAAATCGGGCTCACAAAATTCCCGATCGCCGAATCCGGTGCCGACAGCCTCCCTAGAACCCCATTCTTGGCTCCCAGCGCCCATACGCCAGGTTCCGATCCTGGGATGCTACAAGGAGGATTTCTAATAATTAATTTGATTCGTAATGAGCATAACCACAAGCATAACCCACGAACAATAACCACAAGAACACCACCACAAAATCCACTATGATCAAAAACTTTAAGTACAATGTGTATAAAAGGGAAATACAATATACTGAAAATAACAAAAGCTCCAGAAGCTCGACTGCATGCTCCAACTGTGGCGAGTCTACGGCTGCGTCCTGGCGTCACCTGCACGCATCAATCGTGCATAAGCTTATGAAAAGCTTAGAGGGTGGTGTAAGTGTGTGCGCAATATGAGTGTGCTCAGAATGCAGGGTCAGAGTAATGTAGAATCGTGCTGATGAGTACATAAATGCAACCAGCCATACCTAGACTATGCAGTACAAGATATGAGTGTAATCGGTCATACCAAGACCATGCATGCAAGATGCAGCTCAAGCATGCCAATCCTCATCCAAATCCTCATGTCAATATATTTATCAGTCTGGATAATCAGCGGGGTCTAGTACACTCTACGCCAGCTTGCCGTCCCTATCCGGGCGCACAACTGGAAGAGCGAAAGAGACCTCACTATCCACCTGCCAATATCGGGCCCGGCTCGTCGATAGCGGACCGATTCCTCAAGCTGGTCAAACTCAACCTAGAAATTGCCCTCTCACTCAGGCGGGTAAGGTCACACCCCTGTCCAATCGACCACGACATAGTGGAAGATGCAGCCTACTGGTATACGGCCCTCGCGCGCTCGTGTATCCACTCGGTCTTAACGTTGGAGTCATCCTCTGGTACCATCGGGTTTAGAAATTTTCACCTAGAGACATCTATGGTGCCCGTATGCTAGAACCAAACATTTTCGGTATCCAATCCAGCCACCCACGATGTGTCTGTGGAGGATATGGCCCTGGTGTCGCTAGGGCATACAGTAACTACAATCACACAATGCAAGTGCATGAGTCACACTACCAGTCATGCAACAGTCCTGCGTAACCATGCGCTCATGCAAGGCAACTCCGCCTATTAAGGAGCTCGTAACAGTTTGCTCGAAGGCATTTGCTATGATCAGTCACCCCTCATCTTAAGCATGTATATGATGCGTATGATCATGAATCATGGGGCAGCACTATACTTATGGTATGATAATAGGGGTTGTTCAAAGTGAAGATGGGCCTAAACGGACTACAGAGTACAAGTATGGACCTATTAGTGGGCCTTAGGAAGAGTGACAATGCGGACATTTAACCGTCGTCACCTACAATGTGGACGTCAAACCAACATTGTCCCCAAGGCCCGGCTCGCCTTAAATACCATTAAATAAATCATGGTAGAATCACACATTGCAATATGCCTTAGGTACATCCCACTAGGCCTCAAATGCATCAAATGGGCCGAATCACATAGGCCTTATACATATATCAAAGTGGGCCTCAACAATGGGCCACAAATACCTTTGACGGGCCTCATAACATGGGCCTTATATATACCAAATGGGCTTAATCCCATGGGCCTTGTATATACCAAATGAGCCACACCAATTGGGCCTCATAGTACGTCAAAATGGGACCGATCACATGGGCCATATGAATAACAAATGGTGGGGTCCACTTGAACTTTAGATCTGCCTTATTTTTAGTCACACGCAGGTAAGGACAAGCTGGCCAAATGGTTGAACAGTTTGGATGCAACACAAGCATCATGGTGGGGCCCATGAAAGCCCACCAAATGCTATATACAATATATATATAACATATATATATAAACAATACTATAATATAATATTATATTATATATATATATATACACACACACACCCGCACACACACACGGGCACACACACACTGTCGCACCCACCGTCCCCTGGACGGTGGGAATACAACACATATATCATGGTTGGCTCCACCGTCCAGGCAGACGATGGAGGAAAAATACATACATCATTGTGGGTGCAAAGTGGGGCCCACCATAGCATTTATCTTCCATCTAATCCGTTCATAAGGTCAGACAAGCCTGGACGAAGGGGAGAAACAAATTTCAGCTTGATCCAGAACTTCTGTGGACCCCAAAAGAGTTTCAATGGTAAACATTCATTCACACTGTTTCCTATGATGTGGGCTACCTGAGCCATGGATCAGGCTGATTTTCAGAGGGGACCCACTTCAGGGGGTGGTCCACCTCATGGACGGTGTGGATACAAAATATACTTCATGGTGAGGCCCACGGCTAGAGCCTTGGGAACCTGCCCATTTCACGCTGACGCTGGCAGCGTGTGTCAGTGGCATCTGCAGCAGCAGGCGCTGCTGTGTATTTTTTTATTTTTTTTGAAATCGCATTATCTTGCGGTTTTTAGTATGTGCGGCCCGCATCTGATGAACCCACTCCATCCAATGTGTTTCATGGCTCAATACCAACCAAACAAGCCCAATATACAAGATGTTTTGACATATTGGAAATATTGGGGGTATTTTAATGGTGAAAATCGCTATTTGCTATGATATGGCCTGCCTGAGGGTCAGATTAACCTCATCTCTTGGCTCAACGCCTAAAATGAGGTAGGAAAGGGGATGGACGGCTTGGATTGAATCTAATCATCAAGGTGGGGCTTACATGAGCGACTTGCCCAATGAGCTTTGAATTCAAGCTAATATTTGTGTTTTCATTTCAGTCCAGGGACGTCCCTGGACGTCTGGCCGTAACATATGCCCAAGGTGGGCCCTACTCAGTTGGGCCACACAATGATGGATGGTGTTGGTACAACACATAAGAAGTGGGCCCCACTTATAGGTGGCTTGGATACAATTCGTGCCTTAGGGTGGAGGTCCATCCAAGTGGGCCATACATTCATATCATCACATAAAAAGAAAGAAAAGGTAGGGAAAGAGAGAGAGAAGGAGAGAGTGGGACACGTATGGTGGAGGGCTCCCGACACTATGGGCCCTCCCTTGAAATCAATCATACATCAAGTGGGTCCCAATACATGTGGGCCCATTAAATCAAAATCTAACGGTGGAGATTTCTTCTCCATTAAAATAAACGGTCTAGATGACCTCTATTCAAGCTAGGAAAGTAAACATCATGGTGGGGTCCATGGAGAATGGCCCCATCATGGAATGATATTGATAATTAAGGTGGGCCATCAGCCACATCTTAAGGTCCAAAGTAAGATCCACACCATTGATCGGTAGGCCTCACTTGGCCCATCATAAAAATATGAAAACTAGCCTATAGGAGCACCCACCGGTTGATCTCTTTAGTCCGTTGGAACGCCACCTTCCTTGTGCTCCTCTTTGATGGTGGAAATGGGAGATGGATGGATAGGATGATGGATTTTGGAATGGGAAAGTGGGCCTCATACATGCATTTTTTTTCTCATGGAAAGGCTATAACGTGGGATTTTTCCTTGCTTGGGAATGTGGAGAAATGAGAAGGAGAGAAAGGGTTGTAAGGGAGAGAGAGTGATGTGAGGTGAGTGATGGGTGAGGTGAGAGATGGGTTGACTTGGTGGTTGCTTTACTTGTGGAGAAAGGTAGCATGGGTTGCTTGTACTTGACATTGAAGTGATTGATTGATTGATGTGATTGATTGATTGATGGGATTGATTTGACATTGTGTAGAGATTCTCTTGGGATTGAGAAAGCACTGTGTTTCTTTAAAATAAACGCCGACTCACATCTTTTGGTCAGGGTATAGGATCGGTGCGTGAGTCGCGGCGTTGGAACCGCGGCGATAGTGCGGTGGCAATGATACAGGCCTCGGATTAAACCGACTCGAATCTACAGGATACGACTTACGGTCGTGCGCAACGTCGATTATCAATCGCGGATTGCCGGACTTCGACGGAAAGGATCGAGGATTCATCGGAACAGTACGAACTAGGATACGGGTCTTACAAGGATTCAAGTTGAAATGTGGACCATGAGTCACTCCATTTTTCCACTTATTTTTACCCCTTCCCCTTCTTCTGGTAACTTAGGGGCTATTTGGATGGTGGGACTTCCTAGTCTCGGTTATGAATTCTTAAGAGTGGTCAATCCCAGAATGAGGATTTTTCTAAAATTCGTAGATGAAAGTGTGTGGCAAGCTACTATGACTAAATGGAAACCTCCTATGACTGAAGTATTAGGCAGTGATGGAACTAAATCTATGAGAAAAACTACATTTTATTTATGGATTACTGCTCAAAAGAGTGAAAGCAGTGCTAATGTTAAAGCCTTAAATGTCATAACTTGCGTTCTATCGCCTAATGAATTTAAAAGAATTATTTCGTGTGATACAGCTAAGTAAGCATGTAATATTCTCTAAATAACACATGAAGGAACTTCTATAGTCAAGAAATCAAATGTTCAAATCCTCACTACCAAATTTGAAAAAAATTGTATGGAAGAAAATGAAACTTTCATAGACTTCTATACGAAACTAAATGACATATAAATTCCATGTGAGGTCTTGGAGATAGAATCCTAGAAAGCAAGGTTTGCGCAAAAATACTATGATCTCTTCCTAGGAGATTCAATTCTAAAGTTACTGTCATTCAAGAATTGAGAGATACTGATCGTATAAAGGTGGAGGAGTTAGTTGGTTCTCTTCAAACATATGAGTTGAATTTTAAGGCTCCTAAAGCTAAGTCTATTTCTCTTAAATTTTCTAAATCTATTTTAAAAGAAAATAGTTCTAATTTTGATTTTGAAGAAAATGAAGATGATATGGTAATATTATCTAAGAAATTTTATAGAATTTTCAAAAATAAGAAAAGATCATATTTTCAAAAATCAACTGATAAAAGAAAAGAAAAATCTAAAACAAAAGACAGTTAATGTTTCAATTGTTATGAATATGGGCATTTAGCTAATAAATGTCATAAAAAGGATAGGTAAAAAAAAAAAAAAGAGGGCATGATAGCTACTTGGAATGAATCATCTGACTCTGAAAGCACTTCTAAGTTTGATTAATCAGAATAAGAAAATACATATGCAAATGATATGAAAGCTCTTATAACTATAACCAGAGTCACTTCCTCAAATAACTGTAATATATGTGACTATGAAAATCTCAGGAGTGACCCTGAAAATGAAAATAAAGACAATCTTCAAGATACTTATAATATCTTATACAGAGAAAGTTGTAAAATTGTTGTTAAATTAAAAATTCAAAAAGAGAAATATACTAAACTAAAAGAATAACTTGAAAACAGAGTTTTAGAAAAATCTCATTTTTCAGATTGTATTGAAAAAATAAAATTAGATTCAAGTTTTAAATCTTCTGAATTGCAAAATTCCAAAATTGAAAATGAGAAACTAAAACTTGAATTTTCGTCCCTTCTGAGTTCTAAGGATACTTGGAAATATGCCCAAGGTGACCAAAAACTAGAAAAATTGTTAACCTCATCTAGAAAATGTGGTGACAAGTCTTGTCTAGGTTATATTAAAAGTAATTCTTTGAAATCCAAGGATTCTGCTCCTATCTTTGTAAGAGGAAAGCACTTCAAACCCTTTCAAGTTTCTAAAAATAATAATGTCATCAGCTATAAACATCAAAAATATAATAAATCTCCCTCAGCTGAAAAAATTGTTGACCTGCTTAAAGAGCTACTAAAATCTAACTCAAATGAATATGGAGTTTATAGTGAAAGAAGAAATCCTAACTCCCAAATGTAAAGAAAATCTAGAGTCACTCCTAAACCTAGAACCGTAATGAAATGGGTTCTAAAGGTTAAGTGTCTTGTTGTCCATACAGCTTTCAAAGCCATTAGCCACTCAAAATGGTACCTGGATAGTAGATGTTCAAGACATATGACAGGTAATAAGGCGATATTCACAAATATCAAAGAAGTTAATGGCGGCTCAGTTACTTTCGGTGATGGAAGTAACTGCAAAATAATAAATCAAGGTACTGTACAACTTCTTAACTTACCTATCTTTGAAAATGTGATTTATGTTGACGGTTTAAAACATAAACTCTTAAGCATATCTCAAATCTGTGATAATAAACACAGTGTGAAATTTTTTTATCATGGATGTGAGATAATAAATGAGAAGGGTAATGTAATATTAAATGATCGCATGACCTCTGAAAATTAATATATTATCGATAACTCTTACTCATCAAACCATTCATGTTACATGGTCCAAACCGACGAGACTGAACTATGGCATAAACGTCTTGGACATGCTAACTATAAAGATCTGTATAAATCGAGCAAAAGAGATCACTTAAGTGGCTTACCCAAGCCAAAAAAAAAAAGATAGCAAAGTATGTGGCGCATGTCAAATTGGCAAACAAATCAGGAGAATTCACAAGAAAGTAAACTCCTTATCTACGGTCAAACCTCTAGAAATACTCTACATAGATCTATTGGGACCAACTAGAATGGAGAGTAGAGGTGGAAAGAAATATTTTCTAGTAATTGTTGATGATTTCACTAGATATACATGGGTAGCCTTTTTAAGAGAAAAATCAGATACTCTCGATAAAGTCACAAAACTTATAAAGCGTATTCATATTGAAAAACAGATGTCTATGGTCAAAATTAGAAGTGATCATGGCATTGAATTTGAGAATAGCAATTTCAAGAAGTACTGCAATGTTCATGGTATATCGCATAAATTCTCTACTCCTAAAATAACTCAAAAGAATGAAATTATTGAAAGGAAAAATAGAGTTTTACAGGATATGGCTAGTGTAATGTTGAATAGCATGAAACTACTAAAAAATTTATGGGCTGAGGCTGTCAATATTGTTTGTTATATTATAAATCATGAATACATTAGAAAAGTAAAAAATAAAATAGCTTATGAACTTTGGTTTAATAAAAAGCCCATTGTCAGATATTTTCAGACTTTTGGAAGTAAATGTTTTATTTTGTACGACCGAAAAATTTTGGGAAAGTTTGAAGCAAAGCGTGATGAAGGAATATTTCTAGCCTATACACTAAATAGTTATGCTTACCGTGTTCTTAACAAAAGAACTGGGGTGATTCAGGAATCAATAAATGTAGTAATTGATTATCAACAAATCACACCCACTCAAAGTCTAGATGATGATGAAGTCAATATAATTAATATACCTGAATTTTCATCCAAATTAGTTGATACTGAAATAAGATCAGTCAAAGACCATCCGACTGATCAAATACTTGGTAACCCAAGTATTGGTGTTCAGACAAGAAGACAATTAGAAAATATCTGTAGTTATGTCTACTTCACTTTTCAAATTAAACTGCCCAATGTAAATGAAGCACTTACCGATGAAAGTTAGATAATTACCATGCAAGAAGAATTAAATCAATTTATCAGAAATGATGTGTGGTACTTGGTTTTTAGACCTACTGATAAACATGTAATTGGAACCAAATGAATTTTTAACAACAAAACTGATGATTAGGTAATATTATCAAAAATATGGCTCAACTGATTGTACAAGGATACACTCAAATAAAATGTATTGATTATGATGAAACCTTCGTACTAGTTGCACGCTTTGAATCCATGAGATTATTTATTTCGATTGCATGTCATAAGAAATTCAAAATATATCAAATGGATGTTAAAAGTGCGTTTCTAAACGGTGACTTGTATATGTTGAACAACCTAAAGGTTTTGAGGATCCTAAACTTCCAAATCATGTGTACCATCTTTAAAAGGCACTTTCTAGTTTAAAACAAGCTCCCAGAGCATGGTATGAAAAATTGACTAAATTTTTACTTAGTCATAACTTTATTATGGAAAATGTTGATAAAATTTTATTCGTCAAAAAATATAACGATCATATACTGATTATTCATATCTATGTTGACGATATCATTTATGTATCTACATGCACTAACTTATCAATTGAATTTGCAGATCTGATGAAATCCAAGTTTGAAATGAGTATGGTTGGTGAACTAAACTACTTTCTTGGATTATAAGTTAAACAACTTAAAGATGGTATATTCATCTCACAAACCAAAGATGCCTTAAACCTTGTAAAAAGGTTTAGGATTGAGAATGGTAAGAATTTGGAAACTCCAATGAGTACAACTCTTAAACTCTCAAAGGATGAATCAGGTAAAAGTGTAGACTTCCATTTATATCGAAGCATGATTGGTAATTCCTTATACTTAACTGCTAATAGACCTGATATTGCTTTTAGTGTTGGAATATATGCTAGATATCAATATAATCCTAAGGAATCACATCTAATTGTTGTTAAATAGATAATTAGATATGTTACAAGTTCTGCTAACTTAGGACTTTGGTATCCACATGATACATCTGTACAAATTGCCAGATATACTGATGCAGACTGGGAAGGAAATATTGACGATAGAAAATCTACCAATGGTGAATGTTTCTATGTTGGGAACTGTTTAGTATCCTGGCTCAGCAAGAAACAAAACTATGTATCTCTCTCAACAGTTGAGGCTGAATATATAGCAGTCGGTAATGCTTACACTTAGCTTATTTGGATGAAAAGAATATTAGCTAATTATGATATTGCACAAGATACAATGACATTATACAGCGATAATTCGAGTGCAGGTAATATTTTAAAAAATCTAATCCAACATTCTCGTACTAAACATATCGATATTCAATACCATTATATTCAAGAATTAGTTGAAGAAAGAGTATTGTGCTAGAATATATTCAAACAGAGAAGCAGCTTGCAGACATACTGACCAAACTGCTCAACAGGAATAGATTTTTCAATTTAAAGCATGATATTGGTTTGTGTATTATTAATTAATCATATTGTTTATGCATTTATTTGTTTTATATTTATATTAATTAAATGCATAAAATGATAAAATAAAATAAAATGATAATAAAATTAATGTAAAAAAGTCATATTTTTTGTGTTGCCTAATGGGTCGAGTACATGCTCGACCAGTCAAACCCTCGATGAGTCGAGTACATGCCCGATCAATCGAGAACCATGTGATTTCACCTAAAAAGGAAAAAAAATCACTTTTTTCATTTCATTTTCACCTTCTTCCTTGACTAGGCGGTGCTCCTCTCGACGAACCCAACATCCAATCCTGCTTGTAAGTGGTTATTTTTCGATTTCTTTCAAGTTTTGGGTACATTCTTGCTAGTCAATCTCATATATAGAGTTTATTTTTAATTCCAAACCCTTTTGGTAGTAAGTTTTATGGAAAATTTGATCTACCCACAATCCTTCTACTCTCTTTAATTATTTCTTATGCAAACATTAAATGGAGCATAGTACTAAAAGAACAGCAACACGCAAGATTCATGGTAGCTCATCATCTAGGCCGACTCCATTTAATATGAGAACCGTAAGGGGCCCCAAAGAAGATTCGGAGCAAGTTAGGGATTTCACATCAAGAGATATAATTATAGAGTGTACTGTTAATCTTGCTCACATTGCACCATTTGAACTTGATCCTCTGCTTTCCAATGTTAGTTGGGAAGGCATATTTGGTTAGGGCAGAATGGCTTACCGTTCCATATGCAAGTGATGCACGCTTCTATCTATGATGTGTCTCTCGAAGACCTTATATTTACAATTAAATTCGTAGAAGACACATTCATTGTAAATCGTTATACTATCTCAGCATTGATTGAGATTGTCGTTGCAGATGATGTGATGCCAATTAATAATTTAACTGATAAAGTGACTCATACTGAACAACAATCGATTACTCATTAGTTATGTTGTTTCAATGCTCAATGGAAATCTGGTAATGCTCTGCGTACTAATCAGATACTCCCTAAATACCAAGTTCTTCATATGATCTTTACGTCTAACGTCTATCCTAGATCGGGGAATAAGTCGAAACTTACTCCCTTCATGACTCATGTCCTCCATTCGGTTGCATCTAATATACAAGTCTGTCTTCCTTCTCTTATATGCCACCTCATTCTTCAGTTTCGTCTTCATCCTGGTCATGGTTCTATTCCATTTGCCGACCTCATGACATGCATTACTTTACATTGTATGTCACCATTCCTCCGTCTGAGGCACTGGAGTTGGAATTACAATTTAACAACACCAATTTGAATAAGATGAATCTGGAATTTCTTCCTAGTCAACATGATGAAGAAGAAGAGGAGGAAGCACCTGTGACAAAAGACACTTTGATGGACGACATATTTGTTGTGCTCGATGAGTCGGATGATCTAGAAAATCTAGACTATCAACCTTCTCAGGTTGATGATCAGCTTAAATCGTTGGAGGAGAAGGTCACTACATTATAGGTTTCTCTGGATAACCTGATTCAAACTCAGAAATCATTTATGAAGTACATGAAAAAGTACTTTCATCGTATCAAGGAGTTTGCATCAGCTTGATCCCTCTATGTTTGCTCCTTTATCATCTAGATCCGACTGAATTCATTTCATTTAACTTCTTATATTTCTAGGTTATATAACTTTAACTTTGTCTGCTTGATAACTTCTTTACACTCTCCTAAACTCCTTGAATGATTATTTTCCTATCTTGACTATTTCACATGCTACTCTACTTGGTAAAAGGGTGAAAAACAGGACTTATAAGATAGCCTGACTGTGGGAACAACATATGAACCTTAAGAGATTAACTTAGGCAAAACTTAGAAACTTTCCCTTAGAAGAATAACTAGGATGAATGAACATAAAAACAAGAACACTTAGGTCTCTTAGGCGTTAGTAATAGTGAATATTTGAGCTATGACGAGATCCTGACCAGTTAGGAAAGACTTAGCATATGAATTACCTAGGATCCCCTGGGAAATAACAAATTTAGAAACAAAAACCTTAACTCCCTTGAAAAATCCAAACCAAAAGTGCTAACTGAAGGATGAACTCCCTCACCATGCAAACTGCCAAATTCTTCCCTTATAATGCTTCATACTAGCTCGGAACCGTTCTTCTCACTTCTATTCCTGAACCACGAAAATCTAATCTCGCAGGAAGTCATGCCACCTGTGACGTGGTCACATCAGACTCACACGGTGGACGTTCACCCTATACCATCGACAGAACACTAGAGAGAATATAGCCCTGTCTACTCACCGGGTCTCCCCCCTGGAGTGGCGAATAAGGATACGGGGTCAAAAGTAGTAGGGTATTCTCCTTCCCCTCAGTTCATCTGTCAGGACTGCCCTCACAATACTTTGAGCAGCGGACGCCTTCGGTAGATGTACAAATGAAGTCACCAACAGAGGCAGTGGCTTTCGCAGCCTTTATGCAAATGGCTGCCACCATGCAACAGCAACAAGACACATTTGTCAAGCAGCAGTAGGTTACGTATACACCAGTGATGGAGGCCCATCGGGAGAGGGACCGCAGGGCGGCATCCAGGGATAGGGATACCAGGAGTTCTGATGTGTTCAATCGATTCATGAGACTCCATCCACCTACTTTTGGGGGGGCGCCTGACCCAGTTCAAGCCAAACACTGGCTGGCAAGAATCTCCAAGATGATGGGGCCTTTAGAGTCACTGACTCCTAGAGGGTCACCTTAGTCGTATATCTGCTCAAGGGAGAGGCAGAAAACTGGTGGAGCAGTGTACAAAGAGGGGTGTCAGGTGATTATGCTTGGACTTGGGCTGGCTTTAGGTAAAGTTCCTGGAGAAGTATTTTTCACGGTCATGCCGAAGCGAGAAGATTGCATAATTCCTGAAGTTGGAACAGGGAAATCTGATGGTCGCCCAATACAAGGTGAAGTTTGATGAGCTATCACGATACGTACCTAAGGCTCTTAAGGATGAGCAGCACAAACTGGAGAAGTTCAAGGAAGGACTGAAGCCCGGGATACAATCTCAGCTATGCACCTGGGCTTTTGGGGACTTTCCAGAATTGGTGGATAAAGCGATGCGGGTGAAAAAAGACTTTGAGCACACCATCCACTCCCGCCTACTGGCTCGGGACACCCCGTTCTGACCAAGATAGCCTCCTCCTACCTCGCCTGTCCCTGGAGGAAGACCCAGGCTATTGTTCACGCGAGCGCCGCCTTTGCCCCCTAGCGGAGGTTGTGGTTATTGTGGAAAGACAAATCACAACACCCAAAATTACTTTCAGAGGATGCAGGATCAGGGTATTCTGCCCCGGATGCACCGACCACCACATAACCAGGCGGTAGCAAGGGCAGCGCATAGACGTCAGCAGCCCAGACAAGGGCCCCCGGTTCAGCAGAGGGCTCCCCCAACACGAGCATATGTTGTTGCTGCCGCCGAGGCTGAACAGGACCCCCTCCAGACAATTCATGGTACCGCCGACATTAACAGTACCCCTGTACTTACTCTTTTCAATTCCGGTGCAACTCTATCCTTTATTGATTCTGTTATTGTATCTAGACTAGCATTGAACACCATTAAGATGCATGTTCCCTTAGTTGTAACATCCCCTATGGAAAAGTTTATGGAAACCAATAAAGTATGTAGAGCATGTCCCATCATGCTCACAAATCGCGAGGTTACTATGGACCTAACTATCATGCCTGTCAGGTAGTTCGTCGTTATGCTTGGGATGGAGTGGCTCACTTTGGTGCGTGCAATCATGGATTGTCGTGACAAAACAGTGACGATATCCATCCCAAGGCAGGCCTCTTTCACTTTGAAGGGGAGGGGCAGATGCCGAGAATTCGAGAGCTTGCTGGCTCTAGATGAAGCTGAGTCAGTGAAAGACACCATCAGGCTGATATCAGTAGTCCGAGACTTCCCCAAAGTATTTCAAGAAATACCAAGGCTACCCCCTAGAAGGGCGATAGATTTATGCATTGACCTCAAGCTAAGGACTGCTCCTATATCACTCCCTCTATTTCGCATGCCTCCTTACGAGATAGAGGAATTGATGAGTCAGATTGATGAGCTGTTAGCTCAGGGCTTTATCCGTCACAGTGTTTCTCCTTGGAGAGCACCGGTCCTCTTTATCAAGAAGAAGTACAGGTCAATGCGTCTCTGTATAGACTACAGGAGACTGAACGATATGACGATCAAGGACAGATATCCCCTACTGCGTATCGACGATCTGTTTGATCAGTTGAAGGATGCTAAGTACTTCTCCAAGATATACTAGCATTCAAGATATCACCAGTTGAGGATTAGAGATGAGGACGTCCCGAAGACGGTCTTCAGGACTCGTTAGGGCACTACGAGTTCCTAGTGATGTCTTTCGGTCTCTCAAATGCTCCAGCAGTTTTCACGGACTTGATAAACCAAGTTTTCATGCCTTATCTAGACTGGTTCATAATCATATTCATCGATGACATCTTGGTTTACTCCAAAAGCCAAGAGGAGCATGAAGAGCATCTGCGTATGGTCCTGAGTACGCTGAAGGATAACCAGTTGTACGCTAAGTTGTCCAAATGTGAGTTTTGGGAGTAAGAAGTAAAATTCTTGGGGCACGTAGTAAAGGCAGAAGGAATAGCGGTCGATCCAACTAAAGTAGAAGCATTATCTAAGTGGGAGCAGCCCACTACAGTGACCGAAGTTCGAAGTTTTCTAGGCATGGCCGGGTACTACCGATGTTTTATCAAGGAATTCTCTAGAATCGCGCGACCACTCACTCAACTGAAAAAGAAGAATGCTCGTTTCACATGGGATGAGAATACAAAGGTAGTATTCTAAGAGTTGAAGATGAGATTAACTTCTGCGCCAGTGCTCACTCTCCCACAAGAAGGAGAGAAGTTCGTAGTATATAGCGATGCCTTGAAGATGGACCTTAGTTGCGTTTTGATGCAGAACAACAAAGTGATCGCCTACGCCTCTCGCCAATTGAAGAAGCACGAGGAGAACTACCCGACTCAAGACCTAGAATTGGCAGCTGTGTTATTTGCCTAAAAAATATGGAGGCATTACTTATACGAAGAAGATTTTCAGTTATTCTGTGATCATAAAACCTTGAAATACATATTCACGCAAAAAGATCTTAATATGCGCCACCGTCGGTGGATGGAGACACTCAAGGACTTCCACTTTGATATCTCATACCACCCGAGCAAGGTAAACTCCGTGGCCGACGCTCTGAGTCGGAAGAAGAAGCATAAGCTAGTAGCCACCTTAATGATCAAGGAATGGGATATGATGGAATTTGTACAAGACTTTGATATCCAGCTCATCCTCGATGAACCTGATGTGTATGTGGCTCTATTAACTGCAGAGCCTACCCTGGTCCGACACATAATCTCCGGACAAGACCAAGATGAATGGCTCATTAAGATGAAAGAGAGATGCAAGAATGAAGAAATGCCTGACTGGAGGGTTGGTAGTGACAGCGGTTTTCGGTATCAGGTACGAGTATGCGTTCCAAACAATACCGAATTAAGGAAGTGATGGTAGAAGCCCACCGTTCCAAGTTAGCTATCCACCCAGGAAGTACTAAGATGTACAACGATGTTAAAAGACAGTACTGGTGGAGCAATATGAAGAGGGACATCACCGACTTGGTAACGAAATGCATGGTGTGCCAGAAGATTAAGGTCGAATATCACAAGCCTACTAGCCTCCTTCAGCTAGTACCCTTAGCCGAATGGAAATGGGACAGCATTTCTATGGACTTTATCTCTAGTCTTCTTAGGACATAGAGGAAACACGACTCAGTCTGGGTCATTGTTGATCGGTTGACAAAAGCCACTAAATTCCTCCCAATCCACACGACAAAGTCCACCGATAGTTTGGCAAGGTTATATATCCGAGAAGTCGTGCAATCCTATGAAGTTCCGCGAGAAATTATATCAAATCAAGACTCTAGATTTACTTCTACCTTCTAGAAGAGGTTACAGGAAGAATTGGGCATGGAACTCAAGTTCAGTACGACATTCCACCCTCAAACAGACGGACAGACTAAAAGGGTAAATCAAATTCTGGAGGATATGCTGAGAGCGTGTGTCCTGGACTTTCAAGGCAACTGGGACGATCACCTAGCACTAGCATAGTTCGCGTACAATAACAGTTTCCAATCCAGCATTGGCATGGTACCATATGAGGATCTCTATGGTCACCCTTGTCAAGCCCCTCAGTGTTGGGCAGAAATAGGGGAAAGAAGTTTGTTGGGTCCCGAGCTGGTTCAGGCTACTATTCAGGTCATTGACGTGATCAGAAAGTGTCTGTGTACTGTCCAGAGCAGACAGAAAAGCTATGCGTATAACTAACGTCACGACCTGGAGTTTGTAATTGGTGACCACGTATTTTTAAAGGTGTCACCTATGAAGGGTTTGATGAGGTTATGATAGAAAGGGAAGCTAGCACCGCGTTTCATCGGGCCTTTCAAGATTTTGGATCGTGTGAGAGCCGTGGCATACCGCCTTGCACTACCTACTGCACTGGCCGGTATCATAACGTCTTTCACATATCTATGCTAAAAAAGTATACCCCTAATGAGTTGTACATCATTAGCTGGGAGCAGATCGAGCTGACAGATAACGCCTCTTACACTGAGGAGTCGATCCGTATCTTGGACCATAAGGAGCTGGTCTTGCGAACAAAGACTATACCTCTAGTCAAGATTCTTTGGTCACATCACGGGGGGGAAGAAGCGACGTGGAAGCGAGAAGCAGAAGTTAAAGAAAATACCCTCACCTACTCAATAGCACACCTCAGGTAATTTCGAGGACGAATTTTTTTTTTAGGGGGGTAGACTGTAACACCCCGTACCTTTGGTACTCAGGTGTTGCCCTTTTTAAATCTACATCAACTTAAATCAAATTGGATTAGTCAACTGACTTGAACACGACACATATAGGATGGAGATTCTGGTCGAAATTAAGGTCATCCATCCAGGTCTCCACGAGCCGGGACGCGCCTTACAACATACAAGAAGGTGAGGCTACCTGAACACTCTAAATTAAAGCATCTATGTTAATAGATACTGCTACAACACACTTATCACCAACATATCAAGACTTGTTAATAACAAATCGAACCTCCATCATAACTAATACCTTATATTAACCGTTGAAAATAAGTATCAGACCCACTAGATCAATAGGTCACGTTATATGGGCTAATAATAGCCCATAAAAGGGTGTAACGGCCCACCTGGGCCTCACCAGTAGTTCAAAGTGGGCTGGGACCCCTGTGTAGGGTCCCCAATGTGAATGGACGGAGCAGATTATGGTACTAATGTCGCAGCGGGCCCCATGCGGTGCATGCATGCACCCCATATACATATGCACGACATACACCTAAGTAATGGGCTCGGTCAAATTGGTTTTGACCGAGCTCTTCTCAACATTTGAAATAGATTTCCCTCCCGCCAAAACAGAGGTTCGAGCAACCGATCTTTGAGCCCCTAAGTGGCCCACCATGATCACTTTTCGGACCATCTGGTCTGTTCAAAGTCTCCATGGGGCCCAGCTTAATAGAACCCAGTAGCCATTTAAGCTCTTGTAAACGGGTGAAGAAGATGGGTTACCACCGTCAAATACATTGCACGTGGAAGGCATCCAATAGGTGGGGCCATTATGGGATCACCTAGACGGTTCACGATCGGTTCGATCGTGTAACCCAAACTGTCCATCTTTTCTTTGGAAGCGTACCTTCCCTTTGTCAAAAATGGCCAGGCACGGCCTGTGGGAGAAGAGAGAGAGAGAGAGAGAGAGAGAGAGAGAGAGAGAGAGAGAGGCGACTTTCCTTTCTGGGAAGGACAATGCCTGGCGCGATCTCGGCCGTTTTCTATGGGGAGCAATCTTCGTCATTCCTGCCCTCTCTCCCTCTGCTATAAAACGACACTGTAGCCCTTGGGATTGACGCCAAGAGAAAGAGAAAGAGAGGAGGAAAGAGAGTGTAGGGATGGAAAAACAGAGAACTGAGAGCATAAGAGGGTGAGAGAGAGACAGACCTGGTGCTGCACTGCATCGACCTGGCCCATGCAAGTTGAGATGACTCAGTGTAGTCCAGTCGAGTCAAGTAGAGAGAGGGAGAGAGTGAGAGTAAAGGTGAGTGAAGGCTGTAGGCGTTGAGCACCCGAAGCCCTCACTGCTCCAGCTCAACCCGAACTCAGGACAAGTTAGGTCAATTCAGGTCAAGGAAACTCCATTCTTGAGAAGAGGAAGAAGTCCAGGTAAATTCCAGCACCTCCCTTTACCTATATAGCATAAATCTCAGCTGGATTCGACCACTGAGCTTGGCCACACTAACCGTCACTTCACTGAAACTCAACCACCTGAACAGAGGTATTCCCATAGCCATTAATGGACCATGAATGGCGTCCGAAGTAGGCCAAGCAATGGCCATGTTTCAGGCTCATAACAGACCAAATAATGGCCACAATTCAGGCCTAAATCGAGGTGAAATAGTTGAAGCATTCCGGGTTAGAACAGAGCCAATCAATGGCTGTGATTTCTAACCGAAACTAAGGATAAGAGACATCCTTGGCCTAAATTAATGGCTGCGATTTCTAACCAATCAATGGCTCCAGCCCAAACTAAGACGTGATAAATGTTGGAGATGGTGGGACCGTGGAGCCAGTTTTGGCCCTACAGATGGCCCCTGACTGAGCCTCCAAACACGGACAGAAATCAGCCATGCGGCATGCTCCAGGGGACCTCAACCAAGCCCAAAAACGGCTTATAATTGGGCCCTGCTTCATCAATAGCAGGCCCTGGTTCAGGTGAGGAAATCCACGTCCCTTACAGGACTATATATAGGACGATGGTGAGACAGAATATCAACCTGGAGTCGGGTGACCACCAGCTTTCAAATGGTGTTGCTGACACCCTCTCTATTTGAACCATGCAATGGGCTCAAAGTAGTCTCTGCATAAGCTCTGAATCATGGCTAAAAGATCCGACCGTGGTCCCCATTTCAGGCCAGAATCAGGCCAATCCATGGCCAAGTTTGGGCCAGGAAGGAGCAAGAAATAGGTAACGGAAGCAGTTGGAAATGAGGTCGAACGACTGCTCTATTGTACTGAAAGTTGGCCTCAAAACAGGCTGCGAAAATGAAAAAGAAACAGGGTCTATGGCTGGGCCGTATAGCAGGTTCTCTAGGCCCTGCAAAAAAAAAATCGTAGGAGGGTTGCTTTGTCTGGCGTTGGGCCCTGCACAATTGCTGGCGGGCTGCATCGACTGTGGGCCTCACCAAATGCAGGTGGGCGGCACCCTGCATTAGCAGATGGGCCGCGCCCTACGCCAATTGGTGGGCCATGTGTGAAGCCCCCATTTTAACGTTGGGGTTCATCCTAGCCGTCCGTCAGCAAGAAAATGTCCAGCACTGAACACATAGTAGAAAAATCAATAAAAATGACCGTAGGTTAATATCCAACGTATATAGATTACTGATCTGATGTATGGACCACCTGACTTTTGTGATGGCAATCTTAAAGGTGGGTCAAAACGTGGAGAGAGGCTAGGGACAACAAAAATCCAGTGGCTCGATCAGGTTGATAGAATCAAGAACGGATGGATTGTCGTTGTAGTTCAGGATCATTTAGAAAAGATGGTGGTAACCAATTTTCTGTCCACATGACATGATTTCATGGCAATCAGGACCGCCAAAAATTCTTAAATTTCAACCATCCATTTAATAGTCATCAGTTGGATGGATAGGATCGCTTGATTAAGGTGATTTTATTAATATTGGTTGGTCTGGATAGTTTTACTTAAGTGCCACATATGAGGACAATGGGTCACCACCATTTTCGAGGTGATGGGGAGCTATCAGATAGCTATCTTCTACGGAACAGATTAACTAAGAACCCGGTCTCACCAAAGATGATGCGGTCCTTGCCGTGGGGCCCACCTTGGCCAGACTTGGGCTAATTAGGCCCAGTTTAAATGAAATAAGACCACATTTTGGTGGGTTTGATTGCCCTCGATTTCTTCCCAAACCACCTTGGTTTTGGGCTTTCCAACTCTTCACCCATCCTCACGTATTAAAACCTTGTGACTCATTGTCTATTGTGAATGAATTTTGTACAGGGAATTACGTGAGTAGTGAAATTCCACCATCTTCCAGAGAAAACTTACATCTAGAAGCACTCTACATTTCGCCTGGTGATAATTTCCTCCCCTTAAGCTTTCCATCCCTAACTAGACCAGAAATAGCAGTTGTATTAGTGTATATGGCTAGACTAATGATAAACTGTGTGGAAATAAACTGTATTCACTTGATTATCTGTTTAACATGATAATTCTCATGCTTACTATTGCTTAGATTCTCGATTGCTCTGAACTACTTGAGTGAATAATTCAGTCATTTATGTCACATATCTTATGTGAATTCAATTGTTGTATGTCGATAGGAATATAGGTATTGTTCCTTATTTTCCTTCATATTGTGATACATGTTGCTATGACACACATATTGTTAAAATCTCTCCATGGAAAGTCCTAGGAAAGGAGAGTCCATGCTTGGGGTGTAACCAGATTGGTCATGACATAGTAGGCCCCTAACATAGAGGTTTTGGTTATGGTGCTTGACCATGGGGTTTACCATCCATGTATGTGTTCACTCCCCAAGTATAGGGTTGTGATGTAGTAATAACTCGGTAAGACCGAGGTCGAATCCTAAGGGACTGATACTTGTATGTTTTCTGAAAATAACCAGATCTAGAACTAGGCTAAGATGAAATCTAAACCAATTTTGATTTGAGGATTAATGGTGAAATAATTAAACTAAAATTTAGGAAAAATTAGAGAAGGGAAACTAGGGATTCAGAGGATCCACTTGTAGAGATCAGGGAGATCTTATGCCTGTATTACAAATCAGGAAAATTAACTGAACTGCCATTGATATAGATTTCAAGAGATGAAAGGTGTATGAATTAGAATGGATTCCATCACCAAACCATGCCCAAGAGGCAAAGCAAACAACAGAATTAAACTAATTACCAACCACTCAACAATGTATGAAGGTTAGGAAGGGTACCGACATCCGACCATGCCCAAGAGACGATGGTGAACAACAGGGCTTCCTGACGTCATAATCATAAAAAGGAAAGGAACATGCTTAAAGCCATCGCAGACCCATTGTAATTTTAGTCACAACAGACCATTAAAAACTAAAAAAAATTCCCTTAAATCAAACTATAATCAACCGAGTTCATCAGATAGAATCCAAGCCGCAGAAACCTCCCATCACACTACAAGCTTCACCTCTTAGCCCCAGCTAAGAGGTTTAGCCAACCATGTTGGCTAGATCACTCCAAAGTAAATAAATCAAAAGAAAAAACAAACTAATCTCTCTCTCTCTCTCTCTCTCTCTCTCTCTCTCTCTCTCTCTCTCTCTCTCTCTCTCTCTCTCTCTCTTCACGTTCACACCCAAAAACCAGCCCCTTTCACGTTCTCTCTCCCTCTTCCTTATAGCAGCCAGAAGTCGGTGAATAGGCTGGATTTTTCGCAAGGAGAGGCGGTCGTGTCCTGTTTAGAAACTGCCTGCGACAGCTTTAACAAAGCAAAATTCGTAGCCTTCTCACACCCCTGTTTATATGATCCTGTCCAAAAGAATAACGTCCATTGGGACGTTTTTGAGTGGCCTACACGATGGACGGATCAGATCATCAATCCGATCATCACCGAGATGACATCACAGCCCGCAAAAATCGGCCTGCGTCCGGACGCAAAACAGGGATTTACGCTGTTTGATCTGTGGGGCACAAAATCAGTGTCTACAGAGAAATCCACTCCGTCTATGAGATGCGCCTCGAAATTTCAGTCAGACATGGACTGTTTTGGAATTCCTTTGATGCGGCCCACAGAGTTTTTCTTGGCACCATTCATCTTGCGTCTTAGAGGTTGAAAACCCATCTTCATTATCTTCTGTAACTTTCGTCACCTAGGCATGGATTTTTGTCACATCAGGGAACGAATGGACGGTCTGGATCACCCTTTTAGACCATGGGTGGGGCCCACAACATCAACCGATGATCGGTTGTGTGAACGCGGTAACGGCAATTGTCGTTTTGCGTAAGAAATCGGTCAACACCGACTTTGACCGGATTTTCCATCCGGTGCACGTTGAGTGCACCTGCACTCTCTATACATGCAACGTTCGTGGGCCACCATCGTGATTGTCATGAGAAATCCTCCCCGTCCATTTGTCTTGGCTTGTCATGAAATTGGTTGAGACCAAATTTGGAGTGTATATAGATCTCAGGTGGGCCCCAAATCACAGATTCATGGGCTGTTTTGTCTGTTGGGTCACTTCCACAGGGATCCGAGGGCTGGAATTTGACTTGTACGGTTAATTTGGAGTCCTCAGGCCCTATATAAAATTTTGAACTGATCAGATGGTGGGAACCCTGTGATCTTCACATTCTGGACACCCTTCAGGCCACTTGAGCTTCAGTTCTCGATTTCCTCGGGTCTCTGGCATGTAGATTTGTCGATCTTGATCCCCTGGGGTCCTGTCCAATGCCTTGGTGATGCCAGAATGTTAAATCTATACTTTTAACATCCTTTACAGTCCACGCTTGTAATTACACCTAGCATCACAAACACGATAAAAATGGGTCATTAAACAGTATCATGTTCATAAATCTAGGCAGTAACTGGGGTCTCATATGCAATATTTGACCCTCAACACAACCCCGAACCAGCATTTTTCTAGTCCCGAGCAAAGTATGCGGAAAATAAATTAAGACTTACAGGACAATTTCTATAAATTCGAGTGATATTTCGAAAAATAATTCAGATACCAGAATTCTAAGATTCATGAATGTTGATTATTAATTCCTCATAGAATCAAGCTCATGGTGACTTCATAATCAAGTTCCAATATTAATCCATTAATTAGAATAATTCTAAACATTGAATTCCATGAGTGTATATAGTGTAAACCCTGCTTACCATCATTAAGAGATTCAATCGTCACCTTTCATGATAACATTGACGATCAAAAGAGCATTTAGGACAACCAAAACTCGATCTTGCCTTACAGTTCTTCTTTTCATTATTTCGGCCTTTGATTTTTCTATAAACAGTAACGCCAATGATGGGAATCAAATCCTCACCTATAGGGAGCAAACCTATGGTGAAAACCAGTTGCTTAACTCTTTCCAAATGTCAACCATGGGGAATTGAATCTATACCTATAGGGAGCAAACCTATGGTGAAGTTCATTCGCCCAACCCTTTTCGTAGGCAGCTATCTTGTAGCTGGGTATTTTCTTTTTCTTTCATTATTCTTATTGAACATGATGGACAAATTCCCCAGGGTGGTTCCTTTCATGTTTAATGATCACCAAGTTACAATTCAATATCGAACTGAAACCTTAATGTGCAAGCGGGATGTGTCTTGTGGAATCATGACTCAATCAATGTTTAAAACTTCTAATCCTAGATTAACAGTTTGAACTTACTGTGAAATCTAACAAATACTGAATCCAAGAGTCATAAGTTACCAACACCCCATATCTTGAAATTCTAAGTGCCCTAGATGGCCTTCAAAATCTCTTCGAATTCACAAGAAATTCCAGAAAATTTTAAAAATTTTCACGATTCCTGCTCAAGACCAAGAAAACACTGATTAGGTTACCTAATCTCCCACCCCCAACCTAAAATCTACATTGTCCTCAATGTAAAAGATATGAGCATGCAATGTACATGGGACAACGAAAATAAATGAGGAGCGATGGGAAGATAGTACCTGGATGAAAGAATCAAGAGGCGTTCTAAAGATATCTACGTAAGAGCGGGTCAGAACAAGAGGGAAACCAACAGAAGTAAAACAAAAATAACAAAAATAAAATCCTACCTATACCACTTTCGCAGGTGCTCTCGATTGCATTTAGCATATGCAACAAGCCTTTAAACCCCTAGATTGCCCCTAGTGGACGAGTTATAGTCTCGTGAGGGTTTGCAGCAATGTTACCCACAAACATTGAACTAACTAATTATGAAAAAGAAATGAAATGAAAAGCTGGGTTGCCTCCCAAGAGTGCCAAGTTTACCGTCTTTAGCCAGACAAATAAAGCAAACTACCCTAGTCCAGAGAAAAAAAAAAAAACTACTCAGTCATGCTACACAGTTCCTCTTCCGGCCAATATCTGGATAAATTTCTCAGTAGATTTCTCAACAGGATTATCCAAAAGCCCTTTTTGCAATAGGCTTTAATGCCCTGGAGCATGAATGGCCAGAGAGACTTATGTACCTTAGCAAAAATTTGTCGTTGATCCGTTGAGGTATCCAACGTATATATGATTCACCTGTGTCGAAAAAAGTCTCAAAGTTAGTATCCCATGGTGAATCAAAGACTACAGGTAGATAAATTTCATAAAAATTTTTGAGAAGTAATGTAGTCTCAATGCATTCCGAAGTTCCAGGCTTCGGTTCAATTTTCAGTTCTTCCTCCTTTAATAGTAGACGTTTAGGATCAGGGGAAGAAGGGACTTCAGAATATGGATTATCTCGGTCAATGATGACTACCGAGACGTCGTCTTGCAAGGCATCCACTTTATCTTTTAGCATGGGATCATTTGAATCTGCAGAGTGTGCCAAGTAATCATCCAAAGAGTCGAAACATTCAGTTGAAAGGAGTTCATTCATTCGATCGAGATCTGTGATGATATGTCCAGTAACTCCTTTATCTTTTTCGAGAGTAGAACTGAGCATACTCTCTTGTTTGTTCTCAAGGTGGCATGAAATCACCATTGGGTATGTTTCTTCTTGACCTAAATAGGCATATTCCAAATCAGAGGGTAAAGGTTTTAGGTCAAGCTTCGGTGTTTTGAGGTTAGACGGTAGAAGCACTACATCAGTTTTGGGCAACTTTTCAAATTGTGCCCTCCACTGGTTAACTTCAAGTACCGGTGCTGTATCAAGTACGGCGCATGTCTCCCTAATCATGTCATCATCCAAATCATGGGAGTGTGTCAGGTACGTCTCTAGAGGGTCAGAGGATAAGGTCAGAGGCGTTTTATCTTCCACGAAAGAATCAATCATGTTAATGTCGTGAAAATCACCATCATCCTCTAAGTTTCTGCAGTTATTGAAAAAGATGTTTGACTCCAATGTCATGTTCCCGAAAGACATAGTCATGACACCATTCCTGCAATTGATAATTGCATTTGAAGTGGCAAGGAATGGGCGACCAAGAATCATGGGCATCTGAGTGCTCATGTTATTGATGGGTTCGGTGTCTAGGATGATAAAATCTACAGGGTAGTAAAATCTATCAACCTGTACCAACACATCTTTAATTATCCCTCTTGGTATACGAACAGAGCGATCAGCAAGTTGTAGTGTGGTTAGGGTGGGTTTTAATTCACCCAAACCTAACTGTTTGTATACCGAGTAAGGAATCAGATTGACGCTCGCTCCTAAGTCAAGAAGTGCGTAATCAATTCGATAATCCCCGATTACACATGATATGGTTGGGCTACCGGGATCTTTGAATTTCTGCGGCACGTCTTGCTTCAGGATGGCACTCACTTTCTCAGTCAAGAAGATCTTCTTTTGAATACTTTGCCGTCTTTTGGTGTGCATAGGTCTTTCAGGAATTTGGCATAAGAAGGTATTTGTTTTACGGCATCAAGTAGAGGAATGTTGACTTTTACTTGTTTCAACACCTCTAGTATATCCTGAGAGTTAGAAAGAGGTTTTGGTGCAACCAATCGTTGGGGAAATGGAGCAACTGGCTTCTTTTAAAGTTCCGGTTCTAATTCTTGTGGAGCAATGCTAGGTCTATCATTGCTATCCTCTTCTGGGTCCTTAGGTTTTTCAGCCCTAACCGGAATAGTTTTGTCAATGGTCTTCCCACTCCTAAGAGTGGTGATAGATTTAGCCTGCTCCATCTGATCTAAAGAGCTTAGATCACTTATCTCATATTGCTGTTTGGGATTGGGGGAAGGTTGAGTAGGAATCATCCCCTTTCCCCCAATCATTATGTGTGAGATGTAAGTGATCCTATTGCTGATCTGATATCTTGGTTGAATAGCTCTTGGTCTTGAATGTGTTTTAGAACTGGATCCTCTTGAGGTTTCCCTTGAATTGGAATTTGATTGAAGAAACCTTGAGAGGTAGTAGTTTGTCCATTCCTCCAACTGAAGTTTGGATGATTTCTCCAACTAGGATTGTACGTATTAGAGGTGGGTCCATTGAAAGGTCTTTAGTAATTATTTACGGTATTGGATTGCTCAGTCAGAACCTCTTGAAAGGCAGATATGGTTGGACAATTTTCAGTTGTGTGACTGCTACAACCACAAATACCGCAAACAACTTCCTTACCCTTGTCCTTCCTCGATTCCATGGCCTCGAATTTCTTTATGAGATTAGCCACTTTAACATTGATATCATCATCCTCTTTCAGCAAGTATACTTCGCTCCTTTCCTTTGATTGAGTAGGCCTAGAAGTGGTACTCGATTTTGGATATGTGTCCCATGATTGTACGTTTTCAGCAAGTCCATCCAAGTAATCCCACACATCATCGACATTTTTATTCATAAATTCTCCATTGCACATTGTCTCGACTAATTGGCGCATGGAAGATGTCAACCCATCATAGAAAAAATGCGTAATGCGCCACGTTTCAAAACCATGTTGTGGGCAAGAGCTGACAAGATCCTTGAACCGCTCCCAACATTGGAAGAATGTTTCATCCTCCCTTTGGGCGAAGTTCATTATTGATTTTCTGAGAGTGTTCATTTTATGATATAGAAAAAATTTCTTTATGAACTCTCTCTGTATATCATTCCATGTGCCAATAGATCTAGGACGTAGTGAATGCAACCACGTCTTAGCTTTTTCTTTCAAAGAAAAGGGGAAGAGTTTCAACCTTTGATTGTGTCCTCAGACACGTTTGGAAAATATAAAGTGGTTATAATCTCATCAAATTCTTTCAAATGTAGATACGGTTCTTCAGATTCAAGTCCATGAAACTTAGGAAGGAGTTAGATCACCCCTGGCTTGATATTCATGTGTCATGTATTTTCTGGAAAAATCATGCATGAGGGTGTGATCACCCCTGCCGGTTGTAAATAATCTCGTAAAGTACGAGGCTGGGGTGCTTGAGGTTGATTTGCAGCCATAACCTCAATTCAGATTCTAAACTTAGACCTAAAAGAGATAAATGAAATATAACCTAGAAAGAACGAGAAGATTTGAAAAGAAGTTACCAGATCGGAGTTCCTAAGTTAAAAACCTGCCCATCAAACCAAAATAAGTTAGTTTCTAAGAAAGTCTAAAGTTAGAAAGTAAACTAGTTTGTAAAGAAGAAAACAATTCTAAAAAGGAAAATAGAGAGTTTTTAAAGACAAATTAGGAAACTTCTAAACCTAAAATAGAAAGAAAGTTAGTTTCTAAACGAGAAGAAATCCTAGAATTAGAAAGTTTCTAAAGATAATCCTAATCTAAATTAAAAAACAGAAAAGCTAGAAATTTAGAAAGAGAGTACCAATTTAAGAAGTATATGTCAGAATCCTACAAAAGAGGAAACAGGTTAGTTCTAGAAATAAATAGAAATAAAAAAAATAAAAAAATAAAAAAAAATCTAAAACTAAAGTTAGTAAAATCCTAATCTTAATATAATTCTAAAACCAGTTAATCTTCAGGAAACGTAGTCGTCAATCCCCGGCAACGGCGCCAAAAACTTGTTCACTCCCCAAGTATAGGGTTGTGATGTAGTAATAACTCGGTAAGACCGAGGTCGAATCCCAAGGGGCCCGATACTTGTATGTTTTCTGAAAATAACCAGATCTAGAACTAGGCTAAGATGAAATCTAAACCAATTTTGATTTGAGGATTAATAGTGAAATAATTAAACTAAAATTTAGGAAAAATCAGAGAAGGGAAACTAGGGATTCAGAGGATCCACTTGTAGAGATCAGGGAGATCTTATGCCTGTATTACAAATCAGGAAAATTAATGAATCATTTGATATAGATTTCAAGAGATGAAAGGTGTATGAATTAGAATGGATTCCATCACCAAACCATGCCCAAGAGGTAAAGCAAACAACAGAATTAAACTAATTACCAACCACTCAACAATGTATGAAGGTTAGGAAGGGTACCGACATCCGACCATGCCCAAGAGACGATGGTGAACAACAGGGCTTCCTGACGTCATAATCATAAAAAGGAAAGGAACATGCTTAAAGCCATCGCAGACCCATTGTAATTTTAGTCACAACAGACCATTAAAAACTAAAAAAAAATTCCCTTAAATCAAACTATAATCAACCGAGTTCATCAGATAGAATCCAAGCCGCAGAAACCTCCCATCACACTACAAGCTTCACCTCTTAGCCCCAGCTAAGAGGTTTAGCCAACCATGTTGGCTAGATCACTCCAAAGTAAATAAATCAAAAGAAAAAAACAAACTAATCTCTCTCTCTCTCTCTCTCTCTCTCTCTCTCTCTCTCTCTCTCTCTTCACGTCCACACCCAAAAACCACCCCTTTCACGTTCTCTCTCCCTCTTCCTTATAGCAGCCAGAAGTCGGTGAATAGGCTGGATTTTTTGCAAGGAGAGGCGGTCGTGTCCTGTTTAGAAACTTCCTGCGACAGCTTTAACAAAGAAAAATTCGTAGCCTTCTCACACCTGTTTATATGATCTGTCCAAAGAATAACGTCCATTGGGACGTTTTTGAGTGGCCTACACGATGGACGGATCGGATCATCAATCCGTCATCACCGAGATGACATCACGGCCCATGAAAAATTGGCACATCCGGACAAAAGGATTCTGTTGTTTGATCTGTGGGGCACAAAATCGGTGTCTATGAGAGAAATCCACTCCGTCTATGAGATGCGCCTCGAAATTTCAGTCAGACATGGACTGTTTTGGAATTCCTTTGATGCGGCCCACAGAGTTTTTCTTGGCACCATTCATCTTGCGTCTTAGAGGTTGAAAACCCATCTTCATTATCTTCTGTAACTTTCGTCACCTAGGCATGGATTTTGGTCACATCGTTGGACGGTCTGGATCACCCTTTTAGACCATGGGTGGGGCCCACAACATCAACTGATCGGTTGTGTGAACCAAGTAACGTGCAATTTTTTGCGTAGAAATCGGTCAACACCGACTTTGACCCGGATTTTCCATCCGGTGCACGTTGAGTGCACCTGCACTCTCTATACATGCAACGTTCATGGGCCACCATCGTGATGGTCATGAGAAATCCTCCCCGTCCATCTGTCTTGGCTTGTCATGAAATTGGTTGAGAACAAATTTGGAGCGTATATAGATCTCAGGTGGGCCCCAAATCACAGATTCATGGGCTGTTCGTCCGTTGGGTCACTTCCACATCCGAGGGGCTGGAATTTGACTTGTACGGTTAATTTGGAGTCCTCGGGCCCTATATAAAATTTTGAACCCGATCGGATGGTGGGAACCTGTGATCTTCACATTCTGGACACCCTTCGAGGCCATGAGCTTCGGTTCTCGATTTCCTCGGGTCTCGGCATGTAGATTTGTCGATCTTGATCCCCTGGGGTCCTGTCCAATGCCTTGGTGATGCCAGAATGTTAAATCTATACTTTTAACATCCTTTACAGTCCACGCTTGTAATTACACCTAGCATCACAAACACGATAAAAATGGGTCATTAAACAGTATCATGTTCATAAATCTAGGCAGTAACTAGGGTCTCATATGCAATATTTGACCCTCAACAGTATGGTTTCACCTAACTGACCGGGGGTGAATTTCATAACCTTTCCAAGTACCACTGTTTACTCATTTTTGAACCATTCATGCCAACATGTTTTACTCGCCACTCTTCGTAATTTCAATATTTCACCCCTAGTCGGCATTGGTGATGGCCCCCTTTATGTTGAATGATTGACCACGTGTTAGTTGGTACTACACACCCTAAGATGATAGTCTCGTGGGCCGAGGATGGTGGTATGGGACACTATGCCCGAGTTGTCAGCTTACGCTGGGCCCTGCGCTCTCCGTAGTGACCATGAGCTTATTCCAAATGGCTGATTGTAATTAGACTAATAATGGGCTGGTAAATCATGCATACATAGCATACTACGATGGTTTGGATCATTATGCCCATACAATTATGCTGAGTGTTGTGCAATGACCAGTCGTTCGATTGTCATAATGACTCGGATCATCATGCCCATGCGATTACACTGAATATTGCGCTGATGACCAATCATACACTTGGATAACGACCCCAATGTCCATCCGGATGTTTTACATGGGACATAGGTCATCTGGGTGTTTTCCCTGAGCCGACGTTACATTCATTCATTCATGCATTTAATAAGAATGCATATACTGTATTTTGGATCATCTGTATGCTTTTATGTTATTCCTTGTTTAGGGCGGCGGTGTGAAATCTTAAGGGGAGATCACACTAAGCTGGTCACTCATTCATCAATGTTCAACCGTACAGAGGATGCAGGTACGGGAGCCGACGAGTACGCGGCAGATCTAAAAGCAGTGGCAACTGAGGAGGAGCCATATGATGAGGAGTCGCAGCAAGAGGCAGTAGCCTACTTCGGGCTAAATTAGTAGTTTAGTCATTTATTCTATTTTAGTACATTTGGAATTTAAAGAAACTTGAGGTTTTGTAAGTGGCCCCCAGCTGAATAGGCCTGAATATTTCCTATTTCGAGGCCATATCTATGCTACATTTTCATTCCCGCTATATCACACTTTGATTCATTGGTTAATCGTCGTTATCAATAGCTAACTCCTGGGTTCTTGGAATTCGAGTCGTGTACTCGGGTTCTGAAAACCGGGGCGTTACATTATTTCTATATTTATGACATGCATGTTTTAAATATATGATAATATATATATATGGTGCATACATGAATATGAATGATTTCAATGATGAATGATACATAAATACTTGGAGAATGCTTTGGAATGGAATGTTGTATGTCATATTACAAGGAAAGTACAAATTGAGGGGGAGTAGTCAATATTTTACAATCTTTAACAAATATTCTATAACATGAGTACAAGAATACAAGGCTTCATTCTAATTATTGTAATACAAGTGTTTTTGTCACAAAATTGACAAAGGGGGAGATTGTAAGTGCTATAATGTTCGAAGCATGCTTCACACCTTGTTTGTTAAATTTCATTTAGTCAAAATATCTTAGCAAGTGATCTTTAAGTTGGTTCAAGATCAAGGTTCAAGCCTAGCTGAAGTTGAAAACCAAGCTCAAGCTCAAGTTGAAGATCAAACTCAAACTCAAGTTGAAAACCAAGCTTAAGCTCAAGTTGAAGATTAAGCTCGATCTACTAAAGTGCTAGTAGAAGATCAAGCTCATTAAAGAAGTTCAAGTCTCTAATATACTCCAAGTCTATGAAGTTCAATTCATACAAGTATGATAAACCCTAAGACCTCAAGTTTAGGTGCTTTCAAAATATATTTAAAATTGGGTTTTTATAGTTGTAATTAGTTGAGTTTCGACCTACCTAAGTTTTGGCTCGACTAATCTAAGAATTTCTCGACCAGTCCTAGTTCTAGCCAAAGTAAAACAGAAATTTTGTTTCTCCTTCGACCAGTCGAGTGAACTCCGTGACCAGTCGAAGGACACTCTTCAACTAGTTGAGCATTTCTCGGCTCGAAGTCCAATAACAAATTTAGTTCAAATTTTGGCTCAATTGACTAGTCGAAGATTCATTAGATCTTATCCCATTCAAATCTAAAAATTTGTTAGAACCGAATCTGGTGCTTAGGCCAGTCGAAGACTGTCTTAGAAGAGTCGAAGCAACAATTTTTTGCCTATAAATTGAGGTTCTTTCTCAATCTGAAAAGGCATTTAAGTCTATCAAAATCCTTCTACAAGAGAGAGAGAGAGAGAGAGAGAGAGAGAAGCCTCAGTTATTGTCAAGCTATCAAGCAGTATTTATAAATCATTTTATAGCTTCCTTTGTTTAATTCCTTAATCTCTAATTCTATCATTCTGATTCTAAAAAAAGAGGGAATACTCTTCTTTTTGAGATTTAAAGGAATTAATACAATTAGCATTGATTTAAATCTAATTAAAATCAATATTGCCCTGGACCTTTTCTATCGAATTGAACATTAAACATTCAACATTTAAGAAAAGTGGTTCTTCAGCTACATCGTCTTCTATGGTGAAGATAAGTATACATTTTCATCTTGTATTTACTTTTTCTTTGATAGCCAGAAAATCTCAGTATTGGTTTTTCTGAGATAAGCTAGAAAATCTCAGTAAGGGGTTTCTTTGTTTGTGATAGCCTGATAAAATCACAACAGTTGTTGGCACACCGAACTATTATAATTCTGTGTTGTGGTGAATGCTTTTATTATTTTTCTGGTGAATAGTTGTAATTCCTTTTGTGCTAAAGTGGTGAATGTTTGTAATAGTTAGTTTTTATTTACTCTTGCTTAATTTGGAATTTTGATTCTTATCATATTCGTGAAATAAGATTATCCTGCCTAAACTTATTTGGGTGAAGGTTGTCCTACGAATCAATTTGAATCAAGGTTTCAATACTAGTGCGATTGAGATCTCTGATTTATTTATTATTCAGTACTTTATTCGATTATTTGGCATAGTCCTATTATAACCCCTCAGGTTTTCAGGTGCCATATAAGAACTCAGCTCGCAAATTCCCAAGTGCCACGGGTGCCCTAATGGGCTTTAAATTTTAATTACATTTGGATGATCTCATAAATAATAGATAGTTTAGTAAGGTATGAAGCATAAGTAAGTCATAAAGCAGTATCAAGTGCCACTAAATATAAAAATATCCAAACCACAAATTCCAAATCATCTAAATAGGGAACTAGTCTCACCCATACATGACCCAAAGTGACTGGAGCCCTGACCCATACCCCGTAGTATCCCGAACTCAAACTAAAAAAATCTACCAAAAGTCTGAAAGCAGGGAAGCTCCTCTTCCTTATCCATGCTCACCCTGCTCGACTCGTCGAGCTTTGCATCACCTGCATCTAATGGAATATCTGGTTGGTATTTTAAAATACTGTCCCAGAGTGGGAGTGAGTAGCTAACTCAGTGGGTGCCATTAGTCATAAGTTACATCAAATAATAATTCTATGATGAATTTAATGAAAAGCATACATTCACAAATCTCTAACAAATCTTCTTTAATGCTTATGCATGTATTATGATATGATGCATGGCCTCACCGACGACACTCCCTTAAGCGACTTCATCTTCCGATCACGCATGACTAACACTCCCTCATTACGACCTCAACTGTCGAGTCGCCAACTAACTAATGCAATGTGAACGTAAACATGTTAGCCGAGTTTTTGGTTAAGTCCGTTCATCTAGCAGATTGGAAAAACTGGTATCCCCCGACGATATCAATGCCCTTATCCCTTTTTGCGAGATCGTGAGGAGGCCAAGGTGAGAGGCCAAGGTCCCATGATCCTTGATCCCATTGGGTTCCTCACCCCCAAATGCAAGCACGTGAGGAGTGCTGAAAAGCGGGATCGTTCACGAACCACTATAGGGAGGCTCATCACCCCAGTGTAGGCCGACAGCTCGGACACAGTATCTCATTCCACCATGCCAGGCTCACGAGGCTGTGGATCAATTTACTAACCGTTATCAGTGGGACCCAGTGGGCGAGGGGTGTTCCAGGTTCTAAATAGGTGTGAGCAAGCATGGTTAACAAATACGGTTGGTCAGTCAGTGGACTAGATCACCCTAGTTCAGGCGAGCAAGAAACACACAACATCCAGTGCAAGCAACCCATGTAGTCCTACCACTGTCGCCCATTTGCATCCACCCGCATTGGTCAGTCTAGTCACAAGGCAGCTCAACTAACGGAACTACCCTTACAAATCTCATATTCCTGACCAACCCAGAGGGTGGGCTATATTTAATAATATTCTAAGCAGTCAAGAGTTTATCTTTAAGTACAGAAGGAATAAAACGTACAACACATCCAAGCATAAGATTTTAGGATATTAACATGCATGTGACTACTCTTAATAGCATAAATTAAATATGTGTGCGGGTGGTGTTGAACTACCTAAGAAGCAAAGATCACACGTTATCCATAGTACGAGAAATTACAATCAAGCATACAACATAGAAGAATGTGCAAAGATGTTAGATGCAAGAATATACACACAACACGAATCTCATGCCCAAACAATTTGAGAATGACGATTAAACAATCCATTTATCATTTCATGCATGTTAGGTGTACTCATCATATGGATTCCTAATTTAGGGTATTTCCTTAGATTTCATATGTTCATTAATTTAACATCCTAAAATTGGTACTAGGCCACCTAAGGATAATGGTTCGCACCTACGGATCGTTGAGAGCTTGAGGAATCGGCCTAAGATTATCGAACTCGCGAGTTGATTTGTAGAGATCCTGAGTCAAACACACTTGCATGTTAGAATACATACAAGGCCTAGCTTAACATAATAGGTTCTAAAGGAGGAGAGAAGTTACTTACCCAATTAATTGAAAATCGTGTTTGTAGTTGTGGATAGGGGGTTTCTTAAGGAAGAGGGAAGAGGGGTTACAAGATTCTACCTCCCTTGGGCCCACCTTTCTCTCTCTTCTTCTTTCTCCCTTTCTCTCCTTCTCTTTCTCTTCTCCTTTACCAAGGTAGGGCATGAAATTCATATGGGAGAAGGGGGTGCCCAAATGAGGCCTTTTTATAATGCTAGATTTGGTGTAAATGGCCCTAAGGGTTGAGTTTTTTACTATACTGGCCCTATGAGAGGGTTTTTCTAACCGCTAGGGCCCACTATGGGGCATACATATTGATATATACCTTAGGATAGTTATCCCTAACGATGATCTACGTATGGATATGATCAGCCCACCATTTGGATGCGCTGATCGACAAATATGATTAGAAGTCTGTTCAGTGGTCACCAATGGTCGATCCACGCAGTGGCAATACGGATATCAGCAAGAAAATATCCTTACTCCACGTGTGAAGTTTGGTCATAAACTGGCGGTTCGAAATCCTCAACTTTGCATAAGAGTGGACGACCCAATTCACTTAAGTTTCAACTTCTTCCTTTAGGGTATTTGCACTTCTCATGCACTTGTCCTTTAGCTCAAGTTGACCGGTTTTGGACAATACCCAGGTCCGACTCCCACAATGGATGACGAGCCAAGAAAGACGGACATTATTCTACAGTTTTGGAACTAGTGGCCCACCAACGAGTAATTTAGAGCTTATTCAAAAAATCGGAGCATTTCTGTAATGAATTAGGTATTGAGATTTCTCATGGGCAATGATTAGGGTTTGGATTAACTATATTCATAGTGTGTACTATTTATAGCTAGTGAAAGTGGAGATTTGGTCATGATTACTCTAAACTCAGTTTTAGGCTAAAAGAGTAACGGGATTAATTTGATCTATTAGTCAAGATCCGGGCCTTATCCGACTCAGCTTCCGTTAGATCGTGATTAGTTAAAGATGGGTCGGTTAGATTTGGGTCCTATGTGAGTAAATCATGGGGCTAAACTTGATGTGCAAGTGATCGGGCGGATTCGTTGGCTTCCTACGGTTGATTAATCGGACTTGTGCGGTTCTTTACTGGTACCACCCGTGTGTAAACTAACACTGAGTGTTAATGGTCAGTAAGTGATAATATAAGTTAATTACATAAAAAAATTAAGAATTTTTAAAAATCCAAAACAGTGAAAATCCAGGACGTTTCACCTATTCACCCCTCCTCTAGGAATTCTTATGCTCGCCTTTTCAAAATCAACAGTCTGTCGATGACAGGTTCAATGACGTCGAGCAGGCTTCGATGTCATCGAAGTCAGTTCGATGCTATCGAGTATTTCCTAGATTTTCTCTATCAGTTGTTAGACATATTGGTGTCATTTTTTAATGACATCGAGGAGTGTTCGATAACATCGAAGATGTGTTCAATGCCATCGAAACTAAGTAGAATAATTGAAGATTTCTGGATAATCCATGTTTTGTCTCTGAACAGTTTTGGCATTTTTTCTATGTCATCGAAGTGGCTTCAATGTTATCAAAGTTTAAGGTCGATGACATCGAAGGGTGTTCGATGACATCGAACGTTTTGCACAGAATTTTGTGAATCTGCCGAATCTGCAAAATTTGTTTCCGATTTAGTTTGGCTATATATATATATATATATATATATATATATATATATATATATATATATATATATATATATATATATATATATATGGGTGTAAATGGGATTGGGAGGTATTCTAAGAGTTTCTAAATTGTCCTAGGGTTTCAAATGGTGTAGCAAGAGGTGAGATACGAGGTTGTTCGAATTGAGTAAGCTCTTTCTCTTTGTAATTTCTACTTTTATAGTGATCATTTGTCGCTTTGTGCCCTGGTTTTTTCCCGAAAGGGTTTTTCCACATTAAAATCTCTGTGTTCTTCTTCCTTTTGCTTGGTGTTATTGGATAGCTATCCTTAATTCATCTCTATGTGCTTCGCAGTTCCCCCAACAAGTGGTATCAAAGCTAACTTTGGGTCGTATGTTTGAATCTGAAGGATTACTATTAATGGGAAACACTAAGTATGATATTGAGAAGTACTCAAGTAAAAATAATTTTGAGTTATGGAAGGTTAAGATGATTAGCCTATTAACTAAGCAAGGCGAAGATGGGGCTCTTGAGGAGCGATAACCATCTATGAGTGACAAAGACTGGAATACTCTTGATGAGAATGCTTTATCCTCTATCTAATTATGTCTCACTAATGAGGTTCTCTATAAAGTTTTGAGGGAGAAAACCGCAACGAGTTTGTGGGCGAAGTTGAATGACATTTATGCAAAAAAAAAAAAAAAGTCCCTTGAGAATCACCTACACTGGAAGCTGCAATTGTTCAACTTCAGGATGGCAGAGGGTGGAGATGTGGCCCACATCAGTAATTTTAATAAGTTGATTTACAAGTTGCTAGACATGAAGGAAGTGGCCAAAGATGAAGATCAGGTATGTATTTTTGGTAAATTCCATACCTGCATCAAATGAGTCACTTAGGGGCTCATTTGCATTGTCGACGAAATGTCGATAATATCGGTGTCGCTAGACTAGCAACACCGAAACCCTAATTTTTCGCTTCTCTTTGGATTATCGGCAAAATATCGGTGATATCGTCGATACTATTGGATTCTTTGCGACAAAATAGGTAAAAACCGAAAAAAAATCAATAAAAAAACCTTTGATTTCGGTAATACCTGGCTGATGGTTGATCGGAATTTGCAAGAAAAGAATCTCGTGGGCAGCAATCGACAGCTCTCGTCTACGACAAAGGTAAAGAAATCTGAAATTTTCCCTTTTCTTTGTTCGATTGGAAGATTGATGTCACAAATACATGATTTCGATGAAAAATCGGGGATTTTGGGAGATTACCTTCTTATTTTTATTGGAGATAGGATTTTGAAACCCTCAGTCAAAAATCCCCTCTCTTTGCTAAAAACTCTTCTTCGTAGATGAAATCCCCTTTTTTATTTATTATTTTTTTTTCTTTTATGCTTCAGAACTATAGAAGCAGACTGCACGCATGGTGCGCTTCAGCGTACTGAGTAAACTTTCTGGGCCAACCGTGAATGTATGTGATTTATCCACGCCGTCCATTCATTTTTCTAGTTCATTTTAGGGGTAAATCCCAAAATTAAAGCATATCCACAGCTCCAGTGGACCATACCATAAGAAACAATGAGAATAATGATTTTCACCGTTAAAACCTTCTTAGGGCCCACAATGATGTTTATTTGTCATCAAACCTTTTTGTAAATATAAAAAGGCATAGATGAAGGGTTAAAATAAATACCAGCTTGATTGAAAATTTCTGTGGCCACCGAGAAGTTTTTAATGATATGTGTTCAATTCACACGGTTTCCTGTGGTGTGGTCCACTGAAGATTTGAATCTGGTTCATTTTTTGGATCACGCACTAAAATAAGCCATCATATATGATGGACGGTGCAGATATAAGGTACATACTTCATAATGGGTCCCACAGTTAAGGATCCACAGGAAGCGGATTGGCTAGTGTACCTCACACCAGCTATATAGCTGTTGTAGGTACATGTCGTGTGAAGACGAGCACTGACGCTCCTCAAGCTCTGAGTTGTACGAACAGTTTAAACAAGATCAAAGTTACATTGGCCCCACAGTGATGTATTTATTATATCTACACTGTTCATCTGTTTTTAAAGTTCATGTTAGAGCATTATCCAAAGAATGAATCATATCCAAAGATTATATGGACCACACTATAGATAGCAGCAGAGATAATGATTTTCACTGTTAAACAATTTGTAGGGCCCACCATAACGTTTATTTTGCATCCAATCTATTTATAAAAACAAAATTATCTGAATGAAGAGGAAAAACAATTTTCATATTGATCCAAAACTTTTGTGACCCGAAAAAGAGTTTCAATGGTAAATGTTCAACCCCCCACTGTTTTTTGTAGTGTGGTCCACTTGATAGTTATATCTGTCTTATTTTTCGTCTCAAGCTTTAAGGCGAGCTCGTCAAATGGATGGACGGTTTGGATATAACACATACCTCATGATCAGAACCATAGAACTTGCTGACGTCAATATAGCAGCTATATAGCAGGTGTGAGGTACACCAGCCAATCTGCTTCCGGATCCACTAACCTCGGTAGATTTTGGGATCCACACAAACCGTGCCAGAACGGAAGCAGATTGCTATTGAGTAAACTCCGTGGGCCCATCGTAATTTACGTATTTGATCCACTCTATCCATCCATTTTATTAGATGATTTTAAGGCACAAGCCAAAAAATGAAGCATATTCAAAGCTTAAGTGGACTATACCACATGAAACTGTGTGAATTGAATGTTTACCATTGAAAAATTCTTGGGGGCCACAAAAGTTTTGTATCAACCTGATATTTCTGTTTTTTTATTCATCCATGTCGGTGTGATCTTATGAACAGTTTGGATGATAAATAAACATCACTAGGCCGTAAGAAGATTTCAATGGTGGAAATCATTATTCCCACTGTTTCATATGGTGTGATCAACTTGAGACTTAGATATACTTTAATTTTAGGATCAAGTCATAAAATAAGATGGAAAAACATTTGCACGACATGGATAAACTAATCACATTCGAGATGGGCCCAACAGAGTTTACTCAGAATGATATACTACTTACATTTGCCTGTACATGGATGGGAGCGGATTAGTTGTTACCCAGTAACAGCTCCGTGGGAGTTACTCTAACCGTGTCCGGCCCACCTTGATGTATTTTCTATGTATCCATGTCATTCATCTATTTTTACATCTCATTTTAGGAGGCGATCCCAAATCATAAGAGTCTCACGTGGACCATACCAATGGAAAAAGTGATGAATAATTATTAAAACCTATCCTTAGACCACAATATTTTTGGATCAATCTAATCTTTCTACTTTCTCATCATCCAGATCTTCTTTACTTTATCAAGAAGTTAGACTGCAAATAAAAATTATGAAAACTTTACGGTGGGCCCTTTCGAATTTTTGATGGTGAGGCACTCAATCACTATTATTTCCTATGGTGTGATCCACTTAAGATTTAAATATGCATAATTTTTTGGCACCCAGTCCTAAAATGGACTATAGAAACAGTTGAATGGCATGGATATCCAACAAATTATCAAGGTGGGCCCCACGGTAGGGGTAACACCCACTAAGCTGTTAACTGTATAACACCTAATCCATTCCCAACTTAGATGGCTACCGACGGTGCATAGCCAATGGCTATTGGACGGTGCTCTTTGAGCCCCACTATCATGTTTGTATTTTATCTATGCCATTCATTCATTTTTGTAGATCGTTTTAGGATAATTTAGAGTGGGTTACAAGCTTACAACACTCAAAACTCATGTGGGCTACAACACTTGAATTTCGAGTTTTAAGATAATTTTACACCTTTATTTGGCCTAATTAAGTGTTTTATTTGATATAATTCAATGATATATAGTGAAAATGTGACAGCCTACTTGATGGATGGGGTGGATTTAATATTTGTCCCAACTCCCAAGTAGGATTAACATTCTACATTACCGTTAAGAAAAATACATTTAATTTTTTAATTCATTTACTTTTACATGTATTACTTATTATATGCTAGCTGCATTATATAAACTTATTTTGGTTATTATTAGAGTAATTTCTTATGGCAACGTATGCTTTTTTTGGGCCCCATTAAATGAAAACTTATTATTTAATGCTTTTTTCTTTACAAATTTTTAATTCCTAAATATGCGAATATGTGTATTTAGGCATGTCCTGAAGTTTCATTAAAAAATTTCACCGTTATCCCCATGTTTTCGTATTTTTCTCTACATTTCTAGTTATCGATGATATTATCGGTGATAACGATATTATATCTTTATCTCTAGCCAACAAAACTTGTATCTCATCCCTTCAGGGTAAGGCCATGAGAAAGATAAACGGTACCATAGAGACCCCTTCTTATGCACTGCTTACGAGAGGTAGGAACACTTAGCGAGATACAGGATCTTCAAAGTCTAGATCCAAATCTAATGGCAAGGGCAAGGATAAGTTAAAGTGTTAGAATTCTGGGATGACAGGACACATGAAGAAGGATTGTACAAATCCTAAGTCGAAGAAAGAAAACTCAGAGGCTTCTCCCAGGGAGGGCAATATTATCACATCTGATGAAGAGACAAGTGGATGTGATGTGTTGTCAATATCTATTATCGAACACTTGTATGATGATCGTAGAGACGAGTGGATCCTTAACATAGGTGCATCATATCACATGACTCATCATTGAAGTTAGCTCAGCAATTACAAAGAGTGCGATGGTGGATAGGTCTTTATATGCAATGACAATGCCTGTAATCTTATGGTTGTCGGTACGGTGCGCATCAAGATGTTTGATAGGGTGGAGCATACCTTGACTAATGTTAGGCACGTTCCTGATATAAAGAAGAGTTTGATTTCTCTCGGTGCACTCGAGGCTATAGGGTGCAAGTTCACTGGTCTTAATGGTGTCCTTAAAGTTTTAAAGGGGCACTTATAGTTATGAGAGCACAGAGGCACGAAAACCTTTACAAGTTGATCGGGAGCACTTCAGTAAGTGGAGCGGCATGACTGTTATGGATTCCATGTCTGCATATACGTGGCATGCTCATCTAGGCCACATGAGCAAGCGGGGCATGAAAGTAATTTTTTATCATTATTTGATTCCATTTTTTTTTAAGATTTCTTATTTAGATATATGTGAGCATTGTATATATGGTAAACAATTTACATTATCTTTTTAATCTAAAAAAACATGTATGTAAGGGAGTCCTTGATTATGCACACTCTAATGTATGGGGGTCATCATCAGAGGTTTTCGTTGGAGGGTCGTCATTGTTTGTCTCATTCATTAACGACTACTCCCGAAAAGTTTGGGTTTAGTTCACAAAATGTAAATCTAAAGTTTTCACCATATTCAGACAATGGAAGGCAATGGTGGAAAAATAGTTGGGGCAAAAAATATAAGTTTTAAGGACTGACAATGGTGGTGAGTTTACTTCCATAGAATTTATTGAATATTGAAAAGATGAAGGGATCATCATGCACAACACAGTACACCACACGCTCGAACAAAACAATGTGGCTAAACAGATGAATCGGACTCTCTTGGAGCGAGCCTGATGCATGTTATGTAATACTGCATTGGTCAAGGGCCTGTGGACTGAGGCCGTTAATACGGCTTGCAATTTGGTGAACCGGTTCCCTTCTACGATAATTGATTGTAAGATCCTAGAGGAAGTATGGAATGGTCACAAGATGGACTACTCAGATTTGCACATATTTGATTGTGAGACTTACACTCATGTACCATCAGTTGAGAAAGATAAGATAGACCATTGGCCTAAAAAGTACATATTTGTTGCCTATGGTGTTGGTGTTAAAGGTTACAGGTTATATGACAAAGACACACGCAAGGTCATCACTAGCCATGACATCAGATTCGATAAAAGCTCCCTATTCCGCAAGAATGACTAAGAGGTGCAAGAAGAACTAGAAAGGTTGATCATAAACGTTTAGATTGACACAGATGATACTCACGTAGAAACAAATGTGCAGACAGAGGAATAGTAACAGGTGGAGCAACCACCTGTGAGAAGAAACTCACCGTGTGATCGCAGGTTACCAACAAGATACTGGGACGACTCTAATATCGCATATGCCCTCATTACAAATGAGGGAGACCCATCTACTATTCAGGAAGCACTTGATGAGCCTGATGCAGAAAAGTGGAAGGTATCTATAGATAATAAGATAGACTCATTATATAAAAATAACACATGAGAGCTGGTGGAGCTTCCAGTAGGCCAAAAAGTGATCGGATGCAAGTAGTTGTTCAAAATGAAACAAGATAGATACAAAGTGAGGCTGGTAGCGAAAGGTTACGCTTAGAAAGAATGAATCGACTTCACAGAGATATTCGCGCCGGCAGTTAAGCAGGTGTATATCAGATTTGTGTTGGTACTGCTTGCCTAATACGTTCTCGAGCTAGAACAGATGGATGTCAAGACCGCATTCCAGTACGGAAGTTGGAAGAGCAGATCTACATGAAGCAACCAAAGGACTATAAAGTTAAAGGGACAGAGGAAAAAGTTTGCAGATTAATGAGGTCGTTGTACAGCATGAAACAATCGTCTAGGCAATGATATAAATTAAACATTTGATTCTTTCATGTTAAGTTAGAAATTTACCACGAGTGAATATGATCACTGTGTCTATTACAAGACAGTAATGGCAAATTCATCATCCTAGTATTGTATGTTGATGATATATTGATCGACAGTCATGATATGTCTGAAATTGACGTACCGAAGACTCAATAATTAGGGACATTCGAGAAAAAATATCTGGGGGCTACAAAAAAAGTGTTCTCAGCATAGATATTCATAGAGACAGGAAGAGGAGTAGACTTTGATTATCTCAGGTAGAATATCTTAAAAAGGTGTTGATCAAGTATGGGATGGACGAGGCAAAGCTAGTGAGGGTTCCCTACACGGCTCACTTTAAGCTTTCCTCGGAACAATGTTCAAAATCAAATGAGGAAAAGCAGGTTATTTCTCATGTGCCTTATTCAAATCTGGTTGGTAGTTTAATATACGTCATAGTCTGTATGAGACCGGATATTTCACAAGCAGTTGGTATTATGAGCAAATATATGTTAAACTCCGGCAAACAACATTGGGAAGCAGTGAAATGATTACTTTAATATATTCGAGGCACAAAAGACTACGTATTAACTTTTGAGAAGACAGGGGCAAAGTTGGTAGGATATGTGGATTCAGACTACATAGGCAGTGTGGATTCCAGAAAGTCAACTTCAGGTTACTCGTTTGTACTAGCAGGTGGAGAAATCAGTTGATGTCGAAGCTTCAGTCTGTGGTAGTTCTTTCCACAACAGAAGCTGAGTATATGGCAATGACAGAAGCGTTTAAAGAAGATGTTTGGTTAAGAGGCATGAGAAATCAATTGGAATTTTAGCAGGAGGTCATGTCGATTAATTGTGACAGTGAGAGAGCTATCAATTTGGTTAAAAATTTTGTTTATCACTCACGTACTAAACACATTGATGTTCATCACCACTTTCTCCGATAGGTACTTGAAGAAGGAAGCGTGACTATGAAGAAGTTCACACCAGCATTAATCCGACGGACATGCTCACCAAGGTGGTTCCTGCAGAGAAGTTCAAGTTTTGTGCGATTCTTTGGGCTTGGCGATGGCGTTAAAAAAAATATGAAAAGTGTTGATGAAGCTATGATGCGAGGCAGAGAAAAGAGAAGAGGACAAGAAGCTACATATTTGATGATTGAAGACATGGTGAAGATTGTTGTTGATAGATGTCTTAAATCTGTAAAATCAACAGTATGTTGATGACATCAAGTAGGCTTCGATGTCAGCGAAGTCGGCTCGATGCCATCGAGTATTTTCTAAATTTTCTCTGTTGGTTGCTGGACATATTGGTGTCATTTTTCGATGACATTGAGGAGTGTTCGATAACATCTAAGATGTGTTTGATGCCATTGATGCTGGGTTGAGTAATTGAAGATTTACGGATAATCCATGTTTTGTCTCTAGAGAATTTTGGCATTTTTTTCGATGCCATCGAAGTAGCTTTGATGTCATCAAAGTTTAAGGTTGATGACATTGGAGGGTGTTCGAAGACATTGAACATTTTGCACAAAATTTTGTGGATCCACCAGATCTATAAAATTTGTTTCCAATTTCGTTTGGGATTCTTTCCAAGGATATATATGTGGGTGTAAACGGGATTGGGAGGTATTTTAAGAGTTTCTAAATTGTCCCAGGGTTTCAAAGGGTGTAGCAAGGGGGGAGATTTCAAGGTTATTCAAATCGGGTAAGCTCTTTCTCTTTGTAATTTCTGCTTTCATAGTGATCATCTATCGCTTTGTACCATAGTTTAATTTTTTTCCCGAAAGGGTTTTTCCACGCTAAAATTTGTGTTCTTCTTTCTTTTGCTTGGTATTATTGGATAGTTATCTTTGATTCATCTTTGTGTGCTTCCGCAGTTCCCCCAATAAAGCATTGGTCCACTTAGAGATGGCCATGAGTAGCTGATCACTTGACAAGGCTCTGTAGGACTGGCTTGGGCGGACCAGGAACAAGCTCTTTAAGGAAAAGAATTAAATGATTGATAGGATTTTTTATTTTTTATTTTTTTATCATCATGTCTCATCATATAATGACTTGGATCCAACCTAGTGTCCTTAAATTACACATTTAACTTAAGTGGGGAACAGAAACAAGTGATCACCCGTTCACTTCCTTCTTTCCATGTACCAGCCAACATGAATCCCAACCCACTAGAGGAAATTCTAGAGTTCATTTGGGAGGCATTCCATGTGCAATTATCATACTAACAAAAAAAAATAATAAATAAACTCATGGTGTTTGGAAAATCATGGAAAGCACAGATTCCACACTGAATAGACTTATCTTTGCTTCTTCTCGCCTAGCCCCACATAAGGATTCAGATTCCACCCATTTCTGCTAGGTGTAGAAATGACACGGCAATCTGTTTTTTTTCTTTTCTTTTCTTTTCTTTTCTTTTCAAGACAAGAATCCTGTCGAACCACTATTCCTAGATGCCCAAACACACCCTTTAAAAGTAGTACCACATCTGATGCCCAAACACACCCTTGAAAAGTAGTACCCCATCTATTAATTTATCGATTTTGACATTACTAGTCCTTGATATTCCTTATTAGTGTATGTACATAAGCATCAGAAGAATGTAACAAGAAGCCTAGAGCTAGACAACTCCATGATCAGGCACTTGTTACAACAAATGGAGATCTAACTTTATGCTTTCCATCAGTCCAAGTAATAGATCCGAATACATCTCCTGTTGCTGGAGAAGATGCAGATGATGAAAAGATCACTTGGTAGCTCATCTTCTTGCTAGTCTTTGTGAATTCAAGTGTATCAGGTACCACCTTCACAACCAACCCAGATGGGGATTTTACACTTGCGACATATACTGACTCATCAGCACCCACATTCGTTACTGTTCTATTCACTTTCTTGCTCCCTTTTCCATCAAATTTGGAGATTGCAATTGATGGGTAGTTGAGATTGGAGATCGAATCCTTACTAGAATCGTTTGGGCAGCTGAACCCGTTAGGAATTGATGCAATCTTCTTTATCATTGATGCCTGGTATCCATAATTGCAGAGAAAGAGGAGGTAGTCATTTGTTTCTATTTCGTATACTAGCCCTGGCTGCAATGCTCCAGATGGGCTGACTTCCCCTGCACCGTAATCGTATGGTGTGGCGATGGAGCCTGAATCTTGTGTGAGTGGAGCCCTGTCGTTGTTTATTTGAGTTGCTGTAAATCATGTGATAGAAAAATATTTAGAAAGAAGCCTTAGATGATGCTTGATCTAAAGAAACAACACTTTTTGTTCAACCCTGCAAAGGTACAGCACGGCCCAACTTTCAGTAGCCATCTTATGAAAATGGACAACTACAATGGGGACCAATCAGATGGTTGGGGATTGTCCAATGATGGATACTTTTGTGGCATTTCCTACCTGCCCATGAGGCTCATCACATAAACACATAATGGCAACACATACTAGTGTGAGTCCAGAGATCTCTGGTACAATGGAGCTTTTTCAACAAACTTGGTTACTATTGTGAATTGCAATTTCCTTCTTATTGACAATACTTTGTTAATTGTGGGTAAGTTCCTGATTGACTATGTTTATCTAATCCATCATCATCATCATCTAAGCCTTATCCCAATTAATCGGGGTCAGCTACTCGAATCCTGTTCTGCCATTCCACTCTATCAAGAGCAGATAAGCCAAACCTTGCGCATTTCTCATTGACCTGACTTCTGATGCAGCTCATCACTTACAAGAAAATTCCATCTTTAACAATACATGATTAGTGTAATAGGTAGTTGTTTTTAGTATGAAAATGATAATTTCGGAATGGTCACTGCTAATAACCTTTTGTTTTCACTAATCTATTCATAAGCTTCAAAAACACTTGCTTTCTCAATACCAATTATCCTTCGAAATGTTACTATAAGAGGAGGTAGAGTTCATAATGGATGCTGACCTGTTGTCATAATGGCTGATCGGATGGCAGCAGGACTCCACGTGGGGTTCTTAGATTTGATTGTGGCAGCAATGCCGGAAACATGTGGACATGACATTGACGTCCCCGACAGTAAATTGAACTGGGATGGCTTTTGGCCTGGAGGGACTTCTGATGAATCGTTTGTTGGTATCCATGCTGCAAGAATATTCACACCTGGTGCAGCAACATCTGGCTGCAAAATTTGAATCCAACCAATGCTTTTGTCATCATATGAATCACATGCATTTGAAATATCAACAAGGAAGAATTTAAAAAGAGAATTAATATGCACAACCTTTCTGATTACTCTTCTTTATGCCCATTTTGGATTGTGAGGGAATTGGAATAGTACCCAAGTGTACTATTTCAGGTCCTACAATGGAAAATGGGTGCAAGCAAGAATTAATCAGGATGGTTTTAGATAGTTATGATAAGTAATATGAAAATGTAAAGAAACTTGCCTTGAGAATGTTTCCCGCCTGAATGGAAGGTCCTCGAGATGAGAAGTAGGCCACAGCAGGGGCGGGTTTATATTCTGTCACCGAAACAGTTGGTAGAATTGTTGCGACCGGGTTTCTTGAGACAAAAATAAAAATAAAAATAAAAATTCAACATCTTTCAGTTGGTGTAGCTAAGACCATGTAGGTCTGCGTTTGGATGCACTATTGAATTGAATTGCAATAATCAGTTCAATAAAGAGGAAATGATATTATCATCACCTCAGTACCCAATAATGAGGAAAACACCCTAATATAATTAGAATCTGAAAAGCTGAATACCACAATATGAACACTAAGGAAATACAATTTGGTCATGTCCGCTTTCTTGAACTGATTAATGCAATTCACTCCAATAGATGAACAAAATGGAGCCTAAATTTTCGGACATAGAGAAGGACACTGGTTCCTTTACCTTGTAGAATTAATGTAGGAATGTATCTCAGCAGCAGCATCAGAAGAGATTACCGTCATTGGATAAGTACCATAAGTAAAAGCGACAAGCTTCTCTATGTCGTCAACCAAAACCAGCCCAACTCCTCCCAACTTCTTCACTATATCCCTCTTCTGTCTCTTTGAATACATGGTGTCCGAATGCTCACAAAGAACAATTGTCCCATTGATTTTGTTTCTGTCTAATGCATCCAGATTGCAGTTTCTGAACAATTCAAAGTCACAGATGATGAAATCAATAAGAGAGAAAGAGAGAGAGAGTGAGTGAGAGAGAGAGAGAGAGAGAGAGAGAGAGAGAGAGAGAGAGAGAGAGAGAGAGAGAGAGAGAGGAATATAAAGTTCCTGAAATGCTATACTGTAAGTGCCCATCTGCATTAAGGCTCACTCTGCAAGTGGGCTACAAGTGTATGAAAAATGGACAACTAAAACAGGATAACCTACAGTTCACATTCAACGTATATGCAGCCCAGCTGATGAGTTTGACTGTTTTAATTTTTGGGATAGGGTACATTCACTGCGGTTTCCACCCAACGAATGAACCGGGTATTAGACATATATGTGAGACGACTAGAACATGAGGAGCACCTTAGTTGGGCATTCCATGGACGCTTGCAAGTAGAACTCTCACCAAAGTAGAAGCCAATTGAAAAAATGTAGTGTGATTGTACCATACCTTGCGTCATCCTCAGAGCTTGAATTGGTTTTAGCAGATCCGCCATATATCAATGGATAAACAGGGGATTTTCCAAGATTGGAGAAATTTATAGCTTCACCCTGTAATTCAAAAGAAAGCCCATACATGTTTGACGGTTGTAGTAGCATAGAAAGTTTAGCTAACCAAGATTTTAGTTGACTGAGTTCTACAGAATCATAGTTCCAAAACCCAAACTGACTCAACTTATTGTTGGCTGGATTGGGTGTTGAAGATTCGGTATATGTTCGACCCCATGTTGTATATATAACCATGAATGTAGCAAAGTCAAGAAAGAGATGTGATCCCTGTTTAACAATTGTGTACAAAACTAAATAAACACAGAGCAAATGCTTCCATCTTTTTTAAAAACGCTTCCAAAGCCAAGGGTCACTTCGGTGCTTGTATAATCCTTTAGTTGTAAAGGATTTATAGGTAATGACATTATTATAATTACTTGTAAATCTTTTACAAGTACTTTACAGGTTATAGGAGCTTTTAGAATTATGGTATTTTATTGTATTTTAGATTATAAGTACTTTGATTACAAACCCAGTGGTCTTTTGTTTGTTTGTTTTTTTTTTTGTTTTTTCCCTTGACGAGAGACTTGAAGCTACCAGGCTCTTCCTCTCTCTCCGATACATTTCTCTCTCTCTCTCTCCTTATGTTTATCAGCTACTTATAAATACTTTACAACTTAAAGTCAAATAAGACAAACTATAAACACCTTATAATTGAAAAAAAAAAAAGAAAAAGGCGTAAAGTGTTTCCTACTTAAAATTTTACATCTAAATAATCCCTAACTATTTTCTTCTCATTTAAATGGGTTTAAACACAATTTGAATGGTGAAGTTGGCTCGAAATTCAAATGAGTCAAGACGACTCTGTGAGATGTTAACTATGATATGGACTAAGATGATAGTTTAAAAGCTTGAAAAAACTAGACTCAATTTGACTTGAAAGAGTCAACTCAACTCAACCAGATTTCGGCAGACTTAGGAATAACTCAAGAAATTAAAGCTCAATAAAACTAGACTCCACTTGACTCAATAGGACTCGAAATTATTTACACACACACGGATATATATATATATATATATATATATATATATATATATATATATATATAGAGAGAGAGAGAGAGAGAGAGAGAGAGAGAGAGAGAGAGAGAGAGAGAGGAATGCTCACCAGCACATCTTACGTGAGCACCTTTGTATATATGTCTTAGGCATAGAATCTGAATAGTCCACGTGATGCAGCACTCTTTGAAACTTTATGGGACCAATTTACAGCCTAATCCAAAACTCTAGTAGGCCATAGCAAAGAGAAATGCAAATCAAATAAGAAAACTATTTCCTTTTTTCATGGCCTACCAAAGTTTTGTGTCCGGCTAAAAGTTAGGCTTGTGAGGTTTCAAGGGATGCCGCATCGCGTTGACCATTCATATTTTATGCCTAAGACACGTGTGCAAAGGTGCGTACGGGTGCTCACTTAAGAAGGTGCACAGGTGAGCATTCCTCTGTGCCCCTTCTTACATGCGCACCTTTGTGCATGTGTCTTAGGCACATAATCTGAATGGTCCACGTGATGCAACACCCCTTGAAACTCTACGGTGCCCAATTTTCAATTTGATCCAAAACTCTAATAGGCCATAGCAAAGAGAAATGCAAATCGATGGAAGAAACTATTTCCTTTTGCCATGGCCGACTAAAGTTTTATATCGGGCTGAAAGTTAGATTTACGAGGTTGCAAGGGGTGCCGCATCATGTAGACCGTTCAGATTCTATGCATAAGACGTGTGCAAAGGTGCGCACGAGTGCTCACATAAGAAGTTCCCCGGGTGAGCATTCCCTATATATATATATATATATATATATATATATATATATATATATATATATATATATATATATATATATATGTGGGAAAAGGTACTATGTGCTCGACCTCACGAGTCCGTCCATGAGGTCGAGCTGTGTGGGCCCCAGCGTGATGCTTTTTGAACATCTACCCCATCAGTCAGATGCACCATTCCATCGTGGGCCTAGGTATCAAAAATCAAGTCAATCTGTGACTTGTATAGGCCACACCACATACAGAAGTGGAGAGGGGCAGTGCACCATTAAAACATTCATAACCATTTTTGAGGGCCCACCGAGATGTGGTTTGCAAATCCAGCCCATCCATTATGTGTGTCCCACTTGAATGAGGGTTCAGACCAAGTTTCAGGCGCATGCAAAACTCAGGTGAGCCCCACCAAGTGCTTTTATATGTTTTAACGGTATCTTCACATAATTTTAGATGGTATGGCCCACCTGAGTTCCGTATATGGCTGATTTTTGGGATATCCCATAATTTAAAGGGTACCCATCAAATGCACGGTGTTGATGGTCGAAAGGCATCACAGTGGGGCCCACACACCTCGACCATATATATATATATATATATATATATATATATATATATATATATATATATATATATATATATATATATATATATAACTTGACTTTTTGGGGTGAGAATCATTGAAAACAAGAGCCCAATTTGAAACGAATGAGAACCTGCAAACTCAAATTACCTTGACCAGAGTACTGTTCCCTCCCAAAATAACATCCGACTCCATATCCCGATCGATGGTTGTTGCACCGACCGTCAAAATCCAAGGAGCTGCATTCACGACAGAATTTGCAATCGGCCCATCATTCCCCGCTGAGCAGACCACAATGATCCCCTTCTCCACTGCATGAAATGCTCCAATCGCGATTGGATCGCTATCGAAGTCTGGCATCAAGTATGCTGACGCCCCGAGGGATAGTGAAAGTACATCAACGCCATCAGCAATAGCATCATCGAATGCTGCCAGGATCGCCGAACCCAGGCATCCACCCAAACCGCATACCTTGTAGACTGCGATCCTGGATGTGGGTGAACCACCCTTGGCAGTTCCCACAGCAAGTCCATAGTAAGATGCTTCAGGTACGGAACCACCAGCCGCTGTTGAGGCTGTGTGTGTTCCATGGCCCTGTGCGTCCCGGGCAGTCTCATCATGTGTCTTTGCTCTTGATGCAGAATCCGGCTCATTGTAGTATCTTGCGCCTATCAGCTTCCTGTAAAGAGGAGATGGCGGAGAATCCATTTGGTAAACTGCATTCGGCTTACATGGTTTTCTTCCAGTTAAAATTCAGAGACTTCTAATTATTTCCTTCTTGAAACATTACACGGTAAGAGTTGTTCATGAAGTAATTTCTTTTACAACTGTGTTTTGAATGATCGGTTCGACCATTCGGGCCTAAATGACCGATATTCAGTGACTCAGTAAGGCTGACTCGACCGAATCAAGATTTCTAAAATTTTGAACCAACGCATGGAATCATCCAGTAGAAACACCCATAGCGGAGGCTGACTATGGGTGGAATGGAAGTGGGTCCCAGAGGGGGTGGGATCAAGTAGGCCTATTTGGCAGATGGGACAATGATACTATTAATTTACCCATATTTAAATGTATGATAAACCTAGGGCACTTTTATAATGGTTGTTTTACAGATCATCTACACGCTAATATATATATATATATATATATATATATATATATATATATATATATATATATATGTCCACTGATTCAATGTTCTTGATGTCGAGTCAATAAGCTGATATTAGTGTCATGGATTATCCATTGAAGGACGTGCACGGATTGGACGGTAGAGATGCTTTGTACAGCGAGGGTGCAGTTCATCTACGTGGTAAAACATGGAAGGTGTTTCCGGTTTTAGGGACAGCTGATATAGTGGGCCTTATGCGGATGGACGTCGATCGCCCAAAAAGTCCAGGCAACCAGATTATCTTATCCGCACCTGCAAACGGACGGTTGAGAAAGATAAAGTAGAAAGTCAACAAGGGAAGAAGGCATGTATCAGATGATTCAGATCGACTTTTGCCATGGCAGTGGCCCATCCCCTGGTGGCCCACCAACTCAACGGTCGTACAAAACAAAGTAAAATTATAATGATGCATGTTGTGCCCAAATCCTTACAAATGAGGCCCACGGATTGAATCTCATGGGTCCCACCCACTATTGTACTATATCCAAAATATCTCTAGTTATCGAATCTCTGTCCTTTTTCAGTGGAACATGGACAATGGCTGTTACTGTTTCTTTTTTATTTCTTTCCTAACTTAACCATCAATTTTCTGGCCTAAAATACCATAATAATAATAATAATGACCATACTATTTGATCACCTGTTACAGCTGGAAGCATTGAAGTCGTGTCCTCCCATGCACACTCCCTTCCACCGAGCCGGAATTTCTCCCATCCCTCCATCGCTAAAGCTCTCCGACTCCGGCCACACGCCTAGTAGTATACACAGATGATTTTTATTTATTATTTTTTTAACAAAGAAAAAACCAATTGTTATGATCCATCCATCCATCAAAGCAAATGATATAAATAATAATAATAATAAATAAGACCATTTCCATGTATATATGGTTGGGCTCACCAGTGTCCAAAAGTCCAATGATAGTGTCTGTCCCATCAGAAGCTGAGTCAACATCGGAACCGTTGTTGGAGTCTTTCTCTAAGTCTGTTTGGTACTGTAGGAAATCCCAAGATCGGGTTGTGTGGAGCTGTAAGATGGGGTCCACAAAAACTGATACAACGGCGGGTTTTTGTGCCATGGCACGTGCCTCTTCCGCAGATAAGCGTGCGGTGAATCCAGAAAACCCATGTTTGTAGCTGTGCAGTATTGACTTCTCTGCGTGGCCCACTTCCCTGACCAGTGAAACAAAGAAACATATATAACCATAAATTTTCATGATGGATCCAGTTGGTGCATTTGCCACCAATGTGATCCAACCGTTGACCTCGTGGGTCCAACGCACATCTAAAATGTTTTTTATATATATATATATATATAAAACACTTGCGGTGAAAATAGGGTGGAAACCACCATGTAGATGATAAGGAACAAAATACTCATCATTTGGTGACACCGTTTGAATCAAATGAGTAGGAAGGCATGATTTTGCATGTGGCATCATATACGCGGGAAAGTAAGTTGGCATGTGGATCTTTACTCTTGCTCGGGTGGACTCTAGGAGTTTAAACACCCGGTCAAGGGTTATGCGTAGGGTGTGAGTGTGTAAGTTGGCATGCTAGCTATGGCAATAGCCAGTAGGTTCATTCTCATGCAAGTACAAATTGGGGATTGAAGGAACTGGAGAAGTAATATGAGACAAAAAATAAGTTATATACAGGACTTGAGTGGACCACAAATTGGGGATTGAACGAGTTGAGGAAGTTTCGGATCAGGCTGATATTTGTGTTTTCACTTCATCCACGTCTATATGACCTTATGAATAGGTTTGGATGGTTAAAAACACATCACGGTTGCCCTTAGAAAGGTTTCAACGGTGGGTGTCATTATCACTACAGCTTATGATGTGGTCCATTGGAGCTGTGGACCTGCCTTATTTTTAGGATCATACTTTAAAATGATCTGATAAAATTAATAAACGGCGTGGATAAAACACTTACATCACGGTGAGCCCCACAGATCCCTGCCCCGACGTATTACCATCCGAGAAGGGGTAGTTCGCAATCCGCGTCCGATTTTATAGGACGCCCCGGTTCAAGTGGGGTCCACTGCCTATCACCTTCCCAGCACACACCGAATCTTATCAGCGCTAGAATATCAAAGAAAGGGAATGGAACCCAGCCCTTTTGACACACGTCCTAATACAACGGTCATAGACCCATTAATGCCAACTTCCATACACAAGGAAATCAAATTCTAGTGTGCAATACACATAATGAGAACTGATCAAGAGTTGAACCAAGATGAGATTGTGATGTGATGTGGGCTCCACATCGTTCAGTTCTCAGAAAGTGCTGAGATGAAGTGGGTCACACCCAATTGCATCCCATCCCGATCTAATGGCTAAAAAGGATTTTTTTTTTTTTTTTTTTTTAAGGAAAAAAATAAAAAATTAAAAGGAAAAGAAAAAGACTGTGTTTGTAGACCAGCTAGCGACCTTTCCAAAACCGAAGCGAGGAGCTGGACATGATCATCTCTCAAGGATGGCCCAGTAGAAGTGGTTGCACCCATGTATACCACGTAAACATTCTTCTCCTTCTCTTTCTCCCCCCTAACTTGAACAACAAAAACAACAAAGAGGAGAAGAAAGATTGGAAGGAAGAGATGGTAAGAGATTTGAAGGCCTTTCATGTTGATCAACGGATAAAAATCTCCGGAGATAAGAGTAGAGAGAAGCTTCTCTAGTGTTTATAAAGAGGGAAGGTGGTGGAGTGGTGCGTAAGCGCACTGCCCGCCCCACCCAAAGCTTCTCCAACTCCTCAACAGCACCACTTGAAATGCGCCATACATCGATAAAACCAATGAACACGGGTGGTGGAGAGATATAGTAGTGGGCTGGACTATAGTGCTGTCCCAATTCTGCCCCTTTTTTTACCTAAATGGTGGTGACTCATCCACCACGCATGTGGCGTGCATGTAATGCAATTTTGACTATTGAAATTGTTTGTGCACCTCAATGGGTGGTGCATACACTACAACTGATATTAACCTGGTTGTCCGTTGAATTTGAAGCGTAGTGACGGTTATGGGCATCTGATTAGTCCGATTTTTGCCATGTATGTTCAGTCCAAAATGGCCCTACGGCAACCTGCAACTGTAATCCTAAGTTCTATGGCCCTCCTTAGTGTCTTTGTTCTACTCACATAAGCTGTTGGACCCACGGTGATGCTCTTTTATCGCACCCACTCCGTCCATCAATTGCCCCAGCACATTTCACGGGGTGATCTCAAAAATCAAGCAGACCCACTTACCACGACCACAGGAAACAGCGAGAATTGAATGCCACCATTGAAACTTTTTTGGGAGCCACAAAACCTAATGTATTTGTGTTTTCCCTTCATCCTATGGGAACGGGTTGCACAGAATATATGAAATTTCATGGGGCGGTGGATGATGGAATACGTGCAAAAGCTTGGCTACTTAAATATATAATTAGGTACTTAAACTAATATATCATTTAAACTAAATAAAGCAATTAACTTTAAGGCTTCCAAGTCAACGGAGAGTCCAATTACATAGGGTACAAATGATATGCTAATGAAAAAAATAATCTATATATAATAGTGTACGTGTGTGTTGGATGTTCCACATATCAACTCCTAACATTCATCGAATCATACATAAATATAATTTATCAATCAACTACATAAGCATAATTAAACAAGTGCTCAAAGATAATCTTAAACACAAGAATGTATAATGGTTCCGTTTTCCTACTCTACTCCCGGCAGATGCACTCAACACATAAGTATATTGGATTTTACTATCAGAGGTTTTAAATCAGGTTCGCCTCTAACCTTTATAGCCTCACATAAGGACTCCTAACATAAACTCCCGTCGGAGGCTCTCGCAAGAGGCTTTATTTGCTTTTGAATCGGCTAACGAACAACATCGGTCTTAATCTAAGGACCAACGTTTGCTCCTGTCGAAGGTTCCCACGAAGATTAACATGTACATGCCCGTGTCCAATGACATACATAAGGAAATACATACGTACTCACCCGTGTTGGTGGCAATATGGTCCTATAGAAGAACCTACACGAATTTGGGTTACAAACTCTATACTCAATCCTACACAAGGAATGAGTGTGTGAACTCTTACAATCTGATAACTTACTTGTCGAATTAAGCCCCTTTTATAGTGCCTTCTTGGGTTGCTTCATCGATGCTTTCACATACTTCAATTACCTCCCATTTTACTCCATCGATCATTGATATGAATGTATTGCTAATGCATCGGCTCCTACGGTCGTTTGCCTTGAATATGAAGTGTCAATAAGGTGACCAAGGTAAGAGAGCATGGGTGAATCTCCTACAACTCACATAAATGTTGTAATCCTAGGGGATTCACATATAGGTTTAGGATGTGTGGTATGAGTGGAAAAAATATCTAGCCTCATTCACACTGAAAACCCTTCTTAATACCCAAATGTTGAATGCCCCATATGTAGGAACCAAGTTCCAACAGTTTTTTTTATAATAATAAAAGATAAAAATAAAAATAAAAAAAGGAAAAAAATCGGTCAGTTAGATTGATCAAGCGATGCCTTCGATCGATCAAAATCCCCTTCTATAAGATCGAAGGCTAGCTGGTTCGATGGCATTGGAAAATTTCACAAAATATGCAGTTTGTTCCTGGACATTTCTAAGCACCTTCAATCGATCAAGCCCGATTGATCGAGACCAATCAAGGATCACTTGATGGGATCGAAAACTACACTAAAACTATTGTTTTGAGTATATGATTTCACAGCAGCTTCGCACCTCTGAAAAGGGTGAGCTCTTAGTCCTAGAGGGGGGGTGAATAGAACTATGCTAAAATAAAAAATTACAGAACAGAAATAATAAATAACTGAATTAAACGCAAATGTCAATCATAATAGTATTGAGAAATTAATTCAAACCTCAGTTCAAAAGACAACCTTACACCAAATGTTTATGGTAGGACAATTTGATTTCTTTAACTCTGTAAGGATCAAGATCACAAACTAAAATAAGAGACAAATAATGGAAGTTATCTATTACAATCATTCATCACATGTACATGAAAGAAAGAATTACAAATATTCAGCACACATCCATCACATACATCATCATCCACCTCAAACACCAAGATATATAGTGGTTCGGTGTGTACACCAACTATTCGTAAATAGCCACACTTACTCCACTCCCAATAATCACAACCCACGTGATATTGGCATTCACTATAAAATAAGGTTTTCTCAGGTTCACGTTAAAACCTGTAAAATTGTGTTTTCAAATGGGTTATCACAATCACAAACCCCACACACTGAGATTTTCTGGCTATCTCAGTCAAAACCACAATAGAGATTTTCGTGGATATCTCAAATAAACCAAATAGCAAATAATTAAAATGTACTTATCTTCTTCTTTGAAGACGTTCCTTGATCTAGCCCGTAAAACCGCTTTGCTTGATGTAGATGTTCAATGTCCAACAAATATAATCAAAGGTTCTAGGTTCTAAGCAGATTTTAAATTATTTCAAACCTTGGGGTGCTTGTTTGAATTCCTTGGATCTCAAAAGGTAGAGTAGCAACTCTCTTTAAAATAAATCAGATTCACAGTAATGAGATCAAGGAATTACAAAAACAAATAAGCTAATAAAGAATATTAAATTACCGTACTATATCTTGATAATGACAGGGACTTTTCTCTCAAAGTGGAAGCTTTCTGTGGCTTTTCTGAATTGATTTAGAATGAGAAAAAACCTCTATTTATAGGCTGAAAATCGGTTCCTTCGACTGGTTTAAGGTTCAACCAAATTTCAAATTTTCTGGTGCGATTGGATAAAACCGACCTGTGACTGGTCGAGCATGGTCCATGAACGGTCGTGGGACCCTAAAAAATGTTACTAGACTTTGAGTCAAGTGGTCTACGACTGGTCAAGCCAGTATCCATGACTGGTCATGCAGGGTGCTCGATTGGTCGTGGCTTTACTAAAAAAACTCGAAATTTGAATTTCAACTAGGGCTGGTCGAAGAAAATTCTGGACTGGTCGAACCAGAGCCTGGACTAGTCGAACATAGGTTACGACTAGTCAAATTTAAGCCCATTCAAAGTATGTATAAGAAATGACCTAAACCTAGGGTCTTTCTAGGGTCATATATACCTGAAATATTGGACAATGAACTCAAACCTTCACTTGCTTCAGATCTTCTATTTGAAGTAGATTTAGTAACTTGATCATGAAGTAAAGTTTATTCTTGAAGTAGACTTGATCTTCATGTCTTGCACTTTCCAACTTCATGTGATCTTGTACTTTCCAACTTCATGTGATCTTGAAGGTGAACTTTCCAATATCATATGAACAAGTCACACTCTAAATTGTTTTGTCTCATTAAAATTTGACAGCAAAGGGTGCTTTATACATCATAGCACTTACAACCTCTCTGAACCTTACTTATCATGTTCTAATTAAGCTACAAAGGCTAAGGGATTATTAAAAAGGTATACTTATTAAGGTTAGGATCATCTATAGGTTATGGTGTTATTTTGGGTCAAGGGTTAAGGTCACCAAGGCACCTCATTTACCTGTTTTATGTGAAAGTGCCTTTATTTGTCAATTAACATGATAGTTGAGTCATAGAGTCTAGTGAGCCCCACACGAAAGACTACAAGTTGAAGACTCAACAAAGTGGAAGTATTCAAAGATCTTCAAAAATAAACTGAGCCTTACATCCCATGACCAAAACACTTCAGGTAATAATCCCCTTAGAAATTTTCTAATCTATCATAAAATCAACTAGAAAAACATTTATGGCTGATTAGAAAATATAAAATCATGTTGTAAGAACAAATAAAAAAATCACATGTCTTAGGCAACTTTCGATTCATTGAACAAACTTCGATGACATCGAGAATGGACTCATTTTTGTCCAACAACCAAACCAAAATCCGGAACAAATCTCGATTACATTGAACCTATCTTGATGACATCGAAAATGAGCACTCATATGTCTAGCAAGTTCAGGTTTAAATTCACTTAAAATTATCGATGACTCAAACCATGTTCGATGACATTGAAATTCAAACTTTGATGACATCGAACCAAGTCCTGACTTGTCCAGAGAGTTCTATCGAAAAATCATGAACTCGTTCGATGACATCGAATATATGTTCGATTACATCAAAAATGGACCAAACTTATCTGGAGTGCTTTATAGAAAATGAACTGAACTCTTTGATTTCATCGAATCACCTTCGATGACATTGAAATTCAAATTTCGATGACATCGAAGCATGTTCGATGAATCAAACAATTAAATGAGATTGACCAGCAAGCTCCAAGCAATTTTAGTGAAAATCCCAATGTCATCGAACTGTTACTCGATAACATCGAAAGTGACTTTCGATGGCATCAAACACACTTCGATGACTTCGAACACAAACAGAATCTACCCATTTTTTTCGTTGGGATTTTTGTCTTTACAAACAGAGGCTTGGTTTCTTAGTTTGGATTGAAAAAAATAGTGAGATCTAAGAGAGTAATTGCTATAGGAATACACCCACCATCTTAAATCCCTTTTCTCATGAGAGTTCATCCTTCAACCCTATATTAAATGCAATCATTGGAATATCAATATATTGGATTGAAGAATGAACTCCACCATTCAAGGATCTTCTAAAAGCTTATTTATTGGAAAATCATTGAGCTGGAATCCTGTGAATGTTTAACATTTGGGAATCTCATCCTCACTTAAAGACTCACATTTAATAGAGGAGATTCACCAAAAATACCTTGACTCAACAACCAGCAACTTGCATCGGGAGTATCTAAAGCTGTTGCAGATCAAGGCAGTTGAAGAATCTTTGTCAGCAAGGGATATCGTCTTTAGTATGTGTTAAAACAAGGCTCACCTAGTTACAAGTTATTATAGTACATAGGATCTGAAAACATTTTCTTGTGTAGAATTGGGATTTAGAGTTTGATACTCAAATCGTAAAGATATTTCGTAGGACCTTCGACGGGAGAATACGCATAGAGTCATTGTGTAGGATCTATTTGCCTTGTGTAGGCATGTGTTGATTGCCTTGTGTAGGCATGAGTTGATTGCCTTGTGTAGGCGATATCTTGTGTAGGTTGTGAAGGTTTATAGTTAACCTGATTTAAAACCATTGATGGTGAAATCTGGCACACTCTAGGGTGGAGTACGTCAGCCGAGAGTGGAGTAGGCACATAGTCGAACCACTATATATGATCGCGTTTGGGATTGTCTTTGCGAATTTATTTGATTATACTTATAACACCCCATTCTTTTCAGTACTCGTGTATTACCATATAACCTAACTAAGTATAAATAGAAACATATCCTATTTGAACATTTACTTTCATTCTAGCCTGAATTTAACGATTAAAAGTTATCTTCATCCAGAGAATTGACCATGAATCTGAAGAATGGAGCATACTTCTATATCATAGCGACCAAAGATCTCAAAAGAGACTCGATCCACATTTATAAGAGCTCCAGCTGCTCAATTAAACTTATTATAAATATCCACCTCAAGTTAGTAAACGTGGAAGTACGTTTAGACGGTTCAAACGTTCCTAACCGTCGGATCGAGATCGACCTAACAATTCCTAAACCTAATCCTCACCATTGGGCCATATGGCCCCTAAATCACTATAGACTATCACTAGAAACGAAGCTTAGAACACCTTGGACCGTTGATGTTTAGCTTCAATTCGATCTAACCGTTAAAACTATCAGTAAACGTTAATAAAAATCATAAAAGTAAGTAGTGTGGTGATTAGGACCAAATAAAATTTAATCTTTTCGACATATAATTTCCTATTTAAACTTAGATATCAATTAAATTAAGTAAGACAACTAACTCTAAGGCTTCCAAGCTAATAGTGTTAGTGCACTGATTTGTGCATCTTATTTTTCAATCAGTAGTGTGGTGATTAGGACCAAATAAAATTTAATCTTTTCGACATATAATTTCCTATTTAAACTTAGATATCAATTAAATTAAGTAAGACAACTAACTCTAAGGCTTCCAAGCTAATAGTGTTAGTGCACTGATTTGTGCATCTTATTTTTCAATCACATGAGTCATTGTGTCAGGGAGTTCGTTGAGCCCTTGGAACCTAAAGACCGAAGACACAAGTGGAAGTGAAGCATCAAGGAGCAAAGAACAGGTATATGAGGTGCCTTAGTGACCCTAACCCTTAACCTAAAGTAACATAAACCACAAGATGATCTTAACCATAATAGGTAAACCCTTTATTAATCATCACTTAACCTTAGGAGCCATATTTGAGCACACTTAGATTAGCTTTAGAGGTCATTTGTTGTTGGAGAAACTACACAGTTTCAGTAACCTTCAATCCCATTGACTCCACTTCAGTCTGTCAAAATTGGCCGAAACAAGTCAGCATGTTAAGAAGAAATTAGGTAATTCTACTGCAACCAAAAGTCACAATTAGTTCAACCAAAGACCAGGTTCGGTGCGAGCGAAAGTGCCTAAAAATTTCAAGCGGATTTCTTGTATAATTCGACGTGACCGAAGCGTTATTTGATCCGACCAAAGACTATCTATTTTTTCCCTTTTATGATCATGGAAACTCAATTCCTTTATATAGAATATCCAGACTTTGGTCTTTTTTTTGGAGTTTTTTGTGCAATATAATCTTAGGTGAATCCCCACTCATATTCCACACCTCAAGCCTCTAATCCCATAAGATTTGATTCATCTTCTTTATGTTTTCCACTCTAATGAGGATTCCAACATCAATGTTGAAGATGAATCCAATCTTCACCATTTTCTAGAGATTAGACCCAACCTTATTAGTCTACCCTTTATCTAAATGCTTTAGAACACTCATCTAGATGAATCCCCTAGGATTACAATCTTCCATTAGTTGTAAGAGATTCACCCAACCTCTCATCACCTTTGTTATCGCAAAGGTACATCACACACAAGGTATTTGATCTTGGATCTGAAGCACTTACAGCATAATGGTATCATGATCATGAGAGAAAAATGGGAGCTGATTGAAGCATGGGAGAGATCGATTAAGCAACCCACGATAAGGTGTTATAGGGACTCATTCCGACAAATAAAGTTATCATTTGTAAAGTCCATGTACACTCCTTCCTTGTGTAGGATTGAGTGTAAGAGTTTAATTGTCAAACTCATTTAAGTTCTTGTGAAGAACCTTTGTTCTTATATATGACCTAAATCAAGTCCTTGTGTAGGCCACCAGATATGGGTGTGTACTTGTTAATCTTCATGGAGACTTCGGTAGGAGTAAACATAAGTCCTTTAACTAAGACCAAGGTTCACAACTAGCCTATAGAAAGCCAAGTATCCAAGGGAGTCAATCCTTGTGTAGGATTGTAAAGGTTAGAAGTGAACTTAATTTAAAACATCTTATAGTGAAATACGATACAATCATGGGTTGAGTTTGTCCGCTGGGAGTGGAGTAAGGAAATCGAACTACTATTCATCTTATACTTAATTATATTTATGTGATTGATTTATGAAATATATGTATGCATGATTAGATGAATACTAAGAGTTGATAGTTAGCACATCCCACACTCACATGTACACTATCATATATAGACTTTTTTTTAATTTATTTCTATTTTTAACACATTCCACACACACTTCATTAGCATATCATTTGTAGTCTATTTAATTGGACCCTCTATTGGCTTGGAAGCCTTAAAGCTAATTGCATTACTTAATTTTAATTGAAAACTACTTTAAGTAAACAACTGTATGTTTAATTAGCTAAAATTTTATTTGGTCCTAATCACCCCTCTCTAGATAGAGCCTTCATTCTATAACTCTATCAAGCTTCCACCGCATAGCCAATGGGCCCACCTCATGCAACATCAATTGGTATTAGAGCGGGTAGCTCTTGAAAGGCTTAAACGCCCTGAGTTGATCTAATGAGGCTTAAGAATGATGTCTACCTAAGAGGGGTGTGTCATCACATGACCACCTTATTTTGACGGGTTTAACTACACCTATTGGAAAGCTAGAATGAGATTCTTTCCAAGACCCATTGACCCTATGGTTCAAGCTTTTGTCAAATAAGGATAGATTATGCTCATGAAACAAGTCATAGTTGATGGTAAAACCATTATCAGTTCCAAAGATAAATCTAAATGGAGTGTCGATAAGAGAATGTGGTATAACTATGATGTTAAAGTTCTCAATGTTATTTAATATGTGATTTTTTCCAACGAATTTAAACACATTTCTACATGTGAAATAAAAAAGGAAGCGTGGAACATATTAAAAGTCTCCCACGAGGGAACTAGCACAGTAAAAAGATTAAAGTTTCAACTCTTAATGACCTAATTCAAAATTTTGAAAATGAAAGAGTTTAAATGCTTTATGAAATTTTATTTAAAGTTAAATGATCTTTGTAACTCAATGTGGTATTTAGAATAGAGAATTTCAAATAGTTGAATATGTAGGAAAATAATTAGATCCCTTCCGGATAGATTCACTCCCAAGATAACCTTGATAAAATAATGTAAAAATATAGATGAGATGAATGTAGAAGAAAACTTAGATTCCCTATGAACATAAAAACTACACTTTAAGCCCCCCTCTAGAGCAAAGAAACTACACATTCTTAAAACATCTCATAGGTATTCACATAGGCTTAAGACTGTTAAATATGAAAGTAATAGTAATGATGAGGATGAGGATTTTGAAAAAAAAAAATTCAAGAAATTCCTTAAATTTAGTAGAGGAATGAGTTGTAACAAGAGGGGCAAGACAGTTAAGAATCGAAAAAATAAATCAGTTAAACCACCTAAGAAAGTCCAATGTTACAATTGTGAGGGTTATAAATATATTCCCACCGATTGTCCTAACAAAGGAATATCCAAAGGCAAGGCTATGGCGACAACATGAGATTAAACAGAGGAGTCTGAATCCAATTCGAAAGACTCATCTAGTGTTGAAAACCTTAGTCACTTACGTGTCTTAAAGGCCTACATCATAGTTTCCCTCCCTAAAGACTTGGGAGACTATAACACCTTAGATATGTGACCTTAAAATGTCTCTTTAGGCTGTATTGTTAAATCAGAGGATTAATCCTCATTAATGAACCTCATATATAAATCAGAGAATTTACGTTCATTTTATTCTTAATAGTTAAATTCAAAGATTTTAGCCTCATTTCATTTTGATAGTTTAAGCTTTAAATTTAATGAATTTTGGTATCTTATGTTTTTAGCTTAGACTGTCATTGGTCATTTTCAATTAATATATCATTTGAATGACTATAATAATCATACTTCATGTTTTAAAGTTTATATGGACCATTCCTTTGTTAGTATGTGCTTATAATAACATGTATGACTTATAGAATTTATTTCTATTTTATGTTTTTATTGGTATATTCAGACAACTAACTCTTTGTCAAATATTGACAGAAGGCGGAGAAAGATTAAGTCCCACCAAAACAAGTTTAATTATATTTTACATGATTGGTTTGTTGTTATAGGAATTGATGAGATAGGGGAAGTAATTATGGAAAGAATATTGCTAGTGTTATATGTTGTTGAGGGTCAAATATTGCATATCAGACCCTAGTTACTGCCATATTTTACATACACAATAATGTTTAACGGAGTATTTTAATTGTGTTTTGATTGCAGGATGCAATCAGGAGCGTTGACTGGAAACTGACACTAAACGTGTGGATTTGACACTCAGAATTCACCAGAGCAAGGTACGGACTCCGTGGGACCAAGATTGACGATTTTACACAGCCGAGATCTGAGAAAATCAAGAAACTAAAGCTCAAGTGGCTTGAAAGTCAGCCAGAATGCAAGATCACAGGTTTCCCACCATCTGTTTGTCCCGAAATGTCATACACGGCCTGAAGAACATATATTAACCGTACACGTCAAATTTCAGCCGTTGGATCCCCCTTGAAGTGGCCTAACGGACAGATTATCCTTCAGAATCATGATTCTGGGCCCACCTGCTCTTTGGATATGCTTCAATTTTGGTCTCAACCCCTTAAATTAGTTGGGAAACCAGATGAACGGTGTGGATTGTTCGTACACATCAGTGGGACCCACTCTATATGGTGCGTGTGCACAGCACTTGCACAGGCGCTGTGCACCGAACGCAGTAAAGTCGGTCAGCGTTACGCTGACCGACGATCTTCCTCTCCAAATTCAAAAACGCAACAGCGTTATCGCTGTCGTCCGCCGGTCCTTCTCAGTGGGGCCCACTCGACATCTGGAGTGATGATCTGAACCGTCCATTGTATCAAGAGGGTGGGCGTGAACATCGCCTAGGTGGCGTAATCTCGGAAGATAATGGAGAGTGGATTTCAGCCGTTAAAACAGATGATTAACGGTGGAACGAAAGAATCAGTGGGCCACACAGAATTCAACATGAAGTCAGTCGATTCTTACTGGTTTTTCGTCAGCATTTCAGTAGACGGAGTGGATTCTCCATCTGAGATCGATCTTGGACCCACCGTTTTTCCAGTTGACGTGCGTCGGCTCTGCTTCGCAGCAGAGGCTGCGGATGATTGTTGTGGGCCATCATCACGACTCATCGATCTAATCTGGACCATCCATCAGAAGCCCACAAGTCTTCTCTCACTAACCTAGGTGACGCATTCTTGGAGACCGCAGAAATTAGGCTCCAATCGTCCAAACAAAGGACTGACGGTGCAACGAAACAGACGGGTGGGATGCACCAAATCTGATCTAGAAATCATCCGGTTTTACTGAATTTCCAAGAGCAATCCAATGAAGGGATTGGATTTGTTAATGAGTGTCAGGAATGGGCCCCACCAAACAAACAGTGCGTAAAACTTCCGCTTGTTTTCTGCTGAGCGTAAAAGCTTCGCACGCAAGAGCTGCGAACAGCCACCGACCTCTCCACAATCCGCACAGCTATAAAGGAAAAAAATCTGGAGCAGCTGAAAAAAGTTTTTTTTGGGGGGTCTGGACGTGGAGACCGGGAGGCAGCGGAGAAGCTTTAAGTTTCTTTTCCCTTTATTTTTCCTTATTTTCTTTCTTTCTGGTTTCTCTATGAACTCTATGGAGATTAGCCCGTTCATGTGTGGCTAAACCTCTTAGCTAGGGCTAAGAGGTGAAGCTTATAGCATGATGAGAGGCCTCTTTGCTTGTGCCTTTTGTTTAGAATGATCTGATATTGATTTGGGTTTAATTAAGGGAATGTTTTCAGTCTTTAATGGTCTGTTGTGACTGAAATTACAATGGATCTGCAATGGCTTTGAGCATGTCCTTTACCTTTTATGTTTATGACGTCAGGAAGCCCTGTTGTTCACCATCGTCTCCTGGGCATGGTTGGATGTCGGTACCCTTCCTAACCTTCATGGCATATTGATTGGTTGGTAATTAGATTAATTCTGTTGTTTGCTTTGTCTCCTGGGCATAGTTTGGTGATGGAATCCATTCTAATTCATACACTTCTCATCTCTTGAAATCTATATCAATGGCAGTTCAGTTAATTTTCCTGATTTGTAATACAGGCATAAGATCTCCCTGATCTCTACAAGTGGATCCTCTGAATCCCTAGTTACCTTTCTCTGAATTCTCTTAAATTTTAGTTTAACTATTTCACCATTATTCTTCAAATCATAATTGGTTTAGATTTCATCTCATTCTAGTTCTAATCCTAGTTATTTTCAGATAACGTACAGGTTTCAGTCCCTGTGGATTCGACCTCGGTCTTACCGAGTTATTACTACATCACAACCCTATACCTGGGGAGTGAACAAGTTTTTGGCGCCGTTGCCGGGGACTGACGGCTACGATTTTCTGAAATTAATTAGTTTTAGAGTTAGTTTAAGATTAGGATTTTACTAATTTTAAATTTTTAATTTTATTTTCTATTTTTCATAGAACTAACATATTTCTTATTCTGTAGGTTGTTAATATAGAACTTCTAATTTGGTAAACTCTTTCTGATTTGCTAGATTTCCTAACTCTTTAGATTTGATTTGCTCTAGAAATTTCTTCTATTTTGAACTAACTTGTTTTGTTTTGTTTTGCAGGTTTTTTACTTAGGAATCTTTAACCTGGTAACTTCTTTCTAACTTCTTCCCCTCATACTTTCCATACTGTTGTAGGATCTTTTCTTTTTATTTTTCCTAGAGTAGATTCAGAATTTGGGTTTTACTATGCAAGAGTTGGAACGTATATATCTTTGAGATAGCTAAGGAATCTTGGGAAAATTTTTTGATGTATGATGATAATGATGGAAAACAGCCTATGCCTCAAATATTTTCTGAAAATTACTTCAACCAATCGAAACATGATGCTCCACCGATTAAGAAGTCTTTCGGTGATTATCTACGGGAAAATAATTGCATTCCACGAGTTAAGGAAACAAGATGCGTGATTATTGGAATGATAACGCGTATCAACTCTCGACCGATGACCCGTATGACTATAACCAGTGGAACCATCAAAACTGGGAAGATGAACCAACCACATGTAATGATTATTCTCTTGGATACCCTACCGTTGAGAACCTACCAGAAACGATCCAAGAGGATGAAATTCAATATACCATGGAATGCCTTACGAAATAAGAAAAGCAATGGAAGCACTGACGCGCCTTGAAAGGATAGAAGAAGCTCATGCATCCCAACTACAATCCAATCCAGAAATACAATGCCAGGAAAGTGATCCTCACTCGCTTTTGACGAAATCTGAAATTTGGAATGAGGAGTTGGATTCCATTAACGAGCACGTGGTTCAATTTCCCAATGAGCCGATCTCGATGACTGTTCAAAAGAATGGTGGAGATACATGGGTGTCTTTCAAATACAGTGATGATGACACACCTCCCTTACTTGACACACATGAATTCAATGATGAGGTAGAGGTTAGTTCATTCGAACCTCAACCGAATTTAGGAATAGATTGTGAGGAAAGCGATCCCATCTCAAGTGTGTACTGCACTGAATTGGAAGCTGAGAAGTATTGGGATGAGATTCATGAGAGCACAACCCAAATTCCCCGGAATCATTCTCAAGTATGGTCCAGGTCAATGCTCAAGAAGCACACGAAGTGATCGGTCATACTGAGCTACTCCACTCACCTAACATATCTGATTTAAAAGTGGAAGATGAGCTCATTAAAACCGACCCTTCCAACTTCTGTGAGACATGTTTGGACCACTCTCTTGAATTGAATGATAATGTGATTCGGGAGAAGGACGAGCTGCTCGCTACGACTCTAGAATTTGAAACCACTCAATTAAGACCACCATCTGAGCTGTACACGTCTGACAGTTCAACGCCTCGATTGAGTAGTTTCAATGAACAAAGTGATCCCATCGATGCTTCCCCTATTGATCTTCAATATGTTTGTGCAGGGCTGGAGCAAGAGAACATATCTTCATATACTTTTAAGGGCGAGGGAGTCCTTGAGCATCTCATTACAGATTTCCATGAGGAAAATAAGTCACTCTCAGCTGAAATTTCCGACTCTTTTGATAATTGCTGGGCACACTTTTCAAAGTCAAACGATCCCATGTCAAAAGACAAAGTGGATGCCTTGCAAGACAACATCTCGGTAGTTATCACTGACCGAGAGAACCCTTATTTTGAAGCCCCTTCTTCCCCTGATCCTAACCGTCTACCATTAAAGGAGGAGGAGCTGAAAATTGAACCGAAGATTGACACTTCGAAATGTGTTGAGGCTACATCACTTTTTGCGAAGTTTTTTAAACTTTATCTACTTGTGGTCTCTAATTCACCATGGGATACTAACGTTGAAACTTCTTCTGTCACAGGTGAATCGTACATACTCTGCTTACCTCAAGCAATGCAATGGAAAATTTCTTATGAGGTACATAAGTCTCTCTGGAAAGTCATGCTCCAGGGCACCCAAGCCTTTTGCAAAAAGGGCTTTTGGATGATCTTGTTGAGGAACTTACTGAGGAACTTATCAAGATACTGGCCAGAAGATGAACCTTGCAGCATGAGTAGATAGTTCAATGTTTGTGGGTAACATTACTGCAAACCCTCACGAGACTACAACTCGTCCACTAGGGGCAACCTAGGGGTTTAAAGGCTTGTTGCATGCGCTAAATGCAATCGAGAGCACCTGCGAAAGTGGTATAGGTAGGATTTTATTTTATTTTTGTTATTTTTGTTCTGCTTTCTCTCTCGTGCTGACTGAATTCCATGCTGCGATCTCTTGGAAAGTCTCTTACGATTCATCATCCAGGTACTATCTTCCCATCACTTCACATTTACTTTTGTTGTCCCATGTGCATTCCATGCTCATATCTTTTACATTGAGGACAATGTAGATTTTAGGTTGGGGGTGGGAGATTAGGTTACCTAATCAGTGTTTTCTTCGTCTTGAGCAAAAATTGTGAAAATTTTTAAATTTTTTCTGGAAATCCTTGTGAATTTGAAGTGATTTTGACAGATATCCTGGATTTAGAATTTCAAGATACGTATTGTTGGTAATTCATGACTTTTGGATTCAGTTATCTGTAGATTTCACAGTTAAGTTTGAATTGTTAATCCATGATTAGAAGTTGTGAACATTGATTGAGTTATGATTTCACATACCACATCTCACTTACACATTGAGATTTCAGTTTGATATTGAATGATTAACTTGGTAATCACTGAGCATGAAAGAAACCAGCCTAAAAGATTTGGCCATCAGGGTATAAAAAGAGAATTACACCATGGGTTTGCTCCCTATAGGTGTGGATTTGATTTTCTATGATTAACAGTTAGACAGAGCTGGGCGACTATTTTCACCATAGGTTTGCTCCCTATAAGTAAAAATTTGATTCCCATCTTGACATTTAAAAAAAAAAAAAAAAAAAAAAAAAAAACTAGAAAAATGAAAGAATGATCTGTGAGGCAAAGTAATCTTGGTTTAGGTGATGGTTGTTATGAATTTTCTGATTGATTACTAATGATATCATGAAATCGACAATTTGATCTCTTAATGATGTTAGGCTGAGATTTCACTATACACCCATGAAACTCAATGTTTAAAATTATTCTAGTTTATGGATTAATATTTGAACTTGATTATGAAATACACCGTGCATGAAAGGCCAGGAGAAACTGATAATCAGCATTCATGAATCTTAAGATTTCTCATATCTAGTTTGTTTTTCAAAATATCACTCGGCTTCACAAGAATTATCTCATAATTCTCAACTTAATTTTCACATATTTTGCTCGGGACTAGCAAAATGCTGGTTGGGGGTTGTGTTGAGGGTCAAATATTGCATATCAGACCCTAGTTACTGCCATATTTTACATACACAATAATGTTTAACGGAGTATTTTAATTGTGTTTTGATTGCAGGATGCAATCAGGAGCGTTGACTGGAAACTGACACTAAACGTGTGGATTTGACACTCAGAATTCACCAGAGCAAGGTACGGACTCCATGGGACCAAGATTGACGATTTTACACAGCCGAGATCTGAGAAAATCAAGAAACTAAAGCTCAAGTGGCTTGAAAGTCAGCCAGAATGCAAGATCACAGGTTTCCCACCATCCGTTTGTCCCGAAATGTCATACACGGCCTGAAGAACATATATTAACCGTACACGTCAAATTTCAGCCGTCGAATCCCCCTTGAAGTGGCCTAACGGACAGATTATCCTTCAGAATCATGATTCTGGGCCCACCTGCTCTTTGGATATGCTTCAATTTTGGTCTCAACCCCTTAAATTAGTTGGGAAACCAGATGAACGGTGTGGATTGTTCGTACACATCAGTGGGACCCACTCTATATGGTGCGTGTGCACAGCACTTGCACAGGCGCTGTGCACCGAACGCAGTAAAGTCGGTCAGCGTTACGCTGACCGACGATCTTCCTCTCCAAATTCAAAAACGCAACAGCGTTATCGCTGTCGTCCGCCGGTCCTTCTCAGTGGGGCCCACTCGACATCTGGAGTGATGATCTGAACCGTCCATTGCATCAAGAGGGTGGGCGTGAACATCGCCTAGGTGGCGTAATCTCGGAAGATAATGGAGAGTGGATTTCAGCCGTTAAAACAGATGATTAACGGTGGAATGAAAGAATCAGTGGGCCACAAGGAATTCAACATGAAGTCAGTCGATTCTTACTGGTTTTTCGTCAGCATTTCAGTAGACGGAGTGGATTCTCCATCTGAGATCGATCTTGGACCCACCGTTTTTCCAGTTGACGTGCGTCGGCTCTGCTTCGCAGCAGAGGCTGCGGATGATTGTTGTGGGCCATCATCACGACTCATCGATCTAATCTGGACCATCCATCAGAAGCCCACAAGTCTTCTCTCACTAACCTAGGTGACGCATTCTTGGAGACCGCAGAAATTAGGCTCCAATCGTCCAAACAAAGGACTGACGGTGCAACGAAATAGACGGGTGGGACGCACCAAATCTGATCTAGAAACCATCCGGTTTTACTGAATTTCCAAGAGCAATCCAATGAAGGGATTGGATTTGTTAATGAGTGTCAGGAATGGGCCCCACCAAACAAACAGTGCGTAAAACTTCCGCTTGTTTTTTGCTGAGCGTAAAAGCTTCGCACGCAAGAGCTGCGAACGGCCACCGACCTCTCCACAATCCGCACAGCTATAAAGGAAAAAAATCTGGAGCAGCTGAAAAAAAAAATTTTGGGGGGTCTGGACGTGAAGACCGGGAGGCAGCAGAGAAGCTTTAAGTTTCTTTTCCCTTTGTTTTTCCTTATTTTCTTTCTTTCTGGTTTCTCTATGAACTCTATGGAGATTAGCCCGTTCATGTGTGGCTAAACCTCTTAGCTAGGGCTAAGAGGTGAAGCTTGTAGCGTGATGGGAGGCCTCTTTGCTTGTGCCTTTTGTTTAGACTGATCTGATATTGATTTGGGTTTAATTAAGGGAATGTTTTCAGTCTTTAATGGTCTGTTGTGACTGAAATTACAATGGATCTGCAATGGCTTTGAGCATATCCTTTACCTTTTATGTTTATGACGTCAGGAAGCCCTGTTGTTCACCATCGTCTCCTGGGCATGGTTGGATGTCGGTACCCTTCCTAACCTTCATGGCATGTTGATTGGTTGGTAATTAGATTAATTCTGTTGTTTGCTTTGTCTCCTGGGCATAGTTTGGTGATGGAATCCATTCTAATTCATACACTTCTCATCTCTTTAAATCTATATCAATGGCAGTTCAGTTAATTTTCCTGATTCGTAATACAGGCATAAGATCTCCCTAATCTCTACAAGTGGATCCTCTGAATCCCTAGTTACCTTTCTCTGAATTCTCTTAAATTTTAGTTTAACTATTTCACCATTATTCCTCAAATCATAATTGGTTTAGATTTCATCTCATTCTAGTTCTAATCCTAGTTATTTTCAGATAACGTACAGGTTTCAGTCCCTGTGGATTCGACCTCGGTCTTACCGAGTTATTACTACATCACAACCCTATACTTGGGGAGTGAACATATGTCCTATTATATTAAGTTGTAAATCTTTTTATTTGACATGTAATCTTTTGTATTATTTTAGTTTATCATTAGTATGCACCACGACATGGTCTCGGTTAGGTTTTTGTCATGTAATTGACGAAGGGGGAGATTGTCAATGTACTGATTTGTACACATTGTTTGTCAATCACATGATTCATTATGTTAGGGAGTCAATTGAGCCCTTATAAGCTAAAGACCGAAGACACAAGTGGAGGTAGAGCATCAAGGAGTAAAGAATAGGTATATGAGGTACCTTGGTGACCCTAACCCTTGACCCAAAATAACTTTAATCTATAGATGATCTTAACCATAATCGGTAAATCTGTTATTAATCATCTCTTAGCCTTATAAGCCTTATTTGAGCATATGTATATTGGCCTTAGAGGTCCCTAGTTGTTGAAGAAACTGCACAATTTCAACAACCTTCGGTCCTAAGAACTCACCTTCAGTCCAACCGAAATCGAGTAAAACAAGTCGGTGTGCTATGATAGAAATCAAGTAATTCAGCTGTAACTGAATGCCGCATTCATTTCGACCGAAGACCATGTTCGGTCAAAATGAAGAATACATTCAGTGCAATCGAAAGTGCCAAAATTTGTCCAACGGTCTGCTTGTCTAAATTGGCACGACCGAAGCACTATTTGGTCTGACCGAAGACTAGCCATTTCCGTCTATTTTATAACTGTTGGAACTCGATTCCGTTATATAGAATATCTGGTTTTTAGGCGTTTTGATGAATTTTCGTGCAATAGAAGCTTAAGTGAATCCTCACCTATATCACACACCTCAAGCCTCTAATCTCATGATATTTTATTCATCTTCTTAACTCATATCACACACCTCAAGCCTCTAATCTCATGATATTTTATTCATCTTCTTGAGCTTTACCATTTTAACGAAGATTCCAATATTAATGTTACAGATGAACTCAATATCTACCATTTTTTAGATATTAAACCCAACCTTATTGGTATGCCCTTTATCTAAATCATCTAGAACAACCATATAGGTGAAATCCCTAGGATTAAAATATTCCATTAGTTGTAGAAGATTCACCCAACCTCCCATCACCTTTATCATTATAAAGGAGCATTGCATGAAAGGTGTTTGATCTTGGAGCTGAAGCACTATCAACACAACGCCATCACAATCGGAAACTAATTGAATCATGGGAGAACATCGATCAAGTAATCCAAGACGACACATTAAAGGGGCTCAATCTGACAAGGTTGTCATTGGTAGATTCTATGTACACCCCTTCCTTGTGTAGGATTGAATGTAAGAGTTTGATTTTCAAACTCGATTAGGTTCTTGTATAGGACATTTATTCTTGTGTAGGACTTAAATCAGGTCTTTGTGTAGGCCACTGAACACGGGTGTTTACGTGTTAGTATCCATGAGGTCCTTTAGCGAGAGTAAACATAGGTCCTTGGATTATGACTGAGGTTCATAGCTAGCCTATAGAAAACCATGTAAGTATCCGAGGGAGCCGGTTCTTTTGTAGGATTGTAAAGGTTAAAGGTGAACCTAATTTAAAACCTCTCATAATAAAATTAGGTAAACTCATGGGTTGAGTGCGTCTACCAAGAATGGAGTAGGGAAATCGAACCACTATACATGTTGTATTTGGGATTATCTTTGTATTTTAATTATTCTTATGTGATTGAGATATGATTATATATACGCATGATTAGATGAATGCTAAGAATTGATAGTTAGCACATACCACACATATGTATATTATCATATATAAACTAGTTGTTTCATTAGCATATCATTTGTAGTCTATTTAATTAGACCCTCTATTGGCTTTGAAGCCTTAGAATTAATTGCATTACTTAGTTTTAATTAAAAATTAATTTAAGTAAGCAACTATATGTTTAATTGGCTAAAATTTTATTTAATCATAATAACCCCTCTTTAGGACATAACCTTCATTTTATAGCTCTATCATACTTTCACACATAACCCATGGGTATACCACGTGCAATTTTAATTAGTATTAGAGTGGGTAGTTGTTGAAGGGTTTAACCACCATGAGTTAATTTAAGGGTCTAATGAATGATATTTACCCAAGAGGGTGTGCCGTCACACAACAATCTTATTTTGACAAGTCTAACTGCACCTATTAGAAGGCTAGGATGAGAGCCTTTCTACGGTCCCTTAACCCTATGGTTTGGACTATCGTCGAATAAGGATTGACGATGGCAATAAAACAAGTCGTGGTTGATGGTAGAACCATTAGCGCTCCCAAAGATAAATCCAAATGGATTGTCGATGAGAGAATGTAGTATACCTATGATGTCAAAGCTCTCAATGCTATTTAATGTGCGATTTTCCTCTATGAATTTAAACACATTTCCACATGTGAAACAAAAAAGGAAGTGTAGGACATATTGGAAGTCTCCCACGAGGAAAGTAGCACAGTAAAAAGATCAAAGTTTTAGCTCTTAATGACCCAATTTGAATATTTAAAAAATGAAAGAGTCTGAATGCTTTATAGAGTTTTATTCAAAGTTAAATGATATTTGTAACTCTATGGAGTGTTTAATAGAGAGAATTTTGAATGGTTATATATGTAAAAAAAATATTTAGATTCCTTTCATAAAAGACCTCTTAGGTTTCCTATAAATATATAAACTATACTTTAAGGTCTCCTCTAGAGCAAAGAAACTAAATGTCTTTGAAAAATCTCATAGGCATTCACATAACCTTAAGATTGTTAAATTTAAAAGTGATAGTAATGATGAGAATGGGGATGGGAATTTCAAAAGAAAATTCAAGAAATTTTCTAAATTGAGTAGAGGAAAGATTTATGCCAATAGGGACAAGACAGTTGAGAATCGAAAAGGTAAGTCAGTTAAACAACCTAAGCAAATCCAATGTTACAACTGTGAGGGTTATGGACATATTATCACCAATTGCCCTAGAAAAGTAAGATAAAAGGCAAGGCTACTGTGACAACATGGGTGATGCGAAGGAGTCTAAATATGCTTCAAAAGACTCCTCTAAGGTTAAAGACTTTAGTCGCTTACGTGTCTTAATGACCTACACCACGGTATCCCTCCCTATAGACTTATGAGACTATAACACTTCAAATAGGTGACCTTAGAAGGTCCCTTTAGACTGTATTGTTAAATTAGAGGATTAACCCTCATTGGTGAACACCATAGGTAAATAAGAGGATTTACCCTCATTTTATACTTAGTATTTAAATTCAAGGATTGTAGCCTTATTTTGTTTTGGTAGTTTAAGATTTAAAGTTGTCAAATTTTGGTATCATATGTTTTTAGCTTAGATTGTCATTGGTCATTTCAATTTTGATTAATATATCATTTAAATTGCCATAATAAGCATGCTCCATGTTTTAAAGTTTATGTGCATTGTTGAGTGTCAAATATTCCATATTTTTCCCTGTTTATATCTTGGTTTTATGAACATGATAATGCTTAATGGGTATATTTTATACATGTTTATATTGCGAGCTGAATCTAAGAGCTTGGATTGAAAAGAATGTTAAAAGTAGGGATTTGATGCTCAAGAATCACCAAGGCAAGGGATAGATCTTGGGAGACTAAGATTGAAGATTTCAAGACCCCAAGATTCAATGAAACTAAGTGAAAAATGAAGGAAGTCGAAAGTGCAAAGTGCTTCACAAAATTTGAACTTCACTGTCTATACATCGACCAGGTTCGATGACATCGAAGCCAGTGTTTGATGACATCAAAGCTAGTGTTTGATGACATCGAACACAGGTAGATGACATCGAAGAATTACATGAAAAATGAATTTGGTCATTGGACAAATTGGATGTATGTATCGATGACGTTGAAGCCCTGTTCGATTGCTTGAAGACATTCTCAATGACATTGAAGGCAGTTCAATGACATTGATATTTTTGTATATTTTTGGAGTAACTCGCTGGAACACTCTGGACACATTCTCGATTACTCGAAGGCAGTTCGATGATATCGAGGGACCATTCAATGACATCGAAGGTGTGTTCGATGACATGAAGAGTTACGAAGTGCGAAAGGCATATTACGCAGTACGAAAAGGCTTGACTTCCGGATTCAAGTTATGTTTGACGACATTGAAGGTTGTTCAATGACATTGAACGTGTTATGAAGAGTTATGCGGACTGCGTAAATTTGAGGCAGTTTCCAATTTTAGATGGACAAGGATATAAATATGGGTTTTCTAAGGACTTTTAAAGAAGAATTAGGTTTTGAAGAGCAGAGCCGGGTGGAGCAGCCTCCCAAGAGTTTTTTTCCTCTTTTTTTTCTATTTTTAATGCTTTCTTCTAGGGTTTTAGATATAATCATGTTTATAGTTGGCTAATCCTCTTAGCTAGGGATAAGAGGTGAAGCTTGTATAATGTTGGGATGATTTTCTTGCTTTGATTCTTGTTCTTAATGAACCTCATTGAATTCTAATTTGATATTAAAGGAATATTTTCAGTTTTCTATGATTTATTGTGACTCAAATTACAATAGATGTTACGATAGCTTTGGATATCTTATTTTCCTATTTTGAGATTGTGAGATTGGTAAATCCTGTTGTTCACCATCGTCTCCTAGGCATGGTAGGGTGATGGAATCCCTTCTAATCATCATAATTCTCCTACATTGAGAATTAAGTCAATGAAAAGTTCAGAGATTTGATTATCTCACCTTCCAATTAGATAGGATAAGACTCCAATTCCAATTATGTTTCTTGAATCAAGTAAGGTAACTTCTTAATAGCTACAAGTAGATCCTTGACACCCTAGTTCCCACCTTTCAATTAATAGTTTTAAATCCTTATATTCCAGATTTAGATTTAGATCTTCTAGTTCTAGTTCTACTTATTTTAGAATACGTACAAGATTAGTCCCTATGGATTCGACCTCGGTCTCACCGAGATTATTACTACATTGCGACCCTACACTTAGGGTTGTGAACATGCATCATTCCTTTGTTAGTATGTGTTTATAGTAACGTGTATGACTTATAAAGCTTATGTCAATTTTATATTTTATTGGTATATTTATGGAATTAAGTCTTTGTCAAATACAGACAAAAAGGGGGTAAAAGATCAAGTCCCACCAAAACAAGTTTAATTCTGTTTTGTAGGATTGGTTTGTTGTTGTAAGAATTGATGAGATTGGGAGAGCAATTATGGGGGAGCAATGCTAGTGTTACATGTCATATTATATCAAGTTGTAAATCTGTTTATGACATATAATATTTTGTGTTATTTTGTTATGTCATTGGTATGGACCATGACATGGTTTAAGTTAGGTTTTTGTCATGTAATTGACAAAGAGGGAATTGTTAGTGCATTGGCTTATGGTTGAGCCCTTAAAAGCTAAAGACCGAAGACACAAGTGGAGGTGGAGCATTAAGGAGCAATGAATAGCTATATGAGGTGCCTTAGTGACCCTAACCCTTAACTCAAAATAACCTAAACCTCTATATGATCTTAACCTTAATCGGTAAATCCTTTATTGGTCATCCCTTAGCCTTAGGAAACTTATTTGAATAAACTTAAATTAGCCTGGGAGGTCCCTAGTTGAAGAGAAACTGAACAATTTTAACAACCTTCGGTCCCACAAACCCACCTTCAATCCGAGCGAAATTGGCTAAAATAGGTTAACACGCTATGATAAAAATCATGTAATTTAGATGTAATTGAATATCACATTTAGTTAGACTGAAGACCATGTTTGGTCCGACCGAAGGTTACATTCAATGTGACCGAAAGTGGTAAAATCTATCCAACAACTTTCATGTCTAATTTAGTGCGACCGAAGCTCTATTTGGTCCAAGCGAAGACTGGCCGTTGTTGCCCATTTTATGATGGTTGCAACTCGATTCCTTTAGATAGAACATCCGGTCTATGGGTATTTTGATGTGTTTTTTTTTTACCAAAAAAAAAAAAAAAAAAGCTTAGGTGAATCCCCTCTCATATACCAAAGCCATGAGATTTCATTTATCTCCTCGAGCTTTACCACTTTAAAGAGGATTCTAACCTCAATGTTAATGATGAACTCAATCTCTATTTTTTAGATATTAGACTCAACTGGGATACCCTTTGTCTAAATCCTCTAGAGTACCCATCTAAGTGAATCCCATTAAATTAAATTATAACATTTTATTATAGTTATAAGAGATTCACACAACCTCACATCACCTTGGTCACCGTAAAGGAGCATCGGGGGAGCTAATTGAAGCACGGGAGAGCATCGATCAAGCAACCTAAGATGACGCGTCAAAGGGATTCAATCCGATAAGTAAGGTTGTCATTTGTAGAGTCCATGTAAGAGTTTCATTACCAAACTCGATTAGGTTCATGTGTAGGACCATGGTTTTTATGTAGGACCTAAATCAAGTCCTCATGTAGGCCATCAGAAATGAGTGTGTACATGTTAATCTCCTTGAGAGACTCCAATTGGAGTAAATCTAGATTGTTAGAATATGATCAAGGTATGCGGCTAGCCTATAGAAAGCCACATAAGTCTCCAAGGGAGACTATTCTTATGTAGGATTATAAAGGTTAGAGTTGAACCTGATTTAAAACCTCCAATAGTAAAATCTGGTATACTCATGGGTTTAGTGCATTAGCTAGGAATGGATTAGGAAAATCGAACCTATATATATATATATATATATATATATATATATATATATATATGCTTGTGTTTAGGATTGTCTTTGAGCACTTTTTTAATTATGGTTATGTAATTGATTGATGAATTATAAGTATACATAATTAGATAAATGCTAGGAGTTTATAGTTAGCACATCCCACATACACATGTACACTATCATATATAGGCTAGTTGCTTCGTTAGTGGATCATTTGTAGTTTATGTGATTGGAGCCTCAATTGGCTTGGAAGCCTTACTTAGTTTAATTGGAAATTATTTTAAGTAAGCAACTATATGCTTAATTGGATAAATTTTTATTTGATCCTAATAACCCCCCACTAAGACATAACCTTCATTCTATAAATCTACCAAGCTTCTACGCATAACCCATAGGCCCACCACGTGAAATTTCAAAAGAAGGGTTCAATCACATAGACTACAAATGATATGTTATTGAAGTAACTAGTATATATATGATAGTTTACATGTGTGTGTGGAATGTATCAACTCCTAACTTCATCTAATCTTGCAACATATAATTCATCAATCAATCACATAAGCATAATTAAACAAGTCCTCAAAGACAATCCCAAATACAAGCATGTATAGTGGTTTGATTTCCATGCTCCACTCTTAGTGGACACACTCAACCCATGAGAATATCAGATTTTACTACTGGATATTTTAAATCATGTTCACCTCTAACCTTCACAGCTCTACACAAGGATTACTAGCATACACTCCCTTTTAGAGGCTCTCGCAAGAGACTTTAGTTGGTTTTTTATCAGCTAAATAATAACCTCAATCTTCATCTAAGGACATACATTTTCTCCCGTTGGAGGCTCCCACAAAGATTAAAACATACACACCCATGTCCAATGGCCTACACAAAGACTTACACAAACCTATGCAAGTTTAGGTTACAAACTCTACACTCAATCCTACATGAAGGAGTGTGCGGACTCTTAAAATATGATAACTTGTTAGATTGAGCTCCTTTTATAGCGCCTTCTTGGGTTTCTTGATCAATGCTCTCCTATGCTTTAATTGTCTCTCCTTTTTCTCCCCTAATTGTTGATGTCGATGCTTTGCCAATGCTTTAGATCCTACAGTCATTTGCATTGCATATGAAGTGTCAATGAAGTGATTAAGTGTAATGCCCTGAATTTCGAGGGTCGAGTAAAGCTCTACTCCCGAGATTCCAAACATCACTTATGTCTTGTAGAAGATAATATTCTGATTTCTTTCACGTTGATTAATTAAGCGTGCATGGAATTATACTAGACAGCGTATTATACTCCAGATTTAATGTAATTAAGCAAATGCGCAAGTCCAAAACGTATATATATACATGTTTCACGAAGTTTCCTTCCAGAGTATGGGTCCGCAGCTGGGTTTAATATATACATGTGAAATTTCAAAAGTAAACAAAATGTGTATCGTACATATAACATCTAACTAGGCCCAGATGCCCAGGGTTCCCTGTATGACAGCATGTGACCTACACCGGTCAGCCCGAGAGCTAGTAATAAGAGAATTCCTCCTCCTTGTCCAAGAAGTCCTGCTTCAATGGATCAACGTCAACCGTACCTGCATCTAAACTAGTGTCTGGTTGGTGTTTTAAAACATCGTCACAGAGTGGGAGTGAGTGATCAACTCAATGGTTCTATTAGGCAAAAGTTACACATGTTATCAAGTCAATCAATGCAATAATGATAAGGCAATAATAAGAAATCACTTCCTAACTACTTTTTTTAATGCGAGAATGGAGTTTATGTAATGATGTATGCCCTCACCCGTCAACACTCCCTCAACACGCGACTCCGACCACCTGTTTCGCATATGACAACACTTCCTCAAACATGCAACTCCAATGCCTTTTCGCCACATTTTAACTAATGCAATGTGATTCATGATCATGTTAGCCAAGTGATTAATTATGCTTATACATCCAGTAATTTTGGGAAGCTAGGGTACCTCCCTTTTTAATATTGATCTACATCGAATCACTAGGCATTGGACAACCGCAGCGGTCCTACGCATGTGTTCTTGATCCGTCTAGGTTCATCACTCCTAGATAAACACATACGATAGGCAAGTTGTAGGAAATGCTGCTTGCAGTCACTATAGGGAGGCTTGTCACCCCAGCACAGGCCAACAGCATGAACACGGTGTCCGATACCACCATGTCCGGCTCACGAGTCTTGAGGATTATGGTAGCATGGTTAAAGGGGATCCTTACAATCGTGAGGGGTACCTTAGATTCAAACATTTGTATTCATACATGGTAAACACACAATAAGTCAATCAGTTCTTTCGATAAGCTCGATTGGTGTGGGCTCATGCTGACATAATCGACATGGAGCACATAATTTCCCCTCGTGGCCTAGCCACTGTCGACAGTCGACGTACGACCCGTATCTTTCGAGTTTTACCCAAGGTGGCCAACACAAATTCGGCCACCCAGACATGGGTGTTTACCGATTGCCTGGACTACGATTGTAGCCTCATTCCCATCCAAATCCTCCTAACATCCACGCGTAATATATAACTCAACATTCAATAAGCAATCCTAGTGAATTTCTCATTTAGGCATTTCATCAAACACATAGATTGCGTTAACTCCAACTTGCATTTTATCAATTTATTACATAGAGAAATACATATGCATATAACAATAAAGAATCCTACCCTAACAATCATAGCAAGGACAAATCATTATTTATCTCTCATTTAGACATTTTATCAAACACATAGACTACGTTAACCGCCATTTGTAATTCGTTGATTTATTCCATAGAGAAATAGGCATATTGAAGACAACACAAGATCCCACAGTAGCAACCAAAGCAAACATAAATCATTAGCTATAATGAAAGCATTGATCAACCTAAGCGTTTATAGTCCACACCTTCCGGTAACACGCCCGACTCGGACTCGGTCCTAGGACTACGTTTCCAAGGGAGGAATGTCGGTCGCCTAAACGAGTAAACGGGTTAGCTAAGTTGGAGAAAAACCATTCGAGAGACCTACATCACTATAGGGGTTAGTATTTCTTACCCTAAGTCATAACGGGAAGAGTTTCGGTAGTGAAACAGGGCGATGGTTAGGCCCATAGATCCATGAGAGAGGATTTCCCACAGTTAGAAGCAATTTTCCAAACTCTCTTTTTCTTTATTTTTTTCTTTTCTCTTCTTTCTCTCCTTAGGGTTTGCAAAATTCGTATTTGGGAGAGAGGGGGTGAGTTAGGAGTTATTTATAGCCTCAGACGATGTGCAAATGGCCCCATGGCCACTTTGTACTACATTTATACCCCACGGGTGATTATTTCTAATTAATAGGGCTCTGAGGAGGACCCACGGCTCATCTATGCCATGGGTAGGCTCCCTACCCATGGATCGATGCCAATACCCGGTTTCGATGCGATCAGATAAACAGATCAACCGTGGGATGCCTGTGTCAGATCAACAGTTATACGGGTTCAATTGGGACCATGGTTGTACGGATGCATGTAGGGAAATTTCCTTTCTCTATGTGTGAAGTTTGGTCATGAACCAACGGTCCGAAATTCTCAACTTAATGTAAGAGTGGACGACCCCATTCACTTAAGTTTCAGCACATTTCCTTAGGGTATTTGCGTTTCTCATGCACTTAACTCACAACTTAAGTTGGGCATTTCTGGACACTATCTGGGCTTGATTCCCGCGATGGTCATCATGCCCAGCAGGACGGACATTGTCCTACATTTTCAGGGTCAGCGGATGTAATGCCCTGAACTTCGATGGTCGAGCAAAGCTCTACTCCCGAGATTTAGCACATCACTTATGCAACATGGATAATGATGTTCAGATTTCATCCATATTAATAAGTTAAATATGAGTGAGATTATACCAAAATAGCATATCATACTCTAGATATAATTAAATTAAGCAAGCGAAAGTCTGAAGCATGTGTATTTAAATATGAAAGTGTTTCACAAACTCCGGAGAATGAGTATGTAACCGGGCTGAATATATACATGTGTTGTTCTAAAATATACAAAATGCGAAAAGTAAATGTGTTCCACTAAACCAAAAATCCTTGTAGTCCCTGTGCATCGATACGAGATCTACATAGACTCGCCCGAGAGCTGCACGTAGGAGAACTCTTCCTCCTCATCCATGAAGTCTTGCTCCGTTGCATAGACTTCACTAATACCTGCATCTAAACAAGAGTCTGGTTGGTGTTTTAAAACACCGTCCCAGGGTGGGAGTGAGTGATCAACTCAATGGTACTATAAGACAAAGGTTAACATGTTATAAAGTCAATCAAGCAGTAATGATAAAGGAATACAACAATCACTTCCTAACTACTCTTGTTAATGCAGGAATGGTGTGCAAGTAATGATGTATACTCTCGCACAAAGCTCTCTCAAAAGCGACTCCGACAACCGATTTTTGCATATAACAACACTCCCTAAAGTGCACCTTCCTCACCAAAAGCACATCCTAACTAATGCAATGTGATATATGGTCGTGTTAGCTGAGTACTTAATTAAGCTTATTCATACAGCAGGTTCGAGAAGCTAAGGTACCTCCCTTTATATCATTAACCCAAACCGAAGGATCCATCTAGGGTCGTCAATCCTAGTTAAACATATACAATAGGCAAGTTGTAAGGCATCACTCCTAATGAAAAGCAGTCGATAGGCAAATTCAAAGTTTATACTCACAGTCACTATGGGGAGGCTCGTCACCTCAGCGTATGCCGACAGCTCGAACACAGTGTCACATACCACCATGCCTAGCTCACGAGTCTGGGTTGCTCACTAGTCACAACTGGGAGGCTTGTCACCCCACCGTAGGCCGACAGCTTGACCACGGTGTCCTATACCACCATGCCTAGCTCATCATTACATTAATAAGTAGTACCTTAGATTCAAGCAGTGTGTCCAAACATGGTAAACACACAACAGGCCAATCAGTTTCTTTAGCAAGTTTGATTGGTACGAGCACACGTCAACTTAATCGACATGGAGCGCATAAGCACCCCTTGTGGCCTAACCACTGTCGACAATCGTCGTGTGACCCGGATTCGTCAAGTTACCCAATGTGGCGAGATTAATTCGACCACCTGAACAGAAACTATTACCGATCGCTTGGACTACGTTGTAGCCCCAATCTTACTCAGATGTAATAGGTAGACACATGTGATAATCATGTCAACATTCAACGAATAATCCAAATAAATTCCTCATTTGAGCATTTCATCCAACACATTGATCATATTACCTAACACTTGCATTTTATCCATAAATCGCGTAAACGCAAATAAGATTACATGAAGGAAACTATACATATGAATAAGGTAACTAAGAATCCTATCTTAATACTCTTAATAAATACAAATCATCAACAATTTCTCATTCAGACAATTTATCAAACACCTAGGCTACACTTCACCAAATACATAGACTATGTTAGTTACACCATATATTTTGGCAATTCCTTGCATAAGGAAATCAGTATACATATGACAATGATGAATCCTAGATTAGTAATCATGGCAAGCACAAATCATATTTACATGTTCATTTAAACATTTCAACAAACACATGAGATGCATCTTTTGTTCTACATAGTTCATACATGTACAATATATCGAAAATGGCACATCTAAGACAACATGACAGCAATCAAGTCAGGCATAAAATCATTAGTTGACATTAAAACCATTGAAAATCATAACATAAATGTTTATAGTCTATATCTTTCGTCAAAATACTCTATTCGGACTCGATTCGAATTCTACGTTCTTGAAAACAGAACGTCGAGCACCTAAACAATGTAAAGAGTTAGCTAATTCGACAAATGCTCAATCTGGATCTCTACAACAATATTAGGGTTAGGTTTTCTTACCCAAATCGCAGCCAAAACAGATTGTGTAGCATAACAGGGAGGCGATTCAGTACATGGAGTCATGAGAGAGAATCACGACAACGATCTTCCAAGATTTCTCTTCTCTCCTTCCTCTTTTCTCTTCTTTTCTCTCTTCTCTCTTTTCTCTCTTCTCTCTCCTAGGGTTTGGAAAAATTCATATGAGACAGGGGTGGGGTGGTATAAAGGCTATATATAGGCCCAGAAGTTATGTAAATGGCCCCAGGGCCACTATATACATCGTTTATATCTTTTGGACAACTGTTTCTGATAAACAGGGCACATAGGGAGGCCCACATCTCACATACGTCGTAGGGTAAGTCCCCTGACCATGGATCTATGACAGGATGTGGTTTTGGCATGATTAGATAGGTCGATCGACCGTGGAGGACCTATGTCAGATCAACGGTCATACTTACTCGATCAAGGCCACAGTTATACGGATGTGTAGAAAAATTTTCTTTTTCCAAAGTTTGGTAAGAAACTGACGGTCCGAAATCCTCAATTTCGAGTGTGAACGAATGACCCAATTCACTTAAGTCGCATTACATTTTCTAAACCTACAATTAAAAAAGTGCTCAAAGATAATCTAAACACAGTCCTAACATAAACTTCCGAGGCTCTCAGCACAGGCTTTATTTGCTATTCGCGTTTCTCACATACTTCGCTCAAGGCTCAAGTGGTGCATTTTTGGACACCATCTGGGCTCGATTCCCGTGATGGTTGTTAAGCCAGTAGGACGGACGTAACCCTATAGTTTTACGATCATCGGACTTTTGACATGTGGTCCAAGTTCGATATGAGGTTTCAATGCACTCCCGACAGCGAAAGGCTCTTGGAATTTTTCCTAGGTCTTTATGTAGTGTTGAGTCAGTGGTATTAATGGTTTTAGGTCTTCTCATTTGTAGAAATGGTGGCCCAAGCTTAATCCACGGATTATTCAATTTAGTACCTAACTAAATTCTGCCTTAATTACGACAAGATACGGTCCTTAGGTGATTTTGCCTGAGGTGGTACTCGGGTCCTTGTACGGATTTTTTTGAGATGTTACAGTGGACCCCCGACATGCGGTCTAGGTCCCTTACGAAGTTTCAGTGTACTCCTGAGAGGGACAGGCCCACAGGATTTCTCCTAGGTCTTCTAATGGCATTGGGCCAATGGTACTCATAATTCTAGCCCTTCCTATTTGTGAAAACGGTGGTCCAAGCTTAACTCACCGAATGCTTAGTATTTAATTAAATCTCGTCTAAATTATATAACCGGGTGTGGTCCTTGGGTGGTTCTACCCGAGGTTGTACTCAGGTCTTTGTACGGATTTTTCCAGGACGTTACATTAAGGTAAGGGAGGATTGATAAATCTACTATAACTTATGTGAATGTTGTAATCTTAGGGAATTCACCTAAAGGGATCTTTTCGAGAGTTTAGACAAAGATTTAACTATAGGCATAGTGTCTAATCTTTAGAAATATAAGAGTTCATTCATATCTTCGAATAGGAGCATGGAATGCTCATTAGAGTGAAGGATCACAAGAAAATTACCTTGAAACTCTTTGGATAGTGGTATAGGATGTGTGGTATGAATGGAAAAATACTACCTTATTTTGAACCAAAAATTCCTCTTAATGCCTAAATGTTAAATGCCTCATATATAAGAACTAAGTTCCAATAGTTTTTTTTTTTTTAATGACAAAAAAAGGGAACTCCCCTTCAATAGTATCGAAGGGTGGTTCTATGACATCGAGAAATTTCAAAAAATATGCATTTTTTTTGCTAGACATTTTCGTGCACCTTCAGTCGATCGAGACTAACCGAGGATCACTTGATGGTATCAAGAATCGCTTTATAGGCATTAAAAACCACACTAAAACTATTATTTTGGGCATATAATTTCACAGCAGCTTCGCACATCTTCTAGCCTTACTTATTATGTTCCAACTATGCTTCCAAGTTTAAGGGATGATCAACAAGGTATGCATATTAAGGTTATGATTATCTAAAGGTTATGAGGTTATTTTTGGTCAAGCGTTTGGGTTACCATGGCACCTCATTTACCTGTTCTTTTCTCCTTGATACTCCACGTCGTCCTGTGTCTTCGATCTTTAGCTTCCAAGGGCTCAATCGACTGCATGACACATGGACTCACGTGATTAATAAACAATGAGCACAAATCAGTGCATTAATAATATAAACATCACAGTGAATCAGGATGTTTCCATGGAGGGCATTTTTTGTCTGCATTGTTTCATGCATCATAGCCCACTTAGTTTTAGATCAGCCTCGTGTTTAGGTTCTCATCCTAAAATGACCTAGTGAATAAATGGACCTATATTTACACCCGCTCTGACCGTGTCAGATCCAACAACTAGTAGACTGACACATGACGACACTACCATGCGAAAGATCAAGATGGAATTCTTACAACTAATGTAATCAGCAAAATGAGATCCTCAAATGCAAGGAAAGTTGTCACCAAGAGACACATGTCCACATGTCTAGGTAAAAGCCATCACAAGACATGTGGAAAAATAAGAGAGGCCGTTGAGCTCTACAATAGCCATAATATCTATTAATTGGTCAGTTTATTTAGAGAAGATCACGAAGGTCGATCTTAATACGATTCTCCAATAAACTGACTTACACTTCTATAAATTCATCAAAGAATGAAGATCTTGGGCAACACTACTCTTTCAACAGCATGTTGACTATCCTTCATCCGCCATAAACACTTATTATTGCTAATATTTTTATAAATCTAACTCTTTCACTATTAGCTAGCGGCATGGTGCAAACTAGCTCAAATCAATTATATTAGAATTAGTTAGTTTTGTTACCCTATGTCAATAATTATATCATTGGACCTAAGAAGATCTCTAGGTCTTGAATGAATGGCCAGTGGAGCCATCTTGCCATATGCCTATAAATTCTGCCAACCATCTCGTAACAAAATTCAACCAAAGTAATGAACATGCCATCATTTAACTATGGTTGTCTCGCCATGGAGCCTAGTCAAGCGATGAACAAGTGGTCGATTCACAATAACCTTACCCATAGAGTAAGGTTCCATGAAATGAATAGATAGTCATTTTCAGGACTATTTTGTAACAGAGCATGGATCCAATGCAACAAACAAGTTGTTATCACGCCGACCTTCCCATCACGAAATACGTGGTTGAGTGATGAATGACCAATCGTCTAACCATAATCGACTCACCTATGAAGCTCAGCCATGTGGGGTAATGAACAGATTGACGTTTCTAATAACCATCTGCCAATGAAGATCAATCATGTGATAAATGGATTGTTAAATATCCATTTGTCATTGGTCATCTTACCATGGAACTCAAACTAGCATAACAAATGGATAGTTATCTCCAATGATTGTCTCGCTACGACGCTATTTGAGAAATGAACATCATTCTACAAACCACAATTGTCTTGCATAATGAAGCTTAGCCACATGATAAATGAATTGTCCTCTCTAATAACCATTTTCCCATGAAGCAGCTAAGCAGACGATTTAGCTTTCATGCCCGATGACCTTTTTTGCCTATTAGTAGGAAATTGTCTACTTGGAAGTGATTCCTTGGATCCAACGGCAATGGAAGATAGAGGCTCGAATGTTGGATTTTTTTTCCAAATGAGTCTCACATCACAGGAAGAAGGTCACACTACTTTAACTGGCATAAGAAGAAGTCTAAATGAACACCCTTCTTCATGAAGATCCACATTGTAAATCTTGTGACAATGATGGAATTTGACTTCTTCTTTTCACACATGAGTCATTGGTCTCTTCGCGGACCCTTGGAACCTAAAGACCGAAGACATGGTGCTCGAAAAGAACAGGTATTGAGGTTTGTCTCTATCACATTATCATCATACGTCCTTAGTTAATTTTATACATAAAATCTGTAAGGCCCGTGTCTTAATACCATATCATTCCTTAGACTTCTGCGATCCTTCATTTTGAATTCTAGTGACCCGCGACCTGTATAAACAGCGTTTACATGCGACCTTAAGTCACATCCTGTAGATCTAAGTCGACTCGACCCGAAACCCGTACTATTATGATCGCGCCGTCGCCGCGGTTCTAACACCACGTCTCGCACGCCAATGTGATGCCTAGCCTAGGAGATATGAGCCGCGTATAATCCCAGCCATACACCGTGCGTTGTGGGATCATAGGATTTCAGGTAGAAAAAGATCTCTACAAAAACCCATCATTGCATGACATTACCCTAACCTAACCTAACCTAGCATGACATCATGCCTAGCCCACTAATGCCTTACAAGTAATCATTGCTAGCATGCCCTCTCTTCCCATGCCTCTCACAAGCCATAATTACCTCTTACAACCCATCATTACCTCCCTACACTACCCCTCTCTCTCCCATTCTTTACCATTCTGCTCCATTGCAACCCAATGTCCAAGCTAGGGAAGGAGTGAACCCAACATTCCAATCCATCTTTCACCCTTGATCTCCCAATCCAACCATTAAAACCTCATCTTCCTCTATTAAAAGTGAAGCTTAGGAGCTTGGGATTGCTAGGAAGCTTGAAGAAGAAGAGGTGGGTGCTCCTTAGGCTAGATTTCTCTATTTTTATGCATGAGGCAAGTGGGACCTACCAATCAATGGTACAGATCCCATCTTGGTCCCTAGGTACGGCCAATGGCCCACCATGATTACATGCATGTATCCACGATAGGGCCATTCTCCATAGACCCCATCATGAGGTTTTCTGGATGTCTAGCATGTGAGGGTCAACTAGACTCTTGATTTTGTGGTGGGGATGGTATCCCCACCTTGATTTGCTGATTTGAGGGCCCACACAATTTTGGGACCCATCTTGCGCACTTAGAGGGGCTCATATTGGTGGAGCCCCTCCACCACTCATTTTCCTCTCTCTCTCTCTCTCTCTCTCTCTCTCTCTCTCTCTCTCTCTCTCTCTCTCTCTCTCTGTTCCATGATGATCTATGGCCCACCTAATGTGTCCATGGCATCCCAGCCATCCAGTAGCAGGGACGTCCTTGCTGTCCAGCTGCTAGACGTCTAGCGGTCCATGTTGCTGGCCGTTGGGCCTACATGGATCAGACGGCCACACAGGCCTAATGTATGGAAAACATAGATATCAGTTGGATGTGTGCGGCCCATCCAGGTGGACCCTACTTTGATGTACGTCTTGTATCTACACCATCCAGCCATGGGGGAAGCCACGCTGGTGTGGGCCCAGCAGGCCTGGATGGTCCAACATGCTAGCACCGTCCAGCAGGCATGGAGAAGGGGAAATGCAAATATCAACTTGATTGGAAACTGGTGGGCCACTCTCGTGGACCCCACCTTGCTATGCATGTGAGGATGCACACCATCCATCCATTTTTCCCATATCAAGCAGGCCATGGGCCCAACCAGGAGGCAGATCCCACGCCCAATCTAGGCCAGCGGCCTGACCGTCCAGCAACCTGCTGGACCAGCCTTAATGTATGTGTTTTAACCAAGGCCCACCTTCTAGTGACCCACATACAGTGGGACCTACCTCATGTAAGAAATTATACAGCCGTCCAGCCATTTTTGGGACATTCAGCAGGGCTGGGATGCTGCTGGAGTGACTATCCAGCAGCAGGCCCGCCTTAGTGCATGTATTATATCTTCGTTGTTCCGCCAGTGGGGCCCACTCTAGTGTGTTAGGTCCACTCTGAAGTATGTATTTCATCCACACCATCCATCTGTAGGCGCCCCAACTAGGCCAGCAGCCCAACAGGGCTGACTGCCCAAGCTGTAGGGCCACCATGATGCCCGTGTTATATCCACGTCGTTCCACCATCTTGTGGCCCACCTTCTAGTGGGACGTCTGTAGGTGGGGCCCGCTTTATGTAGTGTTTTGTCCACACCGTCCATCCTTCTGGAACATCCAACAGGGGTAGGACGCTGCTGGACCATCCAGCAGCAGACCTACCTTGCTGCATGTGTTATATTCACCTTGTTCATCTGGTGTGGCCCACTGTGATGTGTAAGGCCTACCATGAAGTATGTATTGCATCCAGGCCATCCCTCTGTTGGACGCCCAGTAGGCCCAGAATGTTAGGTGGGCTAGACGTCCAGCAAGGACCCCACTTACTGTATGTTTTGTAATCCATGCTGTCCATTTGAAGTTGTGAGGCCCATCATGATGAAGTGTGATATATACATTGTGTAATCATTTTTCTAGGACCATGGGCCCCATTACCATGACAAGTCCACCATATGTATGTGCCAGTTAGGCCGTCCAGATTGTTGTACATCCAGCAGGCCCAAAAGGGCTGGATGTCCAGCCATTGGAGCCCACCTTATTGTATGTGATATATGTGTTGTCCATCCATTTTCCAGATTGTATAAGGGCCATGAGCCCCATTGTAAGTTAGATTCTATATCCCAAATGGGCCACAGCTTAGGAGCAATGGTGGTTAAATGTCCACGTTGGAGCAATGGTGGTTAAATGTCCACGTTGTAAACCTCCCTAGGGTCCGCTGTTAAGCTCATTACCATTCTTGCCTTATTGGGCTAACCCAAACCGTTGGGCCCCCATTTATGCTAAGTGCTTTCCACCACACCTTGTGGGCGTAACCATGTCTTTGGGCCCACCTTGTTTGTACCAGGCCTCCATAGGGAAGCCCAGTTCATGGCATGATAGAGTGGGTAAGGTAACCCACTTAATATACTTAGGGTCATCCTCTTGACTCCCCTTTGTTGTATGATTCACCCCATGAGGTCCATCCTTGATATAGTATCAAATCTAGACCGTCCACTATCTAAGGGTGAGCACATCACCACCCCTTGCTGTAGATGGAAGAATTTGTGGTATTAGGTTGGTATATCCTCTGTTTAGAACTGATCTTGATGTGTTGGATAGGTCCGTCGTCCTTCTGTGGATCCCATCATATGTTTAGGTTGGTTATTGTTTATATCTGATAATTATGCTAGTGTACCTAGTCTAGTAGGACACATTAAGAATATGCTTAGTATAGCATCATGATACATGCCCTACGCATCATTTATATGTCTGTCATGAGGAGTGTTTGATCATAGTATACGCCATTGGGCTGACATCTTTATGGGACTCCCTGAGAGACGGAGTTGCCCCACATGAGCACACTGTACTCGCAGGTTTGATGCATGATTGGATGGTGTGACTCACACATTTCGTATTCTATGTGACATGATCACTATACGCCCTAGCGATATCAGATTGTGGCCTCCACGGTCATATCGTGGAAGGTAGGATTGGATACCGAAAATATTTGTTCTAGCACTGTAGGCACTTAGGATGTCTTTGGGTGAAAGTCTCAAAACCCTTATGGTACCAGGAGGTTGCTCCAACATCGAGACTGAGTGGATACATGGGCACCCGAGTGCCGAATACCAGTAGGGCGCGTCTCCCACTGTGTCGCGGTCGGTTGGAAGGGGGTGTGGCCTTATCCGCCCGAGGGGAGGGGGCAAAGCTAGGCTGAATTTAACCTGCTCGAGGAATGGGTCCGCTATCGATGAGCCGGGTAGATATTAGCAGACTACTGGCCAGCGGATAGTGAGGTCTCTTCCACTTGCACAGTTGTGAGCCTTGGGTAGGGCGGCAATCTGGCGTAGAGATGCTAGACCCCAGTGATTTCAAGAGAGGAACTGTACTGATATATGGATCTAGCTGAGGACCGGTGTGCTTGCGTTGTATCTTGCATATGACATTTGGCTACGTAGGCGTTGCATCGCATAGCCTTGGTATGGCCGATAACATTCATGCCTTACATCGTATAGCCTTGGTATGGCCGACAGCATTCATGTCTTACATCGCATAGCCTTGGTATGGCCAACATCATTCATGCCTTGCATCGCATAGCCTTGGTATGGCCGACAGAATTCATAGACTTGCCAGTATTTCCGTTTACTCTGATATTTATATATTTGGCACATGCATTGCTCACACGTACACCACCCTCGGAGCTTCTTATAAGCTTATGCATGACCGTTGCATGTAGGTGACACGAGGACATAGCCGAGCAGGGGCAGAAGCGTGCGGTGATATTTCTGGAGACATGATATATATACTTGTATTTTCCCGTTCGCATGGTACTCAAACGCTTTAAATATAGTGGATATGTGGTATGTTGTTTTGTGACTTGGCTATATTTATGGTTATGCTTCTTTATAATAAAAAAATCTTTAAAAAAAAAATTTCCTTGTAGGGTCCTAGGATCGGAATCCAGTATATGGGTATCGAGTGCCGAGAATGGGGCATTACGGAGGCTGTCGGCGCCGGATTCGGCGATCGGAAATTTTATGAGCTCACTTTCTAATTTTGGGGCGTGACAAAAGTAGTTAGGGCAGTTATCAAACTGCAAGAGAAAACTACTTATACAGTTTGAAAGCTGTGAAAGAAAATGGGCAGTCGGTTACTTTGTAACTTCTACATCCCATCCCTATCTCCTAGAGGGTGGGGCCCACTGGGATGATCCACCTTGCAGTTACATCTCCCACTCAGACAAATCAGGCATCAACCCAATTAATGACCAAAGCTCAAGTTGTGTGAGAAGTCATCATACCACGAAATACAACGTGTGACTAGTGAAGGGCATAACCTCAAAAGAGAACAAATATACCAAGTTTCCATCAACTGACATAATATATCTCATCTTCCGTAACACTAACATGCCCTAGACTCGTCTTGGTTATGCTGATAAAGGATACTCACTAACATCTCATGGGTACTCATAACCCGAGTGGTTTCCCTTTTCCTTATTCGAAGCCATGAGCTCGAACGTGTTGAGGTAAACGTTGGCCGAACTCATCTTGCTCATGCACATAAACATGTAAGATGTAAAATCAGATAGTCTTCCCACAACACTCATACCTATCCATCTTGGCCTAACCGCTTTCTCAAACACCCTCTGTTATACCCTTTCCTTTATGGTCTTTGGAAACGAGCTAGAGTAGCAGCATCAAGCCTCCATTTCAAGGCATAGCCCAAAGCCATAATGGCATAAGGGTCATCTACGCATCGATTTTCTCACACAGAGGAGAAATTCATATCCATTCTCCATCTACTGTAGATGTTTTCAGTCGTCTCTAGCCCATACTACATGAAAAGCATATTACGGTGGAACTCCTCAGAAGGAGTACGTCAACCTCTACACCATACAAATCTTAATCCACCTGTCGTCCAAGCTCTTAGTCTGAGCCACTCAAGTCAATAGCTCTCATAAGCGCCTAGATGAAGTCTCATACCTTGCTTATTCAGGCTGCATGACCTTAGTGGGAACAATCACAATCAGTCCTTAAAAGACCTCATCAAAAACCAAGTTCGAGGCAATGTGCAGGTAATAGAATAATCACAGCAATTCCACAATCATACATCTCATCTTTCTCGCAATTAGTGTGCCAAGGTGGTTGTCGTGTGAGATGCACAACCTCTGCTTGGTGACGTATCTCAATTCACGTCTCACAAAGAAGGACGTGATGAATGTGCGTGCTATCAATATGTCCATAAAAGAATAAACAATATAAAAAGATCTTAATATAAATAATCTTAAAAAAAAAAAAAACATCAAAATGTCAATGTCACAAAATCACATCCTACGAAAACCTAAACTCCTAATATGAGTATGAAAAGCATCTCACGCAACCGGCTTGGTCAGCGGATAAACCAACCATCTCACGAGTAGGTATATATGTCAAGACAATCTTTTCCTTCACCACCATATCTCAAGCGTGGTGATAGAGGATCTAGAGGTGTTTCAACTTGCCATGATATTTAGGATCCTTCACATAAATAATAGCTACCATGCTATCACAATGTAATGTGACAGGGTCAGTAACATGTAGTACACATCTCAAATACTAAAGGAATCTCTTCAACCATACATGTAAGTGTAACTATTTTTGCACCCGGTTTGTTAATCACATGAGTCGTTATGTCATATAGTCGGTTGAGCCCTTGGAAAGTGAAGACCGAAGACACAAGTGAAGTCGGCACATCAAGGAAGCAAAACAGGTAAATCAAGGTGCCTTGGTGACCCTAATCTTTATCCTAAAATAACCCCTTAACCTCTACATGATTTGAACTTAATAGGAATAACCCATTTTGATCATTCTTTTAGCCATAGGAGCTTATACTCTAAACACCTTTAGACTGGCTTTAAAGGTTGTATTGTTGAAATAATTACTTGAATTCAGCAACATTCGGTCTGGCCGAAGATGGTTTCGTTCCGATCGAATCTGGCCATTGAAGACAAAACAAAATAGGAAAATATGGTCGTTGTTCGGTTGGACTCGGTCTAACAGAATGGCAAGTTCAATCCGACCGAGTGCAGCCCAAGGTCATTTTCAGTCCAACCAAATATGGCCAAAACTATCTAGCTGCTTTTGGTCTTTATTTGGTCTAACCGAACCAAAATTTGGTCCCACCAAAGAGATTTCGAGCACAAAATATGCCTTCCCCATGTCCTTCATTTCAAAATTGAATGACCACCACTTTTGAGTCGCGATTAACATTTCCTTGTCATTTTGAGCTAAAAGAATGTTGTTAACATATAGAGATAGGATTAGAAAACTTTATCCAAATTATCTGACATATACACAGTAGTCTTCCACAATCATCATAAGCCCATATGATGCGATGGCTCGATGGAATCTCAAATACCACTATTTAGATGATTGTTTCAGGGCATAGAATGACTTTTTAAGGTGGCTAACTTTGTGCTCTTGTCTCTTGACCTTAAAACCCATAGGTCGATCCATGTAAATCACCCCATCTAATTCGCTATTAAGAAATGTTGTCTTGATCCATCTAATGGAGTTTTAAATCCAAATATGTGACAATAGCTAGAATAAGATGGATCGAGGCGAGTTTCACCACCAAAAAAATGTCTCCTTATAATCCACGCCCTCAATTTGCATATAGCCCTTAGCTACTAGTTGGGCTTTACTTATATAACGTTCCATCTGCCTTTCACTTGACTTTCAAGACCCATTTGACCCGATAGTCTTACGTCCATGCAGAAGATCAACAAGTTCCCAGACTTAGTTATTCTCCATGAAGCACTCATTAGCATCCATCCACTATTTGACAGTAGGGGATGACAACACCTCTTAGTATGAACCATATTCATTGTCATCTAAGGAAGTAACCATGAATGATTTCTCTTTAATCTCAAAATGACGTTGGGATTTCGATCCACGAGTGCTCCTCCTCAATAAAGGCTCATGATCTGAGTCAGTATAAGCTCATGTGGTATACTCCCACCAAGCAAAAGATCGCTCTGACTATCTTCAACGATCGATAGATTAGCTGGATTGACAGGTAGGTGCTCAATATTCCTGTCTTCGCTGAGTGATGGCCGGGTGACTGCCTGACTGGGACCGAGTCAGATTTTGAGTTTAGCATCTTGAAGAACTCATGAATCTTGAGATTTCTTCCTGCTTGGAAATCGTCTTCAACGAAATCGACACCTCGCAACTCCATTTTAATTGTTCTGTAGTTATCTCATTCATAGATTATAACATAACCCTTTGAGTGCTTAGGGTATTGAATGAAAATACACTTCAAGGATCTGTTATCTAATTTCCCAGTTTTTTTTATGAAATATGAATGAAATCGGCCAACCTTAGGTAGATGAATCAAGTGTGGTTTTCTGCCGCACCATAACTCATAAGGATCATTAGAACTGACTTAGAAGATACTCGATTGAGGATATAAGAAGCAGTCAACAACACATCTCCCCGGATGTGTCATCATTGATCTCATCATGTCAAGCAACGTTCTATTCCTTCTATGTGCACATCCATTTTGTTACAAAGTGTAAGGAAGGGTCAGGTACCTACAGTTACCTATTTCTTTATAGAGCCTTAAAAAGTACTCAGACAAATATTCACGTCCACTGTCTATCCATAAGGTCTTATTCCTTTATCAGATTGGTTCTCGACTTCAAGTTTATACTTTCTGAAGCATTCTAATGCTTTGGATCTATGTGATATCAAGAATACATGATTGTACTGCATGTAATCGTCTATAAATATGATGAAATACGATTGTTCGTAGTAGGTCTTGACATTAAGGAGTCCACATGTGTCAAAGTGGATTAACTCTAAGGAAGTTGAAGATTTTTCTACTTTTTCGAATGGTTCCCTACTCGACTTTCCAATCAAGCAACACTCACCTATAGGAAGAACTATGTTTTACGAGTGGACCTAAGAGGCCTTCTCTAGCAAGTCTATGCATTATATCCTAATTTATATGATCTAATGCATGAATCAATGTTTGTTGAAGTCAAAAAGATGTGTAACATAATCATATGAATAATCACAATCAAGTATAAATAAACCATCACAAACTACACTGCGTCCATAAAAGGAAATATTCAAATACATGCCTATAGAAACGATTGAAAAATAAAAGAAAAATCAAGTCCTGCTAATGAAAGCACAAAAAGTAAATTGTGTCTAATAGTGGGCACATGGAATACATCATGGAGAAGTAAAGTGGGTCTGGTCAATAAGTGGAGTTGGATAGAGCCAACTTGCAGTACATCTTCTGAGAAACCATTTTCCATATAGATCCTCCAGCTTCCAACTGGGAAATTTTGGTACTCCACGAACTCCACCCGATCCCAAGCTATGTGTTACATTGCTCCTGAATCCACAACCCAATTACGATCAGTTACATGAGCAGCCAGAGCCTCAGTGCATACAAAAGCACAAGTAAAAGAATCAGCATTCATTCATACCTTCTTCGGCTCAGAGCATTTTTCAGTGAAAAGACAGAGATTTCCATAGTTGTAGCACTTTACTTTTGAGTTGTCTCTCTTTCTTCCCCCTTTTCCTTGCTTGTACATACCACCATTTCGCTTTTCAGTATGTGTTACTCCTTTTTAATTGTTCTTTTGGGAGTTCTGCGGATGGGTCCTTTCCCCTTATGCATGTTAGGCTCTGCCAAAAATGTGATGTCATGCTTATGCGTAGATTGGCATCCACCTTCCAACTATAGATGATACGACAATTGGGTGAATGATTTCTTATGCTCTCATTATGTGTCATTTTGAGCTACATATAAGAGAGTACAATACTGATAGGATATGTTACTTATCTGTAAGTGCATTTCTTGTTGCTTTCAAGTCATGTATCTGTAAGATTCTTAGCCATCGATATGTTGGGATCCATCTTATAGGTGTCAAACTTGAGACTCAAAGCTCTCAATATAGTAGTGGTGGTGTCAGCGTATGCAAGAGTCGTGGCATTCCACATGTCTCGAGTAGTGAAATATCCTTCAAACTCGCTAATCAGATCATCATGCATGCTGCTTAGCATGGTAAAGCACGTGCACCGATCCCTTTTAAGCCAGTTTTGGAATTCTTCTTGATGGTGCTAGTGATGAGTAGTATTGCCCTCTTCAAGCAGGTCCATGCTTGCAGTTAAAGTTTTCAAAACCCCTTGCTCATCTAAAAGATACTGGATTTTAAGATGTCAGATATCATAATTATTTCCATCTAGCTTCTCACCCTTGTTCAAGTCAACAACGATATTCTTGGATGTCATTATTACTACATTCATATACATAACTAGTTACATTTAAGATCCAAACACCACACATCCGCAGATCACAAGATCACAAGATGATGTCACCTAGATCTGTTGTCTATCTTAAGATCGAAAGACTGGACAAAAGATTGCAATCATCTCCTCAAACACACTCAAGATTGAGGTTTCCCCATCCTCAATTTTGCACGCCAATGATGAGGAGCTTTAAATCTTCTCCCATCTCCCACTAGTCAGATGTATATATAGGAGGTATGGAACATCATTTTTGCATTGTACACCAGATGTCATCTCACAGGTCAAAAACAGCCGCTTGGCCAAAACGGGTACTTTGGTCGAAATTAGTCATTTTGGTCGAAATCATCATTTTGGTAGAAATCGTCATCTGCATCTTTCGGCCATGTTCTTTATGAGAATATCCTTATTCGACCAAATTTGGGTAAGATCATTTTCTTTCACCCTACCCATCCTCATAGTCATTTAGACTGTTGAATCAGCCACAAGTGCAATTAAGTTGCGGGATGGCTTCACCGAATGGTCTATAATCATAATAGAGATGTCTTTTCGATCATATCTGGAAAATACTAAGACACCATTCTCGTTCGTCTATTATGAGAGGGCAAGATACTGATGTTTTGGCATGTGAAATTAGCTCTTTGGATCCATGACTTAACAGAGTCTCTCCGTATATTCAACAGTCTTTAGTGCATTATTCCTTTAGATGCACACTGTAAATCGTCTATCGCATTATCGTCACAAGTCATTGGTGCATTTTATACATCAAAGCAGCCAATGCGATTATCAAACCGCTGAAAATAAAATAAAAACAACCGCTCATACAATTTGAAAACTTCTAGAGCAGATCCCATCTGTCTCTATCTCCTAAAGGATGGGGCCCACTAGGACAACCCACCTTGCAGTTATACCTATGAAGCCTAATACTTTACCATCTGTCTCTATCTCGTTAGTTATTATTATTTTTTCACTTGTCAGCCTACCATATATACTTTAGATATATCAATCTTATCAACTTGGACTCATTTTTACTTTAGTAAATACTACATAATTGTTTAATGATATGAGGTATCATGTACATAATTAAAAGTCTTTTCTCCAAAAATAAAAATAAAAACTCATTAGTCCTTCGTCAATCGTCTGATCTTTGTAATTGGTGGTTAAATTGACGATGAAGTTTCATAAATCCGATCTTAGTTTGTTTATTTCGAAACCAAGGTCACAACTCACAAGGTGTTCAGTTCAATTCAATTCAACTACATTCGACTCGAGCTACATTCGACTCTGCACACCCAATTTTAACCAAATAAGACGAGTGGATATAACAGAGGCATCATGGCGTCCCCACAGGGTTATGGTTACAGGCAGTCAAGTGGGATTTTAGTTGACCAAGTGTATGGTGGATGAGGATTTCGGTTGACCACGTGTCCCGTGGATTGGCGATCACCATTTTGTGTGGTGAATTATCAGTATAGCCTGGTGCTCTAAAAATATTATTCTGCTCCCCAAAAAAGAGGGAAACCGCTTAGGTACCAGAGAAAACCAAAACAATAACAATAACAATAACCCAAAAAAAAAAAAAACAAAACAAAACAAAAGACAATAATAATAATAATAAAAAGAAAGAAAGAAAAAGAAAGGAAGAAAGAAAGAAAGAGAAAGAAATGGGGTGGACTTAAAAATAATAATAATAATAATAATTTTTTTAAAAAAAAAAAAAAAAAAAAAACAGAAAAGAAGAAAAATGGGGATTTTCCACTTGGCAGATTGAGATGGGTTGGGATTTTTTTATTTTTATTTTTATTTTTTATTTTTTTGGAAATGAGAAATCAAGAAAGGATGGTTGGTGGGGCACTAGGCTGCCAAAAAACCGTAAAGTTAGGCTACTTTCTTTGTTCAGAGTGAGAAATCCCACGCGCTTATAAAATCGTACGAATTGAGCACACCTTTAACTGATAGTGGAATCTGACATTTCTACATTGTATAGAAAATGATATCCCATGATTTCCCTCCCCACGCTTACATTACCACTCATCTTTTTCTTATTCTTTTTTCCTCTTTTTTATTTGGAGAGAGAGAGAGAGAGAGAGAGAGAGAGAGAGAGAGAGAGAGAGAGATCAAATTAAGTAAATGTGATTATTTAAATCATCCTCATTTTAAGGCCACATGTTGTATCTTACGATCTTTGCCTGTCACAATGGAGAACAATACGTGTCCCAGTTATTGCGTGGCCAACTTGAGAGTCACTTACCATGAACCCACGTGGCCCACCTAATTGTTCTACGCCCACCTGCGTCATTAAGCTTGAATCATGTGATCAAGAAATTTCGAGATACTTAAAACAGAAATAGAAAGTTTTTTTTTTTTTTTTTTTCCTGAGCATGAATGAAGTTTCCGAACAATCCATGGGAAGAGTCTTGTTGTGAAACCACCAAGGCTGTTTGTTCTTCATACGGGCCATTCATTGTCAGTGAGAGAATGTGAAACTTATGATGTTTGTGTTCCTAAATAAGCAAGCGATGGCCTGCATGGACTGAAAACCAAATGTCACACATCTTCTTCCACAGCAGAACGCTGAAATGCTTGCCAGAGTCCTACCAACAGTAGGCCCCATGCGCACGGACCCAACTCTTGGTGTGCACTGAAGCCGGGACCCACAGTAGTAGGCGGCTATTTATTCTTTAGTCAGAATTCTGTAGATTTCTTTTAATGATCCTCTTCATTCCATTCCAATTGCTGAGATGCAGGCCACCCTTGTGTGTGCCGGTGAAAAAAAATGTCGTGTCCTTTGAATCATAAGCAACATTTGGGACGTTTCCAGACTTAACATTACATGAAAGATAAAAGAGGTTTATGATTTTAATGGAAACGGTAACCTACTACTGCTGCATTTCAATGAAGGGAAACACATTCAAACTTGTTTCTATAAATGTTCACCATTTAACCTACTAACCGATCAAGGGAAAATGGTCACTTCCGCTTCCTGGGTCTTTCAGGCAGCTTGTCAACTATTGCAGTTTCATCCTCAGAAACACTTTCAATAGCTTCGTCAGGAACATCATTTGGTACGTTGTGTTCAGTGATGAAGGTCTTAAGTACGTTCATGCTCTCTTCTTTCATAGCAGCCAGCTGTTCGGAGAGGACACCCTTGGCTGCAGGATTCACAAAAAACATCTCCGATCCGAGCTGCAGTGTCGCTTTAACTAGACCTTTAAAAGGGACATCATCATGTAATTGATCCTCCATTATGCAGTGGAGTGCCTGAAAAGAAAACATACACACATGAACGCATGAATGCTGTGTTTTATTGGACTCATTAACCATCATCAACATCAATGCACTTAATAATAATAGCCAATACTTACTTTGATTATTATTATTTATTTTTTAAGACTTTCAAATTCTGGGCCTGCTTGGGCTCATGTAAATGATTAATGGATTCAGTAAATCCATGAACTCATCAAATACATGGATTTTCATTGTATTTGGATTTGACAAATCTCAAAGTCCACTATTTGGTAATCAAGCTACAAATCCATGGATTTGAGAGGAGCATTTATTGTAATGGCATAGCTTTTGCGGCTTAGAGTCTCTCATCTTGTAGATTTGCTAAGGGTTTTCGGTTTGACTTGAATCTATGGGTTTAGAGGCATCAGTTTCCACTATTTAAAGCCATCTAAAGCTACTATTTTGAGGTAAGGGAGAGTCTTTACTCTTAATTTTTTGGATTGCTAATGTATGCTTGATGGGGACATCACGCGCACGGGCACACGCGCGCCCACGCCGCCCCCCTATGCACGTACGCCAGAAGGAGGGCCCCACCATTGATCTGGAACGATGACAACGTCCAGGGAAGGCCTCCTAGTTAGAAGACATAGTTTAGTTCACTCAAGTGAGCCCGATAGTCAAGTAAATCCCATCATAGGATCTCCTGATCAGAGCCCGCTAGTCGGATTAAGTTCATATTTTAGGTTTTGCTTATTTATGTTATTTAGAATATCATGAACGCTTTAGATTTCTTTGATTGGTTTTTATTTTAGTTTACTTCATCACCAAATAATAGGTTGCACACATGGCACGAGTTTTGGAGTATAGGGTTTTCCTATAAATAGGCACCCCTTGTAATTCTTTTGATTCATTGAAATTTAATAAAAATTCCTGCAAGTTTTTTTCTACTCTCTGAGTTTCTGAGTTGTGAAAAATTTCAAGTAGGTGCAAAGCCCTTCCTTTTCGAATGGCTAACTACCGTGGTGCGAAGCCACATCTATCCTCATCCACCCCTATCCTCTTCCATCCATATCTCTTACCTTATACAATCATCCTTGCTTCGAATCCATCAGTTTTTCAGTCGTTCTTCTTCCTACAGTCAGTTTCCAGAATTTGGCCCCGCAGGAGGGCCGAAACTTCGACGGAGCACTGCGCACAGACCGTACGTCAAATCGCCACGAAACTTGGAGGTTTTGGAGACCCCCCTGGCCGACCAGAGCCAAGGAGCCCGTTTCGGAAATCGGGCCCCGCTCGGACGTGCGACCAGCCTCGTGCACACGTACGCCTGGCCCTGCCGCTGTCCGCACGCGTGGACTTTCTTCGATTCAGGTTTTCCTTCTTATTTTCGCTCTTTTATACCTATTTTTATAAACTCTAACCCTAGATTGCATTATCCTTAATTTATTTGTCCCTCTCTTCACCCTAAGGTTCCTTGAGTTAAAATTGGTGAATCCCTTGGATTAGGGACTGATTGTTGTGCACGTATGGATGAATATTACTTATCTTTGAGTATTGTTTGGTTCATAATTTTTATTGATCAAACCCTAACATATGTAGGCCTAGACTCGCATAGATTCTCCTTAATTGAATGTTTGGATTTTTTTTTTGTGGGATATGGAATTTGTGTAATTGTTTCTGAACTAACGTGATCTTACACCTGAAATCTTCCACATCATATTTCAATTTCATGTCCTACATCAAATTTGGTATTAGAGCTTAGGGTTCTTGTAGGGGAATGCATTACATGTTTAGGGTTAGTGTGTGTAAGTCCATCATACATCCAGTTTCATCACATATAGTTGTTTAGAAGACCGTAGTCCCTGATATTAGTTACTAAAATTTCCGTTAGCAGGGAGTTAGCAATTCACATTGCTATAACTTTCTGTTAGTCCTTTATTTCGACAACTATATTGCTGGATTTTAGTAACACTGCATAGTTTCCCTTATATAGAGTCTCATAGGATCATTTAGTCTCATTTTGTTGCATATAGTCGTCATAGAAAGTCCTTAGGTGGAATTAGTAGTCGTATGCCCCCACGTACGGGTCGTGGTTGGTTTGCACCCTACACTAAACATGGAACGATTGCAAGAGTCACTAAATAAACTGTCCCAGCAGATTGAGTCTTTGGGTAAGCGCTTGGATATGGACCAATGCTTTGAATAACTTGATGTACGCATTAATCAACTAAAGGCCTCCACCAGGACAAACCCCATCATTGGAATAGATGTCCAATCTCAGGCAGGTGGCCAGGAGGATAGACTAATGAATGGAGTTAGCCAAGGAATCAGTCATGGGCATGCACCCGTGCACCCACCCCATGAAGGATATCAAGACCACTATTTTGAGTAGTACAACATGCACGGCCTTGTGGCTAGAGAGGGTGCACTAGAGGCTAGTGTAGAGTTACCCACTGAGGTCATTCCAGTAGTGAATAAGTACCGTGATGTCTTTCCTGATGATCTACCGAATGAGTCTCCCCCTAGGAGGGATATAAAGTACACCAGAACATGGAACACCGTAATACCTATAGCCAAGTTTGCGTTTAATAGTTTTGTCGATAGGTCCACATGTCTCAGTCCTTGTAAAGTCGTTATTGGTTACAAACCTGAGAAACCTATTGATCATGTCCCTATGTTACTCTCTCATAGGCCTTCAGAGCCTGCAGAGTCTTTTGTGCATCACATTCATTCATGACATCAAGAAATCAGGCAAAAGATCACTACTAGTAATGAATATTACAAATTTTCTACATACCAGAATAAATGTTTCAAGGAATTCAATGTAAGAGACTCTGTGATGGTCCGCATCAGGCCCGAGTGGTATCCTCCGGGAGTCGTTCGTAAGTTACACGCACGTAACACTAGACCCTTCAAAATTATAAAACGAAACGGTCTTAATGCGTATGAAACAAATCTTCCGCCCTCCATGGGAATTAGTTCTACATTCAATGTGGAGGATCTAGTTGCATTTTAAGGGGCCGTTGATGCATTGTCCAGCCTTTCGCCTAACCATCCTGATTCCCCAAACCTTTTCCTTGATACATGGCTCCCTCCCAACCCATCTTTCTAACCTTTATCTCTCATACCTACCATTCCCGACCCATTTTTCCAGCCTCTACGTCCCATACCTACCCGTCCCGGCCCATTTTCCCAGCCTCTACCTCCCATGCCTACTCTTCGTGACCTTTCTTCCCAGTCTCTACCTCCCATACCTAACCTTCACACACCCATAGAGGAAATAGAGGATATCCTGAACCATCAAATGGTTTCAACGTCGGACGACAGGTTTAAGAAGTACCTGGTTAAATGGAAGTCACGCCCAGCTTTAGACAGCACGTGGCTCACTGAGGAGGGGCTTCAGAAACTTGATCCTGATATCTTAGAGCGGTTCAGGAGTTTTATTTCGCCGGTGATGAAATCTTCACAGCCGGAGAGAATTGATGGGGACATCACGCGCAAACGTGGACGCATGCCGCCCCCTATGCACGTACACAAAAAGGAGGGCCCCACCGTCAATCTAGATCGATGACGACGTCCAGAGAGGGCCTCCTAGTCAGAAGGAGTTTGGTTCATTGAAGTGGGCCCGATAGTCAGGTAAAGCCCATCATGGGATCTCACGATCGGATCCCGCTAGTCGGATTAAGTTCATATTTTAGGTTCTGCTTATTTATGTTATTTAGAACATCATGAACATTTTAAATTTCTTTGATTGGTTTTTATTTTACTTCACTTCATCGCCAAGTAATAGGTTACGCACATGGCGCAAGTTTTGGAGTATAGGGTTTTCCTATAAATAAGCACCCCTTGTGGTTCTTTTAATTCATTGAAGTTTAATAAAAATTCCTGCAAGTTGTTTTCTACTTTCTGAGTTTCTGAGTTGTGGAAAAATTCAAGTAGGTGCGAAGCCCTCCCTTTTCGAAGGGCTAACTACCGTGGTGTGAAGCCACATCTATCCTCATTCACCCCTACCCTCTTTCATCCATATCTTTCACCTTATACAATCATCCTTGCTTCAAATCCATCAGGTTTTCAGCTGTTCTTCTTCCTACAGTCAATTTCCAGAATCTGGCCCTGCAGGAGGGCCGAAATTTCGACGGAGCACTGTGCACTGACCGTACGTCGAATTGCCACGAAACTTGGAGGTTTTAGAGACCTCCCCTGGCCAATCAAAGCCAAGGAGTCTGTTTCGAAAATCAAGCCCCGCTCGCACATGCGACCAGGCTCGTGCGCACGTGCGCCTGGCCATGCCACTATCCGCACGCGTGGACTTTCTTCGAATCAGGTCCTTCTTATTTTTTTCTCTTTTATACCTATTTTCATAAACCCTAACCCTAGATTGCATTATCCTCAATTTATGTCCCTTTCTTCACCCAAGGGTTCCTTGAGTTAAAATTGGTGAATCCCTTAGATTAGGGACTGATTGTTGTGCATATGTGGATGAATATTACTTATCTTTGAGTATCGTTTAGTTCATAATTTTTATTGATCCAGCCCTAACATGTGTAGGCCTAGACCCGCATAGATTCCCCTTAATTGAATGTTTGGATTTTTTTTTTGTGGGATATGAAATTTGTGTCATTGTTTCTGAACTAATGTGATCTTACACTTGAAATCTTGCACATCATATTTCAATTTCATGTCTTGCATCAATGCTGGGAGGACCATTCTTTAAGGCTTATTTTTTAAGAGAGTGGAGATAATTCTTGTATCTTTTGTAAGGTCTTTGTAAAAATTGCATATACAATTTAAGCATCCAGCATATACAATTTAAGCATCCAAGGAAACAGTTACATGACTAATTGGATGAATTGTTCCCTGGTCTATATGGTAGCCAAGAAATTGAATTCAGTCTAAAATAACCTTATTTTTCATGCTAACATTACTAGCCCGTTTTTCTTTATGACCTGATAAAAGATCTTAAGATGTTCTCAATGTTGATCAATGTTTATGGAGTTAATAAGAACATCATCTATATAAAGTATGACAAAGATGCATGTGGTTTGAGTTTTTCGTTCATAATTCACTGAAATTCTGCAGAGCATTTTTTAAGCAAAAGGGCATAACATTCTATTCAAAATTCCCAAAGGGTACTGTGAAGGCTGTTTTATAACAATCTTCCTCTTTAATTAGAATTTGCCAAAACCTTGATTTCATGTCGAATTTTGAAAATATTTTTGCATCATTTAATCTACTAATTAAGTCTTGTTTGTTTAAAATTGGGTATCAAATCCACTGTAAGACTTTGTTTAATGGTTTATAGTTTATTACCAACCATGGGACTCCCTGTTTCTAGTTCAGCTGTGTTCTCCACATAGAAAGCTGCGCAACTCCATGGGGACGAGCTTTTTCTAATTAATCCTTTCTTTAATAGATCTTTTATTCCTTGCTTATAGATTTCGATTAATCTTTTGTTTATTTGAATTAGGCAAGCTTTCACGGGGATATATTCTTCTCTGAAATCCTTGACATAAGGTAGACATTACTGCATACTGTTTTCAATGCCAAAAAGCCATCAGGATATCAGCACAAATTTCTCTTTCGAGTTTGTCTTGAAAATTGCTGCACTTTCTCTTGATGGTCTTTTTTTCTTTTGCTTTTAAGTTTCTTTTGTAGGCCTTATATTGTTTGGATTCTTCTGTTGTTTTGGTTTTGTTGAGTTTTAGAATATTTCATGCTCTCGGGAATTATCGGCTCATAGCCGAATTAATAACAAAATTTTCCTAATTCTTTCTTTTATATTAATCTCTCCTTTTTTCCTCCTTTTTTTAATATTTTTTCAAGTGTTATAGTTTATTGCTCCTGCTTGTTTTAAAAGCGTTATTACCTTTTCAACAAAGAGAGAAGGGAGACCCAAAAAAAAACCTTTCCATATATCTTGATTAGTGGACTGCAGTGTATAAATTTTTGTTAAGAATACATCTTTATACCAGTGGAAATCAGTAAAAATTGAACACTGAAGATTCATTAGTTGTTCTCGGATTTTACCATACAAGTCATATGATTTTCCTATACAAGCATCAGAGTACATTAAGATATCACTACATACAATCAAGATTTGATATTTGGTCAGTCCATCAATGTTCCTTTCATAAAGTGATGATCCAACAAAACTGACTCTTGTTGTATCTTTATTTTCTTTAACCGTATCTTGACAGAGGCAGGCCTCCTATGATTGTTATTTGTAGATCGGATTTTACTTACTCTAGGGATTTCATTTATTTCGAAGTCAGATCTAGTCTCTTCCTCTATTTGATTAATAGATAGTGAAGTATTTGGATTGCTATTTTTATGCTTAAAGACGCAAGTCTTTTTCCTAACTCTTGGATTAGCTCATCAGATATTTTCAAAAGTTCTTTTGCTAAGATTATTCCTTCTAGGAGAATGGAATAATTAAGGGTTTAGATTTAGCTTCCTGTTTATCTTGAAAGTGGTAGGTTATTCATTTATTTTCCATAAAATATTACATTCGAATAGCTTGGATCAATTTTCAAAAATAATAATAATAATAATAATAAATCGAGTAGCTTGGTATCATAAAGTCTGTATTTTTTTATTATTTTTTTTTTGTGAGAGATCTGTAAATATGTATTTGTGAAATTATTTTGCTATTAAAAATAATTTCAGTTTTGACAATTTCTTCCTATTTTTAAATAGACTTATTTTTTTATAGGACTAGTTTTAAATTCTTCTTTTCCTACAAGTTTGATTGTTTCTCCAGGAGGATGAATAGATTCAACTTGCATATTATTAGTAGCAAGAATTCAAGTCTTGGTTAGTTTTTCAAAAGCATTGATGTCCGATTGCAGGAGTTCTGGACTGGAGTAGTAAGTTTTGTACCAATCAAAGAAGAACATTTTTTTCCAGATTCATATGGATGTACCATTTTTGCTCTGATAAGGGCCCGCTGATCTTTAGAATAATAATTTAAGAACCAATCTCATTTTCTCTTTGTTAGATTCTAAAGAAAAAATTTGTCAAAGTAATGGCTTACCAATATTGAATTCTTTATCTAGTCCAATTACATTTACATATCTGACATAGATAGTATGAAGAACTTCACAGATTGGGTGGCTCCAATACAATTTGGACTTGACAGATTTTTTTGGTCTCCATGGACTGCCTTGACAATTTTCCAATGGTCAATTAGCGTGGCCTACCGAGGACCACTTCTGACCATTGTCCCATTGTGCTTGAGGTAGCTGAAGAGAATTGGGGCCCAAGACTTTTCAGATTCAAGTTAGCTTGGTTGAAAATTGATGATTTCGAGCAGCTTGTAGTCGATTGGTGGACCTCCTTTATGGTAGAAGGTTTTGTTGGCTTCAGGATAAGTAGGAAACTCAAGCCTCTGAAAAATATGATTAATTTGTAGAAGGGATGTGCTCGGTGCTTGGAAGGCAGACTTTGATAGAATGTCGAAAGAGATGCATGAATTAGATCTATTAAAGAAGGGCTGTGGTTTGTTGGCAGAAGATAGAGAAAAGAGGGTAGCTTTATCTTGGAGTTATGATAACCAATCTAAAGAAGAGGACATTAGATAGTGTTAGAGATCTAGAGCAATGTGGCTTATAGGAGGGGACGAAAATACTTGTTTCTTTCACAATATAGCTAGTGCCCAGGCTCGCAGAAACAAAATTTCTATCTTGGTTGTAAATGGATGGAGGATCTCGGACAAGACAGATAAGCGACTCTATAGTCCGACTTTACAGAAAGTTGTTAACTTGTGACCAGTGGGAGAGGCCATAGTTGGATAACTTAAAGAATTTCATAAATTAGGCAGGTGTTTCCTCGCTCGAAGCACTAATATCGGAGGAAGAGGTTAAAGCTGCTTTGGACTCGATGTGTGGGGTCAAGGCCTTGCTGCCTAATGGCTTCCCAATGTTCTTCTTTTAGAAATTCTGGCGATTATTCAAAAAGGACGTGATGGACTTTATCTTGGAGTTTTTTGAGCGAAGTGGTTTTTCAACTAAGCATGGGGCTTCATTTCTCGCTATTATCCTTAAAGCAAAGGGCGTGGAACAGTTAAAAGATCTTAGACCTATCAGTCTAATAAGGGGGCTTATAAAATTCTGGCAAAGATCCTTCCTTTAAGATTTCAGGAAGTTCCTCAGAAGTTATTTCCAATAATCGGGAAGCTTTTATCGCAGGTAAACAAATTTTAGATGGTGCTCTTATCGCCCCATGAATGCAGCGATTCCAAGAATAGGGAGAGGAAAAGTGGGATTGTATGCAAGCTTAAAATTGAGAAGGCCTATGATCATGTGGATTGGGAGTTCTTAGATTATCTGCTGGAACGATTGGGGTGTGATCTGAAGTGAAGGGGTTGAAGCTGATCATGAGTGCAATCAACCTCCAACAAAAGGTTAGGGTTTTATGGGAGAAACAAAGCAAAAAAGAAAAGAGGAAGTGGCTGCCCACGTGGACAGCCATGCACACTCGTGCGTGTGGATGTGCGCACGTGCGTACGGCCACGGGTAAGGGGCATACAACCTAGGGTTTGGATGGATGAATGTTTGGATGATTTAGGATTAGAAAAGATGAGAAAAGGGGGGAAATGAAAGGGATTCTAGGGTTTGATGAGGAAGAGAATGAAAAGAGAAGAAGAAAGGAACTTACCTTTGAAGAAAACGAAGAAGGGATAGATGAGGATCACCCTCGAGGCCTCGCACCTTCTCTCAAATCCCTAGAGAGTCTAGAACTTCACCTGCAAATCTCATGCAAGAAGAAAATGAGAAAAAGAAACTGCTTTTCTTCAAAATTCATGGGCTAGGGTGTGGACGTCCCCCCTCTGTCTTATTTATAGTCTCAAAAAGTAATATTTACAATAATGCCCCTACTGCTAAATAAAGTGTATAAACACAAAAATAATGAATCTAAACTATCAAATCCTAATCCAAACCATCGATCATCTCCAAAACAACGTAAAATAAAAATGCCTACAACTAGGGACCCATGTGGTCCAAAATCTACGTGGACCAATGGTTTGATGGCCCACAAATGAATAGATGATGGTAAAATAGGCCAATGGTTGCAATCCAACAATCAAATGCTCCTATCATAGCAACCCACATGCATCTTCCGAGTATGGGGTCCTCTAGATGCATGATCCATGCATGTGGGGTCTTTAAGGTGGCCCGCCGGGCCCCATATAGATGTCTTCCATCCATAACGAAGTTGGGGTTGTCGTCTACGCCCTCCTCCTCTGGTAGACCCTATATAATGGCCTGATGTCCTCATCAATCCTCCCTGATTGAGAAAGATTCGCCTATAGCGAAGCAAAACTATGAAACCGCTCAAGAAGGTCAGGATCCAATATCTAAAACTCCGCCTCCTTAATCCACGTGGTCTGATGCCGGTCTATCCTTTCATTTGACAATGAATTTCTAGAATCCTCCTTACCTCGTGGAAACCACGTGGTAATCCAACACAACCTCAATCTTCTCTTCTCTCGAGTAAGGATGGCAGAGAAGGTAAAGGATGGGATAATGGGTCAAGCAAAGGCCAAGGACTAGAGGACAGATTTGGTATATTCGGGTATGTAGGGGGGCTAGTAGGTGCAGTAACAAGTCCATCACAAGAAACCGGGCCCTCTACGTTAAACATGGAATTAATGCCCATGCAAGATGGGATATCCACCACATATGCATTAGCGCTCATTCTTTTGCAAAATTTTATAAGGACCTGCACTATGGGCTACAACTTTTTAACAGCTCCATAGGGAAAACGCTCTGGTCATATACAAACCATGACATAGTCACCCACCTAAAATTCTTTGAACTTGCAGTGAGAATCGGCATGAATCTTATACTTTTCATTACTTGCATTAATCATTCTTTTGATCTCAACGTGCAAATCGTGGATATGTTGTGCATATGCATATGCTGACTCAGATGGCCTATGTGAGATGGACATGTGAATGAGACCTATTGGTTTCCTAAGTTTATACCCATGCACAACTTCAAATGGACTCGTACCAATGGACCTATTCACTAAACTGTTGTATGTTAACTCAGATATAGGCAACAGGTTTCCTAGGCTCCTATTAACCACTTCCGTTTGCCCATCAGTTTGAGGATGCTATGGTCTCGTGCCCATCATGTGCCAAAGTGTCTTCCAAAAGTAATTCATAAAGTGTACATCCCTGTCAGACACTATGGTCTTCGGTAACCATGCAAGTGAACCACCTCCCCGAAGAAAATCTTAGCCATGTTGGAGGCGTCCGACGTTTTTGAACACAGCAGAAAATGAGCCATTTTAGAAAAGCGGTCCACCACGACAAAGAAAGAATCGTGATTCTTGTAGTCTTGGGAAGCTCAAGCACAAAATCCATACTAATGTCCTACCATAGAGCATAAGGCACTGTCAAAGGCATATATAACCAGTGTTCGAATTATCTCTGATATTATCTTTATCTCTAGCTCAGCGATATCGATAACACTGGTAGTGATACCGATAACGCTAGTAGTATCAGAAATTCTAGGTATTAACAATATATCGCTAAGTATCATCAACATATCAATATTGCTAATGTAATCACCAATATTTTCAACTATGTAAATTCTAGGTGTCGCTTGTATTGCCAATGCATCAATATCGCCAATGTATCGCCAATATTTTCAACTATGAAAATTCTGGGTAATGCTTGTATCATAAGTGTATCAATGATAATTTATTATTTCAAATTTTTTTTTCATGGGCACATGGTTGTATGTAGTATTCAATTTGTCATTGATAATATTGATAATATCTTGTTATTATTGATATCGCAACATGCACGATATTGAGACCACAATCTTTCGTTTCCTTTTCAATTGTTGATGATTTCTTGGTGAAATATCATGCGTTGTTGATATTTTGCAATATCAATGGATGTTTGGATGGTTAAATAGGTTGGATGGGATGGCTGGACTGATTTCTTACAATAGCACATGCTTTTAAGGCTCCATTAAATGGAAACTTGTTATGTATGTATTCTTTTTACAATTGTTTTATTTCTATATATGCAAATATGTCCATTTTAACATCTCCTGAAGTTTCGCTGAAAATTTCACTGTTTTTTCGATGTTTCCCCGCATTTCCGGTTATCAGCGATATTATCGGCGATATCGATATTGTTTCCGTATCCCTGGCTAGCAAAACTTATAGCGATACCGATACTTCAAACACTGTATATAACCTTGTATTCTGGTTTCGCTGCTTTGCCAGTTGACAAGTCCTACATTGCCCAATAATTTTGGCTACATCTCTCTTAAGACTTAGCCAGTAAAATCTATCCTCTGCAAGGGCAATAGTCTTGTTCATGTATTCTACTTTCGCTGCTTTGCCAGTTGACAAGTCCTACATTGCCTAATAATTTGGCTACATCTCTCCTGAGACTTGGCCAGTAAAATCTATCCTCTGCAAGGGCAATAGTCTTGTCCCTCCAAAAATGACTAGCCACCCCTCCAAAATGAAGCTCCCAAATAAGAAAATCATGGAGTGAGGTATGAGGAATGCAGAGTATGTCACGCCTAAATAAATAATCGTTAATAACGACAAACCCATGATCATCCCTCACCTGATCAGCTAACCATGATGTATAGACCTCTCCATAATATAAGCATGAAGAATATTCTTCCTTCAAATGCTCAAACCCAATGACCTCAACACTCATGGATTGGAGTAGCATCAAGCTACGGCTAAGGGCATCGGCGAGTTTATTTTCAACCCCGACCTTGTGCTTTAATACAAATGAATACTCTTAAAGAAACTGGACCCACTTGGCATGCCTTGAGTTTAATTTTTTTTAGGAGTTCAGATAGCACAAAGCCTTGTGGTCAGAAAATAAGACGAATTCTTACGGTAAAAGATAGTGATGCCAACAACGCAAATACTGCACAACTGCATAAAACTCCTTGTCATAGGTAGAGTATTGTTACTTGGCCTCATTCAACTTCTAACTAAAATAAGCAATGGGATGCCCCTCCTGAGTAAGGACTCTACCTATACGGCTATACCAACTCCTAAAGCATCACACGCAACTTCGAAGACTTTAGAAAATTCAGGAAAATTCAGGAAGGCGCATAACGGGAGCCTTTGTCATCTTGCCATTAATATCCTAAAAAGCCTAAAGGCAGCCTTAGTCCATTTAAACTCCCATTTCTTTATGCAGTCTGTGATGGGGGCCACAATGGAACGGCCTTGACTTTCTCAAGGTCTGCAGACATGCCCTCAAACGACACGACAAACCCTAAGAAGATGACCCTATCTGACATGAACATACATTTCTTCAGGTTCGCAAATAACTTTTCTGCTCTTAAGGACCGTGCAAACATGCCTCAAGTGGTGGAGATGTTGTTCCTTAGTGGTACTATAAATAAGGATGTCGTTAAAGTAGACCACTATGAACTTCTCAATGAAGGGTCTCAATACCTGGGTCATCACCCTCTTAAACGTATTCAGAGCATTAATCAAACCAAACAGCATGACCAACCACTTGTAAAGCCCATCATTCGTCTTGAAGGCAGTCTTCCATTCATCTCTTAGGTGAATACATATTTGGTGGTACCCACTCTTAAGGTCGATCTTTGAAAAGATCATGACACTGGCCATCATATCTCACATGTCGTCAAGACGTGGTATGGGAAACCAATACTTAATTGTAATCTTGTTAATGGCATGACTGTCCACACACAAGCGCCACGTGCGATCTTTCTTGAGCGTGAGAAGGGCGAGCACGGTACATGGACTCATACTCTCCTGGATGAAACCTTTTCTGAGGAGCTCGTCTACTTGCTTCTTCAACTCTGCATGGTCCATAGGATTCATCTGATAGTGAGGACAGTTCAGTAGAGTCGACCCAGGGACTAAATCTATGACATGTTGTACGTCCCTCATGGGTGGGAGTTGTCTGGAAAATCATCGGGAAAAACATCTCTAAACCCTTCGAAAACCAGACTCACCTCACATGGCAACTCTACACTAACCTAGGGTCTAACCTCTCCAGCTATGAGGTCATACACCGTCGAATCTACCTTGGTCTCTTCTCAAACTCACTAGCATTTATGATATGTAGAGACTTAGTGTAGGACTTCCTTGACACTTTAGGATCGCTTTTCTTAACGCCCTCCTTTTTGGGGTGCTCTTGGGTGGAAGAGGGTCCAACTTGATCTTCTTGCCTCATGTATGAATGAACAAGTATTCGAGTGGCCAAATATTGTCACATCACGATCGAATAACCAGGGTCTATCCAAGATATGGCCTACATCCATGGGCAACACATCGCACCAAAGTATGTCCTTATAAGATTCACACTCAATAGGAACTTGACACAACTGGGAAACCGGAAGAGAAGTCTTATCTACCCAAGAAACTCTATAGGGCTCAAGATGAGGGTTAACTTTCAACCCTAAGCGATCCAAGGTGCTAGTGGAGATCACATTTGAACAACCTTCACTATCTATGATCACTTTGCAATTCTTCTCTCCACAATTGGCGTAAGTATAGAAAATTGTGCTCCTGCGCCAATCATCATTACCCTTAGCCTGTGCTAAAGCACATCTGACAACTGCAAGTGGCATGGCCTCAAATTCCTCCAATTCTTCATCACTAGCACCTTCAGCGGGCTTGTGTACTTCCTCTTCATACTCATCATGTTCTTCATCATCCGCTTCTCCGATAACAAGTGCCTTACTGCTCTCTTTTGTGGGGCAATGGTGCGCAAAGTGGTTGTATCCATGGCACTTGAAACATTGGGTGTGCTCATTGGCCATAGCACTGGTACTAGCTACCCCTTTTCCTTTGACTTCTCTAAGACTGGGTTGTGTACCAATGAGGGCCTTGGTTTGATTACTAATACCTGGCCTAGCTCCGTGAGGAGTGGACCTAGTATTCATATCAAGCTGCCTCACGAACTGGGGTTTAACATACTGCTCCAGTTCTTGCACCATCTGATAGGCATGCTTCAAAGTGGTTACATTGTGAGGAATGAGCTCATGCTGAAGCTCGAATCGAAGTCTCATCCTAAATCGAGATAAGGTCACAAATGGGTCATGCTCGACGTTACATCGCATCATATACTCGTCAAACTTAGCGATGTAATCTGTCACGAGCATTGTTCCCTACCTTAGGGATTGCCACTAATCCAAGAGTTTTTGGCGGTAGGAAAGCGAAAGATATTTTTCCCTCGGGAGCTCTTTCATCTCAACCTAGTGTACAACTGGTTCGTCTCCACGCCTTCCCATGGTGCACTCCACATTAGTCCAAAACAGTCACGCTTGACCCACTAACTTCATCATAGTGAATTTGACCCGGCGTTGGTCAGAAATGTCATACCACTTGAAGAAGTGCTCCATGTATGCTAAACAGTCCAGAAAAACTTTGGGGTCCAAGTGACCATCAAAACTAGGAGTGTCAACCTTAACACTCTTGATCACCCTATCCTTAGGATCATAGTGATCTTAGAACTCTCTACAGGGTGGTTAGGCACGCACCCCTCCACGGCCTACTCCCTAACCTTAGTACCTCACACATCCCTTAACAGGCTCTTCCCTATCATACACACCTTTAACTCATTCCTCAGCTTGAAAATGGCGATCTTCCCCAGTGTTGGGGTTAGTCGTACGAGATGCTTCCAATTGAGCTATGCGTTGGGCGCAAGCGGTTATTGGGTGGCAGTTGTTGCGCAGCACGCCAACAACGCAGTGAGCCTAGATCCAATCTCAGGCCTCACCCACAAAAGATAAACAAGAAAAAATATAAACTAGAAAGAAATAAAAGCATTCAAACAAACCACAAGACAAGATACACGTGGAAAAACCCCAAACTAGGGTAAAAAACCACGGATGCAAAATTCTACTATGAAGAGAAACGAAGATTACAAGGCAATATACTAATCTCTCCCTTGGAAGTACAAAGAAAATCCCTTGCCCACACCTTAGAATAATTTCCTAATATTCACCTTAACCCTAGAATAGCCCTGGGGACCCCAATTTATAGTTTTGGCAACTTCCCTTTCGCATCCCAGTTGTGAAAGGACTTGCGACACGAAATCCGCGAAACTCCTTTCGCATCCCAGTTGCGAAAGGACTTGCGACACGAAATCTGCGCATGTGGCTCCACTTCTCAACAATCTCCTACTTGGAGACACATCGCCATAAACCTGTCTTCTTCATCCGGAGTGCACCACCTTCCCGTCTTCAAGCCTGAAGACCAATCAAAGCTGAACAGAGCTTCAGCTTTTCCCTTGTGACCGCCTTGGTCAACATATCCGCAGGATTCTCACTTGTATGAATCTTCTCCAAAGCAATCGATCCATCTTCCAGTAACGAACATATGAAGTGATATCTGATGGCAATATGCTTGGTCCTTGAATGAAAGGCTGAATTCTTAGCCAAGTGTATTGCACTCTGACTGTCACTGTACAGCTTGCAATTTGCTTGCTTCTTACCCGACTCTTCCATAAAACCTTGCATCCACACCATCTCCTTGCATGCTTCTGTAGCCACAACATATTCTGCTTCTATCGTACTGATAGATACTATCTTTTGTAACTAAGAGACCCAACTGACTGCAGCACTACCCAGAGTAAAAACACAACCTGTAGTGCTTCTTCTGCTGTCGATATTTCTTGCCAAATCTGAATCCACGTAGCCTTGTAACTTGATTTCCGATCCACCATAACACAGCCCTACGTCCTTAGTACCTACCAAGTACCTAAGGATCCACTTCACAACTTCCCAATGTTCCTTCCCAGGGTTGTTCATGAACCTGCTAACAACTCCCACTGCTTGAGCAATGTCTGGCCTCGTGCTTACCATAGCATACATGAGACTCCCAATAGCTGACGCGTATGGAACTTTAGCCACGTAGTCCTGTTCCTCCTGCGTCTTTGCACCTTGCTCCTTAGATAGCTTGAAGTGGTTGGCTAATGGAGTGTTAACCGGCTTAGCACCTCCCATATTGAATCAATCAAGTACTTTGGCTATGTACTCTGCCTGTGACAAAACTAATTTCTTGTTTTCCCTGTCACGCTCTATCCTCATGTCTAGGATTTGTTTTGCAGCTCCTAAATCCTTCATGGCAAATTCTCTAGACAATTACCTTTTGAGATATGAGATGTCCTTCATGCTTGAACCGACCACAAGCATATCATCAACGTACAGAAGAAGGATGATGTAAGACGTATCAAACTTCTTCAAGTAACAACAATGGTCTACATGACATCTCCTGAAACCGTTTCCCGACATGAAACTGTCAAACTTCTTGTACCACTGCCTCGGGGCCTGCTTCAGGCCATATAGACTCTTCTTCAGTCTGCACACCTTGTTCTCATTACCTGGTGCCACGTATCCTGTCGGTGACGATGCATATATATCTCTTCTTCAAGGTCCCCATGAAGAAAGGTTGTCTTAACATCTAGGCATTTTCTAGATGTAAGTCCTCTGAAGCCACTATACTCAAGACCATGCGAATCGTAGACATTTTCACTACCTGGGTGAAAATATTTCGATGAAATCGATACACGCCTTTTGTTGAAACCCTTTCACAACCAATCTGGCCTTGTACCATTTCGAACCATCGTGCTCCTCCTTCAGTCTGTAAACCCACTTGTTATGAAGAGCTTTCTTACCCTTGGGTAGAGTGACTAGGTCCCATGTACGATTAGACTCAAGAGAGTCCATCTCATCATCCATGGCCTGCTCCCACTTAACCCATATATCTGACTGTAACGCCTCTTCAAAACACTCTGGCTCACCATTATCTGTCAGTAGTAGATAATGTAAGGAGAGTGAGTATCAGATCGTGGGTCTCCTCTCCCGAGTAGACCTCCTCACAACCAGTGTATGCGGCTCTGCCTCATCCTGTGGCGTTGTAACACCCATGTCCGATAACTCTTCCAACTTTACGAATTCATTTTTCTCGGCCTTATTTTCCTGCACACTGTCATTATGCATCACTTTTTCATTAAAGACTACGTCCTTGCTTCTGATGATTTTCCTGTTTTCTACATCCCAGAACCTGTAGCCAAAATCATGCTACCCGTAGCCTATAAACGTGCACCTCCTGGACTTCGCGTCCAACTTGTTTTTGTGCTCTGCATCAATGTGAACATATGAAGTGCAACCGAACACTCTGAGATGTGCAAGGTTCACTTCCTTCCCAGTCCACGCTTCTTCTGGTAGCCCACTATCCAATGGTGCTGAGGGACTTCTATTGATGAGATATGCGGCAGTATTCACAGGATCTGCCCAAAAGGTCTTGGGCAACCCTGCATGTAACCTCATGCTCCTGGCGCGCTCAAGGATGGTCCTGTTAATGCGCTCAGCCACACCATTCTGCTGTGGTGTCCCTGGAATTGTTTTCTGATGTTTGATTTCATTTGATGCACAATACTCCTCAAACCTCTTATCACAATATTCTCCCCCATTGTCAGAGCTAAGACACTTTACTGTTTTACCTGTCTCATTTTCTACCATAACTTTCCACTTCTTAAATACATCAAATACATCAGATTTATGTTTTAAGAAGTAGACCCACAGTTTTCTACTAGCATCATCAATAAAGGTAACAAAATAACGTTAAGCCACCAAGAGATAATACCTGTGTCGGTCCCCACACATCAGTGTATACAAGCTCCAATAGATGTGTCTTTGGAGCGCGTCCCGTCTTCCTGAAGCTTACCCTCTTCTGCTTGCCATACACGCAGTCCTCGCGGAATTCTAAGTCAATAGACTTCAGCCCTGGTAGCTTCCCTTTTGACAATAGCACTTTCATCCCTTTCTCACTCATATGTCCCAGCCTTTGATGTCATAACTGCCCATTCACTCTAATTGATGCGACTACGAGTAAACTATACGATCCTGAAGTCACGTACAAAGTACCTTCCTTTTTGCCTCGAGATATTACCAAGGCACCTTTTGTGATCTTCCAGGAGTCACTGGTGAATGTCGTCACATAACCGGTATCGGCCAACTGTCCCACTGAGATCAGATTACATTTCAAACTCGGTACATGTCTGACATCCTTCAATTTCAAGACCGTTCCGTCTTTCTGATTTACATGAACATCTCCCTTTCCAAAAATATTACACGGCTCATCATCACCCAGGTAGACTCTCCCAAAGTCACCTGACACATAATCACGCAGAACTTCCTTACACGAAGTGGCATGAAACGAAGTACCCGAGTCTATAACCCAAGACTCATTCCCCGTATCAAGAGACAAGATCAACACCTCTGTGTCGCTCTCCTCAGATAGATTCACTGAATCCTTCCTGCCTTAAGAGCCTCCTTCTTGTTTCTTGAGCGCCCTGCAATCACGTTTCATGTGCCCCTTCCTGCCGCAATGCCAACACCCGTCTTTGTCTTTCGGTCCCTTGGACTTCTTCCTCGACTTAGAACGCCTGTGTTTATTATCTCCTTTGTTCAGCGATCTTCCTCTTCCTTCAACGTTTAGAGCATTCCCTGAGTCCCCTGAAACTCCTGATGCCTTCCTTCTAGATTCTTCGCTGAGAATTAGACCGGCCATATCATCAAATTTCAACTTTGTCGACCCTAAAGAATTGCTCACAGCAATCACCAAACCATCCAACTGTCTAACAAACTGGATAAGATCAATAATGCCTTGACCTCATCCTCAAAAGCAATGCCAACGGATTCCAACTGGCTCATGACTGTATTGAACTCGTTTAGATGTTCTGCCACGCTCCCACCATCTGACATCTTTATGTTGAATAGCTGTTTCATAAGATGAACCTTGTTAGATGCTGAGGGCTTTTCATACATGGTGGCTAGGGCTTCCATTAATTTTTTTGTCGTTTTTACTTTGGATATATTGAAGACGACGCTCTTAGACAAAGAGAATCGGATCGTTCCTCAAGTCTTCCTATCCAATAAAACCATTCATCATCTGTCATCTTTTCTGGTCTCTTCTCTTTTCCTCCTAGAGGAATATAGAGGTCCTTCTGATACAGATAATCCTTCATCTGCATCTTCCAGAAGGCAAAGTTTAAACCATCAAACTTCTCAATTCTAGTTTTCCCATCTTCTGCCATCGCTCCCAATAGAACTAAACCAATAGCTCTGATACCAGTTGTTGCGCAGCACGCCAACAACGTAGTGGGCCTAGATCCAATCTCAGGCCTCACCCACAAACGATAAATAGGAAGAAATATAAACTAGAAAGGAATAAAAGCATTCAAACAAACCACAAGACAAGATATACATGGAAAAACCCCAAACTAAGGTAAAAAACCACGGATGCAAAATTCCACTATGAAGAGAAACGAAGATTACAAGGCAATATACTAACCTCTCCCTTGGAAGTACAGAGAAAATCCCTTGCCCATACCTTAGAATAATTTCCTAATATTCACCTTAACCCTAGAATAGCCCTAGGGACCCCAATTTATAGTTTTGACAACTTCCCTTTCGCATCCCAGTTGCGAAAGGACTTGCGACACGAAATCCGCGAAACTACTTTCACATCCCAGTTGCGAAAGGACTTGCGACACGAAATCCGCGAAACTCCTTTCGCATCCCAGTTGCGAAAGGACTTGCGACACGAAATCCGCACATGTGGCTCCACTTCTCAACAGCAGTGGTCCGCTGGTTCTCAATATTTGTGAGGCGACGGTTGATATTTTTGATAGCCTCGGCAAGCTGTTCCATATTCATCGTGGGAGAAAGACCAAAGCCATGACCTATGCGAGTGTGCATACAGTAAGAACTCTACTAGACACAACCCTAAGGACTACTAGACAAGGACGAGGGTTATGCAATGAAAAAAGATAAATTCTATACCTAGACACTACAATATGATGCACCTATACTCTATATATGATGAATTTAGATGTTGTAACCCAATGGACAGCCCTAGGACACTTCTAATTATGCAAAACTTGAAAATCCAGCAACCAGGGACTTTAAAATTCACCAAATCTAAAAATAATTCCACCAATATGGGAATTTTAAAATACCAAGTCAGAAAAATTCAGCAACTTATCTTATGCCTAGATGCACTACAATAAATTAGGAATTTCGTCAAACACCTATCCTACACTAGACCTAAGCTTTGAAACCAAAATTGATGTAGGATGAGAGTTGTTTAAGCCAAAGTGATGAATGAGATTAATTTCTAGATTAATACAGTTAAATCAAGTATGAAAGAAAAATGCATCTACCACAAATTAGAGAATTCAAGTTTAATTAGCTAGGTTCTAACCAAAATTGTCATCCCATCATGCATAATCAATATAAAGTTATGAAAGAATAGTCCCTACAAGATATGGGAATCCCGTTCTAGCGAAGGATAGTCCCAACACTCAACTAGATTGTTAGTTTCAAGTTCAAACACAATTTGGGCTAAATGTTAAAAATAGAAAACCTAGGGTTAGGGTTTAAGGGAAGAATAGGTTTAGGGTTTCAAAAGGAATGAAATAAGGCACTAGAGTTGAGCTTTTATGGGAGAAACAAAGCAAAAAGAAAAGAGGAAGTGGCTGTCCACGTGGACAGCCTTGCACACTTGTGCGTGAGGCCGTGCGCATGTGTGTACGGCCACGGGTAAGGGGCATACGACCTAGGGTTTGGATGGATGAACGTTTAGATGATTTAGGAGTAGAAAAGATGAGAAAAAAGGGGGAAATGAAAGGGATTCTAGGGTTTGATGAGGAAGAGAATGAAAAGAGAAGAAAGGAACTTACCTTTGAAGAAAATGAATAAGGGATAGATGGAGATTACCATCGCGGCCTCACACCTTCCCTCGAATCCCTGGAGAATCTAGAACTTGCAAATCTCATGCAAGAAGGAGAGGAAAAAAAAAAAAAAAGTTTTCTTCAAAATTCATGGGCTAGGGTGTGGACGTCCCCCCCTCCCTCTTATTTATAGTTTCAAAAAGCAATATTTACAATAATGCCCCTAGTACTAAATAAAATGTGTAAACTCAAAAATAATGAATCTAAACTATCAAATCTTAATCCAAACCATCAACCATGTCCAAAATAATGTAAAAAATAAAAATGCCTACAACTAGGGACCCATGTGGTCCAAAATTTGTGTGGACCAGCAGTTTGATGACCCACAGATGATGATTTGATGGTCAGATAGGCCAATGGTTGCAATCCAACGATCGAATGCTCCTATCATAGTAACCCACGTGCATCTTCCCAGAATGGTGTCTTCCAGATGCACAATCCATGCATGTGGGGTCTTCAAAGTGGCTCGCTGGGCCCCATATAGATGTTGTCCATCCATAACGAAGCTAGGACTGCCATCTAGGCCCTTCTCCTCTGGTAGACCCTATATGATGGCCCGATGTCCTCATCATTATGACTAGCAAGTATAAAGCCTCTACTATCTAGAAAGCAATTGCGACAACAAATCATTTGGTTCGAAGAGGGATCGCCCTTTCAGCTAGGAACAAGCATTGCATTTGGTTTTAAGTGGATATTTGGTATGGAGATCATGCGCTTCAAAATCTTTTCACTTCAGTAGCTCGCCTTGCTCCCGATCGTTTCATTTATGTAATAGGTTGCTATTCTTATTGTGGTGGCTCCATGGTATGAAATCCACCTTACCGGAGGAACATGATGGAGGAGATTGTGGAGTTTGTCGGGTTACTGAATTGCCTAAAGAGTATAATCCCAAGAAGTGGACTCGATGATTTGGATTCCACATCAGTCAGGCAAATTCTTTGTTCGCTCATTATTTAGGTTTATTAGTAAGCCACCTCGCATATTTGGCCCTTGCCACCCATTTCATCATTGGTTCTATGGAGTTATTTGGCTACTAGGTAGGAAGAGAGTTCTCACTATTGACAATCTTCAAGAAAGATCCTTAATTCCCCCTAATGTATGCCTGAGGTGTATGGAGAATGTAGAGAGGACTGACCACCATTTTATGCACTACCCTTTTGTTTGTAAAGTTTGGGACCATTTCCTGTTATAGCCTCATACCAATTGGGTGATGCTGAAGACAGTGGAAGACCTTATATGGGCTTGGGATGGGGGGGAGATTGGAAAATCGGGGGAAGCTGTGTGGAGGCCGATCATCATGGCTTTGTTTTGGGCTATTTGGGGGGTTCGAAATGGCCAGGGATTTTGGAATGAGAGCATTTCAATGGAAGAGGTTATTAAGAAAGTTAAGGATCTTGTTTTGGGTTGGACTATTTATATAAATGCCGTAGGGCTGCAAATCTTCTTGTTTCTTTTTTATTTTTGTGTTGGGTTGTATTCTTTTCTCACTTTTCAGCAGGTTTCTTAATAAAAATGTTGTTATCTCTCTCTTTCAGAGAGAGAGAGAGAGAGAGAGAGAGAGAAGAAGAAGAAGAAGAAGAAGAAGATTCTTGGTACATAGGGAAGGCTACTCCTACAGGTTTGGTGCTAAACTTTTGCTTTCCATGCTGTGTGACTAGGATTAAAGAAGCAGTCGGTCCAGAATTTAGCAAAACTTTTCTGTGGAAGAAGATTTCATTTCAGCATCTCCATTTTGGTGTTCAATATATTTTCTACTTCTGTGTTTCCTAAAGGTTGAGGCGGAATAACCTATGATAAAGTCCACGCCTTAGGAAGTTTAACCTCATCATTTGAAGACAACAGTTTTGAGACAAAAGGATTATTTTACATTTGTTTGAAATAGGGTAGTCATACCTTTAGTGCTAGTGTTAACATCTCCTTGGGAAAGTGTACTGATTACTTTGTAATATACTTGATATGTAAGAGATAGTTTCTGTTCCTAGATCCATTTTAAATCCTTAGGTTTGGATATTTAATATTCGTACTTTTAGTAATCCTGGGTCTGTTATATATATATATATATATATATATATATATATATATATATATAAATATATATATATATATATATATATATATATATATTGGAAACAGTTGAAGAAGGCTGGTCCATCATGCAAGCTAGATTCGATGAGTCCTACTAATGAATCAGAGAATTGTTATGCTGACAGACACACAAAAAACCAAGTCTCTAGTGTTCAATTGCTGGCCGTATTTTCAATAATATCGCCAATAATATCAATATGGCTAGGTTAACGATACAGAAACTTCAGTAAATAGAAAACCTCCAGATATAGCCGATATGTTCGATAATATCAGCAATATCAGGCGATAATTTAACTATCGTCAATATTTTTAATCGAGCCCAGTATATTTTCCTGGTATTGGCGACAACAGCGATATTGTCACCAATACCAAGGAGACCAGGAAATTCATGAGAAGTTCCCCAATAATCGAACTTTCATCATTTTTTGAAGAATTTGTTCTTTAGATGATATCAACCACTCCTTTCCGTTTAGGTTTTATTACTTGTATTGTATGGTATTTGAATGATATAAACTCATTTTGGTTATAACTTCACTAGTTTTTCTTTTTCTTTTTTGGACAACACATGGTTTAAGCTCCTATTAAATGGAAAGTTATTATGTATAATTGTTTTTGTAATTTTTAATTCCTAAATGTGTAAACATGTGTCTTTTAACATCTCCAGAAGTTTCATTGAAAATTTCCACTTTTTTCTCAATGTTTCCCTCAGTCAACGATATTTTTCTGGGTATAGATGATAATATCATTAATACCAGTGCATGTTTACATATCTCCAATCTTCGATACATGAAAGGACACAACATTGATTGTATCGTTCCCCATATGTTTGTGTAAGAATTGTTATAGAGCATAGCTTAAGGTAAAATAAAGGGTCAGGAGATTTGTAAAAGCGGTTTGCTTCACCACCTTGGCTCTATTATTCTAAAAGATGGATGCGCATTGTATACTTATGAAATTTATGGGAAATAATAAGATAGTTATTCCATCAGCTATGCTATCTGGGTTAAAATGTTGGCTAGTTGGAAAGCAATATGAGCAGAAACTCACATCTTTAGTAACTAGGGAAATACTGATCAGGTTGAGAGCTAAAAGAGATGAAAGGATGACCTAAAAAGTACTTGGATGGAGGTGGTGAGAAGGGGATGTAACTTGTTTACTTACCAAGGACAAGGCAGTTCTGTGAAATAAGATTCGTGAAATTAATCTCAACCAAATACCTAGACAAGGCTACGATGATGATGACTTGTGCGTGCGTGCGTGCGTGTGTGTGTGTGTGTGTGTGCGCATCAGGAAGCTTAGTACAATTGATCAATCCAAACTTTTCGTACAGTCCAGGACATGTTCCCTGGAGTAACATGCAAAAAGTACGAGTAAGATAGCCATCTGATCAACAACCAGAAAAGGGCAACTGATATCATTTATGAAAAAATAGGTCCAATCGCCAATTTAGATCATTTATTTGTTGGGAATCATCATGGATCTCTTATGATTCTAGAGTATCACTTTTATCAGGCAATCATAACCCTCCCATCCATGGCTTGGAAAAACAGACAGCAATAAAAGACCAGACTTGAATGTTACCTGGACACTTCCTACTTTCTAGGATTTTGTTGTGTCGACACTTGAGGACACTAGGACATTCCTGGACACAACAAGACACTTTAAATTTTGTACGGACGAAGTATCCTAGTGATTTCATTGAAAAGTGGCGCGTGTTTGAAACTTCTGAGTTGTCCAAACATTTTTTTCTGCACAAAGATTTTGTTTTAGCTTCAGTTTTTATATGATGTAAATTTCTTTTGTCAAGCCAAAGACCTCTCACTACTCTTAGCCCTCGAGCTTGCCTCCACTCTAACAAAAAATACATGCTTTGTTGCTCTTTTTGTTCTTTTGCTTTAGTTCTATTATTTTAAAAGAACAAGTGATGTTCATAAGAACTTTTTATTACTCGTGATTTCTGATGTTTTGTTGATCAATGATTTGTTGGTTTGAGCTATAAGTATTTTTTTTCTATTGGAACCATTAGAATATTCTTTCTAATTTCCTTTGTCTTTAATGTTTTCATTGTTTTATTTAATTTTATATATTTACTTAATCATTGGCACTTGCCACCAGTGTCGGGTGTCCAGGATACACTGCCATGAGACCAAACTAATTTTCTTACACACTCGTCTCATGCCTTAGTCTTTGCTTAATTCTCTTTAATTTTGTTTTATTTATTTGTGTATAGATTTTTTGACGTTTGCCATGCTAGAACTTTGGCACTTGCCACACGTGTAATTCTTGGTCCAGACCCAACATCATCATCGTCATCTAAGCCTTCTCCCAACTAATTGGGGTCAGTCATAACTTGTACTGACTCACTCCTAACCGGTGTAATTCTCAGTCTCTGTTGCACTTGACCAAATCATCCAAGTCTACTTCCACTCATCTTATTATATGTTGGTGCTACTCCTAGATCCCCTTGAATGCCTTCATTTCTAATTATATCCTTGTCTTGCCACTCATCCATCTCAACATCCTCATTTCAGCTACACTCGTCCTATGAACATGTTGTTCCTTAACTGCCTAGCCATCCTATAAAATCTCCCTCTTGTTTTGAGTGGCACACGACAAGCACATAGAACTCCAGAGGCACATCTCCATTTCTTCCACCTTGCTTGAATTTTATGGGCAAAATCCTTCTCAATCTCTCCACTCTCATGAATTATCATCCCAAGATGTCAGAAGTGGTCATTTTGAAAAACTTCTTGGACAACAATCTTAACTAATCCCACGTTTCCACTCCGATTGTTTCTAAAATTGCACTTCATATTTATCTTTTAGATTATTTCCCAACAACCACCAGATTTACTCTCTAGCTTTGGTACCGCTCCCTTATACTATCCTTTAAAATATCAATATATCCTTCTGAAACTCCTTTCATCCACCCCGCTTGAATTTTATAGGCAAAATCCTTCTCAATCTCTCCACTCTCATGAATTATCATCCCAAGATGTCAAAAGTGGTCATTTTGAAAAACTTCTTGGACAACAATCTTAATTAATCCCACATTCCCAATCCTATTGTTTCTAAAATTGCACTCCATATACTCTATTTTAGTCCAACTAATTTTTTCCTTTGAGATTCTAAAGCAAAATCTAGCTTTGTGTTTACACCCTCCTTAGTCTTGTCAATCAAAATTATATCATCAACAAATAACATAGATCATGGGATCTCTTCTTGTAAATGCTTTGTTAACTTGTCCATAACCAATGCGAAAAGGTACAGACAAGCTCAATGCTAACCCTTGGTGCAAGCATACAGTAGTTAAGCACTCACTTCTCCCCCACTAGTGGTCCTCACATTTGGTACTACTACCCTATAAATATCCTTAAAAATATCAATATATCCTTCTGAAACTCCTATCTTTCCCAACACCCACCAGATTAACTCTCTAGGGTCCCTATCATAAGCTTTCTCTAAGTCAAATAAAGACCACGTGGAGATCCTCCTCTCCCTATAATTCTCCATCAACTCTCCAAGGCTCTAAGCAGGAAAATAGCTTTAGTGGTAAACCTTCTTGGCATGAAATCAAACTGATATTCTAAGACACTTGTCTCATGCCTTAGTCTTTACTCAATAACTCTTTCCCAAAGTTACATAATATGGCACATAAGTCTAATCCCTCGATAGTTAGTGCAGCTCTATCTCCTTTATTCTTATAAATAGGTAACAATACTTTTCCTCTATTCGTCTAGCATTCCCTTCAATCTTACAATCTTGCTGAACAACTTTCTTAACTATCTCCGATACACTTCTAAACCCCTATCGGTATACCATCTAGTCCAAAGGCCTTTCCTACTTTCATCTTTCTCAAAGTTTTTTCCACTTGAAATATCCTAATCCTATGAAAGTACCCATGGACCTTATGTCAGTTGAGTTTACGATTCCATCCATCCCTATGCTCTCAAAGTGATTGCCATTTAACAAGTTTCAAAAAAAAACTTCTCCACCTTTCATTGATCTCATAGCCATTAACCAATACCCTCTAGTCATTGCTCTTAATGCATCTAACATGATCTAGGTCCCTACTCTCCCTCTCTCTCTCATTTTTGCATGTTTGAAGATATCTTTCTCACCTTCTCTTGTCCCCAATCTATTGTAACGATCATCATATGCCTTAAGTTTAGCCTCACTTACTACTTAGCAATTTTTTTGCCATTTCAATATTATTCAAAAATTTCATTGTTTTTAGTCCCTTGCTAGGCCTTGAAACATGAACGTTTCTCGTTAAGAGCTTTTTGTACATCGTCGTTCCACGACCGAGATTCCTTACATGATTGGCTTTTCCCTCTAGATACTCCTAAAACATCTTTTGCCAAATTCCTAATGCACATAACCATCTCATTCCACATAAGGTTTACTTCTTCCTCGATATTCCACTTTCCTTCTTCCATCAATTTATTTCTTCTAAATAACATTGTTTTCTCTGCTTTTAAATTCCAACACCTAGTTTTTGGACACCTATCATTTCATTCACTTTTTTCCATCTCTTAATGTAAACATCCATAACCATAAACCTATGTTATGTGGTCAAACTCTCTCTAGGAATCACCTTGCAGTCTTAACATATTGATCATTTTGTTTTTCTAAGTAGAAGAAATTTATTTGGTTTGGATATGATCAACTTTTGAAAGTCAGTAAATGTTCATATTTCTTTTTAAAGTATGTGTTTGCTAGAGCTAGATTGTATGCCATAGCAAAATCAAGGATAGCTTTCCCCATCGCATTTCTTCTCCCAAAACCATATCCTCCATATACCGTCTCATATCCTCTACTTTCTTTTCCTACATGACCATTTAAGTCTCCAACTACAAATATCCTCTCTCCGTTTGGAATTTCTTACATCAGTTCATCCATACCTTTACAAAATTGTCTCTCAACTCCACCCTGCAACCCTGCTTGCAGCATATATGCATTAATAACACTAATTATCTCCTCTCCTAAGACAAGTTTTATTAATAAAACCATATCACTTACACTCTTAACATCTACAACTTTATCTTTTAAATTTTTATCAACCATTATCCCTACCCCATTTCCATTATTGTCCTTCCTTATCTATATACCACAGTTTATATTCATAAATTTCCCATGTTTTGGCCCCTTTCCACTTGGGCTACTGAATGCAAGCTATGTCAACTCTCTTTCATTTCATCATATCTACTAACTCCATACTCTTACTTGTCAATGTTCCTATATTCCACATGGCAAGACGAATCTTATTCTCCTAGACTAGCTTCTTTACCCACACACTTCCAGAATGGTGCGAGAACCCTTGCCTACTTCTCACAGTGACTGGGCGTTTTTGTGGCTCGTAGCTTCTGAGGGACACCCTAACCAACCATTGCCCATTTCTCATCGCACCTGAGTTCCAATGCAGCGCACCTCTCACAAGGAACACCCAGGTCCAATATTTGTTTCTGTAGATGTTAACCATAAATAATATAAGATAATATTATTATCTTGTCTGGAACTTTGCCCATCTTGACACGACCTAATGATCCAATGACCTTGACCAAAGACCAGAGAAGCCTAACTGATTTAAATGACCTTGACCCAAGCCCAATCAATTACTAGAATTCTAGGAGTCGAGGCTTGTGACCAAACAGTGATGGGCCAGCCCTACAAACCAACAAGCTGGCCCGACCGGTTCATCATCCTCATTATTTAAGCCTTACCCAAACTAAGTGGGATCAGCTATACATAACTTCCGCCATTCCACTCTATCAAGGACCACATCCTCAGTTAAACCATAGGTCTTCAGATCTTTTGACTGCCTCTACTACCCACATCCTTTTGGGCCTTCCCCTTGCTCTTTTAGAGCCTTTCAACTTGAAACTCACTCTTATCCTGTGCAGTTCTTGGTCTCTGTTGCACATGCCCAAACCATCTTAATCTCTTGCCCTGATCTTATTACCTATTGGTGCGACTCCTAATTCCCTTGAAGACATTCATTTCCAATTCTATCCTTCCTTGTCTTGGCACTCATCCATCTCAACTTCCTCATTTCAGTCCACTCATCCTATGAACATGTTGTTCCTAGCTCAGCAAGCACAACTGGTTGACACCCTTAAATGTGTGGCCAAGTATTGGAAGAAACACGACTCACTGGGTTGATGACAGCAATAAACACTTTAACATATGTAACGGGATCAATAGCTGCAGCAGCCTCTAAATGCTACAATATTTTTTTTTTAAATGCTTCTTAGAAGTGCATATATCATCAACAAGCTAACCGACACAGCAATCTCAAGTTGAGTAAATAAGTCGAGCATGTGTCAAAGTCAAGTTTCTAATGCCTCCACTTGCACCACACTTCACACTCCAACCAATCCAATCTCAGCAAAACGGTTTACATAACTAATGCCAAAATAAAGAAATGACCCTATTGGTCCAGAAAGAGACCTTTCCTACTCAACTTCCTAATAACAGAAACAACTAATCTAGGGGCTAAGAGTCCAAATAACCTCTAACTTTCCATAAACCATGAATATGGTCTTTTACACAACTGTACAAGTGTTTTAGGTATATAGAAGGAAGTTACATGCTTATAAAGACTCAAACTCAACCTAGACCTCATTATACACCACGTATCTGAACTCTATACGTATAGCTCTAACATACTATATGGTTGATAAATATTTATTAGAAGTTCCGACTTATTGCGTATAGAGGACATAAGCTGTCGGATGGTCCAGTGGGATCCACTGTCCATTCAGTTAGCAACTAGGGTAACTGTTCAGAAAATTGATTTTGGAATTGGCCAATTCAGCACCCATTTTCTGAGCAATAAATGCCCTACTGGACCCATAAAGGCCAGAACAAATGGCCGATACAGGGTGAAACGACGTTAATCAAAATCAGTGGCCATATCAGCCCGTATTGTACCTGATATTGCCACCAATTATCATGTATTGGCTAACATGCCTACAAGAAGCCATTATTCAAATAATAATAATAATAATAATAATCAGCTTTTTCTCGTTTTTCATGAATTTCTTCATTTCAAAGATAGAGGAAAGCCTATTTTGAAGATCACACAAGATTTGAGAGATTCTATGAATCGAATCAAAGAGGAACTTGTTTGATAGTCATGTTGTAATGAGAATGTATCCATTAGAACTGAACATATTAAACAGGTATATTTAAGGCAACGTGCATATAATTAATTCATGCTTTTTTTATTGTGATAGCACATTTTAATTATGGATAAGCAGTACTAAATGGTGATCCCTGTGATGTTCAATTAAAATATAAAAACTAAAAAATTGACAATAGACCAAACAAATTTTTTTTTGAAGGATATAAACCAAACAATTTTGTAATTCTTATTAAGCCGAACACGAAAGTTAGAAGCCAAAGACTAAAAAGTAATTTCTAGCAGACCAAGCTGATAGATAACGTTCCTACCAAAGAATTGTCTGAAGCACCATTTGTACATGTCAAAAACACAAATAAATGATGGATTCTTGTGTTTTCCATTTCTTTCATTGCTATGAAATCCTTCAAAAAAATTGCTAAAAAATTTGTGTCCAATACAGGTTTGATACAGCCCCATACAGCCCATATCGTATCGGAGGATCCACCCATCTAAACTTCAGAACGTTGAGTAGGCCTACTTGTCGCACATGTGATCAAGTGGGGCCCACTAGAGGTCTCCTTTGATACACACATGTAGCGGGGATGCAAAAATTCCCTCCTCAGAAGGAACTGATACTTGAGTTGGAAGCTGGTTTTGATCCTCTGGATGTACATTAATGCTAAATCCTGTCATGGTGGAAGTTGATGATGGAGTCATTGCTAGCAGTTAGCATGACTTTGACTAGATCATGATTTCTACTCCTTTTACACCCTCTAGAACTCAATGCTTCTTGGGAAGCCTCCTTTTCATTGACGGCTTCATCTCATGTCCGCTGGAGCACTCTTTTCTCCAATGATAACGCTAGAAATTTTAATAAAGAGAAAAACTACACCAAGGGAGAGGATCAAATTCCCAGTTACATTAGAGGAAACATAAGATCCTTCTCTAGCTAATCTGCTAGCAAACTCACCACTCTTCCAATGTGGCAAGCATAATGTTTAGCCTTTAGGAAAGGAGATGACTTTCCTCAAAAATAATTGTATCTTCCAAAGCTCATATTTCATTAGATGCCCACTTTCTAACATTTAGAGAGCCTCCTTCCACAATGACCAGGCCCTAGTGCTCTGATGGGGACATCATGCGCACGCTCACGCCCCCCCACCCTACACACGTACTCAAGGAGAAGGAAGGCCCCACTATCGATCCAGATCGACGACGACATCTATGGAGGACCTCTTAGTTAAGAGGGCCGTGCTATGGAGCATTGGAGTAAACCCGATCATCATGTGGATTCCACCATTGGATCTCATGATCGTGGCCCAATACCCTAGATGATCTAGGATTTTGAGTTTTGGTTATTATCATTATTAGAAACCTCATGAACGGTTTTGATTGCGTTGATTAATTACTATTTTTGTTACTTCGTCTCTAAGTAATAGTGTGCGCACATGGCGCGGCTTTTGGAGTTTAGGGTTTTCTTATAAATAGGCAACCCCATGTAGGTTTTTTTTTTTTTTTTTAGTGTATAAATAAAATTCTACGTTTTTTCTTCTTCTCTATCTCTCTGAGTTGAAGGATCTAATTAGGTGCGAAACTCTCCCTTCCTTGAAGGACTGACTACCGTGGCGCGAAGCCACAACCATCCCAAATCGTCCCCACCTCCTACACCCTACATCCACCATCTTCCTCAACCCTCCCATCTTCATATTCACCTTTGTTTGCACCCAAATTCCCTTTCATAGCAAATTTTCAGATTCTGGCCCTCCAGGGTGTGAAACTTCGGCAGAGTAAAGTACACAAGCCGATCAGCAGATCGACGTGAAAATTGGCGTGAGAGTGGACCTCCCCTGGCCGACCAAGCCCTAGCTAGCTTTTTCCGGTTTTGTGAGCCCCACACACGTGCGGACAGAGACCCACACACATGCGTCTAGGCCGGGCTGCTGTCAATACATGCGGAACTTCTCGGGTTCAGGTTTTCTTTTATTTCCTCTCCTCTACCGCCTTAAATCCATAACCCTAACCCTAGATAATCTCAATTCCAAGTTTTTCCAACTTTTTCAAACCCTAGATTTTTCCCAAATTGACACATGGTAAATCTCTTGAATTAGGGAACAATCCTTTGCAAGGATGGATGAATCTTACACTCCTTTGGGCATTATTTGGTTTATAATTTTACTTAATACAGCCGTAAACATGTGTAGGCTTGGACCCCCATAGATTCCCCTTGTTGAATGTTTGAACATATGTGGGACATGGAATATTGTGATTGTTTAAAATTGGTATGATCTAAAGCTTGAGATCTTGTATATCATATTTAATTTTCATGTCCTGCATCATGCTCCTTGGTGAGAAGTCTCAATCCTTCCCTAAGAGCGCAGAACTCCGCCTTTGATGCATCTCCCTTTCCCGCCAGACCAAAGAATGGGAAAGTCATATTTGCATTTATCATCATGGAGGACAATCCCCACACCAAATGGACCAAGATTTCCTCTAGAAGACCCATCGAAATTAAGTTTCCTCTATCCCTGGGAGGACGATATTGCAAAACCACCTTTATATGCAAGGTTGAAATCCAATTACCAAGGAAATCATACATCAAAACCTCATGGAACCATATAAACCCATTTTATAATGTTACATTTGATGCACTAATTATCTTCTCTTCATGGGCAACCAAATCTTCAAAATTCATCTAGCGCACTCATCTTCATGGTGGTTCATGCAATCATGTTCTTCCTTGTAACAATGGCCTTATTCATGTCATCCATCAATGCAGATCATCTCTGATTGTATTGAGGATGTCTTGCCTTCGTGAATAAAAGTGCAAGTGATGTTGAAACCACAATGTTACACTCAATGATGCTACATACACAGACAACAAGGTAAGATACTGTAAATTCTCATTGGAAAAGTGTCACACTATATAGACTTGATGCAATGTGGTCACAATGAATAATTCACTAGGGAATGGCAGTAGACAATCATTGTTTGCCAGATGTGAATAGGTGGCCCTTTGGCCATCACCATGGGCAATCATAGGAGGACCATCTATTCTCAACAAGGGCTACTGTAGCACATGGAATTGCTGTAAGAAAGGGCAATGGATACCCTCGGCTTGAAGTTACTACACATGGCTTCCATTCTTCTATGCTGCTTGTAGAACTATCTAATTTTTCACATATGTTGTCCAGGCTAACTACTACCATCTCTATCTAGATATCCACCCTCGATACACTACATTAATATGCAACCTATTGCATGGCACCAACACACAACAAACCATCAAATCACAATACGCTACATGTACTCTTTGAATATCATATTAAGCTGGCACAAAGAAAGAGGTCTCAAAACAAATGGCCACATAATCCAGAGTAGGAACCTCATCTTCATTCCTACCTTTTACATCATAAACCTATATCAACCCAATGCTAGGGTTGTCTAACTCGACCCACGAGTATTCAATGGACCCAATCAATTTGAACAGGTCCAAGGCCCATCTTTTGGTCCCAATAAGAAATTGTATAAGGTTCCTGTCTCACTTTTCGAACTGATTAAAAATCTGGTCAAGTCGGGTTCGTGTTTGGGTCTAGGTCGAGTTCAACTAGAGTTTTAACAGTATAGTTACATATATTTAAGATATATTGATGATTCTAGCAACAAAATGAGGTTTCCTAAGCCATAAACATATAAGAGAGCCTATTCACACACCATGCACGTGTCAAAACGACAAATGCGTGTGCTATCCAATCCATCCATTAGGCAGGCCCAACCAAATGAACGTTCTTATTTGTCCCAAACCCAACTCAAAACCTAGATCCAATGTTTTTTGTATCGTTATCGCATAATGTATCACACCCTTGGGATATGGATACATATTGGTTATTGCATGGGATATATCAGTTGTATCATGTAATGTATCGCTGTTGTTGGAAACATGGGGAAACATTTGGAAATTGGTCAAATTTTTCAATAAAACTTCAATGATTGTTAAAAAAATGCATCAATACACACTTTGAAATCAAAACATTACAAAAAACAAGTGCACATAATAAATTTTCTTTGTATCAGGTCCTAATCTATGCGTTGTCTGACTCAACTGACACAAATATATTCAAAGTCTATTGATATAATTTATAAATGTAAGTAGTGTGGAAACACAAGCAATACATTCAAAAGCAAAAGAGGAATTCCTAGATTAGGTTACATACATGTTTGATTTTATGTTTAGACAAAAATTACAAACGATTTGCACGAAATTGAAAATTTTAGATTTTTTTTATTTTCTACAACTCGGCCCATCTCCTCCAAATCTCGAAATTGAAACTCCCAATCCATGATTTTTCATGCAAAACACGAAAAATCATGGATTAGTAACAATTTGACACTAATTTAACATAATTTACAGCAAAAGAAAAAAAAAAAAGATCGAAAATTGAAAATGCTTACTGGATTGAACATGTGAGATATATCGCACTACCTATGCGTTTCGTATCGCACAAGTGAGATACAAGATATATCGTGGGATATATCGGCCGATATCGTCGATACCAAAACTACTTAAATCCAAGGGTACATGACGAGTACTAATGCCTGATTTGATTCGGATCCGAGCCTTCAAGAACTAGAATTGGACCCGAAAAGACTCAAACAATGGTTGCCCGAGTACAAGCACTAGAGGACCCGACCCACTGACAGCCCTACCCAATGCCACCAATTCTGTGATGACCCTTTGAACCTCAACACTACAACACACAATTTGATATCTGCCAACCTTTGGTAACATGGAAAAGCATTCTCCATCAACCTTAGCCAATAATGGAAAAGGTTAGATCAAGGTAGGTAGCATAATCTTTTATCCCAACCGTCACGTGCTTCATCAGATCTTTCGTGCATGGAGGATGACCCACCTCTGGTAATGTGTGTAGCCTTGATGGAGGGAGCACCCTTGGCCCTCGCCAAGGGTAGCGGGGTTACAAATGCGCAAGGGAAAGATCATGTTCCTATACAAAATTATCGTCATTTCTACCTAGCATAAGCTTGGGTCGCTTAGAGGAGATATTGTCTAGTCCCATGAATCCTTATGGATCAGGACATTATCTAAATTTCCCTTAACCTATGAGTTGAACTTCTTTCTCTTGTTATTTTCCTTTATAGCGGCCGCTCATCTGTCAGTGGACTCCATAGCAATTGTTGCATCATTCTCATCACACCTTGACCATCACCCACCATCACAAAGCTAAAAGAATATGTGCTTTTTGTGGGCACCAAAATTTTGATACCAATTTTGGGGTGGAAGCTAAGGTAGCATCAGATTTGGGGCAAAGTTTGGTTCAAAAGGAATAGGAATTTGAGTTGCTTGGGGAGTGGGGACATATAATGCACTGAAATATGTGATAAGCTAACATTGATACATATTTGGAATCTCCCTTGGTTATTGAATGGGGAGCCACCACCCCCACATTGACAGAAGCTAATCATAGATGGAAATTCTAGAGGGAACCCGGGGGTATTGGGAGTTGGAGGAGTCTTAAGAAACCACCGAGGCTCTATTGCGTTTGTTTTCTCCAGATTGGTAGGCTACAGCAATTCAAATAGTCGGAATTGATGGCGAGGAAAATTGGGATCGAAATCTTTGTTGACAAGGTATGAAGATTGGTGATAGTGGAGGTGACCCTTTAATGCTATCACTTGGACATCAGTGACTGCGATTCGCTCTAGGAATTAGCCTTCATATCCAACTTCATACGGTTCCAATTGCTCTCTTTAGACATCACTTTTCAGCATGTTCTACAGAGGTTTGTATGGCAGATTCTCTAGCTAAAAAAGGGACCCTTAGATCTTCTGTGTATTGGTTCTTCTTATCCATTATCCTAATGAATTATTGTACTTTGCCATTTGGCTTGAGCAATAAAATTAATCTGCTAACAATAAATTTGGGGCAGGTGTTGGTTCAATTGTGGACAGTACCGAGGACAGAATTGATGTTGATTTAAAGGCTCTATGCGGACTTGATTTTAGGAGTAATCTGCTGGACAGATTATGTACTGATGTGGGGTCATTTAGATCTGAATTTAGGGCTGGTAAAGGCTGGTTGCAGAGGCATTGCCGTACTAGTATGGGACAAGTTGACTTGATCAGTGTTTCAAATAACGCACATACCGTAGCGGTAGTGTACGCTACGTTAAGTACTGTAGCAGTAGCATTAGTAAATAGCGTAAATCCCTTGTAGCATGCGCTATAAGGGTCGTAGCGTACGCTAGAACTATGCAATGTGTAATGTATGCAATGTTCGAAATATCGGTATTGCGTTACATATCGCATCCTTGGGATATATATATATATATATATATATATATATATATATATATATATATATATATATATGTATCGGTTATCACACGGGATATATCGTTTGTATCGGGTAATTTATCGCACTTTTTGGGAAACATGGGGAAACATTGGGAAAATGGTTGAATTTTTCAATGAAACTTCAGAGATTATTAAAAAAGACCTTAATACACACTTTTAAATCATACCATCTCAAAAAAACCAAAAAAAAGTGCACATAATAGGTTTCCTTTGTATAGGGTCCTAAGATATGCGCTGTCTAACTGGACTAATGCAAGTATATTCAAATTGAATGCATAACATTTAGAATGTATGTGATGATCATTTCATCAAACACTCCTAAATACTTCGAAATTTGTCACAATTAATAGCTGGCTGAAGGGTAATTTTGAAAAAAAAAATATTTTAATTAAAAAAGTTTATTAACTTTTAATTAAAAAGTGATTTTTATTTTCGAAAATCGACGAGGACTTAACAAATCAGTAGATTAGCCCTCATACATGCTTGATTTCATGTTTGGAAGGCAACATTGTAAGTAATTTGGAAGAAATTGGGAAATTTTTGAATTGTCCTCAATTTTCCCCAAATCGGACCACCTACACTCAAATCTCGAAATTAGAGTGTATGTGATGATCATTTCTTCAAATACTCCTAAATACTTGGAAATTAGTCTCAATTGACAGTTGGTTGAAGGAAATTTTCGAAAAAAAAAAACATGGAGAAGATGAAGAACCAATGGATATCGAAATCAAAACTCCAACTCCATGATTTTTCATGCAAAACATGAAGAACAAATGAATTTGTAACCATTTGACATTGATTTAACATAATTTCTACAAAAAAGGGGATCGAATTAGAAAATGCTCACCGTATTGAACATGTGGGATATATCGACACTACCTGTGCGTTTCGTATCGCACAAGTGGGATACAAGATATATCGTGGGATATATCGCCCGATATCATTGATATTTAAAACACTAAATGTATGTTCTTTTTTAGTTTTGAGTTTTGTTTGTATTACATGATATAAAACTCATACTGTAAAAATAAAAATAAAAAACAACCTTAAAATGTAAAGTTAAAACCAAAATATTTGATGTTTATTTTCATTTAAAATGGTGAGGGGTCAAGAGCTTGGAGCCTCATTCATTACCCTCATTCCCAAGGTGGAAGGAGTTCAGCAGTTGAAAGACTTCAAACAGGTAAGCCTTAAAGAGGGACCATACAAAATTCTAGCCAAAATTTTGGCTAGGTGATTCAAGGAGATCCACTAGAATTTGATGTCGAAATATCAAGGGGCATTTGTGACGAAAAGATAGATTTTAGATAGTGCTCTAATTGCTCAGGAATGCATTGATACCGAGCACAGGGAGTAGAAGGGAAAGTTAGTGTGCAATCTTGACATCGAGAAGGCGTATGACCAGGTCGATTGGGACTTCTTAGACTATGTAACATCTCGGAAAAATCCATACAAAGACCCGAGTACCACCTCAGGCAGAAATCACTAAGGACCGAATCCTTTAAAAATTAAACGAAAGTTAATTAAGTATTAAACTGAATTAATTAGTAGATTAGCTTGAACCGCTTTCTATACGAACTGCAAGACCCAAAACCAGTAGAATCGTTAACTCTACATTACCTAAAAACCTAGGATAAATCTCAAAACCCAGTTGCTCTCGGGAGTACACTGAAACTCCGTATCGCACATGGACCGTGTGTCGAAAGTCCGATTACCGCGAAACTATACAGTTATGACCACCTTACTAGGTTTGACAAGCATCGCGGGAATCAAGTCCAAATAGTATTCAGAAACGCACAGCTTAAGCCTGGAGCGAAGTGTGTGAGAAACGCGAATATCTTTAGAAAATGAACTCAGATTTAAGTGATTTGGGTCATTCGCTTGCAGGCCAAATTTAAGGTTTCAGACCGTCAGATTCTGACCCAACTACACCCTTAGATCAGGGAAATTTCCCTACACAGGTCAGTGTACTTATGGCCCTGATCGAGTGACGATAGCCGTTGAACTGAAACTGGTCCTCCGCGGTCGATCCACAAATCCGATCGAACCGAAATCTTAACCTAACCTAAATCCATTGTCAGGGAACTTTCCCCGGACCGTATTCAGGTAATGGACCTCTAGATGAGCTCCGTTGGCCCGAAACAGACGACTTTTGGCTATAATCTAAGTATACCATGGCCCTGGGGCCATTGACATCACTTCTAGGCTTATATAATGCCCTAAACCCACCCCTCTCATTCCATACGAATTTCCTAAACCCTAGGAGAGAGGAAAGAAAAGAGAAGGAGAAGAGAAGGAGAAGTGAGAGAGAGTTGTGGTTTGTCGCTGGGATTCATTCCCGCCACTCCACGTGCTGAATCACCTCTCCCGTGTCGCTATACCAACGAATCTGAATCCATTTTTAGGTAAGAAATCCTAACCCTAATCTGTTTTAGGTATCCAAGTACATGAATCGACGAAATAGATAACCTATTTCGTGATTCAGGCAGTCGTTGTGCCGTAGACAAAGGCGTAGTGTTCAAACTGAGTTTGATACGAGTTTACCGACGAAAGGTGCGGACTATAAATGTTTAAGTTATGGTTTTCAAGACTTTCAATGTCAATTAATGATTTATGATTGACTTGATTGCTGTCACATGTGCTTAGATGCGATGTTTTCCGTATATTACACATATATATAAACTATGTTGATTTTTAATGCATTCCATGTGTTTGTTGAAATGTTTGAATGAATATGGAATTATGATTTGTGCTTGTCATGATTATTGATTGAGAATATATGATTGTCGTATGTGTGGCAAATCCTTTGTGAAAGGATTTGTTATAATACCTGTTATAACTACTTTATTACATGTATGTTGATATGTGTAGTCTAAGTGTTTGATAAAATGCATGAATGAGAAAATGCTTGTTGAAATGCATTTAATGAGGGTATTGAGATAGGATTCTCAATTACCTTATCTATAGTTACAGTTTCCTTCATGTAACCTATCTTACTACTACGTGCTTTATAGATGAAATGCTTATGTATGACAACATGTGTACTATGTGTTTGTTAAAATGCTCAAATGAGATTTATATTGAAATTGGTTGTCACATGCTGTTTGACTGTCACATATGAATGCCTATTGTGTTTGAATATGATTGGAACTACTGCGTAGTCCAGGCAATCGGTAATGATTCCCAAATTAGTGGCTGAGGTCGTTTCACCACACAAGATACGTTAGATGAATCCGATTCGTACACTATTTGTCGACCGTGGTTAGGCCACGCGGAATGCTTACGCGCTCCATGTCGATTAATTCAACGTACGCTCGTAACAGTCAAGCTTGCCAAGTAACCCGATTAGCCTAATGTGTGTTTACCATGTATGGACGTTACTGCTTGAATCTAAGGTACCACTTACTAGTGAAAAGCCCGTTTAACCTTGGTACCACGATCCGCCAAGACTCATGAGCCGGGCATGGTGGTATGGGACACCATATGCTAGGGTGACGAGCCTCCCCATAATGTCCAATGAGCAAACCAAACTCGTGAACCGAATACGGTGGTAAGGGACACTGTATTCGAGCTGTCGGCATACGGTAAGGTGAGGAGCCTTTCCCGTAGTGACCTCGAGTATAAACTAGGCCTATGCTGAGGTGACAAGCCTCCCGTAGTGACCTGAACTTGCCTGTCCACTATTTTTAAATCAGGGGTGACGTTGCCCTATAACTTACTTAACGTATGTGATTAACTAGGATTGACGACCCTAGATGGATGATTGTTTGGGTCAATGATATAAAGGGAGGTACCTTAGCTTCTCAAACTTGCTGTATGAATAAGTCTAAGTAAGAACTTAGCTAACACGACCATGCACCGCATTGCATGTGCCTTTGGTATGGGTGTTGAGCACAGTGGGAGTTTAGCACGCGCGATCGTGAGATGATGTCGCAGAGGGAGTGCAGGCGAGGGCATGAATCATTAATACATACCATTCTTGTATTAACAAGAGTACTTAAGACATGATTGTTGTGCTGCTTTATCATTACTGCTTTATTGAATTGATAACATGTTAACCTTTGCCTTATACCTCCACTGAGTTGATCACTCACTCCCACTCTGAGACGGTGTTTTAAAACACCAACCGGACTCTGTTGTAGTTGCAAATGATGATGCGGCTTACGAGTTGGAGCCAGTCTTCTACGACAACAAGGAGTTCTCCTACATGCAACTCTCTGGCGGGTCTATGTAGACCTGGAGTTGCGTCACAGGGATTGCAGGGTTACGGACTAGTTGAACATTACACTTTATCATTTTGTAATTTTTGGAACTATACATGTAATTATTCAGCCTAGTGACATGATCATACTCTAGGATTCATATCCACGTATACCCCTTATATATTTATCACAGTCTTCCGCTTGCTAGATTTAATCATCTCTGGAGTATGATATGCTGATTTAGTATAATCCCATTCATGTTTAATGCACTAATTGTTGGGGTTTTTACCCTGCGGAATCACACAGATGTAGATCGAGAATAGCAATTCAATGGCACCAAGCACACAAGAGAACACACAGATTTAACGTGGAAAACCCTTTCGGGAAAAAACCAAGGCACAAAGAGACAGAATTCCACTATGAAAGCATCAATTACAAAGAGAGATGACTTACCAGATTCGAACAACCTCGAATCTCACCCTTGCTACACCCTTTGATAACCCTAGAACTCTTTAGAATACCTTTAGGAAGCCTTCGCATGCCCTAGAATAACCCTAGGGACTTCTACTTATAGTTTAGGAAACTTCCCTTTGCAAAAGGCGACACCAAAATCCGCAGTCCGCATCGGATTCGGAAACAAATCTGCATAACCTACGACTAGTCGTAGCTCTCCTACGACTGGTCGTACTACGACCGGTCGTAGCTCACCTATGACTGGTCGTAGACCTCGGAGAAAAACAGCATAATGTCGTTGTACTTTGAGTCATGCCAGGACTCGAACCTACGACTGGTCGAGCGCCTCCCACGACCAGTCATGGTTGTCCCACGACCGGTCGAACGATCTCAAAACTTCAAATTAAAGACTTCTCTTAACAATCTCCACCAAGTCTTCAATCTTCAACCATGTAACTCATTGACCTCTTCTCTTACCTCTGCATTACATTATAGCTTCTCATGTACACTTCGTCCTTCTTTTCTACCATCGTCAAGCCCAGAGAAGTTACACAGAACTTGAACTTCTCTGCAGGAACATTCTTGTTGATCATGTCTGCCGGATCTAAATCCACATGCCCAACCACCTTTGCTCCTGTCTTCCTAAAAGAAAGAAAGACGTAGTCTTCTTACCATCTCACTGCTACTCAATATTACTTGCCGGAGTAGTTGCTCACAACACTGATAACCTGTGAAATAACCGGTCTAATCCGACCATGGCATACACTGCCAACCGCATTCAAATAAGGCTCATGAGATATCCTGCTTTTCCTAATCTGTTTTGGGACATGTCCTAAGGAAAACTTGAGGAGAGATGCGTAGAGAACGCTCCTCAACTTTACTTGGCCCGTCATATACTTGATCAATTCCTACACACAAGGTATTCCTCCTGTGATTACCAAAGCCTACTCCTTCAGTCTTAATGCCGAGAACCATCTTTGCAGCCCCTCAATCCTTCATCCTAAACGTCCCACTTAACCGAGTCTTCAGTACACTAATTTCAGACATGTCATCATTGGCGATCCACATGTCATCAATTCCTGACTCACCATGAAGGAATCAAACCACTGCCTAGGCGACAGGTCGAACCACGACCTCCTGCAAAGTCTTTTCTCAGCCTCTTTAACTTCGAACTACTCTAATTGCTTCATGTAAGTCTGCTCTTCACTTTCCCTTGCAGAAGTGCAGACTCCACATCCATCCTTTCAGCTCAAGATCACTTTGGTCAACCGGTGCCAATCACGGATCTAATAGACACCTACTATACCGTCGGCGTGAATATCTCTAAGAAGCCGATCCCTTCTCTCTGAGCATAACCCTTCACTACCAACATCGCCCTGTATCTATGTTGTATCCTCCTGAAGATCCACCTGCACCCAACCGCTCACCGGCCCACTGGAAGCTCCACCAATTCCCATATGTCGGTCTGGTACAACGAATCCATCACATCACCCATAGTCACCTTCCACTTTTCAGCACCAGGCTCACCTAAAGCCATCTGAATAGAAGATGAACCTTCTGCGATATTGGAGTCGTCCATGTACCTCGCCAACATCCTGCGATCATGCCATGTGATTCTTCTCACAGGTGGCTGCTCCACCTGCTCTATATCCCTTTCTGCACGTCTCAGCCTTCCTGCCATGCCCGCTCATGTGGTCGTGCCCAACATGCCACACATGTGCAAAGGTGGAATCCGCTACATCCACTGCAGCTCCACCTTTTGAAGTGCTCCGATCAACTTGTACAAGTTATCGAGTCATTGTGCTTTCATGATTACCCGTGCCCCCTTAGATACTTTAAGAGCATCATCAATACCTGTGTACTTGCATCCTTTTGCCTCAAGCACACCAAAAGAAATCAGATTTTGCTTCAAATCAGGAACGTGCCTGACATCAGTCAAGGTACGCTCCACCCCATCAAACATCCTGATGCGCACCGTACCAACAGCCACAACATCACCATCGCACTCCCTATAGCTGGTGAACCAACTCCGATGAGGAGTCATGTGAAAAGATGCTCCTGTGTCTAGCATCCACTCGTCCTTACGATCATCGTATGGCCGTCTGAGCGAAGACACAGACAAAACATCACCATCACATCCATTCGATCCATCTGACGTGGCAACATTGGTCTCCCTGTACGAAGCCTCAGAATCTTCTCTCTTCAATTTAGAATTTTCACAATCCTTCTTCACATGTCCTTCCTTCCCACGGTTCCAGCAATTTATCTTTCCTTTGCCCTTGCCCTTGGATTTGAATCTAGAACCTGAAGAACCTGTACCTTGTCCAGAATTACTACCCACTGTAAATAGTACATCAGAAGACGTCCACATGTCGTCGTTTAGTTGTCTCATAACCTTCCCTTGAAGAGCCGAGATAACGGTATCGACACTCAGGGTTTTGTTCGTGCTGCACATAGCGTCCTTGAATACCTCAAAAGACGCCGGGAGAGAATTCAGCAACATACATACTTATTCTTCATCTTTCATCACTTCCTCCATATCCAGTAATTTGCAAACCAATTTATTAAAGTTGCTAATGTGAGCCTCCAGATCTCCACCCTCTGCCATCTTGAAGTTATACCACTGCCGCTTCAAGTGCAAGCGATTTTCAGAGGATTTCTTCGCATAAACATCCTCTAACTTCGCTCATAACTTAGCCGCAGTTTTCTCTCTCATGACGTTGTAGAGAACCTCATCCGTGAGACATAAACGGATCGATGATAAAGCCTTCTTATCAAGAGTATTCCAATCACCATCAGGCATCAGTCATAGTAGACTTTCGCTCCTCAACAGCACCATCTTTGCCTTGCTTGATTAAGGAACTCATCATCTTGATCTTTCATAACTCAAAATTGTTTTTTCCTGAGTACTTCTCAATATCATACCTAGCGCTTGCCATTATTACTAATCCCTCAGATTCAGATCTGTGCCCCAACCGATTGCTTTGATACCACTTGTTGGGGTTTTTAGCCAGCGGAATCACACAGATATAGATCAAGGATAGCAATTCAATGGCACCAAGCACACAAGAGAACACACAGATTTAACGTCGAAAACCCTTTCGGGAACAAACCACGGCACAAAGCCACAGAATTCCACTATGAAAGCATCAATTACAAAGAGAGAGGACTTTCCCGATTCGAACAACCTCGAATCTCACCCTTGCTACACCCTTTGATAACCTTAGAACTCTTTAGAATACCTTTAAGAAGCCTTAGCATGCCCTAGAATAACCCTAGGGACCCCTATTTATAGTTTAGGAAACTTCCCTTTGCGAAAGGCGACACCAAAATCTGTAGTCAGCATCGGATTCGGAAACAAATCTGCGTAACCTACGACTAGTCGTAGCTCTCCTACGACTGGTCGTACTACGACCGGTCGTAGCTCACCTACGACTGGTCGTAGACCTAGGAGAAAAACAGCACAATGTCGTTGTACTTTGAGTCGTGCCAGGACTCGAACCTACGACTGGTCGAGCGCCTCCCACGACCAGTCGTGGCTGTCCCACGACCGGTCGAACGACCTCAAAAACTTCAGATTAAAGACTTCTCTTAACACTAATATGGACAACATGTAATCATCATTTTCTATATTGCATAAGTGATGTGACGGATCTCGGGAGTTAGGCCTTTGCTTGACCCTCAAAATTCGGGGTGTTACAGACTACATGCTCAATATGCTTGAGTGCAGCCTCAAATGGAGGAATTGGATCCAAGAATGTGTGCAATATGCTTCCTTTCTTGTTTTAGTTAACGGATAGCCTAAAGGATTCTTCAAGGCCTCTCGTGATCTTAGACAAGGGGTCCCTATTTCCCCGTATTTGTTTGTTGTTATAAGCAAAGCCCTTAGTATGATGCTCCAAAGAAGTGAGGAGAACGGGCACTTTTGCGGATTCTAGGGCCTAAGTGACGTGGATCACATTAGCCATCTTCGGTGTGCTAATGACACGTTGCTATTTTGTGAAATGAAGCCACTTCGGTGAACAATCTTCAAAAAATATTATTGTATTTTGAGGCTTCCTTGGGTTTGAAGATAAATACAGCCAAGTCTGAGATGTTGAGTGTGCATGTGGACAGGAAGGAGTTATCTTCCTTTGCTTCTATCTTTGGCTGTAGAACTAGAGAAATTCCGTCATCATATCTCGGGTTGCCTCTTTGTATTGGGAAGCCGGCCAAACAATTGTGGAACAAAGTCATTGAGAGGATCGAGAGGAAATTGGTACTAATTTGATTTGGTCTACATATGTGAATTGGAATTTGATCAACTACAATTAATAACTTGTTTGAGCATGCTTACACTTGAAAAAAAAAAATGAATCATCTTTTAGGCATTTATATATAATGTTTTTATTTCTTCCTATTTATCATATAGTTTCTATTTTAAATTTTTTTTTTTTTTTTTTTTTTTAAAAAAAAGGTAGTGGTGTAGCATGCAACACTCAAAGTTGTTTGCTTCCACGCAATAAAAGCCAGCCTTTAAACCTTGTCCCTAAATATGTCCTCTAATCAACTGTAAAGGAGCCCTTAATTCCTCCCTAACACAACATAAACCAGTAGTCCCATCCAGTGTTTTAGGCAATGATCAGGGATAATGGCTACAGGTCTCTGGACTAAAAGAGGAAAGATTTGAAATTGTATATGGGTTGCAGATTGGGACTTGACTGCTTCTGGGAACAAGCTGTGGATAGGATCTACGATAAAACAGTGGACTGTTTGGGAACAGTTTGCTGGACAGTTAGGATGAGGATGAGTCGAGGTTATTGTGTATGGATAGGATTTAGAAGGAGAAAGTAAGCTACAGTTAAGATAGTCAAGTTATGGGGTTCAGATTTGAGAATTGGAGTAAACAGGGGACACAGGTGGGACTTTAGGAGCTCGTTATGGAAGGGTCAACAGAGATGGATTTCAGTTGGCCCATGGATAGGGGAAAAGGTGTTTGGGTTTACAGGAGGAGTTTTGAGTATTTTAAGGTTGTTACTAGAACTGGAATGTAAGTTTAGGGACAGTTTAGGTTGACAACGAACCAAAGAATATTGAATACCCTAGGCTATAAGTTCAACAAGACACCATCATAGAGACAGAGAATGCTATTCTAAGGAGAGGTCATGATAAATACACCAATCTCAAATGATCATGACATTTAGGAAAACAGCTGCAAAAGAAAATATTATAAACTCTTCAGGTCAATCATTGACCTGGCAAAGTAAACTCAATTTAGCCCAACTTACAAAAAAAAAAAAAAAAAAAAAACCAGAAGTGTATGCATAGTCTTTTGACTTGACCTGGAAATCATTAACTGACCAAGTCAGATTTCCATCCCAAGAACGAGTTTTTTTAACATATCAAAAAAGTCAAGGACTATCAACATTAACAGAAACTATGTTTATTTGTGAAGTACAACTCCACCAGTATGAGTTTTTTGCACTCTCAATGACAGTCCCAAGACCAGATAAAGGAGGGTTGTATCAGGTAGGCAGCCAGTGTAAAACCTTTTCTATATCCTTTCCCATGAATCTTGATACAATGGTTCAAGCTCATGATTGGGCATTACCTGCAAACACCATGCAACGGTACGTTCAGGGTTGGGAAGGGTTAGTTAGTGCATCCCCTAGAAGCAACACACCAAAACAATGCCTAATTGTGGTGAAGTGTAGACAAAGGTTCCTACACCATTTTGGATGAGTGCAGGTAATAAGGCAGTCCAAGAGAATAGGATTTGTTATGCCACATGAAATGTATGAACTTTCACCAGTAGAAGTAGGAGTTAGCGGACATGATGAAACGGAGAAGAGTTAACATAGCTTGTGTATACAAGACCAAGTGAAATTTGGCAAATTTTACGAAAATTGATGGACACAAACTTTAGAACATAGGAAAGGACAATGATAGAAACTAGGTAGGGATAGTGGTAGACAAAGATGTAAAGGATAAAGTTGTAGCTGTTAAGAGAGTCGGCGATAGTATGGGTTGCTATGGGCGTGCCTGCCCAACCCGACTTAGCCCCTAAATTGGCCCAAGGGCTGGGCCCAGGCTTCAAATCGAGGCCTAGTGCCCAAGCCAAGACTAAAGGTGAATGGCCTAGTCCAGTCATCACGCGGCCGCCATTAAAGAAAAAAAGGATAGATTAAAGACGTTTGTCAGCGACCCCATTCAACATGAAGAGTAGTTTAATGACACTCAATGGATCTAAAATCATGTTTCAATGATCTAAATCATTTATATCATACGATTCATTGTGGATGGGAGATAGTAGAAAACTTTCTAAGATTGAACTATTTCAAACCTTAAAATATATCATTTTAACTCTTTTATTTACAGGGTTGGGCCAGGGAAAGGGCATAGTGGGCTAGGGGCCAGGCTAGGGGTCGGGCTAGGGTCAATCCTAGTTTACCCCATTGCCAACTCTAGTGATAGCTTTTTATCAATAACAATTGTCGAGGGTGGAGATAATCGATGTCTTTAGTGCACATGTGCACATGTACTTTAAGGGACGTGAAAGACTGGTCCTTTGCTTTCAATCTGGTGGAGATCCTTTGTATTCCTCCACTCCCTGTTTGAGCCGCAGTTTAGGATAAGGTTCTGGTGGGTTTGGTTTTTGAGTTTTCCTTTCTGTTTTTGAAAGCTGCATAGGTGGACTGCGATGCCGCTTTTGTTTTCTAGTCTTCATATCCCTCGAGTTGTATGGTCATTTTTAGGTTAGGTTGTTGAGTTGTATGTTGTTTTGGTTTAGTTGCTTTTGTTTTGCTTTTGGGTTGATTTGGCTCCCCTTTAATAATATTTCAATCTTCGGAAAAAAAAAAAAAAAAATTACAAGGCAATTCTACGAGAACATGGACGGACAAATATAAGGAATTCCAAACCGATTTTTATAGGAACAGATGTAAATGTCATTTAGGAAAAGACCGTAGAGGACATGAAAGGGTACATGGAGGAGAGGGTTTGGGGAATAGAAAATGAGATGGGAGCTGCTATCGTTGATTTTGTTGGTCCATACAATCTTAAAAAACAATCACATACTTTGAAAAAAGAGAGATGAACATTTAATGACCTTCAAAAAATGGATCATACACAAGACAAATAGACTTCTTTTTGCTTATGAAGATGAAACAATCAATATGCACAAACCAAGGAGAGAGTTTGAAAACACAACATAGGCTAATGGTTATCGATATTTACATCATGAGATGGAAGGGATGAAGTGAAATTAATAGGTGCCCAAGAACAAGGTAGTGGCATTTAAAAGTAGAAAAAGCAATGTTATTTAGGAATAAATTGCTTAAAGAAGTGGAATGTCGATGAAGAAGTTAATGTCATGTGGAATGAAATGACTGGGTGCATTAAGAAAGTGACAAAAGAAGCAGTGTTTTAAATAGCGAGTAGCGAATATTAGCGTAGGCTACATTCCAAGTAGCATTAGCTACAAGATACTTCTATTTTTTATTTTTTTTTAAGGGAAAATATGATGAACAGTATGAATAAATATTTTTTTTAATTTCAAAAAAGGCCTAAAAATTGCTTCACTTTTAAGTAAATGCATATTCAAAACAAGTTACTAATTATCATATATCAAAAGCCAGTCCACTTATATTTAAACCAAATCCAATCATTATGGCATCACGACTTTCTAAAGCAAACTACTTTAATTAATAATGTCTAATTGAAACCCACAAGTTCAAGTATAAAAAGAGAGTATAAAATCCCGCGGCTTTAGGGTATTAAGTACAAATGTCACTTTTCTACAAACTACACTACCAGGACAGCCGCTAAAAAACCGCCATTGTAGAGTGGTGGCCCATATGATGGACTGGACAAGCTGGATTCATTACATACACACCACAGTGGGCCCCACGCATGTGGGCCACGCCATAGAAAACAACGCACCACCACCCAAAAACCTCCACTGAAGCATGGTGGCGGACGTGAGGATTGGATGGGTTGCATGCATGCCATACAAACACCCAGAAGGACCCACAAAGAAAAGTGTTGTAGAACAATCCTATCTTGCAACATTGCATAGGAACCGGCAAAGGGAAAAAAACATAAATCTTCATCCTTAAGAGATATTAAGGGGCAAGAACATACCACTATCAAGCTCGAGAAGAGAATCAATTAATTAAAAAAAGAAAACTGAATTTTTGAGCTTTGTAGCCGTACGGATGCGAAAGATGGAAATTTGACTTCCTTTTTTTTTTTTTTTCCGTTGCGGCTCCAATGCACTTAAAATACAGCAAATGGACCTCCTCGCAAAGTGGATTGATCGGCAAAAATATCCCCTTCAACGGCTTTGTGTAAATCCAGAGATTCGAAAAATCGGATTTGGGGCCGGAGGTTGTGCTTGCGTGCAAGCCCTCTTTCGAAACGGACTCGGATTGCCTACTGTTGTGGACTCGGATTGCATCGTGTATAAACAGGGACGCGGATTGCGCCCTAACCCCTGCCCGGACCGTCCGTGCAGGGCTCTGTGAGGCCCACCGTGATGTAAGTGGTTTATCCACGCCGTTCATCCCTTTTCTCAGATTATTTTAAGGTGTGAATCTAAAAATGAAGAAGCTCCACAACTCCAGTGGACCACACCAAAGGAAGACTGCAGTGATGATGACATCCACCGTTGAAACCTTTCTAAGGGCCGCCGTGATTTTTTTATACCATCCAACCTATTAATAAGGTCATGTAGGCGTGGATGAAGTCAAAACAAAAATATAAGCTTGATCCAGAACTTCTCCATCTTCCAAGAAGTTTTTAACGGTGGACATCAATCCCCACTTTGTGGTCCACTTAATACCTGCACCTGCCTTATTTTTTAGTTTATATCTTAAAATGATCTGCCAAAAACTATGAACGGCGTGGATAAAACACGTACATCACAGTGGGCCCCACAGAACCGGCGGGGGTAGGACGCAATCCGCGTCCGTATAACAGAGCACCTGTCGGTACCGTGCATTCGTGGCAAAACTGTGTAGGCCCCACCATGTTGTATGAGTTTTGTCCCTGCCGTCCATTATTTTGACAGATTTTACGGCCTCTTTGGTCGGGTGTGATTAATAATGAGAACTGCTCACTGTTTGCACATGGAATTTCACCCCCAAAAAGGGCAAAATTCAACCTCTGGTATGTTATTTCCAAACTAAAACTTTATTGGCACGGCATGATGTATGTGTTTAGCGGCTTGGCTTTTTCTTTTCTTTTCTTCTTTTTTTTTTTTTTTATTTATTTCATGACATTTGCCCCAAAAAGAAGTTGTTGTACTGTATTTCTAGCAATTGTGAGAAAGCTATTAAAAGAGAGGCAAGTGTCACTGTACAAGGAATAGAAAGTAGATAAAAACATTTTCAAAGATTTGGAGTATTTTTGTGGGCTTAATACTAGCATAAGTTTAGTTCTATGCATTAGCGGATGGCCGAGAAGTCTGGTCAAGTTGTTTAATATAAAGGCAACCAACGGCAATCAAAACAAATCCTTGGCCGACAAAAGTAAAGTGGCCAAGAGGCATTTAAAAATATAACCGTCATAAAGAAAAACATACTAAAAGAATAATTTAGAAAAGAGAATAATCTAGAAAGGCTTTTACACTGATGTAACCGTTGCAGTAATGAAAGAAAGATCTTGAACAATAAGCTACAGCAAGAATCTATAAATAACAGAAGAATGTGACGGAGAAAAACATCCTCAATCCAATCACAATAATCTAAAAAACAAACAAACTTATCTTTTCAATTTACTTTATCTTAGTTTATCATAAGAGTAGCAGTAATCAAGTAGCGGTAATTCTTAGCTATAAGCCAAGTCTACCCTCATACGTTGGATTTGTTCTTTATCCAATATCATGCAATTCTTTTAAGAGACGCATTCTTTCAGTTGCTCTAAGTGATCGATTGTGAGTTTTTCTTTACTTTTTTCTTTTCTTTTTTTTTTTTTTTTTTTTTTTTTTTTTTTTCAGCACTGGTATTCTAAAAGTTCTTTCTTGTGGAAGGCACAAAGTCACCTATCTTTAGAGAAAAAACCTCACCCTCCAATTATCGCCTGATTGTTATCAAATTCCGCAAGTGGTTGAATACGTGACTGATCTTCTCAGAATCTAGTCATATACATTCATATTAGACATATTTGTTTATTTTTTCACTTGGGGTCAAAGTTGATTAGTTTACATCGAGTCACTATATCAATTCTAGCACACATGCATAATTAAAAACAAACCAAGCAGCCAACATTTTTTGACACGTCCGATGGGACTACAAACTACTTGGTTGCATTAATATTCATTGTGCACCGGCCATGCAATAATTTTGGCTAGATCCAACATTTTTTACACGTTTAGTGGTACTACAAACTACTTGGTTGCCATAAATATTCATTGTGTACCAACCGCTCAATAATTTTGGCTAGAGCCAACATTTTTAACACGCCTGGTAGGACTCCAAATTACTTGGTTGTCATAACATTTGATTGACTTAAGTATATTTACCAGTGAAGTAATCATTCGGAATCATGAGTTGAATGGATGGCCGTAATATTTCAATAGCTGTTTTTGTGGCTAACGAGCTTTCTACTCATGAAGAGGAGGTCCAAGTCCAACAAGTGCCTGAGCAAGGAGATCTACCACCTAATCTGGTGCATGTTTCTCTAAATCCACATAGACCATCAATATCTCAACTCGAACCTTTTGAGATTATGTCAGGCGGGAAAGTTAATTTGCAAATGGGGATTCGGCACATCACATAACTATTATGAGTTCGGGCAGAATACTCACAAGTTCAGGCCGAGGCTTTCAATAGGTGGATAGTTAGCCACATTGAGAGCATGAATCGGTTGGTGGTTGTATTCGCTGATAGATTATGTGATAGACCTCAGTAACAGGCCGATGCAAGTTCTGTTGAAAATCGGGCACCTGTACCACCAGTTAGCCGATGCCATAAATACTTCCATTACAGCGAAACATACCACATATTCTTATCCCTAGTCCAATACATAATGTGTGAAATTCACCGATACCAGTACATTTCAGACATCTTGAACATGTTCCTGTCTAGGAAATGCGAAATTCACCACCACCGGTAGATTTCAAACGTCCTGAACGTAAAAATAAAAACATAGTTCATGAAGTCAAGAATCAAGGAATACCTGGGGGCATCCTTTGCCTAGAATTAATGAAGAACAATATCAGGATGGCCCTAAAGTATCTCCAGTTGCTACACAGCAATACTAGGAGCGTAACTAAAGTTTTCAACTAGTTTATGAAGTAACAGGCCAAGTTCTTGGCTGAATTACTAATTTAGTTTATCATAAGCCATATCATGATTGGATCAACCAGCAATATCCATTGCCAAGGAACTATCGATCTGACTTTACGTTGTTTACAGATGATATGAGTCAATCGGTTGTATAACACATAGGTTGATTTACCATAAAATATGGAGAATTGGTCAATAGTGAGTATTATAAGTTACAGTTATTCGGTCATTCACTAATTGGGTATCACATATTTATTATTAAACTATATTTGGTCATAGTCATTTTAAAAGGTATATCTTTTTAAAATGACCATATATGCATGCTTCATATTTTAATATTATATGCACCTTGTTCCCTTGTTAATATGTGCTTAGTGGTAAATCTATGTGAAATTGCAGTTTAAGTTCAATAGCCATTATGATAGGAGCTATAAAGTAAGGCTAAGACCTAGAGGGGGTGAATAGGACATTTTAAAATTTTGTGAATTAAATTACAAAGGTCCACCTCCAACGACTCAATCACACAAGATATAGATTGATATACCAATTCAGCTCAAGACTAAAACATGAATCTAATAAATCATCATGTAAGCAATTTATCAAACATGTTAGATACGATAAGGATATGCATTCATATTCAACAAAAATAAAATTAACAATAAATAAGATTCATTCAACCCATTGTACACTATGTATAATGGTTTGATAATGTGCCTATTCTACTCCTGGCTGATGTACTCTCTCCTAGAGTGTACCGGATTTCACTGTCACGATGGTTTTAAATCAGGTTTACCATAAAACGTTTATAACATACACAAGGTTTACGCGTTTTGCATCCGTCGATGGCCTACATAAGGACGACACACATATGCTCCCATCAAAGGCCTACACAAGGACTTAGCGAGTTGGTTTATCAAACTCTGAAACCCAATTCTACATAAGAATCGGTTTGCAGACAAAATGGACTCAAAATTAACTTTCTTACTTAAAGTGGATAAGCCCCCATGAACGCACCTTGTTGAAGAGCTAGCTTTCTCTATTATGAAAGTTTCTTCTTCAGCTAATTTGAATAACAACCTTGCAGTAGATGTGCCTTTGTAGTGTCAAGGTAAGGGAGAAAAGGATTGGTGAATCTTCTTAAGGGATAGGGCTTGGGTAAAAACTACCCCACCATATTATAAAAATATTAAACACATATTGTTGAAATGTAGTAGGGGTATTACACAATCCCAATGGCATCTTTCGATTGAAAAAAGTACCAAAGGGACATATAAATGTAGTCTTTTCCTAGTCCTAAATGGTTATCACTATCTGGTTGTAGCCTGAATACCCATCCAGGAAGCAATAGTAGGAATGACCCGCTAACCTTCCAAATCTAGTTAACAAAGGGCAAAGGAAAGTGGTCCTTCCTCATGACGGTATTCAACTTTCAGTAGTCAATGCACATTATCCAACCATAGTGACTCTAGTTGGCATGAGTTCATTATCCGCATTGGCTATGATGGTAATTTTGAACTTCTCACCACCTGAGTTGGGCTCATTCATTGGCTATCAGATATAGGATAGATGATATCCACATCCAATAGATTTAACACTTCAGCCTTAACCACATCCTTAATATTTTGATTTAGACGGCATTGCGGTTGTCTAGATGTTTTTGTATTATCTTCAAGGTGGACGTGACAAGTACAAATCACAAGGTCAGTTCCCTCGAGGTCTACAATAGTCCATCTAAGAACTCTCTTATGCTTTTTGAAAGTAGAAATCAACTTACTCTCTTGTTCCTTATCTAAGTGGGAAGAAATCACCACTGTATATGTCTCATCTTGACTCAAATAGGCATATTTCAAATCAACAAGCTAAGGTTTTCGATCAAGCTTCGGTGCCTTGACACTAGATGGTAGATGTTTTGAGTCAGTCAATGGTAATGGTTCAAATTCGGGCCTTCACCAGTTAGTTGAAAGTACTAGCATCACAGCAAGTAAGGCAGCCATCTCCTAGATCAAGTTAATTTAAATCAGTGGAGTGGGCCAAGCACACCTCTAGGGTGTCAAAGTATAAAGTTAAAAGAGACTTGTCTTTCACGAACGAGTCAATCAAGTTAATTTCGTAGACATCATCGTCATCCTCTTATTGCTTGCACATATTAAACACATTTAGCTCAAGAGTCATATTTCTAAAGAACAGCTTCATAATCTCGTTCGTACAGTTAATTATGGCGTTTGATATGACTAGGAATGGGCAACCAAAGATAATAGGAATTTGAGTGCTAGCATCAATAATCGACTACGTATCTAAAACAATAAAGTCTATTGGATAGTAGAATTTATCAACTTGGATAAGCACATCCTCTACCATCCCTCTCAATATACGAATCGAATGATTGGCTAGTTAAAGTGCGGTCTTAGTAGGTTTTAATTCATCTAAACCGAGTTATTCATAAACCAAGTAGGGGATCAGATTCACACTCGCCCCCAAATCAAGCAAGGCATGATCAATCCAGTGGTTCCAATCACACATGAGATGGTTAGGCTATCGGGGTCTTTGTATTTTTAGGGCACATCTTGTTTGATGATGACACTCACTTTCTTTGTTAAGAATATCTTTTTCTAAACATTGTGCCGTCTCTTGACCGTACAAAGGTTCCGAAGGAATTTGGCATTTGAGGAAATTTATTTTATGGCATCTAACAAAGGGATGTTAATTTTCACCTATTTGAGAACCTCTAAGATACCTGGAGTGTTGGGTTAAAGTTTGGATAAGATCAATCGTTGTGGGAATGGAGCCACCTGCTTATACTCTTTTTTTTTTTTTATTCCTTCTCATGTGGAGTGTTGTTAAGCTCATTATCACTTTTAGATTCTTCTGAGTCCTTAGGTTTCTCAGCCCTCGTCGGGATGCTTTTATCAATTGTTTTTCCATTTCTAAGAGTGGTGATGGACTTGACTTTCTCCACATGGTGAGTCAAAGAGATAGGGTCACTTATCTCACATTGTGATTTCAGGTTAGGAGGAGGTTGAGCTGGAAGAGGCCCCTTCTCCCTAACAGTTAGTTGTGACTCCAATCTTTGAATGGACGATGCAAACATCCTTGATGATGTTTAATATCCTGAAATGTTTGCATAGCACTTTAATTGAATTTCTCTTGATCGTGCATGAATTTTTGAACTGGATCTTCTTGGGACCTTTTCCATGTTAACAATGTGATAAGGATTGAAGGAAGAGGCCCTTGAGGATGTTTATCACCATTAGCCATTAGTCCATTCCTCGAACTGAGATCCAGGTGGTTTCACCAACTAAAATTATTCGTGTTTGAGATTAGAGCACTGAAGGGCCTTTGATAATTGTTCATGTAATTGGATTACTCATGTAATATGTAACGCCCTGAAAATCGGGGGTCGAGTAGAAGCTCAGCTCTCGAGTTCCAACGCATCACTTATGCAGTATAGATAATGATGATTGAATGTTGTTCGTATTAGTGCATTAAACACAAGTGAGATTATACCAAATCAACATATCATACTCTAGAGACAGTTAAATTATGCAAGCGAAAAACTGTGATAGATATATAAAATATATAAACTGTTGTAAGTCTGCAGAGTGTGAACATGTTACCAGGTTAAATATATACATATATACTCCGAAAATGAACAAAATGAATATACACAGGTGTTCCAAAAGTGCAAAATAACAAGTGTAATGACATCTAATCAGCAACCCTGTAACCCTGTCGATCAGAACATGGTCTACATAGACCTGCTTGATAACTGCATATAGGAGAAACCCTCCTCATCATCATAAAAGTCCGACTCTACTTCGTAAGCATCGCCGTCATTTGAAACTAAAACAGGGTCTGGTTGGTGTTTAAAATACCATCCCGTAACGTGGGAGTGAGTGACCAACTCAGTAGAATTATAAGGCAAAGGTTAACATGTTATCAATTCAATCAAGCAGTAATGATAAAGCAATACAATCAAGCATCCCTAAGTACTCTGATTAATGCAAACATGATATATATTAATGATGCATGCCTTCGCCTACACTCCCTCAGCGTCGTCATCTCACGGAGCACATGACGACCTCCTGAAAGTGTTCTTCCTCGCCAAAGTACATGCAGTGCGGTGCATGCTCATGTTAGCCAATACTTAATTAGATTGATTCATACAACAGTGTTAGGAAGCTAAGGTACCTCCCTTATATCAATTTCCAAACAATGATCCATTCTAGGGTCGTCAGTCCTAGCAAATCTCATACGATGTTGCGGTTCTAGGTCACTACAAAGGGCTCGTCACTTAATCAGTTTAGGCTTAGTTTATACTCTAGTTGCTACGGAAAGGCTCGTCGCCTCAACGCAGTCTTAGAGTATGCTCGAAGTCACTACAAAGGGCTCGTCACCTGATCAGTGTAAGCCGATAACTTGAATACAGTGTCCCATACCACCGTATTCGGCTCACAAGGCGGTGTTGTTCACTGGTCATTACGGGGAGGCTCGTCGCCCCGGCGTAGGCCAACAGTTCAACCACGGTGTCCCATACCACCATGCTCGGCTTATGAGTCTTAGCGGATCGAGGTACCAAGCTTTAAACGGGATTTTCATTGGTGAGTTTGGTACCTTAAGTTCAAGCAATGGCGTCCATACATGGTAAACATACATCGGGTCAATCGGGTTACTTGACAAATTCGATTGGTACGAGCATACGCTGAATTAATCAACATGGAGCACTAACCACGGTCGACAATCATCATACGACTTGGATTCACCAAACGCATCAACATGGTGAGACTAGTTCGGCCACTCAAACAGGAATTGTTACCGATAGCCTGGACTACGTAGTAGTCCCAAATGCATGTAAATATAACAGGATAACACATGTGGTAGGTATATCAAAGTTAAACAATTAATTCAAGTAACTTACCCAATTGAATATTTCATAAAATACAAGGTAAACATAATTTACACAAACACATTTCATGCTAAATCACACAAATTTAATCTAAGTTATATGAAGGGATATATACACATAGCTAAGGTAGTTGAGAATCTCACCTCAACACCTATATAACATACACTTTACTAAATATTTACTCATTCAGACATTTTCACAAACACTTAGACTACACACATCAACATATATGACGTATGTTGATCACAACATGTATTAGGGCAAATCCTTTCACTAAGGAATTGTCACGAATACAACAGGCATATATCCATGACGGGTAATTATGGCAAGCAGGGATTCAAATTCCATACTCATTCAAGCATTTCCACAAACACTTAAGCTACACATTTCAAGCTACATGATACAACTCAGTTATAAGCTATATTAGGGAAAATCCTTTCATAAGGAGTTGTCACGTATTCAACAATCACATGTTCACAGTGAATAATTATGGCAAGGACAAAACTAAATTCCCGACATATCCAGTCATTTCAACCTACACATGGAATAGCCTATATTTAACATAGTTTATATCTAATCGTAAAGAGAGGGAAACAGTGTATCTAACATGTGAAACGACAACCCAGTAGGTTATAAATCATTAACCGACATTGAAAGCCTTGAAAACCATAACCTAAACGTTTATAGTCCACACCTTTCGCCGATAAACTCGTAACAGATTCAGTTTGAACACTCCGCCTTCGTTTACAGCACAACAGCAACCTATAGTATGAAATCGGTTAGCTATTTCATCATGTACACTATCTGAATCCCTAAAACAGATTAGGGTTAGGATTTCTTACCCGAAAACAGAATCAAAATCGCCGGAATAGCGATACGATAGTGGTAGCTAAGCACGTGGAAGGCGGGATTGAATCCCGAGAACAAACCCTAACTCTACGTCTCACTTTCCCTCACTTTCCTTCTCTTTCTTCTTTCTTCTCTCTCTAGGGTTTAGAAATTCGTATGTGAAGGGAGAGAGAGGGTTTAAGGTTCTTATATAGGCCCAAAATCAGCCTCAATGGCCCCAAGGCCATGGTATACTTAGGTTATAGCTAAAACCTGACTGTTTCGGCTCAACGGAGCTGTTCTGAAGGCCCCTTTTCTACATGCGGTCAGACTTAAACTCTCAGACATTGGATCTAGGTCAGGTTATGTTTTCGGTTCAATCGGGTTTGGGGTTCAACCGCGGCGGACCCGTTTCAGTTCAACGATAACCGGTACTCGATCAGGCTCACAAGTACTCTGACACGTGTTGAAAATTTTCCCTGACCCGAGGGTGTAATTGGGTCAGATTCCGACGTTCTAAATCCTTAGATTCAGCCTGCAAGCGAACTGACTCAATTCACTTAAGTTTTAATTCATTTTCTAAAGATATTCGCGTTTCTCACACACTTCGCTCCGGACTCAAGTTGTGCGTTTCTGGGTACTATTAGGACTTGATTTCTGAAGCGGTTGTCAAGTCCAATAAGGCGGTCGTAACCATATAGTTTCAGGATCATCGGACTTTCGACGCATGGTCCAGGTCCGATACGGAGTTTCGGCATGCTCCCGAGAGTAACCGAATTTTGAGATGGATCCTAAGTTTTTAGGTAATGTAGTATTAACGGTTTCTACTTGTTTTGGGTCTTATAAGTGTATTTAAAGTGGTTCAAGCTAATTCTGCTGATTACTCAGTTTAGTATTTAACTAAATTATGCCCTATTTACAACAGAATAAGGTCTTAGGGCAGAAGAGACTGATCTTTCCAAATAACCTATTCGTTTTGTGAGATTCCATAAGGTTAATAGTCAAAAGCCCATTTTATTTATGTATTTACTATTTACAGTAAGTTTTAGTTTAAGTATTGTTCTTAATCATTTAAACTTTAGGATTTGTATCTAATGCGAAAGTACTTAGAAAAATCTGAAGAACAAGGTGGTGAAAGGTGAGATTTTAAAGGAAATGGGTTGAAAGGGGATTTGAGGCTTTAGGATTGAATTCTGAAAAGTCAATTAAGGTATCATGATCGACTCATTGCCTGAGGACGTCTATCTCCAAGTTGGCATAAATCCGAGGTGTTACATAATAACTCTCGGAACACATGAATTGTAGGACATTCTTATGTCAAGTGTATGATAATTGCACAAATATCATAAACAGTGTCAATAGTCTCCTCAGGTTTGATCGTTTCCATCTTCTTCAATTCCATAGCCTCAACTTTTCTTGTGAGGCTGGCTACCCTAACATTGACATTATTTTTTTTAATTATTAAGATGTACATTCATCCATTTTCCTCGGGCTGAGCCAACTTGGGTTAGGTCAACTTAGCTGAAGTATCTCAAGATTGTGCGTTTTTAGCTAACATATCAAAGTAGTCCCACGCGTCATCAAGATCCTTATTCACGAACTCCCCGTTGCACATCATATCTATGGATAAATGGGTGAAGTCAGTCCATTATAGAAAAAGCTTATGACCCGCCATATTTCATAGCCATGATGTGGGCAGGCACTTAAAAGTTCCTTAAACCTTTCCCAGCATTAGAAGAAGGTTTCTTCCTGTTTTTATGAAAAGTTAATGATAACCCTTCTAAGGGTTTTAGTCTTATGAATTGAACAGAACTTTTTTAAGAACTCCTAGGTCATCTCAGCCCATGTCGCAATCAATCTCAGCCCTAAGGAGTGAAGCCAAGACTTGACCTTCTCCTTCAATGAAAAGGGAACAAGTTTAGTCTCAGGGTATCATCCAACACATTGTTGAAGTGTAGGTTGGCTACAATCTCATTAAACTCCTTGAGATGCAAGTATGGAATTTCATAATCTAGTCCATGAAATTTTGGAAGTAGTTGGATCACTATTGGTTTAAAGTCCATGTTTCCTGCATCATGTGGAAAAAACATGTAGCAAGGGGTGCTCACCCTAGTTGGTTGTAGATAATCACGTAGGGTTCTAGCTTGAGGACCATTGTGCACATCATTCTCATCTTGTTGCTATTCGGCATGCCAATTGGGTTGATTCTCAGCCATATTCTTGGCTAATTCAGAAGATCTTAGGTATTTTCTAACATAACAATGGATGGACAATCCTTCGACTAATCCTTCCGAGTGTTATCTCGGACCCATTTGGGTATGAACCACTCAAAACCTAATTATAAACCTAAACCTACTTCTACAGTAACAAAAAAAAAAAACTTATATAGAAAAATAAGAATATGGAATAAACTAAAGCAAGAGGGTTGGAAGGATAGTGCTCGATTGATGATCTAGGTCAGATTATGTTTTTTTTTTTTTTTTTTTAAAAAAAAAAAAAACACCAGATGTTAGTCTCTGGAATTCTAAGAAAAACCTAACCTAAAAACATAGAGAAAACTAATCTTAATCTTACAAAAATTTCAACCCTAAGATATTTCAGAAAAATGCAGCCGAAGTCCCCAGTAATAGTGCTAAAAACTTGATCAAACGTAAGGGTTGACAATTCCAAGCGTAGGGCTGTGATGTAGTTTTAACTCGATGAGACCAAGATTGAATCCATAGGGACTTATGTATTTTAAAAAATGCTTTAAAACTAGAATTAAACTAAAACTAACTATGAAATTTGAATTGAATGAAGTAATGATTGAAAATTAAATAATATAATGAGAAAATCAATAGGAGAAAACACTAGAGTGTCAATGATCCACTTCTAACCATTCTCAATGCATAATTCACTTTATTCAATTAGATAACTCAACTTGAATCGAATTCCTATCCTATCCAGTCGGTTAATAGAGCAGTTAATTCATCATTTACAATCCAAAATAGATTTGAATTTCAATTGATTCAGTTCCCACATAAGGCATCAAGTTATTGAGCATAGGGTATTCAAAGCATTTATCGTATCCTTATTCTATGATATATTAATGAATTTTATAAATCAATCCCTTGTAAAAAGAGATAAGCTAACAATCTTAGCCTTCCTAAGCATCTAAAGTGTCCGGAGTCAACAATGGATCAAAATAAACTAAAACTTAAGTTTATTCAAACCAATATCAATGAATTGTTCAACATTCAAACAAATCAAAGTAAAATATAACTTTAAAAATCACTACAAGCTTCACCTCTTAGCCCTAGCTAAGAGATTTAGTCAACTATTGTCGTAATTGAACAAAACTCTAACAAAAATATGAAAAAGAATTTAGAATGAAAAGATTAGAAAAGGACGGCTCCGTAAAATCTATGTAACTCCACGGGACAAACGGGAGCTTAAACTAGGGACACAAATTTCATTTTCCCTCCTTGGGTCGAAATCACGATCCTATTTCTTCCAAGCGAGGCCACTAAACCCAAGGGTGAAAGGCTCGCTCTCTCTCTCTCTAAACCTAAATCATATCTAGATTGGCCTAAATCACCCCCTTAAATAAGAAAAACTTGAACCAACTTTGCACCAACTTTAGATTTTCACACATTTCTCACATTTTGGGTGCACTGACTGTACCCTTCGGTCGCACCGAATTAATCTCTCGGTTGCAGCCGAATTTTCTAAAAATTTTTATGAAGTCTCTGTCTCCCTCAAGTTGCATCGAACCCTCCTTCGATGGGACTAAACAACACTTCGGTCACACCGAACTTTGAGCCAAATTAAGTCTTAAAATTACTTTTCTTTACTGGACTAATTTTTACACTTTCGGTCAAACCGAACCAACCTCAGGTGGAATTGAACAGTTTGTTATTTCTGTTATTCAACTATGTGATTTTCTATCTCTTTTTTTTTTTTTCCATATTCAATAATGTCCTCCATAGATCTAATCATTCACTTCGTATTCTTCGAGCATAAAATGCTTATTTTAATCATCATTTTCATCTTAGCTCTCCAATCACATCGCATAGCAAAACATATATAATTAGACCAATTTAACACACCTATACATATAAAGCCATTGTACAATAAGGGGAAATGTGCAATATTTCACACTCAACAACATGTATACCAACACATTGAGCTTGAACTTATGTAGAAACATCTGGGATGTTATAATGTAAATGCATGGTTGCCCTAAAAAGAGAGGGCAGTGTAAGACCCTTCCCCCCTTTCTTGGAAGAAGCCTCTGAATTCTCTTTTCTTGCCTTAGGATTTGTGCTGTCTTTTATTATTATTATTATTATTTTTATGTGCTCAAGTATCCCATAATTCTAGCACTTCAACTTCCCTTTACCCTTGGATTTGGACCTTGATCAAGAAGATCCATTGTCCCGTTCAGAATTCCGTCCCCTCGTAACCAATGCATCAATAGAGGCACCCACGTCACCGCTATTCTTTCTCATCGCCTTTCTTTAAATGATTGAGATAATTGTATCAATGTTAATGGTTGATTTACAGATGCACAATGAGTCCTTAAATGACTCAGACGAAGACGGAAGAGATCAATAGGATGCATGCCTGATCCTCATCTTTCATCGTTTCATCCACATCCAGTAATTTGTAAATTATCTTGTTAAAGTTACTAATGTGGGCCTCAACATTAGCCCTTTCTGTTATCTTCAGATTGAACAATTGAAGCTTCAAGTATAAGCGATTTTCAAGAGATTTTTTTGCGTAGATGTCCTCTAATTTCGCCCATGTACTTTCTACAGTTTTCTCTCTCATGACATTATAGAAGACCTTATCCATTAGGCACAATTTGATAAAGGTTCTTTGCTTTCTTATCCGTCTTGTTACATTCATCATCTGTCATATATTTTAGCCGTTTCTCAAGGAGTACATAATCCAATCCTTACGGAACTAGGAGACTGTTCATTTTGACACTTTATAATTCAAAATTATTTTTCCTGAGTATTTCTCAATATCAAACTTAAGATTAGAAATCATTGATATTATGCTTTTAAATTCAAACTGCGTCCTAACGTTAATATCTAATACCACTTGTTAGGGGATCGTTGAAGCACATAGAGATGAATAAAGCAAAGTATTACAATCGCAGAATCAAGTCTAATCACAAACACTCCGAATTTAACATGGTAAAACCCTTATGGGAAAAAAACCACAACACAAAGTGACAGTAATGCACTATAAAAGTAGAAATTTATAAGAGATAAAGATTACTCGATTTGAACAAGCCTCGAATCTCCCCCAGCTATATATCCTTGAAACCCTTAGGAACGAATTTAGAAAACCTAGAACACCTTTATAGCTATCCAAATCCCGATTACATCCACATATATAACCTCTATGAGAATCACAATCGAAATAAAAAACAAATCCCGCACTTACGCAATTCTGTGTGTGCACTCGATAATACCTTCGATGGTACTTTGATGGCATCGATATACTGTCGATGGCATCGAACCTCTTTGACGGCATCGAGAAAACACCAAAACGTTCTAACAAGAAAACATGAGTTTTTCAAATTTTTCCGATGGCATTAAGCACCTGTTCGATGGCATAGAACTCTGCTTGATGGCATAGAGCAGTCTATCGATGACATGGATTTAAGACATTAATAGCAGTGAGGGGTGTTCTTGTGGTATGGTATACAAACGGGAGAAAATGAGTAATCATGTATAAGAAACAGAGGAACTTGTTCAATATGGCTTCGAATCTTGTGCCCTGTTTTGACACAGCTTTGCAACGGCTGCCTGGAGACCCAACCATTGTGTTTTGAAAACTATTGGGGACGAAAGTACGCCAAGTCCGGAGACTCGGACTTGGCGCCTCGGGTTGCTGAAGCATGCGTTGAATCTGAGGGAAGGTTATAAACCGAAGAAAGCGAGACAAATTAAGTTGGCTCGGGTGACGAGCTAGCAACCTGGGCATGTGTCGAGCCAGTTCACTTAATTGGATCAGAGCCGGCTGAGCCGAATGAAGGAAAGACGGCGTAAAACAAAATGCTACCTCGAGTATCTCGCAAAAGGATCTCCGATCCCGAAGATCACGGGATCGGATAGGGACCAGAAGCGGGCAAAATCAAATCTCCACGATACTGGGAGGAGAATCCTCACACGATGGGATCCTCTCATATCTATAAATAAAGGACCTCCATCCTATTGAAAGGTACGCAAAAACTCTCTCCCAAAGCCCCTCAATACAATAAGACCCAGATTCCTAGCCTGACTTTGGCATCGGAGGGTCCCCTGCTCTAGCCAGGGTCTCCTTTGTCTTCTTCCTGTGCAGGTACTCGAAGGTCTAAAGAGGGTGGACCAGATTTTTGCACCAACAGTTTGGCACCGTCTGTGGGAACCGTACGAAAAGCCATCTTAGGAATTTATCCTCATGGTGATGACTAGAGGGACGGTCCCAGAAGAAGAACTGAATGAGATCGCGGTTACAGGGCCAGCGGGCCCAATAACAGTTCCGGCAGCCCAGAACCCACCTAACAACTACCAACGAGGAACGACCGGAGCAAATAATAACCAGCGGGCTCGTAACGATGGGCGGTTGGACCAGGAGGTTCAGGAAATTCGATCCGACATGAATGTGATGAAGCAGATGCTGGAACGGATGTATCAATAAATGCAACCACCTCCGCCTCCCCAAGGGGAGACAACACATACCCCGACTGCGGTGGTCGATCCTCAGCCTTCCGCGCCACAGTCGTTCCAACCGGGTCAACCCCAAGGTGGTTCTGAGCCATCTCCGGCTCAGTTGGCTATGCCGCTTTGCCCCAACCGATCTTCGACACGAGATAGAGCGAAGAAGGCGTAACCCCTCCGTTGAGGGCACGGCGGAGAAGCGGTGAGCCTTGGGCAAGCCGACATTCAAGACTTTAAAAGAGAAGTGCGGGAAGAAATGGCGAAAGAAATGGCGGACATGAAACAGTAGGAATATATACCGGCAGTCAGAGGCAAAAGCGTCCTCTTTGTGGACGAGATAATGCGAGGCTCGGTTGCTAGAAAGGTTTCGATTACCTCAAATCACTCCTTTTACTGCAAAGACCGAGCCAACAGAGCATATTGAATGCTTTAGAACCTACATGGAGCTCCACGATGCCTCGGATGCAGTGATGTGTCGAGCCTTCTCTCTTACGCTGACCGACGTAGCTCGACTTTGGTTCAAACAGTTTAAACAAAGGTCCATCAGTTCATTCATTGAGCTAAGTGACGCCTTTCTCACCAACTTCATAGGCGGAAAGAAGAAATTGAAGCCCCCTGCACATTTGAACAACGTAGTTCAACAGCAGGAAGAGCTATTGAAAGATTATATCAAGCGTTTCAACTTCGAATCTCTTCAGGTTCGAAAACATTCAGAAGAAATGACACTCAATGCGCTCATGCAAGGAGTCAGAGACAAGCCGTTCCTGGCGTCTCTAGATAAAAATCCACCCGATACTCTAGCAGAGTTTATGGCACGGTCGGATAAATATGCGAACGCCGAAGAAACGCGGATCATGCGTGAAACTAAATCCTTGGTCAAAGAATCGGCCAAAAAGGAAGCCGACTCGACTGGAGGAAAGAAGCGTAAAGATGATCAAGCGCGCGATGAGCGAAGGTCGGGCAAACGATCAGATCGGAGATTTTCCACATATACCCCCTGAACAAAACTCAGGAGCAGGTGCTGATGGAAATCAAAAGTGAAGGCTTTGTCAACTGGCCCAATAAGCTCAGGGGTAATTCCAATCGGTGGAACAAGGACAAATATTGCCATTATCATCGTGATCACGGGCATAACACAAGTGATTGCTATAACCTGAAGGAAGAGATCGAACGACTCATAAAGGAAGGCCGACTTAAAGAACACGTGGTCAAAGCCGGGGTAGCTGAGGGGCGTCCGATCGATAATCAGCCTATAGAAGAAATTCGGACTATTATCGACGGTCCGCAAGGAGGGGGCGATTCAAACAATGCTCGAAAGAATCATGCAAGAAGTCTCAGTCAGCCCGAGTCCGAGCTCATGATTATAGCTAGGCCTACAAAAGAAAAGAAAAGGGAAAATACTGCATTTCATTCACGGAGGAAGATGCCCGAGGTATCTGTCACCCCCACGACGACGCGTTAGTTGTCACCCTGACTATCGCTAACCGAAAAGTATTCCGGATACTCATCGACACGGGATCATCTGCAGACGTGTTATTCACTCAGGCGTTCGACAAAATGAGGGTTGAGCGATCCATGCTATGTCCAGTTCGGACCCCATTGATCGGTTTTTCTGGTGGACAAGTACTACCTGAGGGGATCGTCTCGCTGCCACTCACTGCTGGTAGTTCCCCACGTCAGATGACGATAATGGTCGAATTCTTGATCGTCGATCAACCCTCAGTATACAATGCCATACTCGGCCGACCTTCTTTAAGTCTCCTCCAGGCGGTGGTATCCATATACCATCTTTCACTGAAATTTCCGACTGAGTCGGGAGTAGGAGTCGTCAAAGGAGACCAGCAAGATGCGAGGCGTTGTTACGTGGCAGCTGTAAAAGGCCCCGCCGAAAAAACTCCGATCGACATATCAACAATCGAATCATTAGACCCCCGGGGCGAGAGTCATGAATGAGGGCAGCCAGTTGAAGATCTTGTCTCGGTTCCCTTGGTGGAGACAGATGGATCCAAAACAGTGCAAATTGGCTCGTCTTTATGGTCCCCCTTGAAAGAAAAGTTGATAGCCCTGCTCCGTAGGTACGATGACGTATTTACTTGGAGCCATGCGGATATGCCCGGGATCGACCCGTCTGTGATTGCTCACCGACTCAATATCGATCCGACCTATCGACCGATCCAACAGAAGCAACGACCGCTCGGCCCCGAACGATACGCTGTCATTGAAGAAGAGGTCAGCAAGCTCCTCCAGGCAAACTTCGTAGAAGAGATATACTATCCAGAATGGGTCGCGAATGTCGTGCTCATGAAGAAATCCAACGGGAAGTGGCGAGTCTGTATTGATTATACCGACCTAAATAAAGCCTGCCCGAAGGATAGCTTTCCTCTTCCAAGGATAGACCAATTAGTGGATAGTACCGCGGGGCATGAACTTCTTAATTTCATGGATGCATATTCAGGATATAATCAAATTGTAATGCATCAATCAGACAAATCAAAAACTACCTTTGTCACTGACAAAGGCCTTTATTGCTACCGAGTGATGCCATTTGGTTTGAAGAATGCTGGTGCAACTTATCAAAGATTAGTTAATAATATCTTTGCTCGGCTTATAGGCCGAACCATGAAAGCATACATTGACGACATGCTTGTCAAAAGTATACACACGGCCGATCATATAGATGATTTAGAGGAAATGTTCCTTATCTTACGGAAATTTCGGATGAAGCTGAATCCGAGTAAGTGCGCCTTCGGGGTGAGCTCTGAAAAGTTCATCGGTTTCTTGGTTAGTTAGCGAGAAATAGAGGCAAACCCTGAGAAAATAAAAGCTTTGCTTGATATGGAATCTCTTAAAACAATTAAAGACATTTAAAGGTTGACTGGACGTTAATCGGTTTCTGTCCAGAGCCACGGATAAATGTCTCCCCTTCTTCAAACAGTTGAAAGGACGACAGACAATGGATTTGACGGAAGAATGTGAAGCGGCATTCCAGCAACTAAAATCATATCTCGGTTCTCCACCTCTCTTATCAAAGCCCGAGTCAGGAGAGTCTCTGCTGCTTTACCTAGCGGTATCCGAGGCAGCGGTTAGCTCGACCCTGATACGAGAATACGAAGAAAAGCAACTGCCGGTCTATTATGTCAGCAAAGCGTTATTGTCGGCAGAAACAAGATACCCACTCTTGGAAAAAGTAGCTTTAGCTCTAATAATTTTCTCGCGCCGACTTAGGCCGTATTTCCAAGCCCATACCATTATCGTGATGACTGATCTTCCACTACGCCAGGTCTTACAGAAACCAGAGGCTTCCAGCCGACTCACGAAGTGGGCAATTGAACTCGGTGGGTCGACATTCGATGCGGTAGAAAGCGACAATCAAAGGGTAAGCGTGGGCGATTTTATTGTCGAGGTAACACGCCAACCGACCTCTCGGTCGTTAATATGACCAGAACGTCGAAGTATCGACCACAGACTTCTCCCTCTTCCTGCCCAGACTGTTCCTGGAAGCGTATGTCGACGGCTCTTCCAACTCTAAGGCAAGTGGGGCTGGGGTAGTGCTGGAAACCCCTGATCATACCTATATGTAATATGCCTTACGACTTAGATTCCAAGCTTGAACAATACGGCCCGGAATATGAAGCGTTACTCGACCTCAGGCTCGCGGTAGCATGGGAGTTACGCACCTAAATATTTTCAGCGATTCTCAGTTGGTTGTTAATCAAGTTACCGGTGTATATCAAACACGGAAAGACCAATTAAGAGCGTACATGGAAAAAGTGAACGAGATGATCAGCGGATTTCGACTTTGTATTGTCACTCGGATCCCTCGGACAGAAAAGGGCAAAGCCGATCTATTAGCAAAGCTCGCCTCCGCCGATGAAGATGATATACCCAGGTCTGTTCCTATCGAATACGTCGCTAGGCCAAGTATGAATGAACCAGTTAGCTCGGTCGTCAATGCAATTGACTCGGAACCTTCCTGGATCGATCCAATCATCCAATATCTCGACAAGGGTAAGCTGCCTGAAGATCGTGCCGAGGCTCGACGAATTAAGATCCGAGCCTTCCGTTACACCATACTCAACGGAACCCTGTACAAAAAAGGTTACTATGCTCCGTTGCTATGATGCCTCAAGCCCAGCGAGGCTGACTATGTGTTACGTGAGATTCATGAAAGAATCTGCGGAAACCATTCTGGAGGGCGATCTCTAGCCCATAAGGTCTTATGTCAGGGATATTATTGGCCAACTATCCAACACGGCGCTCGCAGGCTCGTTCAAAGATGCGACAAATGTCAGAGATTCGCGGTGATTCTGAGATAAGCTCCCGAGGCACTGACGCCTATGACTGGTCCTTGGCCCTTTGCACAGTGGGGTATCGACATCATAAGTCCACTCCTTATAGGAAAAGGCCAGACCAAGTTCACTGTGGTGGCTGTGGATTATTTCACGAAGTGGGCCGAGGCAGAGCCATTAGCTAAAATAACTGAACAGAAGATTACCGATTTTGTGTGGAAAAACATTATCTGCCGGTTCAGAGTACCCCGTACCATTATTACAGACAATGGAAGGCAATTTGATAATAGGAGCTTTCGCGAAATGTGTGGCAACCTCGGAATCAGAAACATGTATTCTTCACCCCATCATCCTCAGACGAATGGACAGGTTGAGGCGGTTAACAAGATTATCAAGCAACATCTCCGGACCAAGCTTGACCGCGCCAAAGGAGCATGGGCCGAAGAACTCCCGAAAATTCTTTGGGCATATCGAACTACAGCTCGAACCGCCACAGGAGAGACTCCCTTCTCCCTCGCTTATGGCTTGGAAGCCGTCACTCCCGTCGAGATCGGGTTACCTTCGGCTCGAGTTACTTCATTCAACGCAGAAGAAAATGAAGAACTCCTAGCATTCGGACTCGACCTTCTGGACGAACGAAGGGAAGTGGCACGGTTGCGTATGGAGGCTCGGCAACGACAAGTAGCTCGGTTTTATAATACCCGAGTTAAGATCAGGCGGTTTCGAATGGGAGATATGGTTCTCCGAAAAGTATTTTCCAATACGAAGGAATTTGGATCGGGTACATTGGGACCAAACTGGGAAGGACCCTATATTGTCTCGGGTACCATCCGATAGGGAACGTATCGGCTAGAAGACCTAAATGGACAGTTATTGCCTCATCCTTAGAACGCTGAGCACCTCAAGATCTATTATCCTTAGCTCGATATTCAAAGCTTAAAGATTCCGAACTAAGAAAGATTTAAGCCAAGTCATATGAATAAAACTAAGTGCTTTCTTTCATTTATCTACTAAGTGTTTTTACACCAAAAAAAAAGAGAAAAAAAATAGAGCCTGGTTACTATCCCTTGGCAGGAACGACTCCCGAGGTGTTCTCAGAGGTACCAGCCTCGTCCCCAACTGTGACATCGTCAGTGACGTTAGCGGGACTAGCATTAGGATTCTCGGATTCCGAGGCTCCTCCTGCCTCGAGTTCTGAAAGATCGAGGTCAGGGAAAGCACTCTTCATACTTTAACGCATTCTAAGTATCCCCCTTGGAACAGGCGATCCCTCTCATCCTCGAACTCTTTAGACTCAAGGAAGGCTTGAACGGCTTGATCCCTGGCCTTCTCGGTCTCCTGGGTCTTCTCCTTAGCTTGTTGGATAAGCCCCGTCGCCTCAAGCTTAGTCCGAGCTAAGACATCTTCACAAGAAGCGTGAACTTCGAGGATCTGCCGATTCTCTTCTTCGGCCTTGGATAGAAGAGCCAACACTCGAGCAATCTTGGCTTGTGCATATTCAAGAGCTCTCCTGGCGAAGGCCGCCTCAGCTTTCGCATCCTCAGCAGCTTTCCTGGCGAGGGCCGCCTCACCAGTCAAAACACCGACCTGTATCTCGGCGATTTCGCGTCGTCCCTCCGCCTCCGACAAGAGAGTCTGCAGTCGATGAGTTGAGGATAATTCCTTACAGGCCTTAACCAAGAAGGGAGCGAGTTCAAAAAGCACTCTCGCCACATGGCCGACGGTTTGCGTCATAGGAGCGTTGTAGAGGCTGACAAACTCTTTTTCGCTCCCATGAGCTAAGGCCCAGGGGATCATCCCCGACACTACCGACCGTAAGGCTGACGGCTCCTCTTGGCTCGCCTCCCCTCTGGAAGATGCAGCCCTCATCTTCTCCCGCTGCCTCGGAACGTCCGTTGCAACAGGTCCTGATTTGGATGCCGTCTGAGGCTCCACGGCTACAGTCTCCCTCGCCTCCGGCCTTTCCTCCGGGTCAGAGAGCACAACCACAGTGGGGGCAGAAGAACCTGCAGGTTCTTTCTCCTTCTACGCCGCTCTCTGTTTCTTTAATGGCCGAGGCTCTGACAGAAGAACTGATCGCGGGGGAGCCTTTATCTTCGAAACCGCCCTAAGGGGAGGCCGAGCTCCGGTCATCTCTGAGGGGACCGACTCAGGAATGGTCCTAAGAACAGGTTGAGCTTCGGCCAAGTCTAAAAAAAGATGAAACAGATCAGATAAGGTTCAGAGAACATATGAAGATACATCATCAATTACCTGTGACGGCCGAGTCTAAACCTGCAAGATGAAGGCGCTCTGGCTGTAAGAGCACCTTCCAGGACCGATCTGCCGGATCTAACGTTCTCAACTCCTTGATCCGAGCTAAAGCACTGGATCCAAGCTTCTGCCTCTTCTTCGGGATATCTGCCAAACATCAGTCCGTCAGATTCAAAGTATTATGAAAATAAAAAGGGCAAAAGAGAGATGTCGAGTCACCTACTTTCTAAAACGTCCGAGGGACACGAGCCTCGTAGAACCCAGATTCAGCCGTTTTCCAGCGACCACAGGCCCAAAACCAACGCTCTCTCCAATGTTTGTTGGAAGTGGGAGGGTCAGTTTTTAAAGAGCCGCCTCTGCCCCACCAAGCAGCGAAGACATAAAAACCGGGATAGTTTGGATTGATGCGCACTTGATACAAGTGGAGGAATTCGTCAACTGTCAGTGGTGGCTGTTCTAACTCAGCCCACAACAGCGCACATCCGAATAAGTTCCTCCACCCATTCGGAACTATTTGTCCAGGAGCAATCCGAATACGAGATAAAATGCTTCGGACAATGGGCTGAAGGGGCAGACGTAAGCCACATTGCATCGAGACTTGAAAGATCGCGACCGCCCCAACAGGAGGATGGTTCGGTAAGTCATTCGGATGGAAAAGATAAGTGATAACCGAATCAGGGATATGATACTCGATTCGGATCTTATCCAAATCCGCCTCGATCAAAACTAAAGGGACCGGGCTGCTTAGTTCATCCCCTGACTCTTCTCCTTCGGACTCGGCCTGCGCCGACTTATCAACGGGAGCCGACCTAGAGGTTCCCTCAGCAATCAACGTTTTCTCTTCCTCCTCTTCTTCCTCTTCCAAATCCATTGGAGGATTGGGCCTCCCTGGGCGGGTTATCAGGGACGACCCGTCACGAGAAGGACCAGCAGAAGTAGGGCGTTCCGCCCGAGCTCCGGTGGTTCTCTCAGAGAGGAAAGCGGCGTTCGCATCAACTGCTATCTCCGTCAGTAAAGAAGGCGATTCCGCAACGTCCCAAAAAACGTTGCGCTTCGCCTTCGTCTCCGGAAGTTTCCTCCCGGGGACTTTGAGAGCCTCGCGCTGCCATTACCGATAATTAAAGAGGAAGGAAGAACTCACCGGAGGGAGGAAGGAAAGCGAAAATGGCGGAAGGAGCCGCTGACAGTCAAGAAAGGAAAAAGGGAAGAAGAAGAGAATCGAGCTCCAAAAGGAATGAAGAGCGGGAGGAGTAGCAGTAGAAATTCGAAATGCGGGACCTCCCATCCTTTTCTAAAATTGCCACGTGGTAAGAGCAATTAATGAGGAAATGATTCGACGCCTGCATCGACTCCCCCGCTCGACACGTGGAGCACGCCGACTGACGACGTTAACGCCTTTGCTACGTGTCCAACACTCATTGGTGGGGGGAACGATTTGACGGCTGTCAGCGCACGCGGTGTCAGGAAATGAACCGTCTCCCATCAAAGACGACGCAAAATGCATTAAATGCCTAATTATTATTTCGGACTTGGCCGCGAACTGACTCAAAAGCTCGTTACTCCGCAGTGCCATAGGAGACACACAGAGTAAGGGGGCTTACTGTTGGGGACGAAAGTACGCCAAGTCCGGAGACTCGGACTTGGCGCCTCGGGTCGCCGAAGCATGCGTTGAACCGAGGGAAGGTTATAAACCGAAGAAAGCGAGACAAATTAAGTTGGCTCGGGTGACGAGATAGCAACTTGGGCATGTGTCGGGCCGGTTAACTTAATTGGATCAGAGCCGGCTGAGCCGAATGAAGGAAAGACGGCGTAAAACAAAATGCCACCTCGAGTATCTCGCAAAAGGATCTCCGATCCCGAAGATCACAGGATCGAATAGGGACCAGAAGCGGGCAAAATCAAATCTCCATGATACTGGGAGGAGAATCCTCACACGATACTGGGAGGAGAATTCTCACAGATGAGATCCTCTCGTATCTATAAATAAAGAACCTCCATCTTATTGAAAGGTACGTAAAAACTCTCTCCCAAAAACCTCTCAATACAATAAGACCCAGATTCCTAGCCTGACTTTGGCATCGGAGGGTCCCCTGCTCTAGCTAGGGTCTCCTCTGTCTTCTTCCTGTGCAGGTACTCGAAGGTCTAAAGAGGGTGGACCAGATTTTTGCACCAACAGAAACCACACATAAACAATCGGATTCAAATACACCCGAAGATTTATGTGCGTTAAAGCTCACTCGCTATTTGGTTTTTGGCACGAAGACAGTCGCATTGGTTTTGCAGCAAAAAGGCCCTGAAAAGTAATTGACAAAATTAGACCGGTTTGAATCAAAAGCATGCGTCCGTCCAAACAGGCCCTCAAAGCCGTGGAAGTTGCGTCCAAAACTCTGACAAATATAAAATCGTTATGGAGTTCTGGTATTGCGATAGGTGGTGCACATACCCAGCCTCTATGCATGCATGCCTCTGCATTAGCTGTTTTTGTGGTGGAATGTGGCCCCTGATTGACGGGTTGATGGAAAGCCTTGTCATGCAATGATATGTGAATGCCTGTGTAAGAGATATGCCCTTCTTGATCAACAATTGCCGTCACAATTTTGGATGGGGGTAGATGGTGTATAAGATTACTATTACTATTATTATTTTTTTTTAAATTTTAAATTTTAAAATTTTTTTGGTGTTCATTTAGCGACACCACCATACAGCTTTCTTTATAAAATACGTCAGGGAGGTCATTTTCTCCCAAAACTCTCTTCTCCAATAGCAGCTGGTTATGCCGTGCACGTGAGCTCTCCACAACTGATAACCTGCCATTAAGCAACTATAATTTGGTGGGGTTTCATATCATAGTCTTTTTTACTGGCCATTGTCAAACTAGGATGACGAATGATGGATCGCAGTGGTCTTATTCTAAAAATCAAACCATTTTCCAACTTCCGGCACGCCAATATTGAATTCATTTTGTTAAGTAACTCAAACCCACGCTTCTAACGACTAGCACGCCACCTTTGAATGCATATACAATTCCGCCTGCACTAGCTAAACCACATTCTTTGATAGATACTATCTTACATTGACTTCTTTTTTTACTTCCATATCATTATGGTTTTTTTTTTTTGTCCTCCGCCCTCTCAAGCTTTAGACGAACTCTACATCTCTTTTGGAGCTTTTGACTGTACAGGATTATTGCGACATGTTCCATGTCCCTTACCAAATTGGCAGCCAAATTCTTCCTCAAATGAGTTAAAATTAAGCTGAGTCTAATTGAAGCTCGATGAACGGCTCCATCGCTCTCTCAAGTAGTCCTCCAAGGACCGATGGTTGTTTTGTTCTATGCTGCTGACGGATGTATCATCATCACCTTCGAGCAAGGTGAGGCCCAGTTGATGGGACTGCACCCTTGGGGCTGGATATGCTTCTTCATCCTGATTATCCAACTCAGGATCATTGGTTTGAGACATGGCCCACTTCATGGTATCTTCATCTCCTTGCAGAAGCTTCAATACCTGAATGAACGAGATTGCGGAATAACTTAATAAAGACAGGAAAGCGAACTACTTAATTATGAAAATGATCATAAGCACATACACGTCCCTCTTGAATTAGCACTGATGGATGATAACTAAGAGCCCCACTGGTCCACACATGAAGCCATTCATCGGGTGGGCCTCCACCGTGCATGTGTATGTCAGTCGAATGTGGAACATTGGTCATTTCTTCCAAATTGTCCATTTCTTCCAATCTGTTGTCCACCAATAATGACCGGACAGAGGCAATTTTTAGGCCATGGAATCTACATGTTGGGGCACAGCTAATGAATAGTCTCAATCTTGCACATGTGACACATTGGCCCATATGAGGAGAATAGGATCTTGACTCCTTTGCTTGGTCATCACATTTATCTGGAACTATTAAGCTATGGTTTTACACGATGACCCACAAAAGATAAGAGCTCACAGGAGATTACCTGACTCATCCGGGGACGGAGCCTAGCTGTCCTGGTAATGCAAAGAGACGCCGCCATAACCATTCTCTGCATTTGATTCTCGTTGAAATCACCACCCAGATTTCGGTCCATTAGATCCGTCACATCCTCACTCTCTAGTATCGGTGTCGCCTTCTCATGACAGGATGTATCATTGTATAACTAACCTTTGCTAATGAAAATTTAATAGAAATAGTGTGTTTTTATTAATGGAATAGAGAAGGTCCTTACCCACATAACCAAGCTCTCTTGGCCCTTGGGACCCTCAGTGCTGATGGGCTTTCTTCCAGATAACAGCTCAAGGAGTACCACTCCATAGGAATAGACATCTATCTTGTCGCTGACCTTCCCATACATGAAATACTCGGGAGCAAGGTACCTGGAGAAGTTATTCAGCTACCTTAGAATTTGAAGAAGGGAAATCATCTGGTATCATGGAGTGATTTGTAGGAAAAACAGAAACACACCCAAAGGTCCCGACAACATCGCTGTGTGTCACATATGTTGAAGTTGCTGGAGCCAATATTGCAAGCCCAAAATCAGATAACTGCCAAATAGATACAACAGATGTATTACAACTTTATAAGATTCAAATAATAACAATGTCTCTTCAGCCAAGTACCTTGGGCTCAAATTTGTCGGAGAGAAGAATATTTGAAGATTTCACATCTCTATGAATGACTGGCCGAGAGCAGTCACTGTGTAGGTAAGTTAGAGCCTCTGCAACTCCGACAGCCACCTTAAACCTCACCTCCCAAGGTAATACAGAAATTTCTCCTTTACCTGGTTTTAGACCAAATGATGTTAACTACATAAAACCCATTTGGGGTGGGAAGAAAAGAGCATCGTGGAAGCCTACCTTGAAGGTTTTTTTCTAGGCTTCCTTTGGATAAGAAATCATAAACTGAGATGAGATCATTTTCTTCTATGCAGACACCGACGAGGGATAGTATGTGTTTGTGCTGCAAGCCAGTGATGATATCAACTTCAAAAAGGAAATCCTTCCAAGCTTCTTTGGAAGATTTTGTTACCTTTACTGCCACTGGCTGGCCATTGTGAAGACACCCTTTGTATACCTGGCTAGATCCTCCCTTCCCAATTAAATTTTCTGGTTGAAGATGACAGAAGTGAGCTTATGTAAATATGCTGATTAAGACTGTTTAGATGCTCAATTGAATGGGATTGCAATAGTTTCAAATCAATAAAGCGCAAATGCAAAAATGGGTCTAGCCCCTTTACAGGGTGACAATTCCTCAAATTGAGATTACAATGGTGTCTTGTCTAACTCGAAACAAATTGAGTTGCAAATAAGACGTTTTGGTCATCATTATATATTGAAATGGTGCCACTCCCAATTATGTATTTCTTCTATTTTGAACTGGATTTGCAATTTATTAGCATTGTCCTGGGCTTTCACTGACTAATGTGAACCATTGGCACTTCCAGTGGCTGTCGAAGGATCTAGTGGCACTTCCAGTGGTTGGGATTTGAATCTTTGGCTCTTCTGGTGGCTGCACACTTCTAGTGCTCGGGATTTGAATTGCTAGCATTTCTTGTGGTTCTAGAATGTTCTGGCAGCAACTTGGTGATCTCATTGGTTCTAATTAGAAGCTTGAGAGAGATATGTGAGAAAATTGTAATTAGAGAACAAATTCTTCACTAATACAATTTTCTCCCGGAACATGGAATCAGAGCCTCTTGGCTGATCCATTTTTCTGTTTTGAGAGTCCACCATTCCACCATCTCTCTCTCTCTCTCTCTCTCTCTCTCTCTCTCTCTCTCTACCCTGTATGGTAATGGAGGATAGATTTACATTCATCATCATTATCCAGGGTCTACCACCTTTCCAATCCTTCATCATTGCCCAACAGCCACTTTATCATTACCCAACACAACACTAACATAATTCAATCCAATTGTGCATCCAAACGCACTCTGAAGTAAAGACGGGTTAAGAATTGGAAACAAGTTAAGTGGGTGAAGGAAGAACCTTTAGAGAATGGAGTGGCTGAACTCTGAAGCTCCTTACGAGTGAACCATCTACAGCTAGAGGAATTAGTTATTAGTATTGTCTCCAACTCCTTAGGCATCTCAAACCATGCGGACAAACAGTTTTTATAACTCTTATCACTGCACTCTGATATTGCTCTTCCAATAGGATTCTGCATTTTATCCGAACCAATCTGAAGTAGAGGAGTCAATGGGGAAGATCTATTTGGAAGGTGCATAACCCATTCAACCACAGACATTTGCCTGGCTTCTTTTTCTTTCAGAACTTCTGAACCTGCTGAGGATGCTTTTCGGAGAAGGGGCCAACCAGGCTTAGACTCCGGTAGCTTTCTTATGAGATGAGAAATTGAGCTCGAAGTGACTTTGATTGGCGGTTCAAGAGCAGGGTAGAAATGGTCATCTTCAACTTCTTTCAAAGATTCCAAATCAACAGTGCTTTGCAATGCAGATGAAGATGAGCTTCTGGTTTCATTATCGTCAGTTTTCGTTGCATCATCCTTTTCTGTGAGTGGTGAATCCTGTTCTACTTCTATTTCTTTTACGTCTCCAACACCATTGGTTAATCCACCATCGGAGTTGAGAACTGTATTGGGAATGGGATTCCCCATCTCCAACACAGAAGAAACTCCAATATCAGGTTCTTCTTTGTGACTGGGAATGATAACTTTTGCATCTAAACATAGGCTTGGATGTAATATACTACGAAGGCTCGGCCTCAGATCTCTTTCTAGACCTACAAAACAAGAACCGGTCTAAGAAAAATCAATACAAAAAATCAACGAATTCATGACATTAGCTGCACCTCAGATTCGCTGAAAATTCAATTAATCAACATGAAAATGTGACGAGTTCTTAAAATAGGTCTGATCTGATCCCATGTACTGGTTCATGGAAAGATGATCCGGACCGTCTATCTGATGGACATTGAGGTGGACGGGCAACTTTATAAATATCATATCAGTTGACCAATCCTATCACTATGATTAACAGCCTTCCAGAAAATGGTTCACAACAACGGCCCATGTTCAACGGGGAACGAAGGTGGCTAGGATTGTCCCATTCATGTGATTTTTCAATCATTAGTAGGGCCCACAAAATGGCTTTCTGAATCGTCAGACCATGCAGCCACTTGCCAAGCAGTGGACCCTCCAATGAAACAGAGATAAGCATCCCCTTACTGAAATTCACCCAAGGGACTGATAGATACACTGAAATTCTGTATAGTAATTTGGTTATCTATGGGAAATCACCACAAGGGACCTCAAGGATCGAACCTGACATCTGTTTTGTAGCGTCCTTCTGAAAAATGACCTTTCCATTGTTAATTGCGAGGATGGAAATAGTAGGTGGCAACCTCTTGGCACAATACCGAACAAGTGAAAGCGAACCCCTGAAAGATGTCACTGTTAAGAATAATCAGAGAGTATTGCCATACACCGAATGCTGTTGTCTGAGAATTTGTAATGCCTACCCGAGAGTGTTGTGCTTGCTTATTCCTACAACTACCACTGTGGCTCCACAAAGCTTTGCCTCTCTCACCAGAACTTTCCTGATTGAATTGCCCCGCGAGACCTGACCTACAAGATCAACCTGAATACCAAGATTGAGAAGAAACAATATAAGGAAATTACCCACGCAATGCTTTTGAGATTGAGTATCATGAATTGCACATAGATTAATTCAGATTCATTTGGGTAGGTGGTTTTTTACATGGATGGTTCATAGAATTACAGAACATTTTCACCAGTAACAGGTAATTGCTATCGAAGATTCGCTTTGTTAAGAAAGTCATAGTAGTAGTTTCCTACATCCAATGGAAAAGTAAATAGGAAAGAGTATAATAAGAAATGCAATGATTTCGTAAAAACATGGGATAATCGCATACCTTTCTCACACTACAGAGACCTTGATATACAGCTAAATAATCATCTAATGATTTTATCAAGCAGACGGTGGCTGCCGAATTCCCTTTCGAACAAGGACCTGGAAAGAAATCCGATCAGAAACTCAAAAGGCAGAACAGTTTAGATTAAACATATGCTAATTAAGTTGTGGATCCTTAAAAAAGAAAATCGCAGGCAGGAAATCAATGCTACCCCAATCTCGACAAACATGAACAACTATTACACGATCACGCGGTTCTGCAATTTTGACGAGGGCCCAATTGAGCAACTCTCGGCTATCGCTGTCGATTCGGATCCCGACCAATACATTATTCTCCTCTTCCATCTTCTCCACAAATCCTTTTGGACCTTCATCACAAATTCTTCAACATAACTTACAGTTTCAAAATCTCCACTCACCTCAATCCCGTATTAACAAACTTATCACAAGAACATTTAAATCGAAAACCCTGATTCTTGAAAATTCAATTCAATCTCTGTAATAGAAAACCCACAAAACCACATCCGTCCATAAAACTTTATACGACTTCCTAGACCAACAATTTCAAACTCTGAGATTGAAAATTTTGAAATCGAGCAAGCTTTCCTCACTTCTGTTGATCAGAAAACCAACTAAAATCTATCTCAACAGAAAAACATTCAATCTTCTTCCTTCTTCAAATTTAAATAAACCCCCCCAAAAAAAAAACCATCTATATTTAAAACCAACCTCAAATTCGCCAACACATACTGGATCAATCTCTTATTATTATTTTGTTTCCTTCCATGGATTCAAAGAAACAAACCCAAAAAGCAAAAACACCAAAAAAGAAAAATTCGCAACCTCCGCAAGGGAAAACCGAAGCCAAAAATCCCTTGACTTGATGAATTCAAACAAAAACACAAAAACCCAAGAGGGGAAAAAAATAGAATCCCCAACTCTACAAATAAAACCAATCAAAACTAACAAACCCAACCTGAAATTCTGTCAAAGAGAGGAGAAAGAAAAATAAATAATATCCAAAAAGCTACCTATAGAAACACAGCTGCCAAAGATAATCAGGCCACTACCTACTACAAAATCATTAGATTTAAAAACTAAAAGGTGGCTGTTCTGATGACGATTTAGCTGAGCAAAGAACAAGCTCCCAATCTTTCAATAAAAACATATGAGAGAGAGAGAGAGCTTTCATCCCTTCTCCGAAATGAAACTAACGGACCTCTTTTTCGCGGGGAACCCAAGGTAGCCGGTCACCACGTCGACCGACAGTGACGGCTAGGAATTCAAACCGGCTATTGCGGGTGAACAGCCATGAGGGCGTACGAGCCTTTGCCATTGTTAACATAACTCCCGTTATACAGGAAATTAAAACAGGAAAGTTACTTGGAGTTTAAGACTCGTTGAGTCGGACAGGATCGTCCAAGTGGCTTGCTGTGTCAAACTGGATCATGACTTGACAGTCCAAGTTGACTCGGTACGAGTCGACCCCAGAGAGTCCCATGGACGGAAATGCTCACTTTAATTTTGCTTCGGTCCAATTGATCAAATCTGAATCGTCCATCAAGTTGAGAACAAATTCCTTGGAGTGTCGTAAAAAATAAAAATAAAATCCACTCATAGGATATTCTAATGGGTTCTTGATTTGGTCTTATTTCTATTATTGGGAATATCCAGTGAAACACGTGATCAATCCCAGATGCGAGCCCAATTAGATGTACACAACGAGGTAGCCGATTACAGCTAAGGACCGCATGATGCCCGTAGGTAGACTCCGGTTAAGGGGCTTGAGCTTGGGTTTGTGTCTTACTTCCCTTCAATTGCAATAGAAGTATTTATAAAGTCCTTGGTGATGTCAAGACCTACGTATCCCCGTGGGATTCGCTGGATTCACCGAAGGATCCTTATTTGAATAAGAATATACCTCTAAAAGTATCATCGAGCCCGCTTCGGTTGGCGTGATCTTTGGTAGGATTGTATTAAATCTTTCCTTTCTTAGCTCGAGACAGAATTCTTTCTGGGATTTTTATCTCACCCTCTGGCCGTAGTCGATCTAGTCAGCTCGAGAGATTATCTCCCACTGAAACCTGTCCTTAAGCGGCTTAACTCAAGGTCAGCTTAGGGCACTTCCTATGCAGTGGACCAGTTCAATTTTACCCACAATAGTGCCCCCCCCCCCCTTCCGATCTCATCTTACACGTGCTCGGGAAGTAAGAGATTAAACTGGTTTGAAAGTGCAGAAATCGAAATTCAAATTTCAAGCAACCTGGTTTTTTTTCTTAAAAAAATTTTTAAATCGAGATCGGGTTTGTCGTTTGTTGGCGAACGCAGAGCCGAAAAGTCAGCGCCTAGCGTGAAATTCAAAAAAGCATGATCATTGTCAGATTTCGAACGAAACATGAGTTAACGGCTTTCATTTGGGCCGTCATACTTTTGCTCGAATGAATTCCATATCGCCACATGAAGCAACGCATCCATCGAAGCGTCACCTCAGGCTTTTGTGCTGACATGTGGCATTGTTCAGTAATAAACATGCGGTCATGGGGCTGTATAAATACTCTGGTCCTCCCTTCTATTCATTTGTTTGATTTATGAAACCTGAGCTCTGTCGACCAGCGTCCGGTCTTTACCTCGACCGAACAGTTGTTTGCTTCTCAGTGTCTGCTACTTCCACGTTTCCGTGCTGGAGCATTCTTCCGGTACGCCATAGCCTCTCTCATCTCCGTCTTCATTTCTCTTCTTTTTCCTTTTCTAATGTCTTCTAAGGTGGACTCTAATGTAGCTACGATCTATGACCGCTTCTAGGAGGAGTCAATTAATGGCGTGTCTGACTCCTGGTCCCCGCCTGTTGCTAAATCATATGTGTTTGGTCCCCTGGGGCCTGCTCCCCCCTCTATTGAGTCTGACCATTGGAGATCCCCTTCTCTCACCGAGGTGGCGCCACCAGTCGAGGCAACCTCCTGTTCCTCTGGTGACCTTATTTTTATCGCTGACACCTTTGCGTCACAGCTGAGCATAACCAACCTGTAATCCCTTATGTTAGGGTTTTTCATTCCCAACTCGGTGGGACTTCGTCTCCCACGAGCTAGGGAAGTTCCTAGTTGTCCTCCCAAGGGAGAGGTTGCCTTGTATTCTTCCTTTTTTTTCCTGTGATCTTTGCCTGCCACTCCACCCCTTGGTGAGAGAGATTTTGCATCATCTTCGGGTCACCGCCGGTCAGTTAAACCCGAATGTCTGGCAAGCTATCTTCGGTTGCTGCATCGTATGGAAGTTGATCGAAAACTTTGAGCTCACAATGAATGAGCTCCTCTACTTGTACCAAACCAAGAGCAGCCCAGGTTAGAATGGTTGGTACTATTTTTCTTCCTGGCTAGGCAAGGGTCAGGTCATTATTACCAACAACCCTTCCTTTAACAAGGGATGGAAGGATAAACGGTTCTTTGTGTCAGGAGAGTGGGAGGCTTCGTTGGTGGAGCTGGAATTTGAGGTCTTGGGTTTTGACCACTTTCACACTACTAGGTCGGAAACACCCTAAGCTGCTTTACTTGTATTATATAGATTTTCACTCACTCACTCACTCATTCACTCTCTCTATTAACGTCATGCTCTTCTTTACAGCCTTTTCCCAATCACAACCTAGCTTGTTCATGTACCATCAGCACCAGATTAGGATCACTCGAGATCGACCTGCGAGGCGGGATCATCAAAAGTTGGTGACTCCCTCATTACTTCATCAGCTTGGCTTTACCCCTATTGGTGAGTCTTGTCATTTCTTAGCTTCTTACACGGTTATCATGAAGGTTGCACTCTAACCTACTTTTTTGTTATTTCTTAAAGAGATGTCAGGTCACCTATAGTTGAAAAAGTAAAAGATGTTGGCTACTACCGAGATGGAGCGGTTGAAGGTTGCTGCTAAGAAGGTGGCCTTGGCCATTGTGGTTCAGCCCTCTGCTGCCAATTCTCCGCTAGGCAGGTCTATTGCTCGTGCGGTAGAATGGCTACTAGTCAAGATAGCCTACGAGATTTCTCCCCTAGTCACTAAGGCAAGGGCCGAGACAATTGTTGCTCCCACAAAGGGCCAGGCAGCAGCCAGTGGCGAGGTGGCAACTGCTCTAGCCCATTCCCCTCCATAGGACACTCAACTGAGGGAGGTTGTGGACCTTTACGCGCCTCCTCTGTATGTTGAGCAAACTCGGGCCGAGGCAGCTCAAGCCAACGAAGGTGTATCTGAACAATAGAGTTTTTTTTTTTTTTTTTTTTTTTTTTTGGGGGGGGGGGGGGGGGGGGGGGGGGGGGAGTTCCTCTTCTTCCATCCCTAGACACTTAACTATGCTGGTGAACTAGGGTTGGGACTATGACCCCAAGGAGGAAGTGAACTCGATGTTGTCCTTCCATCCCAACCTCTTCCTTGGGGCAATGATGGCCTTGCATGAGTCTGTAGTTGTAGTGTTGGGGTCGGGTTGCCTTTTTTTAATGTGGACCATGAAACCTACAAACTTGCCCTAGCTAATGCTAAAGGCGAATTTTCTCGGGTTGAGTTTCATTCGGTATCTCCTCCGATCCCAAACGTCTCTTTTAGGTTCGCCACGTGGTCCTTGGCCACAGTGCTCTTAACGAGCATGTCATCTACGTAGACCTCCATGGTCTTCCTAATTTTCTTAAGGAACATCTTATTCACCATCCTTTGATATGTTGCTACGACATTTTTCATCCTGAAGGGCATTACTCGATGGCAATACAACCCCCTGTCTATGATGAAGGCAGTCTTTTACTGGTTGTGCTTGTGCATGCCGATCTAGTTGTACCCTGAGTATGTGTTCATAAAATGAGGAGTGTGTACTGAGCGGTAGCATCTACTAACTGGCTGATCCTCGGCAGTGGGAAATTGTCTTTTGGGCAAGTCTTATTTAGGTCAGTGTAGTCCACACAGACTTGTTATTTTCCACTGGCCTTTTTCACTAGCACCACATTGGCTAGCTAATTGGGATAGTGCACTTCCTCGATAAAGCCGACCTCGAGGAGCTTATTGACCTCCTTATTGATTGTCGCATATCCTTTCGATTTGAATGCTCATCTTTTTTCTCGGACAGGCTTGTGGTTTGAGTTTACGTTCAATCAATGGACTATGGCTCTCAGGTGTATCCCGGGCATGTCTTGGTGAGACTAAGCAAATACGTTAGCGTGTTCTCTCAGCAGGTCATCTATCTCATCCTGGAGTTGAGGTTCAAGTAACAACCCAACCTGGACCGTCTGAGATGGGTCGACGTCAGAGAGTAGCACTGAGATGAGGTCTTCTGTAGGTGATCCTCTATTGGTAGTCTCCTCCCTAGGATCGAGGGAGGTGACTTGTATTGTCTGTTGTTACTGCACCCTTCCTCAAAGGGCTGTCAAATAACATTGTCGGGATTCATGCTGGTCACCCCATATCCTACCGACCCCATGCTCGGTTGGGAATTTCATGATGAGGTGATAGGTGAAGACAATGGCCCGCATGACATTCAATGATGGTTTGCCCAGAATTACATTGTATATTGAGTAGTCTACCATAGTGGTGACTTGGTTGGAGCCCTCTCTCATCATCACTGGTAGAAGGACGCTTCCTTTTGAGGTCACCTTCTCCCCTGTGAAGCCAAGTAGAGGGTTCCTCACAAGTCGTAGTCTCGATCTTCCAACTCCCATTTGGTCAAAAGTGGCAATGAGCAGAACGTCTGTCGAACTACCTATGTTGACCAATATTCGATGTACGTTGCGGTTGGAAATGGTCATGGTGACCATTGGTGCATCGTCATGAGGGTGTTAAATCCCCCGAGCATCTTCCTCTATAAAGGTGATAATACAAGAGTAAATCTTGGGCTCTTTCCTGGGTTAGCTGGTGTGATTTTCTGATGTTCTTTGTCAGTAGTGTAATGCCCTGAACTTTTCAATACCCGAGTATTGAAAGTTCTCAAGCGTTACTATAAGAATTTAACCTATTATGTACATGTGTATGGTACTAATCTAGCTAACCTAACATTACATCTATTTCGCAATGCGAATCCGACCATTAGGAATAGTCTCCATTCACAAATCAAGCCATCTGACCGTTAATTTTAAGACAAGACCAACCATCATTTGATTTGATGTATATACCCTCCCTTAAATGAATTGGCTAATAACTCTTTATCCGTAATGATTTAGATGCAAGTTCGTTTGTAAGAATGATTTAGAAAGGTGCATACAACCATGTAGAACCATTAAATTTCACAAAACTCTTAGATTAGAAATAATTATGAAAATGCCATTAACCTATACCGTGAATTCTAAATCACAAGGTTTTCACGATCTGTTTGATGAGAAACCTTATACCATGCTTATATATATATATATATCACAAATTAACCGTACATGTCAAATTTCATCCCTTAGATCAGCAAGACCCATAGTTAAAACAAACATCCACTTGATATGGACCACCTAAGCTTTCGATTTGTCTTATCTCCGGTCAGATGACCCAGATAGGCCCATAGAGTATCGTGGATGGAGCAGATTCCTCTAAAACATCACCATGGACCCCAACCTCATATCGGGTATACAAAACAGGGTGTACACCGGTGGCACACCGAACCCAAATGCCAGTCAAACTGGGTTTGACTCGATATCTCCCACCCGAAGAGGAAACTTTCTCCTCTCCTTTTGGTTTCCTTCCCAGCGGATGGACGCAGTCCATTTTACATGGTCAGTGGCCCACCACCATGGACCACCTCAATGATCCGAACCGTACATCGTGTTAGGGAGCTCGGGCTGACCAAAACCATGACGCCCTTTTGCATTCATGCACACACATGTGCTCACAGTGACAGGAACAAGTGGTCGGGCGTGCGAGCGTGTTTGTGCTTATAACCACCCCAAGACAGATCCATCGTGATCTGAGTGGGCCACCTAGTGCCAATCCAACTTGTCCAAACCTGAGGAGCGGGGAATCAAACCCTCCTCAAGATGTTCGAAAGAGGAAAAAAGGAAATAAGGAGTGTTTCGCCGTTTCGGCACGCGTGTTAACTGCACCATGTGAAAAATGCATTCGCAACAGAAACACTTACAAGGATGATTAGACCATCGATCTTGTGGGCCAGGGAGCGTTGAATGACAATCCTTGGCCGTCCGGAAGAGCCTTTTCGAGCCAGGATTGGCTGAAGGCAGATCTGCCATTAGTGTAGAAACTATCTTCCACAAGCGGATGTCGAGTGTTAATCATAACAATTAACACCATTCTATGATGAAGACCATATACGAAGAGGCCCACCTGGACATGATCCAACCTCTGCAAGAACGACAGAAAGAGATCTGAGAAAAACAAGAAATGGAAAAAAACCACAAACTGCACTTGTGCAATCTGTTCGCACACGATTTCGTCCAAGCGTACAAGTTATGCAGAGTCAATATTGGGGGCCTGAGTCTTTATAAAAACCCCTCACTATCCGTGGAGGATGCACACATCCAAGAACACACACACACAGAGAGAGAGAGAGAGAGAGGAGAAGAAGAAGAAGAAGAAGAAAATGAGAGAAGGGGAGAGTGAGTTTGAGAGCGGCTGTCGAGCTTGAGTTCGAGTGAGGCATGGTTTGGGTACTACTGGACGTTTCAACCTAAGGAGGAAGAAAAAGAAAGAGAAAGAGAAAGAAAAAGAAAGAGAAGGAAAGAAAAGAAAAGAAAAGAAAAAGAAAGAAAGAGAGAGGAAGAGAGATACATAGCAGGGAGAAAAGTTGAGCCAAACAACTCGCTGAGTGGTGAGTCGAAACGTCAGGTATACCCACGTCTAACCTTCTCCTTCTCATACTCCTTTTCTCCTTCCTCTCCCAATGCTCCGACCTAGAAATTGAACCAAAGAGATTAATTAGTCTAAATCAAATCTAACCATCCAAATACTTAAATACTAAATTAAAGGCCAAATCCTTCAACACATACCCACGTTCAAGGAAAGGACAATATTAGAGGTGATTATTTTATCTTTGATTTAAGTTAATATGAATTATCTTATCTTTTACCTGTTCTCATGATTGTCTCTCTGCAATTATTTAATCTATCATTAACAATTATTTACCCTTGGGATTATGGTGTGATGTTAATTACGAGTGATCTTTTTGAATTTATGTGGGGCGATGGATACAAGCCTTGCCTTTGCCTTTATCAATTTTGTTGAGTTAGCCCTTGCTACTCTTCTTTTTATTGGGTTGGCCATTACCACTCCCCTCTTTGTTGAGTTGGCCATTGCCACTCTTCTTTTTGTTGAGTTGGCCCTTGCCACTCTCCTCTTTGTTGAGTTAGCCATTGCTACTCTCCTTTTTATTGGTTTGGCTATTACCACTCCCCTCTTTGTTGAGTTGGCCATTGCCACTCTTCTTTTTGTTGAGTTGGCCCTTGCCACTCTCCTCTTTGTTGAGTTAGCCATTGTTACTCTCCTTTTTATTTTGTTAGCGTTGTGCTATTACCTTTATGGCTTGGGTATGTGTCTTGGTATTCCAAAATCTCCATAATTTGAATTATTTATCTATCAATGCAAGTGATGTGTTAAAGGTATCACAACTAGTGACTCAATATTCATCGTGAACGTAATGTGGTAGAGGCCTTCTTGGTCGGCACGTAATTTCGTGGGTTGGTTGGCGTGGTGCACAATCGATGTAAGTAAATCGCCATGCGTGTTACATCACTTTTCGGGATTGGATGTCATAAATAGCCGCTCTATGAACACATTGTGTTCATGGACACACTGACGAATATCTGTAGTTATGGGATGTGGGTCGAGTCACATTTTCTATGAATTATATTTTACATTATGATGATCACTACGTATGATGAGCTGCACACACTTTGCTAGACATGTATTTCATGTAGGTTGTTTGCGCATAATGATACTTCTCGTAGTAGTGCAGTACATAACGTATCAGAACCCTTACATCACTTTTCTGAATCTCTTGAATTATTATTAATCTTAAAGGATAAACATCACTATGAGTAGGGCGTTGACCCTCTTCAACCATACAGATGATGTGGGTGATGTACAGATTGAAGACCTAGAGGACCATCTCTCTATGGAAGATGATACTTAAAGAAAAAGAAATAGTTTTATGATCTAGTTTTATACTTTCGCTGTAAACTCGATAAATGTAATAAGCTCCCATTGAGAGGGCATTTGATTATTTACTGAATTCTTTTACTCGGATGAAATAATCAATATAGTCGATTTTATTCTCATGAATGTTACCTTCATGAATGTATTTAGATGTGATCTAAATGAAAAAAATAAGATGCGATTTTTAAAGCATCCAATTTATACATTATTAACACCTAGTTTTCTCGAGCACGAGTATAATCTCCGGAGCCTTTCCCGAGCTTGCCTCCTTTAGTCCAAAGTATAACGCAAATTTAACTCGGTAACCTCCATGGGTTCTGGGGTCTGCGTTGAGGCGATAATGCTCCTCATAGGTAGGGCTTTCCCCTGGCGTGGCTAGGGACATGATATTATTGGGTGGGATTACTTAGCAGCTGCTTCTACCTCTTCTCGTTATTTAGATGAGGATCCATGTTGCCTTTCCAATAGTTTCATAATACGATCTACATTGCCGGCCGGGGCTCTCACTTGATTCTCGAGGGAGATGAGCTGTTTACCCCAATCGGGACCTCTACACTACCTCTTGCGAAGGTAGCTGAGACTAGGGCATTGACTACAAAGCCTAGCTTCATTGGGCTGAGCCCCGTGAGTAGACTCGGCCACGACCAGGACTTTTCCTTTTCTCTTGCCAACAGGGGAAGAGTAAATAGTGGCTTAAGTTGGAGATGGTAAGAACTTGGCTTTACCGTCATTTCCACATATGGCATCAATATGCTATTGCCAAAATCTGGTCGAATAGATGTGATCAATCGCGGAGGCGAGTCCACCGATAGACTTACATATAAATAAGAAGATGTAGACAATGGGGAGAGCCTATGATGGCTGTGGCTCCTCAAATGCCTAAATCAGGTAGGTAGACTCAGGTTAAAGGGCTTGAGCTTGGGTTTGTTGTTTTACCTCCCTTTGATTATAGTGGGGGTACTTATAGGGTCCTAAGGCGGTGTTGAGACCTACGTATCCCTATGGGATTCACTGGAGGATCCTTATTTCGAAAGGAATCTACCTCTAAAAGTATCACCAAGCTTGCTTCGGTCGGCGTGATTTTCAGGTAGGATTGTACAAAATCTTTCATTTTTCAGCTCGAGGTGGGATTATTTCTGGGATTTTTGTCTCGCCTCTGGCCGTGGTCGATCTAATTAACTCAGGAGATGATCCCCCACCGAGCCTTGCCCTCAAGTGGCTCAGCTTTAAAAGAGGCAAGTTAACAGTCCTAGAGGGGGGGGGGGGTGAATAGAACTATGCCAAATAAAAATTTCGAGGTACTGAAATAATAAATAAATCAGAATAAATCACTAATCTCAATAACAATAATATTGAGAAATTGATTCAAACTTTGTTCATAGGACAACCTTACACCAAAAACAAAATTTTAGGTAGGACAACCTGATTTCATGAACGTAGTAAGGATCAAGACCACAAACTAAGCAAGAGACTAGAGAGAGCTATTTACTACAAGCATTCACCACATAAGTATAAACAAATTACAATCATTCACCACAGATACACAGCTTAAACCATTCACCACAAACACTAAGAGTTATAGTGGTTCGGTGTGTACACCAACTGTTCTCAAACAGCCACACCTACTCCACTCCCAATAATCATAACCCACGTGATATTGGCGTTCACTAATAAATATGGTTTTCACAGGTTTACCTTAAAACCTATACAGTTGTGTTTTTAAATGGGCTATCACAAACAAAGCTCCACGCTGAGATTTTCTGGCTATCTTAGTCAAAATCAATACATGAGATTTTCTAGATATCTCAAAGAAACCAAAAAACAAAAGTACAGAACGATACTTATCTTCTTCTTGAAGACCTTCTTGATGTAGCCCGTAGAACCGCTTCGTTTGATATAAAATGTTTAATGTCCAGTAATACAATCAAGGGTTCTAGGTTTTAAATTGATTTTAAATTAATTCAAACCTTAGGCTACTTATTTAAATCCTTTAGATCTCAAAAGAAGAGTGATTATAAAAGTAAGATTCATAAACGAGAGATCAAAGAATCAAAACAAAAGCTATATAAACAGAAATATAAAATACCGTGCAATAGCTTGATGATAGTGGAGACTTCTCTCTTTCTAAATGAAAGTTTTTTATAGCTTAGATTGGTAATTTTGGAATAAGAGAAGGCCTCTATTTATAGGCTGAAATGCTGTTGCTTCGACTCGTCTAAGGTCTCATTTAACTCGTCTAAGAACTAACCAAATTTTAAATTTTGGGCGCGATCGAATAAAATAGTTCTTCGACTGGTCGAAGGCCTTGCTTAACTGGTCAAGGGCCCTGTTCGATTGGTCGAGCACAACCTTCGATTGGTCGAGGGTTCTAAAATTTAGTTGTTGGACTTCGAGTCAAGCACCCTTCGACTGGTCGAAGGTGTCTCTTCGATTGGTCGAGAAACCACTAGAAATATCCATTTTTTGAGTTTGAATCTTGGACTGGTCGAAGATATACTTAGACTGGTCGAGCCATAGATTGGTCGAGCCATAACTTAGACTAGTCGAACCAAGGTTTAGACTAGTCGAATTAAAGCCTAACTAAAGTATAAAAACCAGTATAAGTTTAACATTTCAAAGCACCTAAGTCTAAGGTCTTTCTAAGGTCATTTATACTTGAGAAAACTGGACATTGAAGTGTATAAGATGAATCTTCTACTTGAAGGTGGAGCTTGATCTTCTACTAGAAAAGTAGTAGAACTTGAATACTCTTTGGCTTGAATTATTCATGACTTCAACTTGTGCTTGTACTATCCAATTTCATGGTTTGTTCTTGAAGGTGAACTTTCCATCTTTCTTGAAGGTAAACTTTCCATCTTGCTTCTCTCGAAGATTCACTTGAAGGTCCATTTGAAGGTCCATTTGAAAGTTCATTTAAAGGTGAACTTTTCATCAATTAAGATGTTTTGTCTTATCAAAATTTGACAAACAAAAGTGTGCACGACACTTACAATCTCCCCCTTTGTCAAATTCGTGACAAAACACTTAGTACAACAATCACAAAATAATGTAGCTGAAAGTTCTTGAAATTTCTTCCTCTGCTGCTACTCCCCCTCAATGAGAGCTTCAAGCTTCTCTTTGCTTTGTACCCTTCTATTTCACCTATAATATATACTCCTAATGCACAATTCCAACAAGTATTGCCATTCATTATTTAGATCAACCATTCATCATCATCAAAATACTATTTTCTCCCCCCTTTTGTCACAAATTGACAAAGGAAAGAGTATCAATGTGAACATATATATGAATGAATCTTCAGAATAAGAACTAGATAATTATAACTGAACCACGAGATAAACATTATCATTAGGTTCAGCAAGGAGTAAAGCATTAAGAGAGTAAAAAGATGGAGTATGTCTCACGAGTTTAACAAGTTAAACACATAGTTAAAAGTTATAATCCCAACATGAAAGAAAATCAAATTAACCAAATCAGAACCAGAGGAGGATGGAGGAGGTATAGATGGGTCAATCTGGTGAAGTCCTTTAGTAATGCGATGAAAGTATTTATGCATATACTTCATTGAGGATCTATGACTTTCAGCCAGATTGTCCTGAGATACCTTCCATTCAACAACCTTCTCCTCTAGGGATCGAAGCCGATCATCAACCTGAGAAGGCTGAAAATCAGGATCAGCTTCATCGTTTGATTCTATCTCAGTAAATATGTCATTCATAGTCGTGTCTGCAGGCAAAGGTGCTTCCTCTTCTTCTATATCATCCTTGTCTCACTGACCGAGGAGGTACTCCAAGTTCATCTTGTTAATATTTGTGTTATCAAAAGGTAGAACTGTGTAACGCCCAGAAAATCGGGGGTCGAGCAAAGCTCTACTCCCGAGTTCCAACGCATCACTTATGTAACATGGATAATGATATTTTAAATGTCGTCCATATCAATGTATTAAACATGAGTGAGATTATACTGAAACAACATATCATATTCCAGAGTTAATGTAATTAGGCAAGCGGAAGACTGTAGTAGATATCTAAAGTATATAAGTGTTTCACAACCTCCAGAGTATGAGTATGTTACCAGGCTGAATATATACATATATGGTTCCAAAATTTACAAATCATCAAAGTGTAAATGTCTAACTAATCCATAAGTCCCTGTAATCCTGTCAAATCAGCACGAGTCTACATAGACCTGTTTGAGAGCTGAACATAGGAGAATCCTTTCTCCCCGCCTACGAAGTCTAACTCCGCTGTATAGGCTTTGCCATCACCTGCATTTAAACCAGAGTCTGGGTGATATTTTAAAACACCGTCCCAGGTGGGAATGAGTAGCTAATTCAGTGGAACTATAAAGCAAAGGTTAACATGTTATCAATTCAGTCAAGCAGTAATGATAAAGCAATACAACAATTAGGTCCTAACTGCTCTTGTTAATGCAAGGATGATATGTTATAATGATGCATGCCCTCGCTTGCACTCCCTTTGCGACATCATCTCATGATAGCGGCATGCACCCCTTCCTCTATGCTCAACTCCAACGCCAACGGCATATGCAAATGCTATGCATGTACGTGATTAGCCAAGTTTTTAATTAGACTTATTCATATAGCAGGTTTGGGAAGCTAAGGTACCTCCCCTTTACATCATTTGACCCAAACGATGATCCATCTAGGGTCGTTAATCCTAATTAATCACAAATGATAGGCAAGTTATAGGGCAACGTCATCCCTGAAGAGGCTCGTCACCATTAGCGTAAGCCTTAGCTTATACTCGAGGTCACTACGGGGAGGCTCGTCGCCCTAGCGTATGCCGACAGCTCGACCACAGTGTCTCATACACCATGCCCGGCTCATGAGTCTTAGCAGATCGAGGTACCAAGGTTAAACAGGCTTTTACTGGTAAGTTTGGTACCTTAGGTTCAAGCAGTAGCGTCCATACATGGCGAACATATATTGGGCCAATCGGGTTACTTGACAAGCTCGACTGATACGAGTGTATATTGAATTAATCGACATAGAGCGCATATGCACTCCTCGTGGCCTAACCACTGTCGATAATCAGCGTATGACTCGGATTTCTCAAACGTATCCATCGTGGCTAAAATAGTTCAGCCACTAATCATAAATCATTACCGATTACCTGGACTATATCATAGCCCCAATCACACTTCAAATACAATAGACATTCATACGTGCTAGTCAAAACAACATGTAGCAACCAATTCAAATATAAATCTCATATAAACATTTTAACAAACACATAGAGTACATGTTATCATACATAGGCATTCATTCATAAATCACGTAGTAGCAAGATAAATTACATAAAGGAAACTGTAACTATAGACAAGGTACTTGAGAATCCCATCTCAATGGCATCATTAAATATAATTCAGCAAGCATTTACTCATTCAGGCATTTTATCAAACACTTAGACTACACATTACTAATTACATAGACTAGATTAGTTACGACATGAACTATAACAATTTCCTATACAACGTAGGTTATAAAGCGTATAACAAACATGGATCTTAGATTAGAAATCATGACAAGTATAAATCAGGATTTCACACTCATTCAAACATTTTATCAAACACTTAGGCTACCCTTTACTCAATATATGAATTAGGTTAGTTACGACATATATTATAGCAAATCATCACACATAGTAATCATAATACCGATGATAACCATGAATCCTATGTTTACAGTCATGACGAATAGAAATCATAATTTAATACTCATTCGAACATTTCAACAAACACATGGAATGCGTCTTTGAATTTAACATAGTTCACATATGTATAATATATACAAAGCATCGTAACTAAGATCATATGGCAGCAATCAAGTCAGGCATAAATCATTAGCTGACATCGAAAGCCTTGAAAACCATAACCTAAATGTTTATAGTCCACACCTTTCACCGGTAAACTCGTAATAAACTCAGTTTAAACATTAAGTCCTCGTTTACGGCACAACGACAACCTATAACATGAAATAGGTTAGCTACTTCACCATTTACTCTATTTGAATCCCTAAAAATATATTAGGGTTAGGATTTCTTACCTAAAAATGGTATCGAAATCGCCGGTATAGTGACACGGAAGCGATGGTTAAACACGTGGAGTGGCAGGGATGAATCCCTACAACAATCCCTCACTCTCTCTCTTCTTCTCTCTTTTCTCTTCTCTTTCTTTTCTCTTCTATCTCATAGGGTTGAAATTCATATGGAATGAGAGAGGGGTGGGTTTAGGTTTTTATATAGGTCTAGAATTGATCTCAATGGCCCTAGGGCCATGGTATACTTAGGTTATAGCTAAAAGTTGGTTGTTTCGAGCTAATGGAGCTCATCTGGAGGCTCCTTTTCTGCATACGGTCTAGGAAAAGTTCCCTTGTAATGGATCTATGCCAGTTTAAGTTTTCAGTCCGATCAGATTTACCGATCGATCGCGGAGGACCAGTTTTAGTTCAACGATCATCGTTACTCGATCATGGCCACAAGTACACTGACCTGTGCAAAAAAAATTTCCTGATCTGAGGGTGTATTTGGGTCAGATTCTAACAGTCAGAAACCTTAAATTTGGCTCGTAGGTGAACGGCCCAAATCACTTAAATCTGAGTTCATATTCTAAAGGTATTTGCGTTTCTCACACACTTCACTCCGGGTCCAAGTTGTACGTTTCTGGATACTATTTTCGAGATGGTTGTCAAGCCTAGTAAGGCTTGCATAACCGTATAGTTTTGCGGTAATCGGACTTTCGACGCGCGGTCCAGATCTGATACGGAGTTTCAAGATGCTCCCGAGAGCAACTGGGTTTTGAGATTGATCCTAGATTTCTAGCTAATGTTGGGTTAACGATTTTAATAGTTTTGGGTCTTACAGTTCGTATAGAAAGTGGTTCAAGCCAATTCCACTGATTGTTTAGTTTAGTACTTAACTTAATTATGCCCTAATAACGACAGAATATGGTCCTGGGGCAGTTCTACACCCCTTTCTGGCACTTTTAGTTAGTATATTATTTTAATTATTTTTCTAGTAGTTCATCATTAATTCTACTTCATTTTTATCAAATTTCATTATATTTCATGTTGTAGAAAAATTCTAACAATTCTAGAAGTAGCAGCTGTCCAAACTAATAATTTTCGGACAGTTATCACAATGACTAATATTTAACTATATTAAATTTTTTATTATATTTTTTACTTATTTTTATATGAAACAAAACTTATTAAGCTTCAATCTGAATTTTGAATAACCTAAATCGGAGTTATATTGACGGAGATATGACTTTTTGAAGTCGGGCTGAAAATTATAGAAAATGAGGCAGAAAACGGGCCGCCTGGCCCGTTGGACGGCGAGGCCTCGCCGTTTCGGCAATGGCATTACCGACTCACTGTCCTATTTGGTGGTGGTTTCACCACCCGATATTTGAAATGCGTGTATTTCGCGAACCGGAATGATTTATTTGACATGCAATATATGAATTTGGGGGTAGGAGAAGCTGATCTATCCAAATAGCCTACTTATTTTGTGAGATTCCAAATGGTTAATGGTTAAAAATCCATTTTATTTATTTATTTACTATTTATAATAATTTTTAGTTTAAGCATTATTCTTCATCATCTAAACTTTAGGATTTGTGTCTAATATGAAAGTACTTAGAAAATTTTAAAGAATAAGGTGGTGAAAGGTAAGATTTTGAAGGAAATGGGTTAAAAAGGGATTTTAGACTTTGGGATTGAGTTCTGAGAAGTTAATAAGGTGTTAGGATCGACCCATTGCCTAAGGATATCTAATTCCAAGTGGCAAAAATTCGGAGTGTTACAAAATGTCTTAGGTGCCTCAGTAGAAGGAATGGCAACATCGTAATGGATAACAAGAGTTGTCATGAAATATGTAAATGAGATGGAACCATGACCCGGATGTATACGAAATTGAATGATTAAATAACATATCAAAGATGGAATACAGATAGGTAAGCCAGATGCAACGACATGAAGAACATTAAACATAAAGGGAGTAAGTTCAGACTTATTCCTGAATCGAGGATACACATTTGAAGTAAAAATCTGATGAAGTACTCTGAATCTAGGAATCATCTGGGCGTCACGAAGAGCATTACCAGAACTCCATTAGGCATTAAACCGACATAGTTTTCGGGTAATCTCCTAATGCTCAGACTCATACATTCTATCTGCAAGTGGAGGAATGGGTATGCCTTCATCATTTACATACACATCAAACAATCTTGAGATTAGGTGCTTGTCAACTGGAAATGTCCCTTCTCTAAAATTAATAGAGAATATAAGGTTTTCAAGAGACAATTCCCCTATTGATGCATACATTCCTTGAACGATGAAGCGGTAAACCGTTCCACCCTAACCCAGAATATTTTTCCAACCGACGGCAGACAAGATGGGCAAGAGTTTGAATGGAGCAATGTGATCAAGATTCAAAGTCTTTTCTATGATTATATCTCTAGTGCGGAGATCCCTTACATGCTCCGAATCTTCTTCGGGAGCTCTTAGGGTTCTCACCCTAACTGGAGTCATCCGGGAGGAGGAGCCACTAGGGCCCTTGCGAGAAGCCTTACTCTTAGACCGAAGCTCCATGTAGAGTTTACAAAAGAAGATGTAAGTGATGGGTTTGGCTTAAATCAGATTTTTGCCCAAAAACCCTCTATGGAAAGGATGCAAATCTCAAATCAACTACAAAATGAAGATTAACTAACATACAAGAACCCAAATCTAGAAGGAAATAAAAAATAAAGCACTTACAATGACTATATAAAGATGGGTTTAAGGAGTGGAGCCACGACTAGTCGAGGAAGATGAAAGAAATGACATGAAAAAGGTATTTTCCCTCTTTTAATGGGTTAACCCATGGTTCACGACCGGTCAAGTGCTGTCCATGACTCGTTGAGGGTCGACTGGTCGAGGACGTACTTGATCCATCGAGCAAATGGAAAGAGATCTCATTTTTATCATTTTTAAAATGTTTTGCAATTTTTATTTATTTTCAATAAAATAATAAATACACAACATGATTTAATTAATTAGAAATACACATACCAATATCATGTTTTAATTTGGAATATCTATTCCTGTCAAGCGGTTTAGTCATAATGTCAGTAAGCTGATTTTTAGTATGGATATATTCCAATGAAATGCTTTTATCCTCAACCAATTCTTGAATATAATGATATCTAATGTCTATATGTTTCGTATGAGAATGTTGAATATAATTCTTTGAAATATTGATTGTGCTAGAGTTATCACGATACAAGATCATTGTATCTTACGTAATTCCGTAATCAGCTAACATTCTTTTTATCCAAACTAGCTGGGTACAAGCATTATTAACTGCGATGTATTCAACTTCACCTGTAGATAAAGATACAGAACTCTGTTTCTTGCTGTGCTAGGAAACTAAGCAATTTCTAACATAGAAACATCCACCATTGGTAGATTTTCTATCATCAATGTTTCTTGCCCAGTCAGCATCGGTATATCCCGTAAGTTGTACATTTGTATCATGAGGATACCATAGACTGAAATTAGCAGTACTTGTGACATATCTGACTATATGTTTAACAACAATAAGATGAGATTCTTTTGGATCAGATTGATATCTAGCACAGATTCTAGCACTAAACGCAATATCAGGTTGTTCACAACCCCATGTGTAGGGTTGCGATGTAATAATAATCTCGGTAAGACCGAGGTCAAATCCACAGGGACTGAAACTTGTACATTTCTGAAATTAACTAAAAGTAGAACTAGAAGAAGATGTGAAACTAATTCTGAAGTATTTGAGAGAGTAATTGTGAATATATTAATTAAAATTAAAAATTTAAAGGTGGGACCTAGGGTGTCAAGGATTCGCTTGTAGTAATCAGGGAGCCCTCTTGCTTGATTCAAGTAACACAATTAGAATTGGAGTCCTATCCTATCCAATTGGAAAATATATCAATAAAACTAAATTTGAACTTCTATTGAAATAATTCTTAATGAAGGCAGAGATTCCATCACCAAACCATGCCCAAGAGACAATGACAAATAACGAGATTTACCAATCTCATAATCTCAAAGCAGGAGAATTGTGGAGATTAGGAAGGATTCCATCATCCTGCCATGCCCAAGGGACGATGGTGAACAACAGGACTTACTAATTTCACAATCTCAAATAAGGAAAAGAAGATACTCAAAGCTATTGCAGATCTGCTATAATTTGAGTCACAATAAACCATTAAAAATTGAAAGTATTCTTTAAATATCAAATTAGAATCCATGAAGTTCAATATAGACATGAATCAAAGCAATAGAAACATCCCATCATGCTATAAGCTTCACCTCTTAGCCTTAGTTAAGAGGTTTAGCCAACCATAGACTTGATTGGACCAAAGTCTCTTAAGAAAAATATGAAAACAACTAAGGAAGAAGAAGAAAAACTCTTGGCGATGGCTTCTCCACCATTTTGCTTCACTCTTTAAACCTTAGAAGATACCTAGGAACATCCTAAGGAGTCCAATTTATAGTTGTGGAACTCCAACTCTCACACCTAGTTGGAAAACTCTAGAAACTGCCTCAAATTTATGCAATTTGCTAAAATAGACTTCACTTTGCGTAATTTTTCAAAATAGACTTTACTCTGCGCAATTTCAGAAAATGACCCAGAGTTTCAGAATATGTTTTTTCATGACGATTTCAGGATTCCTTTTCTTTACTTCAAATCTTTGATTCTCTTCATTCCTTGGTTTTCTTGGATCTGTGGTATATGAATTCTTCAATTTATTCTCCTAAGATCCATCCCTTGCCTTGGTGATTCTTGAGCATCAAATCTATGCTTTTAGCAACATTTTCAATTCAAGCTCATAAATTTACCTTGCTACCAAACATGAGTAAAATAGAACATTAAGCATTATCATGTTCATAAAACCAAGATATAAATGTAGGATAATATGCAATATTTGACCCTCAACATAATCCCAACCAGCATTTTGCTAGTCCCGAGCAAAGTATGTGAAAAATATTTTGAGATCCTCAGGATAATTTCTATAAGCTCAAGTTGTTTTTTTTTTAAATTTATAAATTTAATAATCCAGAGAATAGAATTTTAAAATACCTCAATGTTGTGCATTACCTTCTCCTAAACTCTAGCGCTTTTCATAATCAAGTTCAAAGCATTAATCCTCCAATTAGAATGATTCCAAATATTGAGTTCTATGGGTGTATAATGAAGTCTAGACTTATCACAATCAAAGGTTCAATTCGTAACTTTCATGATAACATTGATAATTAAAAGAGCATTCAGGACAACTAAAACCTAAACCGAAACTTTCCTTACAGTTCATCTTTTAGTTCCTTCTTTTATTCCTCCAGCTTTTGATTTTTCCATCGATGGCTTTCACGCTATGTCAACCTTTTTAAAAATCTTTAATAGGTAGCTCTTTTTGACGACAACTATTTTTTGTAGCTAGGTATTTTCTTTTTCCTTCTTTTTAATTCTTCTTATTAAACATGATGGACAAATTCCCTAAGTTGGTTCCTTCCATACGTAATAATCATCAAGTTAACAATTTAATAACACTTCAATGTGTAAGCTGGATGTGACATGTGAAATCATGACTTAATCAATGTTTAAAACTTTTAATTAAGGATCAATGACTTAACTTAATTTTGAGATCTCCTAAGTGACTAAAATCCAAGAGACATAATGCATCAACATTAAGTATCTTATAGTTTTAATTCATGGATTAACTGTGAGATCACTTAAATTTACAGAAATTTTAGAAAATTTTCTCAATTTTTCACAACTTCGCCCAAAGACTAAGAAAACAACTGATTAACCTACCTAATCCACACCCCAACCTAAAATCTACATTGTCCTCAATGTAAAAGAGATAAACATTTAATGCAAATGAGGCAACGAAAAGAAAAGGAAAGTGGTGGAAAGGTAGTACCCGAAGAAGGAATTCTGAAGTTTTTTTTTTTCCAAAATATCTCAATGTGAAGATAAGTTAGCACAAGAATTAAACCATCAGAAAGCAAACTTTCCTAAACAATGAAAAGTAAACTATCTTAAATGGTGAAAAGCATACTATCCTAAATGGCAAAAAGCAAACTATCCTAATCCTAAATTCTATAAAAGCAATAAACCTAACTAGGAAAAAAGGGGAAAGCTACTTAGTCATGTTACAAGGTTCCTCCTCCAGCAAGTATCTTGATAAATTTCTTAGTAGGTTTCCTAACAAGATCATTCAAAAGCCATTTTTGCAATAGGCTTGGATGCCCTGGAGCATGATTTTTCAGAGAAAGTTGTGGACCTCAGCATAAACTTTCCTTTTAATCTCCTGAGGTATCCAAAGTACATATGATTCACCTGAGATAGAGAAAGTTTCAGAGTTAGCTCAACATGGTGAATCAGAGACTACAAGTAGATAAATTTAACAGAAATTCTCAGTAGGTAGTGTAGTCTCAACATATTCGAAGTTTCAGGCTTTGGTTTAACTTTCAGCTCCTCCTCCCTTAATGGTAAACATTTAGGATCTGTGGAAGGAGGGGCTTCAGAATAAAGTTTCTCTTGGTCAGTAACTGTGAGACCCGACCTGAGTTCGCATGTGTGCATGTGTGTGTGTGAGTATGCATCTCGTTCATTTTGGTCTCGCGGTCCTACCGGTCAAATTCTGGCGACTCGCGACCCGTAGATTGTGTTTGCGATAATCCATGGGTCCGGTCACATAGACCTGACTCGGATTGACCCTAGACCTATGTCATCTCATTCGTATCATCGTTGCGGTTTCATCGATGCGTCTTGTGCGTTCATCCGACTTATAGATCAAAAGTTATGAGCATTTTATCATGTATCCCACTTTTGTACAAAAAAAATATGGACCACTTCCATGGCACAACTTCCCATGCACACCACCTACACACACTACACAATTGCATGAAATTGTCACCACCCATTCTAAACATCACCTAAACCTAGCCTAAGTATAGCAACTTTGTTATTGTCACCATAGGCCATCATTTGCTTTCTTACAACATAATCATTACTTCCTTACAAATCCTCTCTCTCTCTCTCTCTCTTCTCATTTTCTCTTTTATTTACAAAATTTCAGTAACTTGCTTCTCATCTTTCCTCCATTTTTCAGCCCCCTTCTTCCTTAATCTCCCACCATCTAACCTTTGAAACCCCATCTCCACCATTGATCCAATTTTCTTGGCGCTAGAGGATCTTAGTGTGGAAGTTTAGTGATCATCTTTGAGGTGGGTGAATATTCTTTTACTGAATTCCTTTCTTTTCTTTAATCTCATTATTTTTTCATAGATGGATCACATGGGACCTACCAATCCATGGTGGGGATCCCATTTGATTCCATGAATGTGGCCTTTTGGCCCATCCTACATGCATGTCATGATCCATGATGGGGCCATTCTCTATGGACCCCATCATGATGTATATAATGATCCACTCCATCTTAAGGTCATCTAAACCTTAAGGATCATGTTGGGATGACATCCCAACCATCCATAGCAATTATAGATCATGCATGTAGTGATTTTATGTTGCATGTATAATCAACGCAGTTGTATGGGTATGATTCATTCTTGGGAGGGCTCATTAGTAGTGGGGCCCTACCCCATGGCCGGATTGTGTTTTTCCTCCATCTTTTCTTTTCTGTCTTTATAGTAAATTTGATGTATGTGTGGCCCACTTGATGTGCCATGCAACTAGGCCTAAGTGGTTGACGTCTGGGCCCTCCTTGTTGCCCCATATTGTTGGCATGTTTTGGACAACCTTTGGGTTTGATTTTATGGATGATCTTGGAAAGGGCTTAGGTCTGAGAGTTGTGTAACCCATCTAGGTAGACTCCACCCTGAGGAAATGATGATTTATTTCCCTTTTAATTATCTTTTGGGGTAGTTTGGATAGCAACTTGTTGCTGTCCAAATCCGTCTGGACAGATTTTGGGCCAACTTAAGGCCAGAATTTAGGGCTTCTGGTGGGAAATTTTATACTAAATAAAATATAATTTTTTAAGATGTATATCCCAAAAGAGTGGCCCAATATGGGTACTTGCTAAAATTTTTGCTGTAATTCCAGCAAGGTTGCAATTTGGAAATGTAAGATTATAAAATAGTTTCTGATCAGGTGGGCCACTTTGGTGGACTCTACCTTATACTATATATATGTGGGGAGGTTTAAATTTAATTTTCCTAATTTTTGGATATCCAGGGCCCACCCCATTGGGTGTATAAGATGGGACCAACAACATTTTTTTTAACAGCTGATTTTTTCAAGAATACCCTGCTGTCCATAAATTGCGAGAGTTAAATAAAATATTTTTACTATCCAAAAAATTCTAAATTTTTGTAGGGAGGTGTCCTACCCATTGTAGGACCTACCTACAAAATTTCAGGGCTAAGGGATCGCATTTGGGCATCCAAAGAGGTGGCCCAACATACTGGACTGCTAGAAATTTCTGCTATGCGGTCCAGCAGCATAATCCCAAAAAATTAAAAATTTAAAAATACTTTCTAAGAAAGTGGGCCATATTTATGGGTCCCACCTTATTTTAGACTTGATAAGAGACCTTGAGTCCAAATTTCAAAATTTTTGAAGGCCCAGAACCCACCCATTTGGCTGGCTCAAATTCAAAACAGTTATTTCTATCAACATTTTACCCTGGACACATTGTAACTCCTGAATTTATTAAAATACTTTTGAGTATCTAAAAATTATTAAAATTTACAGAGAGGTGGTCCACCCATGGTGGGACCCATGTACAAAATTTTAGGACTAATGGACACCTTTACACACCATGACTAGGGCCAGATTAGCCCACCACGTTGGGATGTCCAGGTCAGTCCAATTTTTTAGATAGACTGTTTCGTTTAAATTAATTAAAATATTTAGGAATATCCAAAAATTCTGAAATTTTGTGGGGGTGTGTTCCACCCATGGAAGTTTCATCTTAGAAAATTTTAGACCCAATGGACATTCGAGCTGACCATGGTGTGGTCTGTAAATTGGGTCAGTTTTGGGCCAAATACCCAGGCCCGTAGGACTACCCACCATGGAACACCCCTACCTTAGGCTGTTGTTAGGCCTATATTCCAGCAGTATGGCCCACTAGATTTGAAGAGGATTTAAGTCAGTTATCTTAACATCTTAATTTTATTTTTGAGCTTAATTAGTGCGTGATTAAAGGCCCATTCCAATTGGATTATTCTTGGGCTAGTCTTCTAGTTAATGGGCCTTATAGCCTTGGTTGGGTTGGAACTTTTGATAGGCCCGTTGGACCCTTAGGTCCTATACTTACCATGTCATTGTGATGGGTCTTATGGGTCAAATACTCAAGTATTTGGGCCCTTGCTTGCCCTCTATAATAAATCCATACTTGGGTCGAGATGTGAGGCCTAACTTGTGTTAAATATAAGGATTTCTCATATGTTGGGATAATGGGCTGCCCCTTTAGGCCCACCACAATGAGTGAACCTATGACCCTTATGGTTGGGCCCTAACCTTACTTAAGGGCCCACTAGGTTGCCTATGTATTGGGCCTAGTGTAATGCCGACTAAGCCATGAATTAATTGTGCCTTGGACCTTTCTTTACATACGTAGCAAGCTACCTTTTGGGACCCAGTTGAGGTTAGATGTTCTCCTTGGTGGCCCTAAGGTAGGCCCATAAGGCCCTTATAGGTGGTTGAAGGCCCACCATGGACCTTGTTAGGCCTGTCTCCTCCTTGAGGCTTTATGATTCTCCTAGCTTGTGAGTTATCCCAAAGTATTGGGCCCCCACTAGAGGACTTCGCTTCTCCTTAGTACCTATCTATGGAGGAATACATTCTACAGGTAGCACACTTACATCATTGTGACCCATGTGCATCATCTGTGTGAATTGATTGCATTGTATGGTGGTCATTGAAGGATGGAGTTCCTCCCCTCGTGCACATTGAATGCTTGAAGCTTGTGCGTGATCTGTATGTATGACTCATGCATTGACATCGCATTTCATGATGATACTGCCCTTACTTCACCAGGGCCTTGCCTCCACAGGGACATTCGTGGATGGTCGTATGTGTGGACACCGAAAATGTTACTTGAGCATACAGGGTGCATAGGATGCCCATGGGTGAAATTCCTAAAACTTTCATGGTACCAAGGATCTACTCCAATGCCGTGACCGAGTGGAAACTATGAGCGCGCAAAGGTCTTATACCGTTAGGCCGAGACTCCCACTATCGTGTAGTCGGTTGGATAGGGGTCTGACCTTACCTGCCTGGTGTGAGGAGACATTGCTAGGCTGAGTCTAACCAGCTCGTAAATGGGTCCGCTACCTTTAGGCCTTGTTGGTGATTGGTTATCCACAGGCGGGTAGTGAGGTCTCTTATGCTCGTTTGACTGTGCGGTATGCTTGGATATGAGCATTGGCATTACTTACATTACATTAGCATTGGCTGTGTAAGCCCCTTCATGCATTGCCTTGGTATGGCTCCTAGTACTCATTGCATGGTATTCATGATAAGCCTTGGTAAGGATAGTGATATTCTCATTGAGCATGTTCTTTCCTCGTATCTCTTGCTATTCTTCTGTGCACCATTGACACACACTTTCACCACCCTCTAAGCTTCTATAAGCTTATGCACGATTGATGCATGTAGGAGACTCTAGGCAGGCGTCGTAGTAGCAGATCGTGGAGTAGAGTTGAGCACTGAGGACTCCAGTGTTGCTGATTTCTCTCTCTTTTCTTATTACCTTATGTATGTCCTTTTGGACCTGATGTAAGCTTCTAAAAGTTCAAATTCTTAGTGGATTTTGTGATGTGTGCCCCTTGTTATTCTCAGATGTACTTGTTGTAATCTTGGGTATACTCGTATTAGAATGATTATACTGTTATGAAAATCCTCCTTATATGATCCCAGGATCGGAACCTGTCTCAGGAGCTGAGAATGGGGTACTACGGAGGTTGTTGCGGCCAGAACCGACCATCGGGTTCCTTATGAGTCCGGTTACCGAGTCTAGGGTGTGACAGTAACAACTACCGAGGCATTGTTTTGCAAGGCATCCATTATTATTTTTATCATGGGATCATTTGAATTTACAAAATATGCCAAGTAATCTTCCAAAGAGTGGAAAGATTTAGTTGAGAGGGGATCATTTTCCACATTGAGGTCTCCGATGATATGCCCAGTTACTCCTTCATTATCTTCGAGAATTGAGTGAAGCGTGCTCTCTTGCCCTTCATCTTGGTGAGAATACATCATCACCGGATGTATCTTGCCTTGCCCTATATAGATAGATTGTGGATCAGTAGGTGCATTGATGTGGAAACTTTTTTCATTGATACTAATTAATAGAGGCTTTTTATTATCAAGGGATGACTGCTCAATTGGTGGCCTCTGTTGGGTAGTTTCAAATACTAGAGTCATATGAAGTGAGTCATCCATCTCCCTAATCAAATCATCATTCAAATAAGGGAAGTAGCCTATATATGCCTCAAAAGAGTTGGAAGGGTCAGTTGAAAGGGGCTCATCCTCAACATTTAAATCAGACATGTTAGATGAGTGGAAGAGATCATTATGGTCGACAACTTCCTATACCTCTTGATCATTTACCTGGGCCAAACTTGAGATCGATTCCAGGAGAATTTGGGCTGTAAACTCATGACTGTCATCCCAATACTCATCATCTTCTAATTCAGTGTAGTTCACAAGTGGGATGAGATCTCTTTCCTCACATTCTGTTTCTAGGTTGGGTTGAGGCTCGAATAAACTAGCCTCTTCCTCCTCATTGAAGCCAAGTGTATCATGTGAGTGAAGTGTGTCAGTATCATTATATTTGAAAGATACCCATGTTTCTTGATCTTTACTTTGGATAGTCGTTGAGATCGACTCTCCAGGAAATTAAACTATATGATCATTAACAAAATCCAACTCCTCATTCTCAATTTCAGTATTCTTCATAATCGCATCACGTGAACCTAACTGTTGTATATCTTTTATAAGTTCTTGTAATCTTTTGAGTGTGTTTTGCTGGATGAGCTCTAAAGTTTATGTAGAATTCTAAAGTGAATTCTCTTGGATCATTTCTTGTTAGATCTTAGAGGTATGGGACCCAAGAGAATTGTCACTATGATGCATTGTTGATTCAATTTCCCGATCTTGATGTTTCCACTGATCATAAGTAGGGAGTTGGGAATGAAGAATTGGATTGAGTTGAGACTGGGGTGAACTAACCTCCATTCGCTTATCGAGGCGCGATGTAAATACTTCTATCGTTTTTCTAATGGCAGGAAAATTGTCTGTGTAACCCTGAAGTGAATCCTCTTGGACGTTTCTGGTTGGATTTCAAAGGTAGAAGACTCAAGAAAATTGTCACTATGATGTATTGTTGGTTCATCTTTCCAATATTGATGTTTCCACTGATTATAGTCATACGGGTCATAGGTGGGAGAATTTGATAGTTGTTGATACATATTATCACCCATAATATAATCTCTCATTGTTTTCTTCTTGTTTGATGGGTGAAAATAATTTTCACTCCATAGTTATGATAACTCCAACACTTACGTATTGTTTTCTTAATCCGTGGGGTGTAATTATTCTCCCGCATATGATCGTATAAGGATTCCTTAACCAGTGGAGCATTGTATTCCGTTTGGTTCTCGATAATGTTTTCAAAATTTTTTTGAAGTGTAGGATGTTTTCTAATATAATCATCTGACAACCCTTCTGTAACGTCTCAGAAAATTTCGTACAAAGACCCAAGGACCACCTCAGGTAGAAATCACTCAGGACCAAATCCTTTAGAAATTAGACGAGTTTAACTAAGTGCTAAACTAGATTAGCTATGAAATTCGCTTGAATCCCTTTAAATACGATCTGTAAGACCCAAAACTTGTAGAATCATGGACGCTAGGTTACCTTAAAATCGAGGATCAATCTCATTACCCAGTTGCTCTCGGGAGCACATTGAAACTCCGTATCGGATCTGGACCGCACGTCGAAAGTCCGATTACTACAAAATTATATAATTAAGACCGCTTTATTGGACTTGACCACCACCTCGGAAATCAAGTCCAGATAGTGTCCCGAAGCTATTCGCTTAAGCCTGGAGTGAAGTTTGTGAGAAACGTGGATATGTTTGGAATAAATATCTAAATTTAAGTAATCTGAGACTTGTCACTTGTGGGCCGAATATAAGGATTCAGACAGTCAGAATCTGACCCAGATACACCCTTGGATCAGGGAAAATTTCCTACACAGGCCAGTGTACTTGTGGCCCTGATCGGTAATCGTGGACCGTTGAACTGAAACTGGTCCGCTACGGGCGATCTGTAGATCCGATTGGACTGAAACCTTAACTTGACCTAGATCCATGGTCAGGGAACTTAAGTCCGACCTTTGGCTCAAGGGGGGCTCCGAAAGTGCTCCGTTAAGCTAAAACAGATGCACTTTAGCTATAACCTAAGTATACCTTGGCCCTGAGACTATTTCCATCAGTTTTAGGCCTATATAAGGACCTTAAACCCTCTCTCATTCACTCCATACGAATTTGAGAAAACCCTAGGAGAAAGAAGAGAGTAAAGAGAGAGAAAGTGTGAAAGAAGTGGGAGGAGATTCCTGTTGCTCTATCCTGCCATTCTACGTGCCTGACCGTCACTATCAAATCTCTCTATTCTGGCGATTTTGACTTCGTTCTTAGGTAAGAAAACCTAACCCTAATATGTTCAAGGGTTTCAATTGTTGCAAGTGGCGAGATAACTGACTTAACTCGTGATATAGGTTGCCATTTCATTGTTGACAAAGACCTAGAGTCTTTGTCGAGTTCGCTACGGTTCTACGACATAAGGTGCGGACTATAGATGCTTAGGTTACGGTTTTCAACGCTTTCAATGTCGGATAATGATAGATTCATGATTTGGGTATTATTTCACATGTATAATGTAACGTCTGTTTTGTGTTTCAGTTATGTACGTATTACGTAGAATTCAGCGTATTCCTTGTATGTGTATAAAATACTGTATATGTATAAAATCTAAAAATGTGTTTGCCATGATTTACTGCCGTGTGTATATACTAGTTATGCGTGTGATGACTCTTTGGCAAATGATTCGTTCTAATACGTGTTTGGGCCAATATATGTTATGTAGGCTATTAAATATAGTCTAAGTGTTTGTGAAAATGCTTGTATAAGTATGTACTTAGTATAGTAGTGCCTTGAGTAGGTGTTGAGATATGATTCTCAACTACCTTAGTGATGTGTATGATTTCCTCTATGTAAGTTGATTAGTTTAATCGCTTTATTACCAAAATGCACGTGTATGGATTCTTGTTCTTGTTACATCTTATACCATGCTTGATAACATGCTCGAACTACTTGGTTATTCCTGTTCTGACATCTTCACATGCTTAGTTGTTAACATTGAATGCGTGTGGGACTACGGTATAGTCTAGGCAATCGGTAACAGGCTTTGAGTTTGTGGCTGAGATTCATTTACCAAGTAAGACATGTTTGACAAACCCGAGTTGTGTGTTGGTCGTCGGCAGTGGTTAGGCCACATGAAGTGCTTATGCACTTCATGTCGATTGATATAATGTACACTCGTATTAGTCGAGCTCACCAAGTAACCCGATTGGCCTATTGTATGTTCACCTTGTATGGACGTATTGTTTGAACCTAAGGTACCGAACTCACCAGTGAAACCCCGTTAACCTTGGTACCTCGATCCACTAAGACTCATGAGTCGGACATGATAGTATGGGATACTGTGGTCGAGCTGTCGGCCTACGTCGGGGTGACGAGTCCATCCGTAGTGATCAGTGAGCAACCAGACCTCGTGAGCAGAATACAGTGGTATGAGACACTGTATTCGAGCTGTCGGCCTACACTGATTTGGTGATGAACCCTTTGTAGTGACCGCGAGCATAAGCTGAGCCTACGAGCCTTACGTAACAACTAGAGTATAAACTAGGTCTACACTACATCGTGGCGACGAGCCCTTTGTAGTGACCTAGAACTGCAACATTGTATGATATTACTAGGACTGACGACCCTAGAATGGATCATCAGTTGGGAAATGCTATAAGGGAGGTACCTTAGTTTTCCAACCCTGCTGTATGAAAAGGACTAATAAGAACTTGGTAATCATATGTATGCACTGCATTATACGTGCGTTCAGGCATAGCAGGTCAAGCACTGAGGCAGTGTTGTTCATGCGCGAACGTGAGATGAAGTCGCTGAGGGAGCTTAGGAGAGGGCATGCATCATACATTCATACCATTCTTGTATTAACAAGAGTATTTAGGGATGTGTGATTTATTGCTTTATCATTACTGCTTGATTGGATTGATAACATGCTAGCCTTTGCTTTATTGTTCCACTGAGTTGATCACTCACTCCCATGTTATGGGACGGTGTTTTAAACACCAACCAGACTCTGTCTTGATTTCAGATGATGGCGTGATCCCTGAGGTGGAGCCTGACTATTACGATGATCAGGATGAGTTCTCTTATATGCAGTTCTCCGGTGGCTTCGCTTAGGCTATCCGGATTGACGGGGTTACAGGGATTATCATTGTAGTTGTAATATTTTGATATTTTGATTTTTGAGACTATTACATGTATATGGTGACTCAGTGATGTATTCATACTCTGGAGACCGATCGTGATCTTTAACTTATATATGTGTATTTATGTCTTTCAGTCTTCTGCTTGCGTTTTACAACTTGATCTGGAGTATGAATTACTGTTTTGGTATAATCCCACTCATGATGAATTCACTAACATAGACAACATTGAATCATAAGCATATATGTTGCATAAGTGATGTTTTGGAACTTGGGAGTTGAGTTGCTACTCGACCCCCCGATTTCCAGGGCATTACACCTTCACAATTTCTCGTATTCTCTAAAACTTGCTTAACATATTGACGTTCCCACTCTTACATATACATGGTGAAACCCTAATCTTGAACCTAATCCTAAAATAGAATAAAAGAAAAATCCTACAACAATATGGAAAGTAAGTAGAGGAGAAGTTAGAAAGAGTTTACCGATTTGGAGAGTTTTATGTTAGGATCCTACAAAACAGAAAACAATGTTAGTTTCTAAAAATAAAACAAAAAGTTAGTCCTAAAAACAAATTAGTTTCTAAAAAAAAAATTAGTTTCTAAAAATAAATTAGGAAAGTTATCAAATTTAGAAATGGAAAAAAAGAATTAGTTTCTAAAAACAAATGAGGAAAGTTTCTAAATCTAGAAATAGAAAGAAAAGTTAGTTTCTAAAAACAAATTAAGAAAGTTTCTAAATCTAGAAATAGAAAGAAAAGTTAGTTTCTAAAAAAAAATTAAGAAAGTTTCTAAATCTAGAAATAGAAAGAAAAGTTAGTTTCTAAAAACAAATTAGGAAAGTTTCTAAATTTAGAAATAGAAAGAAAAGTTAGTTTTAAAAAAAATTAAGAAAGTTTCTAAATCTGGAAATAGAAAGAAGTTACCAATTTAGAAGTTTCTATTTTGGGATCCTACAGAAGAAAATGGAAAGTGAATTAGTTTCTAAGAAAGAACTAAGAAAGCAACCTAGTTTCTAAAAAAAGAAAAAGGAAAGTTTCTAAAAATAGAAAGTAAGTTAGTTTCTAAAAAAAGAAAAAGGAAAGGAAATTAGTTTCTAAAAATGAATTAGGAAAATTTCTAAAAAATAAAAATTAGTTTCTAAAAACAAATTTGAAAAGTTTCTATCATAGAATTAGAAAGTAAATTAGTTTCTAAAAACCAAAAAGTAAAGTTTCTAAACATAGAAATAGAAAGCTAAGTTAGTTTCTAAAATAATTCTGAACAAACCCTAACCTAAAAGTAGAAAGTAGAAAAATCCGAATCTTGACCTAATTCCAAAACTAATCAAATCTAGAAAATGTAACCGTTAATCCCCAGCAATGGCGCCAAAAACTTGTTCACAGCCCCAAGTGTAGGGTCGCGATGTAGTAATAATCTCGGTAAGACTGAGGTCGAATCCACGGGGACTGAAACTTGTACATTTATGAAATTAATTAGAATTAGAACTAGAAGAAGATGTAAAACTAATTCTGAAGTATTTGAGAGAGTAATTGTGAATAGAATAATTAAAATTAAGAATTTAAAGGTGGGAATTATGGTGCCAAGGATCCACTTGTAGTGATCAGGGAGCCCTCTTGCTTGATTCCAGTAACACAATTAGAATTGGAGTCCTATCCTATCCAATTGAAAAATATATCAATAAAACCAAATCTGAACTTCCATTGACCTAATTCTCAATGAAGGAGAACTATGATAATTGACAGGGATTCCATCACCAAACCATGCCCAGGAGACAATAGCAAATAACAAGATTTACCAATCTCATAATCTCAAAGCAGGAGAATTGTGAAGGTTAGGAAGGATTCCATCATCCTACCATGCCCAAGGGATGATGGTGAACAACAGGACTTACTAATTTCACAATCTCAAATCAGGAAAAAAAAGATACTCAAAGCTATTGCAGATCTACTGTAATTTGAGTCACAATAAACCATTAAAAACTGAAAGTATTCTTTAAATATTAAATTAGAATCCATGAAGTTCAATATAACCATGAATCAAAGTAATAAAAACATCTCATTATTCTACAAGCTTCACCTCTTAGCCTTAGCCAAAGGTTTAACCAACCATAGACATGATTGGACCAAAGTCTCTTAAGAAAAATATGAAAACAACTTAGGAAGAAGAAGAAAAACTCTTGGCGACGGCTTCTCCACCCTTTTGCTCCACTCCTTAAACCCTAGAAGATGCTTAGGAACATCTTAGAGAGTTCTATTTATAGTTGTGGAACTCTAACTTTTGCACATAGTTGGAAAACTATAGAAACCGCCTCAAATTTATGCAGTTTGCTAAAATAAACTTCACTCTGCGTAGTTTTTCAAAATAGATTTCACTCTGCGCAATTTCACAAAATGACCCAGAGTTTCAAAATGTGCTTTTTCAGGACGATTTTCGGATTCTTTTTCTTCACTTCAAATCTTTGGTTCTCTTCATTCCTCTCTTGGTTTTCTTGGATCTTTGGCATGTGAATTCTTCAATCTTGGTCTCCTAAGATCCATCCCTTGTCTTAGTGATTCTTGAGCATCAAATCTATACTTTTAGCATAATTTTCAATCCAAGCTCTTAAATTCACCTTGCAACACAAACATGAGTAAAATAGAACATTAAGCATTATCATGTTCATAAAACCAAGATATAAATGGGGGATAATATTCAATATTTGACACTCAACACAGGTCTACTGGCAGTTAAGTATAAGAGACTTCCAATTATGCTACGATATAAGCGAGAGTCTGTACTTTTACCTATTTCATCCTTTGAAATGAGAGTTGTACTCATAGGAGTATCAAACTTTTTACCATTCTCGAATCTAAATTTCTTTACTAAATTTAAAACATATTTGGTTTGAGAAATGAAAATACCATCTTCCTGTTGTTTTACTTATAAACATAGAAAGTAATTCAATTCTCCAACCATACTCATTTCCAACTTGGATTTCTTAAGCTCTGCAAACTCAATGGACAAGTTAGTACTTGTAGATCCATAGATAATATCATTAATGTAAATCTGTATAATCAATATTTGTTCATTATAGTTTTTGATAAATAAAATTTTATCAACGCTTCCCATGATAAAGTTGTGACTGAGTAAGAACTTAGTCAATTTCTCATACCATGCCCCGGGAGGTTGTTTTAGACCATAAAGTGCATTTTTAAGACGATATAGATGATCTGAGAGTTTAGGGTCCTCAAAACCCTTAGGTTGTTCAACATAAACCTCTTCATGTAAATCACCGTTTAAATACGTACTTTTTACATCTATTTGATATATCTTGATTTTTTTAAAGCATGCAGTTGATATAAATAATCTAATGGATTCAAGGCGAGCAACTGGTGCAAAGGTTTCATCATAATCGATTCCTTCTATCTGAGTGTATCCTTGTATAACCAGTCTAGCCTTGTTTCTAATTATATTTCCCATTTCATCAGGTTTGTTCTTGAAAATCCATTTGGTTTCAGTTATATGTTTATCAAATGGTCTATGAACTAAATACCAAACATCATTTCTTACAAATTGATTTAACTCTTCTTGCATGGATACTATCCAATTTCTATCGGTAAGTGCTTCTTTTACATTAGCCGGTTCAATTTGAGAAGTGAAGCAAACGTTCTTACAGATATTCTCTAACTGTTTTCTTGTTCGTACATTAGTAAGAGGATTATCTAATATCAGATCAGTAGGATGATCTTTGACTGATCTCAGTTCAGCATTAACTGGATTAGATGAAGAGTTAGGTTTCTCAATAAAGTTGACTTCATCATCATCTAAATTTAGTGAGGGTGTGATCAGGTGGTCGTCAATTACAACGTTAATGGATTCCTGTATCACTCATGCTCTTTTATTAAGAACACGATATGCTCGACTATTTAGAGCATAACCCAAGAATATTCCTTCATCACTCTTAGCTTCAAACTTCCCTAAAATTTTTCGGTCACGTAATATGAAACACTTCTAAAAATTTGAAAGTACTTGACAGTTGGTTTCTTATTGAACTATAACTCATAGGCTGTTTTATCTTTTGATTTTCTAATATACACACGATTTATAATGTAACATGCAGTATTAACAGCTTCAGCCCACAAGTTTTTTTGGTAAATTCATTCTATTTAACATAACATTGGCCATATTTTGTAGCACTCTATTCTTCCTTTCAACAACCCCATTCTGTTGAGGTGTTTTAGGAATAGAGAACTCATGCGATATGCCATGATCTGTACAGAATTTTTTAAAATTGCTATTTTCGAATTCAGTACCATGATCACTTCTGATTTTGATTATATTTACTTTTTTTTTTTAGTTTGAATTCGTTTCAATATTCTTTTGACTTCATCAAGAGTCTCGGATTTTTCTCTCATGAAGCCTACCCAAGTAAATCTGGTAAAATCATCAACGATAACTAGAAAGAGCTTTTCACCTCTACTTTTCGTTCTTGTTGGTCCAACAAAATCCATATGGAGAAGTTCAAGAGGTTTGGTTGTGGCTAAGGAGTTCACTTTCTTGTGACTACTCCTCATTTGTTTGCCAATTTGGCATGCGCCACATATTTTATCAACCTTTTTTAATTTGGCTATACCTCGAGTAAGATCTATTTTGCTCAATTTATAAATATTTTGGTAGTTAACATGTCCAAGACGTTTATGCCATAGTTCTATTTCGTCTGTTTGGACCATGTAACATGAAAATTTAGAAGAGCATGACTCATTGATAATATAATAGTTTTCAGAAGTCCTACAACCATTTAATATCACACCACCTTTCTCATTTGTAATCTTGCATTTGTGGTTAGTAAATTTCACGCTGTGTTTGTTATCACAGATTTGAGATATACTTAGAAGGTTGTATTTAAATCCTTCAACATATAAAACATTTTCAAAAGGAGGAAGGTTAAAAAGTTGAACAATACCTTGGCCTATAATTCTGCAGTTGCTTCCATCACCAATAGTAACTGAACCGTCATTCATTTCTTTAAAGTTGGTAAATATTTCTTTGTCACCTGTCATATGTCTTGAACATCCACTGTCCAGGTACCATTTTGAATGGCTAAAAGTTTTGAAGGCAGTGTGGGCAACAAGATAAGTAACTTTTGGAACCCATTTCATTATAGTTCTGGGTTTAGGAGTTTCATTAGTTTTTCTTTGTTTATAAGAGTTGGAATTTCTCTGTCTATTAACTCTGATTTCATTTGAGTTAGATTTAAGAAGCTCTTTGAGTAAGTCCACTATTTTTCCAGTTAAAGGATTATATTTTTGATTTTTATAGCAGTTGTTATTAGAATTAATCTTAGAAGTTTGAAAAGATTTTGTATTTTTGAAATAATTTTGGTTATAATTTCTCAAGTTCTTACCTTTTGAGTTTGAGGATTCTCCTTTTACAAATATAGGAGATGCATTTTTATTTTTCATTGAACTATCTTTGATATAACCAAGACCTGATTTATCGTTATATTTTTTGGATGCGATTAATAATTTTTCCAGCTTAGGGTATCTATGGGTATATCTCCAAGTATCATTAGAACTCAAAAAGGAAGAAACTTTGAGTTTTAGATTCTCATTTTCAATTCTGAGTTTTTCTAATTCAGAGATTTTGAAATTTAAATCAAGTTTTGCTTTTTTAAAATAATAAAAAAGATGAATTTTTTTCAAAATATTATATTCAAGTTCTTCTTTTATTTTAAGATATTTTTCCTTTTGAATTTTTAGTTTGACAGCAATTTTGCAACTTTCCCTGTATAGGGCATTATAGGCGTCTTGAAGATCATCTTCATTTTCATTTTCAGGGTCACTCTCAAGATTATCATATCAGATAAATTACAGCTATCTGAGGAGGCAACTCTAGCTATAGTCATCAGGGCTTTTACTTCACTTGAAATTTCTTGTTCTGAATCATCTGACTCAGAAGAACTTTCAGAGTCGGATGATTCATCGCAAGTAGCAATCATGCCCTTTCTTTTTAATATATCCCTTTTGAGACATTTATTCGCCAAATGCCTAAATTCATGGCAGTTGAAACATTGACGGTCTTTTACAGATTTTCAGGTTTTAGATTTCCCTTTTCTTTTATCAGATGGTTTTTGAAAATCAGATCTTTTCTTATTTTTAAAAATCCTGTAAAATTTCTTGGCAAGTAAACCCATATCATCTTCTGTATCTTCAACATAAAATTAACACAGTTATCTTTTGAAATAGATTTAGATGACTTAAGAGTAATGGATTTACCTTTAGGAGCTTTAAAATTTAACTCATATGTTTGAAGAGAACCAACTAACTCCTCGACCTTCATTAAATCAGTGTCTCTCAGTTCCTGACTGGTAGTTACTTTGAAATTAAATCTCTCAGGAAGAGATCACAGTATTTTAACACAGACCTTACTTTCTGGGATTTCATTTCCTAGACCCCGTATAGAAGTCCATGAAGGTTTCATTTTCTTCCATACGAATTTCCTCAAATCTTGTAGCGAGGATTTGAACTTTAGATTTCTTGACTATAGTAGTTCCTTCATGTGTCATTTCAAGAATATTTCAGGCTTGTTTAGTAGTATCACATGAAATAATTCTCTTGAATTCATCAGGTGATAGAGCACAAATAATGACATTTAAGGCCTTAACATTTGCATTGCTTTCATTTTTCTGAGGTGTAGTCCATAAATAAAATGGAGTTTCTTTCATGGACTTGGTTTCATTACTGCTTAGAACTTCAGACACAAGTGGTTTCCATTTGGTTATCGTGGCTTTTTACACGCTTAATTTCATCTAAGGATTTTAAGAAAATCCTCATTCTGGCTTTCCAATAAGCATAGTTAGAGCCATCAAAAGATGGTGGCCTGGTAATAGACAAGCTATCGAAATTTGACATAATGAAAGTTCTAGATCTTTAAACTCAAGGAACTTAATTCAAATAAATGAGCAACTTAGCTCTGATACCACTTGAAAGAGGCGAGCTAACAGTCCTAGAAGGGGGGGGGGGGGGATCATAATAAATCACTAATCTCAATAACAATAATACTGAGAAATTAATTCAAACTTTGTTCATAAAACAACCTTACACCAAAAATAAAGTTTTAGGTAGGACAACCTGATTTCATGAACGTAGTAAGGATCAAGATCACAAACTAAGCAAGAGACTACAGAGAGCTATCTATTACAAGCATTTACCACATAAGTATAAACAAATTACAATCATTCACCACAGATACACAACTTAAACTATTCACCACAAACACCAGGAGTATAGTGGTTCGGTGTGTACACCAACTGCTCTCAAACAGCCACACCTACTCCACTTCCAATAATCACAACCGACGTGATATTGGCGTTCACTAATAAACAAGGTTTTCACTGGTTCACCTTAAAATGTATACAGTTGTGTTTTTAGATGGACTATCACAAACAAAACTCCACGCTGAGATTTTCTGGCTATCTCAGTCAAAACCAATACATGAGATTTTCTGGATATCTCAAAGAAACCAAAAAACAAAAGTACAGAATGATACTTATCTTCTTCTTGAAGACGTTCTTGATGTAGCACGTAAAATTGCTTCGTTTGATGTAGAATGTTCAATGTCCAGTAATACAATCAAGGGTTCTAGGTTCTAAATTGATTTTAAATTAATTCAAACTTCAGGCTACTTGTTTCAAGCCCTTCGATCTCAAAAGAAGAGTGATTACTCTCTTTTTTAAAAAGTAAGATTCATAAACGAGAAATCAAAGAATTAAAATAAAAGCTATATAAACATAAATATAAAATACGGTGCAATAACTTGATGATAGTGGGGACTTTTCTCTTTCTAAATGAAGGCTTTTCTTAGCTTAGATTGGTAATTTCAGAATGAGAGAAGGCCTCTATTTATAGGCTGAAATGTTGTTGCTTCGACTCGTCTAAGGTTTCCTTCTACTCGTTTAAGAACCGATCAAATTTCAATATTTGAGCGCGATCGGATAAAACAATTCTTCGATTGGTTGAAGCCCCACTTGACTGGTCAAGAGCCATGTTCGACTAGTCGAGCACAGCCTTCGACTGGTCGATGGTGCTAAAATTTAGTTGCTAAACTTCAAGTCGAGCACCCTTTGACTGGTCGAGAAACCATCAGAAATATCCATTTTTTAAGTTTGGATCTTGGACTGGTCGAAGATATACTTAGATTGGTCGAGCTAAAGCTTAGACTAGTTGAACCAAGGCTTAGACTAGTAGAACTAAAGCCTAACCAAAGTATAAAATCCGTAAAAGTTTAACATTTGAAAGCACCTAAGTCTATGGTCTTTCTAGGGTCATTTATACCTAAGAAAAGTAGACATTGAAGTGTATAAGATGAATCTTCTACTTGAAGGTGGAGCTTGATCTTCTACTAGAAAAGTAGTAGAAATTGAATACTCTTTGACTTGAATTATCCATAACTTAAACTTGTGCTTGCACTATCGAACTTCATGGTTCGTTCTTGAAGGTGAACTTTCCATTTTTCTTGAAGGTAAACTTTCCATCTTGCTTCTCTTGAAGATTCACTTGAAGGTCCATTTGAATGTTCATTTGAAGGTGAACTTTCCATCACTTAAGATGTTTTGTCTCATCGAAATTTGACAAACAAAAATGTGTACAACACTTACAAGCTCGGGATCAACTTAATGCCCATCTTTCCGTCGGGAGAGTCATTTATTATATCTTTCGAGTTCGGTGTCTTACCGGCTCGGGAAGTTCGTTTTGGTTCCGTAGTCAAATCAACTTCAAGACATTTTTCTTATGGTTGGTTATGCTTTTCATGCCGTGGACAAGTTGAATTTTACCCACAATGAGATTTCCTCCCAGGCTCGACCGGTCGTGAGCCTCACTCGACCGGTCTCGACTTAATGTCCAGCGACTTTGAATTTATTTTTTCCGTGGTGCTCGACCAGTCGAGGGAGGTGCTCGACTGGTCGAGTGGGCCGCTTGACCGGTCGAGAACTCTGCTCGACTAGTCGAGCTTACGCAGATTTAAGTCCGGATCTTATGTGGACTGCAGAAATTTGAGGCGGTTTTCGTCATAGTGCGGAATGGAGTTGCCTAAACTATAAATAGGGGTGCCTATGGCTTTTCTAGGTAATGCAAGAGGGTTTCTTAAAGCTTTGCAAGGGTTTGCTAAAGGGTTTAGGGCTATCAACGGTGAGAGAGAGAGAGAGAGAGAGAGAGAAAGAGAGAGAGAGAGAGAGAGAGAGAGAGAGAGAGAGAGAGGGCTTATGGAATGGAGGTTATGCTCGTGGAGGTGATCTACTGTGCACTTGACATCTCAGCGCTTCTACGTCATTGTGATTGGTAAGATCTTTCCGTTTTTCTTTTATTATCTTATTGTTTATCCACTCCTACGTGAGTGAAGAAGGTTGTAACGTTATACTTCATAGTGGATTGTTGATCTGGACGAGGTCTCATGGTTTTTACCTCTTTGAGGGTTTTCCACGTAAAAATCTCTTGTGTCGTGTGTTTTGTGCTTTGATTTATTTCATCGCTTTATTATCCCATAATTTTGGTTTGTTTTGGAAGGATAGATCCTAAGGTTTTGCGCAAGGCCCCTAACAACCCATAACAATTTCAAATAGCAATTCTATATATCCATGCCTTTAAAAAAAAGTAATATTTTGGTTGTCCACGTTAAGAAAATAGAAGAATAAAAATTTGTTAACAGGAACTGTTTTTATGTAAATGATATAGGGTAACGTATATAAAGCCATTGATCGAAATGGATGAAATGTGTGTCAGAAGATTTGATGGATCGATGAACATTTATTTAAATTATTGGATTGGACTGGCCGTATGTGCCTATGCTATTACAATGCTCTCAGCTCTAAAAGCAAGCCATTTTTCAGTTCTCTTCTGCCGCCGTTTTTGATTTGAAAAAGTTCTTTTTATTTTTTATTCTCCTCATTTCTCATTTCTTATCCGTTTTTAGACATTTATAGCCGGTTTCGTAATGCTTACCCTAGCGTTATAACGTCGACTCTGGACTTTTTTTTTTTTTTTTTAATCTTTTCCCTTTTCTTTATTCAAAATGGCAACCATGTCCCTTCAGTCAACATGTTTGACTGCACCTTTTTAACTCGGCGGAAACATCTCTATGCCTTTTTACAAGTGCTATGGCGATTCGCGCGACAGAATATTGGAGTGGTCCATCTCGGTACTTGGGCAAACGGAACGTATCTATGCCGGATCCAGGCCATTCATCAGGTGGGCCAAACAGGAAGACAGTGATCAAGATTTGGAATGAAAACCACGGATGTTGGAAGAATGAACGGTTCTGAAAAGCTTCAATTATCAGCGTACAAAGCATAGACCATCTTATGAGCGAGTCCTCTTAGATATTGGGAAAGGAAATTTCCAAAGAGGGTGTCAGGGTTTGCGATTACCTCGCCCCGCGCGAGTTGCTTCACCATTTCTCGTCTTTCGCTTTTTCTTTTTCAGAAAATGACCTTACACCTTTTTCTTTTCTTCATCCTAGTTTTACTCGCACATCCTCAGTCGTGGTTCACACCTATGAAACTTTCATGCATGTGGTATATCGAAGCCTCTCATCTAGAAAGCCACCAAAGACTCATCTAGATCATAAATTCTTAGGAAAAAAAATTGGATGCTTTAAAGAGAGCTTCCAACGGATAACATTGAAGGATCAAACTCAAATGCGTGATTTTTTTATCTTTACTAACAAATAACAGCATAAATGTTGGAATGCCATGATGAGCGGCTCGGATCTCTCACATGCCAGCCTTGTTCCCAATGCATAGTAAGTCAGTTGTGCGAGTATGATTAATTCCCCTCGTTCCTGGGCGCGGATTGGATATTGATCAGGACAGTAGCCAAATTGCTACTGAAGTGACGTCACCAAACTCTGTAGACCCTACCATGATGCACGTGTTGTATCCATACTGTCCAACCATTTTTAGAGATCTTTTTATGCATTACAAAGAAAATGAGATAGATCTAAAGTTCAAGAGGACCCCACCATAGAAAATGACATCCACCGTTCAAAACTTCTTAGGGGCTACAGTCAAGCTGATATTTTTGTTTTCACCTCATCTATCTCTACGTTAACTTATGAATAGGTTGGATCTCAAAAATACGTTAACTTATGAATAGGTTGGATCTCAAAAATACATCACGGTGGTCCTACAAATGTTTCAACGGTGAGTGTGACTGCCCTCACGGTTTTCTGGGTGGGTCCACTTGAAATTTAGATCTATCTCATCACGGTGGGCCCTAGGGTATTTTGGTCAATCAACACCACGATCCTTATACAAAAGGAAGCGGATTGGCTGGTGTACCGTACACCAGCGAGATGGCTGATGTTGGTACGTGTCAGTGTGAAGACTAGCGTTGCAGCTCCTTCACCTCCCGAGTTGTACGAACGGGATAAGGGGAAATCGGATTGCATACTGAGTGGCTCATTAAGCTCTTTACCGTACCGAGTACATTCAGTTGGGCCACCTTGAATGGATGTGGTTTATCTACTCGGTCCATCCATCTATTTGTGGGATAGGTAAAATTTTTTTTACTCAAGTCATACATAAGAACTAAAGAAGTCCTACCACAAGGCCAACCGTCGGAGGCTTACATAAGGATTTGTTGAGTTTAAAAATTTCAAACTTTGAAACCTAATCCTATATAAGGAATGATTTCCAGATACAAATGAACTCTTTATACTTACGTAGAAGTGAGTGAGTCTCATTAAGCATTTGATGAAGATCTTCTTAGATGATGAATGATCTTCAACGCCCTTGTACTGCAACCGTAGGATGATGCTCCGTTGTAGATGCCAAGGTTGATGGGTCAAAGGTTTGGGTGAATCTTAACTAGATATTGATGGGTCTTTAAAAACTAGTAAAGATCCTCCTCACTAAACATTTAATACTGCTTAGCATACAAATTTTCCAATAAAAGAGATTGCTAGATCATCAATGAATGCTAGAGTTCATTGTTCAATCTAAGATTTGAATGTACCGATAATTGCCTTTAAGATAAGGATTGAATGTGAACTCCATGAGAAAAGATGGCTTGAAAAGATGAGTATTAACTTTAAGAATTAACTCTCTTAAAGCTCTCTCAATAACTCACCAAATTGCTTAAGGAAACCTTAAACAAATCTATAGAATGTATTTCCAACGGTTAAAAAATGAGCAAAAACTAGTTAGGTTCGATGTCATCAAAAGGTCTTCGATGCCATTAAAGTGAATTCGATGTCGTCGAACGACCTTCGATGACATCATGAAAATTAGCAATATTTTGAATTTGGTTGCTGGATTGTTTTTGTTCTTCTATCGATGCCATCGAGTGACTTCGATGCCATCAAAGGGGTCCTTCGATCCCATTGGAGGATGACGCGATGCCATCGTAAAAATCCGAATATATGACCTGAGCTTGTTGAACAATTTGGATCCTATTTCGATGCCATCGAAATGACCTCCGATGTCATTGAAGGGGTCCTTCGATGCCATCAAAGGATGGCTTGATGTGATCACAAAAATCCAGAGTTTATCTGATTTATTGTTGGACAGCTTAAGCACTTCTTTGATGCCATCAAATCTAAGTTTGATGTCATCAAAATTTAAGTTTCGAAGCCATTGAACATGCTTCAATGCCATTGATAAAATCTAGATTTTCTTTGTTTGCTTACTGGACAAATTGTGCTATTTTTCGATGCCATCGAGGCTGTGTTCGATGCCATTGAAGATGTCTTTGATGTCATGAAACTAACTTTAATGCCATCGGTAAGATCCAGATAAATTTCAATTTCTTGCTGGACAATTGGACCTTCTTACTCGATCCCATTGAGCTGCCTTCGATGCCATCAAAGGCAATTCAATGACACTTTGATGCCATCGAACATGTCTGTTTTCAGAGTTTAACTTTTAACTCAGATATCAAACGTCATAATTTTTTTGCGTAATTAAAGATAGTTTTTCTTAGATGTTTTTGGTCAAAGTATGGGTTATGTTAGAAGGGTTTGGCGAGGTCTCGAGGCTTTCTTATCTTGAATCAGAAGTCTTCAACCCTTTAAATCTTTAGTATTTCACGTGACTCTAAGACTCTTTACTTCACGCTAATTGATAAAATATGACACTTTCAATCTCCCCCTTTATCAATTACGTGGAAAAAACCTAACAAACCTTATGCAACTCGATGTACAGAACGATTTACTTGTCTTTGAAAATAAAATTACATTGCTTTATAACCGAAGAAAGACATGACAGACTTGGCTTCCTTGATGCTTCCTGTTGAGACTCAAATATTGCATATTTAACCCTTTAATTACATTATTTTTTTGGCATTTAATTCATAATTTGATTTAATTATATACATTTTTTTCATACAAGGTGATTTGGAAGCTTATGATGAATACGCGCTTAAAAGGATGGATTTCGAGCTTAAAAGAAGATAATAAAGAATTGGATATTCGGAAGTTATTGATGAAGAATTCATATGCCAAAGTTCTAAGGAAACCAAGTGAGGAATGAAGAGAATTGAAGGTTTGAAGTGAAGAAAAGGAATCCTAAAAATTGGCCAGAAAAATGATATTATGAAACTCCAAGCCTAAAAGAGAAAGTCTTAAAATAATTCCTAAAATAGACTTCGATGTCATCGAAGGCTTTCGATGTCATCGACAATTGAGAAATTTTAGGCTAAACTTGCTGGACAGTTTTGGACGATTTTCGATGACATTGAAGCTAGTTCGATGACATCGAAGTTTGCCTTCGAAGATGTGAAGAGTGTGTAAATTTGAGGCGGTTTGCGAACTTTTTCGAGGCGGTGCGAAAGTTGAGTAACAAAACTATTTAAAGGAGTCCCTAGGTACTCCAAATCATCTTCCAGGATTTGGAAAGGGAGAGAAGGCCTAGGTGGAGCGCCGACAATGTTCTTCCACTTCAATTTCTTCACGGTTCTAGTTGATCTTTTTGTTTTTCTTCTAGGATGCTAGTCTTATTAGGCTAATTTCTTAGCTAAGGCTAAGGGATGAAACCTATAGTTTATTTTGATGTTTATCGTACTTTGATTCAAGTTTATGTTGAACTTCATTAGTTTTTAGTTTGATTTAAGGAATATTTTCAATTTTCTATGGTTTATTGTGACTCCAATTACAGTAAATGTTGTGAGAATTTTGAATATCTTCTTACTTATTTTAAATTATATGATGTGTATAAGTTGTTCATCGTCATCTTTTAAGCATGGTGAATGATTGAATTCCCTGCCATCATTGTAATTAGATGGATATTTGTGAACTAATCCAATGAAAGTTCAGATTCTGTTTTAACCGCTCCATCATCTGATTGGATATGATAGGATTTCGATTCCAATCGAGTTATCGTTGAATCAAGTAGATTGAATATTGAGATTGCTATAGGTGGATTCCTGGATCCTTAGTCTTTTATCTTTATTATTCAAAACTCCTTTTATCTCTTGGATAAAAAACCCAGACAACCAAGTCAGATTTAGATTAGTTCTAAACTGTATTCCCCATTCCTTGTGGATTCGACATCGTTCTCATCAAGTTATTACTACATCGCAACCTTGCACTTGGGGTTGTGAACACTCCCCCTAACTTTCTGCAAAACCATTGTTTCCAAAAAGATAATATGAAACATATGGTAGGAGTATGTTTCTCCCTCTTTTTGTTAGTGATTAGCAAATGATGTTAGTGTAAAATATAAACCATCACTAAAGGTGAAAATATAACCTTGATATATCATACAGAGGGAATAAACAAGCATCATAAAACCACAGAAGGGAAAGCAACACTAAACATGACAATGTCATAATCAAATAGCCCAGATGGCCAATAAAATATCCAAAACATATAATAATATCACATCATCCATACATGTAAAAGATATAACAATAATGTTAATACATGCACTCCCATCTCAGTTCATGCAAAAAGATACCTATAACTGAGATGGTAAAAAATAGACCTAAGCATGCTCTAACTAATATCAAGCTCTCCCGTTCGGACCCTGGTAGAGCAACATCGTCGTGTCGGCACATGATAAGAGCAACTAACTCCTGAGTTGTGCGCTTTAGTGACTCCATCATCCGCTCCATCCGAGTCAATCGCTCCCCTTGTCGCGATTGCTATGCAATGATGTGCTCGAGGTGGTCCTGTTGCCTCATGTAACGTCGAGTCATAGCGAAGTCGGGTGTGGGCAGCACCAAGACTCAGCCTGCTGAGTCCCTGCATCACTCGTTTGCCTAACCTTTTTAGTCGCTGCATCTGCTGTATTAGTCATCGACGAAAGAGGCTTGAGTTGCATCTTCTTGATGTTTTCTTGTGTAATCTGCAGTGCCGGAACTAGAGCATCAAAGGTGGGTAAAAAGCCACACTCCCGTGCAAGCAAGCAGATAAGGTGGCCAAATGGCATATGCGTAGGGCAACTACCTCTAACCAGTGGAGCAATTTATAAAGGATGATGGAGGGAAGACAAAGGCAGATGCCGAAAGCAACTCTATAAATGATGTCAACCATGAAGGGAGTGAGATCCACTCTATTGGTGCCTTGGGGATAGACATTCGTCGAAAAAATCGAGCGGATGACTTTATACTGACTGGACATAAGAGAGGAATGGAGTGCATTGCTTTGAATCGAAGGTTCATCTCTCCCATTAGTCATTCAGGACATGGCTTAGCAACCCTCTACTAGATATAGATACTCCAAGTAGGTTCGCAATGCGACCCGAAGTAATTTTTACAATGGTTTGTCCTACTTCAACTTTGATGGATGGGGGATCGATTTCGGGGTTCCTACAGTGTGACAAAAATTTGTAGACCTGATTTGGTCGAGTCATCCCTCCGAATTTTAAGACATTCTCCCATCCTACGGCCGTGAGCATCGTATCAATGTCATAGGGTTGGACACTTCGATGTCATAGTGTTGGACACAAGGAAGGTCCACATGTTTCTCTAGAATCACATTACGACCTTGGTATTTCTCAAGCATTTCGTTAGCCAGTTGTGGTGGAGAGGGTTGTGGGTATTCACTACGAGTTTATTGTGTCCGGGATGGTGACAGCAATGGGGTGTGTCACTGTGCCCTTTCAGCCCGCTGTGGGGTGAGCTTCTTGACTCGTCTAGGTCTAGATGGCTCCTTCATGGCCAGAGCCTTCCCTTTATCTTTAGGCATGATGGATTAGAGAAGAATCAAAGGAAAAATAGACACTCTAGGTAGAGAACAAGCTAGAACTAGATGGATTTGATAGAAAATGAGAAAGATATGAAAAAATGAGCAACAATCTATCTTACCACGAAAGATAAGCTCGATCTAAGATGCCAAAGAGAGATTTCTTCACTAAATCAGTGATATGGAGGACCTAGAGAGGCTTGGGAGGCGAAGGGGCAGCGCGGGAGCGAAAGGAAATTGAAAAATGAAATGAGAAATGCTATGTGTGTGCCCATTTTTATCGCTATCATCGATCCTTCGATGACATCGAACCTCCTTCGATGGCATCGAAGTTTGAACTTCGATGTCATCGAACCTTCTTTGATTTCATCAAATTATGAACATTGATGTCATCGGAGGTCCCATTGAAACCTAGACAAACAACTAAGTATATCAGTTTTTGCATGCTTCGATTCTAACTATGACATGTACACAAATACTGATTTTTAATACTAAAATTTCTACATTTAATTAAGGAAAAAAATAAAAACTACCAAAAATAAAATAAACAAATTTGAACATAAAAAATGTTTAATGAGGCTATAATTCCTCGAATATGACATTAATTCCTTACAAGCTGATGATTACCTATATCCTGCATACCCCAATGGACTTTTGGAGATCTCCAAATCTATTAGTGTCCAGGGGTTTTGTTAATATATTGGCAAGTTGTCTTTCAGTGGGCACATATTCCAGTGATATAACATGTTCTTCAACATGTTCTTTTATAAAGTGATGTCGGATGTCTATGTGCTTAGTCCTTGAATGTTGCACTGGATTCTTGGAAATATTTATGTCATTGGTATTTTCACAAAATAGTGTCATTGTATTTTGATCAATTCTGTAATCCGTCAACATTTTCTTCATCCACAGAAGTTGGGCACAATAGCTACCTGCTGCTATATATTTGGCCTCGACGGTCGATAAAGAGATGGAATTTTTCTTTTTTTTACTATGCCAAGACACTAAGCAATTCCTGATATAAAAACATCTGCCGCTGATCGATTTTTGATCATCCATATTTGCAGCCCAGTCATCGTCTGAATAGCTGACAATGGTATTTGATGCGTCAAATGAGTACTAGAGGCTAAAATCTGTGGTTCCAGCTATGTATCTGATTATTCTCTTCACATCAGTTAAATGTGATTCTTTCGGATTGGCCTGAAACCTAGCGTAAGCCCCTACGCTAAATGACATAACCGTCCAACTCGCTGTGAGATAAAGTATGATCCCGATCATGCTGTGATATAAGTGTTGATCCAAACTTTTCCAGTTATATCTTTAGATAATTAAGTGTGGTCATACTCAAGACCAAATTGTTTTACTAATTCTGTCATGTACTTGGCATGCAGATACAATGCGAAGTGATGCCAGTCCTCATTTCTAATCCACATATCAGTATAGTTCCATCATAAGGAATCTACCGGGGTCTAGTACAATGCAAGATGACTGCTGCTTTACAGACCTGCACAGTCGACGAGTGTAGGAGACCTCACTACCCACCTGTGGATAGCTAATCACCAGCGAGGCTCAACGATAATAGACCCATTCACGAGCTGGTCAAACTCAGCCTAGCAATGCCCTCCTTCACAGGCGGATAAGGCCACACCCCATCCCAACCGACTACACGACAGTGGGAGTCGCGGCCTAACGGTGTAAGGCCCTTATGCGCTCATAATTTTCACTCGGTCACGGCGCTGGGGTAGATCCTTGGTACCATGAAAGTTTTGAGAATTTAACCCATGGGCATCCTATTCACCCTATATGCTCAAGTAACATTTCTGGTGTCCAATCATGGCCATCAACGATGTATCTGTGGAGGCAAGGCCCTGGTGACGCAAGGGCGATCATACCTATGAGATACGATCCCAAATGCATGAGTCACGCATACCAATCATGCACTAGGGTCAAGCACTCAATGTGCACAAGAGGAGAACTCCATCCCTCTATCATATCAACTTATTGACCACACAAAAATGCAATCCAAACACTCCATGATGCATATGGGTCATGAGGGTGCGCCATACGACGATAATGACTTACATACTCCTTCCCAAGGAGGGAATCAAGTCTAGGTACTTAGATAATTAATCGAAGGAATAACCCTCTAGTGGGGGCCCAATACTTTGGGGTAGCCCACAAAGCTAAGGAGGACAATATAAGACTAAGGGAATAAGTGGTCCTAATGAGGGCCTATGGTGGGCCTTAAACCACCAATAGCCACCCATGGGCCTACCTTAGGGCCACCAAGGAGGACATCTAACCTCAATTGGGTCCCAAAAGGTAGCCCACTACTACTCGAATATGAAATAAGGCCCAAGGCCTAAAAAATTCATGGCTTAGTGGGCTATACACTAAGCCCAATACATAGGCAATATGGTGGGCCCTCAAGCAAGGTTTGGGCCCAACCATGAAGGTCACAAATCCATATATTGTGGTGGGCCTAATGGGCAGTCCGGTATTCTAACCATATGGGCAAATTCTTATGTTTAAGACAAGTGAATTGGAACTCACATCTTGGCCCAAGTATGCGGCTAACTTAGTGGGCAACCAAGGGCCCAACTATTAGTGTATGCTGGCCTATAAACCCATTACAATGGCATAGTAAATATAGGCCCAAAGGTCCAATGGGCCTATCTAGAAAGTTCCAGCCCAACTGGACCTATAGAATCCTACAATTAAATATGTACATTGATCCAACTAAGCCCAACTGGGGTGGGCCTCAAATGCGCATTAATTAAACCCTGATAGGAAATGGGGCAAGATATGTGTGTAAACAACCCAAAATCTGGTGGGCCATGCTTCTCCAAAACAGGCACTTATGGGTAGCAAGTTTGGGCCTTTTGCTGAAATTCCAGCCCACCCATATTCTGGGCCTGCTGGAGCCCAACAATAATCATAAAGGGTTAATTATGAGTTCCTTGATGGCTCACAATCTTTGTGGGTCCTACCAGAGGGAAGGACTAAATTTCTGAAAAGGCCTAGCTATATGTCCTAGAGGGGGGGTGAATGATGGATTGAGGAAGAGATCAAATAATCAGAAGAAAACCACTTCTTTTTCTTCGATTTGGAGGGAGCAAGCTAGGCTAGGGTATTAAAAGGGGAGAGATGGTAGTTTGGGGGTTGGGGAAAAGTGGTTTTGGGGTCAACAAAAGCAGCTTTGGGAGAAGAGTGGAGGGATTACAGAGAGGGATTGAAAACCCCAAAATCGATTGAAACCCTTGATTGAAAACCCCAAAATCGAGTGGAGGCAATTCCAAAGTCGATTGGTTGAAGAATCCTAACCTTGATTCGTGGACGCTTGTTTGTTGAATGGGCTGCATTGTCTAAAATCGATCTCTCTCCCTCTCAAAGATCTCCTTCTCCCTCTGTCGGCGTCTCCTTCCCTCTCTCTCTCTCTCTCTCTCTCTCTCTCTCTCTCTCTCTCTCTCTCTCTCTTTCTACGTCTCCTTCCCTCTCTCCGCTCTGGCAAGGGAAGCCCTAACCCTTACTTGATTTGCTTTTTTTTCTCTCCTTCATTTTTTTTTTTGCGTGAGTGAGAACAGTTTTGGCGTGGCAGTTTCGGATGCCTAACTGTGGGGCCCACAGTGATGTACTTTCCTTACATCCACACCGTCCATCCGTATTAAAAGCTCATTTTAGTAGCTGATCAAAAAAATGAAACTGACCCAAATCTCAAGTGGGCCACACAACAAGAAACAATTTCAACTAAATTCCTACCATTAAAAACATCACAGGTCCACTTGAATATTTATTTGCCATCCAACGTAAGCGGTTTGTCTAGGGAGTTATTTTGCAGGTAATTTTAGGAATTGAGCCCAAAAATGAAGCATGTATAATTTTCAAATGGACCACACTATAGGAAACAATGGACTTGAACTTGTACCATTAAAAATTTCCTAGGGCCACGTAAGTTTTGGATCAAGCTTAAATTTTTGTTTCCCATACATATGTTTGTATAATCTTATAAACTAGTTGGATGACAAATAAACATTATTGTCATGCGTAGAAAGGTTTCACAAGTGGTAATCATTATCTTAATTGTCCTGTGGTATGATCCACTTCATTTTTGTATATGTGCCAATTTTGGGCTTAAACTCAAGTAAAATGTATATGATCCACTTCATTACCTAGATCCCCTACCGAACAGGTTATCCCAACTGTCTAATACGTGGATACTAATTGGACAGTTAAAATGACAACTATCAACGGTCAAAATTAAACAAAAAATGCTCCACTAATTAATCATAGATTACGAGACACTAATCAATCTGATGTAGAATCCTTGGCCCATACACGGAGGGTCCTATGATTTGTAGGGCCTGGATTGATGTATATGTATGCCACGTGTACGGTTGCTGGGTGGATTTGTTGGAAATTCAATTCTCCATGTTTGGTTTGAAATATAGTGAACCAACTGATCCGGGCCTCTAAAATAGACGGTCCATTGATCTTTGGGCTAATCCCATATTCAAGATACCAAATATAAACCAAGGTTTTAAGTACTCTACAAAACCGATACGTCCACCTTGATATGTATAAGAGATCCACTCGGCTACGTGGTGTGGCCACTTAGTTTTGGACTTGAGCTGGCAAAATAGATAAATTCACACAAACATGGCGGTGGTGGCAGGCAATTTGCGACCACTTCACCGAATATTGGAAAGTTTTAACGGACGTGGATTGCCTGCAAACTAGGAACTTCTTAGGGAAGCCAGGTGGGGCCACCGTGAAAAATCTACTCCATCCATGCAATTTTTTTTTTCGGATTGTGCTAGGACAAGGATAAAAAATGACGGATTAAAAAATTAAGTGGGCTGCACAACAGAGGATTGAACGTACACCGTTGAAAACTTTATGAGGCTACAGAATTTTGGATCAGGCTAATTTTGTGTGTTTTCTGTTCATCCCAGTAGGAATGACCTTATGGAGGGTATGGATGGAATATAAACATCACAGTGGGCCCCAGAGATTTCAACGGCAGGCATTTACCTACCTACGTTTTCCTATTGTACGGCCTACTTGAGTTTTGGATTTGCATAAAATTTAAGACCCATGTTCTAACATGATCTGAAAAAACGGATGGACAGGGTGGATTTCTCACAAATATTACAGTGGGCCACCTAGTTTACCGTCGCAAAAAAATTCCCAAGAAAGGTTCTGGAATTTAAAAGTAGTGATACAGACAACTACCAACCTGTAGGGCCCACTAAAGTTGGGAAATGATAATATCTTGCTAGTTGCTATCTCTTGAAATTTCCAATATCTCGTGATGAGATGACTACGTACGTTTTTGCCAATTGGCATGGCTGGCTAGATGGACAAACTAGATCACCACATGCACACCAGAACAAGGACCTTGCAAGTTACAACATTTTTTGAACTACCTTAACCATTCACTCATTCATACAATTAGGAACAGGCCATGGTGTAATAATCACACCGGTCGGATGATCATAACCCTTTGAATGGACCCAATTTGATAACAACCATCCATTGTTTGCGACCCATAATTCACATGGTGCCCCTATCCATAAATGACAATGGACCTGGATGGCTTCAAGCATAACTATCAATTAGGGTTGTCCAAGGGCCCCGGCTTGGTCAGTCTGTTCTTAGGTTTTGAACTATAGGTGACAATGTATTGGGTCAGTTAGCAGGTTAACAGACCCGAGCTGTTCCTAATGAAGGTTGGAGTAAGCTAAATGGGTTTGGATCTGATTAGGGTTGAACCATATCCAACCTAACTCAACCCTGCCATATAAATAACCAATGGGATGGGCTAGATGAACCAATCCAGCCCGGACCATATAGCCCAATGTTCCATTCTTAAACTTAGGGCTACAACTTGTGTTTGGATCGAACTAAACCCAATTGACCTAAACCTATGACTGGATCAGGTTGTCAAGGTGCTCGGTTGGGTTAGGATTGGAAAATACCAACCTAATCTGCATTTGGGTTGAGCATATTCGGGTCAGGTTAAGTCAGATCGGGAATAATGAAAACATCAACCTACCCGAGAGTCCTACTCGAATCTTTGTGTGGTTGTGCAGGTCAGTTCCGATTGATCGAGCCCAACTGAACTACAATTAAACTACATGAAGCTGCCCACTGCGACTTGCGGTCTTGGCTGCTCCGGTCCATTCGGGTTCAAGCTCGGGTCTCACTGTTTCCCCATAGTATGACCCACTTCGACAATGGATCTATCTCATTTTTTAGATCTCATTCCATCATAGTTCGGAGAAAATGATGGACGAAGTATATTTTACACTGTCATCGTAGTTGGCCCACATTAATTCATATCTTTTCATGTTTTCTCTTCATTTATATTTTTTTGATATTATGAACATGTTGGATGTCAAATAAACATTACTATGCGCCCAAGGAAGGTATCAATGGTGGAAATCATTATTCCACACTGTTTCGTGTTGCATGGTCCACTTGAGTTTTGAATTTACCGAAAAATTGGGATCATTGGCTTGTTCATCCATTTTTCGAGATCATTTTAGAGAACTATCCAAAAAATTATTCATATCCAAAGATTAATTAAATGAACCACACCACAAATAAGGGGAACAAATTGGCTGCTTCCCCTAATACCATCCAATGGCTTGTGGTTGGTGCTCTGTAGGCCCTACCATGACATATGTGTTTAATCCACGCAGTCCATTTATTTTTAAAAATCATCTTACGGCATGAGACAAAAAATAAGGCATATCCCAATATGAAATGGACCACATTAACAAGAAACAGTATTGAATGAGCGTCAACCATTTAAAACATTTCGGGGGCCATAAAAGTCTTAGATCGAGATGATTTTTGTTTTTCACCTTTATCTAGGCCTATATGACCTAACCAACAGATTGGATGTCAAATAAAAAGTACACTGGGCCTTAGGAGGGTTTTAATGATGGATAACCAATTATTATTGTTTTTATGTGGTGTGGTCCGCCTGATATTTATATACGAAGCAATGGCTGGTGGACAGTGCTATGATCCCCACCATGATGTATGTGTTTCATCCACGCTATCCATCTATTTTTATAGATCGTTTTATGATATGAGAGAAAAAATGAGGTATATCTAAATCTCAAGTGGACCACATTACAGGAAAATGTGTTAGATGACGTTGACCATTAAAAACGTTTTGGGGGCCATAAAAGTTTTGGATCAAGATGATATTTATTGTTTTCCTTCATCGAGTCTTTATGACCTAATCAACATATTAGATTTCAAATAAACAGTACAGTGGGCCTTAGGAGGATTTTAATAGTGGATATCCAACCATTATTGATTTCCTGTGGTGTGCTCCACCTGAGATTTATATACCTATCATTTTTTTGCATAAAGCCTAAAATGATCTCTAAAAATAGATGAACGGAATGGATGAAACACATACATCATGGTGGGGCCCACAAAGTACCAACCACCAGTAGCCGATCTGCCTCCCAAATTTGGGCGCGCCCTCAAAACAGAGCCGCGCCCAAAGTTTAGAGATTTCATACTCTCTTTCTCTCTCTGTCTCTTCTCTATCTCTCTTCGTTCCCTAATCAGAGCACCACCTAAACCCTTCTTTCCTTAATCCTCTCTCCCTCCATTTCCTCTCCATTTCCCTCCACAACCATCTTTTATCCTGCGCACCCCCGCAGCTCTCTTTCGTTCTTAGATCTTCTTCTTCATCTGCATCTGCAATATCAGACAGATGGAAGAAGCGCTGGATCTGATGCGGAGAATCTCATCGAACCATGCGGGAATGGCTCTCTCACCTCTCCTAACTCTTCTCCCTCACCACTCCTCTAGTCTCCTCTCTCAAGTCGATCAGCCGCTCCAGGTGTGCCTTCCCCCCCCCCTCGTCTCTCGATCTGTATCTTTCGTACCTCTGGAATGAGATTTTCTCTTCTTGCATCTCTTTTTCCTGCTCGTTTTTATTGTTGTTAGGGTTTCGATTTTTCTGATTTGAATTCAAGCTCCGGCGGTTTGTTTCCGTAGCTTGATTTTGTTATTCCTGTATCTTTTAGCTCCGACCAGTGTGAATAGGGATTTCGTGATGGTTAGGTAGACCGCTGGATGTTGACCGTCCATTTTCGGCGCTGTGTCTATCCCATCAGATCTTACCCATCTATTTAGGCCATCATTCGGCAAGCTGGCACATGTGTGAGAAATCAAAACTGTCCATTAAGTAGGCCCCACCGTTCAAACACCCTTATCTATAAATCAGGATGGTCGATTCATCAAGTGGGCAGCAGTGCACGGTGCAAACAAGTGATCAAAACATACATCAATAGTCCATTTCTTCAAGCGGCCCACCTCATGAGTGCACCAGTCAGATATTTTGGGAAACTGCATCTTAACCATGAAGCAAATAGATGGACGGCCAGATTTTACCTAATGATCTTGGCACGTTTTCCAGCATACAGATGGATTGGGCTATACATAAAGGTGGTATTAGGACCATGAATTGGAGGGCTGTGATGTGGCTGATGTTTGTACGAATCCAAGCCCAAATCCAGCCTGGCCCACTAAAGGTGAATCACAATCTCGGAACAGCTTGCTAGCAATGTTCAAAATGGGCTTTTGGAAACCATTGGCGCAGATCTGTCCACTAAAGGTGAATCACAATCTGGTTGATGCTCGTGATGTGCCCGATTATTATGACATCATCAAAGACCCATGGGTGAGGCACCCATCTCTACTGGCATAGTCCATTTCAGTGATCTCTATATAATTATCAGCACTCTCCTTACAGTTTTCATCTTACTTTTACAATGCCTGCTTGGATTTCTTAAATGACTGAAAAATAGATGATGAATTATTTTTGTTCTTTGAGTTAATCTTTCATTTGTATGACTACACTTTCAACTGACATGTTTCCCTAAAGACATTATTTTGCTTCGGCAGAGTGAAATGTCTACATCATGGAAATATCTTATTTTACTTGTGCTTTGATCAAATCGACTGCATCAGTTTGGGAACCCACTTGCTTTCTCAACAAGGAAATCTGATCAACAAGATTCTCTATTCACCTGGAGTTTTACAACATGCACTGTCATAAGAACAAATGATCTCTGCCCTATGAGAGGTTCAAGAATTTCTTTTAATTGTCCATCATGATTTTAACTACCAGCTCAAATGCATTTCCATCTCAATGTTTGAGAAAAGTCCATTCTAATTTATAACTATTTCCTCTAAATTCTACCACTAATAAGGCCCTGGATTTTGTCCACTAAAATAATCTATCTTTGCAGGTGTTCAGATATTCCAATTCTTGCTAGTAGGAACTAGGTCAAATGGTCCATCTTCATCCACACGCACATGCGAAAGCTTTTTTTTTTTGAAAGGTAACACTACCAAGGTTTGAACCCTGGATCACTCACACGCACTACACAGTCTCTACTAGCTCATTTAACGAGTAAGAGACATGTGTGAAAGCTTTACTCTCGTTCTCAAAAAAAAAAAAAAAACATTGGGGAATTCTGTTATGCGAATTCCATAGGAGGTTCAAGATATTTTACCAAAGAGCTCCTACTATCCTCAGCGATGTTAAGTTACCATTGTTGCTAACAGGAGCAGGACCCCCTTAGCTAGCCTTGGCGTCTTATACAACTCCAAGTTAATCCTTTAGTTCTTTTAGCTTAGGTATTTGTCCTCAACAATAAGCGTGTCATGAGATACAATCTCAATAAATGCTATATGGTCCTCAAAAGATAAAACAAACCCCTATGAGTGTTTAGAGTAACAAACAAAGATACAATCAATTGTTCCATTCCTAAAGTTGCCACATTTTAAGGCAAGCATCAAAAGATAATACTAGTGATCCTTAGGATGTAAGTCACTGAGAACTTCCAAGTTCCATATGAAATCTTCAAAATCAATTTGTAGGAACTCTATTGAAGATGCAAATAGCTGTAGACAACACAGCTTGAAAAGGTCTGGTAGATTCTCCATCTGTTATTTGTATGTGGGGAATCACTCCTCCTCGGGTTTCCTCTAATCTGACAATGCCCATTTGGTCATATAGGGCCCTCGTAGGGTTATTTCCTTCTTTTTTCTGGTAGGCAGAACAAGGTGCTCAATTGATAAGCTGTGGAAAAGACATGATAATCCCCAATATGTGTCATGTGTCTTCAAACACCATATGGGGAAAAGAGTGCTTAACGCATTTCAATATTGTTGATACTTTATTCAATCAATTTTCATTCTTCTTATTGTGGCATGGGAGAGGTGATGGCCATAAAAGGAGATCATTGTGGAGAATCCTTTAGGTTGGCAACGGACCGAGGGCTTGGGCCCAAAATATCAAAGTTTTTAACAGGGCCAGCCCAAAGGCCTGGCATGACTAGTTCAAAATTTAGGCCCAAGCCCCATTGCCAGGCCTAAGAATCCTTGTTTTGGTTTGTTGTCGCTTTGGGTTGAGTGCAGCAATAGATGCCTTCCGCAATAGGCATCCAACTTTGATTTAGTGTCTGGCAAGACCAAATTTCGTTAGTTGGTGCCGAGTATAATCTCCAAATGATTATATTGGGGAATAGTGTGTTCCTGAAATCCTTTGCTCCTCCACATTTCTGAGGGGATTACTGCTTATAAAATATCAGGTTATTTAATACTTGCAAGTTAAAATGCTTATTGTATTGTGCAAAAATAGTTTCGAATAGCCTATCTCAATGTACTTATCCCAAACAACCAGCTCTATGGTGATACCCTTCGAGTCATCATTCCATCTAAACCCACTTTGAGAAGATCTGTCATGATATTGTATTGTTTTTTCAAAGTTTTGATTCAATTCTTGTAATTTTCTTCTTTTACATTGATTCCAACTTCTCATGTATAGAATCAATTATTTGGTACCACGCAATTTTCTTAAATTGATTATTGTTTCATCGGAGACCAAGATGGATTTTCTCTAATAACACATCTCATGTATTCATCCATCCTTGTATTCCTAATTTTTCCTTTGGTGTGTTTGATTTTTAAAAAAAATTTTAAATATATTTTTTAAAAATCAATATTCTGATAAATTGGAAATAAAATGCCCAATATACATTTATAAACATACTCGCAAGAAAGATAATTTCCATTTATATGCTGAATGACAAATATGGACGTTTGAGATTACATCTTATCAAGCCTAAAGTTAGTATTGAATTTTGTATACATATCTTCTGGAAGTCTCAATCAAAATTGGTTTTAAGCATCCTTCTCCCTTCTGCTTAGTGCTCTGACTTGCATTTCTTCTTCATATTAATCATTTCCCTTCTCATTGCTCACTTCATTGACGTGTCAATGTTCTTCTTCGTTGAAATCGTTGTCATCCTCTAAATTGAAAATGTCATAAAAAATATTATATCGCATCTCTTGTTAATGATGTGGTTGCGTTTAGTTTTTTTTTTTTTTTTTTTTTGTTTTTTCTTTTTGAAAGGCAATAAAGAATTTATTAAAAAGAAAGCATGAAAAGCGCTATAAAAAACAAAAGAGCCCCAAACTAAATTAAGCATGAAAAGCGTTATAAAAAACAAAAGAGCCCCAAACTAAATTAGGGGATACAATTATCTAGAATATTTAGACTAGAAGCCCACTCTTTAATATAAGACATCGCCCTCCCAATTAAAAAGGAAACCAATATGCCCTTATATCTAAAACACTGATTGTTTCTTTCTCCCCAATTAACCAAAGAAACACCAAAATGGATAGCCTCCGAAGCTGCTTACCATCTCTTCCGATTCCACCTCCATGCCAAGTGAGGAAAAGATCTCAATCGTGCCTGACATAACTCACTGGATTTTGAACACTCCCAAGAAGCCCTCCCAAATAGATCTAGTTATTGGACGATTGATAAACAAGTGGTTTACCAATTCTGCATTGCTAAGACAGATGGAGCACATGTTTGGGATGTACATCAATCTCTTTTGAAGATGGTCTATCGAAGCACTCTGTTTTTACATGTTTGGGATGTACATTGCTCTCTTTTGAAGATTGTCAGTAGGAGCACTCGGTTCTTGCTCACCAACCATGCCAAAGCAGGTTATTACAATCTTCACTTGTATATACATTACATAAGATAAAGTGGTTTCAATATTGGGAACCATGCTTTTAATACCCCAAATGCACGTTCAATGGCATTCTGCAAAGTGAATGACAGATTAAATAAGTCTTTTTCATTTGTTGTATTCGCCAGATTAAATAAGTCTTTTTCATTTGTTGTATTCGCCAGATTAAATAAGTTTTTTTTTTTTTTTTTTTTTTTTTTTTGGTTTCTTAAAATACAACCTTGCTTAAATTTCTTAAGGTAGTAGTGGGCACCATGAAATGTGCTAGAAATCCAGAGAAGTTAAAAAAACCCCGCAACTAAATAATATTTACCATTAGATATTGACAAACTCTCTTGTCATGAGAGTACCGACACTCATGAATTTGAAGTAGATCCTTTCCATCCAGTGAAGAGTTAAAAGCAAGCATCCAAAATATTTTGGAAAACACATCCTCTTTTCGTATGACACAAACCTCACTCTCTCAATGATGTGTTACATCTAAGACCCTAATACAATATTTAAAATATGGGTAAAACCATTAATTATTTTGTATTTCTAGAGGTACTTAAGACTTTGGAGGTTTTAAGAATTCCGAAGGGAGTTTGATAATCGAGTCCAATACTTTGAAACCTAACCTTGACGCATTAGGAGTCTACGAGCATTCGATTTGCCTCATTTTTTTTGGCTCATACTTAAAATGATCTAAAAAAATAGTGATATGAAAAAAATGTATGAACGGTTTGTATATGATATCATCGTGGGGCTTACAAAATTTTTGCCAATTTCCTTTTCTTTCTTGAAATTCCAAAACGCATTTTGAGAATTTCCAATCACAAATACAACCATTTGAGATTGTTTTAAAGAAAGAATGATAAGGATTGCAACCTTGTTAGGTGAATTTTTACGTGTGGATGGTTGTTTTGCAATCCAAAGATGGTGTTTTCATGTATGACGAGGATTATTAATGTTTTTTTTTTTTTTGGTCTATGAGCTTTTCTTTTGTGCATTTTGGTTATGGTTTATGTTTTGGTGCGAATGCGCATCGAGTGCATATGGGAATTGCTATAATTTTTTGTTGATTAGGGTGATTTGAATCTTGGGCTGCGTTTGGATGTCCGGAAAATTCCGTTTGCTTGGAATATGGAAGTTGCTAAGGGATTTGTTTCTAGAAGCAGCAAATTACCTGAGAAACTGATTCTGTACATGGAAACAAATTCTGTTAATCATGTATGCCAACTTGGAATTTGATTATGCAGAATACAGAAATTGAATTTGGGTGTTGGGAAAGGGAAGGTTTATGCAGTTGCTTTTGTAAATGGAATTCGAAAGTATGACTGTTGGGAGGGAATTCATTCCCTTGGAATTTGCAATGCACCCTCTCAGGCGAATCGAAAACAGGGTCCAAGCTGGAATTTGATTCCAACTGGAATCTGTTTCAACCTTTTTTTCAGCCATCCAAACGCATGAATTAAGCCCTGGAAATGGATTCAATTTCCAGATATGTACTTTTCTAGGGGTGCCAAACAATCCCTCAGGTTGGAACTGAAAGGTTATGGATAATCACTTGGAATGGAAAATGAAAATTTGTGATTATGTGTAATGCAGTTGCCAAAATCCCTTCTGCCCCAAATGTCCGTCTATCCTACCAAAATATCTACATTTTTGAGAATTTTTAGCCTGTTTGGTATTTTCTAGACCACATTAATTTAGGAATGTTCACCAACAATGCATTGCATGGGAACTTCGTGTGTGATGGGTGCACATTTTCCCATGTCATATAGGATACTTGGAAGATTTCCTAGTGCAACAATTAGGCCAGTCCACTCATCAGACGGGCCACCTGCATATGTTGAATCAGATCATTAGCCTGCTGCGTGAATGGACCAGACTCACTTTTGCACCAGGTGACATTTTGGTCGGGCTCACCTTTCTCAACACTTGGATGACGTACCCGGTCACGTGTTGACACATGAAGTTTGCATGCAATGCATTGTCCATAAACCTATCAATAGAATTGCGAATTGAACAAAATATTAGCTTGGTGTAGAAAACAATGGAAATTGATTTTTCTTTTTATTATAGTTTTCATGATATTGCAATCTCAAGATGTAATAGTCCTTGAAACTATGCAGCATGTTGTAGAACTAGAAAAATGGAATTTACTGTCTACATTCAATTGCAAAGTTATCAAATGCCGTTTGGAAGTTAGAACACTATTTAACAGAATTGTGTGTCCAAACACTACCCTGTCATCTATTCCTGCATACTTGTGGCTAGACTTGCTGCCTTGTCCTCTCTTTTCTGTAACCCCACTGAAAATAAAGAGTTTTATGTGGAGATGACTGATATGTATACAATAAACATGAGCTAATAAGCGTTTAAGTATTACAAACAAAACACTAATCTCTAAATGTACTCCTGAATCATGGCACACTCCACACAACTATTTCAATCAAACAACAAATGCCGGATGCAATGTTCTCACTAAGAAAGCTGTCAACAATTCTGATTTTATCCACCATCCATGAGAAGTATGATAGATTGAAATACTTGACCTATAAACCTCTGCTTCGGCACAAATCTTTCTTCCCCGATGATTTGTCTTCTGTATATACATTACAAAGTTTATGAATTCTGGTGAATACATGTGTATACCTTCTCATGGTATACATGTGTCACATACACTTTGTGAAAATGACGGGTTGACCCAGCCCATGAGCTAAATATATGTGCCTAGGCTCATCCCAGCAGGCTCAACCTGACATGATGCAACCCAGTCCCACTTATTTAACCATATTGGGTTAGACTGCACAAGTCCAAATCAAGATGATGCCCAGATCATGGGTCCTTAGACTGCACAAGTCCAACCCAACCTGGTCCACCCAGAGCAGAGTATCTTTGGTCCGGAAAAACAGGAAAAGACAGTATTACGACTGATTTATTTTGTTTATGTTTTGTTTTGTAGATTGAAGGGGCCTACTTAGAAGGCAACAAAGGTATAAGCAATTGGGATGTTTTCTCTCACATACCAGGTTGGTTTTGTTTTTTCCTTTCCTTTCTCTCTTGGAGAATTTTTTAGGTATAGTAAAATACAATTTTAAAATTAAAATTTCATTGAATTTTACTGTCTCCATATTCAGAAAAAATATGGAGACAGTCTACATCCATCATAATGTGAAACTCTAAGTATTGAAGGGTTAAGATCTTATAATCTAGGAGATTTCAGCTGGCTCCATCCATGGTGGGGCCGCTAGAGTTAAACCCAGAAGCCAAATACTCACCCCATAGATAGTACAATGGTCAGATGGGCTCGAGTGGGCCTTTTATGTCATATAGCTATCAGTCCACAAAAAGAAAAAAAAATTAAAGAAAAAAGAAAAAGAAAAAGAGAAAAGACTAACACAATGATAACTTGTTGGACATGAACAGGAAGACATTAAATTGATGCATTCCCTTGGAGTGAATTCCTACAGATTTTCCATATCTTGGTCTAGAATCCTCCCAAGTGAGTTTTACTTACATCTTTCCAATTTTACTGTTAGGACATCCAATCCCCTCCAGCAGGTTGATCCCACTATGAAGATCACATGGTGCTAAAATCAGGCAAATCTACTGATCAGGCACGCCACACTCTAGTTTGGACCAAATGAGAGGTTGTCCATTCTATTCTTTGGTATGTCCCATTTGATGAGCGGATTGACCTATTTTTAAGCTATTTGTTTTTCATGGTGGGTTTAACCTTTGAGACGGGTTGGATGTTCTCTCCACTTAGCATGTTGACGTTTAGGTGTGTCTGACACCTCATATTTTGGCAGAGACTTAATCTTCATTTTAATATATGTTAATGAACAACAGAAGGAAGATTTGGTGAGATTAATAGGGCAGGAATTGAATTTTACAACAACCTCATTGATGCTCTCCTTCTCAAAGGTAACAACATCCTCTTGTTTTTTACTACACAATATCCACCATCCATCCACCACACATACATATTTGCTTATCCTACACTGCTCGTACAGTCAGCCTAGCATATGTGTGTAATATCTGATCTGTCAATCAAGTGGGCTATGCAGTGTAGGTGCCCTGGCCTAAAGTGGCTTAGGTAATTTTGGAGTCCTTGGTTAGGGTTTGGGCTGAAAGTACGAGTGCTGGAGACGACACTTTCGGAGTCTGAACTCATTCTTTTGAAAAATAGAAAAATGAGAATAATAGTAAATATGGATTTTCTTGTTAAGAAGAAAATGGAAGATGGATTGAAAAAACATAAAAGAAATTTTTTTTTCCTTCTTTTTTGCTTCAATAGAGAGAGACTAAGCTAACAATGAGCTTCTTTCAAAGGATCAATTGGTTTTGTTTCACAATAAACCAAACTTTACAACTAAGCTAATAATGAGCTTCTTTTAAAGGATCAAAATTGATAGCACTCTTACCTAAAAAGTACTGAAGGTCTTTAAAGTCCTTTATCTTAAAATTTTGAGAGAGATTTTTCATATGATCATAAAATTCCATAGGTTGATCAATATATATAATGAAACCCTACTCTCTCACAGCAATGTGAGAATAACAACACTCCAGATATGCATATCCTTTATCTTTCTTGTATGTAGTTACATGTCGAATTTCTTCGTTCTTTGATTCATTACACTCAATTCAGGTATGGTTTGCACCAATTCAAGAGACTGTACATTAGGCATTCAATATATAAGACTGGAGTGAGACTGATTAGGCATTTAAATGTGTTGCAGGATTGTTTGAATTGCTTGTTCTAACAGGTGCACAAGTTGGAATGGATTGGACTTCTATCTTGAGAAAACGCCATAATTTCAGGTAGTTATTATTGTAATGGAAAGTTAAAAAATTAAAAGAGAGAGAGATAATGAATTCATGGAAAGAAATGTTTTTTATCATTAGGGCTGCTTTTGCCGGGTTTGATGCAGAAATTGTCGACAACTTCATAGAAAGACAAATAGCATCAGTGGCCACAGATTGCAACCTGGATTTAAACAAGGTTCGAGGTGCCGTTAACAATGCTAACAGAATCCTCTAGGTCAGATTGTTGATTGGACTTGATTTTATTTAAATGATCTTGATAATCCATTTTATTTAAATGAGCAGACCTGGATGTGCGTCGGAGCTATCCGGATGAGCGGGGGTCCCTGGAAGGTGGGAACCGCAGTTATGACCATGACGAAGCTATCCATTTCCTATGGACAGCATTGGAAGGGCCTGGCCATTTGGACAGGCCGTGTTTATATATTTTCTCAAAATTAATGGAGCAGATCCGGATGTGCGTCGGAGCTATCCGGATGAGCGGGGGTCCCTGGAAGGTGGGAACCGCTGTTATAACCATGATGAAGCTGTCCATTTTCTATGGACAACATTGGAAGGGCCTGACCATTTGGACAAGCCGTGTTTATGTATTTGCTCAAAATTAATGGAGCAGACCCGGATGTGTGTCGGAGCTATCCGAATGAGCGGGGGTCCCTGGAAGGTGGGAACCGCTGTTATGACCATGATGAAGCTGTCCATTTCCTATGGATAGCATTGGAGGGGCCTGGCCATTTGGACAGGCAGTGTTTATGTCTGTATTTGCAGGTACCACACCCTTAACCTAAACCTATAACCCAACCTAAACCTATTCTCAAATCCCAAAACCTATACTTATAACCTAAACCTACACCTAGACCTTAACCTATGACCTAAAACCTTAACCTATAACTTATAACCTAAACTTATAACCTATAACCTAACATTAACCTAAACCTATAACCTAAACCTTAACCTATAACCTAAAAAACCTAAACCTAAACATATTCTCAAATCCCAAAACCTATGACCTAAAACCTTAACCTATTACCTATAACCTTAACATATAACCCAACCCTTAACCTAAACCTATTTTCAATTCCCAAAACCTATACTTATAACCTAAACCTTAACCTAAACTCAAATCCCTAAATCTTAACATATAACCCAACCTAAACATATACTTATAACCTAAAGTTATTAAAATCCCAAAACCCATAACCTAAACCTTAACCTAAACCTATACCTATAACCTAAACCAAAACCTATAACCTAAACCCGAACCCAAACCCGAACTCGAACCCGAATCTCTAAACCTTAACTTAAACCTAAACCTAAAACCTAAACCTAAAACCTAAATGTATTCTCAAATCCCTAAACCTAAACCTACACCTAATCCTAATCTCAACGCCCTAACCTAAACCTAAGCTTAAAATTGAAAACCCAAACCTAAACCTGATCCTGAACCCGAACCCGATTCCCTAAACCTAAACCTTAACCAATTCTCAATTCCCTAAACCTATAGCTTATAACCTAAACCTAAACCTTAGCCTAAAACTAAACCTAAACCTTAACCAATTCTCAATTCTCTAAACCTATAGCTTATAACCTAAAACTAAACCTAAACCTAAACCTTAACCTAAACTTAAACCTTAACCTAAACCAAAACCTATGACCTAAAACCTTAACCTATTACCTATAACCTAAACTTATAACCTTAACCTAAACCTATTCTCAAATCCTAAAACCTATAACCTAAACCTAAACCTAAACCTTAACCTATAACCTAAACCTATAACCTAAACTCAATTTCCTAAACCTTAACCTATAACCTAACCTAAACCTAAACCTATAACCTGAACCCGATTTCCTAAACCTAAACCTTAACGTATTCTCAAATCCTTAAACCTAAACCTACACCTAATCCTAATCTCAACTCTCTAATAACATAAACCTAAACGTAAACTTGAAAACCCAAACCTAAACCCGATCCCGAAGCCGAACCCGATTTTCTAAACCTAAACTTATAATCTTAACCTAAACCTATTCTCAAATCCCAAAACCTATAACCTTAAACTATTACCTTAACTTATAACCTAAACCTATAACCTAAACTCAATTTCCTAAACCTTAACCTATAACCTAACCTAAACCTAAACCTATAACCCAAACCCGATTTCCTAAACCTAAACCTTAACGTATTCTCAAATCCTAAACTTAAACATAAACCTACACCTAATCCTAATCTCAACTTCCTAACCTAAACTAAACCTAAACTTAAAAACCCAAACCTAAACTCGATCCCGAACCCGAACCCAATTTCCTAAACCTAAACTTATAACCTTAACCTAAACCTATTCTCAAATCCCAAAACCTATAACCTAAACCTAAACTTAAACCTAAACCTATATAACCTTAACCTAAACCTAAAACTTAACCTATAACCTAAACCTTAACTTATAACCTTAGCTTATAACCTAAACCTATAACCTAACTCAATTTCCTAAACCTTAACCTATAACCTAACCTAAACCTAAACCTATAACCTGAACCCGATTTCCTAAACGTATTCTCAAATCCCTAAACCTAAACCTACACCTAATCCTAATCTCAACTCCATAACATAAACCTAAACCTAAACCTAAACTTGAAAACCTAAAACCGATCCCGAACCCTAACCCAATTTCCTAAACCTAAACTTATAACCTTAACCTAAACCTATTCTCAAATCCCAATACCTATAATCTAAACCTAAACCTATATAACCTTAACCTAAGCCTAAAACTTAACCTATAACCTAAACTTATAACCTAAACTCAATTTCTTAAACCTTAACCTATAACCTAACTTAAACCTAAACCTATAATCCGAACCCGATTTCCTAAACCTAAACCTTAACGTATTCTCAAATCCCTAAACCTAAACCTTAACGTATTCTCAAATCCCTAAACCTAAACTTACACCTAATCCTAATCTCAATTCCCTAACCTAAACCTAAACCTAAACTTGAAAACTCAAACATAAACCCGATCTCGAACCCAAACCTGATTTCCTAAACCTAAACTTATAAACTTAACTTAAACCTATTCTCAAATCCCAAAACCTATAACCTAAACTTAAACCTTAACCTAAACCTAAACCTATAGCCTAAACTCAATTTCATAAACCTTAACCTATAACCTAACCTAAACCTTAACCTATAACCCGAACCCGATTTCCTAAACCTAAACCTTAACGTATTCTCGAATCCCTAAACCTAAATCTACACCTAAACCTAATCTCAACTCCCTAACCTAAATATAAACCCAAACACGAAAACCCAAACCCAAACCCGATTCCGAACCCGAACCCAATTTCCTAAACCTAAACTTATAACCTTAACCTAAACCTATTATCAAATCCCAAAACCTATAACCTAAATCTAAACCTATAACCTTAACCAAAACCTTAACCTATAACCTTAACTTATAACCTAAAGCTATAACCTAAACTCAATTTCCTAAACCTTAACCTATAACCTAACCTAAACCTAAACCTATAACCTGAACCCGATTTCCTAAACCTAAACCTTAACGTATTCTCAAATCTCTAAACCTAAACATACACCTAATCCTAATCTCAGATCCCTAACCTAAACCTAAACCTAAACTTGAAAGCCCAAACCTAAACCCGATTTCCTAAACCTAAACTTATAACCTTAACCTAAACCTATTATCAAATCTCAAAACCTATAAACTAAACCTAAACCTATAACCTTAACCTAAACCTAAAACTTAACCTATAACCTAAACCTTAACCTATAACCTTAACCTAAACCTAAACCTTAACTTATTCTCAAATCCCTAAACCTAAACTTACACCTAATCCTAATCTCAACTCCCTAACCTAAACCTAAACCTTAACTTGAAAACCCAAACCTAAACCCGATCCCGAACCCGAACTCGATTTCCTAAACCTAAACTTATAACCTTAACCTAAACCTATTCTCAAATCTCAAAACCTATAACCTAAACCTAAACCTATATAACCTTAACCTAAACTTAAAACTTAACCTATAACCTAAACCTTTACCTATAACCTTAACTTATAACCTAAACTTAGTTTCCTAAACCTTAACCTATAACCTAACCTAAACCTAAACCTATAACCCGAGCTCGATTTCCTAAACGTAAACCTTAATGTATTCTCAAATCCTTAAACCTACACCTAATCCTAATCTCGATTCCCTAACCACACCTAAACCCGATCCCGAATCCGAACCCCATTTCCTAAACCTAAACTTATAGGTTATAGGTTATAGGTTAAGGTTAAGGCTTAGGTTTTAGGTTTAGGTTTAGGATATTTTTGTTTATGATGTTAAGCTTATATGTATTTATGCATGAATGAATGTGATGTGGATAAGATTGTTTGTGTTTGGATGAATGTAGTTTATTTTTGGGTTTGGGTTTGGGTTTAGATAGATGTGAATGTGAATATGATGAAATATATTGTATAACAGGTGTATATTAGGATGAATATGATGAAATATATTGTTAACAGGTGTATATTAGGAATTTTGAGCTGTATATATATAAAAAAGAGACTTTTAGCGACGAAAATTTTTGGGTAGGCCAAATTTCACCACAGTTTTCTGTGAAGCACTGAGAAGTAAAGTGATGAGTGAAGGATTTCTAGAAGGTCTCTCCAAGCAATTGCATTTGTCTACACTCGAGAAAATTGTTGTTGGTCTTGCTCTGTCAGATTTAGGAAATACGGATTTCAGAATCAGAGGTAAGTTGAGTTGCTTGGAGGAATGTATCACACGCTCCATGAATGACATGGTGTATTTGTATGATGTGAGTTTTGTTTTTAGCATTCTTTGAGTTGCTTGATTTGGAGATAAGTTTTGAAACATCTGTTCTAAGATACCTTTGTACAAAGATTCCTATTGCATTTGTTTTTTCTCCCATGGTGTTTTGCATTTAAATCTTGGTCATTTTTCCAGGGAAAATTTTCTGCATGGCACATATTGAGGAATTATGTACAAAGCCTGCTTCTGTATGCAATGGTTTTTTTTTTTTTTTTTTGAGTTTGGAACTGTGTTCTTCACTTGTGTAGGAAGAAGAGGCTCTCATTTCAGCTCATAGAAAAGAAATTGAAGAGACGATGGAGATTGTGTGTGGAGTAAGTCTATCCTACATCGGCTCTCTGCTACCCTTTTAATTCAAGATCACCGAAGGTTTCTCTCTTTTGCTCTCATATGTTTTTGCTTGGATATCCATATGCTTATACATGTGTCAAACAAGTCTATTTTAGACTTCATATGATAACTATGTTTTTTTGACATTTAAATGCTTTGAGAAAGAAACCTCTAGAGTTATTAAAAGTAAAATTAGGAGCCAGGGACATGCCATGGAGCAATCTGAATGGCCGATATGGACTCCACTATAAATTATTGCTAATGGCGAGTTCTTCTTCTTTGCAGATGCTTTCAGACTACCGAACAAGCTGTAGTTGTTCATCAGCCAAGCAAAATTCATACCCAAATCTTGCGTTGTGACTTTGTATTATTTGTGGAACCTAATGTTGTGTAATAGTTTGATTGACTTTGTTTTGAAAACTTTAAATAGTAAACAAGTGAGATTGATTGTTTGATTGAGTTGTTAACTATTTTGTTGGTATTATGGCTTTCATGATTGATTGTTTCATGAGTGGATTGAATGAATGGATTAGTAGTTTAAATAAATATTTAAAAAAATTAAACATTTTTAGCCTCAATTTGTAACCGAGGCTTGGATGGATTTACTAGTTTGGGTTTAGCTGGATGTGAATGTGAATATAATGAAATATATTATATAACAGGTGTATATCAGGATGAATATGATGAAATATATTGTTAACAGGTGTATATCAGGAATTTTGTGTGGAATTTTGAATTGTATATTTTTTAAAAAAAAGAGACTTTTAGCAACGAAAATTTTCGTTGCTAAAAGTGTGCTAAAAAATCTTGGAAGTTTTTTTGGCAGCAAAAATTTTCGCTGCTAAAAGTCTCAAAAATTTTTTTGGCAGCGAAACTTTTCGCTGCTAAAATCTTGAAAATTTTTTTTTGCAACAAAACTTTTCGCTGCTAAAGTTTTGGATTTTTTTGGCGGCGACAATTTTCGCCGCTAAAAAGTTTTGGAAGTTTTTTGGCGGCGAAACTTTTCGCTGCTAAAAGTCTTGTAATTTTTTCGCAGCGAAAATTTTCGCAGCTAAAAGTCTTGGATATTTTTTGGATCTCTTGGAAAATATTTTTGACAGCGAAAATTTTCGCTGCTAAAAGTCTTGTAAAATTTTTTTTGCAGCGAAACTTTTCGCTGCTAAAAAGTCTTGGATATTTTTTTGGCGGCGAAAATTTTCACTGCTAAAAGTCTTGGAAGTTTTTTTGGCGGCGAAAAGTTTCGCTGCTAAAAGTCTTGAAAATTTTTTTGGCAGCGAAAATTTTCGCTGCTAAATGTCTTGGAAAATTTTTTAGCGACGAAAATTTTCGTCGCTAAAAAGCTTGCATTTAGCGTCATTTTGAATTTTTCGCTGATAAAAGCCTTGTACATCGGTCTTTTAGCGACGAATTTAGCAACGAAAATTTTCGTCGTTAAAAGGGTTTAACTGCAAAAATTTGACTTTTAGCGACGAAAATCTTCGTCGCTAAAAGTGGTGTTTCTTGTAGTGTGATCAGGATTGACTCCCAACGGATGACTGGGATTGAAATGGGGAGAGGTCACATGGATTGCCAAGCTAGCAAGGAGAAAATGATTTCCATTTCCGGAAATTGTTGTGCGCAACTCCTGTTTGGCCGAGAATCGTGTGCATGCATGCATAGGAAAACTCGTGCGATCAGCTGGGTTTTGGTCAGGCCTAGGGTCTGAGTCAGAAGGACGGTTTGGATTGGCTCGAGGTGGCTCACCTTAATCACAAGGGAACGGTTTTGGAGAGGCTGGAAGCAAACCTCCGGTTGTACGTTAGGCTTTTTGCACCTGTCACTGTAAGCGTGCACGTGTGCATGACTTGCACAACCAGCATGGTTTTCATCTGTTTTGTCATCCCGACAAGATGGACGGCTCGGATCACAAAGGTGGGCCCGCGTTATGGGCCATAATCAAATCTACGGACGTACGTCCATCGCAGGCAGAAAAACAGGAAAACAGGGGGAGGAATCCTTCCTATTTAGGGAAAACGGGAGTCAACGCCAGCTTGACCAGGGCGGTGATCCGGCGCACCTTGAGTGCACGTCCTCTGGTGTACACAGGAGACGATTGTGGGGCCCACGAAGATGTTTTTATGAAATCCACTCCATTCATGATGTTCCATGGCTCAACTAAGTTATCTTGATCGAAGATGTGGCAGATCCAATTCTTAGGAGGGCCATACTAACCGAATTAAGATCTTTAGGTGTCGATTACATCAATCTGTCAGTCAAATCGATCCTAACTTGAGCATTAATGGTCAGAAGGCCCAATGTGTCATTTGCATGACTTTCTCAATAGATTACTACCCAAACACTAATCTTAATATTAATTATTATTATTATTACTTTATCATAAACTATTTATTATTGCCTTTGTTTATTTCATTTTATTATTATTATTTTTACTTCACATATGCATGTTTTCTTTTATCATGTTGTAGGTCCTGCTCTGTTAGGACTATCTGTCTCATGATTTTATATTATTATTATTATTATCATTATTATCATCATTGTTATTACCTACACACATTATTATTTATTTATCTTTTTATTTATTTATTTATTTATTATTATTATTATCATGCCTATACGTAAGATGTGGGGCTACTCGTTGTGCATCATTTAGCTACATATCCTAATATTAGGGTTACTTTGAATCAAAGTGGGCCACGCCATATGAACCTCTAGTTACCAAATGACGGTTTAGTGCATCAAAAAAATCCAGCGATTGGATTGACCAATATTTAATTTTCAATAACCATTGGGATCTTAGAGAACGTTTAGGTGTGATCTGGGAGTTGGATATGAGATCAGATAATCCGATCTATGTTTTCAAATGATGGATCGTCCTATGAGACATTGTAAACTTGGTGAATGGTGAATTTTGTGATTCAAGTTTTTAAACTCGTAATCCGGCTAGATTCGTCTATTAATGAAATTTGGATCCTAAGAAAATAGGTCTCTTTAGTGGTATGATGATCCATCTTGAAAATCGACAGATAGATAGCTTGATGTATGGATTGTGTAACGCCCTAAAAATTGGGGGTCGAGTATAACTCAACACCCGAGTTCCAACGCATCACTTATGCAACATAAATAATGATGATTAAATGTTGTCTATGTTAGAGCAATAAACATGAGTGAGATTATACCAAAATAGTAATTCATACTCCAGATCAATTGTATAAAGGCAAGCGGAAGACTGAAACTATATATATAAAGTATGTAAGGAAATAAAACCATCATGATCTCCAGAGTATAAACACTAACTGAGTATCCATATACATGTATTGTTTCTGAAAAAAGTTAAAATACAACTAAAGTTAGATCCTGAAATCCCCGCGATCCAGTCGGCCTAAGCGTAGCCGTCAGAGTACTACATGTATGAGAACCCGTCCTGGTCCTCATCGTATTCTGGCTCCGCCTCCTGAATCGACGCATCCTCTATACTTGCGACAGAGTCTGGTTGGTGTATACAACACCGTCCCGTAACGTGGGAGTGAGTAGCTAACTCAATGGAACAATAAAGCATAGGTTAACATGTTATCAATTCAGTTAAGCAGTAATGATAAAGCAGTACAATCAAACAATCCTAACTACTCTTATTAAATGCAAGTATGAAATGACATGATGAATGCCCTTGCCAAACCACCCTCATGCGACATCATCTTCCGTTCGCGAATGCGTTCATCCCTCAGTGCTCCACATCTACCAGGCACATGCAGTGCGATGATGAGCATGATTACCGAGTAGTTATTAGTCCATTTCAAACAACAGTATTGAGAAACTAAGGTACCTCCCTTGTATCATTCCCAAACATGATCCATTCTACGGTCGTCAGTCCTAGTTAATCTCATATGATAATGTGTTTCTAGGTCGCTGCAGAGGCTGTCAGGGCTGTTACACGGAATCGTTGTACCACTCCCCAATTACCTCTTTAACGATTCATCACTATACAGATATAGTCCTAGCTCATACTCTATACACTGCGGCAAAACTCGTCGCCTCACCGCAAATTCAGAGTATGCTTGAGGTCACTACAAAGGGCTGTCAGGGCTGTTACACGAAATCATTGCACCACTCCCCCATCACCTTATCAATGTAGGCCGATAGCACGAATATAGTGTCCCATACCACTATAATTAGCTCACGAGTCTGGTTGCTCACTGGTCACTACGGGGAGGCACGTGGCCCCAGCGTAGGCCAACAGCTCAACCACGGTGTCCCATACCACCATGCTCGGCTCATGAGTCTTAGCGGGTCGAGGTACCATGGTTAACAGGATTCCACTAGTAAGTTTGGTACCCTAGGTTCAAGCAGTAGCGACCAAATATGGTGAACATACATTAGACATATCGGGTTACTTGACGAGCCTGACTAGCTCGAGTGCACAATCAATTGGATGACATGAAGTGCATAAGCACTTCGCGTGGCCTAACCACTGTCGCCAACTGACGTACGACTCGGGATCGTCAAATACATCTTACGTGGCGACATGAATCTCAACCATGATCTCAAGTCTGGTACCAATTGTCTAGACTATAGACATAGTCCCAAACTCAATCAATGCTTATTTATAGCATGTGGAGTAAAGCATAGTAAACAAAGTAATTCAAGCATGTTAGTAAGCATGCCATAAAGCATATTATAAAGCATGTTATAAAGCACTACATAAATAGGAATACAAACACATATATTGCACAAGTAAGCGGTTTAAGTAAACAACCTCATGGAGGAAATCATACATGTCTCTAAGGTAGTTGAGAATCCCATCTCAACACCCTCGTAAGGCATCAACATCCAAACACTTACTCACACAAGCATTTTCACAAACACTTAACATACACTATTTCAACATACTTAGTATATGTTAACAAACATGTATTAGGGCGAGTCCTATCGCCAAGAAAATATTTTATGCATATATAGTATATTTATACAACAAATAATCATGGCAAACGCATCTCTAAAATATATATGTATATGGTACTTTCTACAATACAGTATTTCTACATACATGGTGTATATTAGTAAAACATATATGTGGGCGAATCCTTTCACCAAATAAGTATTTTATCCATATATCGTATATTCATACAATAAATAATCATGTCCAATACATTTCCAAAATTTATACGTATACGGTATTTTCTACGAATACCTAGAATATGTAAAATTCCATAATCTACATCTTTAATCGAAACAGAAAACAGAAAGCACTTTGTACATGTGCAATTGCATGCAGATAATGAATCTATCATTATTTGACATTGAAAGCGTTGAAAACCGTAACCTATACACCTAAAGTCCTCACCTTATACCGTAGAATCGCAACGGATCAGCTAGGTTTGCCAAGCTTCCGTATTTGGTAGTTTGGTAGCCTAAAGAACGACATAGGTTAGCTATTTCATAACTTACAACCAACACACCCCAAAACAGATTTAGGGTTAGAGTTTCTTACCTCAAAATGAAGTCGGTATCACCGGAAAAGAGACAAGAACGGAGTGGTGGAGCTAGGGTAGGGGCAGGAAACAGTAACAAGGAGATTCTCCCACTTCTCTCACTCTTTCTCTCTCTTTTCTCACTTCTCTCTCTCGGGTTTTTCTCAAATTTGTATGGCTCTGAGAGAGAGGGTTCTAAGGTCCTTTTATAGCCTAAAAACTCTCTGAAACAGACTTGTGGACAAGGTATACTTAGGTTATAACCAAAGCGGCTTTGTTTCAGCTCAACGGAGGACTTCTGGCGGGCCTCCTTGAACCAAAGGTCGGACTTAAGCTCACCAACCTTGGATCTATGTGGATTTAAGTTTTCGTTTCAGTCGGATTCCTAGATCATGCGTGGCAGACCAGTTTCAGTTCAACGGTCAGCGGGCCTCGATCCGAAATTCCAAGTACATGTAAATGTTTGTGAAATTTTTCCTGATCCGAGGGTATATTTGGGTCAAATTCTGATGGTCTGGTTACTTACAAATTGACCGCATGTAACAAGTCTCAGATCACTATTCAAGATATTTATTTTGAAAAGAAAACAAGTGTTTTTACACTCCCTCGCTCCGGACTCAAGCGAACAGCCGTGGGACATTGTTTGGAATTGATTTTCGAGATGGTTGTCAAGCCCAGTGAGGCGGTCCTAAGTCCTTAACCTCATATTATTCGGACTCCGATGTGTAGTCCAGACCTGATACGAAGTTTTAATGTGCTCCCGAGAGTAGTCGGGTAATAAGTTTGATCCTAGACTTTAGGGTAACCTAGCGTCAATGATTCTACAAGTTTTGGGTCTTGTAGATCGTATTTAAAGCGATTCAAATGGATTTCATGGCTAATCTAGTTTAGCACTTAGTTTACTTTGTCAAATTTCTAAAGGATTTAATCCTACGTGATTTCTGGTCGAGGTGGTACTCGGCCATTGTACAGAAATTTTCGAGTCGTTACAGATTGTGACTATTTTCAATGGTTGGATTTAGACTAACATGAACGTGAATGTTCACTTAAGCTAGGCTTGTATTTATACTAAGTCAGATTACATGATAACACTCGAGTACTGGAGAGTACAGGGTGCTACATATCCTCAAATGAAAAAGAAGCATGTTGTATTATCACTTGGGGACTGAATTCTTCTATGTCACCTACCATTATACTTGGATGGCATGGTCTTGTTTAGAGGCTAGAAGGCAGTGTGAACACCATATTGCAATGGAATACGATTGGTGACTATGTCTTGAACACAATTCCTTCCTTCATACATTACCCCCTTAGTCATCCCACATCCATTGTCATATCAAGGTCTTCGTCCTACTTAACGCTTTTGTCGGCAGTAAGGTCGGATGAGGTGCTCACTGGTGAGTCGACTTGCAGTGCTTCAAAAGTCATTAATAACTCATTTACTAACCATTCATCCCTTAAGAAGCATTCGTCATTAAGATAATCTAACAAATTACCACAACCATCTTCATCCTTTAGACTGGCCGACCGATCGGATCAACCGAAAACATTAGAATGCTGCTCACGCAACATAAGGGACAAGACTGCTCTTACCTTGTTTACAACCACTGGTTCTTTGGACAAAAGAAATTCTCTAGAACGGTCACGATTGGATTGCTTCCAACTGAGGCAGATGTTCACAACCCCAAGTGTAGGGTCGCAATGTAGTGATAATCTCGGTAAGACTGAGGTCAATTCCACAGGGACTGAACATATACGTTTCTGAAATTAACTAGAACTAAAACTAGAATAAGATGTGAATCTAATTCTGAAGTAATTGAGAGAGTAATTGTGATTAAAGTAATTAAAACTTGTAAATTTAAAGGTGAGAACTAGGGTGCCAAGGATCCACTTGTAGCTCTTGGAATGTTACCTTACTTTGATTCAAAAAGCACAATTGGAATTGGAGGCCTATCCTATCCAATTGGAAGATAAAGTAATTCGAATATTCAGTAACCTAATTCTCAATGGAGGAGAATTGTGAAGGTTGGAAGGGATTCTATCACTAAACCATGCCCAAGAGACGATGAAAAACAACGAGATTTACCAATCCCATAATCTCAAAACAGGAAGAAGAAGATACTCAAAGCTATTGCAGATCTATTGTAATTTGAGTCACAACAAACCATTAAAAACTAAAAGTATTACTTAAAAATCAAATTAGAATTCATAAAGTTCAAAATAAACATGAATCAAAGCAAAGAAAACATCCCAATTACGCTACAAGCTTCACTTCTTAGCCCTAACTAAGAGGTTTAGCCAACCATAAACATGATTGAACCAAAGTCTATGGTTGGCTAAACCTCTTAGCTAGGGCTAAGAGGTGAAGCTTGTAGCATGATGGGATGTTTTTATTACTTTGATTCATGTTTATGTTGAACTCTCTTTGATTCTATTTTGATTATAAGTAATATTTTTAGTTTTTAATGGTTTGTTGTGACAAATTACAATAGATCTGCGATAGCTTTGAATATCGTCCTTTCCTATTTTGAGATTGATGGATTAGTAAATCTTGTTGTTTGCCATCATCCCATGGGCATGGTTAGGTGACGGAATCCCTTCCAATCTTCCCAATTCTCATTCTTTGATGACTAGATTCATGAGAAGTTTAGATATCTGATCGTCTCTTCTTCCAACTAGATAAGATAGGACTCCGATTCCAATTGTGTCCTTGAATCAAGCATAGTATCACCCTGATTGCTACAAGTGGATCCTTAGAAACCCTAGTTCCTAACTTTAAATTTACAAGTTTTAATTACTTTAATCACAATTACTGTCACCCCCCCAAACTTGGTGATCGGACTCACAAGGAACCCGATAACCAGTTTCGGCCGCAACAACCTTTGTAGTACCTCATTCTCGGTTCTTGGCTCAAGTTCCGATCCTGGGATCCCACAAGGAGGATTTCCATAGCATAAATCTAATCCGATAGAGCACACCCAAGATCATAATAAATAAATCTTAGAAAGTCACCATAGGAATGCATTGCAAAATCCACTAAGAATTTAAACTTTTACAGGTACATAAGGCTCAAAAGGAAATACATAAGGTGACAAGGAATAGAAAGGTCTACAAAGGGTCCTCAGCACGCTCCAGTCCAATGTATCACCGTTATTGCGCCGACATAGGATCACCTGTAAGCATCAATCATGCATAAGCTTATAAAAAGCTTATAGGGCAGTGAAGGTGTGTGACAATGGTGCTCAGAAGAAGATATGAGAGAATGTAGAAGGAAACATGAATGATACCAATGGCACTAGCCGTACTGAGGCTAAACTATGAATGTAGTAAGCTGTACCAAGGCTATGCAATGCAATACATGAATACTAGACGCCATACCAAGGCAATGCAACAGAAAGCTTATACAACTAATGCAAATGTAATGCAAAATAATGTTTGTCCTCATATCTAATTCACATATCTAGTACAGTTCCATCATAAGGAATCCACCGGGGTCAAGTACACTGCAGGATGATTGCCGTTTTATAGACCCGCATAGTCAAATGAGCTAGGAGACCTCACTACCCATCTGTGGATAGCCAATCACCAGCGAGGCTCGACAGTAGCAGATCCATTCACGAGCTGGTCAAACTCAGCCTAGCTATTGCCATCTCACTGAGCGGGTAAGGCCAAACCCCATCCCAACTGACCTCGCAACAGTGGGAGTCGCGGCCTAACAGTATAAGGCACTAGGGCACTCATGATTTTCACTTGGCCTCGGTGTTGAGGTGTCTCCTCGCTACCATGGAAGTTTAGGGGCTTTCAACCAGGGACATCCTATGCGGCCCAAATGCTCAAGAATCATTTCCGATGTCCACACACGACCATCTATGATATATCTATAGAGGCTACGGCCCTGATGAAGCAAGGGTGGATATCCACATGCTATGCAATGCCAGATGCATGAATCATACAATCATCCATGCATTAATCCCAAGCATCCATCATGCTCAAGAGGGTAAACTCCATCCCTCGAGGAGATACCAACATGTCATATACAATGGCACAACCATGGCCAATCATACCTCAATCAAGCATGCACATGATGTATATGAGAGTGGGCCATGAAGATGAATAGATGTGTTGATGAGGTGAATGAGAAGGTGCACTCTTTACCTAACTAATAGGGTCTAGCACTTAATCAATCCTTTATAAGGGACACAACCTCAAGTGGGGCCCCATATACCTGGGGTGGCCCACAAGACTAGACATACAAGGCTACGACCTAGATAATATAGAAACGGGCCTAGCAAAGGACTAAGGTAGGCATTCAGCCACCCTTAGATACTAATAGGCCTAAAGGGGTCCAAATGGGGACTTTCAACCACCATTTTCCCAAGGCATCTAACCACAAACCATAAGCTACAAGGCCCAAGGCCCAACATCCATCCACATATTCATAAGTTCCATAAAGAGCATAAGATAGTGGGTCCAATCCATCCATAACAATATGGGCCCAAGAGAAAAGGAAATCAAGGCCTAAAGCCTAAGTCCTGATGGCCGTAAGATCCATGCATTGGTTGGACTTAATAGGTAGCCCACGGCCACAACACATGGCCTAAAAATAGATCTAAGTTGGGCGAAATGGGCCCCATTACATCAGCCCAATAACTAGCCATTTAAGTGGGCATCCAAGGGCCCAATACCACTCTTATCCCAACTCATAAGTCCATCAAAATGGTGGAAGATTGACCTAGCATATGGCTGGCCAAGATGGGACGTTCCAGCCCAAACCGGGCCCACTAGAAAGTCCCAAAATCTGGTATGAGTTTGGGTCCCACAAATGGTCATAAATAATAGCCCAAAACATGCACCGATTGAGCCCAAAATATTCTAAAGAATAGGTGAGCAACAAGTACCCAAAACCTCTCAATGTGGTGGGCCCCCAATTCCAATAAAAATTCAGCCATACAGTGTATATTTAAATGGCCATGGCTGGACTTCCAGTCCACCTAATTTCCTGGGCTTACTGAGGCCCAGAAACTTGCCAGAATGAGTGGGAATTTATTTTCAAAAGGGCTAGTACTTCTAATAGGGGGCCCCACCAGATGGAGGAGGGGATTTGTCACCTAAAACCAAGTAGGCCTGCTGCTGGAATGCAGGCCCAGCATCAACCCCAAAGCGTGGGCGTCCCAAGGGTGGGATGGCCCAAGGCCATGGAAGGCCTGGCCACATACATTAAAGGTGGGCTCCACATGTCCAAGGTGGGCCCCACATGGGACGTCCACTTAGGGTGGACCCAACCTCCATGTGGGCCACCCAAATGGGGAAGGACGGCGTGGATGAAAAACATACATCATGGTGGGTCTGGCCAAGGACGGCCAGCCCATGGTGGACGTCCACCATAGACGGCTGGTCTAGCTAAATGGCCCCACTACCATGGCCTCAGTGGCCCTATGAAACATTACAAAGTGGGCCCCACAAACATGCATGAAAGCCCCAATGGACTGAGCCCAATAAGTTCCACAATTACAAAGAAGACAGCAAGGTAGAAATAAAATTATACAATATACATGTTGCTTTTCTGATTTTGGGCCCTCCAATGGAGTGGGTCCAGGCCTCCAAAATTCCTAAAATTGAGGGTCAAGGTCCCTCATCATGTCCACAAAAAGGTGGGACCTAGAAAGGTGGCCCACCATCAGAGAAAATATTTTTAAATTAAGGTTTTATGGGGCAATATTGATGGACTGCACAACAGAAATTTCTGGTAGTCCACCATGTTGGCCCATCCTTTTGGAGGCTCAAATGGGGTCAGTTGGGGCTGAAATTTGGCATGCTTATAGGTGGGATATACACCTTCAAGAATCATATATTACATGGTACAATCTCCTCACTAAATGACAAAAAATAAGGCCCCCAAGATGGCCCAAAAATCCGTCTAGACAGTTCTGGACAGCAACATATATCTTAAATAAATAAATTATAAACATTATTTAAAAGGAAATTTAATCCCAGAAAATCATGGTGTGGTCCACCCAAGTGGGCCTGACAAACATCCAAACCATCCCATCATCCAAAACTCCTTTGCATGTGCCCCATTTAGGTAGAATTTGAGGCCACATGTCTAAGGGATGACTGCCATGGGTGTCCTCCCTCCATGGATGGTTTGGACTTGGACACTCATGATCAGAAACAATATTCAAGAAGGAAGGAAGAAAACGGCCACAAGAGAAGGGCCTCCGCCTCATTGAGGCCCTTCCCTTGATCACACATGCATATACATTCTATTAACTCAATATGTACAAGATCTACATGCTCAAGGCTATCTACTTGGAATCTATGGTGGAGATCCAATCTCCACCAAGGATCAAAGGTCTAGTGACCCAAAGATCCCTGATCTAAGGAAGGAAAGAGGATAAAGGGATCCGTGGAGAATGGTCCCTTACATGCATATGCATACAATGTAGGATAGGCTACAAGCCATATTAATGGAGTCTTGGGCCACCATCATCACTTAATGGTTCCCACAAGCTCCATCAATGGAAGAAGAATGAAGAACAAGAAGGGATGAAAAGAAATCTGAAATTTAGACATATAAGCACACCCACCTATGGATCAAGCTTGAAAGTTACACCACTATGATCTAGAAGCTCCAAGGATCATGAATCTAAGGTTGAGATGAGTTGATGAAGGGTAGATTAGGAGGTGTTTAGGAAAGAGAGGGCTAGAAATATGGGGGAGGTGGGACATTGGAAGGCTAGCAAAAGAGAGAGGAGAGGGAGAATTAGAGAGAAAATGGGAAGAAAGAGAGAGAGGGAGAGAGTTGTAGGAGTGCAATCATCACTCTCTCTCCTAGATAAGAGAAAAGTTATCATTAGCCTATGGTGATACAAATAAGGTTGCTAGAGGGGGTAGTGTTATAGGGTAGTAGGGTAGTAGGTTTTTTAGAAGCCCTACGCTAGGTATGACATCATCATCCACATGCACATGTGAAAACGTGTGGGGTGGGGTCTACCATCCACACATCAAAGGTCCAAATTGAATGTTGCTCATAACTCATGATGTATAGTTGAATTCACGCACGGGACGCAATATTGGAACCACGGCGCCGATACGGACAAGATGACATAGGTTTCCGGTCGATCCAAGTTGGGTCAATGTGACCAAACTCAAGGACGACCGTAAACACTACCTGAAGGTCGCAGGCCACCGAGATTCAACTAGTAGGATAGCGTGACCTAAGGAAACGGCGTGCACACTTGGGTTAGGGTCTTACAATTACTCTCTCAATTAATTTAGAATTATATTCACATCTTCTTCTAGTTCTAGTTCTACTTAATTTCAGAAACATACAAGTTCAGTCCCTGTGGATTCAACCTCGGTCTCACCGAGATTATTAATACATCGCAACCCAACACTTGGGGTTGTGAACAAGTTTTTGGTGCCGTTGCCGGGGACTAACGGTTGTGTTTTTCTAAGATTAACTTGTTTTAGAATTAGGTTAAGATTAGAGTTTGTTTACTTTATATTTTTAAGTTATGGTTTTTCTAATTTATTTTTAAAAACTAATTTACTTTCTATTTCTAGGATTAGTAACTTTCCTAATTTGTTTTCAGAAACTAGTTTACTTTCCTACTTTGTTCTTATAAATTAACTTACTTTCTAGTTTTAGAAACTTACCTAATTTATTTTTTTAGAAACTAGGTTGCTTTCTTATTTCTTTTTTAGAAACTAATTTGTTTTCCTTTTTCTTCTGCAGGATCCCAATATAGAAACTTCTAATTTGGTAACTTCTTTCTATTTCTAGATTTCTATTTCCCTCTTTCCTTTTAGGTTTAGGTTAGATTCTGAAATTGAGGGCTGAGAGTATTTCATGTCCAAGTGGGTCCGTGACAATACTCAACGTCTCTTGAGTGAAGGAGGATTGGCTGAGGGGTTATCTATCCATCACAAGATTAGACACCACTCGAGATGCACAGAGTTAACTGAAGTTATGGTTGTCAATCAACCGGCCAATCAACCTCCAAATCTACCTCGACCTAGGGTTAATGAAATCTAGGATGAGAATGAGTTGCATCAAACACCCCCGCCTCATACTTTACGAGATTATTTCAAATCGGTGGTGGGGTGATCACCCCTTGTGAGACCCGTATCCTATCCCGTATCGTTCTATATGCTTCCGCGGTCCTTCCGATTGAATTCCGGTGACTTGCGATCTGTTATCGACGTTTGCGCGGGATCCTGAGTCGTGTTCCATATATCAGAGTCAACTCGACCCGAGACTTGTATCCTTCTGACCGCACCGTTACCGCGTTTCGCACGCCAAGGCGATACCTGGGGCAAGAGATGTAGGCCCATGTTCAGTTTGAGGAAAACGCTGCGCGTTGCAAATCCCAAGAGAATATTCCATCAATTACATCAAATTCATATCAATCCATCAATCAAAGTCAAGTACAAGCAACCCATACCCTACCCTTACCTCTCTCTTACAGAAGTACCCTAAAGTCAATAAGCACCTTACCTCTCATGTCACTCCACCATCCCTCTCTCCCATCACCTCTCTCTCTCATTTTCTCTTTCTCATTCTCCAAGCAAGAAACGGTCCAAGCAAGAGAGCCTTCCATGGAGAGAAGCTACTGTGGCCCACTTCCTACCACCCAATCCCACCTTCCAAAATCGATCTCAACCGTTGAATCTTATTCCCTTGAAGCTCTTGAACACGTTGGTGGAAGAAGGAAGAAGAAGAACCTACTGTGGGTATTTTTCTAAGATCTGATTTCTGGTAGAAAGAAATCACCACCTTTGATTTTGTTTATGGGCCTGCACTTGGTTGAGACCCACCTTAATGTATGCATGCATGTTCAATGAGGGGCTCATAGTGGCGGAGCCCCTCCCCTCCATCCGATCTCTCTCTCTCTCTCTCTCTCTCTCTCTCTCTCTCTCTCTCCTATTTGCGGCCCACCATGATGATGTATATTCATCCACGCCGTCTGTACATGGCGTGGCCATGATTTGGATGGTCCAGGACCGCTAGACGGGTTGCTGTCCAGGCTGTCCAGTGGGCCTGGACGAAGGAAAACCACAAATATCAGTCTGATCATTGGGTGGGCCACACTGACGTGGACCCCACCATGATGTATTTGCACCCTCCATCCATGTGGGACCCGTATGATGCATGTGTTTTATCCAGACCGTCCAGCAGTAGGACGGTGCTAGATGACTGGATGAATGTATTTCATCCACTGTCCATCGGTGTGGGAGCCCACCCGATGTATGTATTTTGTACAAACACCGTCTATCCAGGTCTCTTGGGAGATGAAATAGATTCAAATCTTAGGAGGAGCACCGTCCAGATCATGGGCCCCACCTGTTGGGCACGTGTGGAGTATCCACACCATCCCAAAACTGAGATAGATTCAACACCCTGGTGGGCCATGTACGTGGGGCCCACCTTGTTGTATAAATTCTACATCATAACCGTCCATCTGCTGGACCTACTGTGATATATGTGCTTTACATCCAACTGTCCATGGGACCCACCTGACGTATGAATTTTATATCCACACCATCCTTTTGTGTGGGGCCCTGCACGTGTGGTGCATCCACACCGTTTAAACCTTGGACGGTGGGACCCACCCCACGTGTGGGGCTGTACCTTGATGTATGCTTTCATCCAGGCCGTCCCAAGCCTGGACGTTGATGATGTTTCAAAAAAATAATAAACAAAAAAAAGGAAAATACATGGCATATGTATGTATATAGACATATAATATAATATATATATAACGGGTGGCTCCCACACGTGTGGACCCAACTGATTTGTGCATTTTATCCAGGCCGTGCGTGGCCACTTTGATGTGTGTATTTTAAATCCGCACCGTCCATCTGGACGGTGCTGGGTGGAGCACACCATGATGCATGTGGTCTGTGCTGCCTCCAGCACGTGGGGCCCACTAGATGATATGTTGTATCCTCGCCGTCCAATCCATGAATGGTGGGAGCTGATTGGCTAGGGTGCCTCACACCACCTATGTTGCAGAGGTATTGACGTCAGCATGTTGGTGGGACCCACACCGTGATGTATGTGATGGCCCACACCGTCCAGATGGTTGGACGGTGGGTCACGCTATGAGGTATGTTTTATAAATCATAACCGTCCATCTGCTGCATCCCACCAGCAATACAGGTGTTATATTAGTCAGCAAGTTTTGTGGGCCGTGTGATGTATGTGTTGTATCCTAACTGTCCATGAAATTGGCAAGCTCGTCTCAAGGCTTGAGACTAAAATTAAGGTAGATCTGCATATTAGGTGGACCACACTGCAGAAATCATGGGGATTGAACGTCTGCCATTGAATCTGTTGGGGTCACAAAAGTTTTGGATCAATACGAAATTGTTTTTCCCTCTTAATCTGGGTCTTTTGTGACCTTATGAACAGATTGGATGGAAATAAATGTTATAGTGGGCCCGACGAATTGTTAAAAGTGAGATTCATTATCTCCACTGCTATTTGTTGCATGGTCCAAATGATTTTTTTCAATCATCATCTCCACCCCTATATAGGGTGTGGTCCAGATGATCTTTCAGTATGATTCATTTTTTTTGGAATGTGTGCGGCCTAATGAGATGTATATATGGCCCATGTTCGAGGCCCAATATGATGTATACCCAGCCCAGGTGTTGGGGCCTAATGTGATGTATCTAAGGCCCCTGTATTGCGGCCCATATGATGTATGTGAGGCCCATGGTGCGGCCCATTGATGCGACCCACTTGATATATGAGGCCCCTTGGTGCGACCGGTGGATAAGGTCGACTTAATGTATATTTAAGGCCCGTATTTGAGGCCCAGGAGCAGGGCCCACCTGTTGTATATTCAAGGCCTGTTAAGATATTTGATTTTGCCATGATGTTTGTAATGATGTTTATGTGGGCCACTCCTTGAGAACAATGTTGGTTAAATATCCACATTGAAGGGCAATGATGGTTGAATGTCCATATTGTGACCTTCCATTAGGCCTTGTTAGTCCCATTCTTACCGATCCCGATTATCAATCGATTCCGATTATTGATTGATTTCGATTGTCATGATCGATTGCCGATTAGCGATCGAGGCTGATTATCATGATCGATTGTCGATTCCGATTGACGTGACCGATTTGCCGATTCCGATTGTCGTGGCCGATTATCATGACCGATTGCCGATTCCGATTAAAGTGACCGATTTGCTGATTCTGATTGTCTTGGCTGATTATCATGACCGATTGCCGATTCTGATTGACATGACCGATTTGCCCATTCCGATTATCGATCGATTCCGATTGTCGTGGCTGATTGTCGATTCCGACTCCGATTGTCGAGGCCGATTATCGAGGTCGATTCTGATTCTGATTATTGAGGTCGATTCTGGTCGTCGAGACCGATTATCGAAGCCGATTTTGATTATCGAGGCCGATTCTGATTGACGAGGCTGATTCTGATTGTCGAGGCCGATTCCGATTGTCGATACAGATTTCGATTGTCGAGGCTGATTGTCAAGGCTGATTCTGATTGTCGAGGCCGATTCCAATTCCGATTGTCGAGGTCACTTATTGATGCCGATTCTGATTGTCGAGGCCGGATATAGAGGGCGATTGACGAGGCCCAATGTGATGTATATGCGGCCCATATTTGAGGCCCATTGTGATGTGCATTTGACCCATGTTTGAGGCACAATGTGATGTATATGCGGCCCATATTTGAGGCCCGATGTAATATGTATTCAGCCCGTGTTTAAGGCCCAATGTGATGTAATGAGGCCTATGTGATGAGGTCCATTGTAATACATTTGAGGGCTAGGCGATGTAGACCATTGTGATGTATGTTAGGCCCATGTGAAAGGCCCATCGTGATGTGTTAAGCTCTTGAGTGAGGCCCATGGTGTTATATATTTGGCCCCTTGTATGAGGCCATGGGTTCACTATATGTTAGGCTCTATGTGGGCCATTCCTTTGGGGGTAATGTTGGTTAAATGTCCAAATTGTCAAGGTCGATTGTCGATGCCGGCTATGGAAACCAATTATGAGTATGTGACAGCATAACATCATGATACATGCCCATACGCATCATCTGCATGTTTGTTATGAGATGTGGTTGACCATTGCATATATCATTAGGCAAGTTGTTATGAGACTCCCTGATAGGCGGAGGTCATCTCACATGCGTGCACGGTATGCGCAGGATTGATGTATAACTGGATTGTATGACTCATGCATCTTGCATTGTAAGTTGTGATTACTGTACGCCCTAGCAACATCAAGGCCCCTCCACGGGCATATCGTGGATGGCCAGACGAGACACCGAAAATCTGTTATTAGCATCGGGCTACCATAAATGGCTCTGGGTGAAAATTTCCAAACCTTTGAGGTCAGGAGATGCCCCAACGTCGAGACCGAGTGGATGTATATGAGCGCATGAGGGCTGTATACCAGTAGGCCGCATCTCCCACTATGTCGTGGTCGGTTGGGAGGGGGTGTGACCTTACCCGCCTGAGTGAGGTGCAATATCTAGGTTAAGTCTGACTACCTTGAGGAATGGGTCCGCTATCGATGAGCTGGGCCCAATATTGGCAGTCGGATAGTGATGTCTCTTCCACTTACCCAGTTGCGTGCTTAGATAAGGGCGGCAAGCTGGCGTAGAGTGTAATAGACCCCGGTGATGATCCCAGATATGAACAGTACTAATATGTGGACTTATTGAGCAGGAGTTGTATACTCATTCATTCACTATCCACTCGAGCTGGTGGTGAGCAACTATTTATTACGTGTACCTTCGCAATGGCTAGGATTTTGGTTGGGGTGCGCGACTAACCTGAGATCAGGAGTTTACCACATTGAGTCCGACTATCCAAATTTAGGTATGAGACTAGTTTGGATAGAAGTCCTTTGTGGTAGACCTCGTAGCCTACGATGCTACGTACTATCATCCCGACTTTAAACTCCAACTTGGTCATTTCATTTGCATCACATATTGCATTGCATCCTCAGTATATGATATTGGTTTATTATATTTTTTCTTCGCATAGCCTGGATAAGGCTGATAGTAATTATGGGCCTATCAGCATGTTTTCGTATTATTCTGATATTGTATGATTATGGGCTTGTTAGTATTTTCGCTTACTTTGATTACTCTGATATTGGTTACTTAGTACTTACCTTGTGCACATACGTTCACCATCTACTAAGCTTTCTTTAAGCTTGTGCACGATAGATGCGTGCAGGTGCCGTTAGGTTGTAGCAGCGTTGAGCTTGGAGCATGCAGCAGACATTTGGAGCTTTGATTTTTGATATATGTATTTCCCTTTCAGCATTGTATTCAAATGTTTATATTAGTGGATATATGATGATGATGTTGCCTTTGTGATTTGGGTATACTTGTGATTATGCTTCAATGAGACAAATGTACGTTAGAAAATCCTCCTTGTAGGATCCCAGGATCGGAATCTGGTGTCTGGACGCTAGGAGCCGAGAATGGGGTACTACAGAGGCTATCGGCACCGAATTCGGTGATGAGGAATCATGAGACTCCGATTACTGGGTTTGGGGCATGACACCCCTCATGCATGGTTTTTCTAAAAAATATGAAACATATGGATTTCCAGCCAGGGGTGATCCAACTCCTTCCAAAATTCGATGGACTTGAACCTGAAAATACATATTTACACTTGAAAGAGTTTGATGAGATCATAGCCACTTTATATTTTCCTAATGTGTCCAATGACACGGTCAGGTTGAAACTCTTTCCCTTTTATTTGAAAGAGAAAGTTAAGACGTGGTTGCATTCGTTACATCCTCGATCTATTGGCAGATGGAACGATGTGACAAGGGAGTTCATAAAGAAAATTTTCCCACACCATAAAACGAACACCCTCAAAAAGTCAATCATGAACTTCGCCCAAAAGGAAGATGAAACATTCTTCCAATGTTGGGAGCGGTTCAAGGATCTTGTCAGTTCATGCCCACAACATAGTTTTGAAATGTGGCGCATTACATACTTTTTCTATCATGGACTAACATCCTCCATGCGCCAATTGGTTGAGATAATGTGCAATGGGAAATTCATGAACAAAAATGTCGATGATGTATGGGATTATTTGGACAGACTTGCTAAAAACACACAATCATGGGACGTCTCCTCAAAATCGAGCACCACCTCTAGCCCGCTCAATCAAAGGAGAGGGGTGGAATATACCTTTTGAAAGAGGATGATGATATCAATGCTAAAGTGGCTAATCTCATAAGGAAATTCGAGGTCATGGAACTAAAGAAGGATAATGGAACTAAAGAAGGATAAGGCTAAGGAAATTGTTTGAGGTATTTGTGCTTGCAACATTGACACAACTGAAATTGCCTAATAATACTTGCTTTTCAAGAGGTACTAAATGAGCAATCTAATACCGTGAATAATTACCAAAGGCCTTTCAATGGACCCATCTCCAATACATACAATCCTAGTTGGAGAAATCATCAAAATTTTAGTTGCAGGAATGGACAAACTACTACTCCTTAAGGATTCCCTAATCAAATTCTAAATTAAGGGAAACCTCAAGAGGAACCGGTTTAAAATTCCACACAAACTCAGGAGCTTACCCAAGCATTACGAGAACTTACAAAATTTATTCAAAAGATGGATTCACGTGTTACGGTTATAGAGAAGGGGATGCTTCCTGCTCAACCTTTCCCCAATCCTAAACCGCAATACAAAATAAGTGATCCAAGCTCTTCACATCAAATGGAGCAAGCTATGTCTATCACCACCCTTAAGAGTGGGAAAATAAATGACAAATCTATTCCGGTAAGGGCTAGAAAGTTTAAGGACCTAGAAATAAATGAAACTGATAGACCTAGCACTGCTCCATAAGAATTAAAACCGAAACTTCAAGGCAAGCCGATTGCACCATTCCTCCAACGGTTGATTGCACCAAAACCTCTCTCTAACTCTCTGGACATTCTAGAGGTGCTGAAACAAGTGAAGGCCATTATTCCTCTACTGGATGTCGTTAAACAAATACCCTCATATGCCAAATTTCTGAAAGATTTGTGTATGACTAAAAGAATGCAAAGTATTCAAAAGAAAACATTTTTAACAGAAAAAGTGAGTATCATCTTAAATAAAGATGTGCCACAGAAATACAAAGATCCTGGTATCCCAACCATTACTTGTGTAATTGGGAATTACTGTATTGAGCATGCACTTCTTGACTTAGGAACGAGCATAAATTTGATCACATACTCGGTCTACGAACAACTGGGTTTAGGTGAATTAAAACCCACCCGGACCACATTACCACTTGCCGATTGCTCAGTTCATGTACCGAGAGGTATAATTGAGGATGTGTTAGTCCATGTTAATAAATTCTACTACCCAGTAGATTTTATCATCCTGGATACTCAACCCATCGTGGATAGGAGCACTCAAATTCCTGTCATTCTTGGTTGCCTATTCCTTGCCACATCAAATGTAATCATTAATTGTAGGAATGGAGTCATGAGTTTGTCTTTTAAAAATATGACGTTAGAGCTAAATATGTTTTTCAATACAGGCAAACAGTTAGAGGATGATGACGATTCCTATGATATTAACTCGATTGACTCTTTCGTGAAAGATAGAACTCTTCTTACCTTATCCTCTGACCCTCTAAAGACATGCCTGACCCACTCCTATCATTTAGAAGATGATATGATTAGGAAAATGGAACTCATGCTGGATACCATGCCGGTACTTGAAGTCAACCAGTGGAGGCCACAATTTGAAGAATTACCCCAAACTGATGTAGTGCCCCTACCGTCTAACCTCAAGGCACCGAAGCTTGAGCTAAAACCTTTACCCTCCAATTTGAAATATGTCTATTTAGGTCAAGATGAGATATACCGGTTGGTGATTTCTTCCCACCTCGAGCAAGAATAGGAGAGTATGCTTATTTATACTCTCATTGAGCACAAGGGGGCTCTTGGATGGTCAATTGCGGACCTCAAGGGAATTCACCCTTCAACTTGTACTCACCGCACTTATCTAGAGGATAATGCGAAGACCTCTTGACAATCACAATGTAACATCCCAGATTTTTGCCAACCTGGAATTAGACGTCCTTAGGCAATGGGTCGCTCCTAACACCTTATTAACTTGTCAGAACTCAATCCTACAGTCTAAAATCGCTTCTTAACCCATTTCCTTCACAAATCCCACCCTTCACCACCTTGTTCTTTCAATTTTTCTAAGTACTTTCACCCTAGACACTATCTTAAACTAGCTAAGTATTATAACTTGGATCACTCTATATACAAACTACAAAGGCCCAGGTACCACCTCAGACAGAAATCACTCAGGACTAAATCCTTTAAAAATTAGGCGAGAATTAGCCAGTGTTAAACTAGAGTACCTGTGAAATTAGCACCAATCACTTTAAATACGATCTGCAAGACCCAAAACTTGTAGAATCATTGACGCTAGGTTACCATAAAATCTAGGATCAATCTCATTACCCAGTTGCTCTCGGGAGCACATTGAAACTCTGTATTAGATCTGGACCGTACGTCGGAAGTCCGATTAATATAAAGTTAAGGAATTAGGACCGCCTTGCTGGGCTTGACAACCATCTCGGAAATCAAATCCAGATAGTGTCCCTGTGCAATTCGCTTGAGCCTGGAGTGAAGAGTGTGAGAAATGTGAAAATAATTCTAAATTAAATTCAAAATAAATAAATCTGAGACTTGTCGCTTGATGTCAAGATAAGCAACCAGGGCCGTCGAATCGGCCAAATTACACCCTCGGATCAGGGATATTTCCCCAAACATATCTATGTACTCGAAATCTCCGATCGAGATCCACTGACCGTTGAACTGAAACTGGTCCGCCACGCGTGATCTGGGAATCCGACTGAAACGAAAACTTAGCCATACCTAGATGCAGTGTTTGTGAGCTTAAGTCCAACCTTTGGCTCAAGGGGGGCCGCCAGAAGTGCTCCGTTGAGATGGAACAACCTCACTTTGGCTATAACCTAAGTATACCTTGACCTGGAGTCTATTTTGAAGATTTTTTAGGCTATATAAGGACCTTAAAATCCTCTCTCATTCAGCCATATGAATTTGAGAAAGGCCCTAGGAAAAGAGAGAGAAAGTGTGAGTGAAGTGGGAGCATCTCCCTGCCATGCTTCCCTGCTGCTACATGAGCTTAACCACTTCCTTCTAATCGCTTTCCCGGAGATTTCGACGTCATTTCTAGGTAAGAAACCCTAACCCTAAACTGATTTGGGGTTTTGATAGTTGTAGGTTATGAAATACCTAACCTATTTCGTTCTATAGGTGGCCAAACTGCCGTATACGAAGGTTTAGCAAACCTATCGAATTTGTTACGGTTGTACGACAAAAGGTGCAGACTTTAGATGTGTTGGTTATGGTTTTCAACGCTTTCAATGTCAGATAATGATAGATTCATGATCTGCATGCAATTGCACATGCGCAAAGTGCAGTCTGTTTTCCATTTCGATTAAATACGAAGAATATGGAATTTTGTGTATTCTAGGTATTTGTAGAAAGTACCGTATACGTATAAATTTTAAAAATGTGTTTACCATGATTATTTGCTATATGAACATATTATATATGTGTATAACACTTACTTGGCGAGAGGGTTCACCCTAATACATGTTTTTGCTAATATACACTATGTATGTAAAAAGGGTGTGTTCTAAGTGTTTGTGAAAATGACCAAATGAATATAGAATTTGAATTCGTGCTCGCCATGACTGATTGTCATGGATACATGATTGTTGTATAGGTGACACCCCTTTGACGAAAGGATTTGCCCTAAATCACGCCACGGCCAATAGACGCTATATATGTTAAATTGTGTAGCCCAAGTGTTTGTGAAAATGTTCAAATTAATATGGAACTTGGATTCATGCTTGCCATGATTATCCGTCATGGGTGCAAGCGTGTTATCATTGGGGCAACTCCCTAGTGAAAGGATTTGGCCTTATACCTATGTGATCAACATACGTCATGTATGTTGATGTATGTAGTTTAAAGTGTTTGTTGAAATGTCTGACTGAGTAGTAGTTAGTAAATTGTAATGTATAAGGGTGTTGAGATAGGATTCTCAGCTACCTTAGAGATGTATATGATTTCCTCCATGTTGCTTGTTTAATTTAACCGCTTACTTATGAGATATAGGTGTTTGTATTTCCTATTTATATTGTGCTTTATTACATGTTTTATGACATGCTTGTCAACATGCTTGAATTACTTTATTTATTCTGCTTTACTCTACATGCTTCTGGTCATGGATTGATTGTGTTTGGGGCTATGATTATAGTCCAGGCAATCGGTAACGGGATTGAACTCGTGGCTGAGATTCATTTGCCACGTAAGATGTGTTCGACAAACCCGAGTCGTACTTCGGTTGGCGATAGTGGTTGGCCACACGAAGTATTTTTGCGCTTCATATCGTTTAACTTGTTGTACTCTCGAGCTAGCTGAGCTCGTCAAGTAACCCGATCTGTCTAATGTATGTTAACCATGTTTGGACGCTACTGCTTGAACCTAGGGTACCAAACTTACCAGTGAAATCTCGTTAACCATGGTACCTCGATCCGCTAAGACTCATGAGCCAGGCATGGTGGTATGGGACACCGTGGTCGAGCTGTCGGCCTACGCTGGGGCCACGTGCCTCCCCGTAGTGTCCATTGAGCAACCAGACTCGTGGGCCGATTATGGTGGTATGGGACACTATATTCGAGTTGTCGGCCTACACTGATTGGTGACGAGCCCTTTGTAGTGACCTCGAGCATACTCTAAATTTACGGTGAGGCGACGAGTTTTGCCGCAGTGAATAGAATATAAACTAGGCCTATATCAATTTTATGATGAATCGTTAAAAGGGTGATAGGGGAGTGGTGTAACAATTGCGTGAATAGCCCTGGTAGCCTTTGTAGCACCCTAGAACCACACTATTGTATGAGATTATCTAGGTTTGACGACCCTAGAATGGATCATGTTTGGGAATGACATAAGGGAGGTACCTTAGTTTCCCAATACTGCTGTTTGAAATGGACTAATAACAGCTTGGTAATCATGCTCATCATTGCATTGCATGTGCCTGGAAGATGTGGAGCACTAAGGAATGAAAGCATGTCGCGAACGTAAGATGGTGTCGCATGGGGGAGTATGTCGGTGAGGGCATGCATCATGACTGCATTCCATACTTGCATTAACAAGAGTATTTAAAATTGTTTGATTGTACTACTTTATCATTACTGCTTGACTGAATTGATAATATGTTAACCTATGCTTTATTGTTCCACTGAGTTGATCACTCACTCCCACGTTACGGGACGGTGTTCCGAACACCCACCAGACATTGTCTGATTGCAGATGGCGACGTTACTTCTGAGGCGGCGCCAAACTTTTGTGACGACGAGGATGCTTTCTCGTGTATGCTATTTTCTAGCGGCTCATGTGAGCCGTGTCTTGATCGACGGGATTACAGAGATGTCTAGATGACACTACACCTTTGGTACATTTTAAAATTGTACTTGTAATTCCTTAACCTAGTAACCTTATCACACTCTGGAGACTTACTATAGTTTATATATTTTTCTATCTATCACAGTCTTCCGCTTACAATTTAACTGTCTCTGGAGTATGATATGTTGTTTTGGTATAATCCCATTCATGTTTCAATGCTCTTATCATAATCATCATTATCTGTGTTGCATTAGTGATGCGTTGGAACTCGGGAGCTGAGCTTTGCTCGACCCCCGATTTTCAGGGCGTTACACACAATGTAGATCAAATCCAAACAAGAAGGAAGTGGTTAAGGTCGAGGTTCTTAAGCTATTAGATGCGGGTATCATATACCCTATATCGGATAGCCAATGGGTGAGTCCAACTCAGGTGGTTCCTAAGAAGTCCGGAATCACCATAGTAGCCAATGCCAACAATTAACTTGTGCCAACTAGAGTTACTATTGGTTGGAGAATGTGCATTGACTATATTTAATTGAATATCGTCACGAGGAGGGACCACTTTCCTTTGCCCTTCACTGATCAAATTTTGGAAAGGCTAGCTGGTCACTCATATTCTTACTTCCTTGACGGGTATTCGGGCTTCAACCAAATAGAGATATCCCCTGAAGATCATGAAAAGACCGCATTCACATGTCCCTTTGGCACCTTTGCTTACCGAAGGATGCCATTCGGACTATGTAATGCCCTCGCCACTTTTCAATGATGCATGATGAGTATTTTTTCTGACATGGTGGGACAATATTTAGAGGTTTTTATGGATGACTTCTCTATCTTTGGTCCATCCTTCAACGATTGTTTGGAGAATATTAAATGTGTGCTGAAGTGATGTGAGGAAAAGAACTTGGTACTAAATTGAGAGAAATGTCATTTCATGGTTTGTAAGGGAATTGTCTTTGGACATATCATCTCATCCAAAGGAATTGAGGTAGATAAGGCTAAGATTGAGCTTATCTCTAACTTACCTCCACCCAAGAACATATGAGACGTGCGATCCTTCTTAGGACATGCCGAATTTTATAGAAGATTCATAAAGGACTTTCGTCACCTCTCTCGTCCTTTATGCAATCTACTTCAAAAGGATACACCATACGAGTGGACTGAGCAATGCCAGGAATCTTATTCTAAGCTTAAGAGCATGTTAACCACTGCACCAACCATGTAGCCACCCGACTGGAACCTTCCTTTTGAGATTATGTGTGATGCGTCTGTTGAGGCACAAAAAATATTCTATCTTTCTTTCTCTGAAAATCTTATTACATGTCCATTGCATTAGCAGGGAAATTCCATTTGCACAGATCCTTCCCAGGGTTGTACACCTAGAGTTAAGAACTTTCTGCATAAAGTCTTGAAGAATCCTGTTGTACGTCATTTCAAGTGGAGGAAGAATCCTGTTGTACGCCCACTTTGTAGAAGACCTTTATTGTATGCCACTTCGAATGGAGAAAGGGGTGCGTGGCTTTATCTTAAGGAAAGGAGGAAAGGTTGTGTGATGGAGGCTTTGTCTTAAGGAATGAAGGAAGCTTGTGCGCCATCTAGTATAAAGAAGTGGATATACACCTCCTTGTATAAAGAAAGTGTTGTGTGTCTCCACTTTTGAAGGAGAGAAAGTGTTGTGCGTCCCCACTTTGTGAGGACCCTTATGCGCACTTGTCTAAAGAGAAGGGTTGTGCATCAGTTTGTAAGAAAGTTTGTGCGCTGGTTGTTTTCTGAATGGAGAAGGAAGTTTGTGCACTGGCCATTGTCTGAATGGAGAAGGAAGGTTGTGCGTTGGTTGCTGTCTTAACGAAGGAAGGTTGTGCGCTGGTTGCTGTCTTAAGGGAGGAATGGTTGTGCATTCCATGCTTCCCCTGTTTGAAGAGTGGTTGTGCGTAGATACCTCCCACACATGTGGGAGGTCTATAAATACCTCTCCCCTCTCCTCATTGGGGGGGGGGGGGGGGGGACAGAAGTTGGGAAAGCTGATTGGGCACCCAGAGCACCCAAGCTTGTGCGCCATCTTCTGAAGATGTTTGTGCACTCCAAGATTGTGTACCATCTTTGAAGAAATGGTTGTGCACTCCAGGCCTGGGTGCCACTTTTGAAGGAGCTTTGTGTGTTCTCTGTCTTAAGGAGAAGTTTGGGCTCCACTTTTGAAGGAGAAGGCTTTGTGCATCATTTTACATGGGCTCTTGTCCTGAGGGAAGGATTTGTGCGCCATTTTACATGGGCTCTTGTCCTGAGGGAAGGCTTTGTGCGCCACTTTGCATAGACTCTTGTCCTGAGGGAAGGCTTTGTGCGTCATTTTACATGGGCGCTTGTCCTGAGGGAAGGGTTTTGCACCACTTTGTGTGCTCCCTTGTCTAAAGATAAGGCTTTTGCGCCACTATTTAAGGAGGAAGCCCTGTTGTGCGCCTAGACCAATGCAATTTGTTGTGCACTACCCCTGAATAGCTTTTGTTGTGCGCCACCCCCTAAAGAGAGCTCTGTTGTGCGCTCCCACCTTTGCTTGGGCTGTGTGCTCCCACCTTCAGATAGATAACCTCCACACGTGTGAGAGGTCTATAAATACCCTTCTCCCATCTTCATTTGGATAGATAAAAATTAGAGAGCCTCAAGGAGCTCACAGAGGAGAGAGAAAAGTGGAGTATGATGGAAGATCCGCACAATGAAATTATGGCACAACGAGAAAAGTGGCACAATGGAATTATGGCACAACAAGAAAAGTTACACAACAAAATTATGGCATAACTCAAGTCTAAGAAGCCTCCGCCATTTCCTCAGTTGTGCACCCGCCAACCCAAGTCTGAGAAGCCTTTATCATTTCCTCAGTAACGCACTCGTACAACTCAAGTTCGTGAAAGTTTACAGCTCCTCCTAGATTGTGCACCAGTGTTCTTGCCCAAAATGCCCCTTCCTTGATCAAGTGCGCCAGTTCTCGGATTCATAAAGGGAAAGTAAAGGAAATGTGAAGCACTGAGAAAGAGTTTTAGGAGAAGGAAGAGTCTGTCTGTATGACTGAAAGGATGAGTGGAAGGATGATCAATGCCTATCGCACAACCAAATCAAGGGTGCACAACCCATTTGCCTTTGCGATAAACAACAAAAGCGTCAAAATGCTGCCAAAATCGCCATTAAACTGTCTTCTCTTTCATTCATTGCGTTGATTCATTGTACTCTGTTTTCAAAATCAAGGGAAATGTGAGGATACAAATGAACTCAGAATGAATAAAATACCTTATGGTCATTGTTCTCTCATTCTTTCTTTGTTATCATTGAATAAATCCCCTAAATCAAATGCATTTGTTTCTTATTGAAACAACGTCCGACTATGCTCTTGGGGTGGTGTTAGGCCAGAGAAAAGAGAAGAAGCCCTATATTATACATTATGCAAGTAGAACTTTAAATCCTGCTCCAGTGAATTACTCTACTATGAAAAAGAATTCTTAGCCGTAATGTTCGCTTTAGACAAATTTAGGTCCTACTTGATCGGATCCAAGATCATCATCTGCACAGATCATGTGGTACTCAAGTATCTTCTTTCTAAGAATGATGTTAAGCCTCGCTTAATAAGATGGATCCTCCTACTCCAAGAATTGGATTTGAAAATATAAGATAAAAAGTGAGTAAAGAAGGTAGTGGCTCATCTTTCCCGCATTGATCTCTCTGATTCCCTTGAGACATATAAATGACATGTTCCCTAATGAACAATTGTTTAAAGTCTCCCATTCACCCTATTTTGTAGATATTGCTAATTATCTTGCCACAGGTTTCACGCCAACACATTGGACTGCGCAAGATAAGAAGAAATTCTTCGCCGAGGTATGTAAGTTCTTCTAGGATGATCCATATTTATTTAAATATTGCCCAAACTAAATCTTAAGGTGACATGTACTAGACAATTAACACTAAAGTGTCATCTTCGTCTGTCATTCTCAAGCCTGTGGTAGTCACTTTTCTATTAAAAAAACTACGACCAAAATTCTGCAATGCAGCTTTTATTGGCCCATTATGTTTAAGGACACGCTTGAGTTTTGAAAGCTTGTGAGCGTTGTTAGAAATTGGGAGCACTATCCCATTGAAATATGATGTCTTTGAACCCTATTTTGATTGTCACGCCCCAAACTCAGGAACCGAGCTTACAAACTTCCCAATCGCCGAATTCGGTGCCGACAGCCTCCGTAGTAACACATTCTCTATTCCCAACACCCATACGCCAGATTTTGATCTTGGGATCCTACAAGGAGGATTTTCAGTGGGAAATTTTGTAAAGAAGCATAACCACAAGTATACCTAAATCACAAGAACAACATCATCACCACATATCCACTAATATAAACATTAAATTACAGTGCTGAAAGGAAAATACATAAATAATAAAATCTTCAAAATGATCTGCCACAAGCTCCTGCCTTAACACTACTGCGACCCAACGTCACCTGCATACAACGGTCATGCATAAGCTTACTAAGAAGCTCAGAGGGTGGTGCATGTGTGCGCATTGCATGTGCCAAGCATACAAATATCAAAGTAAACGAAAATACTGGCAAGTCCATGAATACTATCAGTTTAATCTAGAATATGCGATGCAAGACATAGTAACCCAAATGTCATATACTGAGGATGCAATGCAATATACAAATCCAAATAAGTCCATAAATACGATTAGTCATATCCAAGCTACGTAATGCAAAAGAAATGATAAGGCTGGTGTATGTAGTCGGGATGATAGTATGTGGTATCATAAGCTATGGGGTTCATCACAAGGGGCTTCTATCCAAACTAGTCCCATACCTGAATTTGGATAGCTAGACTCCACGTGGTAAATTCCTGATCTCAGATTAGTTGCGCACCTAACTAAAATCATGGTCATTGTGAAGGTACACATAATGATTTAGTTACGCACCACCATCCCGATTGGATAGTGAATGAATGAATGAATGAGTCAAATGTTGAACACGTCTACATTTCAGTATAGCCCATCTCTGGGATATCACTGAGGTCTAGTACACTCTACACTAGATTACTGCCCAACTTGCCGCCCAACCATGCAAGTGGAAAAGACCTCACTACCTGCCTGGCCAGTAGTCTGCCAATACCTACCCGACTTATCGGTAGTGGACCCATTTACGAGCTGGTCAAACTCAGCCTAGCTTTGCCCCCTACCCTTAGGCGAATAAGGCCACACCCCCTTCCAACCGACTACGATCAGTGGGAGACGCCGCCTACTGGTATTCGGCACTCAGGGGTAAAATAGCAGTAAAGACCACTTTAGTTAAAGTAGGAATATGCCAATATGTCCTAGAGGGGGGTGAATAGAACTTTTTAAGGTTTTTATGATATATTTAAAATCCTAATGCACTAATCCTAACAACAAGCTCATATTAGGATTACTCAAAAGTAACTCTACTGGCTTCCAAGCCTGGTAAAGGATCCAATCACAAACTATTTTAAGAAGTGAACAATATGCAAACTAGTTTATGATGGATATGACTGTGTATGTGTGTGAGGTGTGGTCTCAGGTATTCAGATATGAAAGTATTAAAGTAAATCACTCAATCAGAAGAATAGCAATCTCAAACACAGTCATTTTTATAATGGTTCGATGATTAGTCTACTCCACTCCCGGTAACCGCATTCAACCCTTGAGTGTACCTGATTTCACTAAGGAGGTTTCATAACAGTTCACCTTCAACCTTTATAACCTACACTGAGGCTGACTGTTTATGCTCCCTGAGCAAGGGTCAACACATATCACCTGGTTTTAGGCACGCTAGCCAAGGATCTTCCACAAGACCCTAACTGAGGTTTTACGAGATTTACCTCAAACTCGAGGTTTCACACGGTTCACCTCAAACCCAAGGTTTTGACTGGTTCACCTTTAACCAGATGTTTGTGCTCTCCACAGAGCAAGGATCCACACAACGCACCCACTACGTCCACTCCCGCCGGAGGCCTCCTACGAGAGCTTGAAAGGGTGAGAAACACCTTAGACCCAATCCTAAAAAGGAATGATCACAAGTATCCTTTGGACTCTAATAACTTATAGATAAGCAGATGAGTCCCATTCAGCACGTTGACGAAGATCTCCTCCTTTGTTGATGAAGAGTCTTCTCCTTCCTTGATTTGCAACGTAGATGATGTACCAATACATGGCGACGGGTTGGGTCAAGGGTATGATGAAATCCTACTCTCAAAATATTTTTCTATAGGAAGATAGAGTAATTTCAATCATCTATGCATTCAAGGCATCCCAACTTAATGATTTGCCATTAAGGTAGTAGCTGGAGGATTCTTGAATGCAGAAGTTCATTCCCCAATCCACTCTATTGAATATTAATGATAAGGGTGGATTAGAGGATGAACTCCCCTGAGAGAAAGGGCTTTGGGTATAAGATCTAAGGTTAAACACTCAAAAGCACTCTCTTCTTTCTCTACCAGCAATAATAGACAAGCTCTCTTTAAATAGGAAAAAGGTTCCAACGGATATAAAACGGTCACATTTATGATAGAGTTCGATATCATCGAGCGGGTTCGATATCATCGAGTGTATACTTTCGATAGCATCGATGGTCCGCTCGATAACGCAAACTCAATGTCATACGCTTTTGAAACCTTAAGCCAACTAGTCGATGGAATCGAAACACTTGTTGATGTCATCGGATTTCGAACTCTGATTTCATCGATGAGAGGTTCGATTCATCGACACTTGAAAGCGAGAGAGACTTGATGAGAAATATTTCAGGTTTACAAGAATGATCGAGGGACCATCGAGATCATCAGAATTTGAATGTCGATGATATCAATATTAGAGTCAGGGCATCGATAAATCTAGCGGATTTCTTATTAAGTTTGCTGGACAGTTTATGTCCTTGTTCGATGCAATCGACTTGGTACCGATATCATCGATATTTGAATATCGATTCTATCGAGAGACCCCCGATCATAGTTAAACAACCCTGAAATATTTTGATGGTAAACTAGGCACCCAAGACCGATAATATCAAAAGACTTTCGATATCATTGAGATTTGAAATTCGATGGTATCGAGAAGAGTTTCGATATATCGATGCATATGAGATATTCTTAAGTAAAAACATGGGCGCCGGAAATCTGCCTGTCGATATTATCGAGTCAACTTCGATAGACTCGAGATTTGAATATCGATGATATCGATAGGTGTATCAATACATCGATAATTCCGTCCAGATATGTGTGAGATTGCTGGACATATTTGGTCCTCTTTTCGATGGTATCGATGGAGCATCTAGGACTTGACAGCGCAGGTTGATCATATCGAGATGTGTATCGATAAAATCGACAAGGCAAGAAAACTTAGAGAATTTTCTGAAATATTTTCTTACCTTAAAAACCTTAAGATGTTCTAGTTTGTTTTAAGGGTTTTATGTACCTTGTATTTTGGGACAGGGGATGTGAAGCTTAGATTTACCTATGATGAGGTTGAACATATCTGGTTGAGGTAGATGCTTGAGTTGATCTTCCTATGAGGCTCTGCAGTCTGACTGACTCAACACTCACGCTAATTGACAAACCGGGGCACTTTCAAGGGGCTCATGTTATCCACCAGGTCTCGATGTTGGAGCATCAACTGGTACCAAGATGGTTTAGGGATTTTCACCCATGGACATCCTAAGTGCCCATATGCTAGAACCAAATATTTCTGATATCCCATCTGATCATCCACGATATGCTTGTGGAGGTCACAACCCTGATGTCACTAGGGCGCAAAGTGATCATGTCACACAAAATGCGAGATACATGAGTCGTACCATCTAGTCATGCATCAAACTTGCACATACTGCTTGATCATATGGGGTAACTCCCTCTCACAAGGAGTCCCCTAAATGTCTCAGCCCAATGGAAAATGCTATGATCAATTATTCCTCACAACATGCATACAAATGATCCGTATGGGCATAGAGCAAAGCTCAGCTCCCGAGTTCCAATGCATCACTTATGCAACACAGATAATGATGATTATGATGAGAGCATTGAAACATGAATGAGATTATACCAAAATAGCATATCATACTCCAGAGACGGTTAAATTGCAAGCGGAAGACTGTGATAGATATATAAAATATATAAACTATGGTATGTCTCCAGAGTGTGATAAGGTTACTAGGTTAATGAATTACAAGTACAATTCAAATTATACCAAATGTGTAGTGTCATCTAGTCAACATCCCTGTAATCCCATCGATCAGGACACAGCTCACAAGAACCCGCCTGAAACTGTATAAAGGAGGAATCCTCCTCATCCTCATAAAAGTCCGGCTCTGCTTTACAGCATCGCCATCATCTGAAACTCAAACAAGTCTGGTTGGTGTGTACAACACCGTCCCGTAACGTGGGAGTGAGTGATCAACTCAGTGGAACAGTAAAGCATATATTAACATGTAATCAAAACAGTTAAGCAGAAATGATAAAGCAGTAAAGTCAAACACTCCTAAATACTCTTATTAATGCAAGTATGAATGCAGTCATGATAGATGTCCTCACCGACATACTCCCTCATGCGACACCATCTTATGTTCGCGGTATGCTTGCATTCCTCAGTGCTCTACATCTTCCAGGCACATACAATGCGATGATGAGCATGATTACTGAGTTGTTATTAGTCCATTTCAAACAGCAGGATTGGGAAACTAAGGTACCTCCCTTGTATCATTCCAAAAAATGATCCATTCTAGGGTCGTCAAACCTAGATAATCTCATACGATATTATGGTTCGAGAGGCATCGCGAAGGCATTGCAAAGGGTTCGTCACCCGTCAGTACGGATATAGATCTTACCGTATGTGGCTCAATTGCTAGCCGTCAGCTCGAATACAGGTCTCGCCGTACTCGGCTCAACTCATGCTCTAGTTACTACGAAGGGCTCATCGCCAATCACAGACTTCAGAGTATACTCGAAGACACTACGAAGGACTCGTCGTCCGTCAGCATGAATACAGGTCTCACCGTATTCAGCTCTCGTCGTAGGTGTCGACAGCTCGAATACAGTGTCCCATACCACCGTATTCGGCTCATGAGTCTGGTTGCTCAATGGTCACTACGGGGAGGCACGTGGCCCCAGCGTAGGTAGACAGCTCGATCACAGTGTCCCATACCACCATGTCCGGCTCATGAGTCTTAGCGGATCGAGGTACCATAGTTAACGGGGTTTCCACTGGTAAGTTTGTTACCTTAGGTTCAAGCAGTAGCATCCAAACATGGTGAACATACATAAGACAGGTCGGGTTACTTGACGGGCTCGACTAGCACGAGCGCCCGTTGAGTTGTACGACATGAAGTACATAAGTACTTCATGTGGCCTAACTATTGCCAACAAGTAACGCACGACTCGGGTTCATCAAACACGTCTTACGTGGCGAATGAATCTCAACCACAAATTCGATCCTATTACCGACTGCCTGGACTATACAATAGCCCCAATCACATTCAATTGTAGATAGGTAAAGCAGTAATGGATCAAGATTCAAATCATATAATCAAAGTCTGGTATTATCCGTTTAGGGCTGCCAGGGCTATTGCACGGAATCGTTACACCACTCCCCCATCACCCATCACGGATTTATGGAATACAACTTAAACAGGTGAAGTAATCAGAGCGGAATTAAATAAACAAGTAATTCAAATATATTAACAAGCATGTTATAAAACACAATGCAAACAGGAAATCCAAACACATACGTTTCATAAAACAGTAAGCGATTAAACTAAATAACTTACATGAAGGAAATCATACACGTCTCTAAGGTAGTTGAGAATCCCATCTCAACACCCTATTAATTTTAGTTCGTCACACAATTTCTCACACAAGCATTTTATCAAACACTTAAACTACACCACTCCAACATACATGACGTATGTTGATTTCAACATAGATTAGGACAAATCCTCATAGCAAGGAGTTGTTGCATACACATCAATCATGTTCTTACATTTAATACATATGGCAAGCATAAATCATAAATCCATAATTATTTAGTCATTTCAGCAAACACTTAGACTACACACATCAACATACATGACGTATGTTAATCACATAGGTATAAGGCCAAATCCTTTCACTAGGGAGTTGCCCCAATTATAACACGCGTGCACCCATGACGGATAGTCATGGCAAGCAGGAATCCAAGTTCCATGTTCATTCAGTCATTTCCACAAACACTTGGGCTACACGTTTTAGCATATATAGTGTATATTGGCCGTGGTGTGATTTAGGGCAAATCCTTTCGTCAAAGGGGGATCGCCTATACAACGATCATATATCCATGACAATTAGTCATGGTGAGCACGAATGTGAATTCTATACTCATTCGGTCATTTTCACAAACATTTAGAATACACTATTTTAACATAAATAGTGTATTCAAGCAAAACATGTATTAGGGCGAGTCCTTTCGCTAAGCAAGTATTTTATGCATGTTTAGTATGTTCATATGGCAAATAATCATGACAAACACATTTCCAAAATTTATACGTATACGGTACTTTCTACAAATACCCAGAATATGTAAAATTTCATATTTTTCATCTTTAATCGAAATGAAAAACAGACAGCACATTGTACATGTGCAATTGCATGCAGATCATGAATATATCATTATCTGACATTGAAAGCGTTGAAAACCATAACCTATACACCTAAAGTCCGCACATTTTGTCGTAGAATCGTAACGGAGTCGATAGGTTTGCTAAGCTTCCGTATTCGGTAGTTTGGCAACCTATAAACTGAAATAGGTTAGCTATTTCATAACCTACAACTATCAACACCCCAAATCAGATTAGGGTTAGGGTTTCTTACCTAGAAACGGAGCTGGAATCGCCGGGAAAGCGATTAGAACGGAGTGGTGAAGCATGGATAGCAGCAGGGAAGAAGGGCAGGGAGACTCTCCCACATCTCCCATACTTTTTCTCTCTTTTCTCTCTCTCAAATCTCAAATTCGTGTGGCTATGAGAGAGAGGGTTCTAAGGTCCTTACATAGCTTAAAAACTCACCAAATTAGACTTAAGGTTAAGGTATACTTGGGTTTTGTCTAAAGGGCATCTGTTTCAGCTCAACGGAGGACTTCCGGCAGCCCCTTTTCTGTGTGCAGTCGGACTTAAGCTCACTAATGCTGGATCTATGTTTAGTCAAGTTTTTGTTTCAAGTCGGGATTCCAGATCATGTGTGGCGGACCAGTTTCAGTTCAACAGTCAGTGGATCTCGATTGGAGATTCCGAGTACATGGATAAGTTTATGAAATTTTTCCTGATCCGAGTGTGTATTTGGGTCAGATTCTGACGGAGGTTGCTTAATACCGCAAGTAACAAGTCTCAGATTACTATTTGAGATATTTATTTTTAAAGAAAATCAAGCATTTTCACACTCCTCGCTCTGGACTCAAGCGAACAGCCGTGGGACACTGTTTGGATTTAATTTCCGAGATGGTTATCAAGCCCAGCGAGGCAGTCCTAATTCTTTAACTTCGTGTTATTCGGACTTTTGACGTGCGGTCCAGATCTAATACGGAGTTTCAATGTGCTCCCGAGAGCAACTGGGTAATGAGATTGATCCTAGATTTTAGGGTAACCTAGCGTCAATGATTCTACAAGTTTTGAGTCTTGCAGATCGTATTTAAAGTGGATCAAACAGATTTCGTAGCTAATCTAGTTTAGTACTTAGTTACTTTGTCTCATTTCTAAAGGATTTAATCCTATAAGATTTCTGTCTGAGGTAGTACTTAGTCCTTTGTAGTTTGTATGTAAGGTGATCCAAGTTATAATACTTAGCTAGTTTAAGATAGTGTCTAGGGTGAAACTACTTAGGAAAATTGAAAGAAGGGTGGGATTTGTGAAGGAAAATGGTTAAAAAGCGATTTTTCGAATATGGGATTGGGTTCCGACAAGTTAATCAGGTGTTAGGATCGACCCATTGCCTAAGGACGTCTAATTCCAGGTTGGTAAAAATCTGGGATATTACACATGATCTTATACTAAGCATGTTCTCAGATATATAGTAGATAACAATAGACCACAATTGGCCTCAACCAGTATATCACATACAAGGAGTGAGAGCTAAACAACATGCCTCTTCTACATCTATAGGAGTCCATGTGGTATATCCCACATTACACTAACATTAGCCTCCCAAGGTACTAATATATCATATATCCCAAGACGGGGTCCACTAAGGGATGGCGGATCTATCCCAAACATCCAAATAGGCTCTTAACAATGGATATACCAAATCTAATAGCACATATTCTTCCATCTACGACAAGGGGTGATGATGTACTAAACAATGGATATACCAAATCTGATCCACATATTCTTCCATCTATGACAAGGGGTGATGATGTACTAAACAATGGATATACCAAATCTGATACCACATATTCTTCCATCTACAACAAGGGGTGATGATGCACTCTCCTCTAGACAGCGAATGGCCTAGATGATACACTAATGTCAAGGATGGACCTCACACTTGTCTCAACAGGAGATGGACGGTGTGGATGATATGTACATGTTACAAGGTCCTAGCAAATGGGGTACAAAGGTAGGATACATCTCTCGTGGTGAGTCAAGTGGGTATACAACAAGGTGAGTTCACAGGGTGAGCTAACAGGGTGAACGATTGGGCTTTCTCAATCTCTTATCATGAATAAACTTGGCTTTCTTATGGGGCCCGAAACATACACAAAGTGGGCTTGGTGGAGTTCATACATCTAAGACTATGTGTCCTTCCAAATGGATTGGGTAGCCCACTCAACACCTAAGTGGGCCTTGGGTATGGTCATTAAACTTGGGCAAACATGTATCTAGGCGGGCTACATTTATATGGAAGGCCCGGTATGAGCATAATGTGGGCTCCAAGGTTTGGACAATCCTACGAGGCATGGTGGGAAGCACTATTATCAATGGGGGCCCAACGGTTTGGGTTAGCCTAACAAGGGTAGGGTGGAAATGGGCTTAACATCAAGCCCAGGGATAGTTTACAAAAATGGGCATTTAACCACTGTTGCTCTTAAGGTGCGGCCTATTTGGGGCTAGGATTTAACTCATAAATGGGGGGGGGGGGGGGGGGCATGACCCTTATACCATCTAGAAAATAAATAGATAGTGTGTGTACAACACACACAACAAGGTGGGTCTCTCAAGGTAGCCCATGGGGGCGTATAACTCATACATCATGGTGGGCCTACATAAGGCGGTTCGTATAATGAATAAATAGTGTGCATGCAACGCACACATCATGGTGGGCCTCCCACATCACAATGGGCCTCATCACATCACAATGGGCCTCATCACATCACAATCGGCCTCACACATGATAATGGGCCTCACACATGACAATGGGCCTACATATCCCAATGGGTCTACATGCCACATTGGACCTCATCACAATGGGCCTACATATCCCAATGTGCCTCATCACAACACAGTGGGCCTACAAGATGGGCCCCACCGGATTGGTAGCGTGGAACCCCTGTTGGATGCGATCGACTGGCTGACCATTCTTGATTTCGGAGGTCCATGTTATGATGAGAGGACCCACTGTTTTCTTGCATATTGTCATTCTCCAGTTCTAGATCCATCATCCATTGCTATCACTATCAGGGATGATAGTGTTGACATTACTACGGAATCCATTGCCAAAATTTTTGGTCTTACCTTCTCTCCAGTTAGCTTGTCTGATCTTGATCTTGAGAACCCAATCACTTGCTCTAAGATCACAAAATTCCTATGCCAGGATAGAGATATCCCATGGTATCAAGGGAATGCTTTGAAAGCAAAATATGTGAGTCCAAAATACCAAGTCCTACATGGAATATTCGCCACAAATGCGTACCCTAGAGGAACGAATAAATCTGATCTTACTAGGTTCATGGTCATGGTCATGTACAGTGTTGCAACTGGAATCAAGTTATGTCTGCCTACTTTGAATCTTCATCAGTTGGCGAGTGTCATCCACACCTCCAGAGAAGTTCATCTGCCTTTTCCTCACATCATTCATGTGTTATGCGATACAATCGGTCTTCCTACAATCGACGATCCTGAGCGTCCACTATAAGATTTTAACAGGGTCAATATTTGAAAGCTGGACCTTAAGTTTCATCCATATTCGGAAGGCCAACCTGAGGAAGAAATTCATGGAGAAAGAGCAGTGCCAATAGGAGGAGATCCATAAGAGCCTTAGCCAGTTACGACTCCGACTGATTCCGCTCAGACCCAATGAGTCAAATTTCACCAAGATAGCGTGAATTGACTCGAATAGAGGACAAGCTAGAAAAGCATGATGAGCGGTTCTCGGGATTGGAGAAAATGGTGTCTGGAGTGCAGCACACGGTCTAGCAGCTCGTTGACATGATGATGTGCTGTCGAGATGACATGGTGCCATCTTCATCGGCCCCAACACCATAGTATCAATAACTCTCATGCCATCACATACACTGATTACTCATCTACACGTAAGGGCATATGTATCTTTTTGAATGCCCTACGTTCTTGTGAGTGTATGTGGTGGCCAACTAACATTGGAAAGTCTAACAAGTTTTTTTTGGGTTGTTAGTAGTTGTGTTTTGTGGATATCCTCTAAATTAGGAAAATACTTGTGTTTTCATGAGCCCATGGTTGGGCTGGATATTTGGATAGTTTGTTTTGGTTTGGATGCTTGAATACTGCCAAGCTTGGGGAGTTTCTTTTGGATATTTTGATGGCTGATTGTTAATATATATATTTGATGCCTATTCTCTGTCAAGTCTATCTGCTCACATTATTCACTGCTCATCTATCTACTTATCTATGGAATGCATGGTATAAATGGTGATTTCTATTCTTATAATGATTGTATATCCATCGAGGTTGTGAGCTAGTTTGTGATTTCTAACGTTTAAAGATACACTGTTATCTGCTTTTGAGAAACCTTAGCTCTCCTTTGCCTTGATTCTCCCATGTTTTTATTTCAACTTCAGTCAACTAATAGTTATATCTCTATTGCCCTTTGCCAATGATTGACAAAAAGGGGGAGAAAAAAATCCCACCAAGAGGAAAATTATTTATATCTATGTATGTATGATGGTACAAGTGCTAGGGGGAGTAGCTGTAAGAAGTCAGGGGGAGCAACTACTTAAGTTAAAGCATAAGAATTTGTAGTACCTTTGTAAAATTGTGTAAGGGATCATGTACACTCAATTTAGGATGTTCTTCTAGGTTGTTTTAGGTGTTTTGTCATGTAATTGACAAAGGAGGAGATTAAAAGTGCCCTGGTTTGTCAATTAGCATGGGTGTTGAGTCAGCAAGTCAAGTGAGTCCCATGGAACGATCATTCCACTACAAGAAAAACAGGCATTACCGGCGGCCAAAACCGCCCCTAAAATTCCAAAAAACCGTCGGTATAAGATTTACCGGCGGTCGGGTGGCTGCCGCAAAAGGGGGCGTTGCTGTTTCATTTAGCAGCGTTTGTACATTTCCACCGGCGTTTTTGGCGGCCGCCGCTAAAAGTTTATATATACCGGCGCTTCTTGTCATTTACCGGTGACTTTGCCAACTGTCGGTAGAAATTATAAAAGCGCCGCTAAACAGTGTGAAGTGCCACTATACAAAACGCTTGTAAAAACTTTAAAACGCCGCTAGTAACAACAAACGCCGGTAAAGCTGTACCAATGCTAATGAGAGATTAAAAAACGCTGCCAAAATCTGTTTAAAACGCCGCTAAATGATATGCAGTGTAAAAGATAAAATAATAGATACAACTAGATATACAGTGTAAAAGAAAAAATAATAGATACAACTAAAAATTCTGCTAGGCTGAATCTTCTAAATCAAAAGACCTTTACAGGCTTAAATTAGCATTCAAACATAACCTGTAAATCATTTACAACCAGCCTCATTTACAGTGGGCCTGAGAATGAAAGGTTACATAATGGACAAAACATTTACAGATTGAGACACAAGGAAAAGTAGAAGGAAAAAAATAAAAAATCAATGGACTTCAGCGATGCCGAAGGCGAGACTTCTCAAATGCACCCCAAGAACCAGAACTCATGCCATATATAGGACCTTTGTCAGCACCACCCTGCCATGCGTAGAGGTCAGGTAATAAAACAGTATGTACACTCATAATCTGAGTTACACTATCTAAAATTAAATTTTCAGCCATAAATATTTCCTGCAAAAACAACCATACCGAATGAAGTCCATATCCATCCCCATATGAAGCAGCAAACCCCCCTCTATTACTAATGCTCCACCCTAAATGCTCCACCTTCAGTTACCAATGCAAAGACAAAAGTTTACAAAGTAAAATAACTAAAAAACAAATTTGATATAAAATAAAAGGAACCAATAAATACCTGTAACTAGCAGATGGAGGAGAATAGTTATGGAATTTTGGTTAAAAGAAGAATCATTGACATCTCAAGTGCTGACAACAAGTAGGAAGAAGAATTTGTAATTCAATAATTTCACGCTGATCTAAACCTGCAAGGCTGAGGAAACAGTCTCATTCATAGATGAGTCCTTCAGAAGAACCACCAAAAGTTTCACAAGGTAAACTGATAATTAAAATATATATTTAATGTTCTTCATGGGTCATAAAATATTTAATGTGGTCTAAATTGTATGCCCTTCATTGAATCTTCTTTTCATTTGGCTATCCAATTGGAGAATTCAATGGAGCAATTGTTATTGTATCTCTTAACAAGTGACAAGCAATCTGTAGGAAGCTTCATAAAAACTTCATAGGGCTTCTCAAAGATTGGAAAAACAGGAAAACGGGCACGTGAAGTTACCCCCACCCCTGTTTTAGTAATTGCAGAGGGGTTTACGGCCCTTTTTAGGTGTAATAAAATACATTTAATGTAACAGGGTGGCTACCAAAGCTATGACAATCAGAAAGTCTGTTCTGCACACTTATGCAGAGCACATTTATTTGCATCTATTAAACAGGCCCTTGGTAACAAATACCAGTAAAATGTTGAAATACCATGATAGTTTTGCAGTATTTAAAAAATCAAAGATTTAAATACAAACTGCTTCCATGCAAAAGAGACCAATACATCAAATCTAATAGTAGCGTCTAGATTTGAGTTGGAATTTGAACTTACGCCGTGCTAAGTATGTCTACATGGACATTGTATTCCTTTGTAAATACAAAGGGGACGATCCATCTTCATGTTAGAATTCCTGCTCCATCTTCGTGTCCTATATAATAAAATACATAAATGCAATACGATATCTAAATTCGCTCAAAAACAAAAATATTCACGAAGTATCTTTTAGCAAACAACTTTTGGCTCATGTGCTAACATTAGCTAGTGCAATGGATGGGCAGAGTGGGTATAAAACATGACCTACCGAACATCAAGTATGAAGTTTTAGGTTTTTGAACTGGGGACCAACACCATCCTTCTGATAGGCCACCATGAGGATAGACCATAGCAGTCCATAATCAAATAGCAAGAATCATAAATAGATTACCTGACACGTCTTATTTTCTATATTCATCCTCTTTAACCCTTTCTTATTGCATTTCTCCAAAGAGATATATAGCTCCACAAGCATGCCCCTCCACATGCATCGACAAGTGCCACCTTCCCATGTTAATTAGACATCCAAATCGTGTATCGGGTGGGAACTACCTGGCAGCAAATAATTTGGCCAAAAATCAGGTTGTTTAATCATATGACACATGTAAGAAAACAAATGGACAATCTTAAAAAACTTGCAAGCTCTCTCTATACCATCCTCTCTTTTTTTGTACATGTGGCCTACCTGATAATCAAACAAACTGATTTTTTGGTCACAATGCAAAGTAAAGGACAAGTGAAAACTACTAGGAATTTCACGTAGTTCCTTTACAGTACAAGTTGCCTGTACTTGTCCAACCTAAAAACAACCAAACAGAGGTGCAAGAAAATCAGCAGACCTACTTCAAAATGGTGAAATAATTTGAGAAATGGAATTTTGGCCCAAACCTGCATTAAACCTAAAATCTCTACATCTTCTCCAACTCTAATAATCCCTTGTTCAACACGGCCTATGACAACAGTCCACGTCCTTGTAAAAATTGAAAAGCAAACCATCAAAAACTGAAGTGGAAACTACCCATTAAGCCTCTTGGTTCAAGCCAAATTCTTGGATAGCTAGATATGCTAGTAGACACTGGTATGCATGTATAGGTATGCTTAGAGACATAGCAAAGAAATTATCAGAAGAGCATGAAGAAGACCTAGAAAGTCCAAATGAGAAGAATGATAATGACAGAAGTTGGACATATTTGAAAATTCAAGGGCCTGATTAACTATCGATGATGGAAGCAAAGATGACATAATAGATTTCTTAATAATTTCTTAACACTACAAGAAAAGGGGGCTTTAGCCTCAGTTCAAAATCTAAGTTCTATATTGAAGAGCATTCAACTGTCATAGAAGAAAGGAGTATTGGTAAAAAGTTATAAAACATACAGAACCATTTGAAATTGAAGAATAACTACAGATTCAACAGTAAAATAGATACCGAAGCAAGAAAATCATGAATGCGGGATTCCTTCATAGCATTTGTTGCATTTTTCACCAATGCCTGGCCAAAATATTCAATAGTAATCATCAACAGAAGTAACTGAGCATTGTAGCTTAACAACCAACAATAAACATGCCCAGTAAGAAATCTAGATATTACAGAAAGAAACTAACCATTCTTATGTTTTCTAGTGAGATGCACCCATTCTTATTTGGCTCCAATAGTGCAAATTGCTCTTTCATATAAAAAAGCTCATCCACAGTCAATGTCTTTGTAAGAGCCTGTTGCAAATGTGAAGAAAATGAAATCTAAGTATGTAACATAATCAGTGAGCTAAGACAGTTCATTATAGTCATCAGATTTGGTTTAAATGTGTATAAAAAATTTAAAAAGAAGAAGAAGGAGAAGAAGGTGATGCAGTAATGCAAACTTGAAGAACCAGAACAGAGCAAGGCCTCAAATTTTAAAATGCTAATCAGTCCAAACTAATATGCACAATTGTTAAAGAAGTTAATGAGATGAATGAACCCATTACCGGTATAACACAAAATTCCAAGAAAACATTTTGAAGGGCACTACCTGATGAATGGCCTAGACAACATACCTATACCACATTGGCATTTGTGTACCACTGAAAAAACACTCAATCCTATTCATGAGAATATTGTTCAACATTTCACGCTCTTAAAACTTACCTTAGCAACAGTCCCGAGAAAGAAGATGGCATGCCATACAGTTATATCATGGGAACATTACATACCTTATTAAGACCTTTGTATTCATACCTTCTATCTTGGAAACTGAAATTACAAAGCACAGTAAATACCATTTAGTTTGGAAGAAGTATCCAGACATACCATGTGAAGCCATAAACATGCCCACTAGTGAATTGAAATACCAAAAAGCAACAAGCTGGAATTTGACTAGTCGGTATTTTTTCTCAAACTAGCTATGAAAGCCATTTAGAGGAACCCCTTCTAGAATGAAATTTTCAAAGCCTGACAAAGAATAAGATAAGTATGACGAGGCAGGAATGTTTCAAAAACAAATGCCAAGGACCCTGCAAACTAGTAACCTGACCAATGTTGGTGAAAAGCACAAGAAAAAATGAAGAGGACAAACATCAACTTATTTAAGATCATTTAACTTACAACATATTTCCATATCATTTCAAGTTCATCAGGACTTCTTTTAGAAAGCTTCTCTTCATAATAGATTTTTTCCAACCTGGTTCTCAGTAGGATTTGGAAGTATGGCAATTGTGATAGATGTTCCTCTGTGAACTTTTGCAGCCCACAAACTTCTTTAATCTCATGGCATAGATAGTCCTAGAACAACAATCGAAATCAGAAACATATAAAATTGAAAACGTAGAGATGAATAGATGATTGAATATACTGAGAGAGCTACCTGATTCTTGGGGTTTTTCGCACGTTCATACATAGCCCATTTTGTTGTTACCAAAGCAGTATCTGATGTTCTAATGATTGCTTCCAAGACCAGCATGGTCAGTTGTTCTTCTATTAGTATTTTCCCTTCCGGCAGCAAGAATTCAAGATAACAATCTATTTTCTGTTTGAGAGTGCAATTAGAATGCAAGAATTCGGTAGTTGATTTCTGTCATTGTTAAAGAGGACTGCCCTTTGACTCCACCAAATGGTGACTAGAGCATTCATTTAGGGGTCCCTTGATGGATGACTTACATGAAAAAAGAAAAAAAATCCCACTGATTTGAAATCTGGACCATTTCTCTAACCTTTGCAAGAATTTTGCTATATGCCACATTAAATGAAGGAAGACCAAAGATTTGATGGCTAGGATCTTCCAAATCTAGAGAGTTGGGGGGGCATGGTCCTTCCATGACAGGGGATTCTAGATGAATTTCTTGGATAAACTAACCATGGATCCCACATATACAAACTTGGTGTGGAACAGGGAAGCTCTCTCTTTGTCAAAAACAGAGAGTTCATCTCTACAAATATGCAACTTCCAAAAAAAAAAACTGTACTTAAATCCCAACCTCATCCCTAATCGGACTCTGACTCCACACTTAAGGTCCTAAAATCAGGCCAAGCCTAAACCTTTAGCAAGCTTGACAACAACATTTGTATGCAGACCCTTTTTCCTAAATTGATGAAATGAATTAACTACCTCCTACTAATACATTCACACCCCTCCTTTCCATTTTTGGCTATGTATCAATCAGTTATAATGGGTGCTAGTTACAACTCTCTTCATAGAGTTCTTTAGTAAAGGGAAAAGGATGCAAAGAGTTGTGTCATGTGGGAGGCATTTGCCAATATTAACTGATGAAATAAATCAATAAGATAGGTAAAGGACCATTCAAAAATAATAATTAAGAAATGTAAACTACAAAAGATTTACATTGTGGGAGAGAAAATGATTTTCTAAGTTAATCATCTCCAACATACCTTGCTTCTCCAAGGGAGTTGACATCTTAATGAATCTGATTTTTTTTATTTTTTATTTTTGTAAATGACAATTGTGCTGAGAGTAAACAGATTAGTGTAATTAGGAAAAACTACCAGGAAGAAGATAGAAATACAAAAAAGAAACACAATGATGACAGAGGACAACAGGTGATGGTTACCTGATTGAGAACCTGAAAGTCCGATGGCTGTTTAGCCATTGAGCAATACCCCTGCATTGATTGAAGCCCAATGCATATGAATATGGAAGACCAATATTCAAAGTTCAAACATCTTAAATGTATTTCCCCATTGTCATACCTTAGCTCAACCATCTTTCATTCCAAGCAGCACTGCAATGGAATGCATGCAATCTGCTGCAATCGGCCTAGTTGAATGTTCAACTGTAGAAAATTACCTTAAGTATGTGATGCATGATTGAGTTTCTTCAGTGCCAAAAGAATGAACGTGTATCAACAAAGATCTTCATGTTCATCAAATCTTGGACCCAAGGATTATGGAAAATTAGTATCCCTTCCAAAATTATCACATATGAAGGATTGACTTGCCAAAAAATTTATAAGGATCCTCCCATTGATTCATACACAACATAATTAGCAAACAGGTGTCAGAATTTTGACCCAAAATACCACTACAATGTCCTCGTTTAGATTCTTTTTAAATTAACTAGGAAACAATTTGTTAAAAGAACAAAACAATCTTCAACCATAAATGACATTGGTCAAGAGTATAACAACATTGGTTGGGTAGAGTAGTACTAAAATATGCACCAACAATTAGAATCTATGTATCTAACAAGTGAGAAAATTTTATTCAACACAAAGTTCATTCCATACTTACAGTTTTCTAGTAATAAAAACACTCCAGATGATATCAAGAATTAAGGGTCAAATACGGACAGCACAGTAACACATTTAAGGGGTTAAATTCAGTAAGAAATTGATGAAAGGAGTAGTCCATATTCAAAGCAAATAAGTTAAATGAGTAAATTGATGAAATATTCTGATATTTTCTTATCCATGGTGAGGCCAATCATATGCCCCAAATCCAATAGTTTAAGTTCCCCATGGAAAACTATACAATTACTTTATAAATGCATACATTCTGACATTTTAATCTCTGACCTGGAAATAGACATGTTAAGAAGAGAAATACAGCCACAATCCACATTCACCTGAAAATTTTCTGGGCATGGTTCATCCATAGCAATTGATCCCTTTGATAGAGCAATCAGCATTAAAAAAAAATGCCTGATGTATATTTTCCATTATCCATAAAAAGGATATATATTAAAATTGATTTTGTACAAAAAAAAAATTCAATAGGCCAAGACGGATAATATCTCACCTCATAACGGATTTGGCCCTTGGCCATTATAAACTGCTACCGAACTAAAAACATTGGGAATTCTAGAATCAAGAAACTGTAGAGTTAAAACAAACATGTTCAGACCGGTTATTCATTGAAAGGTGCGGTAATTAAAAAAAATGCATATATATTTTTTTATAAAGATGGTGTAGCTCATACCATTGTGATAAGAACTATGTGATCAGGGCGATAAGGCACTGTCAAGAATGAAACTGACTTAATAGGTTGGTCATCATGTGGCCTCGATGTTAAAAGTGGCAATGCCTTCCTGTCTTCCTAAATCTTTACCTGTTGCAAACCAATAAATCAAGATGATACTTGAAGGTTCCAAATCATATAGAATATTTCAAAAATGGAAAGATTAAAAAAACGTAACTTACCAGCAAGATTAATATCAACAATTCAAAAGATTTGAGTTTCTCAAATAAAAATTAAAGAGATATACCTGGTTTGTTATAACCCAATTAACAAAGGGTAAGCGTAGCTCATGACACAACTCCAGCATGTTCCCTCCAGGAGTTAAAAGTTTGACAGCCTTCCTTCTCAATGTAAATGAAAACAATTAGCCAATTCCAACAAGCAACAGACGTTGACTGAATGAAATCGATTTTATAATAACCTCAAAATATGCAGTACAAGAAATAAAATCACTTGATCAATGAGGAGCTTCTAGTTTGATGAGCCTCAGCAATTATGGTGGTTGGTTGGATCAGACGGCCATTATAGGCTCACCTCTTTTCCAATTTGGTGTTATGGTGGTGGTTGGTTGGGTCTTGTAGTTTTCAATTGCTTTATCTTGGCTCTCCAGTATCCAACCACAAAATAATGAAGAAAGAAAATGAAATATAAGAAAAGGGACAGAGAAATGGTCCACTGCTATTATAGTGGTACAAGCTGTAATAGTGCTCCTGGTTGTAAAACATTGCTTGCATCGGATTACTACTGAGGGAACAAAATCTAAGAAATATAGTGAGATCAGCATCTTCAAGATAAGTTGCTAACCTCTTGTTGATGAGTTTCAATTAACTCCAAGTTAGTCTGTGTCTCAACCACTTTAGACACCTCGCTCTATACAATATTTGCCATTAAAATCAGAGATTGGGATGAAATGAAAGGAATATCCCAAATAATCAAGTATTAGAATTGTTTCACAATCAACATTTTGCAAATCATTAGTTCATTACTTGTTATCATCATCCACTAAAACAGAAGTTTCCCCCATTAAGATTCCAAGAGCACAAGAAACAGTGTAAAACGTCAAATCAATCCACATGCAAGTGTTCCTATCGAATCACAATGCAGTGCCACTCCCAATAGAAAGTAGCCAGTAAGATTTACGTTCAAGCCTAAATAAACCTCATGTGGCATTTCTTTCCATTTAGGTTTTGGGTGCATGAGAACAGACGTCATACCATGTGATGATAGGTAGAAAAACGGAAACAACAATCAGATTTTCTGTGAGCCCTTGTAAGTGTACTCCCACACCCTATTTGGTGTACATGTGAAAATACAACATATGTAAAAATACAGTCCACTCATCAAGTCGGACACCATGGATGTATACTCAATGCTCAAATCCAGCAGTTGGGATTGTCCAACAAGGCCAGCTTTCACACCATCTACCACCAGGATGTTGTGGAAGTTATACAGCTCTCAATATGGTCATGTACAGGAAGAAGGGCTTCCCAAAATCAAGGATTGGTACTGATACGGACATCCTATTTGCTAAGATAGCATGCTGAATTAGAATTGTTAATTTCTGCACAATTTGCAAAAACAACAGATATCAAACATCAGCTCCTAAAATTTTGTAGCTAAGAGAAAAAAAAAGATATTTTGTCTTTAGATAACTGAAAACCAAGATGTTTGCTAGCCCCACATAAACCTCTACACAAAGTAAGACGTGCCGGTTGTGCAGGACATCTGAACCATGCATCAGGTATCTTGGACATTTGGCCAGAGCCCCTGGCTGGTCTAACTATTGGGTAACTTTGAGGCTCCAAGATATGCAAAAACTTTGAGGCTCCAAGATATCTTGGCCTTTCTTCTAGACCTTGGTCATGTTGTTTCTATCAATAATAGACTTGTATACCACTAACTAAAAAGTTGGGATCTTTACATGCAGAAAAGTTTGGACAATCATCTATGGTGGGGTGCATTAGATCAATAGTCTGGACAGTCCAACTGTGGACTACTTGTAGTAAGGAGACATGAGCATGTTGTACAATGAGACTTGGGTTGCAAGTGGGTTGGGTCAACCTGATGGATCATTGGACCTAATCAAACAATTAGTTGGTCTGAGTCCAAAGTAAAGCTCAATAGGGTGAGTTTGCATCCAAAGGTCCAACCCAAATTACTACATGGATCCAACATGATTCCTTTCAAAATCAATTAAACTCGACCAAACTTGGGTCCGTTTGAATTTTTAAATGAGTCCAAATTAGGTCATACTAAAATACTAAAAATGAAACCAACCTAATCCCAACCCCTATGATTTCACACCTTTTCAATTTGTACTAGTAAAAGACATTCAGTAGCCACTGCATCCTTTTTGTATTACAAATTAAGAACATTTGTGCCAGTGAAATCCTTGAGGTCCTCTGATTGGTCTATAGATTGGTGAGCTCTGCATAGCTGTATATTTGGATGATCCAAAACATCCTTTTGGTAGGTCCTATTGTGGATTACCACAGTTCAAAAATCAAACTGACATGATCGTCCTGACCATTTGATCGAACAGATGGCTGAAAACAAAAAAGGTCAACAGGGGAAGATTCCCCGGTCATTGTGAATTTCTATTGGTCCACCAAAGAAGGGTCAAATAGATGGATGATACAATGGGTTCATCCAACCATAGAGTGATTTGTGCCCCATTTATAGAGAGTTGAAACGCAGGACCTCTAGCATGATTAACACAAGAACGTTCTTGGTTAAGGAACAATTAGCATGCAGATTTTGATATAAAAAATAATGAAATGCTTTAGTGAAATAAAAATAGAAATTCATATTATTTCTTACTTTCTTGATCAGTCACAATACTTCCATATGATTACATTAACTTCATGTAACAATCAACAGTGAAATGAAAATGATAAGGGGAAAGAAATCTCACCAAATTAGTTCACAAGAAAACGAAATGATAGTTATAAATTCAACACCACCACATCTTAATAATCGCCTCTATCAATGAATAAACTATGTCGAATCTCATCCAAAAGCCCTCAACCTAGGAGGGAGAAAGAGAGGGAAGGGAAGGGAAGGGAAGGGAATAGAATGCAAAAGCCCTAAATCACAAAGGGGTTTACATCTATACCTGTTTGCAGTGAGTAAAAGGACCAGATCTGGCCGGACCTGGTGCTCTTCTTGTATAGGATGGACAAGCAGTACAACAACTGTAGTCTTCGGTTTATGCTGGAGGATGGAAGACATTGAGAGAGAGAGAGAGAGTTTTGGGCGGTTATTGAAGGGAGGAGAGAAGAGGGGAGAAGGGTTTTGGGAGAGAAGAGATGGGAGAGATGAGGGGATGAGGGATTTGGGAGAGGAGGCGCGCTGGAGAGAAGAGGCGCGATTTGGAGAGGGCGCGCGATTTGGGGTAAAATTTTAAGTTTTTTTTTTTTTGAAAGGAGCAGCGGTGGATTCCTTGTACACGGGCGGCCACGTAAAAACACCCCTGATTTCCATATACAGTGGCGGTTTGTTGTGGCCGCCTGTGATAAAAACGCCCCTAATACCGATTTTTTTTGTAGTGTTCAAGCGTCTGCCTCAACTGGATGTGTTCTTCGAACTCGTTAAAGGTAAACTTAGCCTCACATCCCAGGTCCCAAAACACCCAGGTAAATAAAACCCTTAAAAGTGGATAGAACAACATAAGGTTTAAAGTATGAAAATTATTTTGCAAATCAAGAAAATCTCTAACTTTTCAGCTTTTATTGATATATCGAGATCACCTCGATGAGATCAGACACCTGTTATCGATGTTCTCGATATTCACTAGATATCATCGAATGAAGACCTTGTGTCAAGCAACCAACTTGATCTTTAGACAAAATTCTCGATGAATCAATGGAAGAATCCATATCATCGACATTCGAATTCCGAGATCATCGAGACGGATCGATATAATCGAATTCTGGTTAGTTTTTGTCCAGCAAACTGTTAAGCCAAATAATATATTTATCGATAACTTGAAGAGAGCCTTGATATCCTCAGAAATCAAACTTTGATGATATCGATGGATCTTCGATGTTATCGATTTCAGACCACACTAGTCCAGCAAGCTTTTAGGAAAATCCTCTTTAAATGTTCGAGGAATCGAGACTCCCTCGATAATATTGATATTCAAACATCGATCATATCTAAACTAGGTCGATATCATCGAATTCGAATAATGGAATGTCCAACGAGCTTATAGGAAAATCTTCTATAGATCGATGAATTGTACTAGGTATCGATATCATCGACATTTGAAATCTGATGATATCATGGGAGGATCGATACTATCGAAGCCAACTGTCTCATATTTAGCCTACTCTCGTGTTTTCATTGTCAACAAATCGAACCGTGGTTCGATGACATCAAAGCATAATCGATATGATCGATCTGTGTATAAGAGATTCAACTGTGATTATCAGTAGAGTTCATATCATCGATCTATCCCTCGATGTCTTTGAAAGTATACGTTCGATGATATCGAACTTTGTAAAAAACTGACTATTTTATTATTGTTGGATCTCTTTGCCTATTTAAGGAGAGCTTGTTATTGGTTGATGTATTGAGAAAAATAGGGAGAGCTTTGAGAGAGTAACTCACATCACCTACCCTAAGCCCTTTTTCTCAAGGGAGTTCATTCCTCAATCCACCCTCATCATTGATATTCAATAGAGTGGATTGGTGAATGAACTTCTACATTCAAGGATCTTCCAGCTACCACCTTAATGGCAAATCATTGAGCTAGGATCCCTTGAATGCCTAAGATCATGAAATTACTCTGTCTCTTCAATGATTATCATTTAATAGAGTAATTACCAACATAACCTTGACCCAACCCATCGCCATACATTGGATCATCATCAGCATTGCCGTTCAAGGGAGATAAAGATTCTTCGTCATCAAAGGAGGAGATCTTCACAAATACGCTTAATGGGGCTCATCTACTTATCTATAAGTCATTAGAGTCCGGAGACCCTGCTGATCATTCCTTTATGTAGGATTGGGTCACAAGTGATTCTCGCCCCTTTCAAGTCCTCATAGGAGGCCTCCAATGGGAGAGTACGTGTGGGTGTTATGTGTTGACCCTTGCTCTTGTAGAGCATAAACTTAGGTCCTCAGTGTAGATCTTTGGCCTATGTTGCCTAAAACTTAGGTGTTGTGTGTTGACCTTTGCACTTGTGTAGGGCATAAACTCTAGGTTCCTTGTGTGGATCCTTAGCCTGTGTGGCCTAAAACCCTAGGTTCCTTGTGTGGATCATTTGCTCGTGTGTAGAGCATAAAACTCAGGTGTTGTGTGTTGACCTTGCTCTTGTGTAGGGCATAAACTTGTGTCTCATGGAGACATGTCTAGGTTCCCTGTGTAGGTCCTAGAGTCGACCTTGTGTAGGTTATGAAGGTTAAATGTGAACCTGATTTAAAACCTCCGTTAATGAGTCCGGTACACCAAGGGTTGAGTGCGTCCACTGGGAGTGGAGTAGGCAAGTAGCTGAACCACTATAAATGACCGTGTTTGGGATTGTTATTTACTTTTTTCTTTTATGTGTTTACTTTAGATGTTCACATGATGTATGATGACATGATTATTTAGAACTGATAAGTATCACATTCCACAGACAGTCACTCATTCAATCCATCTTAGACTAAGGTTATATATTGTTTAGATTCTACTTAGCTCTAATAGGTTTGGAAACCATTAGAGTTAAATTGATGATATCTTGACATTTGCATATTAGATCAAGATAACGGTAATAGGATTTTAAATTGTCGTAAAATTTTATAAAAGTCCTATTCACCCTCCTTTAGGACACTTTGACCTATTCCTACTTCTACCAAAGTGGTCATTACCGCAATTTCATATTAAACAAAAAAAAATAGAGAAAAATCATAGTAATTCAAGAACAGGTAGAAAGCATGGAAAATGGCACTTAAAAGACGAGATAAAATGCATCAACTCAATTAAGGTAAGCTTAAAGGATAAAATTCTGAAAGGTCGGGAATGATTATCATCACTCCTGAATCAATAGGAAGGATTCAAAACATGTGAGGGAATAAATTAATTTATGCTACCTTAAATTATTACAAGCCTAAAGGAAAAACTCTCACCTTTAGTGTTACTCCTTTCTTGAATATAGGGGTGTGTCGAAGGATCCGTTCTTTAATCCAATTGACAATTCCTATTGTGTAAGTAACCTCGTTTAAGTTACCAGGTTTAGACACGTCTGGACCATAGTGAGAAGAAAAGAAAAGAACTTTTAGGAAGAAAAGCGTTGTCGTAGACCCACCTCAATTCTCTCTCTTTCCTTTTCCTTTCTTTTCTATCCTCCTTACTTTTCTTTCTTTCCGTCCTTCTTTTCTTTTCTTTTCTCTTTCTCATTGCTACGTCCAGTAGGGGCGGGATGTTGTTCTCTCTCTCTCTCTCTCTCTCTCTCTCTCTCTCTCTCTCTCGTGTTCTTTTATAGCCGGTTTAATCCCAGAACTCCCGTACGTGTCTTGAAATCTAGAAGTTTCTTACGAAACCTGGCTGCGTAACGTGTAACAGGACCGGCTTTGGTGGTAGTTGTGGAGTGTCCCTGTTACATTTTCACACCGTTCTTCCTCCTTTCATCTTGCCTGGCCATTGATGGGGTGTTTCTGAGCGTCCAGATCAGGGCCTTAGATGTTGCGTGCGGCCTGGATCTGCCCTGTTTCTTGGTCAATGGCCCAACGCATCCGGAACTTCTCCGTGAATGTGTGAAACGTCTTCCGCACAGTGGAAGAGTTGGAATCAACCCCGAACGCAGAGTTTCTTTCCTCGTTCATCTGGAGTGGTCGGAGAGACCGTTTCTACAAAGAAAACGATCCAGATCATGCTCGTGATGTCGGTGGCAACTTCCCTATGCGGATAAAACTCGACAACGCCCTATCTTCTTGGCGCTGCTGCGTAGATGTTGCAATGGAGTTCATCCGGTTGAAGGACTCACGGACCGGATCTGTGGGTTTGGTCGGTACCCTCATCCAAACCAAATGGACCGTCCGGATCTCCTTCTTGTCTTGTGATGGTGGGTCCCATGCAGTTACAAATTTTCTAGTCTTCCGTTTCTTATTCAAAATACCTAGTCCAGTTGTAACCGGACTTGTGCCTTTATGTTACCTCGCCTCGTCGTAAAACAATCTAGGTTTATTCGGATGTGGGGTCTGCTCCTGATGGATGGTTTGGATTGTCCCATCAGGCGGTCATGATGGGCCACAATCTAAATCTCAGACGGACGTCGTCCGTTCGCCAAAAAAAGAGAGGAAGAATCCCTCTTCGGGTGGGATTTATTGGGTCAAACGCAGTTGGACCCGATTTCCAATCCAGTGCACCACCGGTGAACCTATCCCATGCACCGCCAGTGCACCTATCCCATGTGCACTCAGGGTGGAATATGGGGCCCACGGTGATCTTTCTAGGAAATCTACATCGTCCGTTCATTTTTTTCCATGTAATTTAAGGCATTGAGCCCAAGATTGAATATATCCAAAGATCAGGTGGACCGTACCAGTGGGTGTTTATGATTTCCACGGTTGAAACCTTTCTAAGACCTATAGTGACGTTTATTTCTCATCCAACCTATTCATAAAATCACATAGACATAGATGAAGAGAAACATCCTACTCTGACTACCCCTGGCCTTCGATGGGCACCGAAATCAGCGGTTAAGGGGTTGATCTATCAATCAGGTCACTTATATAATGATCTAAGGGCTGAAATTCGACGTGCATGGCTAATTTATGATACATAGGCATGGTGTAAATTTTTACATTAAATGGGTCGTGGGAACCACGTCATTTAGAATTCAATGGTCTTAGTTAATGGCATTTTCGTAATTATTGTTGATCTGTGAGTTTTGGGAAATCTAATGGCTCCACATGGTTATAGGCACGTTTCTAAGTAATTCTTACAAAAGAACGTATATCAAAATCATTATGGATAAGGAGTTATTAATCAATTCATTTAAGGGAAGACAAACGTTAAATCACATGATGGAGAGTCTTACCTTGAAATCGACGGTCAGATGGCTTGATCCATGAATGGAGATCATTCCTAATGGTTAGGTTTGTGTCGGGGCAAGGATGTAAGGCTAAGATAGTTGGATTGGTATCGTATTACGTTAAATTCTTGGTAACACTCAAGAACTTTTAATACTCGAGTATTAAAAAGTTCAGGGAGTTACAACTGTCCTCGACTAGTCGAACGTTACACAGACAGCACCCAGACTTCGTAAATATGAGGTGGTTCCAAGTTCGGTTTGCGAATTTTCAATGTTGGTTCGTAAGAGGGAGTTCTCGAACTATAAATAGGAGTCCCTAGGATATTCTTAGGCATTTTCTAGGATTTGAGGAGTGGAGGAAAATGGGTGGAGAAGCCGTTGCCAAGAGTTTTTCCTCTTCTTACTTAGTTGTTTTTATGTTTTATTTAAGAGACTTTAATTCAATCATGTCTATGGTTGGTTAAACCTCTTATCTAGGGTTAAGAGGTGAAGCTTCTATTGTGATGGGATGTTTCTATTGTTTTGATTTATGTTTATGTTGAACTCTCTTTGATTTTAGTTTGATTATAAGGAATATTTTCAATTTTTAATGGTTTGTTGTGACAAATTACAATAGCCCTACAATAGCTTTGAATATCCTCCTTTCCTATTTTGAGATTGATGGATTGGTAAATCCAGTTGTTTGTCATCATGTAACGCCTCGGATTTCGAGGGTCGAGCAAAGCTCTATTCCTGAGACTTAGCACATCACTTATGCAACATGGATAATGATGTTTAGATTTCGTCCAGATTAATGAGTTAAATATGAGTGGGATTATACCAAAACAGCATATCATACTCCAGATATAATTAATTAAGCAAACGGAAGTCTGAAGACATGTATTTAAATATGAAAGTGTTTCACAAACTCCAGATTATGAGTATGTAATCGGGCTGAATATATAAGTGTTGTTCTAAAATATACAAAATGCAGAAAGTAAATGTGTCCCACTAAGACAAAATTCCATGTAGACCTTGCGCATCGATACGAGATCTACATAGATCCGCTCGAGAGCTAAACATAGGAGAACTCTTCCTCCTCATCCATGAAGTCCTGCTCCGTTGCATAGACTTCATTAACACCTGCATCTAAACCAGAGTCTGGTTGGTGTTTTAAAACACCGTCCCAGGGTGGGAGTGAGTGATTAACTTAGTGGTACTATAAGGCAAAGGTTAACATGTTATCAAGTCAATCAAGCAGTAATGATAAAGCAATACAACAATCACTTTCTAACTACTCTTGTTAATACAGGAATGGAGTGCAAGTAATGATGTATGCCCTCGCACAAAACTCCCTCACAAGCGACTCTGACAACCAATTTCGCGTATTTCAACACTCCCTAAAGTGCACCTTCCTCGCCAAAAGCACATCCTAGCTAATACAATGCGATGCATAACCGTGTTAGCCGAGTACTTAATTAAGCTTATTCATACAGCAAGTTTGGGAAGCTAAAGTACCTTCCTTTATATCATTACCCAAATCGAAAGATCCCTCTAGGGTCGTCAATCCTAGTTAATCACATAGGATAGACAAGTTGTAGGGCATCACCCCTAATGAAAAGCAGTCGATAGGCAAATTTATGTTTATACTTGCAGCTACTACGGGGGGCTCGTCACCTTAGCGTAGGCCGATAGCTCAAACATGGTGTCCCATACCACCATGCCCAGTTTACAAGTATAGGTTGCTCACTGGTCACTACAGGGGGGCTCGTCACCCAAGCGTAGGCCGACAGCTCGACCACAGTGTCCCAAACCACCATGACTGGCTCATGAGTCTTAGCGGACGTGATACCATGGTTAAAGTGGGCCTTTACAGAGGTAGGGGGTACCTTAGATTTATGCAATGGTGTCTATACATGGTAAACATACAATAGGCCAATCTGTTTATTAGACAAGTTGATTGGTACGAGCGCGCGCTGACTTAACCGACTGGAGCGCGTAAGCACCATTCGTGGCCTGACCACTGTCAACAATCGTCGTGCGAGCCACATTCATCGAATATATCCAATGTGGCGAGGCTAATCCGGCCACTCAACAGGGACTATTACTGATTGCCTGGCTACCTCGTAGCCCCAATCTTACTCAGATGCAGTAGTAAGCACATGTAGTAAAAATCTCAGCGTTTAGCAAAGAATCTAAATAATTTCATCATTTGATCATTTCATCATACACATTGATCACATTACCTAGAACATGCATTTTATCCATAAATCACGTGGACAAAATTAGGATTTCATGAAGGAAACTATACATATGAATAAGGTAATTGAGAATCCTATCTTAATACCCTTAATAAATACAATTCATCAACAATTTCTCATTCAGTCAATTTATCAAACACTTAGGCTACACATTACTAAATATATAGATTAGATTAGTTACGACGTATATTATGGCAATTCCTTGCACAAGGAAGTCAACGTATATATGACAATGATGAATCCTAGATCAGTAGTCATGGCAAGCACAAATCATGTTTACATATTCATTCAAACATTTCAACAAATACATGGGATGCATCTTTTATTCAACATAGTTCATACATGTATGTTCTACCGAAAACATCGTATCTAAGACAATATGACAGCAATCAAGTCAGACATAAATCATTAGCTAACATTGAAAGCATTGAAAACCATAACCTAAACGTTTATAGTCTGCAACTTTCGTCCACTACATGAAAAATGGAAAAGAATGACGGATTTAGAGACGGTTTTGGACCGTCTCTAAAATTGCTTGGTTTAAAGACGCTTTATAGATGGCCGTAAACAGTCTCTAAACTTTTAGACGGCCCTTGACCGTCCTTAATAGGCTTAAAAATTTGAACATCCACAAATCATTTAAGATTGTCAAAAACCGTCTTTAACTGCGGATAAAAGACGGCCATTGACCGTCTGGAATAAGAGACGGTATCTAACCGTCTTATGTGCAGCCATTTGAGACGGTTAAAGACCGTCCGTATTAGACACGGTCATTGGCCACCTCTTATTGGTAATCTGAGACTGTCAAGGACCGTCTCAATTAGAGACGGTCATTAGCCGTCTTTTCCTGTAATCTAACTCTCAAAAAGTGTTTATTAGGGACGGTCCTTAGCTGTCTCCATTTGAGACTGTCAAAGACCGTCTCTATTAGAGACGGTTCTTAGCCGTCTTATAGTGGTCATTTGAGACTGTCGAAGACCGTCTGCATTAGAGACGGTCCTAAACCGTCTCTAATGCTCAGGTAAAAAATTAAGAACAACAAAATTTATGAATTTCGAAAAAAAAAAAAAGTTAAAAAGCTTATAAAAAAAAAATAATAATGTTTAAGAAAAAAATTTAGATTTTGAAAAAAAAAAAATGTAATTTTATAAAAATCTAGATTTTGAAAAAAAAAATTAAGAACTTTGAATAATGTTGATAATTTTGAAAAAAAAGAAAAGATTTCGATAAAAAAATGATATTTTGAAAAAGAAAATTTATAAAATTAAACAAAATTGTGAAAAAATTGACAAATTGTAAAAAAAATATTTTTTTTTAAAAAAAGAAAACTAGATTTTGTATTTTGACAAGAAAAATTAAAAAGTTATATAACAAGATTTCGATAAAAAATTGATATTTTGAAAAAGAAAATTAAAAAAATTAAACAAAATTATGAAAAAATTGATAAATTGTAAAAATATATATATTTTTTAAAAAAGAAAACTAGATTTTGTATTTTGACAAGAAAATTTGAAAAGTTATATAACAAAAGTAAGATTTAAAAAATGATATTTTGAAAAAGAAAATTTAAAAAATTAAACAAAATTGTAAAAAAATTGACAAATTGTAAAAAAATATATATTTTAAAAAAGAAAGCTAGATTTTGTATTTTCAGAAGAAAAATTGAAAAGTTAGATAACAAAAGTGAGATTTTGATGATGTGTTATTTATTCTTGCAGCCCCTATGTTTCTCCCACCCTTTTTTCGGCCAGGTATAAAAAATTGTGTAGATTTAAATCTTAAGTGGACCACACCACTGAAAAGAATGATAATATAGTACCTCGTCATTAAAAATTATATAGAGCCCATCGTAAGGTTTTAGTAATGTTTATTTGCAATCCAACTTGTTGATAATGTAAAGAAGATCTGGATGAAGGTAAACTACAAAGATCAAATTGATCCAAAACTTTTGTGGCCTTCAAAAGGTTTTTAATAGTTATTCATGATTGTTTTGATTGATATGGCCCACATGAGATTATTGAGTTCTTATGATTTGAAATCACATCCTAAAATATGATGAAAAAATATATGGACGGTGTCGACATACATAAAATATATCAAGGTGGGCCCTACACGGTTAGAGTAACACCCATAAAGGAGTCACCTAAAATAGTGAAATGGTACTATAAGGTCACCTCATGGGAGCTTCCCATGAGGTTAATCTGTGTGCGCCCTACCATGATGTGTGTAGAACATCAACACCATGCATTTGATGTGTCCCCTTTAAGTCCAAAAATCAGTCGTATACGAAACTCAGGTGGGCCATAGCATCTAAAACTATGTGAAGACATCCCTAAAACATATAAAAGCATTCGGTGGGGCCCACATGAGTTTTGGATGTGAATGAAACTTAGTCTGACTCCTCATCCAAGTGGGACACACATAATGAATGGGCCGGATCTATGAACCACATCTAGGTGGGCCCAATAAATTATTATGAATGTTTTAATGGGAAGGTAACCCTCTTAACTATAGTATGTGGTGTGGCCCACCCAAGTCATGGATTGACTTTAATTTTAAGCTCGTGGCCTACCATGGAATGGTGCATCTAACTGACGGGGCAAATCCAAAGTTCAAGTGGACCCACACCATAGAAAAGAGTGGGATAGTGACACCCACTATTGAAACCTTCTTAGGGCCCACCGCGATGTTTATTTGAGATCCAACATGTTTATAAGTTAATACAAACATGGATGCGGTTGAAACTTGGTCTGACCCCTTATCTAAGTGGGACACAGGATATGTGAATCACATTTAGGCAGGCCCAATATATGATTATAAATGTTTTAAGGAAACCCTTCTCTACTACATTTAAGTGAGTTACTCGTTACTCTTACCAGAGTAATTAAACTCTGTGGGGTCCATTGTTATTTATTTATTTTATCCACTCCATTCATCCATGTTAACAGATAATTTGACGTCTAAAGAACAAAAAGGAAGCATATCCAAAGCTCAGGTGGACCACACCACAGGAAATAGTGTGATTGAACCTCTACTGTTTAAAATTTCTTGGAGCCCATAGAAGTTTTGGATCAAGCTGGTGTTTGTGTTTTCTATTCATTCATATATTTCTGATATTATGAACAACCTTTAACCGTTTTTGGACAATCTGATCAGTCCAGATTGAAGAGTAAATAACTTTAGATGTTTAAATCAAAATTCACTCAAATTGTTGATCAATCTTGTTTGCCCAATATCTTTCTCATATGTAGCATGATCGGGGCGAGTAACTATAATGATTAGTAAAATAGAGTGAATGGACCAGACATGTAAAATGGGTCAAATATTTTAGTCAAAATTGTGACCCAACTTATTGACACCCTGAGACTAAGAATTAATGTTAGTAGGTTTTGTAGGGCTCATCATGATGTGTGTCGAACATCAACACCATGCATTTGATAGAAGTTTTGGATCAAGCTGATGTTTGTGTTTTCCCTTCATTCATATCTTTTTGATATTATGAACATGTTGGATGACAAACATTACTGTGGGCCCAAGGAAGGTATCAACGGTGGAAATTATTATTCCACACTTTTTTGTGTGGCATGGTCCACTTGAGTTTTGGATTTACCGAAAATTTGGGATCAACACACCATTCATCCATTTTTCGAGATCATTTTATAGAATTATCTAAAAAATGAATCATATTCAAAGATTAAATGGACCACACTACAAATAAGGGAAATAGATTGGCTACTCCCCGTACACCATCCAATGGCTAGTGGTTGGTGCTGTGTGGGCCCCACCATGATTTATGGCCCCACAACCATTTTTTTTAAAAAACTTTTGAACCAGTTGGATTTCAAATAAACATTACGATGGGCCTTAGGATAGTTTCAATGGTGGGAATCACCCTCCCGTTGTTTTCTATGGTGGGGTCCACTACAAATTTTTATATGTCTCATTCTTTGGCTCGTAACTTAAAATGATATCTCAAAATGGATGGACGGTATGGATATAACAAATACATCATAAGTTTTTACATTTTTAAAATATTATATATATATATATATATATGGAAAAGGTTTTATACGTCGAGCTCATGGGAACTCCCCATGAGGTCGAGCTGTGTGGGCCCCACCATGATGTGTGTCATAAATCAACACCGTGCATTTGATGGGTCCCCTTTAAATTATGGGATATCCTAAAAATCAGCCATATACAGAACTCTGGTGGGCCATACCATCTAAAATCATGTGAAGACATGCCTAAAACATATAAAAGCACTTGGTGGGGCCCCACCTGAAATTTGGATGTGTCTGAAACTTGGTATGACCCCTCATCCAAGTGGCACACACATAATGGATGGGCTAGATTTGTGAACCACATCTCTGTGAGCCCAAAAAAATAATAATGAATGTTTTAATGGAGGGTAACCCCTCTCAACTTTTGTGTTCGGTGGTCTGTGGGCCCCACCATGATGTATGTGTTTCATCCATGCCGTCCATCTATTTTTATAGTTCATTTTATGATATTATAAAAAAAAATGAGTTATATCTCAATCTCGAGTGGACCACATTACAGGAAAAAGTGTTGAATGAATGTTGACCATTAAAAACTTTTTGGGAGCCATAAAAGTATTGGATCAAGCTGATCTTTGTTTTTTCCCTTCATCTAGGCCTTTATAACTAAATCAACAGATTGAATGTTAGATAAATAGTACAGTGGGCCTTATGAGGATTTAAATGATGGATATCCAATCAGTATTGTTTTCCTGTGGTGTGGTCCACCTAAGATTTATATCCCTCTTATTTTTAGGATGAAGGCCTAAAATGATCTTTAAAAATGGATGAATGGATTGGATGAAACACATACACCACGGTGGGGCCCACAGATCATCGAACACCAGCCACGGGGCTGGTTTCAGGGGGAGTAGCCAATTCGTTCCACCCCAAAAACCATCCCCCGCACACCCAAACCCCCAAATCCTTAAATCTCTCTCCCTTTCTCTCTCTGTAATCCGCTCCCTCCCTCTCTCTCTCTCTCTCTCTCTCTCTCTCTCTCTCTCTCGTCGGTAGCTAATCCGCGTCCCCTCTCTCCTCTCTCTCTCGCCCTCCTCTTCTCCCTCCTCTCTCTCTCTCTCTCTCAACCTCTCAGTAGCTAATCTGCGTCCCCCTCTCTCAACCTGTCAGTAGCTTATCCGCGTTCCCCTCTCCTCTCTCTCTCTCTCTCACCCTCCTCTTTCTACTCCAAACCCTAACCCATCATCCACCAACGATGTCCATAGCTTCCCCATCGGCGGTAGCAGCGGATCAAGTCCCAATGCATGGCTGCCCAACCTTCATCAACAACAGCTACCGTCAAATCGAAGGTACTCTCTCTCGATCTCTCTTCCTTCATCTTTGTCTATCTCACTTCCCCTTTCGATTTAGGGATTTTAGGTCTTACAGATTTGGGGATTTTAGGGCTTACGGATTTGGGGATTTTAGGGCTTACAGATTTGGGGATTTTAGGGCTTACAGATTTTGGGGATTTTATGGCTTACAAATTTGGGGATTTTAGGGCTTACAGATTTGGGGATTTTAGGGCTTATAGATTTGGGGATTTTAGGGTTTACATATTTTAGGAATTTTAGGGCTTACAGATTTGGGGATTTGAGAATCAGAGTCGTTGGCCTGATCAAAAGCGTGGATCTAATCAGAGTCGTTGGTTTAATGGACAGCTTGAATCTTGCACAAGTGTGCCAAATCTGCGTATGGGGTGTTGGGGTGGTGGAAATGGGTGGCCTGATCTACCTATCTACACACCAGGTTCGAACTTTCAATGAAAAGAGAGAGAAGGACACTTCTGTTTTGGAAAAGGACTTTTATTTTCTATCTTTCTTTCTTTTTCTTTGTTGATTTTAATTTGGGTTTTAGAGATCTAATATATATAAAATGTGAGTGATCATAAATTTATGAATTTAAATGATTTTCGGCTGTTCTTGGATTTTGATTTTGTTTTTATAGCATGATGATATTCTGTCGAGGTTGAATCATTAAGAGTCTGATGCATTAGATGTGAATATGTCCTGATTTAGCCATACTCCACAAGTGCTGTCCATGGTTCATTGACCTAGACTGTTGTGCTAGAGGCATCTCATGCTCACTTGGAAATCACATCATCAACCTCTGGAGAGGTGAAAATTTCTCTGACTTGCAACTCTACCATTGATCAGTCAGATTTCCGTATGCCAAATCTAGATGCAGTTTAAAAACTAGTCAAGGATAAATGTCTCAGACTGTACAAATCTATTAAGCCCACTTTTTCAGTCATGAAAGTGATGAAAGAATTGTGCCAATGCTTTTTGGAACTGGGTACTGATTCTACTAATGATAAACATGAAAAACATGTAAATATCACTGCAACCATTGATTTCTTGAAAACATCTAATGTGCAAAATGTTTTGGGTGCTAAATGCGATCCCCTACAAGGAAATTTCAACATTCCATCGGGTTCCTCAAACGGTTCTGCCAAATCTCATGGCTCTGCTGAGTTGTTACACTAAGTTTCAAGGCTTCTTCTACCTTTGAATGGTCTGGATGGTTTTTGCCGCTGCAAGCAACCTAACCGGAATGCTTCTAGGAGTTCTGATAATGAAAGGTGAAGGAGAAAAAGGATTCGAAAGGTACAAAACCTCCAATGCCAAACTCAAACAGCTTGCTGGCTATTCAGCAATGCCAAGTCCCCTTGGATGATACAAGGCCACTGCATGATGTCTACCCAAATGCTTATGTTAATTTCTCACAGCATCATATTTTCAAATGCTGAAAGAACAAATAGTAGAATTTTGAGTTCTAACAGTTTCCCTTTAAATTTTGAAAATACATTTATAAATTATCTTCTTCTGTTCCTAAAGCCTAGTTTTCTCCCTTTGGTTTATTGGTTCTTAGCATATGATATGTATTGCGTATGACGTGTTTTTGACATCATCCCCAACAACTTCCTCATCTCAAAGCTAGTTTCTATGTATTGTAAATTCGGTCATATTCATCACACCCGCAAGGGGTTTGACAAAACTCCCCATAGAAATATCTTCTCCTTCGACGCATGACCATTTCCTATTCTCCACATGCAAATATCAGGAGATGTAGTTGGATTAATTTAGAAACTTATATTCTCTTGATATTGCCTATTATCCATTGATTTCCGTTTGGACTATGTCATCAAAACATTATTCCTTTTTATCATGCAAGCTTCTATATATTATCTATCTGCCAAATCTGTCTTGATGAATACTTCCCCATATTCGAACTATGTTGTTTTAGTTTTTACTTGTTGATACTCCAACATCAGTAATTACTATAATGCTTATTTTGCCATTCAGGTTGCTGCTGTGTTTCATAAATCCCTGAGGCTTACACATGAGGGTCGCAAAAAGTTTGCATCTGGGAAAATAACCAACTTGATGTCATAAAAAGCATCTTCCCTAGTGACTATCATCTTCTATTTGGTATGCATTTTCTTCCTTTTCTTCTTTAAGCTGTTGTATAATGAATTCAATGCCATCATCTTCTATTCTTCTCTGTTTTTTTTTTTTTTTTTAACTTTTTGGTTGGAGATGTTATATACACACAATGCTCTGAGTGCATGGTTGGAGGGTTCAACTGATTGGGATTACAGTTTGTACAAGTGGGGTCATGGTTCAATGATCCTAAGCCCAAACCACTGAAACCATAGACATGATGAACCTTACCCTGAATGGTCGATGCACTAAAATTCATCAGATTGGAAAATCGTAGCCATAAGTTTTTCAACCTTTTTTTCCAGTTGAATATGAACCATTACTGTATTTTTTTCTTAACCATTATTTTTTCCTAAACTACAGCTCTTGTTCTCCATTTAACAGTTTGGGTTTTTAGTTCATATAAGTGTAATTGACAGGATGGGTTCTCACCCTAGACGGCCCATACACTGAAAATCTTTCATATTCAATTGATCGAGAATTGTTGTATTTTTTAATGTCTTTTTTTTCTTTCCTAAGCCACATTGTTTATGATCTATAGCAGTGATGTCAGTTTCTTTAGTTTATTTAGTTGAAGTGTCCATTTTAGTTGATTGCAGGGTATAGGTAGCATTTTGAAGGGTCTTATTTTTTTATGGTATCCCTTTAAATATGTTCTAAACTTAATAGACAGTCTAGATCTATCTCTTAAATTGTCCAAGTTATCCAATGCAACTAAAACTGTGTAATTCACAGTGCTCCAAAAGAGCATTAAATCATTTCTCAAACTTAGAAACTCCACCTATTTAGTGGCCTTTTAAATCTATCATCCAAGAAAAACTAACCACCCCATCTATTTTTAAGTACTTTAAATGAAAAAAAAAAAACCATTCATTTCTAAATTAGTGGACCTCTTATCTTTATAAATAGCCATTTCTTCCTTTATTTCATCGTTCAGCTGTCCAAACATACATACAAGAAAGAGAGAGATGGGATGTTATAATAATATTAAAAAAAATCAATTTATATATAAAAAATTTTCATTTGATTTTTTTTGGTATGGATACATCGTGCATGGTTTTATGATAAAACACATGTATGTATAAAACAAATTATTTGTTCCAAACAGGACATTTATGATAAAACAAATTATTTGTTCCAAACAGGACATTTATGATAAAATAAATTATTTGTTCCAAACAGGACATTATGATAAAACAAATTATTTGTTCCAAACAGGACATTTATCAAAGGAGCACTATCAGGCAATATTTAAGATTTTCATTATAAATAGATTAAGAGCCAATGATAATTATAAGTAGACTTACAGCCAAAAATAAAGAATTTAATTTTTTTTCAAAACATGGAAAGACTAATCAGTCCTATTTCTTGTAACTTCAGCCACTGCTTCAAATGGAGGGACTGCACAAAGATTTGGTTAGGGTGACTACTGATGGTGAACTAGCAGCTGCAACAAATATGAGAGTTACAAAGGTGAAAAGAAACATAAGGCGGTCGGTAAGATAAGATGCATGCTTTTTCTTTTCAACTGTTAGTCATAGATTGACAGTACTTGTTTCAGTTTTCTTGGATAGATGATGAATGTATTTGGAAATGTAAATAAAAATAAAAAAAACTTATAATATATATATATATATGTTATCAATGGAGGATACCATGTTTAAGGGGACATGAAATTCTTGTAGCTTATGGTATGGTGCCCCAATATTGGTTGTATGCTACTAGTATGTAGTAGATAATACTAAGTTCAGTAGTACATAATACTAGAGAATCCCTAAACCTAAACCAACACCTAATCCTAATCTACTCCTTAACCTAAACCTAAACTTGAAAACCTAAACCTAAATCCGTACATAAACCCGAAGCCGAACCCGATTTCCTAAACCTAAACCTTAACCTATTCTCAATTCCATAAACCGTAACCTATAACCTAACCTAAACCTAAACCTATAACCTACACTTATAACCTAAACCTAAACTTGTAACCTTAACCTAAACGTAAAACCTAAACCTAAACCCAAACCCCGAACCCAAATCAATCCCTAAACCCTTAGCCTAAACCTAAAACCCAAACGTAAACCTGATCTCAAACCAGAACCTGATTTCCGATACCTAAACCTTAACGTATTCTCAAATCCCTAAACTTAAACCTACACCTAATCCTAATCTCAACTCCCTAACCTAAACTTGAAAACCCAAACCTAAACCCGATCCCAAACCCGAATCTGAATCCCTAAACGCTTAGCCTAAACCTAAAACCCAAACGTAAACTCGATCTTGAACCCGAACCCAGTTTCCTATACCTAAACCTTAAAGTATTCTCAAATCCCTAAACTTAAACCTACACTTAATCCTAATCTCAATTCCCTAACCTAAACTTAAACCTAAACTTGAAAACCCAAAACTAAACCTGAACCTGAACCCGATCCCGATTTCCTAAACCTAAACTTATGACCTTAACCAAAACATATTCTCAAATCCTAAAACCTCAGTAACCTAAATCTAAACCTATAACCTATAACTTAAACCTAAACCTATAACCTAAACCAAAACTAAATCCTATAACCTAAACTCGAACCCATTCTCAAATCCCATAACCTATAACCTAAACCTAAACCTTAACCTAAACTAAAAACTATAACCTAAACCAAAACCAAAACCTATAACCTAAACCCGAACCCAAACCCAAACCCGAACCCGAATTCCTAAACCTTAACCTAAACATATAACCTATAATCTATAACTTAAGCCTATACCTAAACCTAAAACCTTACTTATAACCTAAAACTATTCTCAAATCCTTAAACCTTAACCTATAACCTAACCTAAACCTATACTTATAACCTAAAATTATTCTCAAATCCTAAAACCTATAACCTAAACCCGAATCCAAACCCGAACCCGAACCCGAATTCCTAAACCTTAACCTAAACATATAACCTATAACCTATAACTTAAGCCTACACCTAAACCTAAAACCTTACTTATAACCTAAAACTATTCTCAAATCTTTAAACCTTAACCTATAACCTAACCTAAACCTATACTTATAACCTAAAACTATTCTCAAATCACAAAACCTATAAACTAAACCCAAATCCAAACCCGAACCCGAACCCGAATTCCTAAACCATAACTTAAACATATAACCTATAACCTATAACCTAAGCCTATAACTTAAACCTAAACCTAAACCTATAACCTAACCCTAAACCTATAACCTAAACTCAAATCCCTAAACCTAAACCTACACCTAATTCTAATCTCAACTCCCTAACCTAAACCTAAACCTAAACTTGAAAACTCAAACCTAAACGCGATCCCGAACCCGAACCCGATTTCCAAAACCTATACCTTAACCCATTCTAAATTCCCTAAACCTATAGCTTATAACCTAAACCTAAACCTAAACCTAAACCTAAACCTAAACCTAAACCTTTAACCTATAACCTATAACCTAAACCTAAACCTAAAACCTAATCGTATTCTCAAATCCCTACACCTACACCTACACCTAATCCTAATCTCAATTCCTAACCTAAACCTAAACCTAAACTTGAAAACCCAAACCTAAACCCGATCCCGAACCCGAACCCGATTTCCTAAACCAAAACCTTAACTCGTTTCTCAATTCCCTAAACTTTAACCTATAACCTAACCTAAACCTAAACCTATAACCTACACTTATAACCTAAACCTAAACTTATAAAATAAACCTAAGCTTAAAACTTAAACCTATGACCTAAAACCTAAATGCATTCTCGAATCCCTAAACCTAAACCTACACCTAATCCTAATCTCAACTCCCTAACCTAAACCAAAACATAAACTTGAAAACCCAAACCTAAACCCGATCCCGAACCCGAACCCGATTTCCTAAACCTAAACCTTAACCTATTCTCAATTCCCTAAACCTATAGCTTATAACCTAAACCTAAACCTTAACCTTAACCTAAACCTTAACCTAAACCTATAACCTTAACCTAAACCAAATCCTATGACCTAAAACCTAAATGTATTCTCAAATCTCTAAACCTAAACCTACACCTATTCCTAATCTCAACTTCCTAACCTAAACCTAAACCTAAACTTGAAAACCCAAACCTAAACCCGATCCCGAACCCAACCCGATTTCCTAAACCTAAACCTTAACCTATTCTCAAATCCCTAAACCTAAACCTACACCTAATCCTAATCTCAACTCCCTAACCTAAACCTAAACCTAACTTGAAAACCCAAACCCAAACCCGATCTTGAACTCGAATCCGATTTCCTAAACGTAAACCTTAACTCCGTTCTCAATTCCCTAAACCTTAACCTATAACCTAACCTAAACCTAAACCTATAACCTACACTTCTAACTTAAACCTAAACCTATAACCTAAACCTAAGCCTAAAACCTAAACCTATGACCTAAAACCTAAATGTATTCTCAAATTACTAAACCTAAACCTACACCTAATCCTAATCTCAACTCCCTAACCTAAACCTAAACTTAAACTTAAAAACCCAAACCTAAATCCGATCCCGAACCCGAACCCGATTTCCTAAACCTAAACCTTAACTTATTCTCAATTCCCTAAACCTATAGCTTATAACCTAAACCTAAACCTTAACCTAAACCTATAACCTTAACCTAAACCAAAACCTATGACCTAAAACCTAAATGTATTCTCAAATCTCTAAACCTAAGCCTACACCTAATCTTAATCTCAACTCCCTAACCTAAACCTAAACCTAAACCTAAACTTGAAAACCTAAACCAAAACCCGATCCTGAACCCGAACCCGATTTCCTAAACCTAAACCTTAAACTATTCTCAAATCCCTAAACCTAAACCTACACCTAATCCTAATCTCAACTCCCTAACCTAAATTTAAAACTAAACTTGAAAACCCAAACCTAAACCCGATCCCGAACCTCCGAATCCGATTTCCTAAACCTAAACCTTAACCTATTCTCATTTCCCTAAACATATAGCTTATAACCTAAACCTAAACCTTAACCTAAACCAAAACCTATGACCTAAAACCTAAATGTTTTCTCAAATCTCTAAACCTATACCTACACCTAATCCTAATCTCAACTCCCTACCTAAACCTAAACTTGAAAACTCAAACCTAAAAACCGATCCCGAACCCGAACCCGATTTCCTAAACCTAAAACTTAACCTATTCTCAAATCCCTAAACCTAAACCTAAACCTAATCCTAATCTAAACTCCCTAACCTAAACCTAAACCTAAACTTGAAAACCCAAACCTAAACCCGATCCAGAACCCGAACCCGAATTCCTAAACCTAAACCTTAACCTATTCTCAAATCCCTAAACCTAAACCTACACCTAATCCTAATCTCAACTCCCTAACTTAAACCTAAACCTAACTTGAAAACCGAAACCTAAACCCGATCCCGACCCCGAACCCGATTTCCTAAACCTAAACCTTAACCTATTCTCAATTCCCTAAACCTTAACCTATAACTTAACTTATACCTAAACCTATAACCTACACTTATAACCTAAACCTAAGCCTAAAACCTAAACCTATGACCTAAAACCTAAATGTTTTCTCAAATCCCTAAACCTAAACCTACACCTAATCCTAATCTCAACTCCCTAACCTAAACCTAAACCTAAACTTGAAAACCCAAATCTAAACCCGATCCCGAACCCGAACCCGATTTCCTAAACCTAAACCTTGACATATTCTCAATTTCCTAAACCTAAACCTAAACCTTAACCTAAACCTATAACATTAAAACCAAAACCTATGACCTAAAACCTTAACCTATAACCTATAGCCTAAACTTATAACCCATAACCTAACCTTAACTTAAACCTAAAACCTAAACCTTAACCAATAACCTAAAACCTAAACCTAAACCTAAAACCTAAATGTATTCTCAAATCCCTAAACCTAAACCTACACCTAATCCTAATCTCAACTTCCTAACCTAAACCTAAACATAAAACCTAAATGTATTCTCAAATCCCCAAACCTAAACCTACACCTAATCCTAATCTCAACTCCCTAACCTAAACCTAAACCTAAACTTGAAAACCCAAACCTAAACCCGATCCCGAATCCAAACCCGATTTCCTAAACCTAAACCTTAACCTATTCTCAATTCCCTAAACCTATAGCTATAACCTAAACCTAAACCTAAACCTAAACTTAAACCTATAACCTTAACCCAAACTAAAACCTATTACCTAAAACCTTAACCTATAACCTATAACCTAAACTTATATCCTATAACTTAACCTTAACATAAACCTTAACCTAAAACCTAAAACCTAAACCTAAACCTAAAACCTAAATGTATTCTTAAATCCCTAAACCTAAACCTACACCTAATCCTAATATCAACTCCCTAACCTAAACCTAAACCTAAACTTGAAAACTCAAACCTAAACCCTATCCCGAACCCGAACTCGATTTCCTAAACCTAAACCTTAACCTATTCTCAATTCCCTAAACCTTAACCTATAACCTAACCTAAACCTAAACCTATAACCTCGCACTTATAACCTAAACCTATAACCTAAACCTAAGCCTAAAACCTAAACCTAAAACCAAAATATATTCTAAAATCCTTAAAAATTAAACCTAATCCTAATCTCAACTCCCTAACCTAAACTTGAAAACCCAAACTTAAACCCGATCCTCAACCCGAACCCAATAAACCTTAACTTTAACTTATTATTCTCAATTCCCTAAAGCTATAACCTATAACCTAAACCTTAACCTAAACCTATAACCTAAACCTTAACCTAAACCTAAACCAAAACCTATAACCTAAACCTTAACCTATAACCTATAACATAAACTTATAACCTATTACCTAACCTTAACCTAAATCTAAAACTTAAACCTATAACCTATAACATAAACCTAAAACCTAAACGTATTCTCAAATCCCTAAACTTAGACCTACACCTAATCCTAATCTCAACTCCCTAACCTAAACCTAAACTTGAAAACCCAAACGTAAACCTAAACCCAATCCCGAACCCGAACCTGATTGCTGTAATAATGTAGCCCAATCACATGGCAACAAACAAGAATGTATCTCTTTTAACACATGCCCCTTTTTACAAAGCTTTAATTTTTGTTATTGTTTCTATTAATTGAAACACTTTTTTGCATTATTTGCTCATATTAGTTTTATTTTAAAAAAGTGCCCACTATTTTGGAAGAAGTTTCTGCAATTCTTCATAATTCTGAATTATAATATTTTGTTGGTTGAATATATTTTTATTAAATGAAAGACACAAAAAAAAATTGTTGCTGATTGTAAGACCCGTATCCTAGTCCGTACTATTCCGTCGACTCCCGCGATCCTTCCCTTCGAATTCTGGCAACTTACAACTGATAATCGACATTTGCGCATGATCTTAAGTCATATCCTGTATATTTGAGTCGGCTTAACTTGAAACTTGTATCTTAACGACCGCGCCATTGCCGCGATTTCAACGCCGCATCTCATGCGCCAATCTGACGCTTAGATCATAAGATGTGAACTGTACATTATATTGACCGTAGACCGTACATTGCAGGACCCACCCATCCCATGTGGCATAAATTCCTAGGTAATTATGAAGGTGATGAATGACATCACCCTAGCTATAGCCACCCTACCCTAGCTATAGCCACCCTACCTTAGCTATAGCCACCCTACCTACCCCTAGCCCTTCTTACAAGCACTTATGGCTAGCCACCCTACCCCTAGCCCTTCTTACAAGCATTTATTGCTAGCCACCCTCTCTTACAAGTAATCATGGCCTACCTAAGCTACTCTCTCTCTCTCTTTACAACCGTCTCTCTCCCTCATTTCTCATCACTTTTTCCCAAGCAAGAGAAGAGGCTCACGTCCAAGCCTTCCCATGGAGAGAAAAGAGTAATTTTAGTGGCCCACCTTTTCTATCCCTTTAACCTTCATCCTAGCCATTTAAACTTCATCTCCCTCCATTAAAGTGAAGCACAAGGAGATCGGCTTTCCAACGGACCAAGAAGATCGACAGTGGGTGCTTATTAGGATAGATTTTTCATATTTTTATGATGGGCCAAGTGAGGCCTATCTATCAATGGTATGAATCTCACTTTGGACCTCAAGATGTGGCCGATGGCCCACCTTGATTATCACTTGATGTATGATTGAATGCAAGGGAGGGCCCATAGTGTCGAGGTCCCTCCACCACATGTGTCCCACTCTCTTTCTCTCTCTCTTTCCCTCTCTTGTTCATACTTTTTTGTGTATATGTGATGATGTGGCCGTGTGGCCCACTCAGATGAACCCCACCATGAGCCATGTATTTCATCCAAGTCATCTCTAAGTGGGGCCCACTTTATAAGTGTTGTGTCCACACCATCTAGTCCAGCGTCCAGGGACGCTGGATGTGAAAACAAAAATATAAGCTTGATTTCAAGCTTTTTGGGTGGGCCGCTCATGTAGGCCCCACCTTAATGCATGTTGTTAATCCACGCCACTCATTCCATTCTCCGGATCATTTTACCCGTTGAGCCAAAAAATGAATCTGATCCGAGTACCTGGTGGGCCATAGCATAGAAAATGGTGGTTTTCACCGTTAAAAAGCCACTTGATATTTATACACGCCAAAATGCATCGGATATTGGGCTTGTTTGGACGGTCTTGAGCCGTAGAGTGCAATGGATGGGCTGGATTAAGCTAGTGCGGGCCCCACATATGAAAAACCTCAAATCTCAGCTTTTCAAAAATAAAAATAAAAATAACAACAATAGCAGCATTGTTGCTGCTGCTGTCAGAGAGGGGACGTGCGGGCGTCCTGCGCTGGGTGGACGACCAGAGACCCACGGCTCCAGCCGTGGGCCCCACCATGATGTATGCTATTTATCCACACCGTTCATTTTATGGGCCACCTCCTGAGGTGGGTCCCCTCCAAAGATCAGGCCGATTTGAAGCTCAGGTGGCCCACATCATAGGAAACAGTGTTGATTAAACGTCTATCATTGAAACCATTTTTGGGTCCACAGAAGTTTTGGACCAAGATGAAATTTTTTTTTCCTTTTCACCCAGGTGCGTGTGACCGTATAAATGGATTGGATGGCATATAAGCATTATAGTGGGCCCCAAGTGGGACCCACAGTGATGTATGTGTTATCTCCCACCGTCAACGGCTGTGGATGGTGGAACCCACCGTGAGGTATGTCTTTTATCCACACCTGGCCCCCTGACTCGGGTGCAGCACCAGTAGGCCCACCTTGATGTTTGTGTTATATCCCACCATCCTTCCATCTGGTGGGCCACACGTGTGGACCCCACCATGAGATATGTGACCCCCACCATGATGCATGTGTTGCATCCAAACCATCCATCCATTTCTAAAGCTCATTTTTGGGCATGATCCATAGTTCAGTGGACCCTACCCTCGATGCATGGGTTGCATCCAAACTGTCCAACCAGTTGGCGAGCTTGTCTTAATAGGCTTAAGACTAAAAATAAGTCAGATCTAAAGTTCAAGTGGACCCTAACACTTAGGGTAGTGGACAATGACGTCCACCGTTCAAAATTTCTAAGGGCCATAGGAGTTTCCTATTAATCTGATAGTTGTTTCCACTTCATCTATCACTATGTTAATTTATGAACAGGTGGGATGGGGAACATATATTATGGTGGCCCTTAGGAATTTTAATGGTGGAAATCATTATCACCACTCATATTTGGTGCGGCCCATTTGATATACATGGGGTCCATTGGTGTGGCTCATTTAATGAACATATGACCCATGTGAGGAGGCCCATCTTGATGTATTTATGGCCTTCTATTTCGATGTATTCTAAGGCCCATGGGTTAAGGCCCATTGCAATGTACACAAGGCCCGTTGGTGAGGCCCATTAATGCGACCCATTTGATGAATGTAAGGCCCATGTGATACGACCCATTTGATGCATTTAAGGCCCAATGGGATGTACCTAAGGTCCATTGCAATGTGTGATCCCAACATGGTTTATGTAATGATGTTTACGACGGGCTATGCCTTGGGAGCAATGTTGGTTTGACGTCCACATTGTAAGTGTAGTGTTGGTTAAATGTTCGCATTATGACTCTCCCAAGGGCCCATTGATAGGCCGTACTGGTTATGTGTAGGCTGTCTAGGCCCATCTTCGGTGTAAGGATAGTTCATTACTTTATAACATGCTTAGTATAATTCCATGATTCATGCCCATACGCATCATATGTATGCTTAATATGAGGATTGTTTGACCATAGCATAAGCCGCTGGGCTGAAACATTTACGGGACTCCTTATGAGACGGAGTGCCCCACATGATTGTGTGCTACGTGCAGGATTGCTGCATGATTGTATGGTGTGACTCATACATCTCGCATATGTGTGACTTGATCACTGCATGCCCTAGCGACATCAGGGCCGTGACCTCCACAGACACATCGTGGATGGCCGTATCGGATACCGAAAATATTGGCTCTAGCATTGTGGGCACTTAGGATGTCCTTGGGTGAAAATCTCAGAACCTTTTTGGTACCAGGAGATGCTCCAACGTCTAGATCGAGTGGATACACGAGCGCACGAGTGCCGAATACTAGTAGGCCGTGTCTCTCACTGTGTCATAGTCAGTTGGAAGGGGGTGTGACCTTATCCGCCCGAGTGAGGGGGCTATAAGCTAGGCTGAGTTTGACCAGCGTACAAATGAGTCCACTATCGACGAGCCGGGTAGGTATTGGCAGACTACTGGTCAGGCGGATAGTGTGGTCTCTTCCACTTGCTTGACTGTGCAGCTAGGGAGGAGGCAGTCAGTGTGAGGTGTATGAGACCCTGGTGATATCTAGAGAGGAACTGTACTAATATGTGTACTTGATGAGTACTGACATGCTTGTATTGCATCTTGCATATGACATTTGACTATATAGGCCTCGCATCACATGGCCTTGATATGGTCGATAGCATTCATGCCTTGTATTACATAGCTTTGGTACAGCTGACAGTATTTATGGACTTACCACATTTTTCTATATTACTCTGATATTGTATACTTGACACTTGCCTTGCGCACACACTTACACCACCTTCTAAGCTTTTGTAAGCTTATGCACGACCGCTATGCGGTGTAGCGTTGACAAGAAGAAATACTGAGGCGGAGTGTGAACCTGGCTATTTTGGAGTTTTGATCACCTTATATTTTCCCTTCCGCATTGTACTTAAAGTTTTTGATATCGTGGATATGTGGTGATGTTGTTTTGTGATTTGGTTATGCTTGTAGTTATGCTCTATTACAAAAAAAAATTCAAACTGAAAATCCTCCTTGTAAGATCCCAGGATGAAAATCTGGCGTATGGGCGCTAGGAGCCGAGAATGGGGTACTACGGAGGCTATCGGCACCGGATTCGGCGATTGAGAATTTTGTGAGCCTGTTCTCCGAGTTTGGGGCGTGACACTGATTTTTTTCCTTTTTTTTTTTATTATTTTACTTGTGATGTTAAACTTATATGTATTATGCGTGGATGAATGTAATGTGGATAAGATTGTTTGTGTTTGGATGGATGTAGTTTATGTTTGGATGGATTTACATAGTTTTGCGTTTAGATGGATGTGAATGTGAATATGATGAAATATATTGTATAACAGGTGTATATCAAGAAGGATACGATGAAATATATTGTAACATGTCAAATTTGAAAATGTTGACTGCAGTAAAGGACGGTTCATGACCGTCCTTTTAAAGGACGGTCCACGACCGTCCTTTGAAGGCTCATAAGAAACGGTTCATAGCAGTCCTTTTTAAGGACGGTCCATGACCGTCCTCTTAAAGGACGGTCCATAACCGTCCTTTGAAGGCTCATAAGAGGCAGTTCATAGCAGTCCTTTTTAAGGACGGTCTATGACCATCCTTTAAAAGGACGGCCCATGGCCATCCTTTGAAGGCGCATAAGAGATGGTCCATGATAGTCCTTAAAGACAGTCCATGGCCATCCTTTGAATACTCATAAGAGACGGTCCATGATAGTCCTTTTTAAGGACGGTCCGTAACCGTCCTTTTTAAGGATGGTCCATGACCGTCCTTTTTTCGTTAATAAGAATGACAGTTTTCAACATGCTTTAAGTAATACGACACGTCAAAATTTGACGGCCCATTACCGTCTTTTTTGGGGATTTGAGACAGTTTTAGACCGTCCTTTTTTTGCTGTTTTGGCGTAGTGGTCGGAATACTCGATTCGGACTCGGTTCGATTTCTACATTGGCAAAATTAGTTGAAAACCATAACCTAAACGTTTATAGTCTGCATTGAAAACAGAACGTCAGGTACTTAAATAGTGAAATCGATTAGCTAGGTTGACAAATATCCATTCTAGATCTCAATTACGGTATTAGGGTTAGGATTTCTTACCCAAATCGTAGCCGAAACAGATCGTGTAGCAAAACGGGGAGGTGAATCAGTACGTGAGTAGTGGGAGAGAATCACAACAACGATCTCCCAGGATTTCTCTTCTTTTCTCTCTTCTCTCTCCTAGGGTTTGGAGAAATTCGTATGAGAGATGGATGGGGTGGTATAAGGGCTATATATAGGCCCAAAAGTGACGTAAATGGCCCCAGGGCCCTGGTATACTTAGGTTATAATCAACGGGTGACTGTTTTTTACAAATGGGGCACACAGGGAGGCCGACTACTCACCTACGTCACAGTGCAAGTTCCCCGACAATGGATCTATGCTAGGATGTGGTTTCGGTGTGATCAGATAGGCCGATCGACTGTGGAAGACCTATGTCAGATCAACGGTCATATTTACTCGATCGGGGCCACAAGTATACGGATACGTGCAAGGAAATTTCCTTTTCCTATGGTTGAAGTTTGGTCCGAAACTGACGGTCCGAAATCCTCAATTTCGCGTGTGAGCGAATGACCCAATTCACTTAAGTTTCATTATATTTTCTAAAGACATTCGCGTTTCTCATACACTTCACTCAAGGCTCAAGTTGTGTGTTTCTGGATACTATCTGGGCTTGATTTTCACGATGGTTGTCAAGCCCAGTAGGACAGACATAATCCTATAGTTTTGCGGTCATCAGACCTTTGACGCGAGGTCTCGGTCCGATACGGAGTTTCAATGTACTCCCGAGAGCGACAGGCTCTTGGGATTTCTCCTAGGTCTTTAAGTTGTATTGAGTCAGTGGTATTAATGGTTTTAGGTCTTGCCATTTGTGGAAATGGTGGCCCAAGCTTAATCCACCGCTTATTCAGTTTAGTACTTAACTAAATTCCGCCTTAATTACGAAAGGATACCGTCCTTAGGTATTTCTGGTTGAGGTGGTACTTGGGTCTTTGTACCGATTTTTCTGAGACGTTACAATCTACCCCCCTTAAAGTAAAATTTCATTCAAAATTTCGTACTCCTCGAGGATCTGAGGGTAGTTCTTACGGACTTCTGCTTTCGTTTCCCAAGTAGCCTCTTCCTCAGTGTAGTGTGTCCACAATACTTTCACGAGTGGGATAACTTTGCTGCATAGCACTTATTCCTTCCTATCTAGAATTCGCGTTGGTCACAATACATAGGTAGCATCTTCACTTAGTTGTACTTGTTCCCATTTGATAATATGAGTAGGGTCAGGAACATATTTCTTCAGCATCGAGACGTGAAAGACGTTGTGCATGCTTGCGAGTGGTGTGGGTAAGGCGAGATGGTATGCTACCACACCCACTCAGTCTAAAATCTGGAATAGGCCAATGAATCTCGGGGTGAGTTTCTCCTTCTTACCAAAATGAAGGACTCCCTTCATTGGAAAAACTTTAAGGAATACATGGTCCCCAACTTCAAACTCTAACCGTCTTCGCCAAGTATCTTCATAACTCTTCTGTTTACTCTAAGCTGTAAGGAGTCGACGCCTGATAATATCAATCTTTTCTGAGGTCACCTGAACTAGGTCTGGGCCAACCAAGCTCTTCTCGCCAACTTCTACCCAACAATGTGGAGCTCGGCAAGGGCGCCCATACAAGGCTTCTTAAGGAGCCATGCCAATGCTTGCTTGGAAGCTGTAGTTATAAGCAAACTCGGTATAAGGGAGACAGTCATCCCAGCTATCCTTGAAGTCAAGTACGCACGCTCGTAGCATGTCTTCAAGTATTTTATTTACCCGTTCCGTTTGCCCATCGATTTGTGGATGGAACGCGGTACTGAACTTCAGTTTCACTCCCATTGCTTATTGGATTCGAGTCCAGAAAATAGACGTGAATCGCGTGTCTCGGTCCGACACAATTTCCATAGGAACCCCATGCAGTTGTACTATCTCCTTCACGTACAGCTTGGCTAGATCATCTGTCGAGTTAGAAATTCTAATCGGGAGGAAATTGGCCGATTTCGTCAATTGGTCCATAATCACTCAAATGGAGTCATGTCCCTTTCTTCTCTTTGGTAACCCGAAAATGAAATCTATAGATATGAAATCCCACTTTCACTCAGCTATGGGCATGGGCTGAAGTAAACCAGGTGGTCGGTGATGCTCGGCCTTGACTTGCTGGCACGTGAGACAACGGGATAGATAATCTGCTATCTGGGCTTTCATGTTGTCCCACCAGTACGAACGCTTCACGTCTCGATACATCTTTGTACTACCCAGATGCATCGCTAGCTTCGAATTGTATGCAGCTTCCCGAACTTCTTTTCTCAAGTCGTGATGGTTCGGGACGCATAGGCAGCCACGATATCGCAAACCTCTATTCGAGCCAACCCTCCATTCGGATTCTTCACTATCACTTGCACGTTTTTTCATCTTTACCAACAGTTCATCTTTTTCTTAAGCCACAATGATTCAGTCATCAATAAGTGGATGCACATGGATGCGTGCGACGCTCTCAAATGGCTCCTCCACTGTCAGCTTCTGCTCGAAATCTCGCATAAATTCCACCATATTCCACTCTTCTATCATCAGTGGGGTTGTAAACTCTATAGTCCTCTTATTGGTCAATGTATCAGCCACGAGGTTGGCCCTTCCAGGATGGTAGGAGACCTCAAACTTGAAGTCTTTCAAGGTCCCCATCCAATGTTGTTGCCTCATATTCAGGTCCCTCCGTGTAAAGATGTATTTGAGGCTCTTATGGTCACAAAAGAGCTCAAACTCCTCTCCGTAGAGGTAATGTCTCCAAAGCTTTAATGTAAAAATGATTGCTGCCAATTCCAGGTCGTGAGTAGAGTAGTTTTCTTCATGTTTCCTCAACTGTCGTGAGGCATAGGCGATCACCCTATCCTTCTGTATAAGTACACAACCCAAACCGACTTGAGAGGCGTTGGCATATATAGTATATTTGACCCCTTACTCTGGCAGTACTAGCACGGGTACGGACGTCAGCTTGTCCTTTAATTCCTGAAAGACTGCTTCTGCTTTCTCATTTCAGGCAAACTTAAGATCTTTCTGAGTAAGTTGAGACAATAGTCGGGCTATCTTGGAGAAGTCTTTAATGAATCGGCGGTAATTGTCGGCAAGTCCGAGGAAACTCCTCACTTTTGTAACCGAGTTGGGTTGCTCCCAATCTTGCACCACGGTCACCTTGGCAAGGTCCATGGCCATTCCTTCTTAGGAAACCACGTGTCCAAGGAACTTGACTTCTTCCTTCCAGAAGTCGCATTTTCGATATTGTGCAAATAATTGATTCTACTTAAGAGTATCAAAGACTACTCGCAGGTGTTCTTCGTGATCCTTCCATCTCTTTGAGTATATCAAAATGTCATTTATGAATATGATGACAAATCGGTACATATATGGTGGAAATACCCGGTTCATGAGATCTATGAATACGGTCGGTGTGTTTGTAAGTCCAAACAACATCATGAGGAACATGTAGTGCCCAAAACTGGTTCTGAATGCTGTTTTCTGCATGTCCTCATTCCTGACGCACAACTGATGATACTCAAACTGCAAGTTTATCTTAAAGAAATATTATGACCATTTCAACTGGTTAAATAGGTCATCTATCTCGGGCAGAGGATACTTGTTCTTGACCATAACGTGATATAGTCTGCGATAATCAATATACAATCGCAGCAATCCATCCTTCTTCTTTACAAACAACACAGGTGCTCACCAAGGAGATACGCTCGGTCATATGAAACCCGAGTTTAACAAATCGTCAACCTGCTTTCTCAATTCCTTCATTTCACATGGAGGCATACGGTACTTCGACAAGGAGATAGGTGTCGCACCTGGCACAAGGTCGATGGTAAAGTCGATCTCATGTTGAGGAGGTAGTCCGGGGATCGTTCTCAAGACGTCCATAAAATCTTGGACTACTAGCGTGTCCCCAAGTAACGGACCCTCATAATTCTCTAACAAGGAAGCATAACAACTAATACAGCAGGGCTAACTAACCTGAACGGAGAAAGTGAAGGTCGCACCCTTGGGCCCATGAGCTGTCACCAATCTGGTTTCACAGTCGATCTCTGCTTTCATTTCAGTGAGCCAATCCATGCCGAGGATGACATCATAGTGATATATCATGGTGACAATCAGGTCAATGTACACCACCCTGCTTCCTAAGTCTATCGAACAATTCTTACAAAGCTTAGTGACATCTGTGAAGGTTCCTGCTGCCGCAATGACTGTCACCCTAATAATAGGGGTAGTGCTTAGCCCTAATCGCTTGACTGTAGAGTATGTTATCATTGAAATAATGGACTTGGTGTCCACCAACAAAAATATAGGTGTACCTTGGATGTGGGCAGTGACTTTGAAAGCTAGCGGTACAACAATCGCAGATTCAGACGCTTCAATGGCAAGCGCATGCACTTGAGCTTGTTATGGACGATTGGGTTACGCTGCCATAGGTCATGGAGGAGGCATGTTTCGAGGTGTGGGAGGTTGATTGAATGGCTGTGCTGGTGGCATAGATCGCAAGGGTGGAGCTGAAATAACATGTGGTGGCTAGCGGTTGACTTTCTGAGGTGGCATAAAGCCGTTGTCCCTCATTTGGGTAAAACAAAAGGGTTCTATATGGCTCGTCTTGTTACAGTAGACGCACCAAAGATCAGATCGCCTCTGCTGAGCTGGCGGAGTCATTTGTCTAGGAGGCGAATTCACATGCGGCCTCTTACCGATAAATGGCCAATTCTGTAATTCAGGTCAAGGCCTCGGGCCCACTGGCATACGTGTGTGAGACACTCTTTCACCATCCTGCTCAGCTTGTAGGGACATGTTCACTAGCTCGTCATAGCTGGGAATGCTAGCGCAACACATCTTGGTGCGAATGTTAGCCTACAGTCTTTCTGAAAATTGTCGCATTCTCATCGGCTCATTTGCTAGGATTAATGGGGTATATCTGGCCAGCTCTGTGAAACGGTTCTTGTATTCTGCCATAGTCATTCCTCCTTGTCAGAGGCAGAGAAATTCGTCCTCCTTTTCATTACGGTAAGTGAGTGGGAAGTACTTTCCATGAAAACGGGTCTCGAACTCGTCATAAGTCCATGCAAATCCTACCGGAACGGTTCGTAGGATGCTATCTCACCAAAGACTAGCTTCCTTTTCAAACATATAAATAACAAGCTTAACCTGCTCTACTTAAGTACAGTGTAGTGGCTTCAATATCTTGGATATGCGATCCAACTAGCACTCAGCCTCCTCGGGTCTATGAGTACCCACAAAAGTGGGAGGACGGAGACACTGAAAGCGCTCAAATAGGCCACTTATATTCATAGTTCCAGCAGGCTGCATGGGTGGCATAGGTGGGACTACATTCATGTTTTGGGCAATGGCCCCTCCAATAGTAGCCAAAACTTATTGTTGCTGCTGCATTAGGAGCATCATCTGCTCCAACCTATCAGGGGGAGAGGCCTCCTGAAGCACGTGTGGCATCGACGTAGACACATGGTTTTAATCTAGAACTGGTGGTGCACTAAGTGTTGGCCCATTTGTGGGGCCAGTGGCTGACTGTGAATCCGGCATTATCTAAACACTCGGGCCCAAACTGGGGTCTGTGTGGCTATCACTCGGGGAAGGTGCCCCATTAATCGATCTGCCAAGTGGGAGATGTGCCATATTCCAACTGGTTTTAGGAGGCATTCCCTATATACAACATAGGGTGCAACGTTTACAGGATTAGGATAACATCAACCACCTTTTCCAAACATTCTACACATTTCTGAACAAAAGAAACTTCATGCATTTCATTTAACCAAAATTGTCACAATACATATGATGTAACATTACATGAATTATGACAGAGAATGCATGTGAGCTAATTAAAAAAAAAAAGGCTTTAACACTGACTAACTTAACATCCAACTAAGCCTAACTAAGGCTATTACAAAAAAGTAAGAACAACAACTACAAACAGATGACTAGTCCTCCGATTCTGGCGAAGGCGGAGGCGCACCCTTATCCTGCATACAACACAGGAGGACCTTTACGGTGTGAGACATTTTCTTGAAATTCTGTTTCAGATAGGCCTGGTTCTCCTCGAATTTCTACTTCAGATGGGTCTGGCTTTCTTCAATCTTGGCCATGCGGGCTTCTAGGGTGGCCTGATCATGGCGGTAGTCATGAGCAGTAGGAGGTCCCCCTTCTGAGTCTTAGGCATCCTCCTCTTCTTCTTGCTCCACTTCCTCACTGCCTTCCTCTTCTTCATTTCCTTCCTCTTCATCACTGCCTTCTTCCTCTTCATTTCCTTCCTCTTCTTCACTGCCTTCCTCCTATTCAGTCTCTTCTTCTATCTCATCCCCATACTCATCAAGCCTTGCTTGGCATTGCCTGGGGCCTATGCCCATATTGTTGAGTGTAGTTTCACCGATGAAATGGATTGGGGTAAGGTTATCTATATGGAGTCTAAAACTAAAATTTTAGGCGATCTTGCAAATGAGTCGGCTGAAAGGGAGTGAGGCGTCTCCCCTAGTAGATCATGCAGTGTTGATTATCTGAGTCAAGGCGAGAGTAGTCAGGCATAGCTTGTCTCCATGTCTATCTCTGTACAGGAAGTTCACCATAAATTTAGTGCATTCTATGCAGTTATTCCACCTAGGATACACGTTGTACGTGCATATATGATGGAGTAGGCAGAAGTCCTCTATCATACTAGTCGATGCGAGGCTATTTCCTCGCCTCAAATTAACAAGCTAGCCACATAGGAAACGTGTGCGGCTATTCTCTCCCATTCATTAGCGACGTTTGTATCACTGGCATGTACAACTCCACGTTCTATTCCCATGATATGTGCCATGACATCCACATCCACCCTAGTGTGAGATCTTCCCAACGGTATGATAAACTAGAGGAGCACTAGAGTTGGGTCTCGTATGTGAAGATAGAAGGCTCGTACGGTGCTTTCACTTGCGTGAGCTTTTCCTTTGAATATGGGACCCCACCCATTCTCCAAAAGGAGATCGATCACGGGGGGAGATCGATCACGGGATATAACCCAAATAGCTTCTCATCACCATGAGCTTCAAATATAACCTTACGATCACAGAACTTACCAAGTTTGGCACCCGCAGGTAGAGACCTTTCTATCAGGATTCGAGGGTCGAGGTCCCATTTTGACCTTTTCTAGGCGCTTGCACTTGTCTCGATGCTTGGCTTCTTCCTAGAACAGCTTGGGCAGCTAGGCCCGACCTCATCCGGGGCTGCTCTCTTGTTTCCCATAAGGGAAAGGAGTGTTGAGATGGAGAAAATAGCAGTGATAAGCTCAAAGATAGCCATGGAGGTGGAAAGGCTTGAGTATGAAGTGGATTTGAAAGTTTAAAGGTTATAAGACACAAAAAGGTAGGTCTTGTGCTCAAATGAATGGGAATAAGGAAGATGGAAAGTTGTAAGGGATAGTTTTTAGGGGAATGGTGGTGGATGGGTGTAGGGTATAGAAGAAATGGGAGTTATGAGACATAAAAAGAGGGTTTTCGTGCCCAAATAGATAAAAATAAGGGAAATGAAAGGGTGAAATGGGTTGTTTTTTAAGAAGTGGTGGAGGGGTGTAGGATGTAAAAGAAATGGGAGATTTGAGTGTATGGAGAAGGAGATTTGAGAGGAAAAGAGAGTTTTGGAGGGTTTGGGGTGTTGGTGGGGTATGAATAGGGTGAAATGAGCAAAATGGGGTCATAGGAGGTTAAGTGGGAGGTCCAACACGTGGGAGTGGCCCCACATGGGTGACCGGTCGGTGGTGCGCGGTCGCTGCCGCGCCCTGCTGTGGAGGAAGGTGGTGCGCCACCGTCCGGGTGATGCTGTCGCGCCCCTCTGGGGTGTCCGACAGTGGCTACCCCCTCCTGGGTGCTCTTTTGACGCGTGGGTCCCCTGGGTCCAACCAAATTTTGTGCCTTGGGGTTTTTAGGCTTGTACGGTCCGTTCTCCTAATTGTACGTGAACGTAATCGCACTTTTTGGGTCTGTTTTAGATTTGAAATTTGTCGACCAATGATTTAAACTCGTCAATTGATGGCCCAGAGGTGATTTGGGTCAATGCACGTGGTTTAAAATGCGTTACAGACTAAACTACAGTATTCAATCTCACCCGTCGGTGAAACTTTGGGATCTTAGGATCGTCTCTAAATTTCATCACCCCCTTCTTAAGTTAGAGTGCGTCAAAGTGTGTCGTGTTACTTATAACCCATGTCCAATTTAATCCAAATCATGCTCTGATACTAACTTGTAACGCCCCGAATTTTGAGGGTCGAGCAAAGCCCTACTCCTGAGATCCAACACATCACTTATGTAACATGGATAATGATGTTCAGATTTTGTCCAGATTAATGAGTTAAACATGAGTGAGATTATACCAAAATAGCATATCATACTCCAAATATAATTAAATTAAGCAAGCGGAAGTCTGAATCACAAGTATTTAAATATGAAAGTGTTTCACAAACTCCAGAGTATAAGTATGTAACTGGGCTAAATATGTACAAGTGTTGCTCCAAAATATAGAAAATGCGAAAAGTAAATGTGTCCCACTATGCCAAAAATCCCTACAGTCCCTGCGCATCGGTACGAGATCTACATAGACCCGCCCGAGAGCTGAACGTAGGAGAGCTCTTCCTCCTCATACATGAAGTCTTGCTCCATCGCATAGAGTTCATCAACGCCTGCATCTAAACCAGAGTCTTGTTGGTGTTTTAAAACACCACCCAGGGTGGGAGTGAGTGATCAACTCAGTGGTACTATAAGGTAAAAGTTAACATGTTATCAAGTCAATTAAGCAGTAATGATAAAGCAATACAACAATCACTTTCTAATTATGCTTGTTAATGCAGGAATGGAGTGCAAATAATGACGTATGCCCTCGCACAAAACTCCCTCATATGCGACTCCGACAACCAATTTCGTGTATGTCAACACTCCCTAAAGTGCACCTTCCTTGCCAAAAGCACATCCCAAAAGCACATCCTAGCTAATGCAATGCAATGTATGGTCGTGTTAGCTGAGTACTTAATTAAGCTTATTCATACAGCAGGTTTAGGAAGCTAAAGTACCTTCCTTTATATCATTACCCAAACCGAAGGATCCCTCTAGGGTCGTCAATCCTAGTTAATCACATACGATAGGCAACTTATAGGGCATCACCCCTAATGAAAAGCAGTCAATAGGCAAATTCAAGTTTATACTCGTGGTCACTATAGGAGGCTCGTCACCTCAGCATAGGCCGATAGCTCGAACACGGTGTTCCATACCACCATGCCCAGTTCACGAGTCTGGGTTGTTCACTAGTCACTACGAGGAGGCTCGTCACCCCAGCGTAGGCTGATAGCTCGACCACAGTGTCTCATACCACAATGCCCGGCTCATGAGTCTTAGCGGATCGTGGTACCATGGTTAAAGTGGGCCTTTACAGAGGTAGGGGGTACCTTAGATTCATGCAATGGTGTCTATACATGGTAAACATACAATAGGCCAATTGGTTTATTAGACAAGTTCAATTGGTACGAGTGCGCGCTGACTTAATCGACATGGAGCTCGCAAGCACCCCTCGTAGCCTGACCACTGTCGACAATCATCGTGCGACCTGGATTCATCGAATATATCCAATGTGGTGAGGCTAATCCGGCCACTCAACGTCGATTATTACCGATTGCCTGGGCTACCTCGTAGCCCCAATCTTACTCAGATGCAGTAAGTAAGCACATGTAGTAAAAATCTCAGCGTTTAGTGAACAATCCAAATAATTTAATCATTTGAACATTTCATCATACACATTGATCACATTACCTAGCACATGCATTTTATCCCTAAATCACATGGACAAAATTAGGATTTCATGAAGGAAACTATACATATGAATAAGGTAATTGAGAATCCTATCTCAATACCCTTAATAAATACAATTCATCAACAATTTCTCATTTAGACAATTTATCAAACACTTAGGCTACACATTACTAAATACATAGACTAGATTAGTTACGATGTATATTATAGCAATTCCTTACATAAGGAAGTCAACATACATATGACAATGATGAATCCTAGATCAGTAGTCATGGCAAGCACAAATCATGTTTACATATTCATTCAAACATTTCAACAAACACATGGGATGCATCTTTTATTCAACATAGTTCATACATGTATTTCTATCGAAAACGTCGTATCTAAGACAATATGGCAGCAATCAAGTGAAACATAAATCATTAGCTGACATTGAAAGCATTGAAAATCATAACCTAAACGTTTATAGTCTATGCTTTTCGTTGGAATACTCGATTCGGACTCGGTTCGAGTTCTACGTTCCCGAAAACAGAACGTCGGGTACCTAAATAGTGAAATCGATTAGCTAGGTTGATAAACAACCATTCTAGATCTCAACTACGATATTAGGGTTAGGATTTCTTACCCAAATCATAGCCGAAATGGATCGTGTAGTGAAATGAGGAGGTAAATCAGTACGTGGAGTAGTGGGAGAGAATCACAACAACGATCTCCCAGGATTTCTCTTCTCTCCTTACTCTTTTCTCTTCTTTTCTCTCTTCTCTCTCCTAGGGTTTGGAGAAATTCGTATGAGAGAGGGATAGGGTGGTATGAGGGCTATATATAGGCCTAGAAGTGATGCAAATGCCCCCAGGGCCCAGGTATACTTAGTTTATAACCAAAGGGTGATTGTTTTTTACAAACGGGGCACATAGGGAGGCCCATTACTCACCTATGTCAGTGTGCAAGTTCCTCGACAATGGATCTATGCCAGGATGTGGTTTCGGTATGATCGGATAGGCCGATCGACCGTGGAGGACCTATGTCAGATCAACGGTCATATTTACTCGATCGGGGCCACAAGTATACGGATACGTGCAGGGAAATTTCCTTTTCCCATGGGTGAAGTTTGGTCCAAAATTGATTGTCCGAAATCGTTAATTTAATGTGTAAGTGAATAGCCCAATTCACTTAAGTTTCATTACATTTTCTAAATACATTCGCGTTTCTCACACACTTTGTGCGTTTCTAGATACTATCTAAGCTTGATTTCACGATCATCGGACTTTCGATGTGTGGTCTAGGTCCGATACGAAGTTTCAATTACTCCTGGAGCGACAAGCTCTTGGGATTTCTCCTAGGTCTTTAAGTGGTGTTGAGTTAGTGGTATTAATGGTTTTAGGCCTTGCCATTTATGGAAATGGTGGCCCAAGCTTAATCCACAGCTTATTCAGTTTAGTACTTAACTAAATTTCGCCTTAATTACGATAGGATACCGTCCTTAGGTGTTTCTGGTTGAGGTGGTACTCGGGTCTTTGTAGGGATTTTTTCGAGATGTTACACATCATCTTATGGGCATGGTTAGGTGACGGAATCCCTTCCAATCTTCCCAATTCTCCTTCTTTGATAACTAGATTCATGAGAAGTTCAGAGATCTGACCGTCTCTTCTTCCAACTAGATAAGATAGGACTCCGATTCTAGTCGTGTCCTTGCATCAAGCATAGAATCACCTTAATTGCTACAAGTGTATCCTTGGAAACCCTAGTTCCCAACTTTAAATTTATAAGTTTTAATTACTTTAATAACAATTACTCTCTCAATTACTTCATAATTAGATTCACATCTTCTTCTAGTTCTGGTTCTATTTAATTTCAGAAATGTATATAAGTTCACTCCCTATGGATTCGACCTTAGTCTCACCGAGATTATTACTACATTGCGATCCTACACTTGGGGTCGTGAACAGAGTTCGAGCTGAAGGTTCTTCGACTAGTTGAGGCAAAGCTTAGACTAGTCGAAGGAGGGCTTATACTAGTCGAAACAAGCAAATTTTTAGGATTCCTTTTCTTCACTTCAAGTCTTCGATTCTCTTCATTCCTCACTTAGTTTTCTTGGATCTTTGGCATTGAATTCTTCATTTTTGGTCTTCTAAGATCCAATCTTTGGCTTGGTGATTCTTGAGCATTAAATCTATGCTTTTAGCATTCTTTTCAATCCAAGCTCTCAGATTCACCTTGCAACACAAACATATATTAAATAGACCATTAATCATTATCATGTTCATAAAACTAAGATATAAATAGAAGGAAATATGCAATATTTGACACTCAACACACTCCCTAACTAGCATTTTGCTAGTCCCGAGCAAAACATGCATGAAATAATCTTCAAATCTCAATGTTCAAATCCTTTTTCAGAAATCAATCCTTTGTGTAGTCAAGTATGAGTGAGTATATTTAAGGTGAGAAAATGAGGTTTTGAAAACCTAGAGCCGAATCATGCAAGCAATCTATCAAATAGATTTTTTGTCAATTATATCAGAGTATAAGTTTATATACTAAGTTTTTTCAATGTGTTTAGTGAAAATCAACTTACTTCCCATAAGCATGATGTCTTTTCATCATGTTAGCTATGCTCATCACTTCAAGATTGGTTGAAAACTTGAGTACTGATTCTGAACTTATGCTATTTTCATTCTTTCTTCCAGTTTTTGATTTTATATCGACAACCATTAATATTCATTCAGTCTTTTCAGATTTTTCCTTCTTGTTCAAACTTTTTCGGTCTTTTCACCATACATGACATTTTTATCGATCTCCTATTTTTTAACGGGTTCTTTTCTTCTTTTAAGGTGGTTAAAATTCTCATGACTCGATTCTCAATATCTTTCAATGATAATCTGTAACGCCCCGTGTTTTCAGAACCCGAGTATGTGACGCGTTTCCCAAAAACCCGAGTGTTAACCTATAAATAGCCAAATTCCATATATATATATATATATTCTTTCAGAGTTAGCAGTTTAGCATAGAATGGATAAATCAACATAAGGGAAATTTTCATTCACATTTAGAATATACAAGAGGCTGCCCATAATGACTTATACAAACCAATGTCCCAATACTTACAGATACAAAAGAAATAACCTCATATGTTAAACAAAGTAAATTATAACAAATCTTGAACTGTAAAAGCACGTAGCAACTCTTGGTGACACAATCAGGCATCTTCAACAATGGTACCCTGCTCCTCATCAACATGAACATGAATATCATCTAGGCCACTTGCTCTACATGTATGGTTAAATATTTGATAGATGAGTAGCCAGCTCAGTGTGAATTTCCCTTAAGATTACATATCATTGCCTTAGCTAAGCATAGTTAAAAACAACAAGGCATTCAAAATAATGCATGATGCAGTCTTTTTAAATGCATGGATGCCTAAATGCACATCGACCTGGGGATGCCCATCCAGCAGGACTTGGACTCGTCACCCATGCAACATCGACCTGGGAATGCTCATCCAGTCGGACTTGGGCTCGTCACCCATGTATAAGACTGTTCACCAGCGTAGCATATCTTGTACAGTATGGTGCCAAGTCATCAAATAGGTCGATAGTTGGTGGTCTGGAAGCTAGCGAAATGATACCCCAATGAACCTAAGGGCACGTGCTACAACATCCAGAATAGTCACCCATCATCGCCAATATGCTATGAATGCATGATTAGCCAAACCATTATTATTCCAATTACAATAAGTCAATTTAAGTAACTTAATGGTCACTATAGGGGGCTCGTCACCCAGCGTAGGTCGATAGCTCGGGCATAGTGTCCCATGACCACCATCTCCGGCTCATGAGGTTTCTCCATCTTAGGATGCTTAATGGATGCCCGTCGACCAGTGACCAATAAAATTCCATAAGTTGAGATTACCATCACATAGTATAAGTCGTCGAAGCTACATCGACAAACTTCAAAATATAGGACAAATGTCAAATCGCAGTGGTAAAAAAGGGTACATGAAACATTAAATCAATTGGCAAAAAGGGTCAAGCAAGGCTAAATCAGAGCGGTTAAAAGAGATCATTTCTAAGCCACTCAAGTCGTATGCCCTATGGATGGTAAATCTCACATTAATGTTTCATTTCCCATATATCCTCTAAATCGAGGGCCCATTTCCTACCACAACCCATCTTGTTACATCCTAAGTATGGGTTCATGTATACAAGAGAGAGTTACCCACTAGTAAGTGTAGTGAATAGGGATTCATAAGCGACTCACAACAATTCATGTGAAAGCATGTAGTTATAGCATGACAGACATATGTTGAGCATAATAATCATAATAGGTCATGATGTGAACTATCAATCAAAAGAAGAGTTATCAAGTATGGTTCACAACTATCAATTATAAATGAAATATAAATCATGTCTTAAGAGTTCATAACTAGTGTAAGATGTCGCGTGCTATGTGATAACAGTTGTGATGCTAGTAAAGGCTATTACTTAAACTAATTTGGAAATGAAAAGCTTAAGGGAAGAAGTCATCACCTTATGTTTTGAACCATGTACATTGTCGGTCGGAAGTGAGTGCACCCTTAGAGTTGAATCCTACCATGAATCGTAAGGTTGTACAGTTAGATCAAAGTTCTACAAACTATCTTCGGTTAGGATCTTAACCTCGGGCTTTGATCTATAATTTAGATTTAGGGTTAGCCTTTTTAGGAATTTTCAAATCTAAGTTGCGCAATGGATGATAATTAATAATAGAAGTTATAATAATAACAACCACACTAATTAATACATTATAATCTTAATTATAATTTTCTAATCAATAATATTAAAATATTATTAACTGCTACAAAAGATAAAAAATAATGATAGTAATAATAATAATAATAATAAAGTAATTAATGACGAATCTAATTTATAAAAACTCTCACCTAAGTCGACTCGACAGTTGCACCACACACTCGTCTCCCCTTCCTCTTCTTTCCTTCCTTCACTCTCTGTTGGAAAGTTACCAAAATTGGAATTTGATCGAGCTCAAGCAAGTGCTGACTCAGTCGAGCGAGTTGGGTCGTCGAGTCGACTTAATGCTACAACTCGCCTCCATTCTTCTCTTGCTTCTTTCTCTCCTCTTCCCTGTCACCTTTCTCTCTTTCTTTTCTTTTTCTTCTACTTCTTTTCTCTTCTTCTCGGCTAGACATGTCTTGGACTCAGATGAAGTTCGGACAGCCCAGCCCGAGTCACCCAACGAGTTGCTAGTTTGGTCGCAACCCCACTGAGTTGGGATGACATACACCTGCTCTCCCATTCTTCTTATACATTCTCTCTTCTTATTTTCCCTTCTGCTTCCTTCACGTCCAACAGTCGGACTCACCAGCATTCGACCTAACTCGAACCGCGCCTGGTCCAAACTCAGTTGGTGCTGAGGACAACGAGCGTAGGACGATTTCTACCCCAATCTCGCTATACTCTAGACAAAACACACAACCTACTGCTTGGTTTGATCTACAAGTGTTGGACGTTGATTATGAGGCCAACATAACAGACCAAACAACACCGAGATTAGGGCGGTGCAAACCACACAATGGTAGTGGTGTTGTCGGAGAAGATGATTGAGCTCCAATGGTGATTCTTAATCCGTCGAATCTTTTCTGATTCCACTACTTCTAGATGGTTTTTATACACCCATAAGAGCTAGTGGAATCTTGAAATCAAAGCTCCACATTCGTTTGGGTGGTGGGTTCACTGGAGGAAGCTTGCGGCCGAGTTTTCTCTCGCAGCTGCAAGAATGGCAAGGAGGGGCACTGTTGTCTGATTTATTCCCTCTTCCAGGGTTGCCCTAACAGATCTTAGGCCGTTGGGTTAGGAATAAATAGCCTGGATAGGACCTAAGGCCTTCCACTCTCTCTACCTTTCCACCAAAGGTTCGATTGCTTAGTTGTATAGCTAGCATGAGAGCCCTAACTTGAAGGGCTGGGATCAGTTTGAAATGAGCGGTTAGGATGAGCGAATTTACTCTCATGCGAATTGTCAAGCTGGCAGCAGAGAGGCATTTTCTATGTTTGAAAATGTTATGTTTTCATAGTCTGAATGTGCCTGAATTTGTGTCCATATGTGCATGCGGCTCCATGTAGAAATGCCTAGGGTTTGTTTAGGATCATCATCTGGCCATGATGAACGATTCTGATATGTGAAACGGTTAATGATGGTTGGCCGTAACATGTCCCAAATAGATATTTTCCGTCCGTTCATCAAGGTGCCGGCGGGAGAGAGAGAATCCCCTCCTATTTAAGGAAATTGCGGGTCAATGCCTGTTTAACTAGCCTGGCAGTCTGGTGGACTTCATGCACTGCTGTTGTGGTGTGCACACACCCTGTGTGGGGTCCACCATGATGGTTGTGATAAATCCACTCCGTCCATCTAGTTTTGTGGGTCATGTTAGGACGTTTGGTCAAAGGTGAGGTAGACCGAGGTTTAGGTGGGCCATACATGCAAATTTCATCTCTAAATTATGAGTTTTCATTGATCTGATGGTCAAATGGCCCCCTAGTTTGATGTCAGTGATTGTAAAGGTACTTAGTCCATGAACCTCCATGACAACCTTATAGACTAGACTTCAAGCATTAGTCGAATGGATGGATTTCCTCCACACAACTTGTTAGTGGTCCACCAAGATATTTATGTGAAATCTAGCATGTCCATCAGCCCAAATAGCTTAAGATGGGTCATTATTGATTTAATTATAATCCTTAGTAGTTAATTACACATCTTTGAAATCCTACGGTCTTATTGGTTTCAAATTGTTGGCCCATATAAATCTAATGGTTGGATTAATCCTGATTCGACTATGAATGGCCAAAAGGGCACTAAGGGTTTATTTGGGTGATTGGGACACCCATTGGTTGACTGTTATGTGGGTTATCCCACACGAATGCCACACTAACAATCTTCGATCTCTTACTCAAATGATATGATGGTTGGATCGATTAATATTTGACTATCAATGGTCCTAGGACCCTAACGGGTGTTTAGGTGTGATATGGGGATTGCATATGAATTGGAATAATCCGATTGCATTTTTGAATGATGGGCCTTACAATGGTAACCCCGATGGTCGGTTAGAATTATGTATCAATGGAATTAAAATCCTAAGAATGGGTCTTTCTAATGATGTGATGGTTCATTTTGAAGAATAACAGATGGATAGCCTGACATATGGATGGGAACCGCTTTCAACTATCGGATTTAAACCGTAATGAACGTGAATATCTAAGTAGGTTAAGTTTGTATTTGTACTAAATTAGATTACATGGTAACACTCGAGTACTGGAAAGTATGGGGCGTTACATCATCATACTAATAATAACAAAAATCAAGTATTATTCACAGAAAGCATATTGAACGTGTCTCGTGATTTAGATTAACATGATATTCAAACTTCCTCTTAATCAATTGAGTGTAAGAACCGTAAGGGATAGGCTACTTAGTTGATCAAACTCCAACAATTCAAAATTTGATTTCTATCATATCATCATTCTAAAAGCATTCTTAATCCACAAATTATCAATTTCCAAACAGGTTTTAACTTGAAAATTTTGAAAACATCCCATAGTTTTTTTCCTTAAAAACTAAGAAAATACTAATTAGTTTACCTAATCCACACCCCCAACCTAAAATCTACATTGTCCTCAATGTAAAAGATATAAGCATGTAATGCACATGAGACAACGAAAGTAAATGAGTAGTGATGGAAAGATAAGTTTGCGGAACGAGCAACGAGCTAGCGTTGTCCAACTTGAAGTTTGCGCAACGAGCTAGCGTTATCCAAATTGAAGTTCAAAATTTTAATAGCCCAGTAGGCTATATGTTCAAACTCCATAGGTAAGTGGCAAACTTTCACATGGACAAGTCTAAATGGAGAATTCTAATAGGGGTCTTGAATGTAGTACGGTATGCCCATAAAGCATTGGCCAAGCGAATTGACCAATCCTTGCGATGAGGGTTAATTATTTTTCCAAACTGTGTTTGATCTCCCTATTGGAAATCTAATCTTGCCCACTTGTTTGTGGGTGGTATGGAGAGCTCACCTTGTGAGAGATGCTATATTTCTTCATTAAGTTTGCAAATGGCCTATTACAGAAGTGTGAACCTCCATCACTAATGATGACGTGAGGCATTCCGAACCAGAAAAGGATGTTTTATTTTAAGAATCTAATGATCGTTCGATGGTCATTTTTCTGGCACGGGGTCACTTCGACCCATTTAGTGACATAGTCTACTGCTAGCAAAATATATACATTCCTAAAGGATTGAGGGAATGGTCCCATAAAATTGATGCCCCAATAATTAAATGCTTCAATGATCAGAATGTGGTTCAAAGGCATCATATTTCTAACAACGCTCCCAATTTATAACAATGCTCCCAATTTCTAACAATGCTCACAAGCTTTGCAAAAATCATAAGCGTCCTTATACATAGTGAGCCAGCAAAATCCGCACTGCAGAATTTTGGCCATGGTATTTTTAGCAGAAAATTGACCACCACAGGCCTGAGATGACACTTTGGTGCCCATTGTCTGGCACACATCTGCTTAAGATTTGGTCTGGGCAATATTTAAACAAATATAGATCATCCCAGAAGAATTTACATACCTCGACGAAGAATTTTTTCTTATCTTGTGTAGTCCAATGTGTTGGCGTGAAACCTGTGGCAAGATAATTAGCAATATCAGCAAACCAAGGTAAGTGGGACACTTTAAATAGTTGTTCGTCAGGGAATATGTCATCTATAAGTGCCTTCAAAAGGGAATCAGGAAGGTCAAGTCTTGAAAGATGGTCAGCCACTATGTCTTTTGCTCCTTTTTTTTTTTTTTTATTTCCAAATTAAATTCCTGGAGTAGGAGGATCTATCTTATCAAGTGGGGCTTAGCATCATTTTTAGAAAGAAGGTACTTAAGCGCCACATGATCAATGTAAATGATGATCTTAGATCCAATTAAGTAGGATCTAAATTTATCCAAAGCGAATACTATAGCTAAGAGTTTCTTTTCCGTAGTAGAGTAATTCACCTGGGCAAGATTTAAAGTTCTACTTATATAATGAATAATGTAGGGCTTCTTTTCTTCTGTAGCCTAACACTACCCTAATAGTATAGTCAGATGCATCACACATAATTTCAAACAGAATGCTCCAGTCGAGTGGCTACATGATAGGTGCAGTGGTCAACATACCTTTAAGTTTAGTGAAAGTTTCTTGGCATTTCTCAGTCCACTCGTATGGTACATCCTTTTGAAGTAAATTGCATTAAGGATGAGAGAGGTGACTAAAGTCTTTTATGAATCTTCTGTAAAATCCAGCGTGTCCTAGGAAGGATTGCATGTCTCGTATGCACTTGTGTGGAGGTAGGTTAGAGATAAGATCAATTTTAGCCTTATCTACCTCAATTCCCTTGGATGAGATGTATGTCCAAGAACAATTCCCTTATGAACCATGAAGTAGCACTTCTCCCAATTAAGTACCAAATTCTTTTCCTCACATCGCTTCAGCACATTTTTTAAAATTTTCAAGCATTCGCTGAAGGATGGACAAAAGACAGAGAAATCGTCCATGAAGACCTCTAAATATTGACCTACCATATCAGAAAAAATACTCAACGAGCATCGCTGAAAAGTGGCGGGGGCATTACATAGTCTGAATGACATCATTCGGTAAGAAAATGTGCTAAAGGGGCATGTGAATGTGGTCTTTTCTTCATCTTTAAGGGCTATCTCTATCTAGTTGTAGCCTAAATACTCGTCAAGGAAGCAATAGTAATAGTGACCAGCTAACCTTTGCAAGATTTGATCAATGAAGGGCAAAGAATAGTGGTCCTTCCTCATAATGGTATTCAACTTCCTATAGTCAATGCACATTCTCCAACCAATAGTGACTTTAGTTAGTACGAGTTCGTTGTCGGCATTGGCTACGATAGTGATTTTGGACTTCTTGGGAACCACCTGAGTTGGACTCACCCATTGACTATCAGATATAGGGTATATAATACCCACATCAAATAGCTTAAGTACCTCGGCCTTAACCACTTCATGTTTGGATTTAATCTACGTTGTGGGTGTCGGGTGGTATTGCGCATTATCCTCAAGATGAATGCGGTAGTACAAATCAACAGGTCAATTCCCTTGAGGTCCTCAATTGACCATCCAAGGGCTCCTTTATGCTCAATGAGAGTAGAGATAAGCACACTCTCCTATCTTGATCAAGGTGAGAAGAAATCACCACTGGGTATGTCTCATCTTGACCTAAATAGACATATTTCAAATTAAAGGGTTAAAGTTTTAGGTCAAGCTTCGATGTTTTGAGGTTAAACGGTAGAGGTATTACATCAGTTTGGGGCAATTCTTCAAATTGTGACCTCCACCGGTTAACTTCAAGTACCGGTATGGTATCTAGCATAACACTCATCTCCCTAATCATATCATCATCTCACTATAGAAAATTGCTCTTTTATCGATGACATAATTCGTCATTATTTTATCTTTTTTCATCGGTAATGATTTATACCGACGAAATATGTCGTCGCTAAGATCGTTGCAATAAGACCGTGGCTAAAGGCTTTTCCCAACGTAATATGACTTCGTCGGTAATGATAAAACTAATACCGATGACTAAAATCGTCGGCCAAACATGTTACTTTTGGTAGGAAAAAATAATATATTTCATCGGTAAACACAACTTATACCGACAAATATCTTCGGTGATAAAACTGTGGATAAACGATATTACCAACGAGTACGTTTGTCAGTAAAATAATAATACCAACGAGTATATTCGTCGGCATAAGCTTGGATAAACAACATTACCGACAAGTACCTTTGTCGGTAAAACAATAATACCGACAAGTATGTTCGTTGGCATAAGCCCGCTATTACTGACAAAATAATTCATCGGTATATCTCATATATAGATCGTTGGTATAAATTTTTGTATTAATTTTTACCTACAAAATATTTCGTCAGTATAATTTTTCAACCTACTATTACTAACGAAATATTTCGTTGGTAATAGTCTGTTTCTTCCTAGTTTCATTTATTTTCAAATTTCAAGAAAAAATTCATGATATAGACCTATAAATACACCTGTTACAATACATTTTCATCATATTCACATCCACATCCATCCAAACACAAACACAAACCACAACCATCCAAACACAAACCACATCCAAATGCCTTGTCGGCACCAATACCACAGTAGTACAAACCCTGATCCAAATTTGAATAATTTTGACAAAAGGAATGGAGAGATATATACAGAGAAGAAACAAGCATATCTAACATTTTATATACCCATTTCCAATGAACCAAACAAAAATATATAAAAATAAAGGAATGAAATGGAAACTATTTTAACTCTGTCCATTTCCAGGATTTGGTGGTTACATTTCAAAAGAATGTTGAGATGAACCAAGTCCACATCCCCACAAATGTCAAGATTGAGAGAGTTATTCTTCACCATTTTTCATCTTTGGGATTAGAATCATACAACAATATTTGAACTTTGAAACGGAAAATGGATGTATGCAAATTAAAAAGGATGTGTAGCTATTTCAATTCAAAAAATGATTGATGGGTGTATACAAATCTAAAAGGGTGTTTTTGTCGGTCTGTAAATAGTGGCTCCGGTAATTTAACATGGCCAACATTTCTCTATTTACACCCTCAAGAGTCAAGAAAAATAGAATCCATGAATGATAAGGACCTTGAATGAATAAAGAAGAAATAAATCTGCAATACATTGACATGCAACAAAAATTACCAAATATATTTCATCTTCACATACTTGCCAAACAAAAATGAACTACAACTATAATTAATAATAGCATGTTGTTCCATGCAATAATTTTAATGCCGATATGGGATAAGGGTTAAAGAGGTTCAAATCCGAGTGGTTATGTCTTCAAACAAGTGTTTGCTAAAATCATAAACTCTCATGTTGAAAACCACAGATATTACATGAAAGACAATTCAAGGCATAAAATTAATAGGAATTATTGGAGGCTAGCATTGTATAAGCAGGTTGTACAGTTAGGTGATCCAGACTATTGAAGTTTGAAAGAATGAACCCCCACTATGGATTGAACATTGTGTAAAATGTCCCAGATAGGAAGATCCGAACCATCCAATCCTTATTTTTCCTCCAACGAATGTAGATAATTAATGCTTTGCAGGCCACATACTCAAAGGTTTACGATTGTCTCATCGAGGAGACTTTTGGAGCATGGTCCACAACATGCTATGGATCCTGGCATATGAACAATTCGAATCCTCTCAAATTAAAGCATGAAATCAAGAGAAGAACTTTGATATTATGCAGAGTGCAATATATTATACACAGGCACCAGAAATTACTTTGCCCATATGAAGGAACAACAAAAAACCAGGCGTCTACATATTCATGCACCAATGATATACATTGCATCTCTGAAGTATCATTAAAATTTTATGACTTCTATCAGATTTAGGCAGGTTTAGTAACACACTTATTCATATGCGTCCAATGATATATATTGCATCTCTGAAGCTTTTAAACCATCACAAATACCTTTAATCTTTCTCCATACCCCATTGATAATATTCGTCATCCGTAGAGTTTCGTTAATCACTCAAAAAGACACTGAATAATGGTAGATGGCCTATAAAACTGATTTTTCTCTTAATAAGAAACAAGTGTCCACAATTAAATCTATAAGAAAATATTCCAAATGAATGCTTGCCTCCAATAGTGAAACTTACATTTTTGGTAAATGGCAAAGAAGTAATCAGTCAAACATTTGGTATACATCACAATTCGAAAGCCTCAAATCCCATTTTTTTTAAAAAAAAAAAACATGAAAGCCATTCTTTACCCTAAATTCCTCAAATTTGGCAATTGACATTAATACATAGAAAGTAAAGGAAATTTTACATTAATAAAAAATTAAAACACATAGAAAATCGTCACAAAGGTTTCTCACCTGCGACTTCAGATTTTCAGCAACTTGTTTTGATGCATTTATAGCTGATTTTGGATGATTTATGGCTGAAATCGAGCAAGATTTTGCAAGTATCTGTGAGGATTAGCATCAATCTCCAACACCTACATGAAACAAATGAAAAAAAAATGGTTAGAGCTTGGTTGAAAAATAAGGAGTATTAATCTAAAATGGGTATTCTGTTTAAATCCCAATGAATCTTTGTGTAAGATTTTCAATTACTTCATTCCATAATTGTACAAAAAAGAAAAAAATCCAAAATAGGGAAAAGGCACCGATGCACAAGAAGAACCCAAAAGAAACTAGATACTTGGATTCGATGATTGTTAGCCGGATTTCTCATCTCTGGATAGAATCCGGCGACTAGATTTCATGGGGGTATGTGGTTGTGATAGGGTTAGGGTTTTGTCTCCCTCCTTTAGATCAAACAAAGAGAGAGAGAAAGGCGACCGTAGAGGGAGAGATGCAGAGGGAGAGAGAGAGAGAGAGAGAGAGAGAGAGAGAGAGAGAGAGAGAGAGAGAGGTGCAGAGAGAGAGAAGGAGAGATGGAGGGACAGGGAGAGCGAGAGGCGCAGAGAGAGAGAGAGAGAGGTTGGTTAGGGCTAACACCCTAACCAGTCCTCATTAGAAGTTTTTAACGGCGGTGTCACTCTCCCCATTGTTTTCTCTGGTGGGGTCCACTAGAGCTTTGGATGTGACTCATTCTTTGGATCTTACCTTAAAATGATCTCTCCAGATGGATGGACGGCGTGGATACGAAACATACATCATGGTGGGGCCCACAAAACTCAGTGAAGTCACTTCAGTAGCAGTCTGTAATACCCCATCCATTCCATACCATTTTCGATGCATACGTACACAATGATTGACGCTCTTAGCTAGACCTAGATTGACCATTCATAATACACACCCAACTGACCGGAACCTCAAAACCTCGAAACCTATCTCAACCTATCTCATATCGACCGCCCCGTCGCTACGATCGCGTAAGTACCCCCCGTGCGTCTATACAATACTCCGTTAGTGAGATACGGCATGAAGAATCATTAGTGTATCATGTGCGCAAGGTGCCATGTAGTTCATTCCACACATGTGCACAACACATGGCATACACACATGCACATGCCACACATGGGTGAGAGAATCTCTACCCATGTGTGTGATGTCACACACCCATACCTCCCATCTCTCATGTCTCCCCAAAGTCAACACCTCTCCATTCCATACCTTAACATCATCACACCATGCCATCCCATGCTCCTTTAATCCACCATTAATTGTAAATCATGAATTAATTTATATAATCCTAATCTAAGCTAACCAAGATCACATTAATTTAATCTAACCACGTTTTTAACAATTTCTCTACATATATCCCTTCAACCCTTAGCATTTTAGCATTTTCCTACACATGGAGAGAGAGAGAGAGAGAGAGAGAGAGAGAGAGAGAGAGAGAGAGAGAGAGAGAGAGAGAGGAGTGATCTTGGTGGGCAATCAACTCCATCAATCCCATCCCTTCCATCCATCTCAACCATCAATTCCATCTCTTCTATCCATCTCAACCATCCATTTAATTCATCAAGGTGAGTACACCCACTCCACTCTTGGTTTGTTTTTTTTTTTGTATGACTATTAGTGGTAATGATTTGATGATAATGATGTGATCAATGGTGTGGATACATAGGAGAGTATGATGTGTTTAATGGTGATAATGATGATCAATAATGGTGATGATATGATGTGTTTAATGGTGTGGATTCATGGGAGAATACATATAAATAGAATAATAGTAAAAATAATTTTTTTATAGACTTTATGTGGGACCCATTGATTGTGGGCCCCAATAGAATTTTGTAGGCCATCTAAACCATCCAAGAATGGCCCTTTTGGGCTGGCCAAACTCTCTCACACGCACACCCATGCACACATGTGCACACATCATGTAAAATAAGAATAATAATAATAATAAATAAATAAATATACAAAAAAATTATTAAAACTAAAATAAAATGCACAAGGGGTAGATGTTGTTGCTGCCAGCGTCCAGTCCAGGGGACGCTGCAGCCAATAGCGTCCCTGCTGTTGCTGCTTGAAAGAAAAGAGGCGTTGGGCTTGTGGGTCCACAACGGGCCCCGCCCATGTTGTATGTATTTAATCCACGCTGTCCATTCAATTTCCCTACTCATTTTAGGCATTGAGCCGAAAAATGAAGCTAATCCATTTCTCTGGTAGGCCATACCACCAAAAATCATGTGAAGACATGCTAAAACATATAAAAGTATTTGCTGGGGCCCACTTGAAATTTTTATGCATATGAAACTTGGACTGACCCTTCCACCATGTGGGACACACACAACAGATGGACTGGATCGTCCTGTTGTGGGCCCCATATATGGAAAAAAAAAAAGCAAAAAAGAAAACAAAGATCGACGCCTTTGCCGCTGCGTCACCGACGCTCAGCAGAAGCGGCCGTCTCTGCTGATGATGGAAGGAGGTGAGCCCCACCATAGGCCCCACCATGATGTGTGTCGAACATCAGCCCCATGCATTTGATGGGTCCCGTTTAAAAATGGGTCACCTCCAAAATGTAGCCGTACACGGAACTCAGGTGGCCAACACCATCAAAAAAATAAAAATAAAAATAAAATTATGAAGCTGAATAAATCAGCAATTTTCATGGGTCTGATCATGAGGTATATGTTATATCTAAACCAACTATATATTTGGTGAGCTTGTCTTAAGGCCTGAGAAGAAAAATAAGACAGATCTAACTATTAGATGGTCCACACTACAAAAAAAAAAGTAGTAGGGATTGAACGTCTAGCATTGGAACCCTTTTTGGGTCAGAAGTTTTGGACCAATATGAAATTTGTTTTTCTCCTTAAATTCAGGTCTTTGTGACCTTATGAACAGATTGAATGGAAAATAAATGTTATGGCAGGCCCCGTGAATGGTTCAACGGTGAAATCATTATCCACACTACTAATTGAGGTGAGGTCCAGATAATCTTTGGTTATGATTCAATTTTTTTTTTTTTTTTGGGATAATCCTCTATAATGATCTCTAAATATAGAAAAATAGTATAGATATAGTAAATACATCACTATGGGACCCATGTAATTTTGATCTCCTTAAACCGTTCATGCGACTCGGAGCTCAAGTATATAAAAGCACTTGTGGGGTCCATTTGAAATTTTGGATGCATCAGAAACTTGGACCGACCCCTCAATTCAGTGGTACACACATAATGGATGGGCTGGATTTGTGATCCACGCCTCAGTGGCCTGATAAGTAATCATGAATGTTTTAATGGAGGGTAATCCTCTCAATTTTGTGTGTGGTGTGGCCCACATGTGCCATAGATTGACTTGATTTTTATTAGCCCCAGGCCCACAATGGATTGGTGGCCTATTAATTATAAAAATTGGATTGATATGTGAATGGTACCAATCTCTGTTAAAACTTCTCCACCACACAGAACCCATTTGAATTCCATTGATGTGTGGGCCCAAGAATGTTAAGGATCATTTTGAGTGAATGTCATGTGTGCCCATCAGTAGTAGTCTTATTTGGGCCAACAATTGGCCCTCTTCAGTAAGAATTCGTGATCCACATGTATTAAATGTATGTTATATTGAAACATGTGAAATTGTGTTATGTGTATAGCCCTTCACCACTTGGTATGTGACATACATTGTATTATGTTGTTGCCTTAGTTTACCTAATTATATAACGAGTGCACAACCTTTCACCACTTGGCACTTTGGTTAGAGTGCGGTCCTAAGTAGTAGAATCATATGACATGTGTTTAAACCCATAAACATGATCAATTATAACAATTAGGTAGACTCTAGATGTCTGAGGGTGCGATATGTATTTGACCCCTTAATATTTGGGCATGTGACGTATGTATGGCTACCTAATCAAATGCAATTGTGGAGTATATGTGGGCGGTTAACCATATGATTTTGAAATTCACATAAGTTCAACCAACTATATGAAGTCAGGTGACATTATTGACCACCCAATGTTATGACCATGTGCTTATGGGCATATCCGTAGTCACCCAAACCATGAACAATCGGGTTGTACGTGCAGATTTTCTTAGCCATGAGAATTATTATATAGGTTGGATTATACAACTTGATAATAGAGTGGCCCTCAATTCGGTGTCATGTGACATAAATACAACCCTTACATTATGATCATAAATAAGGCAGATGCGGGGACTACTAAACTATATTTGATGTGATAGAAACTAGTTTTTGGCCTCTTGATTATGTGACATCGAATCTGAGTCATTCTCCATATGAAGTATTGAGCGGTTACAGTTTAAGAGTTAGTGCAACCGGGAATAGTGGGTATGCTTATGATTGTGCCTTAGATGCTTTGAGATGCGGTCACTAGAAAAGGATACTAAGTGAAATTATGGCATCGACAACCTAACCATGGGGGAGCTTAATAAATCGGTTGCCCATAGTTGTATGAGTTATGATAAGTAACCATGTGACCTTAAATCATTTAATAATGGTAAGTAGAGTGACATTGTGTGACCACTCAACCATATGATTATGTGGTGCTTAGGTGACTGCTAAACTATGTGAAATTGTGGTACTGGTCGCCTGACTATGTGAAAGTTTAGTAAAGCGGTTGGCCCATTAGTGTGGCCCATTGATGTAGCCCACTTGATGAGTATGAGGCCCATTTGTGTGCGGCCCATTAATGCGGCCCACTTGATGTATATTAGGCCCATGTACAGGGCCCACCTATTATGTTTTTATGGCCCATTAGCGAGGTCCATTGTAATGTAATTCCAAGCCCATATGTCGTAGCCCATTTGATGTATTTGGGGCTCATGGGTCATGGCCCATAGTGCTGTATATTAGGCCCATATGAGTGGCCCATTATGATATATTTTCGGCCCATATAATGAGGCTCATTGTGATGTATGTTAGGCCCATGTGAAAGGCCCATCATGATGTGTATTAAACTCTTGAGTGAGGCCCTTAGTTTGTATAGTTGGCCTTATGTGAGGTCATGGGTCCATTATATGTTAGGCTTTATATGGGTCATTCCTTAGGGGCAATGTTGGTTAAATATTCATATTGTCGAGGTCGATTGTTGATGACGGTTATTGATACCGATTATGAGTATGTGACTGCATAACATCATGATACATGCCCATACGCATCATCTGCATGTTTTGAGATGTGGTTGACCATTGCATATGTCATTGGGCAGGTTGTTATGAGACTCCCTGATAGGTGGAGGTTATCTCACATGAGCGCACGGTATGCGCAGGATTGATGCATAACTGGATTGTATGACTCATGCATCTTGCATTGTGTGCCCTAGCGACATCAGGGCCATAGCCTCCACATGTATATCGTGGATGGCCAGACGGGACACCAAAAATTTGTTTTAGCATCGGGCTGCCATAGATGGCCATGGGTGAAAATCCCTAAACCCTCTTAGTACTAGAAGACGCCCCAACATCTAGACCAAGTGGATACATGAGCGCCCGAGTGCCGAATACCAGGAGGCCGCGTCTCCCACTGTGTCGTGGTCAGTTGGGAGGGGGTGTGGCCTTACCCGCCCGAAGGTAGGGGGCATAGCTAGGATGAGTTTAACCAGCTCGTGAATGGGTCCGTTATCGACGTGCCAGATAGGTATTGACAGACTATTGGTCAGGCGGATAGTGAGGTTTCTTACGCTCACTTGGACTGTGCTGCTGGGAGAGGGGCAGTACCATTTGGAGTGTACTAAACCCCGGTGATGATCCCAGAGAGGAACTGTAGTAATATGTGGACTTATTGAGAAAGAGTTGCATACTCATTCATTCACTATCCACTTGGGCTGGTGGTGTGCAACTATTTGTTATGTTTACCTTCATAATGACTAGGATTTCGGTTGGGGCACGCGACTAACCTGAGATCAGGAGTTTACCATATTGAGTCTGACTATCCAAATTTAGGTATGAGACTGGTTTGGATAGAAATCCCTTGTGATGGACCCCATAACCTATGATACTACGTACTATCATCCTGACTTCACACTTCAGCATGGTCATTCTATTCGCACCGCATATTGCATTACATCCGCAGCATATGACATTTTGGGTTACCTGTGTTTCTACATTTATATGGTCTAGATACGACATTTGATATTTGACTCTTTATGACTCCTCATTTGTATAATTGATCTGTATCGTGTATTCTGATATTGTTCATCATTTGTATAGTTGATCTGTATTGCATATTTTGATATTGTTTAACTCATGGACTTGTCAGTATTTCTGATATTGTATAATTATGGCATGACAATATGATGATGATGATGTGATTACGGATGTGTGTCATACGGTTTGGCTATGGTATAGAAGAAATGAAAATATGACTTGGTGATGCTGATAGCATTGACTTGGAGTATTACTATGATGCATATGCATTGCATTGGCATTGATATCATACCTTACGTGCTACACGCCTTTCATATATATGATTTCCTTGGAAGATATTTATCTTGCTTGCATGTAGGACACACTGCATACACGTGTGTACTCACTAGGCTCTAAGCTTCCTATTTCCCATTTTTTCAGGGCTGGAGTAGCTTAGAAGACTTTGCTTTCTTGATGCATTGCATCTATTTTTCGATTTGGCAATGTTGACGTTGTGTACCTTTTAGAAAGCATTATACTTGTAACCATCAGGATTTCTATTGGAGAGTGTCGCTTGGTAATTTGATCATGGATCTTTATGCTCAGGTATTATTATATATGTATAATTTAAAAAAAAATTAGTAAAAAATCTTCCTTGTGGTGCGCCGAACTCGGGACTTGGTGTATGGAAGTCGAGTACCAGATTCGGGGCATCACGGAAGCTGTCCGTCCCCGGGTTTGGGGCATGACACAGTCTCCCTACTCAACTTGTCAGTAGCCAATCTATGCCCTAGAGAGAGGGAGCTAGGTGTCGTCAGCAAGTTCTGTGGGTCCTATCATGAGGTATGTGTTATATCTAAATCGTCCATCCATATGGTGAGTTCGTCATAAGGCTTGAGATAAAAAATAAGACACATCTAACTATCAAGTGGACCACACGATTGAAAGCATGTGGGGGATTGAACGTCTACCATTGAAACCCTTTTGGGGGTCACAGAAGTTTTGGATCAATATGAAATTTGTTTTTCCTCTTCATCCAGGTCTTTGTGACCTTATGAATAGATTGGATGGAAAATAAACATTATGGAGGGCCCTACGAATTTTTTAATGGTGAAAATCATCACCCTTGTTGCTATTTGTGGTGTGGTCCATTTAATCTTTAGATATGATTCATTTTTTGGATAATTCTCTAAATAGATCTCGAAAAATGGATGAACGGTGTGGGTTAATCCCAAATTTTTGGTAAATCCAAAGCTCAAGTGGACCATGCCACACAAAGCAGTGTGGAATAATGATTTCTACAGTTGATACCTTCCTTTTTGTTCTTTAGACATCAAATTATCTGTTAACATAGATTAACGGAGTGGATAAAATAAATAAATAACAGTGGACCTCACAGAGTTTACTCAGTATGCTAAGGGTAATGAGTAACTCACTTAAATGGAGTGGAGAGGCGTTTCCTTAAAATATTCATAGTCATATATTGGGCCTGCCTAAATGTGATTCACATATCCAAGCACTCATTATGTGTGTCCCACTTGGATGAGGGGTCAGACGAAGTTTCAGCCGCATCTAAAACTCATGTGGGCCCCACCAAGTGCTTTTATATTTTTTTAGGATGTCTTCACATGGTTTTAGATAATATGGCCCACCTGAGTTTCATATACGGATGATTTTTGAGATATCTCACAACCTAAAGGGGACACATCAAATGCATGGTGTTGATGTTCGACACACATCATGATGGCCTCACAAAACTTACTAACATCAATTATTAGGTTCTCACGAGGTCAATAAGTTGGGTCACAATTTTGACTAGAATATTTGGCCCATTTTACGTGTCTAGTCCATTCACTCTATTTTACTGATCAATACCCTCAATTTGATTAGTTACTCACCCCGATTAGGCTACATATGAGAAAGATATTGGGCATACAAGATTGATCAACAATTTGAGTGAAATTTGATTTAAACATCTGAAGTTATTACTCTTCAATCGGGACTGATTAGATTGTCCAAAAATGGTTAAAGGTTGTTCATAATATCAAAAAGATATGGATGAAGAGAAAACACAAACATCAGCTTGATCCAAAACTTCTATGGCCTCTAAGAATTTTTCAATGGTAGAGGTTCAATCACACTATTTCCTATGCTGTGGTCCACTTGAGCTTTGGATATGCTTCCTTTTTGTTCTTTAGACCTCAAATTATCTATTAACAAGGATGAACAGAGTGGATAAAATAAATAAATAATGGTGGACCCCAAACAGTTTAATTAGTATGCTAAGGGTAATGAGTAACTCACCTAAATGGAGTGGAGAGGGGTTTCCTTAAAACATTTATAATCATATGTTGGGCCTGCTTAAATGTGATTCATATATCCAACCCACTCATTATGTGTGTCCCACTTGGATGAGGGGTCAAACCAAGTTTCAGCTGCATCCAAAACTCATGTGGGCCACACCAAGTGCTTTTATATTTTTTAGGATGTCTTCACATAGTTTTAGATGGTATAGCCCACCTAAGTTTTGTATACGGATGATTTTTGAGATATCTCATAACCTAAAGGGGACACATCAAATGCACGGTGTTGATGTTTGACACACATCATGATGGGGCCCACCAAACTTACTAACATTAATTCTTAGGTACTCGTGAGGTCAATAAGTTGGTAAAAAGCACTTTTACCAATGATTTTTTTGGTACATATGTTTTTAAATATACTTATTAGCTACATCCAAAAATAAAAATTATAACTCAACATCCATGATCAACCACACAAAGTGAAATAATATGTCAACCGTTCATTTTGTCCGACGATGTATCTATTTTGTCGGTAAAAAGCTCCTTTACGGACGATTTTTTTTTTGTCGGTAATTTTTTTTTATCGATGATATTGTATAACGTCAGTAAAAATAGCCTCTCCGTCATCGGAAAGGACACCAATGGATCTTTTACCGATGAACTATTTGGTTCGTCAGGAAAAATTACATTTACCGACGATACATAATGTCATCGGGAAAAGTTTCCAGGCTATTGATGTAAATGGTGGTGGGAACATATTTGGTCGTGGCGGAAATCTTTTGCCGACGAAAGATGATTTCGTCGGGGAAAGTCATGTTTACCGACGAAATTGATTTTGTTGGAAATAAGTTTGTCGGTAAAAGGCCAATTTCTTGTAGTGTCTAAATCATGGGAATAGGTTAAACACGTCTCTAGAGGGTCAGAGCATAGAGTCAGAAGAGCTTTATCTTCCGCGAAAGAATTAATCATGTTAATACCGTGGGTATCATCATCGTCCTCTACCTGTTTGCTCATATTGAATAAAATATTGAGCTCTAATGTCATATTTCAAAAAGATAAATTCATGATTCCATTCCTACAATTAATAATTGCATTTGATATAGCAAGGAATGGGCGACCAAGAATGACGGGAATTTGAGTGCTCATGTCCATGATGGGTTGAGTATCTAAGATAATAAAATCTACTGGGTAGTAGAATTTGTCAACCTGGACCAACACATCATCAATTGTCCCTCTCGGTACATGAACTGAGCGATCGGTAAGTTGTAATGTGGTCTGGGTTGGTTTTAATTCACCTATATCCAGTTGTTCGTAGACTGAGTAAAGGATTAGATTTACGCTTGATCCTAAGTCAAGAAGTGCATGCTCAATAAGGTAATTCCTAATTACACAAGCGATGGTTCAGTTACCGGGATCTTCGTATTTTCGTGGCACATCTTGTTTTAGGTTGACACTCACTTTCTTTATCAAAAATATTTTCTTAAGGATGTTTTGCCATCTTTTGGTCGTACATAGATCTTTCAGAAATTTGGCATACGAAGGTATTTGCTTAATGACATCTAGTAGAGGAATGTTGATGTCACACCCCAGACTCGGGAACCGGGCTCACAAAATTTTCGATCGCTGAATCTGGCGCTGACAACCTCCGTAGTACCCCATTCTTGGCTCTCGGCACCCATATACTAGGTTCCAATCCTGAAATCCTACAAGGAGGATTTTTAACACAAATATGATTCATAATAAGCATAACCATAAGCATAACGACGAACAATAACAAGAACACCATCACAGAATTCACTTTTATTAAAACTTTAAGTACAATGCACATAAAGGAAAATGCAATGATAATAATAACAAATGCTCCAGAAGCTCTGCAGTATGTTCCTGCTCAACGTTGCTGCGACCTAACGCCACCTGCACGCATCTATTGTGCATAAGCTTATGGAAAGCTTAGAGGGTGGTGTAAGTGTGTGTGCAAGATAAGTGCCAAACACACAAATACCAAAGTATGCAATGCAGATCGGCTATGCAATGCGGAGTCATAATGAGCTAAATATCAGATGCTGAGGATGTAATACAATATGCAATTCTTGACGAGCCACAAATACAATCAGCCTCATCTAGGCCATATAAATGCAGAAACATAGCAACCCAAAATGCCATATGCTGTAGATGTAAAGCAATATGTGGTGTGAATGAAATGACCAAGCTGGAGTGTAGAATCAGGATGATAGTACGTAGTATCGTGGGGTCAATTATAAAGGACTTCTATCCAAACCAGTCTCATACCTAAATTTGGATAGCTAGACTCAATGTGGTAAACTCCTGATCTCAGGTTAGTCGCGCGCCCAACTAAAATCCTGGCAATTGCGAAGGTACACATAATGAATTAGTTGCGCACCACCAGCCCAAGTGGATAGTGAATGAATGAATGAATCAATCAAATACTGAGTACGCAACCCCTACTCAGTAAGTCCACATATCAGAACAGTACATCTCTGGGATCATCACCGGGGTCTAGTATACTCTACGCCAACTTGCCACCCCTATCCAAGCGCACAACTGGGTAAGTGTAAGAGACCTCACTATCTGCCTACCAACATCGAGCCCGACTCGTCGATAGTGGACCCATTCATCAAGATGGTCAAACTTAACCTAAACATTGCCCCCTCACTCAGGCGGGTAAGGTCACACCCTCTTCCGACCAACCACGATACAGTGGGAGACGCGGCCTAATGGTATACGGCCCTTGTGCGCTCATGTATCCACTCGATCTAGACGTTGGAGAGTCCCTAGTACCAAGGGGTTTAGGGACTTTCACCCACTGACATATTAGATGCCCATATGCTAGAACCAAGTATTTTCGGTATCTAATCCTGTCATCCACAATATGCCTATGGAGGTCATAACCTTGATGTCACTAGGGTACATAGTAACCATATTACACAATGCAAGATGCATGAGTCTACAATCCAGTCATGCATCAATCCTGTGCGTATCGTGCGCTTATGAGGGACAATTCCACCTATCAGGGAGTCCCATAAGAAATCTTCCCAATGGTATAATGTTATGATCAATCACTCCTTGTAGCAAGCATGCAAATGATGGGTATGAGCATGTATCATGATGCTATGCTATCACATACTGATAGTCGGCATCCATAACTGACCTCTAAATAAGGCAGGGTCCAGAAAAGGACCGCAGATCTGATTTATGATGTGAAGATTGGTCCTCAAATTGGATATACCAAATCTGACATCGCAGATCCTACCATTTACGGTAATGATATACTCTCCCCATATCAAGGTTGGGCCAAGGTAGCTTACCTATAATCCTAAGGATCAGGAAAGGGTTCCTTCTCCATACTATCATATAGCCCGCTAGATGCCCTAGGGGGCCCAAATAAGTCCTAGATGGACTCCAAGATAAAAGAAATAACCCTACTAACAACCAATGGGGGGCCCAACATCTTGGGTTAGCCCAATGAATAGATGGACCATGCAATATCAATGGGGCCCAATGATTAGGGTCAACCCACTTCGAGAAGCATGAGAATGGGCCTAGCAAGGCCTAAATGTGGACATTTAACCATCATTGCCCATAAATGTGGACATTTAACCAACATTGCTCCCAAGGAGTGGCCCACATAGAGCCTAATATATAGTGGGTCCATGGCCTCACACAAGGGCCTCATACACAACATAATGGGCCTCGCATAAGGGCCTAATATTCTTCACAATGGGCTTCATCATATGCGCCCCGTATACATCACATCGGGCCTCATCATATGAGCCTCATATACATCATATTGGGCCTCACCAAATGGGCCACATATACATCGCAATGGGCCTCACTCATGGGCCACATATACATTACAATGGGCCTCACCACCTAGGCCTCAAATACATCACAATGGGCCTTACGAGGCAGCCCATAGGGTCTAGAAAATAAATGGACAATATGTATATACATTAAGGTGGGCTTGCACATGCTGCAGGTGGGCCTGCACATTCCAGATGGGCCCTACCAGATGGACAACATGGATATACAATGCATACATTTCGTTGTGTCCCACGTCCTATAGACGGTGTGAATATACAACACATATAACGATGGCCTCACATCTCACGTGGATGGAAGGAGCAGATACAACAAGTACATAACGTGGGGCCCACGTCCCACGTGGACAGTGCGAATACAACACATCATCAAGGTGGCCCCATGTCCTTGCTGGACGGTGGGGATACACCACATACATCATGCGGGCTCTGAAAGTGCCTTAGTTTGTCAATTAGCGTGATTGTTGAGTTAGCTAGACAGAGAAGCTCCATAGGAAGATCGATCAAGCGTCTACCTCAACTGGATATGGGCCCAAACTCGCCATAGGTAAATCCTAGCCTCACATCCCATGTCCCAAAACACCAGGTAATTAAAACCCTTATAATTGATTAGAATATCATAGGGTTTTTAGGTTAGAAAACTTTTTCAAACTTCAGAAAAATCTCTAAGTTTTCTACCTCAGTCGATTTATCGATATACCGATCGATGTAATCGAATAGTGCTGTCGATGTCCTTGAAGCTCACTCGATATTATCGAAATGAGGACATAAGATGTCCAGCAACCGCATATACCTCTGGATGGAATTATCGATGTATCGATAGCTGTATCAATATCATCGAAATTTAAATCTCAAGTTTATCGAAGTTGACTCGATAAAATTGACATCATATATATTATGTCCAAATTTCTACTATGGCAAATCATGAAATCTTTGATATATTGAAGTACTCCTCGATATCCTCAGAATTCAAATCTCGGTGATATCGGAAGGCCATCGATGATATCGGATTGGACACTCTGTTATCCAGCAATATTTTCAGGTTATTTCTTCTTGGATCGAGAGTCACTCGATAAAATCGATATTCAAATATCAATCATATCGAGGCTGAGTCGATTGCATCGAGAATGGACATAAACTGTCCAGTAAGCTCACTGGTAAAATCTTTGGATTTATCGATGCATCGACACTGCCATCGATATCATCGACATTCAAATTCCGATGATATTGAGTGTGTCTCGATCATATTTTAGGCTTGAAATATTTCAAAGGCTGATCTCTCACATTTTCAAATGTTGAGGAATCAAACCTCGTATCGATAAAATCGTAGTTCGAAATTCGATGCAATCGACGCATGTTTCGATTCCCTCGACCAGCTGGCAAAAGGTTTCAAAAGCGTTTGACATTTGATTTTGTGTCATCGAGCGACCAGTTGATACGATCGAGAGTATACGCTTGATGATATCGACCCTGCTCGATGATATCGAACTCTGTCATAAATGTGACTGTTTTATATCCGTTGGAACCTTTTGCCTATTTAATGAGAGCTCACCCTTAGTTGCTGGTAGAGAAAGAAGAGAGTGCTTTTGAGTGTTTAACCTTAGATCATATACCCAAAGCCTTTTCTCTCATGGAAGTTCATCCTCCAATCCACCCTCATCATTGACATTCAATAGAGTAGATTGGGGAATGAACTTTCGCATTGAAAGATCCTCCAGCTACCACCTTAATGGCAAATCATTAAGCTGAGATGCCTTGAATCTATAGATGATTGGAATCGCTCAATATCCCTTATAGGAAAACATTTAAGAGAGTAGGATTCCATCATAACCTTGACCCAACTCGTCGCTATGTATTGGTACATTTTCTGAGTTGCGGTTCAAGGAAGCAGAAGATTCTTCATCAACAAAGGAGGAGATCTTCCACTATGTGCTGAGTGGGGCTCATCTACTTATCTGTAAGTCATTATAGTCCAGAGGACCCTTATGATCATTCCTTCTGTAGGATTGGGTCTAAGGTGTTTCTCACCTCTTGCAAGCCCTCGTAGGAGGCCCATGGCGGGAGTGTACGTGGTGGGTGCTTTGTGTTGACCTTTGCTTTGTGGAGAACATAAACTCTTAGGTCCTTGTAGTAGGTCTTTGACCAGGGTGGTCTAAAAGTTGGGTGGTTTGTGTTGGCCTTTGCTCATGGGAGCATAAACTTGTGAGGTTCCTTGAGTGGATCCTTGGCCAATGTGCCTAAAATTGTATGTTATGTGTTGATCCTTACTCATGGGAGCATAAACTATGTCATGTGGACACGCTATGTCATCCTAGGTGTAGGTTGTACTGGTTAGAGGTGAACCTGATTTAAAACCTCTGGTTTGAGTTGAACCTTTTGTGAAACCTCCTTAGTGAAATCCGGTAGACTCAAGGGCTGAGTGTGTCAACCGAGAGTGGAGTAGATAAGTAGTTGAACCACTATAAAAGTGACTGTGTTTATAATTGCTATTGTCTTCCATTAATTATGTGATTTCCATACATGCTTTCATATTTAAGATCACATCTCACACACAATCACATCCATCATAAACTATAATTTATTTCTTGTTTATCATTCAAATAGTTTTGTGATTGGATCCTCTATTTGGCTTGGAAGCCATTAGAGTTACTTTGAAGAAATCCTGATTTATGCATATTTTCTCAGGATAGGTTTGATAGGATTTTTAATAACCATAAAAGATTGAAAAAGTTCTATTCACCACCCTCTAGGACATATTGGCATATTCCTACTTCAACTAAAGTGGTCATTACGATAATTTCAATTGTATCAGAGCGGGTCTCTCTTAAGGGCTTCACCGCCTAGAGAGTGATCTTGACTGAAGTTGGAAATATGGCCAAAGGAGAGGGCTCACCGGTCTCTAGACCTCCAGTATTTGATGGATCCAATTATGCATACTGGAAGGCGAATGTACTACTTTCTAAGATCCTTGGATCATGATGTTTGGGATATAGTTGAAAGAGGATATGTGCCACCATTGAAACAAATAGTACTTGAAAATGGCACAACTATCACCAAACCAAAATCCAAAGAAAAGTGGACAACATTTGATAAAGAAAATCAAACTGCTGAGGCTAAAGCTATGAATGCTATCTACTGTACTGTGTCGCAAGATATTTTTAATCAAATCAGTATGTGTGGGACAACCAAAGAAGCATGGGATTTGCTGGAAACAACCCATGAAGGAACAAGCACTGTGAAGAGATCCAAACTACAACTCTTAACATCACAGTTCGAAAGTCTCAGAATGGAAGAGCATGGAACCTTCATGGAGTTTTTCACAAAACTAAATATTATTTGCAACTCCATGGATGGATTAAGTGAGAAAGTTTTGGTCCCAAAAATCTATAGGAAAATACTAAGATCATTATCGGAATGGTTCAATCCTAAAGTGACAACCATTAAAGAGTGTAGAAACATTGATGAAATGAAAGTAGAAGAACTAGTAGGTTCCCTACAAACATTTGAACTACACTTCAAACAAACCCCTAAATCCAAAACTACTGTCCTCAAAACTTCAAAGAATACAACAAATGAGGACATTAAAAGTGAAAGAGAAAACAAAGATGAAGAAGTGGCTTTGTTGGCCTAATGGTTCAGAAAATTCTTTCAGAAAAATCGTGGCCATCCATTTAAAGGAAGAAAGGTGGACAACAGACATTCTGCAGGTAAATTTGGTAAAAAGACCAAAGAACCACAATGTTATGCTTATCAGAAGTTTGGACACCTATCTACTGAATGCCCAAATAGAAAAACCAGGGGTAAGGCAATGGTTGCCACATGGGATGATATGGAAGAGTCAAACTCAGAATCTAGTAACTCAGAGAGCGATGGAGATCAGAAATCTCTGAAAATTCTTATGGTCTCTACTGCCCCAATCATTCCCATCGAAACTGAGAACGAGGAAGAACCACAAGCTACTGAATCCTTTCCATTAGATAATAAGGATACTGAAAAGGAAGAAGAAAAATAGAATAAACTACAAGATGCTTACAATCAACTTTACATCCATAGCATCAACATTGTTAGAAGACTTGGAATATCTGATAACAAAAAGGAATTGCTGCAAAAAGATCTGGATAAAACTTTAGAAATTAATACACATCTAATCAATGATTTATAGCAATATCATTCAGATAATGATAGACTTGAAAGAATCAACACCTTCCTTAAAACCGAGTTTGAAAAACTAAACAAACAGGTCGAGCTATTAAAAGACAAAAACATGCTCCTTCAAAATGAAAATCACGCACTCCTATTTGATTTAGAAGAATCTAGAAAAATCGCTAAGCTGAACTATAAGTTTTCCCAGAGTGGTGAGATGGTAGAAAAACTCTTAGGTATGGGAAGACTCAGAAAGGACAAGAGTGGCTTAGGATATGATAAATTTAAAACAAAATCTGAAAATGCAGCACAAATGACTGAAAAATTTGCTTCTTCGGGAAGTAACACAAGAACTACTCCAGTTTGTCATTTATGTGGTGATTCGGGTCATTATAAGTTTGAATGCTTATCACCAAGGAGGACACAACATAATTCTGGACAAAAATTCAAACCAACTAGGAAAATACAAGACATCAAGTGTCCACCTAGGAATATGAGAAATACACATCCATCACCACTTAGAATGAATGATAGAATGAAGGAAGTGCTGAATCAAGTGGCTGAATTAAACAAGAAAACTAAATCTACCACAGTTAAAAATCTTGTCACAAAATGAGTACTAAAAGGAAAGAAACATTGCCTTATTACTCACTCAAATCATATAACAGGCAATGATACTAAGTGGTACCTGGATAGTGGATGCTCAAGACATGTCATGGGTGACAAATCCCTTCTTTCAAACTATTCAGATCTTAATGATGGGATAGTCACCTATGGAGACGGAAGCACCGCTAAGGTAATTAGACAGGGAATTATCAAGGGAATAAACTCGCTCAAAAATGAGAATGCCTTTTGCATTAAAGGACTAACGCATAATCTTCTAAGCATTTCTCAAATATGTGACAATGAGCATGTGGTTACATTTAACAAACAAGATAGCGAAATCCTCAACCTATCAGGAAAATCAGTGATGAAGGGTTGTCGCACAAATAACCACTGCTACGTCATTAATGGCAAAGGAAGGGCTGATCCCTATGCCTAGAAACATTGAGTATGGAAAAACAAGTCCAGGTCATGCATCAAGATCTGGATAGTTGCTGAAATGATACAATTTTGCTTAGCTCCTAATGATACATCTGAGGTCCCTCAACTCAATCTTTTTATATATAAACATTCTAATGTTTATAATTTTGATTTGTACAATGCTTGTACAAAATTTTGCTGTGTATACTGTTGATTCAAAGATATACTATACTATACATGAAAGTTTGTCGATCTACGGAAAAATGAAAAATACTCACCTTTGATGTGTCTGTCGATAAGTCATGTGGATTCTCGATTAAATCGATCAAGGTCGATATCATCGACGCCTCTTCAGAATTTGAAAAGTCACATAATTGAAAGTGTTATCGAAGACATCTTTGATAAAATCGAATAGGGCATATCGTTATCATCGAAACCATGTTCAATGATATCGAATCTCACTGCCCGATAAAAGGCCGACGAGCTGGAAAAATTCATTTCTTAGCTTCCCTGCTCTATTTTTCTAGGTTTTTCTTCCATGTCTCTCATCGTATGTCAACCGTATGCCATCTAAAGTGTCCAAACTCATGTAATCTCTAACACATACTCTTGATTCCTCAAAGTATACTTTATTGTGTTAAGATCCTTCTATTTGGGAATTTTGGGTCGGTTCTCAAGATCCTCAGATTCTTCCTTCCTTTGACACCTTCTTCTGAGTTGTCCTAATGAGTAAGGAGAAAGGAAACTCTCCTGTCATCGGTGAATCATCTAGGCCTATCAGAAAGAAAGTCGTGGCTTCAGGAGGAAAGGGCAGGACTCAGTCTCAACGATCTCCTGCACACCCACGGAGCTTCTCTACGCAGTAGTCGTCTTATAGGGAAGCCCCGGCTAAAGCAGCAGCACCACCACCAGAAACTGTTGTGGGTCCTCCTCCACACATACTTGAAAAATACTTTGGGAGGCGCCTGGTGTATGAGCGTAGGGTTGACAAGGACTGCATAAAACCCTACAATATAGAAGCTCTGTTAGAGGCAATCGACTGGCTTCCTCTTCTTGATTTCGGGGGAGCATGACACATTGAGCAGACCTATCGTTTCTTTGCATACTGTCATTCTCCAACACTAGAACCACCATCTTTTACTGTCACAGTTGGAGTTGATAGTGTTGAGATTATTGTAGAGTCTATCGGTAGCATTCTTGATTTAACCTTATCTCCAGTTGGATTGTCAGACCTTGATCTTAAAAATCCTATCACTCGGTCTACAATTACAAAAATTTCTGTGTCAGGGTCGAGATATCCTATGGTATCAGGGAAATGCCTTAAAAGCAAAATATTCGCACCCTCGATACCGCATCTTACATGGGATATTATGCTTAAATGCTTATCCTCGTGGACCCAATCGCGCTGATCTTACTGGGTTCATGACCATGATTATATACTGTGTTGCCACTGGAGTCAAACTCTGTCTGCCTACCTTGATTCTTCACCAAATAGCAAGTGTCATCCATCAGTCCAGAGCAATATACTTGCCCTTTCCCCACATCATTCATGTAATCTATGATACAATTAGTATTCCTCAAACAAATGAACCTGAGCGTCCCCTCCAACACTTTAACAAAGTCAATATACAAAAATCAGATCTTAAATTTCACGAGTATGTGGAAGAGGATTTTGAGGAGGCTATTCATGAAGGTGGAGAAATGGGAGAAGGCACAACACCCACTGGTGTAAATCCTGTGGAGCCACAGTATGCTCCTAAGCAAAGTGGTTCGGCTCCAACTCAACATGTCAAGTTCCACCAAGATAGAGTTGGTGCCACGCAGAGGGGATTAGCTTGGATAGAAGACAAGTTAGGGGGACATGATGCAAGCTCTCCGCACTAGAGAAGATGATGTCTAGCGTACAATAGTTAGTCCAACAGTTGATCGATCTGATTACATGCGGAAGAGATGATGCAACACCATCCTCATCAGCTCCTCTACTGTAGTATCAATGGTATTCCTGCTGTCTCATATACTGGATACTCAGTGCAACGTATGGGCATGGATATCTTTTTTATTGCCTTACGTTCTTATGTGTGTATGTCACGGCCATCTAACAGACAGCTCTAACAGTTTTTTTTTTTTTTTTTTTTTTTTGGGACTTATGAATATACTCTGAATGAGGCAAATACTAGTTTCTGGGTACCCATGGAAGGGCTTTGTTTTTTTTTTTTTTTTGGTTTGGGATGAATGTTATACTATTGCCAAACTTGGGTAGTATATTATATTTTGGACACCTTTGGTTATGGCAATTTCTATATCATCTATCTTTACTGCCATGAGAATTTGGTCTGCTTTGAATGTTGCTATCATCTCCTCTACTATCTGATTTTTATCTGGTTTATATCAACTGTGGGATGTGATGTGTGTGTGATGCTTTATATTATCTGCTTATCTCACTGTTCTCTACTTGATCTGCTATGCATACATGGTTTTTGTAATGAGTTGTATGTTTTACATCTATCTATTCTATGCATATGCTCCCTGCCTATTGATTCTTCCATATGCTGCAACTTCAGTCAATATTAGCTGTTATGTTATCCTTTGCCAATGACTGACAAAAAGGGGGAGAACAATTCCACACCCCAAAGGAATTGTGTGTATCTGTGTTTGTGGATGATGGTGCAAGTGTTAGGGGGAGCAGCTGCAAGGTGAAAGGGGGAGTTTGCAGTTAGGGGGAGCAGCTTCTGAATGTTGTGTATGTGAACTAGATAGCATTGTACAATTGTGTAAAGTTCATGTACACACAATTTAGGGCATCAGTATAGAAGTTGTTTTAGGGTGTTTTGGTATTTTGTCACGTAATTAACAAAGGGGGAGATTGAAAGTGCCTTGGTTTGTCAATTAGCATGATTATTGAGTTAACTAGACAGAGAAGCTCCATAGGAAGATCGATCAAGCGTCTGCCTCAACTGGATGTGGGCTCGAACTCGCCATGGGTAAATCGTAGCCTCACATCCTATGTCCCAAAACACTAGGTAATTAAAACCCTTAAAATTGATTAGAATATCATAGGGTTTTTGGGATAGAAAACTTTTTCAAACTTCAGAAAAATCTCTAAGTTTTCTACCTCTATCGATTTATCGATAGACTGATCGATGTAATAGAAAAATGCTGTCGATGTCCTCAAAGCTCGCTCGATATTATCGAAATGAGGACATAAGATGTCCAACAACTGCATATACCTTTGGGCAGAATTATCGATGTATCGATATCATCAAAATTTGAATCTCGAGTCTATCGAAGTTGACTCGATAAAATTAACATCATATATGTTGTGTCCAAATTTCTGGTAAGGCAAATCATGAAATCTTCGATATATTGAAGTACTCCTCGATATCCTCAAAATTCAAATCTCGATGATATCGGAAGCCCTTTGATGATATCGGATTGGATACTCTGTTATCCAACAATATTTTCAGGTTATTTATTCTTGGATCGAGAGTCACTCAATAAAATCGATATTCAAATATCGATCATATCAATGCTGGGTCGATTGCATCGAGAATGGACATAAACTGTCCAGCAAGCTCATTGGTAAAATCTTTAGATTTATTGATGCATTGACACTGCCATCGATATCACTGACATTCAAATTTCGATGATATCGAGTGTGTCTCGATCATATTTTAGACCTGAAATATTTCAAAGGCTGATCTCTCACATTTTTAAAGGTTGAAGAATTGAACCTCGTATCGATAAAATCGGAGTTCGAAATCTGATGTAATGGACGCATGTTTAGATTCCCTCGACCAGCTGGTAAAAGGTTTCAAAAGCATTTGACATTTGAGTTTGTGTCATCGAGCGGCCAGCCGATGTGATCGAGAGTATACGCTTGATGATATTGACCCTGCTGATGATATCAAACTCTGTCATAAATGTGACCGTTTTATATCCGTTGGAACCTTTTGCCTATTTAATGAGAGCTCACCCTTAGTTGCTGGTAGAGAAAGAAGAGAGTGCTTTTGAGTGTTTAACCTTAGATCATATACCCAAAGCCTTTTCTCTCATGGAAGTTCACCCTCCAATCCACCCTCATCATTGAAATTCAATAGAATGGATTGGGGAATGAACTTCCGCATTCAAGGATCCTCCAGCTACCACCTTAATGGCAAATCATTAAGCTGGGATGCCTTGAATGCATAGATGATTGGAATCGCTCTATATCCCTTATAGGAAAACATTTAAGAGAGTAGGATTCCATCATAACCTTGACCCAACCTGTCGCCATGTATTGGTACATCTTCTGAGTTGCAGTTCAAGGAAGCAGAAGATTCTTTGTCAACAAAGGAGGAGATCTTCCACTACGTGCTGAATGGGGCTCATCTACTTATCTGTAAGTCATTAGAGTCTAGAGGACCCTTGTGATCATTCCTTCTGTAAGATTGGGTTTAAGGTATTTCTCACCCCTTACAAGCCCTCGTAGGAGGCCTCCAGCGGGAGTGTACATGGTGGGTGCTTTGTATTGACCCTTGCTCTGTGAAGAGCATAAACTCTTAGGTCCTTATAGTAGGTCCTTGACCAGGGTGGTCTAAAAGTTGGGTGCTTTGTGTTGACCCTTACTCGTAGGAGCATAAACTTGTGAGGTTCCTTGAGTGGATCCTTGGCTAGTGTGTTGACCCTTGCTCGTGGGAGTATAAACTGTGTCATGTGGATACGCTATATCAGCCTAGGTGTAGGTTGTACTGGTTAGAGGTGAAATTGATTAAAAACCTCTAGTTTGAGGTGAATCTATTGTGAAACCTCCTTAGTGAAATTCGGTACCATTAAGGGTTGAGTGTGTCAGCTGGGAGTGGAGTAGACAAGTAGTAGAACCGCTATAAAAATGATTGTGTTTGTGGTTGCTATTGTCTTCCTTTACTTATGTGATTTTCCTAAATGCTTTCATATTTAAGATCACATCTCACACACAGTCACATCTATCATAAACTATAATTTGTTTCTTATTTATCATTCAAATAGTTTTGTGATTGGATCCTCTATTTGGCTTGGAAGCCATTAGAGTTACTTTGAAGAAATCCTGATTTATGCATATTTTCTCAGGATAGGTTTGATAGAATTTTTAATAACCATAAAAGATTGAAAAAGTCCTATTCACCCCCCTCTAGGACATATTGGCATATTCCTACTTCAACTAAAGCGGTCATTACCGTAGTTTTAGGCTCTACATTCTGCGTCCAGAGATGAACGGTGTGGATATACAATATATATCATCAAGGTGGGCCCCACCAGATCTGGATGGTCTGGATTAGACACATCATCAATGTGGTCCCATGGACGGACGACGTTGATAAAACACTTACATCAAGGTGCCCCAGCATCATCCTTTGTTGAATGGTGTGGTAGCAACACATACATCGGTGGGCAGGTCCCATAGATGGACGGTGAGGGCATAACACATACCATGTGGGTCCCACTGCTGCTGGACATCAGCCCAACAACCTCCTTCGATGGACGGTGTAGATGAAATGCATCGATCATGGTGCTCCCACGTCCAGTGTTCCACACGTGCTATGCATAGGCGTCGTGGATATAAAACATATATATATATATATATTAAGATGGACCCCACCATCCAACCCATCTGGATGTTAGATATAAACTACATATATCAAAGGTGGGGTCCACATCCCAGCTGGACGGTGGGGACCCCACATATGCAGCTGGGTCCCACCATCCAGCAAACGGATGGACGGTTGAATTTAACACACCTCATGATCAGATCCACAGACTTATTGACACTAATGCAGCAACTACATGCTGTGGGGGACCACTATCCCTGCCATACTCGGATGGACAGCATGGATGAAACTCATACATCTAGTGGGGCCACACGTGTGGCCCACCAGCTTATATCAAGCTGATATTTGTGATCCCCTTCATCCAGCCTTGTCCCAATGGACAGGCAGCAAGGTGGGGTCCAACACATGGATGGTCTAGATTAGGTGGGCCACACTCCATCACAAAAGAGAGAGAGAGAGAGAGTGGTGGAGGGACCCCGCCACTATGGGCACCTCAATACATGTATTAAATGGGTCCCACCACATGTGGGCCCTCAAATCATCAAGATCAATGGTGAAAATCCTAAGATCACCCACCAATTACTAATCTTCTAGGCTCCTTGGAATGCTAAGCTTCTCGGCTTTGATTTTGATGGAGGATGATGAAAATTGAAGGACTAGGATGAGAGATGAGGAGGTAAGAAGTGGGTTACACTTAGGTTTTTTCTCCTTAAAATTTTTCTCTCATGGAAGCTTGGGAAATGGTAAAGAGAATGACAGAAGAGAGGGTGTTGTAAGATGGATGGGATGAGAGGAATGGTGTGTGTAAGGAAGGGATTGGCTTGGTTGACTTTGGTAATGAGAGAGAGATGGGTGACATGCTTTGTTGGTAAGAGAGGGATGGGTTGTACTTGACTTATGATTGATTGATTGATGTGATAGATTAGGTAGAGATTCTCTTGGGATTTATAATGTGCGGCATTTTCCTTGAAATAAATGCAGACCCACATCTCTTAGCCTGGGTATCGCATCGGTGCGTAAGTTGTGGTGTTAGAACCATGGCGATGGCGTGGTTAGAATAGTACAAGTATCAATTTGAGTCAACTCGGGTTGATAAAGTGTGACTCAGGGTCGCGCGCAAATGCCGACTACAGGTCGTGGGTTGCCGAAATTCGATAGGGAGAATTGCGGGAGTCTAAGGAATGGTATGGACTAAAATACAGGTCTTATAGTTGACTTTCACTTATTTAAGTACCTCTAAAATGTCCTGAGAGTTAGAGAGAGATTTTGGTGCCATCAACCGTTGGAGAAATGGAGCAACTAGTTTGTTTTGAAGTTCCAGTTCTAACTCATGTAGAGTGTTGCTAGGTCTATTGGTTTCATCTACTTTCGGATTCTTAGACTTTTCAGGCCTTACTAGAATATATTTGTCAATTATTTTCCTACTCCTAAGAGTGGTAATAGACTTGGCTTGCTCCATTTGATTTGAAGAGCATGAGCCACTAATCTCATATTGTGGTTTTGGATTTGGGAGAGATTGGGCTGGAAGTACCCCTTTCTCCCCAATTGTCAAGTGTGACTCTATCTTTTGAATAGACGACGCAAGCATTCCCAATACTGATATGATATCCTGGAATGCTTGTACCGTATTTTGATTGAGTAGCTCTTAGTCTTGGATATGTTTTAGAACTGGGTCCTCTTAAGGTTTCCTTTAATCCAAGAATTGGTTAAAGATCTCTTGAGGTGTAGCAGATTGTCCATTCCTCCAACTGAAATTTAGATTATTTCTCCAGCTAGAGTTGTATGTATTAGAGGAGGTTCCTTTGAAAGGCCTCTAGTAGTTGTTTACGGCATTCGACTGCTCATTCAGTATTTCTTGAAAAGCAGGTATTGTTGGACAATTTTCGGTTGTATGAATGTTGCAAGCACAAATACCGCAGACAACTTCCTTATCCTTATCCTTCTTAAATTCCATAGTCTTGAGTTTCCTTGTGAGATTGGCCACTTTAGTGTTTATATCATCTTCCTCTTTCAAGAGATATATCCTGCCTTTCTCCTTTAATTGAGTATGCTTAGACATGGTGATAGTTCTTGGGGAGATGTCCCATGATTGTGCGGTTTAAGCGAGTTTGTCAAAGTAATCCCACACCTCATCGACATCTTTGTTCATGAATTTCCCATTGCACATTGTCTCAACGAATTGATGCATGGAAGATGTCAGTCCTTCATGGAAGAAATTTGTTATGCGCCACGTTTCAAAACTGTGTTGTGAGCATGAACTGACAAGATCCTTGAACTGCTCCCAACATTGGAAGAATGTTTCATATTCCTTTTGGGTGAAGTTCATGATTGACTTTCTGATGGTATTCGTTTTATGATATAGGAAGAATTTCTTTATGAACTCCCGTGTCATGTCATTCCATCTGCCAATAAATCGTGGACGTAGTGAATGTAGCCACATTTTTGCTTTTTCTTTCAAAGAGACAGGAAAGAGTTTCAGCTTGATTGTGTCCTCAGACACATTAGGAAAATATAAAGTGACAATTATCTCGTCGAACTCTTTCAGGTGTATTATGGATTTTCAGATTCAAGTCCAAGGAACTCTGAAAGGAGTTGGATCACTCTTGGCTTGATGTCTATATTTCCTGTATTTTCTGTAAAGACCATGCAGGAAGGTGTGCTCACCCCCGCCGGTTGTAAATAGTCTCATAAAGTACGAGGCGGGGGTGCATGGTGCACCTTATTCTCATCCTGGGCTTCCTCAACCAGAGATTGTGGTTGAATTGCCAATTGATTTGTAGGTTGATTGGCAGTCATCACTTCAATTGATTCTGATGATCTCAATCAATCCTGTGATGGATAGATAACCCCTCAACTAATCCTCCTTCACTCAGGAGACGTAGAGTGTTATCATGGACCCACTTGGGCATGAAACACTCTCAGCCTTCAAGTTCAGAATCTAACCCTAAACCTAAGAATTAAAAACTACAGCAAATAAGTAGGAAAGAGAGAGTTAGAACAAAGTTACCCAATAGGAGAAGCTCGGTCAGGATCCTACAAACAGAAAACAAAGTTAGTTTCTAGAAATAAAGCAAAAAAATCCTAACCTAGAAATAAAACAAAAAGTTAGTCCTAATCTTAACCTAATTCCAAAACTAATTAAATTTAGAAAATGCAACCGTTAGTCTCCGGCAACGGCACCAAATACTTGTTCACAACCCCAAGTGTAGGGTCGCGATGTAGTAATAATCTCGGTAAGACCAAGGTCGAATCCATAGGGACTGAACTTGTATGTTTCTGAAATTAACTAGAACTAGAACTAGAAGAAGATGTGAATCTAATTCTAAAGTAATTGAGAGAGTAATTGTGATTAAAGTAATTAAAACTTATAAATTTAAAGGTGGGAACTAGGGTGCCAAGGATCCACTTGTAACTCTTGGGATGCTACCTTACTTTGATTCAAAAAGCACAAATAGAATTGGAGTCCCATCCTATCGAATTGGAAGATAAAGCAATTAAATCAAATCCGAACTTTCATTAACCTAATTCTCAATGGAGGAGAATTGTGAAGGTTGGAAGGGATTCCATCACCAAACCATGCCCAGGAGAGAATGGTAAATAATGGGATTTACCAATCCCACAATCTCAAAATAGGAAGAAGAAGATACTCAAAGCTATTGCAGATCTATTGTAATTTGAGTCACAACGAACAATTAAAAACTAAAAGTATTCCTTAAAAATCAAATTAGAATCCATGAAGTTCAATATAAACATGAATCAAATCAAAGAAAATATCCCAAACACACTACAAGCTTCACTTCGTAGCCCAAGCTAAGAGCTTTAGCCAACCATAGACATGATTGAACTAAACTTTCTTAAATAAAACATGAAAACAACTAAGGAAGAAGAAGAAAAACTCTTGGCGATGGCTTCTCCACCCTTTTGCTCCACTCCTCAAACCCTAGAAGATGCCTAGGAACATCCTAGGACTCCTATTTATAGTTGTGCCACACCCTCTTGCGAACTGACCTTAAAAATTTACAAATTGACCTTGAAACCGCCTCGAATTTACCCAATTCGTGTGCTGTCTGCATAAGCTTCGACGAGTCGAAGCAGATCTTTGATGAGTCGAGGATCTCACAAATTTAAAAGTTCATATTGTTGGAGTTCGAGCCAAAGGTTCTTCGACTAGTCAAGGCAGAGCTTAGACTGGTCGAAGGAGGGCTTAGACTAGTTGAAGCAGGCAAATTTTTAGGATTCCTTTTCTTCACTTTACGTCTTCGATTCTCTTCATTCATCACTTGGTTTTCTTGGATCTTTGACATGTTAATTCTTCATTTTTGGTCTTTTAAGATCCAATCTTTGGCTTGGTGATTGTTGAGCATTAAATCCATGCTTTTAGCATTCTTTTCAATTCAAGCTCTCAGAGTCACCTTGCGACACAAACATGTATAAAATAGACCATTAAGCATTATAATGTTCATAAAACCAAGAAATAAATAGGGAAAAATATACAATATTTGACACTCAACAGCAGATATGTGACTTCTTCTTATTCTCTTCTCATCGTAGCTTGATACCTCTGCCATTGGTGTTTTTGAGTTTGATTCAATCCCTCTAGTGCTGCCAAAAATTTTAGATGCATAACTTGCCACCATACTCCTTCTTGAGTTGTTTGGGGTTTAACCATCCTTTGGTTAGGTACCCTAACTCACTGGTGATAGTTAAGTATCATTCGTTGTGGCTGATACTGTCTATCTCTCTTGACTTTCCTAGGAGTCATGCAGCGCCCATGTAACCTTGATTCAGGAGGATCTCTCCATCCAGGAATGGTCCTTCTAATTCATCGATTGCACAGTTGTGAACTATGCCTATCTTGTTGAATGGTGTTCGGCCGAGTACCGTTCGAATGAGGAGACCAATGTCGTCGTTGGACTTGTCGTTGTGGTATACCTTCCTAGTTGGTCGGACTAATATCAACCTTCAGTCGTGGTTGATTAGGCTTTCTTAGATTCACTGTGACCATATTGACCTCAAGATTGGGCGGGAATAGATTCGTGTTAATCAACATATCTTTCTCGCCATTTTTTGAGAACTTCAACAACCTGCAGTCAAAGTTATCTTGGACGATGTTCCTGAATACAACACATTTATTAGTCGAATGATACCGAGTTCCCTTCCATTTGCAATATTCAATCTTTTGTAGTTCATCGGCTGAAGGTATCTTATAACTCATGGGAACCTTGATAAACTTTCCAACCAATAGAATTTTAAATATTTCATCGGCTCTTGTGATGTCAAAAGTATAAGTCTTTTGAGTCTTTTGTGTGTTCGATGCAGTCGATTACACTTTGACCAGTGCCAAACATATAAGTGGTTTCTTAGCTACCACTTTGGCAATCATGACCTCATAATTTAGGTCATGGTAATAAGTTTCTATTGAGGAGTTTTTCTATCTGGCACCTGAAAGTGCATCTACTTGTGCCCTGGTTTGTCATGTTACGTGAATGGTGAGTCAGACTAGCTACAGAACTCGATAGGAAGATTATTTCAAGTGTCTACCTCAACTGGATGTGTGGAAGCTCGCAATAGGTAAATTATAGCCTCACATCCCATGTCCCAAAACACCAGGTGATTAAAACCCTTAAAACAAGATAGACATCTTAGAGTTTTTAAGGTGAGAAAACTTTTTTCAAATAGAAAAATCTGTAAGTTTTTCTCGACTTGTCGATTTTATCAATGCACCCTCGATATGATCGACCTGTTCTGTCGATGTCCTCGATACCTTAATGATATTATCGATGAGAGTACCAAAATGTCTAGCAACTAAAATATTCATCTGGACAGATTTATCGATGTATCGATACACCTATCGATATTATCGATAAAAGCACTAAATATGTCCAACAACTTTATAACATATCTGGAGGAATTATCGATGTATCGATATACCTATCGATACCATCGATATTCAAATTTTGAGTCCATCGAGAGTGGCTCGATAAGATCGACAGGCAGATTTCCGGCGCCCCTATTTTTTAAAGAAAATCTCAAAATTCTTCGATAGCATCGATGCTCTTCCGATATGATTTGAAATCAAATATCGATAAGATCGAAGATCCATTGATGATATCAATTGTGGGCGCGCATTTCTTACAGCAGATATTTCAAGTTGTTCTTAACTATGATCGGGGGCCCTTCGATAGAATCGATATTTAAATATCGATGATATCGGCACTAGATCGATTGCATCGAACTAGGACACAAATCGTCCAACAAGCTTAAAGAAAAATCCACTGGATTTATCGATGCATCGACTCTGATCTCGATATCATCGACATTCAAATTCCGATGATCTCGATGGTTCCCCCGATCATTCATGAAATCCTAAAATATCTCAAAGTCAAGTCTCTCTCATTTTTCAAGTGTCGATGGATCGATCCTGTCATCGATGGAATCGGAGTTCGAAATCCGATGACATCGACAGTGACTTCGATTCATCGACCAATTGGCAAGAAGTTTCAAAAGCGTATGACATCGACTCTAAGTCATCGAGCAGACCATCGATGCTATGGAGAGTATATGCTTGATGATATCGAACCTGCTCGATGTATCGAACTCTGTCATAAATGTGACCGTTTTATATCCGTTGGAGCTTTTTGCCTATATATAGAGGACTTGTCTTTTGTTGCTATGAGAGAAAGAAGAGAGAGCTTTTGAATGTTTCCACTTATATCCAATATCTAAAGCCCTTTCTCTTGAGGGAGTTCATCCTCCAATCCACCCTCACCATTGATATTCAATAGAGTGGATTGGGGAATGAACTTCCGCATTTAAGGATCCTTCAGCTACTACCTTAATGGTAAATCATTGAGCTGGGATGCCTTGAATGCATAAGAGTGGAACTACTCTACCTTCCTTATAGGAAAACCTTTAGAGAGTAGGATTCCATCTCAACCTTGACCCAACCCTAAGCCTAGTCTTGGTATATCTTTTGTATTGCAGATCAAGAGAGCAGAAGACTCTTCGTCAACAAGGAGGAGGAGATCTTCAGCATTGTGCTTAACGGGACTCATCAACTTATTTGTAAGTATCTAGAGTCCAAGAGGACACTTACGATCATTCCTTTCTAGGATTGGGTCTTAAGTGGTTCTCACCCTTTGAAGTCCTCAAGGAGGCCTCCGGCGGGAGTGTACGCTGTGGGTGTGTTGTGTGGACCCTTGCTCTGTGGAGAGCATAAACATCTGGTTAGGAGTGAACCAGTGAAACTCCAGAGTTAGAGGTGAACCGAGTAGAAACCTCTGGGTGCGTTGTGTGGACCCTTGCTCTATGGAGAGCATAAACATCTGGTTAGGAGTGAACCAGTGAAACTCCAGGGTTAGAGGTGAACCGAGTAGAAACCTCCGTGTAAAGGTTGAAGGTGAACCTGATTTAAAACCTTAGGTTTGAGGTGAACCCTGAGAAACCTCCTTAGTGAAATCCGGTTCACTCAAGGGTTGAGTGCGGCAGCCGGGAGTGGAGTAGACTTATTGTCAAACCACTATAAAATGACTGTGTTTGTGATTGCTCTTCTATATGTGTGATTCATGACAATGTATTTATATTCATATATCTGATCACATCTCACACACATACACAGTCACATCCAACATAAACTAAGTTACATATTCCTATATCTTGATTAGTTTATGATTGAATCCTCTACCTGGCTTGGAAGCTAGTAGAGTTACATTTGAGTAATCCTGAAAATTGCATACATGATAGAATTATAGTGATAGGATTTTTAATATAACTCATAAATCTTTAAAAAAGTCCTATTCACCCCCCTCTAGGAGATATTGGCATATTCTGACTTCAACTCAAGCGGTCTTCACCGCTATTTCAACACCCTCTTGTAAAAGTTCATCATATCTACAAACCTTCTTAGTCAGGTCATATAGGTCCATGAACTATGTCACGATAAACTTCTTATAAAGCTTATATTCAAGCCCATGTTATGTTAGCTATACAAATCCGACATTGGTCATGACAATCTTACATCGGCTTTTTGCTCTCTTAAACCGAATAACATAACTCTCGCAAGTTTCTCCTAGTAATTGCCTAAAACAAGTGAGATCGGCTATAGTTATTTATCTATTCTTAAAGAAAAATACAACATGAAATTTCTCCTCCATTTCTTGCCAAGTGTGCACCGAATTTGGCAATAGATTTCAATACCACGTAAAAGTCATTGCTGTTAATGAATGACCAAATAATTGTAACTTATGATAGTCATCATTCGCCAACTCTCCGTACTGCATAGTAAATCGGTCAACATCTTCAATAGTAAACTGACCAGGATTGCTTGAAACAAGGCAAAGTCTAGTCGATAGTTTATCAACGATGGATGTTGCCGATCTATCCATTCAAGAAATGGTTTGTGATACACTAGGATAGTATTGTGGCAAGTACTTGCCTGCAACATTTTTGGATGATTTGCCTAATTTGGTCATGATCTACTCGCTGAGGTTTGATGACCGGTGGTGGATCAGGGATGAATCGGTTCAGTCCCTCTGGGAATAAAGGATTCCTGGGGAATTACAGATGGTTATATCCTCCTGGTAATCCTTGATTTCGATTTTCAGGTACAAAATTTCTAGCCTCTCACTCTGTCATTTAAGTTTGATGGGAGGTAAAATATTTTGCATCTCCTAAATTCAGATTGGTAGTGGATTCCTTCATAGAGGTAGCATAGATGACAATTGAGCCACATTACCAATAGAAGTACTTCTTTTGACATTATATTAAATCGCCGGTGGCGTTCATTCGGCCATCATAGCCATTAATTGACCTATGGTGGTGGGCCATATATTTGTTAGTATTATCAGTTTGAATACAAAATTTCTCAACTTGGTCTCTTCCATATTCCTGGACATGTTAAATACTTAATTATACATCTTGAAGTATAATTGCTATCTCGTCCGGGGAAACAATCTGAGAGGTTGATCCCCAATGTCGAGCGTTGGACTGATGTTCAGATTTAACATTTCAGGGGCCGTTTGAATTGGCATGTCCTTGACTAGAGGTGGTGTGGTTGGTGTGGGGGGCTCAACCCCAGCAATTTGAGTACTTCTTCTGTTCATAATTCTGATTGGCAATATTATGCCAGTAAATTAGAGATAGGGTCCCACTGGGCGTGCCAAAAACTATTGGTACTTGGTTTTTAACTGTTGGAATGCGGGCGTGCTAGAATTGGATTTGCGGCCTAATTCAAAACAAACAACTATGATCCGAAGTCCCAAGATAGGCAGACACGTAATATATGATCATGATATGATGAGATTGGTCACCTATTTAGCCACTCGCTCAATGTGTAAATAGGATCATGCAATATTCAAAAGGTAGGGTTTGTCCTCTAATGATGGGTTACACATTTGTCTTCCGTAAGAAAGGACTTTTCAGTATAGATAAAGTGAAATGAGAAAGGGATTCTTACAGTTAGTCGTGAAGAACAATTGCAAAACACCTTTCTAAGTGAAAATTTGAATTTAATGTACGAGCGTAGATTCAAATTAAAGCTAAGATTATCAACTACTTGATTAACACTACGGATTACACTACGAAATGTAAACAATAGACAAAAAGTAAAATATTATACTAAGAAATGTAATTTACTTAGCAAAAATCTAGAAAGTGATTACACTATGGAATGTTAAAAAAAAAAAAAAACTTGATAATTAAAAGGAGAATTGAAGGATAATGTTTGATTTGATTTAGTTGGTGTGAGATGAAATCTTTTTGCTAATCCCTTTATTATCTATAGCTATAATCGAGTCATTTAAATCCTTCCCACATTCTGACCGTTAATATAACCATTTCATCGCTACTTGCTTTCCTTATGTTTTTTATCCTACCATCTATCTTGTAACTACTCCTTCATGATCTACTGTCTAAACAATTATGTGGTATTACTCCATGCACTTCAACCATGTTACTACGAAATCTTCTTGTACACTTTCGTAGATCTTCAAAGACACCATGCGAATCCATTTAAATCATATGTAAATTACTCTGATCGGTTGTCATCAAGAATAGAGGCACGAAGATAAACATAGCCTTGAGAGGGACAGAATTTCCAAAGTGAAGCGCACTTATAAAGGCTAGACCGTTGATCAGGCTTCTTTGCTATAATTGATTTTGATTGTGCATTTTGTAAAGGAACAGTTTGGGTCAGGCGCATGCAAGGAGTGGGTTACACATCATGGACAAATATACAGACAATCAAAGGTATATTTGTTATGGATCAAAACATACGTTTTCTTGTTAACGGTTAGGATCATTGGATCAAAGTCATCCTTGAGAATCACATGTAATGGAATTGGGAAATTCAGATTTATGCTGGTATCCGTTCCCTAAAATTTGACATCCTATTTTATTGACCATCGATTGGATGGTTATGATCATCCAATCAAAGTGATCCTTAAGAAATACTGGCAATTAAAAGTAGGAGCGGCCTACGGGCATATGGATACTATAGATTAGACATGTAATCAGTGGCTAGAATCGATATGACTGTCCTTTTTCAGAACTCCAATGATTGGATGTTTTGGACGTATGATCAAAGTGATTCTCGAACAACACTTGCAATTGAAGTGGGACCACATGATGGCAAGCATAATTTGACGTGTGGGCCATTTCCATTATAATTGATTCAAGATGACAAGTTTTTCTGGCCATTAATGGATGGTCAGGAATTTTTTTTGGAAGTGATTCTTTTTTAGGTAAATACATCCAAGAAAGGGCCAACATGCTGACCAGTTTTGCATCAATGATAAGACTATTTCTTTATAAATTTTATTTTATTTTTGGATTGTCCAATATCTTGACCATTTATCTGGTATTTGGATTCTCTAATCGATGTGATTCTTTAGAGGCGCATGACGACAGGAGTGGGGCGACTCGATGGGTAGTTGCAGATCGATGGCTGGACCTTTTTCTGTATGATCAGTTTCGACTATCTATTATCCTGGCCATCAATCATACTGTTCGATGTATACGGTTGAAATTATTCCTGACTAGGCAGGGGGACTGTAGAGAGGGGAGAGAACATCACCTTCTTCAATCAAGGACTTCGATATTACAATTGTAATCTTCAAATCTTAAGCGATTGAAAATAACAAATTTGAAAATTATTAAAAACAGTAAAGTTTTAATTTACTTTCAGCTAATTAAAGTCAAAGACTTTGTTTTTCTTTTTTATTTTGCAAAATCACAGGGATCTAATAGATTATAAGATCACAATTCTTGTTCATAGCTTTCCAATGATGTATTTGTTGATTCCTAATCTGACCAGAGGACGCCATATAGTGGTATTATCTTCATGAAAATCTTTACGGCAGTTGAAACCATTAAATTGGCCGTTAAGAGGGTAGATTTCACCCAACAACATCTATAATGACCAATTAAGATCGATAACGATCGACAACGGCCGATTAGTCATACTCATGGGCTACGTGTCAAATATCGAAGCCGACTGCCAATAACTCCCATGCTCACTGGTAATACATGGAAGGAAATGGCAGTTTAGTGGCCTAATCCGTCCATGATTACATGTTACTAAGAGAGTGGTGGAGCGAATAGGTAACCACTTACAACCAAAAAGATAGTAGCACGGTAAGATAGCCATCCACGACAAAAAGTGAGTTCTCATATTATCTATAAATATAGCTAAGGACGGAATTACGGGATGATGGCCAAAATCAAGGAGACCCAGTCAGTGAGATCAAATGCCTGCAATTGAAAAGTTTAAGGTCCCACTATAGTGTTTAATTGGCACCGTCAAAACAATGGAAAATAATAATTTAAAAATAAAATAAAAATGAGAACAGCAGCAGCAGCTGTTGCTGTGAACAGCGTGCGTTTTTTTTTTTTTTTTTTTTTTTGGGGGGGGGGAGGAAGAAATATTCATTTCAGAGATGAACTATACAAAGGAAGAAATATTCATTTCAGAGATGAACTATACAACACACCCACACTTCAGGCCTGCTCAAGAAAAAGAGGACCCGAGAGCAAAGCCTATCATATTACTTACAAAAAACCCCGCCTAACGACCACGCCCACGGGGGTGGGCCTGCCTAAGATCACCCAACCCAACCTTTAACCTTATAGGGAAGGTCACCAGCCAGGGGAAGAGAAGAAGAATCCTTGGGTTTCAGAACCTCTATGGGCCATCCTATCCGCCGGCATATTGCCTTTCCTAAGAATATGAGAAATGGACACAGCTGCCCTCACGTGTAACCTATGAATCCTCTGTAACCAGTAAACCCAATGAAAGTTCGGCTGGGAAGAGCCGTTCAATATCGACACCACCAAACTGGAGTCCGACTCGATCTCAACATGGTTGAACCCCAGTTGAATGCAGAGGCACAAACCATTATAAACAGCCCGAAGCTCGGCCATGGAGTTCAACCCCGCCTTGTAACCCAAGGAGAAAGCAAAGAGGAAGGAGCTGTTGTCCCCTCTTCCAATACCACCACCCCCTGACATACCCGGGTTGCCAAGAGCAGAGCCATCCATGTTGAGTTTAATCCAACCCGACCGCGGTTGTCTCCACTTTACAACCACCAAAGTGATGGGGATTTTCTCCTCAGCCTTGACTGGTCGAGTGTCTCGCTCGACCGGTCGAGGGTGGTGCTCAACCAGTCGAGGCTTGGCTCGACTCAAAGTCTAGAGACCAATTGTGTTAATTCTTCTACGCTGCTCGACCCGTCGAGGGTCTGCTCGACCGGTCGAGGACTCTGTTCGACTAGTCGAGGTTATGCAATTCTAGTCCAGATTTGATGCGAACTACGTAAATTTGAGGCAGTTTAAAGAGGTATGAAAGAGAGTTGCCTAAACTATAAATAGGGGTCCCTAGGGCTTTTCTAGGTAATGCAAGAGAGTGTCCTAAAGCTTTTCAAGGGTTTGTTAAAGGGTTTAAGGTTGTTAAAGGGTTTAAGGCTATCAAAGGGTGAGAGAAAGAGAGAGAGAGAGAGAGAGAGAGAGAGAGAGAGAGAGAGAGAGAGAGAGAGTGAGAGAGAGAGAGAGAGCTTGTGGAAGGGAGGTTCTGTTCATAGAGGTGATCTGCTTTGCAGTCGACATCTTAGCGTTTCTACGTCCTCATAATCTGTGAGATCTCCCCGTTTTCATTATTCTCTTATTGTTCATCCACTCCTGTATGAGGGAAGAAGGTTTGATCCAAGCGGTGTGTGCTTGTGATCGGTTGTAACGTTTTACTTTATAATGAATTGTTGTTGTGGATGAGGTCCCGTGGTTTTTTTTACCTCTTTGAGGATTTTCCACGTAAAAATCTCTCGTGTCGTATGGTTTGTGCTTTGATTTATTTCATTGCTTTATTATCCCATAATTCTGGTGTTTTTAGGAGGCTATATCCTAAAGTTTTGTGCAACGGCCCCAACAAAGTGGTATCAGAGAGTTCAGGTTGGTTGAACGGAGTGGGATCGATTCTGAATTATGAAAGGTGGCTCATTAAGGATGATAAGTCTCAATGGTTCTAACTGGACCATATGGAAGGCTAAGATGGAGGACTCGTTTTATTGCAAGGACTTGTATTCTCCAATTCAAGGCATATCAGCAAAGTCAGAGGATATGTCAGATGATGATTGGAAGAAGATGGACCGGAAGGTGGTGGGGTTTATTAGACAATGGCTGGACGATTCCGTATTGCACCACGTGTCTACGGAGACCTCAGCTGCTAGCCTATGGTCGTAATTGCAACAGCTGTATGAGAGGAAGACAACCAATAATAAGATTTTTCTGATAAGACGACTTGTGAATCTCAAGTTCAAAGATGGTGGTTCTGTGGCTGAGTACATGAATGAGGTCAACGATATATTGAACCAGCTCTCCACTATGAAGATGGTCTTGGACGATGAATTACAAGCTTTACTATTGCTTAGCCCATTGTTTGATAGTTGGGAGATATTGGTAGTGTCTCTGAGTAACTCCACGCCAGACGGAAAGGTGTTCATGGAACAGGTAACTAGTTGTCTCTTCAATGAGGAGACAAGGAGGAAGTCTCAGTGATCTACTCAATAAGAAGCCCTTGTGATACAAGATCGGGAGAGAGGAAAGAACAGAAAGGGCGGGAAGGCCGGAGATAAATCAAGAGGCAAGTCGAGTACCAGGAAGGATATTTAATGCTGAAATTATGGCAAGAAGGGCCACTACAAGCATGAATATCATAAGAAGAAGAATGACAAGAAATGAAAAGGAAAGGAGAAGGAAGATGAATCAGATTCCACTGCGGTCGCTTTAGATGATGACGTTGTAGTTAATCTTTCAGCAGATCATGATGTTTGTCAGCAGATCATGATGTTTGTCTCATGACTACGAGTCAGGACACCGACTGGGTGATAAACTCGGGAGCCTCGTTTCATGCGACTCCACACAGAGATTTCTTCACAAGCTACAAGTCAGGTGACTTTGGGACCGTGAAGATTGAAAATTTTGGCATATTAAATATCTTAGGGGTCGGTTATATTTGTGTGAAGATCGATGTGGGCTGTACATTGGTTCTTAGGGATGCGAGGCACATTCCAGACCTTCCCCTCAACCTAATGTCGATGAGAAGGTTGGATGATGATGGTTATAGAAGCCGATTTGTTGGTGGGCGCTGGAAGCTCATCAAGGGTTCATTGATCACAGCCAAAGGAAAGAAGTGTTGCACTCTTTACAAGGCAAGTGTCAGTGTGTGCAAGGGTGGGTTGAACATAGCGGAAGATTCAGCCACTGACATGTGGCACATGTATTTAGGCCATATGAGTGAAAAAGGGCTTCAACTACTAGCAAAGAAGTAGCTCCTTCCAGATGTGACAGGTATACCTCTCAGAACCTGTATTGACTGTTTATCAGGGAAACAGCATGGAGTTTCATTTGATAAATCTGCTTCTCATGTTAATAAAGTGCATGCATTAGATTTGGTTTATTCTGATATTTGTGGTTCTCTGATGACAAAAACCTTGGGTGGGGCATTGTATTTTGTCACTTTTATAGATGATGCATATAAGAGGGTTTGGGTTTATGCTTTGAAATCCAAGGACAAGATCTTTGGTGTGTTTAAATTGTTTCATGCTATGGTCGAGAGAGAGACAGGTAAATCATTGAAGTGCATCTGCACTGACATTGGTGGTGAATACATCGGTGACTTTCATAAGTATTGCAAGTCCCTGGGTATACGACATGAACAGACGGTTCCTAAGACCCCCCAGCATAATGGTGTCACTGAGCGAATGAATCGCACCATTGTAGAGAGAATCAGATGCATGTTATCCCATGTGAAGTTGCCCAAGACGTTCTGGAGAGAAGTAAAGCACACGATAGTGTATTTAATAAACAGGTCTCCATTAGCCCCATTGAATGGAGAAGTACTTGAGAAGGTGTGGACTGGATGAAATCCATCGTATAGTCATCTCGGAGTGTTTAAATGTAGGGCATCGGTTCAAGTACTAAAGGACGAGAGGTCCAAACTCGATATAAAGATCATGCAATGTGTGTTCTTAGGGTACGGTGATGAAAAGTTTGGCTACGGATTGTGGGATTCGACTGAGAAGAAGCTCGTCAGGAGCAGAGATGTGGTTTTCTTTGACGACCAATGTATTGAAGACATCCGTAAGCTAGAAAAGACGTAGCTTAGTTCAGGAGAGCTAGAGGATATGGATCTGTTTATTCCTCCCGTGGTGCTTGATGACGGGGGAGTAGAGCAAGGTACAGAGGACGAGGGAGTTCTTATATAAGATGGACCGGAGGAACAGCCCCTACCTGATCCACCTGTTGAGCCATAGGTGATGAGGTCATCTAGGGACAGACAACCGTCCAAGAGGTACTCACCGCATGAGTACATTATGCTCATTGATGGGGGAGAGCTAGAAGATTATTCTGAGGCCCTAGCCGACGAGCATAAGGGGTAGTGGTTGAAAGCTATGCAAGAGGAGATGGAATCATTCCATAAGAGCCACACCTATGATATGGTGAAATTGCCTAAGGGCAAGAAAGCTCTGAGAAACAAGTGGTTGTTCAGAAAGAAGATTGAGCAGAAGAATTCATAAACATGGTTCGAGGCCAGACTTATGGTGAAAGGGTTTGGTCAGAGGAAAGGTATAAACTTCGAGGAGTTATTCTCACCAGTGGTGAAGATAACATCCATACGGGTGTTGCTTGGGTTGACGGCTAGCATGAATCTGGAGATAGAGCAGTTAGATGTTAAAACTGCCTTTCTCCATGGTGACCTGGAAGAAGAGATCTACATGCACCAACCAGAGGGGTTTGAAGTCAACGGCAAAGAGCATATAGTGTGTAGGCCGAGGAAAAGCTTGTATGGGCTGAAATAAGTTCCACGACAATGGTAAAAGAAGTTCAACTCGTTTATGTTAAAGCATGGATATGATAGAATGTAGTCGGACCACTGTGTGTTCACGCGCAAGTTCTCAAATGGTGATTTCTTAGTTATGCTATTATTCGTTGATGACATGCTCATCATGGGTAAAGACATCAAGAAGATTGACAGGCTAAAACAGGAGTTGGGCAAGTCATTTGTTATGAAGGACTTGTGTCTGGCTAAACAGATCCTAGGAATGGAGATAACTCGTGACAAAAGTAGCAGAAAGCTTTGGTTTTCACAAGAGCAGTATATTGAGAAAGTCCTAGAGCGGTTCAATATGAATGCAGCGAAGCCGGTCAGTTCTCCACTGGATGGTCACTTTAGATTGAGCGACAGATAGTGTCCCAAGACAAAGGCAGAGATGGATGAGATGCCAAAAATACCCTACGTGTCAGCAGTAGGAATTTGATGTATGTTATGGTGTGTACGCGCCCAGACATAGCATATGGGGTTGGTGTTGTCAGCCGGTATCTTGCCAATCCTGGCAAAGAACATTGTGCAATGGTGAAATGGATACTGCGATATCTAAGAGACTCATCTAGGTTAAGCCTATGTTATGGTGACGAAAAACCTGTGTTAGAGGGCTACACAGATGCAAATATGATAGGTGACATAGACTCCATGAAGTCTATATCGGGGTTCATGTTCACGTTTGTAGGAGGAGCGGTCTCTTGGCAGAGCAAGCTACAGAAGGTAGTAGCATTATCGACGACAGAGGCCGAGTACATTGCAGTCACAGAGGCATGAGATGCTTTGGATGAAGAGGTTCCTACTGGAACTTAGCCTGAAGTAGGAGCAGCACATGGTTAATTGCGATAGTCAAAGTGCTATACACTTGAGCAAGAATCCAAGTTAGCACTCCAAGTCGAATCACATAAAGATTCGGTATCACTTAATCAGGGATACTTTGGAACAGAAGGTGTTACAGCTTGAGAAGGTTCATACGGACGATAATGGGTCAGACATGATGACCAAGGCATTGCTCAAGGGCAAGTTTAAGGTTTGCAAAAACTTGACTGACTTGAAGATGGTGGATTTCTCTTGAGTCGAAAAGGGAGAGATTTAATGGAGATTTTCTTCTCAGGCTCGACCGGTCGAGTGCCTCGCTCGACCAGTCGAGGGTGGTCTCGACTCGAAGTCCAGCGACCAATTGTATTAATTCTTTCGCGTGGCTCGACCAGTCAAGGAATCTGCTTGACCAGTTGAGGGTCTGCTCGACCGATCGAGGACTCTGCTTAACTAGTCGAGGTTACGCAGATTCTAATCTGGATTTGGTGCGAACTGAATAAATTTGAGGCAGTTTCGCAAGATGTGCGAAAGGGAGTTGCCTAAACTATTAATAGGGGTCCCTAGGGCTTTTCTAAGTAATGCAAGAGAGTTTCCTAAAGCTTTACAAGGGTTTGCTAAAGGGTTTAGGGCTATCAAAGGGTGAGAGAAAGAAAAAGAGAGAGAGAGAGAGAGAGAGAGAGAGAGAGAGAGAGAGAGTGTGGAAGGGAGGTTCTGCTCGTAGAGGTGATCTACTTCGCAGTCGACGTCTCAGCGCTTCTATATCCTCGTAATCGGTGAGATCTCTCCGTTTTTATTATTCTTTTATTGTTCATCCACTCCTGCCTGAGTGAAAAAGGTTTGATCCAAGTAGTGTGTGCTTGTGATCGGTTGTAACGTTCTACTTCATAGTGAATTGTTGCTCTAGACGAGGTCCCGTGGTTTTTTACCTCTTTGAGGGTTTTCCATGTAAAAATCTCTTGTATTGTGTGGTTTGTACTTTGATTTATTTCATTGCTTTATTATCCCATAATTCTGGTGTTTTGGGGAGGCTAGATCCTAAGGTTTTGTGCAATGGCCCCCAACACAAAGCAGGACTAGACGGGCTGCACGAGGGAATGCCCAGATCTGCAAGCAATCTCTGATCAGGCAAGGAGGGCCAAGAGGGGGAATTGGAGCCACTATGCACTGAGGCAAGCCACCACTTTACTCGGGCAATAACATCTATCGGACGAGGCAAGATCCCATCAAATTTGGCCGCATTTCTGGCGCGTCAGGTTTCCCAGAGAATAAAACAGGGGGTCAGGCTTTGCAAGGCTGCAAACCATCTTCTGATGGTGGAGGGGAGCCACCAAAGATTCAACCTGGAGGAAACCGACTGGGAGGCCAAAGTTGATATGCCGAGCGTGGCCTCGAAATATTTCCAAACTACAATCGCAAGCACTCCCCTGACGAAGAGGTGATCTAGAGATTCGAAGTTAAGACAGGAGGACCCAATGCCCTCACAACAGACGTAGGCAGACGCAAGCCGATCCCCTTTGGATTGGACACAGGAGTCAACTGGGATGGCTTTGCGCAACAGCCTCCACATGAAAAGGGACAATTTCGGAAGCATTTTAACATGCTAAACACATTTTGCCCACCCTCTCCGCTGACTGCTCTGCCTACACTTTTCCCATGCCGATTTAACTGAAAAGGAACCCAAGGATTCAAATGGCTAAAAACCATCTGCAGCTGCCTCAGAAACACAAAACCCTCCCTGAAACAGGAAATGGATGATTTCCTGCGGTAAATAAGAGAAGATGGAAGGAGGGAGGGGGCTGTCGACGCCGATGAAGTCGCAGATCCTCATGAAACGCAAGGCTGGAGGAATTGGGCTTTCCAGGAGTGAATCAAGCCTACCCAGCTCGGTCCAGTTGGTAGACTAGAGATTGGCGCTACCCTGCCTGACGTGGAATTGGACCAGGCCGTCCAACAGCGGCAGAAGAGCCCTGATGCTCTTCCAAAGAGGGGAAGCAAGAGAATAGTGGCGTCGGGAAGAAATCTTGGGCATATTTAGATCGCATAAAAGAGGCCCAAAGACTAGGATGCATACCGAAACAGACAGCCCATGCCATCTTGAGCCGAAGCGCTTGCATAGCCTCCTTCAATTTCCTGATACCCAGGCCGCCTTCACGCTTAGGGGTGGAGACAACTTTCCAATTCGTCCAATGGAGCTTGCGCTTACCGTCCGTCTAGCCCCCCAAAAAGGAGGCGAAATGCTTCTCCAGGTCCCCAATTACTGACGCAACAGCCATGGAGTGAACTGGAATGCTCCCAAGAATGTGTTGAACCAAGACAGCCCGACCAGCCTGCGAGAGGACTCTCGCCTTCCTACTAGCTACATGCGCAACCACCCTGTCAATCAGGGGCTGAAACAGGGCCTTCTTCACTCTGCCTGAACATAAGGGAACCCCCAGATAAATGGGGCACGAGGTGGACTTGGCAACCCCCAGCAATCTCTCTATAGCTCTGATTCTGGACCACTGGAGCTTACTGAAGCAGAGGAAGGAGCTCTTCTAGAGGTTCACCTTTTGGCCTGAAGCATCTTGATAGGCCTGGAGAAGGCCCTCGATAGCATTCAACGAGGCAACACCTCTATTCAAGAAAAGTAGTGTATCATCTGCATAAAGGAGATGTGAGACTAGGGGGCACCCTACTCAACTTAAAAGGCTTGCAGGATCCACGCTCCACCAAAGCTTTAATTCCACGGCTGAGAATTTTAGTAGCAATGATAAATAGACTGGGTGAAAGGGGGTCTCCTTGCCTCAACCCTCTGGAGGACTTGAAGAAGCCGGCAGCCTCTCCGTTAACAAGGATAGAGAACTAGCAATTTGCCAAACATTTTTCAACCAGCCGGATCCAAGCGGAGCTAAATCCAAAACCTTCCAGCACTAACTTCCGAAAATTCCAGTTAACTCAGTTGTAAGATTTTTCCATGTCAAGCTTCAGCACGAGATTGCCATCGCAGACCTTTCTATTAATTTCTCTGAATGTTTCTTGGGCCAAGGCGATGTTTTCTGTAATGTTCCGGCCTTGAATGAAGGCGCCTTGGTCAAGGAAAATCGGGGAAGGAAGCAATGGGGCCAGCCTGACCGAAATGATCTTCGCAAAAATCTTGTACACACAGTTCCACAAACTGATGTGCCGAAAGTCAGACAGCCTCTTAGGGACCGAGGCCTTCGGGATAAGACAGATCAGCAACGTGGTGAAGGCCCTGGGAAAGTCCCCGCCCTCAAAGAAGTAAACTGCTGCCTGGTGGAGGTCCTGACCGATGATATCCTAACAGCCCACCAAGAAAGCCGCTGAGAAACCGTCAGAACCAGCAGCACCGTAGATGGGGAGGGAGGGGACAGCCTGGTAGACTTCTTGCTGGGAAGGGGGGGCACAACTGCGTGCACTTGTGTATGCTGGACAGAGCAGCGACATGCTGCATCTGTCCGGCAGATGGGGCCACGGCTGCCCCCACCTTGATGTGTGTATTGTACATCCACACCGTCCATCCATGATGACAGATCATTTTAGTCCATGGGCCCAAAAAAGGGCAGATCCAGACACTAGGTGGGCCACATCATTTCAAACGGTGGAAATAATGTCTACCACCGTTAAAACGTTCCAAGGGCCTACGGTAATGGTCATTTGCAATCCAAACTACTCACGAGGTCAGATGGGCCTATGTAGATTACCAAAAAAAAAAAAAAAAAAAGGGAAGAAGAAGCAAGGGAGGTAGGGTCAGCTAGCAGGGACGTGTCAACCGTGTAGGACCCACTGTGAACGTGTTTCATGCACAGCGTCCATCTGTTTTAGTACGAAGGAGTGGGACCCACATGCAGCAGATTCAAATCTCAGGTGAAACCACACCACAACCAACGGTTGGGATTGAATGCCAACAGTTGAAACTTCTTGGGGCCTCTACAGGTGTGTTAGATCCCAACTGTCCATCCGTTTTAGCCAACGGGGGTGTCGGCCCCACCCACTGCGTGTGAGCCCAGGAATGAAATAGACACGAATCTCAGGTAGGCCGCGTCATAGGCAACTGTGTGCATTGAATATCCACCGTTAAAAACTTCCTATGTTCCACTGTGATGTTTAGGTGCCATCCAAACCGTCCAGATTTTGCGGCCCACTGTGGACCCCACGTGGACGATTCTATACCCAGCCCTCTAATCATTTTATCAGCCCATATGAGAGAATGAGACAAAATAAATAAATAAAATAATAATAATAATAATAATAGCAGATCTAAATCTGGGTGGGCCACACTATAGACCTAACCATGATGTATGTAAATCTATGGTGTCCATTAGGATCCCACGACTGTAATCTGCGTGTTTTATCGACACTGTTCAACCGTTTCACAAACCAAACGGTCCCAATCGTAGAACCCCTAGACTCAACCTTGATCTATATACGTGATCACCATCCATTTTGTCGGCCCATGAAACGGGCCCAAACCGATAATGAGATAGATCCAAAGTCCAGAGAGCCCAAAACATGAAATAAAATCAGTTTGAGCCGAGCCCAATGTTGGGCTGAATATCGGACCCACTTAAGTAAAATTTTGGAATAATATGAAGACTCCACTAATGAACCTACTTAGGCATTGGAGTGGTGGGCCCATTAGTCATGCGGTCTACTTAGAGTAAAGCCTTGTAAGCCTAATATTGAAAATCATATTGAGCCAAAGTCCCTAATGGAATATCTGTATTACAATGAATGAGGTGTAATTGAGAATGTAAATAATACATGCATGTGATTGTGATCGTTATGAATGATGGTAATAGTGTTGATGACCATGGATTAGTAGAGACATGTGATATGATGCCTTGAACATATTGATGTTGAGCAATCCCATGCATCATGGAATGATGTTATGTGCATGTATGCCAAAATACATCCATCCATGCATAAGATATGTTCTTTACAGTCGGGTCACATGACCGTGAATTGATATAGTCAATATTGGCACATCTTAATATATCAATTTTCTAGCATAAAGGCTAAGCAAACCTTAGCCTCATGGCATTACATGCATACTACGTGCACCTAGATGCATGCCTTAGCATGATTGCTTGAATTCATACATGATCATGATATACTTAATAATAGTTATACCACAGTTTTATTGTGTTACATGACTTGGAACTTGGGGATGAAATGTATACCTATGATGATGATTTGGATTATTTCTAAAACGGGCGGGCACTAGAAATGCGAAATAATAGGGGTAGATAGAAATCCCTTTGGTTCAAAGTTCCTAAACTTCGATGCTACATAGAGATGTTTCACCGTTAGGCTAAGTGGACGTATGGGTCATGGATTTGACTCCCACTGATGAGGTTAGATTGATAAGAGGTGAGTCCAACCTACTTAAGGGTTGAGATGCAAACAAAAACCAATCTGACCCATTAGCTAGGTGTAGACACTGGAAATTGGCGCCCACGCTGGTTTATATATTATTTATTAATGGTGGGGGTGAATAGGCTAGTTTATGAATGTTGGAGTCGCCACTAGCCAAATAATCTTAAAATCCAGTAGTCGGCTAGGAACCGCGGAATATGCAAGGTTGGAAAATTCTGAAAACTCTCCTACCTTAGATTGACTCCTGGTCTGCGGTTCGAGACTATGGGTAAGGGACCTCAGTTACAAAGAGGGAAGGTGTTAGGTACCCTCTTTGCCCATACAAATGTACGGTCTCTACTTGGTGTGACACGAAAATCTCAAGGGATGAATGATGTGGTTGAAACAGGATTAGGTACACGCAGATTTCTAATGCAGCAAGTCCGAAGTTTTGGCAGACCACAGATCATACATCCAACGACACGTCTAGAAGGTCGATGTGATGATGCTTATGCAAAGCAGTAAGAAAACTGGACTAGATCACTAGGAATTTGTAAAATTGTGTACATGGGTTCAATAGAAATTGTAAAATTGTATAAAATGTATGTACACACAATTTAGGATGTGTTTGTCTAGTGCTCTAGGGTGTTTTGGGATTTTGTCACGTAATTGATAAAGCGGGAGATTGAAAGTGCCCTGATTTGTCAATTAGCGTGAGTGTTGAGTCAGTTAGACTACAGAGCCTGATAGAAAGATCGTTTCAAGTGTCTGCCTCAACCGGATGTGCGCAAGCTCGCCATAGGTAAATTTAAGCCTCACATCCCTTGTCCCAAATCGTTAGGTATGCTAAAATCCTTAAACAATGTTAGAATATTATAGGATTTTTAGGGTAAGAAAACGTTTTCAAAATAGAAAAATTCTCTAAGTTTTCTTGCCTTATCGATTTTATCGATACACATCTCGATATGATTGACCTATGCTGTCGAGTCCTTGATGCTTCATCGATACCATCGAAAAGAGGACCAAATATGTCCAGCAACCTTATACATATCTGGATGGAATTATCGATGTATCGATACACCTATCGATATCATCAATATTCAAATCTTGAGTCTATCAAAAGTGACTCGATAATATCAACATGCAGAATTCTAGAGCCCCTGTTTTTTTTTTTTTTAAGATATCATATAAGCATCGATATATCAAAGCCTCCTCGATACCATCGAAATTCAAACCTCGATGATATCGGTAGGCCTTCGATGATACCGGTCCTAGGCGCCAAGTTCTCTAGCAAAATATTTCAGGGTGATTTATCTACGATTGGGGGGCCACTCGATAGAATCGATATTCAAATATCGACGATATCGATGCCGTATCGATTACATCGAACATGGACATAACCTATCCAACAAGTTTTATGAAAAATCCTTTTGATTTATAGATGCATCGACACAGCTATCGATATCATCGACATTCAAATTCCGATGATCTCGAAGGTCCCTCGATCACTCATGAAAATCGAAAATATTTCAAGTCAAGTCTCTCTCATTTTTCAAGTGTCGATGGATCGAACCTCTCATCGATGGAATCGGAGTTCGAAATCCGATGACATCGACAATCGTTTCGATTCATCGACTAGCTGGCAAAAAGTTTTAAAAGCGTATGACATTGAGTTCGAGTCATTGAGCGGACCATCGATGCTATCGAGAGTATACGCTCGATGATATCGAACTCTATCATAAATGTGACCGTTTTATATCTGTTAGAACCTTTTGCCTATATAAAGAGGACTTGTCTATTATTGCACCACCAAAAAATGGGCAAAGGCTATGGATTTAATCCGTAGCCATAGACCTATAGCTACGGATTAAATCCGTAGCACGACCGTCGTCGTTGGTGCCGAAACAATAGGTCCAAAACCTATGGCTACGGATTTAATCCATAGCTATATGTCTATAGCTACGGATTTAATCTGTAGCTATAGGTCTCTCGCTACGGATTAAGTCTGTAGCTATATCCGTAGCAAATATTTCTATAGCCAAAATAACCTACAACTACGGATATTATTGGTAGCTAAAAGAGCCTATAGCTACAGTTGTTAGATTACCAGTTACGACTAATATCCATAGCTATTTCCTACATTAAAAAAATATATTATAATCATTCATTCATTCAATTACCACTTACATAATCATCATTCAATTACCACCTGCATAATCATTCATTCATTTACAATCATTCATTCGATTACATCATTCATTCATTCAATTACAATCATTCAATCAATTGATTACAATCATTCATTCAGTAATAAATTAATTACAATCCTTCATTCAATCAAAAGAAAGTGGGCATAGAGAGTGTCTTGGTAACCATGGAAGCCACACCGATAATAGACTAAGAGGTCAGAGTTTGATCGGAAGGCGACTGCTTGTGACATTTTGGGGTTAGCATGACATTGAAGTCCACATAATCAGTCAAGACTTGATGTAGGGCATGTGGTGTTAACCATGTAATCTTTTGGCCTTCAACCTTAGCCTGCACAATTGAACAATATGAGCATAGTAAATAGGACGGGCATAAATAAAACTGAAATTAAAACATATCTTAAAACTTAAAAGCACATTTAACATTTAAACATATATTCAAAGCACATTTGACATAATTTCTAAACAGCATAAATATTCAAAGAGCTCAAGAAGTCTAAGATATTTATATGTTTTTTCCATTAGGTGGAACTAAGAAATTCAACCCAAACATAATACATGATAATTATACAAGAAGAGTTTGACAATTTTATGCACTACCTTATGATTTTATTTTATTATTATTTTTTAATTTTTATTTTGGGAACCAACTCCAGATGACCTTGGAATTTTCAGGCTTAGAGGATATGGTGAGTTTGTTCATAGTTCTCTCATATTCATGTGAGTTTGTTTGGAAGATACTGTGATGAAAATAAGAAACCTATTAAAGAGATGATATTGGAAGCACACCCTTTTGAAGGTGTTTTTGTTCTTGCATTTATCAGTATATATGTTGACACATATAAGAAGATGACAATGACAAAACTAAAATATAGCAGAAGCAACAATCCTAGTGTACATCTAGAATAATAAATACAACGAGGGCCAATATAACGTGTTGCTGGATCCTTGAATGCATCAGTTGTACTCATGTGTATTGGACTTCTCTCCTTATCACCTATGAGCCTACGGTGCTTACTTAGTGAGCCTCACAAGGCAACTGGGTGGATTGCAAAGGGTGAGTCCCATAATCATGTAAGTAGGGATAGTTAGGTATGAATATGCTTTTCACAGAATTATTGACAAAGGGTGAATCCCACAAAACTATTGACAGAATTTTTCTGCGGGCTTTTAATCCAGGAAGAACTGCCCCCACCATGTGGATGACATGATGCATAAATCAAGCCAGTAAAATAAACCAATGTTGACTCATTTCAGACCAGGGATATTCTCAAACTAACATAATTCAAAAAATCATGACACTCCCGTTCAAAACCAATTGCAGGTCCACTTGCATCAGCAACAACATCAACCATCCAAACATCTTAGGGCTTGTTTGGCAGACGCCTAAATTTGAATTCACTTCATTTTAGTTAATCATAATTATGTTTTAATTAAAATGAGATGAACTCATTTTCAAGTGTCTACCAAACATGCCCTGTGATTTTCCCTTCACAACACATGAAGTACATATATTCTACATTACAATTTTCTTCAATTCATGCTTCAACATCATTTAATCGGAATGGTTGGAATGAGTAGTACCAGTTTCTGTCCCAAGAAAAGCAAACTTATAAAATAAAGCCTAACGCTGCCTCTATCATAAGAATAGGTTAAGGTTTAGGTATAGGAAATTGAGTTCGGGTTCGGGTTCGGGATTGGGTTTAAGTTTGGGTTTTCAAGTTTAGGTTTAAGTTTAGGTTAGGGAGTTGAGATTAGGATTAGGTGTAGGTTTAGGTTTAGGGATTTGAGAATACATTTAGGATTTAGGTTTAGGTTTAGGTTATAGGTTTATAGCTTTAGGGAATTGAGAATAGGTTAAGGTTTAGGTTTAAGAAATCGTGTTCGGGTTCTGGATCGGGTTTAGGTTTAGGTTAGGGAGTTGAGATTAGGATTAGGTGTAGGTTTAGGTTTAGGTTTAGGGATTTGAGAATACATTTAAGATTTAGGTTTTCATTTAGGTTATAGGTTTAGGTTTAGGGATTTGAGAATACATTTAGGATTTAGGTTTAGGTTTAGGTTATAAGTTTAGGTTTAGGGAATTGAGAATAGGTTAAGGTTTAGGTATAGGAAATCGGGTTCGGGTTCGAGATTGGGTTTAAGTTTGGGTTTTCAAGTTTAGGTTTAGGTTTAGGTTACGGAATTGAGATTAGGATTAGGTGTAGGTTTAGGTTTAGGGTTTTGAGAATACATTTAGGATTTAGGTTTAGGTTTAGGTTATAGGTTATAGCTTTAGGGAATTGAGAATAGGCTAAGGTTTAAGTTTAGGAAATCGTGTTCGGGTTCGGGATCAGGTTTAGGTTCGGGTTTTCAAGTTTAGTTTTAGGTTTAGGTCAGGGAGTTGAGATTAGGATTAGGTGTAGGTTTAGGTTTAGGGACTTGAGAATACATTTGAGATTTAGGTTTAGGTTTAGGTTATAGGTTTAGGTTTACGTTATAGGTTTAGTTTTAGGGAATTGAGAATTGGTTAAGGTTTAGGTATAGGAAATCGTGTTTGAGTTTGGGATTGGGTTTAAGTTTGGGTTTTCAAGTTTAGGTTTAGGTTTAGGTTAGGAATTGAGATTAGGATTAAGTGTAGGTTTAGGTTTAGGGATTTGAGAATACATTTAGGATTTAGGTTTAGGTTATAGGTTATAGCTTTAGAGAATTGAGAATAGGTTAAGGTTTAGGTTTAGGAAATCTGGTTCGGATTCGAGATTGGGTTTAAGTTTGGGTTTTCAAGTTTAGGTTTAGGTTTAGGTTAGGGAGTTGAGATTAGGATTAGGTGTAGGTTTAGGTTTAGAGATTTGAGAATACATTTAGGATTTAGGTTTAGGTTTAGGTTTAGGTTATAGGTTATATCTTTAGGGAATTGAGAATAGGTTAAGGTTTAGGTTTAGGAAATCGTGTTCGGGTTTGGGATCGGGTTTAGGTTTGTGTTTTTAAGTTTAGGTTTAGGTTTAGGTTAGGGAATTGAGATTAGGATTAGGTGTAGGTTTAGGTTTAGGTTATAGGTTTAAGTTTAGGGAATTGAGAATAGGTTAAGGTTTAGGTATAGGAAATCGGGTTTAGGTTCTGGATTGGGTTTAAGTTTGGGTTTTCAAGTTTATGTTTAGGTTTAGGTTAGAAATTGCGATTAGGATTAGGTGTAGGTTTAGGTTTTGGTTTAGGTTATAGGTTTAGGTTTAGGTTTAGGTTTAGGTTATAGGTTTAGGTTTAGGTTATAGGTTTAGGTTTAAGTTTTGGAAATCGTGTTCGGGTTCGGGATCGGGTTTAGGTTTAGGTTTTCAAGTTTAGTTTTAGGTTTAGGTTAAGGAGTTGAGGTTAGGATTAGGTGTAGGTTTAGGTTTAGGGACTTGAGAATACATTTAGGATTTAGGTTTAGGTTTAGGTTATAGGTTTAGGTTTACATTATAGGTTAAGGTTTAGGTTATAGGTTTAGGTTTAGGGAATTGAGAATTGGTTAAGGTTTAGGTATAGGAAATCGGGTTCGAGTTCTGGATTGGGTTTAAGTTTGGGTTTTCAAGTTTAGGTTTAGGTTTTGGTTAGGGAGTTGAGATTAGGATTAGGTGTAGGTTTAGGTTTAGGATTTGAGAATACATTTAGGATTTAAGTTTAGGTTTAAGGATTTGAGAATACATTTAGGTTTTAGGTTTAGGTTTAGGTTTCGGTTTAAGTTAAGGTTATAGGTTGAGGTTATAGGTTTAGGTTTAGGTTATAGGTTATAGCTTTAGGGAATTAAGAACAGGTTAAGGTTTAGGTTTAGGAAATCGGGTTCAGGTTCGAGATTGGGTTTAACTTTGGGTTTTCAAGTTTAGGTTTAGGTTTAGGTTAGGGAGTTGAGATTAAGATTAGGTTTAGGTTTAGGTTTAGGGATTTGAGAATACATTTAGGATTTAGGTTTAGGTTTAGGTTTAGATTATAGGTTATAGGTTATAGGTTAAAGCTTTAGGGAATTGAGAATAGGTTAAGGTTTAGGTTTAGGAAATTCGGTTCGGGTTCAGGATTGGGTTTAAGTTTCCGTTTTGAAGTTTAGGTTTAGGTTTAGGTTAGGGAGTTGAGATTAGGATTAAGTTTAGGTCATAGGTTTAGGTTTAGGTTATAGGTTTAGGTCTAGTTTTAGGGAATCAGATTCAGTTTTGGGTTCGGATCGGGTTTAGATATTCTCTAGTATTATCTACTATTGAACCTAGTATTATCTACTACATACTAGTAACATACAACTTATATTGGGGCACCATACCATAAGCTACAAGAATTTCATGTCCCCCTAAACAAGGTATCCTCCATTGATAACATATATATATATATCATAGGTTGTTTATTTTCATTTACATTCACAAACACATTCATCATCCATCAAAGAAAATTGAAACAAGTACTATCACTCTATGACTAACAATTGAAAAGGAAATTATGTTCATCAGATTCTATCTTAATTATCCTGTTAGAAACTCAAATGCCCAAAAGTTACCTGCTTGCATTCCGTAAAATCCCAATTTGCTTGCGCATTTTCAATGCTTCTTGTAAAATCCTGATTCACCAACCTAATAAACCTAGATTGTTTTGATAATGAGCACTAACTAAAAGGGAAAGTTAAGGTTGCCTAATCAGTGTCATTGACCTACTTCTAGTAGTAGCTATTCCCCCGGCTACAAACCCTAGTCAATCTTGCATGTCAATCCTGCTAGTTTTCTGAATTTTTTCTTATTTTTTTATCAGTAGTTAAAATTTTATATAAAAAAATTAGGGCGAAAAGACCATTGTAAAGCTAGGACATTGCAGAAAAAAAGTTGTGGTCAGCACAATATCCATTCATACTTGAAAGGGTTAAACCATGGACTTGATGGTGGGGATCTAAATCTGTATGCCAAGGTTGGCAGTTCAAACCTTCCTTTACCCATCAAAGGTTCAGCCCTCACTTTTGCATCTTACACCAACTAGTGGGTATCCAATCCTACTTCACATGAAATAAGTGATTATGTAGTTAAAAGACTGACACCTCCATAATTTTGGCACGGACCTCTAGTAGCGTGTAGAAGATGTTCTCAAATCATCGCTACATTCTGGTCACAGTAGCAGATTCTGGTCATAGCTGATGGCTAGCCAAATGTCCAAAAACATACCAGCCAAGCATATACCAACATATTAGCCAAGATGCTTATCTTGATTGGCCATTGGTGTGGTCATCTATCAGGGAAAAAAATAGCAGTAAATGGTTAAAAGACATACATTAATCATAGAGTATAATGGTGTATTTTTTATGATGTGACCAGTTAGCCCCGCTATTTGGGTGGTCGAGATTTGAGGACTGAGAAATGGGCACAGGAGGGAAAACCCAATCCAACTGTTCTCTCTAGGGAAAACCCGAACATTTCAAAGCTTTCATACAAGGCCAAGGTAACTAAATCATTTTTTTCCATATTACATCCAAGGAGTTATCCAACAACACTTTATTAAACATAGAGACTTGCAAATATCTCATCCAAAGAGTTATCTAAAAGCTCGGCAAAAGCTGTATAAATAGAATGTTAGGAAATAAAGTTAATTACCCAAAATGGCTACTCCTTTAACTAAATCTAAAGTTCAATGTAATTCTTCAAGAAAAAAAAATTATTTGTAGAAAAAGAAAAAATAAATAATATTTATGATGATTGTAAAAGGTAAGTTTACCTCCAAGAGCACACTTGTCTCTAGTTAAACACCACTCTACTGATCACTTACACACATGAATCTGTTATATGAGAAACAGAATATTGACAGCTGGAATTTCTGGAATTGATTCTACTCTTTATACTTTCTGGAAAGCAATATTAGCGGTTGGAATGACATTCCTATTTGTTGGAGAATCATGTATAACTACTGGAAATTAATTGTATGAGTAGGAACTTTGTATTGATTGATGGATTTTGTGTTCAAGCTTGACAAATAGCAATATTTTTGGAGAAATTCTCTATTATTCTCTAAGCAGATATGTTGGGGATTGCAATTGATTTGGTTTGTATCAACATTCTCAATTTTTTTTATCTACCCTCTAATGATTCATCCCAACGAGAATTGGAAGGAATTTCAATCCCCAAATCTAGAAAGTTCAAAAATCCATAAAATTTTAACTAGTCATAGGATTACCTAATGGAATTGGTATTCGATCTTCCATCTCATGGATGTCTCCCAGTTTCATTACATGATACTGATGTGATCAGTTCATAGAAGTGACTCTTTTGTTTGGTGATCTAGCCAATGATCTGATGGGCCATGCCATGGATGGAGAGTTACCAAAAATCTACCAGATCCGAATTCCCTTGTCTTTTGGATGCAAAAATGTTCCTAAAAAATACCAAACGTTAGATGGCAAGATTCTTCCCACAAAATGTCAAATTATCACCTTATGATTTCCCACAAAATGGAAAAGAATGCCACATAAAATTCAAAAATAATCATTCAACACTTTCTAGCTGCACTGAAGCAATCTAATTGTATCACACTCAACATGTGTTTGACAAGTGAGAACCACAAAAAGTTCAAATTCAAATCAGAGGAAAGCAAGATTAGGTCAATTTTTTTGGTGGAGAAATATATCACTTAGAAAGTAACTTACCCGTACTGTCCATTATAAAATCCAAAGCAAAGTATTCCACGAAGAACTGTGTATTGTGCCTCATTGCCTGGCCATAAAGCGTGTTCAATAAAGCATGACCAGTTGATCAACAACACATGCACAGTGATAGGCCTGCCCACATACAATTGCAACACAGAAGACGGTAAAAATCAGGAAATGTTACAGATAACTCATGAAACTAACTACCTCTATAACAAAGTTGAGTATGTGAACCTTTTCTGAAATTTAGGCTTTGACTACCAAATGCACGATGATATATTTTCCCTTCTTCAATTCGAGAAAATGGCAACCCATAATTTTCAAGCTCTATGACAGCTTTTGGTGCCTCTCTACACCTATGTTGGATAGCATCTTGATCGCCTACATCACACAACAACATTCCACTTTACGAACACCCATAAAACAATTGCAAGAGGAATTGCATACAAAGTATGGACCAGCCAGATCAAAGTGTAGCCACCTTGCATGCCATTCTTAGGTTGAACAGGGCTATGACCTTCATCAAATTCTTACCTAGAACTCATTGCAGGAAAGTCAACATTCAAGGGCAGTGCATATCAACAGTATTCAAGAGTTCTGAAATTAAGCCAAAAAATACCCACAATGCACAAAGGAAGCAAAAATGGGTACCTCAGGAAGTGCATATTATATGTAATTTCAGTGACATGGGAAGTGACAACAAAAGATTTTGATTCATGTGCTTGATGGGAGTAGTGGCAGGCTAACTATGGGCAGGTTAGGTAATCTCCTTTGAAAAATCAGGAATCTATCTTCTAATAAAATAAAAGACTTCTACATCCTTGATTGACTAAAAGCTCTCAATTGTGTCCTTAGAAAACTTTACAAATAGTATCTCTTGATTCTTAACCCAAGTCTAGACCGTTCATCTGATTGCTTAAAACTTGAAAACCTAACTCAGGTAAAGTAACTACTACAACTTTTTTTTTTTAAAGGTTTGTGACTGAAATGTGATTTTCTTTGAGTCTAGATATAACTTGACTGAGTCAACTCCTCTGAGTCAGGTCAAGCTTTCAAACTACGATTCATCGAGTCGGGTCTGACTTCCAATAAACAAATTCAAATACAATGCATCATTGTAAAAATGAAAAATCCATATCCACAACCTACAAATACTAGTAACTAATGATGCAGCAACCTCAATTTAAGTGGAAGAGATTATAAAGATTAGCAGGAAAGGGAGCGAACAAATTCCACCGTAAAACATCAATTCAAATGATGAAAAAAGCCCATCCTTACACCTGATTTTTCCATTGTAGCTAGGTACATAGTCTACACATAAATCAAGTATTAAAACCATTACAAACAGAAAAAAGAGTGACTTGAAGACTATCAGCAAAATAGAAGTAACAATGAATGCAAGAAAAAAAAGCACCTTTGCCTTCACCACCATATCAGGCTTGACATCTGCATGGGTTAAAACAGGCCCTTTGAATGCATTAGCCTACATATGAAAAAAGATGTGCCTTAGGAATTTTGTTTCCAATTGGACCCTAGCACAAAATGCTTGTAAAAGTGGATTGTGTGTTAGGTAAACTACAGCTAGTTGTAGGTCACTAGCTCCCTTTTCAATGACCAACTAAATAAAAGCAATCAATCGTCGTGAAAAAATAGAAAGAAAACCTAAATGGAATGATTACATTGGATTATGCAATTGGAATTAAAAACCTAAAAATCCAAAACAAACCCAAATCAATTTCCTAGTGATTTTGGTATATTCTGCTTGGATAAAGCTTTTGTAGTGGCAATAATCCATTTGCAACGTAAAAATCAAAAGACGAGTATGGACTCAAATCTACAGTATGAATTGATTCATCCTACAATGAATATCATCATACAGAAAAGTTATGCCCCAAAATTGAAGAACTAAAAATATAGAAAAGGACAAGGATGAGATGTCATAAAAAAATAAAAATAGAGACAATACTTCAAGAGCACACGCTCATTTACTCAATTATAAACTCTAAAAAACTGTATTCTATTTTCTTATAAGAACTGCATACCAATAAGAACTACAGCATGTGCAACCAAAGCCCATAGAAATCAATCCCTATTCATTCATCTGATCACAAGATATGAATGTCTCGGACAACCTAATTATTAAATACCAACTTAAGATCAACCATCATAATTTAACTTTCAAGAGCATAAGAATTCAAATTTTTTACTTGGGATGAAGAAACATGAAGAAACATTTCATCGCATCAACTCTATGAAGAATCATAGTCCACAAAACTTCAGTTATGAAACAACAAACCACAGATAAATAAAGAGGTATTAATGTAATGCTAGGGCTGACATTCTAGAGAATAGACTAGGTTTCCATTTTGTACAAGTGGGACCCACCGCTTGAGTGATCCAAATAATTGATATGGTGGGTCCATCCATTGATCGCTCATGCACTAAAAATCTCTTGGACTGTAATATTATACATAGATAATATACAACATTTTCTTGCTTGAATACAAATTGTTGCAGCACATTCTTACTTAAAATGGTTAGGTTCTCCCACCTGGGAGATTTCCTTGCAATGTTCATCTGCAATGGGGCACATTATATCATCAGCTTAGACCACTCAAACATGGACCCCACAGGTATGAACTTAAATTGACAAATTATATCACATCTTTTGACGAAAAGATTATTCTTCACCATCTTTGCGTGAAGAACATACTTGGATTCTGCATCGAAAACCATGTCCTGTAAAACCCAAAAATTTAACCATTCAAAGATACTCAATGTGAGTAAAGAGGATGGCATGAGCAGAATTTTATTTTCACCGAAGACTATTATACCTGAATGACGGCTTTGGTAACGAGTGAAAGATGGGCAGTGGAGAAGAGGGCAAACCCCATGGGTTGTTCACCCTTGAAGTTCAAGCCTCATAGCCCAGCAACCATCTCACCTGGTTCTGGAGTTCTCTCTCTTTGAGATCCGTCAGAAGACCAAATATGAAGATCATACAGACCTATAAAGAAGGCATTTAAATAACATTTCTAAGGAAGAGAAAAAACAGCAAGAAGAAGATGATGATTATGATGGTGGGAGAGAAACAGGGAGAGACAGAGAGAATAAGAACTCTTCACCGGTGGGATTGGAAGCGGTGGCGTGGGTGTTATGGTCGATAATTGGAGCAGCAGTGGGTGGGGCCCACTACTGATGGTACGGATGATTGCTAGGAGTTGCTGAAACTCTTTATAAAAAAAAATCAATGAAAATTTACAAAGATGAGACTGAATTTCCATATTCTCACCTCATAAGAAGAAAGAAAGGAAAAACTGGAATTTCTTTAAGAAAGCATCTCCAAATCCTATAAAAATAAGAGAAAATTAGGAAAAATAGAGCAAATCGCTCTTTAATCAAATCTAAGGTGGGTTTGGGCGAAAGGGGGTTTTTTAAACCTTAACGAGAGAGAGAGAGAGAGAGGTTGGGAAACAAAGGGGCGATCGCGTGAGAGAGAGAGGGTTTAGATTTTGGGAGAGGGGTGGTCGCGTGCGAGAGAGAGAGAGAGAGGCTTTGGGTTTTGCGAGAGGGGCAGCCACGCTAGAGAGAGAGAGAGAGGGTTTGGGTTTTGCGCGAGAGAGAGAGGGTTTGGGTTTTGGGAGAGGGGTGGGCGCGTGAGAGAAACTGAGGGATTTCATTCCCTATTTGGGTTTTGGGAGATGACGCGCGCATGGGAGGAATAACGCGGGATTGTATTTTCGGGGGTGACGGACGACACTTTTCAGTGCTTAGTTTTAGGTCCTGTGGGGCCCACCGTGATGTATGTTATTCATCTACTCCGTCCATTCCTTTTAACAGATCATTTTAAGGGTTGATCCAAAAAAGGAGTCAGATTAAAGCTGTAAGAGGAACACATGAAATATTAACGATATAAATTTATTTTTTATTATTTGTTATGGTGTGGTCCACTTAGACCTTCAATCCACTAACTTTTTAGGCTTATCCACTAAAATTATATATCAGAATTGATGGGCGGCTTAGATAAAACATATATATTCCAATGGGTCCCATGGAGTTCCTCAAGCACCGTCAATCTCTAATAAGATTATGGTGGAATGTAGGCTTTAGCTACAGATTAAGTAGGCTTTAGCTACGGATTAAATCCGTAGTAAATTTGCTACGATTTAAATCTGTAGCCAAAAACTTCCAAAGTCCGTAGCTTTTACTTGATTTTTTGGTAGTGTTGTTGTGAGAGAAAGATGGTAGAGCTTTTGGTGTTTAACCTTAGATCTTATACCTAAAGCCCTTTCTCTCAAGGGAGTTCATCCTCCAATCCACCCTCACCATTGATATACAATAGAGTGGATTAGGGAATGAACTTCCACATTCAAGGATCCTCCAACTACTACCTTAATGGAAAATCATGAAGCTGGGATGCCTTGAATGTATAGATGATTAAAATCGCTCTATCTTCCTTATAGGAAAATCTTTTGAGAGTAGGATTTCATCATAACTTTGACTCAACCCGTCGCCATGCATTGGTACATCCTTTGAGTTGCGGATCAAGGAGACCGAACATTCTTCATCAATAAAGGAGGAGATCTTCGTCAAGGTGCCTAATGGGACTCATCCACTTATCTGTAAGTATCTAGAGTCCAGATGACACTTGTAATAATTTCTTTTTACGATTGGGTCTTAGGTGTTTCTCACCCCTTCAAGCCCTCATAGGAGGCCTCCGGCGGGAGTGTATGTGGTGGCTGCGTTGTTTGGACCCTTACTCTGTAGAGAGTATAAACATCTGGTTGAAGATGAACCAGTCAAATCCTTAGGTTTGAGGTGAACCGTATGAAACCTCGAGTTTGGGGTAAACCACGTAAAACCTCCGTTAGGGTCTTATGGAAGATCCTTAGCCAGTGTGCCTAAAAGTGGGTGCATTGTGTTGACCCTTACTCGTGAGAGCATAAACAATCAGCCTCAGTGTAGGTTATAAAGGTTGAAGATGAACCTGATTTAAAACCTTAGGTTTGAGGTGAACCACTATGAAACCTCTTTAGTGAAATCTGGTACACTTAAGGGTTGAGTGCGTCTGCCGGAAGTGGAGTAGACTAATCGTCGAACCACTATAAAAATGACTGTGTTTGAGATTGTCATTCTTCTTCTTGTGTGATTTACTTTAATATTTTCATATCTAAATATCTGAGATCACACTTCACACACATACACATTCATATCCATCATAAAGTAGTTTGCATATCATTCACTTCTTAAATAGTTTGTGTTTGGATCCTCTACCGGATTTGGAAGCCAGTAGAGTTACTTTTGAGTAATCCTAATATATGCTTGTTGATTAGGATTAGTGTAATAGGATTTTAAATAAATCATAAAACCTTTAAAAGTCCTATTCACCCCCTCTAGGACATATTGGCATATTCCTACTTCAACTAAAGCGGTCTCTACTGTTATTTTATCGCCCGGTAAGAGCTCGAGCTAGGGTCAAGCGTGTGGGCTTATTTGATGCACTAGTTTGTTTGAAAGTCCCCCTTTTTTGGGGTTTTGGGGTTAAGATAGGTCGGCTTAGGTTTGGGTAAAGGGTTCTGTTTATAGGTGGGGGCTGTATGTGGATTGAACGGTCTGGATTTGGATTTTAGGTTGCGGATTGGAAGTTTGAGATTTTGGATCAAGGTTTTGGGTTAGGTTTAAGTTGGGATCAGGATTTAATCATGATTCCTGGACTGTCTTAACCTTCTCAAGATGCTTGCCTGAGTGGAGTGTCCACAAATACCCCTCTTTGACCAAGGTTACAGGTAATCGAGTGCCAAAGCGAGTAGACACCCCACTCTTCTAGTCAGAAAGGATAGTGATCTGAATCCGTTGCCTGTCGTTGCATCATTGTCAATTGATTGTTTATAAAGAAGATGACTTGCACATATCACGAGGGCTGAGGAAAACGTTGTGATTGTCCCCTTTGCATTTGTCATGACTTTACGGGTCACCAATTACAACCTTTTCATATCTGAATTTTAATAACATTGGAGGGTAAGTCTGAAAAGTAGGGCCTCTGTGTGTTGGTGCGGCTTTACGAGGATTCCCATACTGTTAGGTTTGTCGTTCATTTGCTACTTAATCACCCTAGGAGTATTTGATCCATTTGATAATCAAAGTGATTAGCTGCCCTGCACGTTGATGCAGCCTTATGGGGAACTCACTACGCCAACTTAGACTTGTTCAAATTTTGGGAACATTTCGGAATAGGTATGTGCAGGTAATCCTTTGCCATGCAGTCTGTTGATTCTGATACTTTGGTTATAATGGATTGTTGTCACTTTGAGTTTGATTATTCTGATACTTTGGTCTCTCTTTAAGGGCTTCATCGCCTAGAGAGTGATCTTGACTGAAGTTCAGAATATGGCCAAAGGAGAGGGCTCATCGGTCACTAGGCTTCCAGTATTTGATGGTTCTAATTATGCATACTAGAAGGCTAGAATGCATTACTTTCTGAGATCTTTAGATCATGATGTTTGGGATATAGTTGAAAGCGGATACGTGCCACCAACTGAACAAATTGTACTTGATAGTGGCACAACCATCACAAAACTCAAACCCAAAGAAAAGTGAACAACGTTCGATAAAGAAAAACAAACTGCTGAAGTAAAAGTGATGAACGCCATCTACTGTGCCATGTCCCAAGACATCTTTAATCAAATAAGTATGTGTGGGACATCCAAGGAAGCATGGGATCTATTGGAAATAACCCATGAAGGCACAAGCATTGTGGAGAGGTCTAAACTACAACTTCTGACTTCACAGTTCGAAAGTCTCAGAATGGAAGAGTATGAGACCTTTATGGAGTTTTTCACAAAGTTAAATATCATCTGTAACTCCATAGGTGGATTGGGAGAAAAAGTTCCGGGTCCAAAAATCTGTAGGAAAATACTTAGATCACTGTCGAAACAGTTTAATCCCAAGCTAACAACAATTGAAGAGTGTAGGAATATAGACGAAATGAAAGTAGAAGAACTGGTAGGTTCCCTACAAACGTTTGAACTACACTTCAAACAAACCCAAAATTCCAAAATAACTATCCTAAAAACTTCCAAGAAAACAATAAATGAGGACAGTGAAAGTGAAAGAGAAGATGAAGATGAGGAAGTGGCTTTGCTGGCACAATGATTCAGGAAATTCTTTCTGAAAAATCGTGGCCGGCCTTCCAGAAGAAGAAATGTGAACAACAAAACTTCCACAAGCAAATTTGGTAAGAGGACCAAGGAACCACAATGCTACGCCTATCAGGAGTATGGACACCTGTCAACCGAATGCCCAAATAGAAAAACTAAGGGCAAGGCAATGGCTGCCACGTGGGATGATACTGAAGAGTCAAATTCAAAATCTAGTGACTCAGAAAGTGATGGAGACCAAAAATCCTTGAAAATTCTTATGGCCTCCACTACTCCAATCATTCCCAGCGAATCTGAGAACGAGAAAGAACAGCAAGCCACTGAATCATTTCCATCTGACAATGAGAAAACTGAAAAAGAAGAAGAAAAATAAAATAAACTACAAGATGCCTACAATCAACTGTATATCCATAGCATCAAAGTGGTTAAAAGACTTGGAGTATCTGAGAACAAAATGGAATTGATGCAAAAAGATTTAGATAAAACTCTAGAAATTAATACACATCTAATCGATGATTTACAGCAATATCACTTTGACAATGATAGACTTGAGAGAATTAACTCCTTTCTTAAATCCATGTCTGAAAAACTAAACAAATAGGTGGAGCAATTAAAAGATAAAAATATGCTCCTTCAAAATGAAAATCATACACTTCTATTTGATCTAAAAGAGTCTAGAAAAATTGCCAAGCTAAACTTTCCTAGAGTGGTGAGAAGTTAGAAAAACTTTTCGGTATGGGAAAATTTGGAAATAACAAAAATGGCTTAGGATATGAGAAAGTTAGAGCTAAAACTGGGTATGAAACAAAAATACTTGAAAAATCTGATACCTCCAGTAGCAACATAGAAACTAATCAAGTAGTTGAATCAAATAAGAAAATTAAATCTACTACAAATAAGAACCCTGTCACAAAGTGGATAATTAAAGAAAAGAAAAATTGTCTGGCTACTCACTCAAATCACTTAACAGGAAATGACACTAAGTGGTACCTAGATAGTGGTTGCTCGAGACATGTTACAGGAGATATGTCCCTTCTTTCAAACTATAAGAATCTTTATAATGGGATAGTCACCTACGGAGATGGAACCACTGCTAAAGTAATTGGATAAGGAATCATAAAAGGGATTAAGTTACTTAAAAATGAGCATGTTTTCTGCATAAAAGGTCTGACACATAATCTCCTAAGCATATCTCAAATATGTGATAATGGGCATGTGGTCAAATTTAATATGTGGTCAAATTTAATAGACAAGAATGCGAAATCCTAAACCAATCAAGAAAATTAGTAATGAAAGGTCATCGCGCAAGTAACCACTGCTACATTATCAGAGGCATAGAAAGGACTGATGTCTAGAAGTACTGAGCAGAGAAAAACAAGTCTAGATCATGCATCTAGATCTGGATGTTTAGTGAAATGATGCAATTTTTACTGAGCTCTAAATGATATATCTGAGGTTCCTCGCCTCAATTTTTTTGTACATAAACATCTTGATGCTTATAATTTTGACTTGTACAAAATTTTGCTGTGTATATGTCAGATTCAAAGATGATCCATACTATACATATATGTCTGTTGATATTTGGGTTAATGAAAAATACTCATCTTCGATATGACTATCGATAAGTCATGTGCATTTTCAATCAAATCGATCAACTATCGATATCATCGACATCCCTTCATAATGTGGAAAGTCACATGATCGAGACTATCATCGAAACAATTGTCGATAACAGCCAATAAGGATCGTCAATACAATCGAAAGAAAGTTCAATAGAATTGAAGACTACTAGCTGATAAAAGGCGGTCGAGCGAGAAAATTTCTATATTTTTGGAAAAAGCTTTATATTTTTTTTTCTGCTTGAATCCCTGGCCGGAAGTCTATCGTGGGTCTTGGAAGCTCCTCGCAAACTGGTATTATCCTTCCATTCCCGAGTCTATCTCGCTTTTGGTCGGGTATTTTCAGGTTATTTAAAAGAAAATTTTTGTCCTCCTTCCCAAAGTTACTTTACCTGTCTCTTACACTAAAAAATCATGAACAAAGGGAAAGGTAAGTCTCCTTCTCAATCTTCAAAAGGAAAAGCCAAGCAACTCAGTATGCATCAACTCATTCAAACAGTAAGACATCCTGCCACTGTTGTTGAACGTTTGGTTCTTAACAGTGTCATTGAGCCTTTTGGAGTGGACCTCATTCTAAAAGTAATAGGATGGCAAAATATTCTAAATCTTGGTGGTACTTATCAAATAGGGGTGATCCATGACTTCCTTAGTAAATGTCATGTTATTCGTGACGATCTACCATGCATTCAAATTGAATTCTTGCATTACTCCAAGAACATCACTCCCATCACTTTGAGTAATCTTCTATATCTCGAGGTCACTCGCATTCCAGTTACTAGTCAGAATCTAAATGGTCTAGGCGTCTGGGGAGAGGTAACTCGCACACTATGTCAGGGAACTACTATTTCTTAGAACGATGATAATTCCCTTCATATTAATCATCCTGGACCCACTTTCAAAACCCTCCATAGCATTGTTGGGTCAAATGTCTATCCTTGTGATGTGAATGGTAATCATCTTTCTCCCTTTGTGCTGAATGTGTTATATGATGTGTATTAAGAGGTTCAAGTGTGCCTCCCAACGCTTCTTCTTAAGCAACTAATTTGTATCATTCAAGGCAACCATTAGGATACACTAACCTTTCCTGTACTAATCTGTAAACTAGCCCATCATATTGGTATCCGTGCCACATCTGATATAGTTTATCTAGAGATATGGTTTGATAGTGATGCGGCTCAGGTGGCTCAACAGTTGTGTCTCAGTTCAGCCCTTCCCGAGAATAGTTCTCCCTTGTAGTCGGCTACTCCATATGCTCATCCGTTATGTCCACGGGGATCTAATCGAACGCCAATGCTGAGTCCAGAGTCTATCACAAACCGCCAAACTCATCACCTCGAATGTCACCTACTGAATGGTATGACGAGTATGGAGGAGCAACTTTACAACTATGAAAGACGTCTCACCGTAATTGAAGAAAAAGTCGATGCTCTCCAACAAACAAATCAGCAAGTGGTAGACTTGCGCCCACACATGGTGATTCTCGGAGTCGGTAGAAGATGACTGTGCAAATTCTATCACTACGTTTTTTTTTTTTTTTTGGGTACCCATGCATGGGCTTGGTGATTTTTGTTGGGATAACTGTTAAGTTACTGCCAATCCTGGGTAGTATAGATATGTTTTTGGATAATTTTGGTTATGGCTGAGTACAATTCTTATTTTTACTGCCATGATTATGTTTCAAGATCTCCTGGTTTATCCAGTGTCTGATACGGAATGCATGTCATTTTTTGTTTGATTATGCTATTTGCTTACATCACTGCTCTACGTCTATCTGATATGCATACACTGTTTCTGAATATGATGTCTGATTAAACTCTGTTGATCATTATACATCTTTGTATGAATGTTTTACTGAATGAGTGGTTCTCCCAAATACTTTGAAGCTTTAGTCAATAACAACTGCTATATCTTTGTTAAAGACTAACAAAAGGGGGGAGAAAAGTCTAAACACCCTGAGCAGAAGAACAAAAAATTGTATATATGCTTGAATGATGTTGCAGGTGTTAGGGGGAGCAGTTGCATCAAGCGAAGGGGAGTTTACAGTTAGGGGGGAGCAGATACTGGGCTATGTACATGGGTTCAATAGAATTTGTAAAATTGTATAAAATGCATGTACACACAATTTAGGATGTGTTTGTCTAGTGCTCTAGGGTGTTTTGGGATTTTGTCACATATTTGACAAAGGGGGAGATTGAAAGTGCCCTGGTTTATCAATTAGTGTGAGTATTGAGTTAGTTGGACTACAGAACTTGATAGGAAGATCATTTCAAGCGTTTAACTCAACCGGATGTGTGTAAGCTTGCCATAGGTAAATCTAAGCCTCGCATCCATTGTCCCAAATCACCAGGTATACTAAAACCCTTAAAAAATGTTAGAATATCATAGGGTTTTTAGGGTGAGAAAATATTTTCAAAATAAAAGAATTCTCTAAGTTTTCTTGCCTTGTCGATTTTATTGATACACATCTCGATATGATCGACCTATGCTATCGAGTCCTCGATGCTTCATCAATACCATAGAAAAGAGGACTAAATATGTTCAGCAACTTTATATATATCTGGATGGAATTATCGATGTATTGATACACTTATCGATATCATTGATATTCAAATCTCGAGTCTATCGGAAGTGACTCGATAATATCGACAGGCTGAATTCCAGTGCCCCTATTTTTTCTTAAAGATATCATATAAGCATCGATATATCGAAACCACCTCGATACCACTGTAATTCAAACCTCGATGATATCGGTAGGCCTTCGATGATATTGGTCCTGGGCGTCAAGTTCTCCAGTAAAATATTTCAGGGTGATTTATCTATGATGGGGGATCACTCGATAGAATCGATATTCAAATATTGATAATATCGATGTCGTATCAATTGGATCGAATATGGACATAAACTGTCCAGCAAGCTTTATGAAAAATCCTTTTGATTTATCGATGCATCGACAAAGCTATCGATATCATTAACATTCAAATTTTGATGATCTCGAAGGTCCCTCGATCACTCATGAAAACCTGAAATATTTCAAGTCAGGTCTCTCTCATTTTTCAAGTGTCGATGGATCGAACCTCTCATCGATGGAATGAGAGTTCAAAATCTGATGACATCGACAATCGTTTCAATTCATCGACCAGATGGAAAAAGGTTTCAAAAGCATATGAGATTGAGTTCAAGTAATCGAGCGGACCATCGATGCTATCGAGAGTATACGCTCGATGATATTGAACTTGCTTGATGATATCGAACTTTGTTATAAATGTGACCATTTTATATCCGTTGGAACCTTTTGCCTATATAAAGAGGACTTTTCTACTGTTGTTGTGAGAGAAAGAAGAGAGAGCTTTTGAGTATTTAACCTTAGATCTTATACCCAAAGCCCTTTTTCTCAAGGGAGTTCATCCTCCAATCCACCTTCACCATTAATTTTCAATAGAGTGGATTGGGGAATGAACTTCCGCATTCAAGGATCCTCCAGCTACTACCTTCATGGAAAATCATGAAGCTGGGATGCCTTGAATGCATAGATGACTGAAATCGCTCTATCTTCCTTATAGGAAAATCTTTTAAGAGTAGGATTTCATCATAACCTTAACCCAACCCGTGACCATACATTTATACATCTTTTGAGTTGCGGATCAAGGAGACCGAAGACTCTTCATCAACAAAGGAGGAGATCTTCGTCAACATGCCTAATGAGACTCATCCGCTTATTTGTAAGTATTTAGAGTCCAGAGGACACTGTGATAATTCCTTTTTAGGATTAGGTCTTAGGTGTTTCTCACCCTTTCAAGCCCTCGTTGGAGGCCTCCGGTGGGAGTGTATGTAACGCCCTGAAAATCAGGGGTCGAACAAAGCTCAGCTCCCAAGTTCCAACGCACCACTTATGCAACATAAATAATGATGATTATGATGAGAGCATTGAAACATGAATGGGATTATACCAAAATAGCATATCATACTCCAGAGATGGTTAAATTGCAAGCGGAAGACTGTGATAAATGTATAAAATATATAAACTATGGTAAGTCTCTAGAGTGTGATGATGATACCAGGTTAATGAATGACAAGTACAATTCTAAAATATACAAAATTATGTAAGGTCATCTTGTCGACATCCCTGTAACCCCGTCGATCAAGACACGGCTCACATGAAGCCGCAAAAAATAGCATAAACAAGAAAGCATCCTTGTTGTCGCAAAGGTCCGACTCCACCTCACAAGCATCACCATCACCTGTAGCTACAATAGGATCTGGTTGATGTGCACAACACCATCCCATAACGTGGGAGTGAGTAGCTAACTCAATGGAACAATAAAGCATAGGTTAACATGTTACCAATTCAGTTAAGCAGTAATAATAAAGCAGTACAGTCAAACAATCCAAACTACTCTTATTAATGCAAGGATGAAATGTAGTCATGATGTATGCCCTTGCCAAATCACCCTCATGTGACACCATCTTATGTCCGTGGCATGCGTTCATCCCTCAGTGCTCTACATCTTCCAGGCACATGTAGTGCTATGTTATGAGCATGATTACCGAGTTATTATTAGTCTTTTTCATACAGTAGTATTGGAAAACTAAGGTTCCTCCCTTATATCATTCCCAAACAATGATCCATTTTAGGGTCGTCAGTCTTAGATAATCTCATACGATGGTGCAGTTCTAGGTCGCTGCAAAGGGCTGTCAGGGCTGTTACACGCACTTGTTGCACCGCTCCCCCATCACCTTATCAATACAGGCCTAGTTTATACTCTGTTCTATGGGAAGACTCGTTGCCTCACTGCAGATTTAGAGTATGCTCGAGGTCACTACACCGGGCACGGTCAGGGCTGTTGCAAGCACTGGTTACACCACTCCCCCATCACCCATCAAAACAGTGTAGACCGACAGCTTGAATACAGTGCCCCATACCACCATATTCGGCTCATGAGTCTGGGTTGCTTACTGGTTACTACGGTGAGGCTTATGGCCCCAGCGTAGGCCGACAGCTCGACCACGGTGTCCCATACCACCATGCCCGGCTCATAAGTCTTAGCGGATCGAGGTACCAAGGTTAACGGGGCTGCATTGGTAAGTTTGGTACCTTAGGTTCAAGCAATGACGTCCAAACATGGTGAACATACATTAGATAGATCAGGTCATCAACTAGCATGAGCGCACAACCAGCTGAATGACATGAAGTGTATAAGCACTCTGTGTGGCCTAACCACTGCCGACAACCGACGTGCGGCTCAGGTTCGTCAAACACATCCTTCATGGCAAATGAATCTTAGCCACGAACTCAAAGCCTGTTACCGATTGCCGGGACTATACAATAGCCCCAATCACATTCAATTATGGATAAGTAAAGCAGTAATGGATCAAGATTTCAAATCATACAATCAAAGTCTGATATTGTCCGCTTAGGACTGCCAGGGCTGTTGCACGCACTCGTTACACCACTCCCCCATCACCCTTCACGGCTTCATTTTTGCAGTTTATGGAATACAACTTAAACATGAATTTAATCATATGCATTACATAGATAAATGTGCATTATAATATATGGTACAGGGAGGAAAGCATACTCATAGTTAAAGGAGTTGAGAATCATATCTCAACACCCATATACTACTTACTCATTCAGACAATTTTACAAACACTTAGACTACACGTTATAACATACATGACGTAGGTTGATCACATAGGTATTAGGCCAAATCCTTTCACTAGCGAGCTGCCCCATTTATAACACGCGTGCACCACGACGGATAGTCATGTCAAGCATGAATCTAAATTTCATATTCATTCAGTCATTTCCATAAACACTTGGGCTACACACTTTAACATATATAGTGTATATTGGTCGTGGCATAATTTAGGGAAAGTCTTTTCTCTAGGGAGTTGTCGCATACATACAAGCATATAATTATGACAAATAATCATGTTAAGCACAAATCCGTATTTCATACGTATATGGTATTTTCTACAAATATGAGGAATACAGTATATTCAACATAGTTAACGTATATCTGAAAAATGAAATAGACAGCACTTTGTACATGTACAATAGCATCCACGTCAGTAATAAATCATTAACTGACATTGAAAGCCTTGAAAACCATAACCTATATGTCTAAAGTCTGCACCTTTTGTCGGTAGACGCGAAATGAAAACAGTTTTAACACAACGCCTTTGTCTACGGCACAATGACAACCTATAACTGGAAATAGGTTAGCTATTCCACCTTTTATTCTAGTTGAATCTCCAAAATAGGTTAGGGTTAGGATTTCTTACCTAAGAACGAAGCTGGAATCACCGGGATAATGATTGAAAAGTGATGGTAAGCACGTAGATCGGCAGGGTAGAATAACAGAAAGATTCTCTCACAACTCTCACACTTTCTCTCTCTTTCTTCTCTTCTCTCTTAGGGTTTCTCTCAAATTCGTATGGGCTGAATGAGAGAGGGTTTAAGGTCCTTATATAGGCCTAAAACTCTCCAAAATAGACTCAGGATCAAGGTATACTTAGGTTATGTCCAAAGTGGGTCTGTTCCATCTCAACGGAGCACTTTTGGAGCCCCCCCTTGAGCCAAAGGTCAAACTTTAGTTCACTGACTATGGATCTAGGTCGAGTTAAGTTTTCATTCTAATCGGATTTCCAGATCACACGTGACGGACCAGTTTCAGTTCAACGGTCACGGAATCTCGATCAAGGTTATAAGTACACAGACATGTATGGGAAATGTTTCCTGATCCGAGGGCATATTTGGGTCAGATTTCGATGGTCTGATTGGTTATATTTGGCCCGCAAACATCAAGTCTCAGATTACTTAAATTTAATTTAATTTCTAAAGAAACCCAGGCTTTCTCACACTCCTCGCTCCGGGCTCAAGTGAATAACCTTGGGACACTATCTGGATTTGACTTCTGAAATGGTTGTCAGGCCAAGCAAGGTGGTCCTAATTTTATAACCACGTATTATTTGGACTTTCGATGTGGGGTACAGATCTGATACGAAGTTTCGTGATGCTCCCGAGAGCAACTGGGTAATGAGATTGATCCTAGAGTTTAGGGTAACCTAGCGTCACTGATTCTACAAGTTTTGGGTCTTGCAGATCAGATTTAAAGTGATTAGTGCGGATTTCGTATGTGATCTAGTTTAGTACTTAGTTAACTTTGTCTAATTTCTAAAGGATTTAGTCCTGTAAGATTTCTGTCTGAGGTGGTACTTGGGTCTTTGTAGTTTGTATATAAAGTGATCCAAGTTATTAATACATAACTGAATCACGCCCTAGTTACAACAGAAAAAGGTCCTAAGGCAGGAGAGACTAATGATCCAAATAACCAATTCGTTTTGTGGGGTTCCATAAGGGTAACGGTTAAAAGCCCATTTTATTTATGTATTTACTATTTATAGCAATTTGTAGTTTAAGTATTGTTCTTCATCACCTAAACTTTAAGATTAGTGTCTAATGTGTAAGTACTTAGAAAGATTTAAAGAACGAGGTGGTGAAAGGTGAGATTTGTGAAGGGGTTAAAAAAAAGCAATTTTAGACTTTGGAATTGAGTTTTGACAAGTTAAAGAGGTGTTAGGATTGACCTTGTTGCCTAAGGACGACTATCTCCAGGTTAACAAAAATCTGGGATGTTACAGTGTACGTGGTGGGTGCGTTGTGTGGACCCTTGCTCTATGGAGCGTGTAAACATTTAGTTGAAGGTGAACCAGTCAAAACCTTAAGTTTGAGGTAAACCATGTGAAACCTCGGGTTTGGGGTAAACCGCGTAAAACCTCTGTTAGGGTCTTATAGAAGATCCTTGGCTAGTGTGCCTAAAAGTGGGTGCGTTGTGTTGACCCTTGCTCGTGAGAGTATAAACAGTCAACCTCAGTGTAGGTTGTAAAGGTTGAAGGTGAACCTAATTTAAAACCTTAGGTTTGAGGTGAACTGCTATGAAACTTCCTTAGTGAAATTCGGTACACTTAAGGGCTGATTGCGTCTGCCGGGAGTGGAGTAGACTAATGTCGAACTAATATAAAAATGACTGTATTTGAGATTGTCACTCTTCTGCTTGTATAATTTACTTTAATATTTTCATATCTAAATATCTGATATCACACCTCACACATATACACAGTCATATCCATCGTAAACTAGTTTACATATCATTCACTTCTCAAATAGTTGGTGATTGGATGCTCTACCGAGCTTGGAAGCCAGTAGAGTTACTTTTGAGTAATCCTAATATATGCTTGTTGATTATGATTAGTGTAATAGGATTTTAAATAAATCATAAAACCTTTAAGAGTCCTATTCACCCCCTCTAGGACATATTGGCATATACTTCAACTAAGCGGTCTCCACTGCTATTTTACCGCCCGGTAAGGGCTCGGGCCAGGGTCAAGCGTGTGGGCTTATTTAATATACTGGTTCATTCGAAAGTCCCCCTTTTTTGGGGTTTTGGGGTTAAGATAGGTCAGCTTAGGTTTGGGTAAAGGGTTCTGTTCATAGGTGGGGGCTGTATGTGGATTGAACGGTTTGGATTTGGATTTTAGGTTGCGGATTGGAAGTTTGAGATTTTGGATCAGGGTTTTAGGTTAGGTTTAAGCTGGGATCAGGATTTAATCATGATTCCCGAACTGTCTTAACCTTCTCTAAATGCTTGCCTGAGTGGGGTGTCCACAAATACCCCTCTTTGACCAAGGTTACAAGTAACCGAGCGCCAAAGCGAGTAGACACCCCACTCTTCTGGTCAGAAAGGATAGTGATCTGAATCTGTTGCCTGTCATTGTATCATTGTCAGCTGATTGTAAAGAAGATGACTTGCACATATCACGAGGGCTGAGGAAAACGTTGTGATTGTCCCCTTCGCATTTGTCGCGACTTTACGGGTCACCAATCACAACCTTTTCACGTCTGATTTTTAATAACATTGGAGGGTAAGTCTGAAAAGTAGGGCCTCTGTGTGTTGGTGCGGCTTTACGAGGATTTCCGTACTGTTAGGTTTGTCGTTCATTTGCTACTTAATCACCCTAGGAGTATTCGATCCATTTGATAATCAAAGTGGTTAGCTGCCCTGCACGTTGATGCGGCCTTACGGAGAACTCACTACGCCAACTTAGACTCAATCAAATTTTGCGAACATTCCGGACTAGGTATGTGCAGCTAATCCTTTGCCATGCAGTCTGTTGATTCTGATACTTTGGTTATAATGGATTATTGTCACTTTGAGTTTGATTATTCTTTCCAGAGATTGATCCAATGATTTTTACTAGCATCCGTACGATTGTCCAGATATAGAGATCGGGCCAATTATACATGTATCATGTATGGATTCGATCATGCTCTAGGGAAACAGGGAGAAATCGAATCTTATTTAGCTATTTGCACTGATTGCAACTGGAGAATATGGAAGATTCCTTAATGTACTGTGCGCCGCGTGTGTTTTTTGAAAGTTTTTGTTTGAAATATAATATCTTTGGAACTAAACTCCTTGGAGATTTTATTTGAAGATATTTTTAAATTTTTGAAAAAATATCCGTTTGATCTTGCGGGAGAGCGTCGTTGTTCTACTTTTTTTGTACGGTCTGGATCGAATAGCCAGATGGCCTCCACTAATGAATTAATGGGGAAATTGGGGAACATGGGCCTGATTTGGACATGTGGGCCTAGGACCATGAGCCTTGAAATAGGGCTTGTGAAGTGGGCCTTGCTTTGGATATGTGGGCCTAGGAAATGGTTTTTAAAACATGGGCTTTGAACCACGGGCCTTTAAACAATGGGCTTGGTGGGCTTTTGATATGTGGGCCTTGTGGACTTTGAACTTGTGAGCCTTGTGGATTTTGAAATGTGGGCCTCTAGGGCTTTGAACTTATGGGCCATATGAGCTTTGAGATGTGACATTTGGGGCTTTGAACTTATGGGCCTTGTGGGTTTTGAAATGTGGGCCTCTAGGGCTTTGAACTTGTGGGCCTTGTGAATCCCTGACTTTGTTGGCTACTTGTCCTGTATATACATGTATGTTTTTATTTTTGTTCTTATAAAGGAAGGAAAACAGTGTACATAAAGACTTTTTGAAAGGAATGAAAATTTTTGTTTGTGCTAAATTTGTTGGTATTTGCTTATGTTTGGATTTGTGCTTGGATGGTGGAATCAGAACATTGAACTTAGACCATGTTGAATTCGGTATTCTGAGTTATTTACTAGGGATCCTGATTCTCTGAGAGTAGCACATACTAGGATCATGCCCCTTGGATTTGGGTAGAGTCTAACAGAATTCTGATCCGGGACTTATCTTTTCCTTGTGCTTCTTCACTTTGCTTGTTTCCTTGGCTTCTCATGTTCTTGCACTTTTTATTTTTTTTTTCTAGTCATTTTTGCCTGTAAGGCCTTTTCAGGTTTTCACCATGACTGGCTTTCTCGTCATTTTTGTCCATGGTGTCCTTTCAGATTTTCACCATGTCCCGAGTTTTTGCTCTTACCTGCCCCTTGGCAGCTGCGTGCTTTTTTTTTTTTTTTTACCCTTGGTACCTTTTTAGGTTTTCAACAAGTTCGCTACATGCCCGTTGTTTTTACTCGCGGTGCCCTTTCAGGTTTTCACCTCACCCGTTTTGCTTAGGCACGTTACTTTTCTTTTGATTTCTATTTTTCTTGTATAGAGGCGGGTGGCTAGACTCCATTCATTGCTGACTGACTGGTGAACTGCCTGACTTTGTTTACAATCACAATCATGAAGCTGTTGACATTGGGTTAAACTATCTTGAGGGGAAATGGGTTGGTGACTTGTGTTCTCACTCATTAGGTTCGACACTTCTTTTCTTTTCTTTTTTTTGGACTGCGCGCTTTATTCGTCCATTTTTTAAAACTTTTTTATAAACCCTTTATTTTTTTTGGAACAGTTATTGGAAGGAAGGAATGATGATGGAATGTACCTCAAGATGTTAACCTCTTGTCGTTTGACTTTACCTTTACGATTATGGGTGTTGACATAGTCAGGTAGGATTACCCATGATAAATATTTACGTTGTTGGCGTTGATGGGCTCTGGAAGATCTTTGCCCCTAATAATGGTGAAACGAAGGGCACCTCCCAAAAGAACCTCACGGATGATCAACGGACAATCTTAGGATGGCCTTGAGTTGTCCCTTGGATCCAGTAGGTGCAATGATAAGATCTGCATGATTACCATATTGCTAACCTTTCTTTCAGACTTGCTTGTTGTTGGTCTTAGCTATCATCATGTGTTTTATGTTAGCGAGATGTATTTGGTTGCATCGAGCTTACCACCAATCCTTTTCCTTGACTTCTTTTTCATTCGTACCGATGATGTAGGATGTTGTCGCCGCCCGCTTTTGTCTGACACAAGAATATACTCGTGACCATTAGATGCCTTTGGGTTCATTCTTTCGATGATGTCCACACCCCATAACGAAGAAGGGCTAGAGTGTTGTCAAGTTATAAAGACTCGAAGCATGCACATGGATCCGTTATGTAAGCTTTGAATATTTGAATGCATTTCCTGACATGCTGTAATAACTTATCTTCATCATTCATCAGTAGGACTCCATCGTAGACTTTAGGCATGATCTTGACAGCTTTGCTTGATGGGCTTGACTTCAGGCTTCATAGCAGATGGTGTATGATTAGCTCTTCATTCGATCTGAGTAAGGCTCCATAGGAGAACCCAGTTAGATAGCCCCGGGCCTCAGGAATTCTGTCATTGTCTACTTGTATTAAGGAGGCGAGGATCTCTTAATGTGTACTGTTCTATGGAGCTTAAGGGATCCTAAGTACATAATTTCAAAATCAACCGTGATGACATTGGCCTTTGTTTTGAGCTTTCTAAGGGAATCCTCTAGCTTGAGAGTTGAATCATCATTATCCCCATCCTGGGCTTCATCTAAATCCATGAGTTTGAAGTCTTAACTCTAGATCGAAATCATGTGAGTCGACTTTAAACTCGGGTGTTGTAATAGACGCATTTGACACACTATTGCTTGTGAGTTTTAAAAGATTTTTTTTGTGTTTGAGAAATTTCTGAATTTTTTTTTTTTTTTTAAAGATTTTGACAAGTATTTGAATTTTTTGGTATTTCGAAAATATCTAGTGTTTTTAGCTTATGAGAATTTTCTAATTTTTTTTTGACAAGTATATGATTTTTTTGGTGTTTTGGAAATATCCAATGTTTTTGGCTTTTTGAGAATTTTCTGACTTTTTTTTTTAGGAAGACGGCGATGTGAACCAAGGATTGCCTGATTCGTCTTGGGGAGCGAAACACTATTTTCTTTTATTATGCCGTCTTGGGGATTACGAACCAGCTATTGCCCTACACTCCTTCCCCTTAGGAGGCAGGGCCAAACAGATTAGTAGTTAGGCCCCATTATCGTGCCTAATTGTCATGATGAGTTTGGGATTGAGCTCTGAGTTAGTGTTAGATGTCACTTTCCTCAGCTCATCCACAATGCATTGTGACTCTTTAGATTTTTCCAGCTCAGGTGAGATCTAGACTGTGGTCCAATCAATCAGGGGCAATTCTTGCCCCTTGCCTGAGTCATTTTTAAATAGCTCAATTAGACTCATTTCGCTCATTTGATCCTCCACGATGGATTTCGGCCTGCCAACCGAACAGGTGATCCCTTCTCTGATGGATTTAATTGATGTGTGGATGAAGGGATCGTCCTCATCTTGCCGACTTTACCCTCCTTCGATCCATTTGTGCTTTGGTATCTCACCCATAGGAGGCTGATATCCCAGTCCTGTCATGCCTACATTTTCTTGATATTCGAGTTGATAATAAAAATGTTGGTGCTCGACTGAAGGGAAGACATAGTTTGATCCGATAGGACATGCAAGAGGCATGCAATTCATAGTCTCGAACTCAAGACTATGGTATGGGATATCCTCATCGAAGCATTGTATGTCTATGATCAGGATATCTAGCTCTTGACGGTTGGCTACTTTTATCAAAAAGGTTTTTTCGGGATCGTCCGGAATGGCTAGTGCCTTGTCTCTAAACATGTACTTGGCCTTTCGGTGAAGAGCCGAAGAGAGAGCCTTGACTCTATGGATCCAAGACCGATCAGGGAGGAGATGAAATGAAGCTTTGATATCAAAGACCTGAAAAGTGATGGTTGATGCTTTGGGGCTAATCAAGATCTCGACATTAATCTCTTCCTCAACCTTTCTGCTAGAGGCGGGAACCACTCACCATAGACTCTTCTCTTGAAGGATTGAAAACTGAGTGGAGCTAGGCAAATCCCTTTGAGTAGTAAAATGTCATTCCTGGAAAGTTACCGTATGATTGAAGTTGGGCCCTAATTTTGTTAGGGCATACGGTATGTTGATTGAGGAAGGGGCATTTTCTTAGAGCGTTACAGTTGGAACAAGGGTCGGATAGGCAGATGGTGCCCCTTGAGAGACAAAGGATGTATGGATTGGATTGATTGGATGTGTCTCTGAGGGTACGGAGATTAGACCGGCTAGAGATGCCCCTTATATACTTAAGGATGAAGAGATTGGACTAGCTGGGTGTGCCCCTTGCATCTTTGGAAGTATTGGTATTGAGTTGGTGGCGATTGCATGAACGGATTGAACTGGATAACAAGACGATTCTCCCTGAATGATATTAGTGGCAGGGGTGCCCAATAAGGTGGGGTTTACTTGATACAGTGGCAGGGGATTTTGGAGGGTGTAATTGGTGGTCGCAACAGGAGAAGAGGTAACCACGATCGTTTGGTTGTTAATTATATCTTGGACTGCATGCTTCAGGGTGAAACAATGGTCTGTTGTGTGGCCTCAAGATTGGTGATATGCATAGTATTCATTCTCATTATAGTTTGGCAGAAGAGGGTTTGGTGGGGACCTAGGCAGTAGCGGAGTAAGTATTTACCTTTGGACTAGCATGACTGGTATCTCACTGTAAGTTTGGACTATCGGTGTAAACTACTTAAGTTCCCTGGTCATCCTCATCTGCCGACCATGATTAGGGTACTGAGGAATCTCCCTTTGCTATTGTTGTTGCCAGTGTACCTCTTGAGGAGCAAATTGAGCACCTTAGGTAAAGGCGACAAGATTATCTTCTACTTTTGGATGGAGGTCAAGAACACTTCTGTTATCATTCTCATATCCAGTAGACTTCCTTCTAATATCCATTATACTGGGGAGACCTGATGAGGCCACTAAGAGGAGATCGTCCCAACCCTTATTCCATATTTGACTTGTTTCCCATCACGGATGAGTTGGGTAAAGTTGGTATATGGATAGGAGACCAGGTATCCAGAGATACTCGGGTTTGCCAAGTGGATGATCATGCAGATTTGCTCCTTGTCCTCAATGAGTGTTTTCATTCTAGCGGCCATTGCCTGCCATCGTCCAACGTAAGCTGACAATGACTCATCATTCCTCCGCCTTAAGGTAACAACATTCGCCCTTTTGGGTGCTACATTAAGATTGTACACAAAACGATTAATGAAAGATTGTGAAAGTTGTTCCCAAGTTTTCATTCGATGGTAGTTTAATGATGTGTACCAATCTAACGCATCGCCTTTCAAGGATTTTTGAAACAAATGGATAAACACTCCATCATTACCTGCCATAGTATTAAACTCTCTATAGAATGTTCTTAAATGGTCCATAGGACACCCCGTAGCATCATACCTTTTGAATTTTAGTACCTGGAAGTCTTGAGGTAACTTTGCATCGGGAAATGGATAAAAATCTCTGAACTTGGTGGAAGGGAGATCCACCCTTTGCTGCTTCCGTAGCTTCCTCTGTACATCGCATAATTGCTCTCGGAGTTCTGTGAGTTCAAAAGGATCATATGAGCGGGGCTTTACCCCTTGGAATTAACCAGATTCCTACTATGAAGAGGATGTTGGTGATCTTGTGTTGATTCTGTAGGGAAGGGTAGAATGAGATTTGCTGGAGGAGGAAGGGAGGAAACAAAGGGAGGTTATGGGGTTGAACTATTTTGAGCACTAGGCTGTGTTTCCTGTATGTTCGGTATGGCGCCTGGCACTAGGCGAAGCAATAGCTCTTGTAGTACTCGGAAACTTTGGGTTATCTCTTGCATGGTTACATTAGCTTGTGGGTCTGTTGGAACTGCCGAAGGTGTCGGTGACTGTAAACCCCATACTTTCAAGTACTCGGGTGCTACTATAGAGATCTGAATTAGCTTACACATGTGTGAGAACACACTTGACTCACCTGATGCATCATCATCCAATGGTCCCCAATCTATCAATCTCGACAATATGAAACGATCCCATTCAAATATTAAGTCACCTGACCGTTGACTCTTAGGACAGACAAATCTAATCCATATTATATTTATACATTCATAAAATAAATCATATAAGTTACGAATCATAAAATTTATATTACAAAGTATAACGAAAATTTATAATAAATAACAAGTCTCAAGCAATTTAACATTTTAACATAAGACATGCATAGCCATACAAATAATACACAAATAAGATATATAAATCCTTATTCCCTTTTTCACTAATGTTCATATAATTTTTATCCAGACTCTTATTGAGTGGACGAATAAATAGCCATGACCCACAACAACAATTTTAAGAAAAATAAAATAAGAAACTGACAATATATATATATATATATATATATATATATGAAATGATAGAAATGATAATGAAATGATAATATCCAATATGTGGAATACATATCAGGTCATCTATCCCCTAATTCAGCCTCTGTTTCTCTAACTAAGCGGTCCCTAGACCATTTTAACCACTAACATTCAAGGTTAGAAAGATCCAACCATTAGATTAACGGAAAACCCACAAATACAATCTAAATTGAGCCATGGGACCCACTTAAGCTTTGGATCCACCTCATATCTGGTCAAATGACCTTAATTAGGCCCTTAAACTAGATGATAGGTGTGGATTTCATTAAAACATCATATGGGCCCCACTATTAGGCCACTAGGTACACCAACAGGTGTGCTCCCGCAGAGCACCAAGCCATGAGCTCGGTCAAAGCGGGTTAACCCGCTATTTCCTTAAGAAAGGAGAGATTTCTCTCTCCTTGCCCTAGACAACCGATGGACAAGTGTCCGTTTTGTTTGATCCGTGGCCCACCCACGCTGCACGGATGGAAGATCCAAATTGTCCATCATGTCCAGGGCATGGCCTCAACTAAAACCCAGTGACTCCCATGTGTTGGAGCATCCACACAAGTGCTCGAATCTTGCTGCAAGAAGGTCCTGTAAACACACCACTTTATAAAGACGGAAATTGTTTCCGTGCACCATGCTAGCAATCCACGTGAGCTCCATCTCCTTCAATCCCAACCTTCCCTTTAGGTGAGATCTCAGCCGTTCGTTTGTTTAGGGCATTCCAAATGAAACCAGGGCCGATTTCGATTCTTACCAACGGTTTTAAGAGTTGGTTTCCACCAGATTTAATCTGGGATGCTCGTTGAAGATCCAACGGCCTAGGAAAGTTAGGTTTTCCTACAAGATGAGGAGAAAACATCTCTTCTTAGCAACCACACCTTGTCTCCTCTTCCCACAACTACTTGAGAAGGAAAACGGCTAAAACTTTCAAAATCTGAACCCATTGCCCAAACATCCATGGAGCTCCATTTTCCTACTTCTCCAAGCTTCTTAGGACATGCCAAAGCCCCCTAGAAACTTTGTATTTGAGGAATATCACTCCAGCAAGGATCTGCCATTAACGGCAGATCATCTTCCTCGACAAGAAACTCGCCGAATCAGCCCGGTAGTTGGGTTGTTGTGAGAGATAAAAGGAGAAGGTGGGAAGGGCAGTGAATAGAATGGAGGAAGGATGTGAGAGAGAGAGAGAGAGAGTTAGAGGAGAAGCAACGGCTGCTGCTATCTTAGGTGTTGCACTGTTTGGTGGCAGGGGCTCGAACCAAGTAGAGTTGGACCGAGTCAGGCCAAGTCTACTAGGCTTGGGCCGTGTTTAAGTTGAGTCCAGGGTCGCTGGATCTCCAGTAGAGAGGAGGTGAAGAATGAAACAGAGAGAGGAGGAGGAGAGTCAGTTTAAGCCGGGCTGCACTACACCACTGCATCAGGCAGACCGAATCGAGCTAAGTCGGGATTGAGTCAGGACTGAGTTGGGCCGGTTCTAGTCAGGTGGGGCCTAGTTCGAGTACTGCTAGGATTTTCTAGTAGCAAAAGAAAAGAGATGAAAGGATAAAAGGAAAGAAAAGAAAGAAACGAAGAAGGAAAGAGAGGGTGCGTGTTACACCAACTCGAATCGAGCCGAGTTTGACTCACTAAGGGGTTGGGTTCGAGTACAGGTCGAGCCAGCTAGGTTGAGTTGGTTTGGGTCTGCTCCAGACCTCACCAGAGTCCTAACAGATGGGAGAGAATAGAAAGGAGAAGAAGAAGAAGAAGAAGGAAAGCAAGGAGGTTGAGTTATGGTTACTGTCGAGTCAACTCGGTTGAGGCTGAGTTCGGTTGAGTTAAGTTAGACCTGGTTTGGTCTGGGTTAGCCTAGGCAAGAAAAGAAAAGAAAAAAAATAAGGAGGAAGGAGAAGGATGAAGAAAGCAAGGAGAAGGAAGGTAGGAGGGGCAATGGGACTTTGATTCGCTGAGTCAACTCGGCTGAGTCAAATCATCAAGTCAGGCTTTCGAATCGTAAGTTAACCCTCTATTTTCAAATCAGATTATTTTGAAATTACCATTAGTTCCATTTCCATATTGTACCAATTATTAAGCATGAATAGCCTTTAGTAAATTATCCATATCGATATTAATTAGTACATATAAAAGCTATCGTCATTAAATATTAGTGTTTTATTTTGTCAAGTATTAAATATTATTATTAGACCATACTATGTATTTTCATCACAATGAGTATTAGTATCGCATTAGCTAATGTTAAATATATTATTAAGATTGATGGTTGTTTTGAAATCATTAGTATTATCGACTATACATCATTGGCCGTTATTGGATTACTATTTTTAATTAGTAATGTTATTAATATGTTTATTACATCTATTAGAAATTAAATCTTAAAATTTATCCTAGACCTAAACTCTAGAATAAAAATCCTAAACCTAAGTGATCTAAACTCTAAGTCAATACCCTAAACATAGATAGTGTATTAAGTTTGACCTAATGGTAGAATTTCATAATTCATGGTAGATCATACTATCTATTATCATAACTAGATTCATTAATGATAATTATTAATATTATCATTAGAGAATATCATCATTTTCATTTTGGGATTAGTATAATCCTTGTTAATATAATTATTAGTATTTTCCCTTATTACACTATTGTTAGTAAAGATTCTAATACTATTACTTGTATTATTTAAGATGTTACCAGTCATTATAAGAATATTTGATAATGTCTGTACATTTGAACATGAACTTTTGAACCATCTTTATTAATACGAATGAATTAATACTCCTATCTTGTATATTATTTAGGCCATGGTTCAATAATAATAATATTCATAATAATCTAGGATTTAAATCCTAGAATCTAAGCATTTAACTAAAACCTAGGATGAAACCCTAAAACCTAGGTAATCCAAAACCCTAGTTTAAGACCCTAACCCTAAATAGTGTGTAAGCTTGGATCTAATTGTACAACTTTACGATTGATGGTAGGAATTGATTCTAAGGTAACATGCACTTCGTAGCGATTGTGCGGGTGATTCAAACATAAGGTAATGATTCTTCCCATCGAGCTTTCCATCTTCTCATTAACTTAAGTTATAGTTTTTATTTAAATTCATAATTGATATCTCCCTTTTATAGTCACATGTGTTAGCTGGTGGGAATTGAATTGTTATATTATATGCTTAATGTTTATCCTATATATTTAATTCATACTATTGGATTACTTGTGGACTGCTTTTGAGATTTAAACTGGTACATTAGTGGGAAACCCCCACCTAATAATGTACACCCATACTTGGGATGTAACCTGACTGGTTGTGATTTAAATGAACTTTTGTCTCAGTGGTTATCTATAATTGGCCACTAGTCGATGGGTTCCATTAAACATCATAAGATGGTAGTCTCATGGGCCGGGGATGGTGGTCATGGGACACTATGCCCGAGCCGTTGGCATACGTTGGGTTATGTGCTCCCCTTAGTGACCGTGAGCTTATTTAAATTGGCTGGTTGCAATTGGACTAATAATGGGTTGGATAATCATGCATACATTGCACAGACTGACATTTATTGCTATCGTATGTGATGTACGTATTGTTCCGACTGAATGATGTGTCCCGGGTTCAATGATTGCATGGGTGATGTACGTATTGTTCTGACTAGATGATGTGTCATGGGTTCAATGATTGCATGGGTGATGTACATATTGTTCCAATTAGATGATGTGTCCCAGGTTCAATGATTGTATGGGTGATGTACGTATTGTTTCGAATGGATGATGTGTCCCGAGTTCAATGACAAGCCCACTGTCTGCACGGATGAGCATCCTGGGGGTGAAGATTGCATTCCATACATCCATGCACTTAATAAGACTGCATCTACCATGTTTTGGATTTATCTAGATATTTTATACTATTTCTTACCTAATGCAGCGGTGTGTAATCTTGAGGAGAGTTCACACTGAGTTGGCCACTCATCCATTAAATAAATATAACCGTATAGGAAGCATAGGTGGGTTAAGTGATTTTCAAGTTCGGGCTGATAAGGAGCCGGGTTCAAGTGCCAGAGTTGCATGACTGTATTTACCTTGAGAAGCTGAGGGGTCTTACGGCTCAAATTTACATGCATTCTACTATTTCTTATGTATTGTATTATGTAATTCTTATATTTATTATTTTTGGAGACATTGGTTTGTATAAGTCATTATGGGCAACCACTTGTATATTCTCAATGAAATTCGAAATTTTCCTTTATGCTTACTTGTTCATTTTACACTCATTTTCTTACTCAGATGAAAGATAAAAGAAAAATATATACTCAACTTTGACCATCTTTTAAGGTTAACACTAGGGTTTTTGGGAAAAGAGTTGTGTACTCGGGTCCCAAAAAGTCAGGGCATTACAGTGACGGTGCTGGTACGATGCCGATGCCTTAGGAGCTGGCAGATCTACCGGCACTTCTTCATGGGTAGTCATAGCTGCATGGGATCGAGTAGTTATGGCTAGGATTGATGCCCAAATAAGTGTAAGCCAAAGATTGATGTATTTATTTTTTGTATGAATGATGACGTCCCTTGAGATTAAAGTACCACACACTTTCGAGTCGGGTCTCGGCTAGTGATAGCTAGAAGATCCCTAGTGGAGTCGTCACTTTGTAGACATTGAAAATCGGCACCCACGCTGGTTTATATGTTATGTATTAATGGTGGGGGTGATCAGGCTGATTTGTGAATGTTGGAGTCGCCACTAGCCAATTAATCTGAGAATCATACAATCGGCTAGAACCCGTGAAATTTGCAAGGTTGGAGAAATCCAAAAACTCTCCTACCTTAGATTGACTCCTGGTCTGCGGTTCAGATTATGGGTAAGGGACCTCGGTTACAAAGAGGGAAGGTGTTAGGCACCCTCTTTGTCCATACAAATGTACGGTCTCTACTTGGTGTGACACAGAAATCTCAAGGGATGAATGATGTGGTTGAAGTAGGATTAGGCACACACGAATTTCTGATGCAGCAAGATCCAAAGTTTTGGTAGGTTATAGAGCATACGGCCAACGGCGTGTCTAGAAGGTGGATGTAATGATGCTTATGCAAAGTGGTAAGAAAATTGGACTGGATCAGTAGGAATTTCTGATGTGACAGAGTCCGATATATGGCAAATCACAGACCATACGTTTATTAGAGATCTAGAGAAGCAGGGGGGTTGAGAAGGAAATAAATTTTATGATGAATGCTTGCATATAAAATGAAAGGATCTTTGGCTTATACTTAGATAGGCTAAGACATGAACCGAACCATGACCAATCCGGGCTAGGCTTAGGATGGTTGGGAAGGTACGGAATAGGCTAAGGGGATAGCTAAAAAATCTGGACTTGGAGGCTTACGAGCTCCTCCTCACTCTCGCTCTCTTCCTCCCTCCCTCTCTCTCTCACTTAGCTTTAGAAAATGAGAAGTTGTTGTTAAATGTGAAGAAGAGAAGGCTATTTATAGCCTTTTCCAATGGCTAAATGGTAATTTTTAGGTTTGAGAGGGGTGAATGTTGATGTGGCAAGTGGTGATTGGTTGAGGAAAGAGAGAGAGACACCATGTGGCGCACTCTCATTGGCTATTGAGGTTGGTAAAATGCTAAAAAAGGTTAGATAGGGGGTGATTTTTGAAGAAAGTTGACTTTCGAGATCTTTGGGCAAATTGTCCCTAGAAATCCACATGCGGTCATGACAGCAATGCACTCTCAGAGTACCGCATGCCGGCAAGAGAATCAAACTATTGCCGGCGATAGTTGGACTACCGCTCGGTAAGGGCTCGGGTCGGGCTCAAGCATGTGGGCTTGTTTGATGCACTGGTTCATCTGATAATCCCCCTTTTTCTACGGTTTTAGGGTTCAGATAGGTGGGCTTAGGTTTCGGTAAAGAGTTCTGGTCAGGGTGTAGGGTATAGGCGGGTGTTGTATATGGATTGAACGGTTTGGATTAGGATTTCAGGTTGCAGATTGGAAGTTTGAGATTTTGGTTTAGGGTTTTGGGTTAGGTTTAAGTTGGGATTATGATTTAATCATGATTCCCAGACGATCTTAGTTGTCTCAAGATGTTTGCTTGGGTGGGGTGTCTACACTAGGATAAGTGCGAATAAGGTTTGTTATTGGCATGCAAGGTGGAAGTCTTATGATCCATAGTTCAAGTGGTAGACTGAGTGAAGGATGCCTCATTTCAACACAGAAGTCTTAGTATAAATTGCCTAGTGGGGGTGGCTAACAGTGAAGTGTGAATTGACAATGGGGTGTACTAACAAACTAACAAAAAAAAAGGTGGAAGTCGTATGACACCAACGTAAGGCAGGTATGCGAGGTCAATTATTGGTGCCCAGTGTGCATGGGTGTCGACGATGCTAGATTTCGAGATTATATAATTGCCATGGTATGATATGACAATATGATGATGATGATGTGGGTACAGACACATGTGATATGACTATGGATATGACTATGGTTGTGGTAACAAATGTGGTAGCATGACATGATGGTGTAGGTCGCATTAGACTTGGAGCATGGTCATGATGCATATGCATATGCATTGCATTACATTGGTTTGTACATTATACCTTACTTATTACATTCATCCTTCATGGCATATTTATCTTACTTACTTGCATGTAGGACATACTATACATACTTGTGTACTTAGTGAGCTTTAAAGCTCATGCCTTCTTTTCCATAACATTTTCATGATAATGCTAGAAATAGTAGTAGATGATGCCTGCCACATGACTTTTAGACACTCTACTTCCGACAAATTTTGATGATAATATACGTTTGTCGAATAGTTACAATGTAAATATAATGTATAGAGAGAACTTGTGCTTTTGCTTTTATTGTAAATGCCAACCTTTATACCCGATATCTATCATCAGATAAATAATTGTCTAAAAAAATTTATGGTCGGGCACCAAGCATGGGACTTGATGTGCGGGCACCGGTTGCCAAACTTGGAGTTTGATGCGGTCGGGTTTGGGGCGCGATACATAAGCCACTTTACTATGCAATATGGAGAAGTTTTCGCTAACCATTACCTTAAACTTCAACTTTTTATAAATTCTTTCATTAGAATGACCATTTCCTGGTACATAATTTGTTAGTGCACTGATTTGCACACTTATTTGTCAATTACGTGAGTCTATGTGTCAATGAGTTGATTGAGCCATTGAAAATTGAAGACTAAAGACACAAGTGGACAAGACACATCAAAGAGCGAAGAATAGGTAAAGTGAAGTGCCTTGGTGACCCTATCCTTATACCCAAAACAAAATAGCCTCTAGATGATTCTAGCCTTAATAGGTAAACTCTTATTTGATCATCCCTCAGTCTTATGAGCTTAATTGGAGCATGATAAGATAGGTTAAAAGGCGAGTAAAGCTGTTGCAGCAGTTTTTGAGTGAAGCTCGATCCCATCGATAGACCGTTGATGTGTCTCAAACGGTGCTTTGATCAATCGAAGCAAAATACTCAATCAATTGAAGGTGGCAGAAAATGTCACACCCCAAACTCGAGAACTAGGCTAAAAAATTTCTAGCCTTCGAATCCGGTGTCGACTACCTCCGTAATACCCCATTCTTGGCTCTCAGCTCCCATATGCTAGGTTCCGATCCAGGGATCCTATAAGGAGGATTTTCAAGATGATTTTTTTAATGAGCATAACCACAAGTGTACCCAACTCACAAAACATCATCACCACATATCCACTTGTATAATCTTTGAGTACAGTGTTGGAAAGGAAATACACGATATAACCAAAACTCAAAAGATCAAGCTTATAGTCCACACTCAATGCTGTTAATACGCCTTAGCATCACCTGTAGCGTAAACAAATGCAAATAAGCTTTCTACGAAGCTTAATAGAGTGTGTGAGTGTGTGTGTGTGTGTGTATGTGTGTGTGTACATGCATGGACAATGCATATTCCAATAATATAGAATCAGAATGTATGAAAGATGATGGAGGGCTAAGCTGTCAAGTCCATGAATGTTGTTAGTCATACCAAGGCTATGCAATGCAAGGCCTATGTGGTTGAATGTCATATGCTAGAGATGTAACACAAACATATTGATCCTCAACTAGTCCACATCAATATAATTCATCATTGGAAACATCACCGAGGTCTAGTACACTCTAACACTAGTTGTTCCTCATCACATGCATGGCCAAGTGAGTGGAAAAGACCTCACTATCCGCCTCACCAGTGATATGCCAATACCCACCCGGTTAGTCAATAGCGGACCTATTTCACGAGGTAGCTAGTTAGACTTAAACTAGCTTACAACACCTATCCTCCAGTGGATAAGGTAATACCCCTTTTCAACTGACCTCGATATAGTGGGAGACACGTCCTACTGGTATTTGGCATTTAGATGCTCATGTTTTCCACTCGGTCTCGAAGTTGAAGCATCCTGTTGGTATCACAAGGGTTTATGAACTTTTACACATGGGCATTTAGAGCACCCAAGTGCTACAATAGATATTTTTTGTTCCAATTTGGCCATCCAAGATATGCTTATAGAGGCCACAACCCCAATGTCGCTAGGGTGTAAAAGTGCTCGTGACATACAGGATATGAAATACATAAATCATACTATCCAAGTCATGCACCAAATCTGCGCATATCGCGCGATCATGTAGGGTGACCCTATCTCATATAGAGTTACTTAAATGTCTCAAGCCGAAAGGCATATACTATGAACAATCGTCACCCACAACAAGCATACAAATGATTTGTATGGGCATATAAATGGGCATGATATTATTACACTAAGTATGTTATTAATGTGCCCTATCAGGCTAAGTAGACTAGCATGTTATCAGACATATCAGGTGATAATCGGCCTTAACTAGTACGTCATATAAAGAGAGTGGGAATCGAGCGGAAGGCCCCACTAGAAATATATAGGTCGATGTGGTGTGGCTCTCATTAGACTAACATCGGCTCCTCATGAAGCCTGCACATCCAAATCTAGTAACTGACTGTAAGGCATGGATAAGATACATATGCCAAGGAGGGGTCCACTAGGAATGACCCTAATGGACACCCACATGTGCGACATGTGTGACACTAGGCTATCAATCTATTGGGTGCATGGCCCACTAATGATATCCCAAAATGATCAGATTATCATCGGCATCACTATAATTACTCCAATAGGATGATCCGCACCATTTGAACATTGTCGATGTAATCGACAGTTATAAATCATTGGTTAGCCACTAGGATGTGATCTTGTTCTTGTGGCTCACCTGAGTCTTGGGATTTCATCATTTCAAGTAAAGTACATGCCTTAATGGATTTAAAACAACCATAGTTTCAACATTACATACGTATACTAATTCAGGATTTTAAAATTGATTTATCAATTAATTTCAAACCCTTGCAATTATATAATGCATTTTAAACTTAAATTATAGGGTTTTTGAATCCAAGATACCAAACATAGCCAAGAGATTCTAGAAATCAAGGAATCCTAAGTCCAAGAGAGCCCCAAATCCAAGGGATCCCAAATCTAAGGGATTTCATATACAGGGGATTCCATAAAAATCAGTTTTCCACCCCCACCATTCCTTGTGGTGCAACCCACCTAAGATCTGGATCGGCCTAAACCTTAGGCCCCTGGCCTAACATTACCCGAAGAAGAGAATGAACGGCATGGATGACATATAAACATCTAGATGGGTCCCACGAGTGAGGTCCATGTGTTTCCAAAATGGGCAGCACTACCCTACTCACTATTCCCCTTGGTGCGGTCCGCTTGATATTTGGACCCAAGGCCTAAAATGATCTATCAAAATAGATGAACGGAGTGGGTAAGTCACATACATCATGGGGTCCACTAGTGGACCCCACTCCATGCCCATGTTGTGCGTCTGCCCGCCCAGGTCACTAGCAGCAGCTGGCGCCCTCATTATTTTATTTTATTTTGGTTTGGATGCACTATCAAAGCAGGCCCACTAGGATGATCTACTTCGACTAGCGTGTAGGCCAACTCAAGCAGGGTCTAATGGGCCCTGATTTTGACTAGTAGGGTCCATGAGTGGGGGACACCCGACCCCATGTCAACATGGCTGACGTGAGGGGTGTGCTCCCAACCCTACCATCACTTGTAGTGTGGTCCACCTGAAGATTGGATCAGCCTTTTTTTTTGTCTCAAGGGCTACAATGATCCGAGAAAACATATATGTGGTGTGGATTAATGCCAGCCCCATGTAGGCAACATCCCTGATGCTTGGGCTCACCTGCCCCTTCTCCGCACATGGTGTGCCCACCTGAGATATAAATCAGCTTCATTTTAGGGCTCGACACCCAAAATGATATGAGGAAGTAGATGGTCGACGTGGATGAAACATATTCATCATGTTGGGGCCCACTAGTGGGCCCACTCAGTGGCCTCCCTAAGAAATCTAGTAACAAGCTGTTGGGCAACGTCTCTAGACGTTGTAACGTCCAACGCCGGGTGCTACTTCCCCCTTCTCTCTCTCTTATGTCTTTAGGGTTGGTGGATTTCACCTAGACAAATCCACTCCATCCATTAGATTGACCAAATCATGATGTGGCTAAGGAGCTTTGGATCAAAACGATCTTGGCATTTTTCACCATCCAAAACTATGTACACCTAACAACATGTTGGATTAGAAAATAAACATCACAGTGGGACATACAAGATGGTTCATGCTGTGATAGCATGCAGGGCATGCTCTCAAACAACGTAACCTACTTGTAGGCCCCACAACACCATAAATAAAAGAAAATGAGGAAAGAAAGGAAATGAAAGAAAAATAGCAAAAGAGATTCGGCCATCGGGGTTGCCCCCCGCCACAATGGGGTCCACTATATACTCCATACATGATCAAGGTCGGTCCCACCCTTATGGGCCCACCAAAATGGAAAGCTCACAAAGAAATGGAGGGTTTTGATCCTCCCATGCACTCACAACGACGGATAAATGGTTGAATTGATTTGGATCAGTGATTGGACGGTCCACTGTTGAAACTCAAATATTGCATATTTAACCATTCAATCACTTTAGTTTTCCTGCCATTTAAGTGTTAATTCGATTTAATCATATACATTTTTGTCATGCCAGGTGGTTTTGGACTTAAAGATGAATATACACTTAAAAGGATGGATTTAGAGCTCAAAAGAAGATAACGAAGAATTAGAGAATTAAAGGTTTTTAATGAAGAATTCACATGCCAAAGATCAAAGGAAATCAAGTGAGGAATGAATACAATCAAAGATTTAAAGCGAAGAAAATGAATTCTAAAAATTTACCAGAAATGTCACGCCCTAAACTCGGAAACCGGGCTCACAAAATTCCTGATTGCCGAATCCGGTGCCGATAGCCTTCGTAGTATCCCATTCTTGACTTCGAGAGCCCATACGCTAGATTTCCAATCCTGGGATCCTACAAGGAGGATTTTCAATGTACATTTATCTCGTAAGAAGCATAACCACAAGTTTACCCAAATCACAAAGGCAACATCATCATCACATATCCACTAATATAAATATTTGAATTCAGTGCTGAAAGGGAGATACATGTATTTAAAATCAAAGCTCCAGAAGACAGCTTCACACTCTAAGCTCCACGCTGCAGCAACCTAACACCACTTGCATACATCTATCGTGTATAAGCTTATAGAAAGTTTAGAGGGTGGTGTAAGTGTGTGTGCAAGATAAGTGCCAAGTATGTAATATTAGAGCAATGCGAAAATATGTCGGTAAGTCCATAAATATCATTAGCCTTATCCTGGCTATGTGATGTAAAAATATAATAAGCTAATATCGTATACTGAGGATGTAATGTAGGTCAGTTATGCAATGCGAAGACATAGTAAGCCAAATATCATATATTGAGGATGCAATGCAATATGCAAATTCTGATGATTCCATTTATATTGTTAACCTCATCTAGGCCATATAAATGTAGAAACATAGCAACCCAAAATGTCATATACTGCAGATGTAATGTAATATGTGGTGCGAATGAAATGACCAAGCTGAAGTGTGAAGTTGGGATGATAGTACATAATATCGCAGGCTATGGTGTCCATCACAAGGGACTTCTATCCAAAATAGTCTCATACCTAAATTTTGATAGCTAGATTCAATGTGGTAAACTCCTGATCTTAGGTTAGTTGTGCGCCCCAATCGAAATCCTGGCTATTACGAAGGTACACAACAATTAGTTGTGTACCACCGGCCCGAGTGGATAGTGAATGAATGAATGAATGAATAAAGTGTTGAGAATGCAACTCCTGCTCAATAAGTCAATATATCAGTACTGTACATCTCTGGGATCATCATCGGGTTCTAGTACACTCCACACTGAATGTCACTTCCCTAGCCGCACCTAGTGAGTGAAAGAGACCACACTATCCACCTACCAGCAGTATACCAGTGCCTACACAGCTTGTCGATAGTTGACCCATTTGTGAGCTAGTTAAACTCAGCCGAGCTTACAGCCCCCTCACTCGGGTGGATAAGGCCATACCCCCTTCTAACTGACCATGACACAGTGGGAGATGTGGCCTACTGGTATTCGGCACTCGTGCGCTCATGTATCCACTCGGCCTAGACGTTGGAGCGTCTTCTGGCCACAGAGGTTTAGGGACTTTCACCCACGACATCCAACATATCGAGTTGCTTGAACCAAACATTTTCGGTGTCCCATCTGGCCATCCATGATATGCTTGTGGAGGCTACGACCTTAATATCACTAGGGCGTACAGTAGTCATATTACAAAATGTAAGATGCATGAGCCACACAATCCAATCATGCATCAATCCTGCATATATTGTGTGCTCATGAGGGACGACTCTGCCTATCAGGGAATCTCATGAACAACCTGCTTTATAGCATAAGGCAATGGTCAACCACATCTCATAACAAACATATAGATGATGCGTATGGGCATGTATCATGATGCTATGCTATCACATACTCATAATCGGTCTCGATAACTCGCACCGATAATCAACATCGATAATTGGCATCGATGATTAGCATTAGCCTCGATAATCGGCACCAATAATCAGCATCAATAATCGGCACCGATAATCGGCCTCGATAATCGGCATCGATGAGAATAGGCCTAACAAGGCTTAAGGGAAGGTCACAATGTGGACAATCAACCATCATTGCCCATCAATGTGGACATTCAACTAACATTGCTCCGAAGAGTGGCCCTCATAGGGCAAACATATAGTGAGGTCCACGGCCTCGCACAAGGGCCTAATATACATTACCATGGGCCTCACTCAAGGGCCTAATACACATCACGATGGGCCTCACTCATGGGCCACATATGCATCACATTGGGCCTCGCTCATGGGCTAAAATATATATATCACATTGGGCCTCATCAAATGGACCCCAAATGTATCATATTAGGCCTCACCAAATAGGTCACAAATACATCAGCTGGGCCTCATCAAATGGGCCTCTCATACATCACAATGGACCCCAAAATGTATCATATTGGACTGCATCACATGGGCTCAATATACATCGATGGGCCGCATCGCATGGGCCTCATCACATCACAATGGGTCTCATCAAATGGGCCTCTCATACATCACATTGGGCTGCATCAATACATCATATTAAGGTGGACCTTGTACATTCTAAATGGGCCCCATCGGATGGACAACTCGGGTCAAACACGTTCATCACGTGGGGGCCACGTGGATGGATGGTGCGAATGTACAACACATTACAAGGTGGGTCCTACCCGTCTAGCAAACGGACGGTGGATATAGATCATTTGGGCCCCACGTCCCAGCTAAAATAGATGGGCGGTGAGGTTGTACATACACCAGAGGTGGGCCATACCGTTAGATGGACGGTGTGAATATAAAATAGATGGACGACATTGATACAAAACAGGTGGACGACATGGATGAAATCCATACATTAGGTGGGTCACACCCAGATGGACGGACGGTGTAGATAAAACAAATACATCACTGTGATCCCCACCGAATGAAGTACATATATCACTGTGGGTCACACCGTCCCACATGCAGGGATGGTGTGGATATAATACATATCTCAGGTGGGTCTCATGTGGGGCCCACCAGGTATACATACATATATATATTATATTATATCACACACACACACACATATATAAAACTAGCGTCCAGGCATGGACGGCCTGGATGCAAGGCACCTACATCCTAGTAATCTCACCGTCCAGATGGACGGTGAGGATAAGACACATACGACATGGTGGGTACTACGTGGGTGGGGCCCATGGCTGCTGTGCAGCATGAATATAATACATATATCATGGTGGGTCCCACCGTCCCAGCTGGATGGTGAGGATGCCACATGTGCACCAAATCAGGTCCCCACCGTCTGCATTGGATGGTGGGATGAAATAGATACAGCATGGTGGGTCCCACTGTGGGCGACCAGCATGGAAGAAAGCTGATATTTGCGTTTTACCTTACAGGAACGCCTGGTGCTGGACAGCAGCAGGTGCAGCAAATCACAGCCCATCTGGCCCACTATATCATGATCCTGAGGATGGACGATGTGGATCAAATACATACATCATAGTGGGGTCTATGCGGGGTCCACACGGCTAAAGATCAAGCTGATATTGGTGTTTTTCAACCATCTAAACTGCCCAACCGGACAAGCAGGGTGGACAGCAAGGCTGTCCCACCTGTTGGACGGTCTGGATCAACATACCATATCATAGGTGGGCCACACACATCATCATAAAGAGAGGGAAGGAGATAGAGAGAGAAAAATGGTGGAGATGGGAGGAGCTCCACCACTATGAGATCATTTATGCACATGCATACATCATGATGGGTCCTACCACAAGTGGGCCCTAAAATGAAATCAACGGTGGATCACCCACAGATTTTGCTCCTTCTTAGCTCCTTGGAATGCTAAGCTCCTAATCTTTCCCTTTGATGGAGGATGATGAGGATTGAAGGGGTTGAGATGAGGATTTTGGGGGTAGGAAGTGGGCCACACCTAGCTTCTCCTTTCTCCCTTAGGATGCTTGGATGTTGGCTTTCTCTTGGGAGTTTCTTAGAAAGATTGAGAAATGAGAAAGAGGAGTGATGGGTGATGAGTGGAGTGATGGGTGATAGGTGTAAGGAAGGGATGGGTTGAGAGAGAGAGTTAACTTTGGGGTGGGTTGTGTACCTGGGGATGGGATAAAGTACTTAACTTGATGGGTTGTGTACTTTGATTGATGGGATTGATTTGATTGGTTGTAGAGATTCTCTTAAGATTTGCAACGTGCAGTGTTTCCTTGAAATAAACACGGGCCCACAACTCCTGGCTTGGGTATCGCATCGACGCGCCACCGACTCAGATATTTGGGCTGCGACTTAGGGTCGCGTACAAATGCTGATTACAGGTCGCGGGTTGCCAAAATTCGACTGGGAGGACCGCGGGAGTCCACAGAACAGTATAGTCTAGGATACGGGTCTTACAGCTCTCCTCTCCTAATAAAAATTTCGTCCTCAAAATTTACTATCATGCAGGACAAAGCAAGGGAAAAGGGAGCATCGTCATATACTTATAATAATCAATACTATACAAGCCATAATCAATCTACCAACAAATGGGGATATCACTCTCTAATCTCAGCTTCACGCTCTCAAGACTCCTCCTCAACAAAATGGTGACCTTAATTGAACCTCGGATCCTGGATTAGAAATGATCGAAGCTAGAATACTATGCAGCCTCACAATCTTAACAGTAGGGAGTTATATCAGAACGTTACAAGTTATTCGAATAAGGGGATGTAACCATTCTAAGTTCTCAACAATCATAGTGTAGGGTAGCTATCAGCAGATATGTGATGCTATCATTAGGTATTCCCAAGTAATGATCTAATACCAACCTCTGTCATGCCCCAAACTCGGAAACCGAGTTTGCAAAATTTTCGATTGCCGAATCCGGTGCCGACAGCCTTTGTAGTATCTCATTCTTAGCTTCCGACGCCCATACGCCAGATTTTCGATCCTGGGATTCTACAAGAAGGATTTTCAATGTACATTTATCTCATAAGAAGCATAACCACAAGTTTACGCAAATCACAAAGATAACATCATCATCACATATCCACTAATATAAACATTTGAATATAGTGCTGAAAGGGAGATACATATATCGAAAATCAAAGCTCCATAAGATAGTTTCACACTCTAAGCTCCACGCTACTGCAACCTAACGCCACCTGCACGCATCTATCATGTATAAGCTTATAGAAAGCTTAGAGGGTAGTGTAAGTGTATGTGTAAGATAAGTGACAAGTATTCAATATTAGAGTAACGTGAAAATATGCCAGTAAGTCCATAAATATCATCAGTCTTATCCAGGCTATGCAATGTAAAAACATAATAAGCCAATATCATATACTGAGGATGCAATGCAGGTCAGTTATGCAATGCGGAGACATAGTAGGCCAAATATCATATATTGAGGATGCAATATAATATGCAAATCCTGACCAGTCCACGAATACCGTCAACCTCATCTAGGCCATATAAATATATAAACATAGCAACCCAAAATGCCATATGTCACGCATGTAATGCAATATACGGTGCAAATGAAATGACCAAGCTGGAGTGTGAAGTCAGGATGATAGTACGTAGTATCGCAGGTTATGAGATCCATCACAAGGGACTTCTATCCAAACCAGTCCTATACCTAAATTTGGATAGCTAGACTCAATGTGGTAGACTCCTGATCTTAGGTTAGTCACACGCCCAAACTAAAATCTTGTCCATTGTGAAGGTACACAACAATTAGTTACGCACCACCAGCTTGAGTGGATAGTGAATGAATGAATGAATGAGTAAAGTGCTGAGAATCCAACTCCTACTCAATAAGTCCACATATCAATATTGTACATCTCTGGGATCATTACTGGGTTCTAGTACACTCCACACTGATTGTCACCTCCCTAACCACACAGCCTAGCGAGTGGAAGAGACCACACTATCTGCCTACCAGCAGTATACTAATGCTTACCCAGCTCGTCGATAGAGGACCCATTTGTGAGCTGGTTAAACTCAGCCTAGCTTACAGCCCTCTCACTCAGGTGAAAAAGGCCACACCCCCTTCCAACCGACCACGACACAGTGGGAGACACGGCCTACTGGTATTTGGCACTTGGGCGCTCATGTATCCACTCGGTTTAGATGTTTGAGAGTCTTCTAGCCACAGAGGTTTAGGGACTTTCACCCACGGACATCCAACGTGCCCAGATGCTCAAACCAAACATTTTCAGTGTCCCATCTGGCCATCCACGATATGCTTGTGGAGGCTACGACCCTAATATCACTAGGGCTTACGGTAGTCATATCACAAAATACAAGATATATGAGTCACACAGTCTAATCATGTATCAATCATGTGCATACCGTGCTCTCATTTGGGACGACTCTGCCTATCATGGGGTCCCATGAACAACCTGCCTTATGACATATGCAATGGTAAACCACATCTCATAACAAACATGCAGATAATGCGTATGAGCATGTGTTATGATGCTATTTAGTCACATACTCATAAAAGGTATCGATAACTGGCACCGATAATCAACATCGATAATCAGCCTTGATAATCGACATTGATGATCAGCATTAGCCTCGATAATCAACACTGATAGTCAGCATCAATAATCGACACCGATAATTAGCCTCAATAATTGACATCGATGAGAATGGGCCTAACAAGGTTTAAGGGAAGGTCACAATGTGGACATTCAACCATCATTGCCCATCAACGTGGACATTCAACCAACATTGTTCCCATGGAGTGGCCCTTATAGGTCCAAACATATAGTGGGGCCCATGGCCTCACACAAGGGCCTAATATACATCACCATGGACCTCACTCAAGGGCCTAATACACATCACGATGGGCCTCACTCATGGGCCACATATGCATCACATTGGGCCTCGCTCATGGGCCAATATATATATATATATATATATATATATATATATATATATATCACATCGGGCCTCATCAAATGGGCCCCAAATGCATCATATTAGGCCTCGCCAAATAGGTCACAAATACATCAGTTGGGCCTCATCAAATGGGCCTCTCATACATCACAATGGACCCTAAAATGCATCATATTAGACCACATCACATAGGCTCAATATACATCGATGGGCAGCATCGCATGGGCCTCATCAATCACAATGGGTCTCATCAAATGGGCCTCTCATACATCACATTGGGCCGCATCAATACATCATATTAAGGTGGACCTTGTATATTCTAAATGGGCCCCATCAGATGGACAACTCGGGTCAAACACGTTCATCACATGGGGGCCACATGGATGGACAGTGCGAATGTACAACACATTACAAGGTGGGTCTTACTTGTCCAGTAAACAGACGGTGGATATACATCATCTGGGCCTCACGTCCCAGCCAAAATATATGGGCGGCGAGGCTGTACATACATCAGAGGTGGGTCATACCGTCAAATGGATGGTGTGAATATAAAACAGATGGACGACATTAATGCAAAACAGGTGGACGATGTGGATGAAACCCATTCATTAGGTGGGTCATGCCCTGACGGATGGATGATGTACATTAAAAAAATGCATCACTGTGATCCCCACCATGTACATATATCACGGTGGGTCACATCGTTCCATGTGCAAGGATGGTGTGAAAATAATACATATCTCAGGTGGGTCCCATGTGGGGCCCACTAGATATACATATATATATATATTATATCACATATATATTTTTTAAAAAAACCAGCGTCCTAGCCCTGGACGGCCTGGATGCAAGACATATACATCTTGGTAATCCAACCGTCCAGATGGACAGTGAGGATAAAACACATATGACATGGTAGGTCCCACATGGGTGGGGCCCACAACTGTTGGGCAACATGGATATAATACATATATCACGGTGGGTCCCACTGTCCCAGGTGGACGGTGTGGATGCCACACGTGCACTAAATCAGGGCCCCACCATCTGCACTGGATGGTGGGATGAGACAGATATAGCATGGTGGGTCCCACGTGTGGCCCACCAGCTTGGAAGAAAGCTGATATTTGTGTTTTACCTAGTAGGAACACCTGCTACTGGATTGCAACAGATGCATTGGATCACGACCCATCTAGCCCATTGGATCATGATCCTAAGGATGGACGATGTGGATCGAATAAACACATCACAGTGGGGTCCATGCGGGGTCCACACGGCTAAACAATAAGTCGATATTGGTGTTTTCCAACCATCCAAACGACCCAACCGGACCGACAGTCTAGCAGGGTGGACAGTAATGTCGTCCCACCTGCTGGATGGTCTGGATCAACATACCATATCACAGGTGGGCCACACACATCATCACAAAGAGAGGGAAGGAGAGAGAGAGAGAGAAAAACGGTGGAGATGGGAGGAGCTCCGCCACTATGAGCTCCTCCATGCACATGCATACATCAAGATGGGTCTCACCTCAAGTGGGCCCTCAAATGAAATCAACGGTGGATCACTGACAGATTTTGCTCCTTCTTGGCTTCTTAGAATGCTAAGCTCCTAATCTTTCCCTTTGATGGAGGATGATGAGGATTGAAGGGTTGAGATAAAGATTTTGGGGGTAGGAAGTGGGCCACACCTAGCTTCTCCTTTCTCCCTTAGGATGCTTGGACATTGGCTCTCTCTTGGGAGTTGCTTGGAAAGAGTGAGAAATGAGAAAGAGGAGTGATGGGTGATGGGTGTAAGGAAGGGATGGGTGGAAAGAGAGAGTTGACTTTGGGGATGGGTTATGTACTTGGGGATGGGATAGACTACTTGACTTGATGGGTCATGTACTTTAATTGATGAGATGGATTTGATAGGTTGTAGAGATTCTCATGGGATTTGCAATGCTTGGTGTTTCCTTGAAATAAATGCGAGTCCACAACTCCTAGCTTGGGTATCGCATTGGCGCGCGAGACGCGGTCGCTAAGGTACACATTTCGAGTCGAGCCGATTCAGATCTTCGGGATGCAACTTAAGGTCACGTGCAAACGTCAATTACAGGTCGCAGGTTATCGAAATTCGACTGAGACGACCGCTGGAGTCCATGGAACGGTACGGTTTAGGATACGGGCCTTACAAGAAAAATCATATTCTGAAATTCTATGTCTAAAAAGAGAAAGTCCTGAAATAATTCTAAAAATAAACTTCGGTCTCACCGAATTTCAACTTTGGTCCAACTGAAATCACGCAAAACAATCCAATGAGAAAGTGGGATTTTTAACCTTAATTTGTCAGATCGAAGCCAACTTCTGTCCCTTTGAAATTAACTTCGGTCCCACCTAAATTTGAAATATTCTGCACCGATTTTTCAAATGAGACTTTGACCAAACCAAAGCATAACAGAAGTGCATAAATCCAATGTCGGATTGCAAAATCTCTAAGTCAATTTGAAAGTTAAAGTCCACAACTATAAATAGGGTCCCTAGGACACCCCAAAGCATCTTATAGGGTTTGGAAAGGGAGAGAAGGCCAAGGTGGAGTGCTGATAACATTCTTACACTTCAATTTCTTCTCGGGTTCTAGTTGATCTTTTGTTTTTCTTCTAGGATGTTAGTCTTTTTAGGTTAATCTTTAGCTAAGGCTAATGGATGAAGCTTGTAGTTCTTCTTAATATTTAGTTTACTTTGATTCAAGTTTATGGCTGAACTTCCATTGATTTCTAGTTTCCATTGATTTTTAGTTTAAATAAAGGAATACTTTTAGTTTTCTATGGTTTATTGTAAGGCCCATATCCTAGTCCGTACTGTTCTGTCAATTCCTGTGATCCTTCTCGTTGAATTTCGGCAACCTTCGACCCTTAATCGACATTTACGTGTGACCCTAATTCACACGCTGTCAACCCGAGTCGACTCAACCCGAGTTGACTCAACCTGAGACTTGTACCCTAGCGACCGCGCTGTCAATGTGGTTCTGATGCCGCGACTCGCACGCCGATCCGCGTCGTCGGTGCCAGGAAAACGCTGCCCGTGCGAATTCCAAGAGAATCTCTATGACTTGTCACATCAATCAATCCCATCATATCAAGTACATGTAAAGTACACTATCACCTCTCACCCTTCCCCAAGTAACCCCAAAGTCAAAAAGGTTCTTACACACCCATACTTTTCTTACATCATTTACCCCTAAAAGTCAAAAAGTTCTTACACCCATCACTCACCACATCCATCACTCCATCACCCTCTCTCTCTTCCTTTACAAACCTCTTTCTCTCTATCTCATTCTCAAACCATTTCCCAAGCAACCCCAAAGCATCACACGTCCAAGCCATTTCTACCTTCCAAGGGATTTGTGCATGGTCCACTTCCTACCCCCTCATCTCCCATCTCAACCATCCAAACTCTATCTCATTCGTTAAGATCAAAGTTAAGGAGCAAAGGAAGCCTAGGGAGTAAGAAGGAACAGTGGGTGAATCTTCATTATTTTTTTGTGTGGTTGTTTGTGGATTTAGGGCCCACACATGGTGGGACCCATCTTGATGTATGTATTATATAGAGGGGCCCATGGTGGCGGGGCCCCTCCTTCCATCTCTCTCTCTTTCTCCCTCTCTCTCTCTTCTTTTTTTTTTTGTGATGACGATGTTGCCCACCTGATTTTCGAGTCCCATCCAGCCGTCCAACTGGGACGGTGGAGCCCACTTGATTTATGTGTTACATCTGCACCATCCATTACGGGACGATGTTATGCAAGGGCCACCGTGGTGTATCTATTTGTGTGACCCACCATGATGTGTGGATTTGATCCACACCGTCCATCTGGTGGATGCTGCTGGACAGCTGTCCAGCAACCGTGGGACCACATGAGGCATGTGTTAAATCCTAACCAGGCCCAACGTCCAGCAGGAAGACTGCTTCAGTGGGGCCACTAATGTATTTGTTATATTCACACCGTCTGTCCATGGGACGTGTGCCCCATTGATGTTGTATTTCATCCATGCCGTCCATCACATGGACCCAGTTCACGTGTGACATCCATGGCCCACTTGATGTATGTATTTTATCAAGCCGTCCATCACTAGATGCTGGATGCTGCTGACCAGCAAATTAAAAAAAGTAAGTAATAATATAAATATATATATATAGAAGTTGGTATCAGAACATAACTTCGAAATTCCTGAGGATAACATCACATATCTGTTGATAGCTACACTACACAGTGTGATTGTTGAGAACTTAGAATGGTTAGACTCCTGAGTTTGAATAGCTTAGAAACTTCTTGATATAGATCCCTATCATGTGTGCATTCGTGTGTGCCCAAGGATGATTGGCCCTTGTTCCTTCCTATAGGACATGGCACCCAAGAGAGTGACCCAAGCGACTTCTGTTTCCTCGCCTGAGATTCCTGTTCCCCCACCTGAGACTTCTGCACCCCCATCCGAGTCTAGCGCAGCACTGACCATGTCCGTAAGTGTGGACCTGCTACAGCAAATGTTGCAAGCAATGACCGCTATTCTTCAGAGAGGAGACCAGAAGAGGAAGGCCCCATCCAGTAGCTCCCAGCTGCAGCGATGTTGACGACCACAGAGGCATAGGAACCGTTCATCCTTTCTTGCATTTGGACCACCTAAACGTCAGTCCTCAAGTGTATGGTTTAGATGTGATGAGGTGGGGCACTGCTTCTGAGAGTGCCCCCACCCTCGGCAACCCCTACCACCCAAAACGTTCTCTGGTGCTTGCTTTGGGTGCTGTGGGATAGGGCATCGTAGGAGTGAGTGCCCCCATCCTTAGTAGCAGGAGCAGTGATGACAGTATCTACCGCCGGGACCCCATCGCGGCATCAGTAGTAGCAACGACTATATCTACCATCGGGTCCCCATCGCTGCAGCAGCAGCAGCAGGATCTTCAGATATCAGGAGGAGTCATCGACGATTCTTGTGACTTGGCCCCTACATCATCTTCCTAGATTGTTCATGAACAAGGAGTCTTGGAAGTTAGAGCTTGAGATTTGTGACCATTATCCCTATCTCTTAAATGTTTGATTATGTTGGTATGTTATGTTCTGATTATATATATAGTGGTGTGGTTTTCCTCCCTTGGTAAGCTCTGTATTAGTTATGTTGTTGTTTAAATTTCGAGAACGAAATTTTTATTAGGTGGGGAGAGCTATAAGGCCCGTATCCTAGTCCGTACCTATTCCGTCAATTCCCGCGATCCTTCTCGCCGAATTTTGGCAACCTTTGATCCTTAACCAACATTTGCGTGTGACCCTAATTCACATGCCATCAACCCGAGTCGACTCAACCCGAGACTTGTACTCTAGCGACTACGTCATCGCCGTGGTTCTGATGCCGTGACTCGCGCGCTGATCCGATACCCTGGTCAGGAGATGTGGGTCCGCGTTCGGTGCGAGGAAAACGCAGTGTGTAAGAATTTCGAGAGAATTTCTACAACTTGTCATATCAATCAATCCCATCATGCCAAGTACATGTCAAATACACCATCACCTCTCACCCTTCCCCAAGCAAACCCATAGTAAGAAAGGTTCTTACAAACCCATACTTTTCTTACATCATCTACCCCTAAAAGTCAAAAAGTTCTTATACCCATCACTCACCACATCCATCACTCCATCACCCATCTCTCTCTTCCTTTACAAATCTCTTTCTCTCTCTCATTCTCAAACCACTCCCAAGCAACCCCGAAGCATCACACGTCCAAGCCATTTCTCCCTTCCAAGGGATTTGTGTGTGGTCCACTTCCTACCCCCTATCTCTCATCTCAACCATCCAAACTCCATCTCATCCGTTAGGATCGAAGCTAAGGAGCAAAAGGAAGCCTAGGGAGTAAGAAGGAACGGTGGGTGAATCTTCATTATTTTTTTATGGGTGTTTTGTAGATTTAGGGCCCACACATGGTGGGACCCATCTTGATGTATGTATTGTATAGAGGGGTCCATAGTGGCGGGGCCGCTCCTCCATCCGTCTCTCTCTCTCTCTTATGATGACGATGTGGCCCACCTGATTTTCGAGTCCCATCTAGCCATCTAACTGGGACGGTGGAGCCCACCTGATTTATGTGTTACATCTGCATCGTCCATTGCGGGATAGTTTTATGCAAGGGCCACTGTGGTGTATCTGTATGTGTGACCCACCATGATGTGTGAATTTGATCCACACCGTCCATCTGGTGGACGCTGCTGGACAGCTGTCCAGTAGCCATGGGACCACATGAGGCATGTGTTAAATCCCAACCAGGCCCAGCGTCCAGCAGCAAGACTGATGTAGTGGGGCCACTGATGTATTTGTTATATTCACACCGTCCGTCCATGGGACGTGTGCCCCCTGATGTTGTATTCCATCCATGCCATCCATCACATGGACCCAGTTCACATGTGACATCCACGGCCCACTTGATGTATGTATTTTATCCAGCCGTCCATCACTGGACGCTGGATGCTGCTAACCAGTAGATCCAAAAAAAGTAAGTAATAATATAAATATAATAATAATAATAATAATAATATGAATATAAATATGTATATCATGGGTGGGCCACACCACGTGGAACCCACCTTTATTATGGAAATCTGCACCATCCAGATTCATCTGGACGATGGGTTTTGGGCAGCCCTCTGCCTTTTTTTAAAAGCGTGTTTATATATAATATATGATATTATGTAATGTATTATATTATATTTTAAAAATAGATGTAATCGTGGGCCACCCTCCCACGTGGGACCCACCTTTAGCATAGGTCATCTGCACTGTCCAGATGGATTTGGACGGTGGGCAGCCACTCACTCATTGTACATATAATATAATATAATATAATATATATATATATATATATATTTATAGCAGGTGGCCACATATGTGGGACCCACTTGACGAATTGATTGCATGGTTTACTGGTGGGACCCACCACGACTGTGTTTCATCTGCACCGTCCATTTGGACAGAGCCACATACACCCCACCACGATGCACGTGTTGTATCCCAACCATCCACCTATCTGGCATGCCAAGCACGACCCCACCATGATGTACGTGTTGTATCCCTACCATCCATCCATTTATGTGGTGCCACCGCGATGTTTGGGTCTTAGTCACACTGTCCAAATGGTTGGACGGTGGGCCCCACAATCTTATGTTACACCTTAACCATCCATCTAACTAGTGAGTTTATCTCAAGGCTTGAGACTGAAAATAGGACGGATCCAATTATCAGGTGGACCACACTGCAGAAACAGTGGAGTTGAACATCTGCCATTGAAACCCCTTTTGGGTTACAAAAGTTTTGGACCAATATAATATTTATTTTTTCCTCTCAATTCAAGTCTTTATGACCTTGTGAACCGACTGAATGGAAAATAAATGCAATGGTGGGCCCCTCTAAATTTTAACAGTGGAAATCATTATCACCACTGTTATTTGTAGTATGGTCCAGATGATCTTTTGATCTGATTCATTATTTGGATAATGCTTTAAAACGATCTTTATAGATGAATGAATGGTGCGGCCCAAGCAGTACAGCCTACTTGTTGTATTTGTGAGGCCTAATATGACGTATTTGGAGCCCATGGGTTGAGGCCCATTGTGATGTCTTTAGAGCCCATGGGTAGAGGCCCATAGTGATGTGTATTAGGCCTAATTGATTCGGCCTATTTGATTGGCCAAATTAATCCGACCCATTTAATTTAGCCCATTTGAATCGGCCCATTAATTCGGCCCATTTGATTCGGTCCATTCGATTCGACCTATTCGATTTGGCCCATTTGATGTAACTAAGGCCCATGATGATGTATATTAGGCCCTTTTGTGCTAAGCCATGAGCCCCTACCTGATTGGTCCTATGAGCGTCATTCCTTGGAAGCAATGTTGGTTAAATGACCACATTGATGGGCAATGATGGTTGAATGTCCACATTGTGACCTTCCCTTAGGCCTTGATAGTCTTATTCTCATTATTCACTTGTTAATCAATAGGCCCCATTCACCATAGACAGATGGCTCTGTGCTATTGGATTTGATATAACCACGGTCGAGGGCCAATCTTTATATTATGGTTGATCGGCTGTTCATCTATGGACCCCACCTTGTTTATATGCTGATTGTCGAGGCTAATTTCGATTGCCGATTCCAATTCCAAATGTCGATAACGATTCTGATTGTCGAGGCCGATTGTTGAGGCTGATTCTGATTCTGATTGTCGTGGCCGATTGCCAATTCCAATTAACTTGACCGATTGCCGATTAGAGATCAAGGCCGTTTATCATGACCGATTATCAATTTCGATTGACGTGATCGATTTGCCGATTCCGATTATTAACTGATTCTGATTGTCGTGGTCGATTGTCGATTAGCGATCGAGGCCGATTATTGTGACCGGTTGCTGATTTCGGATTGACGTGACTGATTTGCTGATTCCAATTATCGATTGAGTCTAATTGTCATGACCGATTTGCCGATTTCGATTGTTGAGGCTGAGTATCAAGGCCAATTTTGAGTGTTGATTCCAATTATTGAGGTCGATTCCGATTGTCGAGGCTCATTGTGATGTATTCGAGGCCCACGGAACGTGGCCCATTGTGATATATTTCAACCCATATGGTGAGGCCCGACTTGATGTATATTAGGCCGTGGGAGCGGCCCATTGTGATGTATATTAGACCCGTGAGATGCGACCCACTGGATGTATATGTGGCCCATAAGTGAAGCCCATCGTGATGTGTATTAAGCACTTGAGTGAGGCCCATGGTGTTGTATATTTAGCCCTGGTGTGATGCCATGAGTCCACTGTATGTTAGGCTCTATATGGGCCATTCCTTAGGGGCAATGTTGGTTAAATGTCCACATTGTCGAGGTTGATGGTCGATGTCGGTTATTGATACCGATTATGAGTATGTGACCGCATAGCATCATGATACATGCCCATATGCATCATTTGCATGTTTGTTATGAGATGTGGTTGACCCTTGCATATGTCATTGAGCAAGTTGTTATGAGACTCCTTGATAGGCGGAGGTTATCTCACATGAGCGCACTATATACACAAGATTAGTGCATGACTGGATTGTATGACATATGCATCTTGCATTGTGTGTTGTGATTACTATACGCCCTAGCGGCATTAGGGTTGTAGCCTCCCCAGGCATATCGTGGATGGCCAGATGGGACACCGAAAATGTTTGGTTCGAACATCGTACTGCCATAGATGGCCTGGGTGAAAATTCCTAAAACCCTTTTGGTACCAGAGGATGCCCCAACATCAAGACCGAGTAGATATACATGAGTGCCCGAGTACCGAATACTAGGAGGCCGTGTCTCCCACCGTGTCATGGTCAGTTGGGAGGGGGTGTGGCCTTACCCGCCTGAGGGAGTAGGCATAGCTAGGCTGAGTTTGACTAGCTCGAGGAATGGGTCCGCTATCGATGAGCCGGGTAGGTATTGGCAAACTACTAGCCAGGTGGATAGTGAGGTCTCTTCCACTTACCTATTGTGCTCTTGATGGGGTGACAGGTGGCGTGGAGTGTACTAGACCCCGGTGATGATCCTAGAAAGGAACCGTACTGACATGTGGACTTATTGAGTAGGAGTTGCATACTCATGTATTCGTTTCATTCACTATCCACTCGGGCTAGTGGTGCACAACTAACTGTTGTGTACCTTCGCATGGCCAGGATTTCTGTTGAGCGCGCAACTAACCTGAGATAAGGAGTTCACCACATTGAGTCTGATTATCAAAATTTAGGTATGGGATTGGTTTGGATAGAAGTCCCTTGTGATGGACCCCATAGCCTACGATATTACATACTATCATCCCGACTTCACTCCAACTTGGTCATTTCATTCGTACCGCAAATTACATTGCATCTACAGTACTTAAGATTTTGGGTTACCATGTTTCTACATTGATATTGTCATAAGTACTCATGCCTTGCATCGCATAGCCTTGGTATGGCTGATGACACTCATAGACTTATTAGTATATTTTCGCTTATTTCGATATCATATGATTTATGACATTGTATCCTCGGCATCTAATATTTGGCTCGCTTTGACTCATCATTTACATAACTGATTTGCATTGTGTACCCTGATATTGTATTACTCATGAACTTGTCAATACTTCTGCTTACTCTGATATTTCTTACTTGCCACTTACCTTGTGCACACACTTTCACCACTCACTAAGCTTTTTATAAGCTTATGCACGATAGATGCGTGCAGGTGGCGTCAGGTTGCAACAGCATTGAGCTTGGAGCGTGCAGTGAACTTATGGAGCTTTGATTTTTGACATATGTATTTTTCTTTCAGCACTGTATTTAACTATTTATATTAGTGGATTTGTAATGATGATGTTGCCCTTGTGACTTGGGTAAACTTGTGGTTATGCTTATTTTGAGTTAAATATACATTGGAAAATCCTCCTTATAGGATCCCAGGATTGGAATCTGGCGTATGAACTTTAGGAGCCGAGAATGGGGTACTATGAAGGCTATCGACACCAGATTTGGCGATCGGGAATTTTGTGAGCCCGGTTTTCGAGTTTGGGGCGTGACATTTATTGTGACTCCAATTATAGTAAATGCCTGGAAAGTTTTTGATATTTCTTATCTATTTTGCAATCATGAGATCTATAAAATTCGTGATTTATCATTGCCTCTTAAGCATGGTAGATGGTTGAATTCCCTACGATCATCACATTAGTGCCTCATAAGTGAACTAATGCAATGAAAGTTCAGAATCTCATTATGTTTTAATCTCTCAATTATCGGATTAGATATGATAGGACTTCAATTCCAATCGAGTTATCATTGAATCAAGTAGATTAATATTAAGATTGTTATAAGTGGATTTCTGGATCCTTAGTCTTTTATCTTTATTAATTAAAACATTTTTTCTTTATTGCTGGATTAAAAACACAGACACATCATTAGACTTAAATTAGTTCTAGATCATTTTCTCCATTCCCTACACGTGGGATTATGAACAAGTTTTTTGTGCCGTTTCTGGGGAGTGGCATTGAATATAATTAGTTTTAAGTTTTTTAGGTTTAATTTTTTTAGGTTAGATTTCTCTTATTTTCTGAATTTTTCTAAGCTAGGGTTTTTAGAATTTTCTAATTTTCAGAATTTTGTTTTTAGGGTTGATTTTTTCTCTAACGTTACTAACATCGGTTGATTGTTTTTTTATAGGATTTTCAATTCTGGTTCTTCTCATTTGGTAACATCTTCCCCCTACTTTCTTTCCATATTATTGTAAGATTTTTTCCGTGGGGATTTGTTTTAGGATTAGATTCAGAATTAGGGTTTCATCATGTTCATGCAAGAATGGACACGTGAATACTCTAATCTACTTCTAGAAGATGAGAGATACTGTGAAGGGCTATAAGATAATTATGTTAGGAAACAACTTATGTCTCAAAGTTTTACTAAAACCATGATTGAGAACCAACCAGGACATAATATTGCATGGGTTAAGAAGTCCCTACATGATCATTTGCGGGAGAACAATTTCACTCCACCGATTAAGAAATGATTACGTGATTATTGGAGTGAAAACAATTATCACCCATCTGACAAGAAGAAAATAATGCGTGATTATATTATGGGTGATAACGAGTACCAACAACCATCAAACTCTCCCTCATATGACCAGTATGACAATAATCAGTGGAAACATCAAAGTTTAAATTGGAGAGGTGAACCAACAATCGATTCTAGTGACTATCCTCTTGGATCCCTTGCCTTTAAGATCCAACAAAAAAATGATCCAATAAGATTCACTACAGAAATTCATGGATGCTCAAGAGAAAATTAACCAACACATTGTGCAATCATTCATAGAAATTAGAACATCATTGGAATTGTTTGAATCCTCCATTCAAAGAATTCAGTCGCACCTTGTTAATGAGGAAGAGGTTAGTTCATCCCAACCTCAACCCAACCTAGAAACATAATACAAGGAGAGTGATTCCAACTTGCTTGTGGAGTATACTGAATTTGAGAATGAGGAGTTGGACATGAGCATACAGTTTAGTTTTTCGAAGAATCGATCTTAATGACAGTCCAAGTTAATGATCAAGAGGCAGAGGTAATTTTCAAACATATTGATGTTGACCCACTCCACCCACATGACAAGCTTGATTCCATTGTGGAGAATGAGCCTCTTTCAACTAAATGTCTCGACTCTTTAGAAGTTCACTTGGCCCACTTTGAGGACATTAATGATCACATGATTAAAGATAGTGGATGCCTTGCGAGAAAATATCTCGGTAGTTGATACTGACCGAGGGAATCATTATTCTGAAGAACATCCTTCTACAGATCCTGAATGTTTGCCATTAAAGGAGGAGGAACTAAAATTTGTACCGAAGTCTGAAACTTCAGAATTTGTTAAGACTACACTACTTGATGAGAATTTTTCTAAATTTCACCTAATTGTATACTCTGATTCACCATGGTGTACTAACATTAAAAAATTTTCTGTCACAAGTGAATGTTATCCACTTTGGATATCTAAGGGATTAAAAGAATTTTTTTTTTGTTGAGGTTCATAAATTTCTCTGGACAATCATGCTCCAGGGTATCCAAGCCTACTACAAAAATGACATTTGGATGATCTTGTTGAGAAATGTACTAAGAAATTTATCAAGATACTAGCCAGAGGAGGAACCTTGTTACATGATTGAGTAATTTTCCCTTGCTTTCCTAGTTTAGGATTAGAATTTATTGCATTCTTAGGATTAGTTTCCTTTCCATAGTTTACTGTCTCTGCTAGAACCATATTTTATTAGAAGAATGTTTTCTCTTCATAGGTAATTTTTCATCTACTCCTCTTTATTTTCATTGCTCTTGATTTTTCTCTTATTAGATATGTTTATACATTGAGGAAAACATAGATTTTAGGTCAGGGGGTAGGTTTCCTTCAGAAATTCTTCGGATTTGTGTTAAATTGCAAAAAAATTGAGCTATAATTATTTTTTAAAAAAAATTTCTGTGAATTTAAGTGATTTCGAAGATGATCCAGAGCTTAGAATGATAAGATACTTATTATTGAGGATTGTTGAAATCTGAATTTTAGTTACTTGGTAGATTTCAAAGTTAAGTTTGAGCTATTAATTCATAATTAGAATTTTTAAACATTGATTAAGTCATGATTTCACATATCACATCTAGCTTACACATTAAAGTTTAAATTTAATATTGAATTGTTAACTTGATAATTATTAAGAATGATAGAAACTAAACCTGAGGAATTTATCTATCATGTTCAATGAAAAGAATTAAAAAGAAAGAAGGAGAAAAAAAATACCCAGCTAAAAATAGTTATCGTAAAAAAGGGTTACCTATTAAAGTTCATTAAGGAATGTAAAGGGAAAAAAAAGTGAAAATAGTGTCAAAGTCGTCGATGGAAAAAATCAAAAGTTAGAAGAATAGAGTGTTAGACTATAGGTCAGGTTTTGGTTTAGGTTTTGGTTATCATGAACTCTTTTGATTATCAATGTTATCATGAAAGTAGAGAATTGAACCGTTGATTGTGATAAGTCTAGACTTCACTATACACTCATGGAACTCAATGTTTAGAATTTTTCCAATTACAGGATTAATCTTTGAATTTGCATAAGACATTTACTAAGTGTTAGAGTTTAGGAACAAGTAGTACTCAACGTTAATGCATTTTATAATTATATAATATGGATTATTTTTTGAACTACTTGAGCTTATGAAAATTATTCATTCATTTTTGAAATATCTTTCGCATGTTCTGCTCGGGACTAGAAAAATGTTAGTTGGAGTGTGTGTTAAAACTAAAATATTGCATATTTAACCCTTCAATTATATTAGTTTTCCTGACATTTAAGTGTTAATTTGATTTAATTATATATGTTTTTGTCATGCAAGGTGGTTTTGGACCTAAAGATGAATATGTGCTTAAAAGGATGGATTTAAAGCTCAAAAGAAGATAACGAAGAATTGAAAATTTGGAGGTGTTTGATGAAGAATTCACATGCCAAAAATCCAAGGAAACCAAGTGAGAAATGAAGAGAACCAATGATTTGAAGTGAAAAATAAGGAATCCTGAAAATTGACTAGAAAAATCATATTATAAAATTCCGAGTCTAAAAATAAAAATTTCTAAAATAATTCAAAAAACAGACTTCGGTCCCACCAAAGTTCACTTCGGTCTAACCGAAATTCGTGCAAAACAGTCCAGCGAGAAAGTGGGATTTTCAGCCTTAATTCGGTCTGACCAAAGCCAACTTCAGTCCCACCGAAATTAACTTCGGTCCCATCGAAATTAACTTTAGTCTCAGCTAAATTTGACATATTCTGCACAGATTTTTCATCTACAACTTCGGTCTGACCGAAGCATAACAGAAGTACGTAAATCCAATGTCGGTTTGTGAAATCTCCAAGTCGGTGAGAAAGTTAGAGTTCTACAACTATAAATAGGAGTCCCTTGGACGTTCCAAAGCATCTTCTAAGGTTTGGAAATGGATAGAAGGCCAAGGCAGAGCATTGACAACATTCTTCCACTTCGATTTCTTCATGGGTTGTAGTTAATCTTTGTTTTTCTTCTAGGATGTTAGTCTTCTTAAGCCAATCTCTTAGCTAAGGATAAGGGATGAAGATTGTAATTCTTCTTAATGTTTAATTTACTTTGATTCAAGTTTATGGTTGGACTTCCATTGATTTCTAGTTTAAATAAAGGAATACTTTCATTTTTCTGTGGTTTATTGTGACTCCAATTACAGTAGATGCTTGGAAAGCTTTTGATATCTTCTTATCTATTTTACAATTGTGAGATCTGTAAAATTTGTGATTTATCATTGTCTCCTGGGCATGGTAAATGGTTAAATTCTTTACGATCATCACATTGGTGCCTCATAAGTGAACTAATGGAATGAAAGTTCAGAATCTTATTATGTTTTAACTGCTCCATTATCCGATTGGTTAGGATAGGACTTCGATTCCAATTGAGTAATCATTGAATCAGGTAGATTAATATTGAGATTGCTATAAGTGGATTCATGTATCCTTTGTCTATTATCTTTATTAATTAATACCTTTTTCTTCATCGCTAGATTAAAAACCCAGACACATCATTAGACTTAGATTAGTCCTTGACTATGTTCTCCATTCCTTGTGGATTCGACCTCGGTCTCTGTTCACTCCCCAAGTATAGGGTTGTGATGTAGTAATAACTCGGTAAGACCGAGGTCGAATCCCAAGGGACTGTAACTTGTACGTTATCTGAAACTAAGTAGAAATAGAACTAGAATGAGATGAAATCTAAATCGATTTTAATTTGAAGAATAATGATGAAATATTAATCTAAAACTTAAGAAAAATTCAGGAGAAGGGAAACTAGGGATTCAGAGGATCCACTTGTAGAGATCAGGGAGATCTTATGCCTGGATTAAAAATCAGGAAAATTAACTGAACTGCCATTGATATAAATTTGAAAAGATGAAAGGTATATGAATTAGAATGGATTCCATCACCAAACCATGCCCAGGAGACAAAGCAAACAACAGAATTAAACTAATTACCAACCAATCAATGTATGAAGGTTAGGAAGGGTACCGACATCCAACCATGCCCAGGAGACGATGGTGAACAACAGGGCTTCCTGACGTCATAAACATAAAAGGAAAAAGAACATGCTCAAAGCCATTGCAGACCCATTGTAATTTCAGTCACAACAGACCATTAAAGACTGAAAACATTCCCTTAATAAAATTAAATCAAAATCAGATCAGTCTAAACAAAAGGCACAAGCAAAGAGGCCTCCCATCACGCTACAAGCTTCACCTCTTAGCCCTAGCTAAGAGGTTTAGCCGCTCATGATTAAGCTAAACATCTTAAAACAACTCAGAAACTAAACAGAGAAAATAAGGTAGATAGATAATACTATCTCCGCTCCACGTCCAGCCTCCAAACTCAGCCGTCGATCCTACCCAAGCCAACCTCTGCTCCAATCCCTCCTTTTCGTCTCTTCTCTCTTTTTCTTTTATAATAACAAAGAAAGAGAGCCCATCGAAGGGAGAATCCTTCTTTGAGTTAGTTGGGCGGAAATTTTTCCGGTTTCTAACAGAGTACGCTGGTTGCTTAGTGGGTCCCCTTCCTGGTTTCGGCAGAAGAATCCAAGCCGTCTGTTGTGTTCAGAACAAAAAATCGTCCGGGAAGGGTAAATTTTCGTAGGTTCTTGCATGTCCCATTGAATCAATCTCAAGCCACCGTTCAACCTGCATTTGACGGTGGAAATCGCGTGATTGCGTGCCTTGGACAAAAAGACACCTAGGTGAGGATCACTTCCTCCCTCTAGAGTGAATGGACGGGTCAGATTAGCCACCAGAGCTCCAGATGCTGGCCCACCTTGCTCGTCCGCAACTCTGTTTGCGAACAGAGCTTGCGAAGCTCTGATGCTGTGACAATGGTGGACCCATGCTTGATGTTTTCTGTGAAATCCAGTCCGTCCATTCCATTTCCCACAAAAAAACTGGTCGGTCATCATCGGTTTTCGATCGGCTTCATCGAGACTCATGCTGTTTTGCTTGGCACCATCCTTTCCTGCGTCAGTTCCCGCATGTCTATACAGTATCTGAGAAAATCTGGAAACAGATCAGAGGACGGTCGGTTTGACCTTCTGATTACAATGAACGGATCGGATCATCACTATGTGTGATGATAGTGGCCCACCTGCACCCAACCGTAAGTCCCTGTTTGGACGTTCGCAGCAGCGGAAGAACAGAAAGGAAGAATCCTTCCTTTTTTCGGATTTCTTGCGGTCGACTGAGTTTGACCGTTTACCTTGGCTCAGTAAAGTGCAGGTGCATATTCATGTGTGCACCCCAGTTGATGTGGGGTCCACCTATGGTGACTTCTCAAGAAATCTACTCCATTCATTTGTTTCTCCATTTAACTTGAGGGGTTGACACCGAAATTGGCGCATATTAAGATATCAAGTGGGCCTCAAATCAGAGATTGATGGGCCGATCTGTTTGTTGAGCCACTTCTGCAGGGATCCAAAAGCTGAAACTCGATGTGTACGGTTAAATTATGGTCCTCAGGCCATGTATGAAATTTTGGGCTGAACGGATGGTGAGAACCCCTTGATCTTGTATTTTGGACTAATTTTGGGCCCCTTGAGCTTCAGTTTCTCGATTTTCTCCCATCTCTGCCGTGTAAATCCGCTGATCTTGATCTCCTGGGGTCCGTCCCTTACCCTGGTGAATTCTGATCTTCAAATCCACACTTTTAGCGCCCATTTTTAGTTCAAGCTCCTAAATACCTCCTGTATCACAAACACGATTAAAACCGACCGTTAAACCGTATCATGCACGTAAAACCAGGTAATAAATAGGGTCTGATATGCAATATTTGACCCTCAACACAACCCCCAACCAGCATTTTGCTAGTCCCGAGCAAAATATGCGAAAATTAAGTTGAGAATTACGAAACAATTCTTGTGAAGCCGAGTGATATTTTGAAAAACAATCCAGATATGAGAAATCTTAAGATTCATGAATGTTGATTATCAATTTCTCCTGGCCTCTCATGCACGGTGAATTTCATAATCAAGTTCAAATATTAATCTATAAACTAGAATAATTTTAAACATTGAGTTCCATGGGTGTATAGTGAAATCTCAGCTTATCATCATTAAGAGATCAAATTGTCAATTTCATGATATCATTAGTAATCAATCAGAAAATTCATAGCAACCATCACCGAAACCAGTACTTTGCCTCACAGATCATTCTTTCATTTTTCTAGTTTTTTTTTTTTCATAACAAGATGAGAACGAATTTTCACTTATAGGGAGCAGACCTATGGTGAAATTATTCGCCCAACTCTTTCTAACGGTTAATCATGAAAAATCGAATCCACACCTATAGGGAGCAAACCCATGGTGTAATTCTCTTTTTATACCCTGATGGCCAAATCTTTTAGGCTGGTTTCTTTCATGCTCAGTGATTACCAAGTTAATCATTCAATATCAAACTGAAATCTCAATGTGTAAGTGAGATGTGGTATGTGAAATCATGACTCAATCAATGTTCACAACTTCTAATCATGGATTAACAATTCAAACTTAACTGTGAAATCTACAGATAATTGAATCCAGAAGTCATGAATTACCAACAATACGTATCTTGAAATTCTAAATCCAGGATATCTGTCAAAATCACTTCAAATTCACAAGGATTTCCAGAAAAAATTTAAAAATTTTCACAATTTTTGCTCAAGACCAAGAAAACACTGATTAGGTAACCTAATCTCCCACCCCCAACCTAAAATTTACATTGTCCTCAATGTAAAAGATATGAGCATGGAATGCACATGGGACAACGAAAGTAAAAGAAAAGTGATGGGAAGATAGTACCTGAATGATGAATCGTGAGAGACTTTCCAAGAGATCTCATAAGAGCGGGTGAGCACGAGAGAAAAAGCAACATAAAAAATAACAAGAAATAAAATCCTACCTATACCACTTTCGCAGGTGCTCTCGATTGCATTTAGCGCATGCAACAAGCCTTTAAACCCCTAGGTTGCCCCTAGTGGACGAGTTGTAGTCTCGTGAGGGTTTGCAGTAATGTTACCCACAAACATTGATCTAACTAGGAAAATGAAATAGATGGAAAAGAAAAGTTGGGTTGCCTCCCAAGAGCGCTAAGTTTAACGTCTTCAGCCAGACAACTACAGCAACTACCCTAGTCCTAAGAAAGCGATAAACCTACCTATACCTCCATCAGACTAGGAGATCAGTCCTGGTAGACAGGATCAGTCAGAGGCATGGACATGTCCTCTGAATCAAATTGTTCGACAAATGGCTTTAAGCGATGTCCATTTACTTTAAACTCCTTGCCATTGTCCGGATCTCTTATCTCGACGGCCCCGTGAGGATATGCAGTAACAACAATGTAAGGGCCGGCCCAACGAGATCGAAGCTTACCCGGAAAGAGATGTAATCGAGAATTATACAAAAGGACTTTCTGGCCTGGCGTGAATGATTTTCGTAGAATATGTTGGTCATGAAACGCCTTCATCCTGTCCTTGTAAATTCTCGAGTTCTCGTATGCGTCGTTCCGGATTTCTTCAAGTTCATTCAACTGAAGTTTGCGTAGCGAGCCAGCGTTGTTCAGATTGAAATTTAAATTTTTGATTGCCCATGAGGCTCTATGTTCCAACTCCACGGTAAGTGGCAAGCCTTCCCATAGACGAGTCTAAAGGGAGACATTCCAATAGGGGTTTTAAAAGCAGTACGGTACGCCCATAAGGCATCGGTCAATCGAATTGACCAATCCTTACGGTCAGGGTTAACCGTTTTCTCCAAAATGTGTTTGATCTCCCTATTAGAAATCTCGGCTTGCCCACTTGTCTGGGTGGTATGGGGTGCTCACCTTATGAGAGATACCATATTTCTTCATTAAACTCTCGAATGGCCTATTACAAAAGTGTGAGCCCCCATCACTAATAATGGCTCGAGGCGTTCCAAATCGGGAAAGGATGTTTTCTTTTAGGAATTTAATGACCGTGCGATGGTCATCATTCCGACACGGAATCGCTTCGACCCATTTAGTGACATAGTCTACAAAGAAGCAAAATATATAAATTCCCAAAGATTGGGGAATGGTCCCATGAAATCGATGCCCCAAAAATCAAATGCCTCTATGATAAGAATGGGATTCAAGGGCATCATATTTCGACGGACAATGCTCCCAATTTCGACAACGCTCACAAGCTTTGCAAAACTCATGAGTGTCCTCGAACATAGTGGGCCAATAGAAGCCACATGCTTGTAGAATCTTGGTCGTGGTCTTTTTTTGCGAGAAAAGTGACCACCACAGCTGTGAGTGACAAAAGGAGATGACACTCGATGCTCATCATCCGGCACACATCTCCTCAAGATTTGGTCCGGGCAATATTTAAACAAGTATGGATCATCCCGAAGAATTTACGCACCTCGGTGAAAATTTCTTCTTATCTTCAAGTGATCAATGTGTCGGTATGGAACCTGTAGCAAGATAATTAGCAATATCACGAACCAAGGTGAATGGGAGACTCGAACAGTTGTTCATCGGGAACATGTCATTGATATGGGTCGCTTCAAGGGAATCAGAGGTATTAAGGCGAGAAAGGTGATCGGCCACTACGTTCTCTACTCCTTTTTATCTTTAATTTCCAAATCAAATTCTTGGAGTAGAAGGATCCATCGTATCAGGCGGGGCTTAGAATCATTCTTGGAAAGAAGATACTTCAGTGCCGCATGATCTGTATAGATAATGATCTTGGATCCGATCAAGTAGGACCTAAATTTGTCCAAGGCGAACACTACGGCTAAGAGTTCTTTTTCCGTAGTCGAGTAGTTCACTTGGGCAGGATTTAAAGTCCTACTCGCGTAATGGATGACGTAGGGCCTCTTATCTTTTCTCTGGCCTAGAACCGCTCCAAGAGCATAATCAGAGGCGTCGCACATAAGCTCAAAAGGAAGGCTCCAGTCGGGTGGCTGCATGATAGGTGCAGTGGTTAACATGCCTTTAAGCTTGGTGAAAGCTTCCTGGCATTGCTCCGACCACTCGTATGGAACATCCTTTTGAAGAAGATTACATAAAGGACGAGAGAGGAAACTAAAGTCCTTTATGAATCGCCTGTAAAACCCTGCGTGTCCTAAGAAGGATCGCACGTCCCTTATGTTCTTAGGTGGAGGTAGGTTAGAGATAAGATCGATTTTTGCCTTATCTACCTCAATTCCCTTGGACGAGATGATATGTCCAAGGACAATCCCCTTATGAACCATGAAATGGCACTTCTCCCAATTAAGTACCAAGTTCTTTTCTTCACATCTTTTCAGCACACATTTAAGACTTTCCAAGCACTTGCTGAAAGATGAACCATAGACAGAGAAATCGTCCATGAAGACCTCTAGATATTGCCCCACCATATCAGAAAAGATACTCAACATACATCGCTGAAAAGTGGCAGGGGCATTACATAGTCCAAATGGCATCCTTCGGTAAGCAAAGGTGCCGTAGGGACATGTAAATGTGGTCTTTTCTGGTCCTCGGGGCAATTTCAATCGATTATAGCCCGAATACCCGTCAAGAAAACAAGAATAGGAATGACCAAATTAGCCTTTCCAAGATTTGATCGATGAAGGGCAGAGGAAAGTGATCCTTCCTTGTGACGATATTTAACTTTCTGTAGTCAATGCACATTCTCCAACCAGTAGTGGCTCTAGTTGGCACGAGTTCATTATTAGCATTGGCTACGATGGTGATTCCGGACTTCTTAGGAACCACCTGAGTTGGACTCACCCATTAACTATCAGATATAGGGTATATGATACCCACATCCAATAGTTTGAGGACCTCGGCCTTAACCACTTCCTTCATGTTTGGATTTAGTCTACGTTGTGGTTGTCGAGCAGTCTTTGCATTTTCCTCAAGATATATGTGGTGAGTACAAATCGAGGGATCGATTCCTTTGAGGTCCGCTATCGTCCATCCTAGGGCTCTTTTATGCTCAATGAGAGTAGAGATGAGCATACTCTCCTGTTCTTTCTCCAGGTGGGCAGAGATCACCACCGGGTATGTCTCATCTTGACCCAAATAGGCATATTTCAAATTCAGAGGGCAAAGGTTTTAGGTCAAGCTTCGGTGCCTTGAGGTTAGACGGTAGAGGCACTACATCAGTTTGTGGCAATTCTTCAAATTGTGGCCTCCACCGGTTAACTTCAAGTACCGGTGCAGTATCAAGCAAGGCACACATCTCCCTAATCATATCATCATCAAACTCATGGGAGTGGGCCAAGCACGTCTCTAGAGGATCAGAGGATAAGGTAAGGGGTGTCCTATCTTCCACGAAAGTATCGATCATGTTAATGTCGTGGACATCGTCATCATCCTCTGCATTGCTGCCGTTATTGAAAAAGATGTTCGACTCCAATGTCAAATTTCCAAAAGACATAGTCATGACACCATTCCTGCAATTGATGATTGCATTTGATGTGGCAAGGAATGGGCGACCAAGAATGACGGGAATCTGAGTGCTCATGTTGTTGATGGGTTCGGTGTCCAAGATGATAAAATCTACAGGGTAGTAAAATCTATCGACTTGGACTAACACATCCTCAATAATCCCTCTTGGTACACGAACAGTTCGATCGGCAAGTTGTAGTGTGGTTAGGGTAGGTTTTAGCTCCCCCAAACCTAACTGTTTGTATACCGAATAGGGAATTAGATTGACGCTCGCTCCCAAGTCAAGAAGTGCGTGATCAATTCGATGGTTCCCGATTACACATGATATGGTTGGGCTACCGGGATCCTTGAATTTCTGCGGCACATCTTGCTTCAGGATGGCACTCACTTTCTCAGTCAAGAAGATCTTCTTTTGAATGCTTTGCCGTCTTTTGGTCGTACATAGGTCTTTCAGAAATTTGGCATATGAAGGAATCTGTTTTACGACATCAAGTAGAGGAATGTTGACTTTCACTTGTTTCAACACCTCCAGAATATCCTGAGAGTTAGAAAGACGTTTTGGTGCAACCAACCGTTGGGGGAATGGAGCAACTGGCTTCTCTAGAAGTTCCGGTTCTAAATTTTGTGGGACATCACGAGATCCATCATTATTGTCCTCTTCTGGTTCTTGAGATTTTTCAGGCCTAACCGGAAGGGTTTTATCAATGATCTTCCCACTCCTAAGAGTGGTGATGGATTTAGCGTGTCCCATTTGATTTGAAGAGCTGGGATCATTTATCTCGTATTGCGGTTTAGGATTGGGGAGCGGTTGTGCAGGAAGCATCCCCTTTTCTATAACCGTCATACGTGAATCTATTTTCTGCATAAAGTCACGCATTACCTGAGTCAGCTCTTGTATGGGATTTGGAGCCGGTTCTTCTTGAGGTTTCCCCTGATTTTGGTTTTGATTAAAGAAATTTTGAGGGGTAGCAGTTTGTCCATTCCTCCAACTAAGATTTGGATGATTTCTCCAACCAGGATTGTATGTATTGGAGGTAGATCCATTGAAAGGTCTTTGATAGTTATTTACGGCATTAGCTTGCTCATTCAATACTCCTCGAAAGGCAGATATGGTAGGACAATTTTCAGTTGTGTGAATGTTGCAATCACAGATGCCACAAACAATTTCATTAACCTTCTCCTTCTTTCCTTCCATGGCCTCGACTCTTCGAGTGAGATTAGTCACTTTAAAATTTACATCGTCCTCTTCTTTCGGAGATATACTCCACCTTTCTCCTTAGATTGAGTTGGCTTAGGCGTGGTGTTTGATTTTGGGTAATGGTCCCATGATTGTGCATTCTCGGCAAGTCTATCGAGGTAATCCCATACCTCATCGACCTCTTTATTCATGAATTCACCATTACACATTGTCTCGACCAGTTGGCGCATGGAAGATGTCAGTCCATCATAGAAGAAATTTGTAATGCGCCACATTTCAAAACCGTGTTGTGGGCATGAACTGACAAGATCCTTGAACCTTTCCCAACATTGGTAGAATGTTTCATCTTCCTTTTGGGAGAAGTTCATGATTGCTTTTCTGAGGGTAATCGTTTTATGGTGTGGGAAAAATTTCTTTATGAATTCCCTCTGCAAATCATTCCATGTGCCAATGGATCTAGGACGCAGTGAATGTAACCACGTCTTAGCCTTTTCTTTCAAGGAAAAAGGAAAGAGTTTCAGCCTGATTGTATCCTCGGATACATTGGGAAAGTATAAGGTGGCTATGATCTCATCGAACTCTTTCAAATGTAAGTATGGACTTTCTGATTCAAGCCCATGGAATTTAGGAAGGAGTTGGATAACTCCTGGCTTGATGTCCATATGTCCTGTGTTTTCAGGAAAAATCATGCATGAGGGCGTGCTCACCCCCCCTAGGTTGTAAATAATCTCGTAAGGTACGAGGCGGGGGTGCTTGAAGCACCTCATTCTCATCATGTACTTCCTCATCCATCTGTTGAGGTAGTGCTTGAGGTTGATTTTCAGCCATAACCTCAATTAACTCAGGGGAATTCGAGCGGTGTCTAATCCTGCGATGGACAGTCAACCCCTCAACTAACCCTCCTTCAGTCAAGAGACGTCGAGTGTCGTCACGGGCCCACTTGGGCATGAAACACTCGCAGCCCTCAGTTAAATTCTAAACCTAATCCTAAGAAAGATAATGAAAATCTAGAAGGAAAGAGAAAGTTGGAAGGAGATTACCAACTTGAAGCCCCTAAGCTAAAGACCTGCAAAACAAAACAAAATAAGTTAGTTTCTGAAGTAAACCAAATCTAAAGAGTTAGAAAATCTAGAAATTTAGAAAGAGTTTACCAAATTAGAAGTTCTATCCTAACAACCTACAAAATAGGAAATAGGTTAGTTCTATAAACAAAATAGAAAACAAAATTAAAAATTAAAATTAGTAAAATCCTAATCTTAAACTAACTCTAAATCTAATTAATTTCAGAAAATCGTAGCCGTCAGTCCCCGGCAACGGCGCCAAAAACTTGTTCACTCCCCAAGTATAGGGTTGTGATGTAGTAATAACTCGGTAAGACCGAGGTCGAATCCCAAGGGACTGTAACTTGTACGTTATCTGAAACTAAGTAGAAATAGAACTAGAATGAGATGAAATCTAAATCGATTTTAATTTGAAGAATAATGATGAAATATTAATCTAAAACTTAAGAAAAATTCAGGAGAAGGGAAACTAGGGATTCAGAGGATCCACTTGTAGAGATCAGGGAGATCTTATGCCTGGATTAAAAATCAGGAAAATTAACTGAACTGCCATTGATATAAATTTGAAAAGATGAAAGGTATATGAATTAGAATGGATTCCATCACCAAACCATGCCCGGAGACAAAGCAAACAATGAATTAAACTAATTACCAACCAATCAATGTATGAAGGTTAGGAAGGGTACCGACATCCAACCATGCCCAGGAGACGATGGTGAACAACAGGGCTTCCTGACGTCATAAACATAAAAGGAAAAAGAACATGCTCAAAGCCATTGCAGACCCATTGTAATTTCAGTCACAACAGACCATTAAAGACTGAAAACATTCCCTTAATAAAATTAAATCAAAATCAGATCAGTCTAAACAAAAGGCACAAGCAAAGAGGCCTCCCATCACGCTACAAGCTTCACCTCTTAGCCCTAGCTAAGAGGTTTAGCCGCTCATGATTAAGCTAAACATCTTAAAACAACTCAGAAACTAAACAGAGAAAATAAGGTAGATAGATAATACTATCTCCGCTCCACGTCCAGCCTCCAAACTCAGCCGTCGATCCTACCCAAGCCAACCTCTGCTCCAATCCCTCCTTTTCGTCTCTTCTCTCTTTTTCTTTTATAATAACAGCAAAGAGAGCCCTGTCCAAGGGAGAATCCTTGCTGGAGTTGGCTGCGGAAATTTTTCCGGTTTCTAACAGAGAGTACGCTGGTTGCTTAGTGGGTCCCCTTCCTGGTTTCGGCAGAAGAATCCAAGCCGTCTGTTGTGTTCAGAACAAAAAATCGTCCGGGAAGGGTAAATTTTCGTAGGTTCTTGCATGTCCCATTGAATCAATCTCAAGCCACCGTTCAACCTGCATTTGACGGTGGAAATCGCGTGATTGCGTGCCTTGGACAAAAAGACACCTAGGTGAGGATCACTTCCTCCCTCTAGAGTGAATGGACGGGTCAGATTAGCCACCAGAGCTCCAGATGCTGGCCCACCTTGCTCGTCCGCAACTCTGTTTGCGAACAGAGCTTGCGAAGCTCTGATGCTGTGACAATGGTGGACCCATGCTTGATGTTTTCTGTGAAATCCAGTCCGTCCATTCCATTTCCCACAAAAAACCGGTCGGTCATCATCGGTTTTCGATCGGCTTCGTCGAGACTCATGCTGTTTTGCTTGGCACCATCCTTTCCTGCGTCAGTTCCCGCATGTCTATACAGTATCTGAGAAAATCTGGAAACAGATCAGAGGACGGTCGGTTTGACCTTCTGATTACAATGAACGGATCGGATCATCACTATGTGTGATGATAGTGGCCCACCTGCACCCAACCGTAAGTCCCTGTTTGGACGTTCGCAGTAGCGGAAGAACAGAAAGGAAGAATCCTTCCTTTTTTCGGATTTCTTGCGGTCGACTGAGTTTGACCGTTTACCTTGGCTCAGTAAAGTGCAGGTGCATATTCATGTGTGCACCCCAGTTGATGTGGGGTCCACCTATGGTGACTTCTCAAGAAATCTACTCCATTCATTTGTTTCTCCATTTAACTTGAGGGGTTGACACCGAAATTGGCGCATATTAAGATATCAAGTGGGCCTCAAATCAGAGATTGATGGGCCGATCTGTTTGTTGAGCCACTTCTGCAGGGATCCAAAAGCTGAAACTTGATGTGTACGGTTAAATTATGGTCCTCAGGCCATGTATGAAATTTTGGGCTGAACGGATGGTGAGAACCCCTTGATCTTGTATTTTGGACTAATTTTGGGCCCCTTGAGCTTCAGTTTCTCGATTTTCTCCCAATCTCTGCCGTGTAAATCCGCTGATCTTGATCTCCTGGGGTCCGTCCCTTACCCTGGTGAATTCTGATCTTCAAATCCACGCTTTTAGCGCCCATTTTTAGTTCAAGCTCCTAAATACCTCCTGTATCACAAACACGATTAAAACCGACCGTTAAACCGTATCATGCACGTAAAACCAGGTAATAAATAGGGTCTGATATGCAATATTTGACCCTCAACAGTCTCACCGAGTTATTACTACAGCGCAGCGTTGCACTTGGGGTTGTGAACATCGACCAAGATGCAACCACCTCTAATCTCCTTTAATCTCTCTTTTCTCTTCTACTTCCTCTTTACATCTCGATCTCTCCTAATTCTCTCTCAAGCACTCTCTTTTCCCTTAAACCATCTCCCTAATCTTCCTTTCTTCTCTCTCTCTCTCTCTCTCTTTTAATCTCTTCATAATTCTCTCTAATCTTTTTCTTTCTCTTAATCTTTATACTCTTGTTAGCAAATGGTAATAGAAATGAAATGGGGTTAAGGGATTTATGGTATAACTTTTAGGATAGGGAGGGAATTAGAAGATGATAGTGGGGTATAATGGGAAGAAAGATGGAGAGAGGGATGGTTAGGCATGGGTTACATGAGCTTGTTTGAATAATGGAGAGAGAGAGAGGAGAGAGAGACATGAGTGATGGATGGCTTAATTGCTGGATTGATTGATTGATGGGAAAACCTTATGATTTGTGCAAGTGGGGCCCGCGTGCATTACCTGACCAACCTTAGATTATGCCAAAACTGCAATTTCTAATATAGGGGTCGTAATGGGGCATGTCATGCGGCGTTGGAATCGTAGTGCCCACGTGGTCGTTAGGGTACAAGTCTTAAGGTGTTGTAATACTGAAATAGGGTCGTAATCAAAACTCGTCAATCTATCCACTAAGAATATGCTTGCACTAAAGTTGAAGCATACGAAAGGTCTCACGAGGTTACTCGTCTGATAAAAAATATCCAACAATAGATGTCTGAAATTCTGGACTTTCTCAATCACATCGAGGGACCTCGAGCCTATCTAAGGATCTCTCGATCGATCGAAGGCGTCGCTCGATCAATCAAATTTGCCATTTTTTACCATTAGAATTTGGTTCCTTTATAAAGGGCATATGACATTTGGGCATTTTGAAGGATATTTGGTATAATAAAAGCCTAGGTGATTCCCCTCTCATATTCCTCATCCAAAGCCTCTAAACCTGAGAGATCTAATTCATCTTCTTGAGCTTTACCACTTTAATGAAGACTCTAACCTCCATTATGAAGATGATGTTGATCTCTACTATTTTCTAGAGATTAAACATTAAGCTTATAGGTATATTCTTGTCTAAACACTCTAGAAGACCCATCTAAGTGAATCCCTACTAAGAAATAACTATTACCTTTAGGTGTAAGAGATTCCATAATCATCCCACAACATTGGTTGCCTTATTGGTACATTACATGTAAGGTGTTTATTCATGAAGTTGAACTAGTGACATCGATGAATGTGGGAGCAATTGAGAAGCCGATTCAAGCATGGTAGAGTATTGAAAAAGCATCTCATAACCGTGCATCAATGAGGCTCAATTTGACAAATAAGTTCCCATTATAAAATCCATACACTCTTTCCTTGTGTCGAATTAAGTGTAAGGGTTTCTTACCCAACCTCGAATAGGTTCTTGTGTAGGACCTAGGATATTTATGAAGGGCTAAATTCACCAAATATGGGTGTTTGCGTGTTAGTCTCCATGGGGAGCATCTGCCCGGAGAGTATGTAGGGTCTTGGATTAGGACTGCTAGTGGTTGTTAATTAGCTGATAGAAATTCAAATAAAGTCTCTTGTGGGAGACGCTGACACGGGTGGAAACGTGCTCCTCTGACAAGGAAGTTATGTGTAGGTTATTGGTTAGCCTAGTGTTGAGAGTCAAACATTATATATTTAACCCTTCAATCACATTAGTTTTCTTAGCATTTAAGTGTTAATTCGATTTAATTATATATGTTTTTGTCATGCGAAGTGGTTTTGAACCTAAAGATGAATATGCGCTTAAAAGGATGTATTTAGAGCTCAAAAGAAGATAATGAAGAATTCACATGCCAAAGATCCAAGAAAACCAAGTACAAAGGATGGAGAAAAGACTGGCAAAATCACAAGTCCTATAAGAGAAATTATAAACTCTGTCCCACTTAAGGTCAGTTCGGTCCAACCGAAATTGTACAAAACAGTCCAACAGGAATCATAAATTTCAGACAATAATTCGGTCCCATCGAAGGCAACTTTGGTGTAACACCCTGTACTTTTCAATACGTGGGTGTTACCAGGAGAAGCAAATTTAGTATAAATGTAAACGTGATTCATCTTAACATTCACTTTCTGCCTAACTTAATTTTGACCAATAGAAAGATCTTCACCCATAAATCGAGTCATCCATCTATCTATTTAAAAAAATAGGCATCATGTTATATGAAGAATCTATTTCTAGGATTGACCTCCTTGATAAGATAATCTAACTGTCCACCCTATAGTGTTGGATCGTCAAATCCATCAATCATCAACATTAGAAATAGGTTGTGAATGACACACAACTAGACCGTAAGGGTTGGGCCTCCGTTCCAGCTGTAAATCACTAGGAGGATAGTCCTTGTACCCCCCAGAACCCGTTGGATCGGTGATGATCAAGCCTAAAATAAATTCAACCCTCAAAGTACAAAATTAGCAGTTAGATTTCCACTTATACAGTCTTTAGGATGTCTAGAACTAGTGAGAATCAAATTTGAAACAATTATGTCATCGAATCTCAGGATTCGACCGTTAAAATTAAGGATTAATGGTTGGATCTAAGTTCGATTGTTAGATTAGGACCCCTCATCATCTGGTTAAGGGTCTGATCATCTAAACTAACCATTAGATTTCACCTAGATGCTTCAATTGACTCTTAGGACCATTGATAATTGATTTGGAATGAGACTGACCATCAGATTAACAATAATCAAGTATAAAATTCAAATTACACTAAGTATGGTCCACATAGATCATGGATTTGCTTGAACTTTGGTCTGATGTTCTAATATGACCCATATGGTTTGATGGATGGAGCAAATCTACCAAGATCACCACGGTGGACCCCACCCTGCATGGTGCGTGTACACAATAGGTGTAGACCGTGCCACACTAGATCGAGAAGCCCGGTCAAACCAGGTCTGATCTGACAAAAGAAGGAAAATTCCTTCTTCCTTTCCCACCGCTAGGATTTTAAAAGGACCGAGTCTATTCCTGGTAATGAGACAGCCCACCATGGACACTGATCCGATGATCTGAACCATCCATCATGTTAGGCGGGGTGGTCCGACCAAAACTTGATGGACGACACAAGATCTAATGCATATGCTGTTTCTTTTCTGAAAATGGAAAGGACTCTGTTTTTCCTTTCCACACTAGCAATCCGTGTGGGGTGGCATCCTGTGATCCCAACCATCCTTTCGAGCAAATCTCAGCCCTCCCATTTAGGGTTCTCCTAGCTATAGCTTGAGAACTTCCTCCCGCCACCACCACAACTCGAACCTAAGCCTATTAAGAAAAACTCTAATGATTGTCTGTTTGATGGCCCCCATGATGATGATGGGACCTATCCACACCATCCATGTGCCTCAGATTGAAGGATGGACCACTCGATAAAATCCACCATAATTATGGCCATCACCTTCTATGGTTGTCCAGAAAACTTGCCACCCTTTAGTGGCCCCATTTCCTAATCGGGGTCATCCATCTGATGGGCCTTGGTGTCAGAAATCTACCTGTGATGTTAGATCACAACCATGGAACTAAGTTGGACAAAACTGACAACTAGTGATGAGTTAAGCTCGTATTAGGATATATAGTTAATCCTTTGTTTAGTTAGGATAGAGGCCACTAGAATCGGATCAAGAAAGAGACTATAAAAGGTCTCTTTTGGGAGGGCAAGCCCTTTCAAACCCTAAAAATTAGAACAAGAGAGGAGAGGAGCCAGACTCTTGTTTAAAAGTGAGTTAAAGACAGTTACACCAGGCCACTGTTCAAGCTTGGGCTAAGTCCTGACTCGGTCCATGCTCTCCTAGGATGAGGGAGAGAAAGAAAGGAGTAGAAGAGAGAAAGGAGAAGGAGAATTAAGAGAAAGGAGACGGTTGGGTTGGTGGTTGTTGCACCAACCCAACTCAGTTGAGTTTAGCACGACTCAAGCACTGGTCTAATCCCAGGGACTGCTGGACATTCCAGCCTAAGGGAAAGGTAAAAAGAAGAAGAAGAAGAAGAAGAAGAAGAAGAAGAAGAAGAGTATAAACATGTCACCAGGTTAAATAATTACATGCATAGTTTCAAATTTTATAAAATGATACAATGTGATGACATCTAATCCATATCCCTATAACCCCAGTGACGCAACTCCGGCTCTACATAGACCCGCCAAAGAGTTATAAGTAGGAGAACTCCTCCTTGTCGTCATAAAAGTCAGGCATCATCTTGTAAGCCTGGCCATCACCTGTAGCTACAAAAGAGTCTGGTTGGTATTTTAAAACACTGTCCCAAAGTGGGAGTGAGTGATTAACTCAGTGGAGCTATAAGGCAAAGGTTAACATGTTATCAATTCAGTCAAGCAGTAATGATAAGGTAATACAACAATCATATCCTAAGTACTCTTGTTAATGCAAGAATTGTATGTGATAATAATGCATGCCCTCGCCTGCACTCCCTCCGCAACATCATCTCACGGTCGCACATACACCACTCTGGACGTGTGTGCTTCCTCACCAAAGCACTGCAATGCGGTGCATAGTCGTTGAAAGTGCCTCGATTTGTCAATTAGTGTGAGTGTTGAGTCAGCTAGACTGCAGAGCCTCATAGGAAGATCAATTCAAAGCGTCTGCCTCAACAGAATGTGTGCAAGCTCACCACAGGTAAATCTACGCCTCACATCCCATGTCCCAAAACACCAAGTAAATAAAACCCTTAAAATAAATTAGAACATCATAGGGTTTTTAAGTTAAGAAAACTTTTTTAAAATCAGAAAATGTCTAAGTTTTCTTGCTTTGTCGATTCTATCGATACACATCTCGATATAATCGACTTGCGCTGTCAATGTCCTCGATGATCAATCAATACCATCGAAATGAGGACCAAAGATGTCCATCAACCACATATTCTTCTAGACTGAATTATCGATGTATCGATACCCCTATCGATGACATCGATATTTGAAACTTGAGTCTATCAACATTGACTCGATAAAATCGACAGCAGAGAAAATGAGTCCCTATTTTTACTAAGAAAAATCATAAGATCATCGATATATCGAGGTCCTCCTCGATATCTTCGAAATTTAAATCTCGATAATATCGGAAAGCCTTTGATGATATCGATCTTGGACTCGCATATATCCAGCAAAATATTTCAGGATTGTTTATCTATGATCAAGGTCACTCAATAGAATCGATATTCAAATACCGATGATATCGATATAGCATTGAATGCATCGAATAAGGACATAAGTGTCTAACAAGCTTAATGATAAATCCATTGAATTTATCGATGCGTTGACATGGGTATCAATATCATTGACATTTAAATTCTGATGATCTCGAAGGTCCCTCGATCATTCTTGTAAACCTGATATATTTCAAGACATGTCTCTCTTATTTTCAAATGTCGAGGAATCGAACCTCGTATCGATAAAATCGGAGTTCGAAATCCAATGACATTAATACTTGTTTCGATTCCATCGACTAGCTGGCAAAAGGTTTCAATAGCGTATGACATTTAAATTTATGTCATGGAGTGGCCCATCGATACAATCGAGAGTATACACTTGATGATATCAAACCCGCTCGATGATATCGAACTCTGTCATAAATGTGACCATTTTATATCTGTTGGAACATTTTGCCTATATAAAGAGGACTTATCTATTGTTGCTGGTTAGAAAGAAGAGAGTACTTTTGAGTGTTTAACCTTATATCTTATACCCAAAGCCCTTTCTCTCAGGGAAGTTCATCCTCCAATCCACTCTCATCATTGATATTCAATAGAGTGGATTGGGGAATGAACTTTTGCATTCAAGGATACTCCATCTACTACCTTAATGGAAAATCATTAAGTTGGGATGCCTTGAATGTATAGATGATCGGAATCACTCTATCTTCCTTATAGGAAAATATTTTATAGAGTAGGATTCCGTCTTAACCTTGACCCAACCTGAAACCTTGTCTTGGTACATCATCTATGTTGCAGATCAAGGAAGCAGAAGATTCTTCATCAATAAAGGAAAAGATCTTCGTCAATGTGCTGAATGAGACTCGTCCACTTATTTGTAAGTTATTAGAGTCCAGAGGACACTTGTGATCATTCCTTTTTAGGATTGGGTCTAAGGTGTTTCTCACCCTTGCAAGCCCTCGTAGGAGGCCTTCGGCGGGAGTGTACGTGGTGGGTACGTTGTGTTGACCCCTTGCTCTATGGAAAGCATAAACAGTTAGGGTCTTGTGGAAGATCCTTGGCTAATGTGCCTAAAATTGGGTGCGTTGTGTTGACCCTTGCTCGTGAGAGCATAAACAGTGAGGTTCCTTGTGTGGATCTTTGTCCAGTGTGCCTAACACTGAGTGCTATGTGTTGACCCTTGCTCAGGGAGCATAAACAGTCAGCCTAGGTGTAGGTTGTAAAGGTTGAAGGTGAACCTGATTTAAAACCTTAGGTTTGAGGGGAACCATTGTGAAACCTCCTTAGTGAAATCCGGCACACTTAAAGGCTGAGTGCGTTTATCGGGAGTGGAGTAGACAAGTAGTCGAACCACTATAAAAATGACTGTGTTTGTGATTGTTCATTATCTTTGATTACTTGTGTGAATTCATTAACTGTCTTCGTAACTGCTCACACTTCACACACAGTCACATCCATCATTGACTATAAATCATTCCGTGTTTATCATTTAAATAGTTTTGTGATTGGATTCTCAATTTGGCTTGGAAGCCATTTGAGTTACTTTGATGATATTCTGATGTTTATCATGCTTATTTACTCAAGATTGGACTAATAGGATTTTAATAAGCATAAAATTTTAAAAAGTCTTATTCACCCCCCTCTAGGACATATTGGCATATTCCTAATTTACGTAAAGCGGTCTTCACTGCTATTTCAATTGGTATCAGATCGGGTCTCTCTTTAAGGGCTTCACTGCCAAGAGAGTGATCTTGACTAAAGCTGGGAATATGGCCAAAGAAGAGGGCTCATCAGTCACTAGGCCTCCAGTATTTGATGGCTCAAATTATGCATACTGGAAGGCTAGAATGCACTACTTTCTAAGATCTTTGGATCATGGTGTTTGGGATATAGTTGAAAGTGGAAATGTGCCACCATCTAAAAAAATTGTACTTGATAGTGGCACAACCATCACAAAACTCAAACTCAAAGAGAAGTGGATGACGTTCGATAAAGAAAAACATACCACTGAAGCTAAAGCTATGAACGCCATCTACAGTGTCGTATCCTAAGATATATTCAATCAAATAAGTATGTGTGGGACATCTAAAGAAGTATGAGATCTATTGGAAACAACCCATGAAGGCACAAGCACTATGAAGAAGTCCAAACCACAACTACTGACCTCACAGTTCGAAAATCTCAAAATGGAAGAGCATGAGACCTTCACCGAGTTCTTCACAAAGTTGAATATCATTTGCAACTCTATGGGTGGATTGGGAGAAAAAGTTCTGGTTCCAAAAATCTGTAGGAAAATACTTAAATCACTGTTAGAATGGTTTAATCCCAAAGTAACAACTATTGAAGAGTGTAGGAATATTGATGAAATAAAATTACAAGAACTGGTAGGTTCCCTACAAACTTTTGAACTACACTTCAAACAAACTCAAAAATCCAAAACAAATTGTCCTAAAAACTTCAAAGAAAATAATGAATGAGGACAGTGGAAGTAAAAAGGAAGATGAAAATGAGGAAGTGGCTTTGCTAGCACAAAGATTCAAGAAATTCTTTCAGAAGAATCGTGGTCGTCCTTCTAGAGGAAGGTGGGTGAACAACAAACCTTCTGTAGGTAAATTTAGTAAAAAGGCCAAGGAACCACAATGCTATGCCTGTCAGAAGTATGGACACTTATCTACTGAATGCCCAAATAGAAAAATAAAGGGTAAAGTAATAGCTACCACATGGGATGATACAGAAGAGTCAAACTCAGAATCTAGTGACTCAGAGAGCGATGGTGATAAAAAAATCCTTGAAAATTCTTATGGTCTCCACCACTCCAATCATTCCCATTGAAACTGAAAATGAGAAGGAACCACAAGCCACTGAATCATTTCCATCTGATAATGAGGAAACAGTGGAGGAAAAAGAGAAACAGGATAAACTACAGGATGCTTACAGTCAACTCTATATTCATAGCATCCACATCCTTAAAAGACTTAGAATGTCTGAAAGCAAAAAGGAATTGCTGCAAAGAGATCTGGACAAAACCTTAGAAATTAATACACATCTAATCAATGATTTACAACAATATCATTCAGATAATGATAAGTTGGAAAGAAGCAACCTATCCCTAAAAACGGAATCATCAAAGATTACTAAAGAAGTTGAATTATGAAAAGATGAAAATGAGCATCTCCAGAATGAGAATCATATACTCCATTTTGATTTAGAGAAATCTAGAAAATTTGCTGAAATAAACTATAAATTTTTCCAGAGTGGTGATAAGTTAGAAAAATTGTTAGGGATGGGTAGAAGAGGAAAAGACAAGAGTGGCTTAAGGTATGATAAAACTAAAATAAGAGATAGAAATATAGCACCATTAACTAAAAAATCGGTTGCTTCAGGTAGTAATATGAAAACTATTCCAGTTTGTCATTTATGTGGTGATTTGGGCCATTATAAGTTTGAGTGCTTGACACCCAGAAGGACTCCACATTACTCTAGTCAAAATCATATTGGTAAATTCAAACCAATCAGAGAAATACAGAATGTCAAAAGTCCACCTAGGAGATTGGTTAAAAGAAATACTCATCCATCACCACCTAGAATGAATGACAGAATGATGGAGTCAGTGGATCAAGTGGGTAAGATAAACATGAAAACTAAATCTACCCCCAGTAAAGAATTCTGTCTCAAAATGGGTAGTGAAAGAAAAGCTGAATTGTCTGATAACTCATTCTATACCTTGAAATGTCAAAGCATGAAAGGACAAGACTAGGTCATGCATCAAGATCTGGATATTTGCTGAATGATGCAATTTTGCTGAGCTCTTAATGTTATATCTGAGGTCTCTCACCTCATCTTTTGTACATAAACATCTTGATGTTTGTAATTTTGATTTGTACAAATCTTGTACAAAATTTTGCTATGTATATGTTTGATTCAAAGATGATCTATACTGTACACAAAAGTCTGTCGATCTGTGGGAAAATGAAAAATACTCACCTTCGATATGACTATCGATAAGTCATGTGCATTTTTTATCAAATCGATCAACCGTCAATATCATCGACATCTCTTCAGAATTTGGGATGTCACATGATCGAGACTATTATCGAAACCATTATCGATAACATCGAATGAGGATCATCGATATAATCGAAACTAAGTTCGATGAAATCGATGGATGCTATCCGATAAGGTGCGGTCGAGCGGGAAACTTCATTTCTTTTCTAAAAAAGCATTTCACTTTTCATGTTCATCCCCTCAGCCGGAAGTACATCGGTGGGTCTTGGAAGCTCCTCAAAACTAGTATTACCCTTCCATTCCCTCAATTCCAGATTCTATCTTGCTTTTAGTCGAGTATTTTTAGTTTTTTTTTTTTGGAGGAATTTTGTCCGTTCTTCCCAAATCTGTCTTTCTAGGTAAGGACAAAGAAAAGGCATTTGGTCCTGGAGAGTTATCTAGGGCCTCTCAACAAAAGACTCTTGCCTCTAAAGAAAAAACAAGAGGCCCGGAACATGGGACCCCTACAAGACAACGCACTAGATCACATGGTGGGTCCCAGTCCGAGGCACCGGCACCTCCACCAATTAAAGTAAATCCGGTCTTGGAGAAGTTCACTAGGAGAAAGGTTATTTAAGAGAGAAAAGTCGAAAGGAGCTGTCTAATTCCATATAACCTGGAACCTCTGCATGCTGCCATAGATTGGTTGCCCATTCTTGATTTTGGGAGGCCTTGTCATCTCAAACGAAAATATAATTTCTTCGCCGCCTATCATTCGCCAATATCCGACCCTCCGTCCATCACTGTGACCGTCGATGGTGATGATTTGCAAATCACTCTGAAGTTTATTGTAGGAATTTTTAATCTTACCTTATCATCTGTTGGACTATCGAATTTGGATATGAAAAATATTGAGACTTGGTCCATGGTCTCCAAGTTCCTCTGTCATGGTCGTGATGTCCAGTGGCACCAAGGCAATGCTTTAAAAACCTGATTCATTGAACCTTGATTTCGGATCCTACATGGAATCTTTGCCTTGAACATCTATTCTAAAGGTTCCAGCAGGGCCGATCTTACGGGTTTTATGACTATAATAATTTATTCAGTAGTCTCTTGAGTCAAGGTCTGCTTGCCTACTCTTATCGTGCACCAATTGCTCTATGCCTTTCATAGGGCTAGGGATGTTCACCTACCCTACCCCTAGATCATACACACAGTATGCGACGCCATTGGTTTTCCGACTACGAGTGATCCAGAACTGCCACTTCAAGTCTTCAACAAAAGCAACTTTCAAAGAATGGACTTGAAGTTCCATAGGTATCCTGAGGATCCTCCAGAGGAAGGCATTCAAGTAGAAGGAGAGGGAGGTACAGGTGACGCTCCCACTGAAGGGACTGAGATAGCTGAAGATGAAGCTCCTGGATCCCATCAAGCACCGTCGACATCAACTCCCGAGCATGCTAAACGATTTAAGCTCCACCAGGATCGAATTGGAGCAATTCAATGGGATGTCTCCCAGTTCAAGGAATCGATGAATGAGCGGCTTACCATCTTGGAATGGCTGGTCCACGAAGTGCAGTAGACTGTACAACATTGGTTGATCTAATGACTTGTCATCAAGACGACACGACACCATCTACCTCTGCTCCTCTGCCGTAGTACGGGTATCTAAACGCTATCACATTCACCCTCTCGTATTTTTGTATATGAGTATAAGTATCTTTTTGGATGCTCTAAGCTCTCATGAGTGAATGTGATCGCTTCCTAACAGATTGACATTTTTTTTGTGTATATGCCCATGAGTGGGTTTGCTACTGATGATTACTTCTGGGTGCCCATAAATGGGCTTGGTAATGTTGATGGGATAACTGTTAATCTACTATCAATCTTGGGCAATAAAGATATGTTTTTGGATAATTTTTGAAATGGCTGATTGTAACTCATTCCTATTTACTGCCATACTTATGCTTTAAGACCCCCTGGTTTATTTAGTTTATGATATGTAAAGTGCATGTGATGGTTTGAATCTTTGCTTATATTGCTGCTCTATTTGGTCCTCTCTTCATACATTGGATACAAATATGAGATGTCTAAATTCATTGTTTTAATCATTATGCATCTATCTTTTCTATATGTATGCTTTCTAAATGGTGGTTCTCCCAAATAGCTTTAACTTCAGTCAATATCTACTCTTATGCTATCCTTTGTCAAATGACTGACAAAAAGGGGGAGAATGACTCAAACACCTCGTCAGGAAATGTATATCTGCTTGAGTATGGTGATGCAGGTGTTAGGGGGAGCAACTGCACTAAGCGAGGGGGAGTTTGCAGTCAGGGGGAGCAACTTCTGACTGTGTTGTGTATATGACATTGTTAGCATTGTACAATTGTGTAAAGAACATGTACATACAATTTAGGATGTCAGTATAGAAGCTATTCTAGGGTGTTTTGGTATTTTGTCACGTAATTGACAAAGGGGGAGATTGAAAGTGCCCTGGTTTGTCAATTAGCGTGAGTGTTGAGTCAGCTAGACTACAGAGCCTCATAGGAAGATCAATTCAAAGTGTCTGCCTCAACTGGATTTGTGCAAGCTCGCCACAGGTAAATCTAAGCCTCACATCCCATGTCTCAAAACACCAGGTAAATAAAACCCTTAAAATAAATTAGAACATCATAGGGTTTTTAAGTTAAGAAAACTTTTTTGAAATCAGAAAATCTCTAAGTTTTCTTGCTTTGTCGATTCTATCGATACACATCTTGATATAATCGACCTGTGCTGCGATGTCCTCAATGATCAATCGATACCATAAAAAAGAGGACTAAAGATGTCCAACAACCACATATTCTTCTGGACTGAATTATCGATGTATCGATACCCCTATCGATGACATCGATATTTGAAACTCGAGTCTATCGACATTGACTCGATAAAATCGATAGCAGAGAAAATGAGTCCCTGTTTTTACTAAGAAAAATCATAAGATCATTGATATATCGAAGCTCTCCTCGATATCATCGGAATTCAAATCTCGATGATATCGGAAAGCCTTCGATGATATCGATCTTGGACTCGCATATATCCAGCAAAATATTTCAGGATTGTTTATCTATGATCGAGGGTCACTCAATAGAATCGATATTCAAATATCGATAATATCGATACAGCATCGATTGCATCGAACAATGACATAAACTGTCCAACAAGCTTAATGAGAAATCCGTTGGATTTATCGATGCATCGACACGGGTATCGATATTATCGATATTCAAATTTCGATGATCTCGAAGGTCCCTCGATCATTCTTATAAACCTGAAATATTTCAAGACATGTCTCTCTCATTTTCAAATGCCGAGGAATCGAACCTCGTATCGATAAAATCAGAGTTCGGAATCCGATGACATTGATACTTGTTTCGATTCCATCGACTAGCTGGCAAAAGGATTCAATAGCATATGACATTTGAGTTTGTGTCATCGAGCGGCCCGTTGATACAATCAAGAGTATACGCTTGATGATATCGAACCCGCTCGATGATATCAAAGTCTATCATAAATGGGACCGTTTTATATTCGTTGGAACCTTTTGCCTATATAAAGAGGACTTGTCTATTGTTGCTGGTAGAGAAAGAAGAGAGTGCTTTTGAGTGTTTAACCTTAGATCTAATACCCAAAGCCCTTTCTCTCAGGGAAGTTCATCCTCCAATCCACTCTCATCATTGATATTCAATAGAGTGGATTGGGGAATGAACTTCTACATTGAATGATCCTCCAACTACTACCTTAATGGCAAATCATTAAGCTGGGATGCCTTGAATGCATAGATGATCGGAATCAATCTATGTAACTTCCCAGATTTTTGCCAATCTGGAATTAGACGTCCTTAGGCAATGGGTCGATCTTAACACCTTATTAACCTGTCAGAACTCAATCCCAAAGTCTAAAGCCGCTTTTGAACCCATTTCCTTCGCAAATCCCACCCTTCACCACCTTGTTCTTTTAATTTTTCTAAGTACTTTTGTCACGTCCTAAACTCAGAAACTGGGCTCACAAAATTCCAGATCGCCGAATCCGGCGCCAACAGCCTCCGTAGAACCCCATTCTCAGCTCCCAGTGCCCATACGCCAGGTTCCGATCTTGGGATGCTATAAGGAGAATTTTCAACATCAGTTTAATTCGTAATAAGCATAACCAAAGGCATAACCCACAAACAACAACCAAAAACTCCATCACATTTCCACTATGATCAAAAACTTTACAAGTACAATGAGCATAAAGGGAAATACAATGAAATGGACAAAAATCTCCAAAATGATCTGCTCTGCGCTCCTGCCTCAGCGCTGCTACATCCCAACGTCACTTACACGCAATGGTCATTCATAAACTTATAGAAAGCTTAGAGGGTGGTAAAAGTGTGTGCGCAAGGTAGTAATGCAGATATGCAGAATTATAGTAATGGGGAACATGCTGATGAATCCATGAATACCACTAGTCGTACCAAGGCTATGCGATGCAAGGCGTGAATGATGTCGGCCATACTAAGGCCATGCAATGCGAGATATAACTCAAGCATACAAATCCTCATCTACATCCACATATCAATACAGCTCAAATCTGGAATATCACCGGGGTCTAGTATACTCTAAACCAGATTGCCACCCCATCGCGTGCAATAAGGTAAGTGGAAGAGACCTCACTACCTACCTGCCAATATCGGGCTCGGTTCATCGATAGCGGACCTATTCTTCGAGCTGGTCAAACTCAGCCTAGCATTGCCCCCTCCTCTCGGGCGGGTAAGGCCGTACCCCCTTCCAACCGACCACGACACAGTGGAAAGCGCAGCCATCTGGTAATCGGCAATTGACGCTCCTGCACCCACTCGGTCTAGACGTTGGAGCAATCTCTTGGTACCATAAGGGTTTAGGGACTTTCACCCAGGGATATCTATAGTACCCCATGTAGAAAAAGATTTTCGGTATCCAATCCTGCCAACCACGATACACCTATGGAGGCTACAACCCTGATGTCGCTAGGGCATACGGTAACCATGTCACACAATGCGAATGCATGAATCACACTATCCAGTCATGCAGCATTCTTGCGCATCTCATGCGCTCATGTGGGGCAACACCGCCCAACCGGGAGCCCCTAAACAACCTGCCCGAAGGCATATGCTATGATCAGTCACCTCTCATATCAAACATACATATGATGCCTATGATCATGATTCATGGAACTATACAAAACATGTAATAAAGTAATGAACTATCCTCATAATGCAGATGGGTCTAGACGGCCTACACGCAACGAGTACGGGCCTATTAATGGGCCCTAGGGAGAGTCGTAATGCGGACATTTAACCAACATTAACCTTGCAATGTGGACATTAAACCAACATTGCTCCTAAGGCGTAGCCCATAGTGAATATCATTACATGAACCAGGTTGGGGTTACACATTGCAATGGGCCTTAGGTTCATCCCATTGGGCCTTAGATACATCAAATGGGCCATACCTATGGGCCTTTCATTCGTCAAGTGGGCCACATCAATGGGCCGCACCAATGGGCCTTATGCGCATTGCAATGGGTCATAACCCGTGAGCCTTAGATACATCAAATGGGCCTAGTCTCATGGGTCTTATATGTAACAAATGGGCCACACGAATTAGGTCCCATATGTACATCAAATGGGCCTCAACCCATAGGCCCTAATATATCTCAATGGGCCTTAACCCATGGGCCTCTAAAACATCAAATGGACCTAGTCCCATGGGCCTTAGAATACATCAAATGGCCTAATGACATGGGCCTTACATACACATCAAAGTGGGCCCCACCATGCCGTTTGTGTATGACCACATCCAGCGTCAGGGCTGGACACTAGTCAGTGACACCCTGATCCGTAGCTAATTGGCAGACTGCGTGGAGACACCTCGTTCAACACGTGAGGTCTTGGCATCCCTGTGGTGGTGGCTAACTTTGAGTGTGCGTACTGACTGTGGTGTGAAGCACAGCAAGTTTTCTTTTTTTTAGGCTTTTTGGTGAGTCATGTGTGCAGCCTCTATCTTGATGTTTGTTTCAAATCCACACCATCCATCCTATTCTTTGGCTCATTTTAGGTGTTGAGCCGAAAAATGAGGTCAATCCGATAATTAGGCGGACCATACCATATGAAACTGTATTTCCTACTATTCAAGGCTATTCAAGCCCTCCTTTCTGTTTTCTACACGCCAAAAATACCGGATATTGGACTTAATTGGTGTATTTCGAGCCCTAGAATCCATTGGTCGGAGTGGATTCTCAAGTAGTGGGCCCCACATGCAATTTTTTGCAGGAAAAACAAAAAAAAAAAAAAAAGAGGGGAGCAAGGTACATTTTCTGTTGTCGGCGAAGGCGAACGTGACCGCTCACTGCCGTCACAGTGCGACAAAACGGTCTAATAGCCACCCATAGCTCAAGCCGTGGGCCCCACCATGATGTATATGTGTCATCCATCCCGTTCATTGGGTGGGCCCCTCCCTGGAGTGGGTCCCCTCCAAAAATCAGGCCCATCCAGTGCTTTGACGGCCCACACTAAAGGAAACAGTGTGAATTGAAGGTCTACCATTAAAACTCTTTTTGGGCCCACAGAAGTCTCGGATCAAGCTGAAACTTTTTGTTACCCTTCATTTAGGTCTGCGTGACCTTATGAACGGATTGGATGGGAGGTAAATATTACAGTGGGCCCCACGTGGGGCCCACAATGATTTATGTATTTTTCCACCGTCCGCTTGATGGTGGAGCCCGCTGTGATGCATGTGCTCTATCCCCACCATCCAGGGGACAGTGTGGGTATGTGCGTGGGTGCATGCGTGTGTGGGTGCGTGCGTGTGCATGCGTGTGTGTGCGTGTGGTGTATGTGCACGTGTGGCCACATCCATATATATATATATATATATATTATATTGTATATTATATATATATATATATATTATGTAATATAATACACATTATGGTGGGCCCTCAAATGGACCCCCACCCACCCTAGACACTATCTTAAACTAGCTAAGTATTATAACTTGGATCACTCTATATACAAACTACAGAGGCCTAGGTATTACCTCAGACAGAAATCACTCAGGACTAAATCCTCTAGAAATTAGGCGAGAATTAGCTAGTGTTAAACTAGAGTACCTGTGAAATTAGCACCGATCACTTTAAATACGATCTGCAAGACCCAAAACTTGTAAAATCATTGACACTACATTACCCTAAAATCTGGGAGCATCTCGAAACTCCGTATCAGATCTGGACCGCATATCGGAAGTCCGATTAATACGAAGTTAAGGAATTAGGACCGCCTTGCTCGGCTTGACAAACATCTCGGAAATCAAATTCAGATAGTGTCCCATTGCAATTCGCTTGAACTCGGAGTGAAGAGTGTGAGAAATGTGAAAATAATTCTAAATTAAATTCAAAATAGTGAAATCTGAGACTTGTCGCTTGCGGATCAGTATTAAGCAACCAGACCGTCAAAATCAGGCCAAATTACACCCTCGGATCAGGAATATTTCCCCAAACATATCCATGTACTCGGAATCTCCGATCGAGAGCCACTAATGTTGAATTAAAACTGGTCTGCCACGCGTGATCTGGGAACCCGACTGGAACGAAAACTTAACTCCACCTAGATTCAAGGTTGGTGAGCTTAAGTCCGACCTTTGGCTCAAGGGGGGCAGCCAGAAGTCCTCCGTTGAGCTGGAACTAACCCACTTTGGTTATAACCTAAGTATACCTTGACCTTAGGTCTATTTTGGTGACTTTTTAGGCTATATAAGGACCTTAAACCCTCTCTCATTTCAGCCATACGAATTTGAGAAGAACCCTAGGAAAAGAGAGAGAAAGTGTGAGAGAAGTAGGAGCGTCTCCATGCCATGCTTCCCTGCTGCTATACGTGTTCAACCACCTCATTCTAATCACTTTCCTGGCGATTCCAGCTCCGTTTCTAAGTAAGAAACCCTAACCCTAATCTGTTTTGGGATTTTGATAGTTGTAGGTTATGAAATAGCTAACCTATTTCGTTCTATAGGTTACTAAGCTGCCGAACACTGAAGCTTAGTGAATCTATCGACTCCGTTACGATTCTATGACAAAAGGTGCAGACTTTAGATGTATAGGTTATGGTTTTCAACACTTTCAATGTCAGATAATGATAGATTCATGATCTGCATGTAATTGTACATGTACAAAGTGCTGTCTGTTTTCCATTTCGATTAAAGACGAAGAATATAGAATTTTACATATTCTAGGTATTTGTAGAAAGTACTGTAGACGTATAAATTTTGGAAATGTGTTTGCCATGATTATTTGTTGTATGAACATATTATATATGTGTAAAATACTTGTTTGGCGAAAGGACTCGCCCTAATACATGTTTTGCTAATATACACTATATATGTTGAAATAGTGTATTCTAAGTGTTTGTGAAAATGACTGAATGAATATAGAATTCTCATTCATACTCACCATGACTAATTGTCATGGATATATTGATTGTTGTATAGGCGATACCCCTTTGACGAAAGGATTTGCCCTAAATCACACCACGGCCAATACACACTATATATGATAAATTGTGTAGCCCAAGTGTTTGTGAAAATGTTCCAATGAATATGGAACTTAGATTCATGATTGCCATGACTATCCGTCGTGGGTGCACGCGTGTTATATAATTGGGGCAACTCCCTAGTGAAAGGTTTGACCTAATACCTATGTGATCAACATACGTCAGGTATGTTGATGTATGTAGTTTAAAGTGTTTGTTGAAATGTCTGAATTAGTAGTAGTTAGTAAATTGTAATGTATTAAGGTGTTGAGATAGGATTCTCAACTACCTTAGTGATGTGTATGATTTCCTTCATGTAAGTTATTTAGTTTAATCACTTACTGTTTTTATGAAACGTATGTGTTTGAATTTTCTGTTTGCATTATGTTTTATAACATGCTTGCTAATATGTTTAAATTACTTGTTTATTTAATTCTGCTCTGATTACTTCACATGTTTAAGTTGTATTCCATAAATCAGTGAAGGGTGATAGGGGAGTGGTACAACATTTTCATGCAACAGCCCTGACAGCCCTAAGCGGACAATATTGGATATTTGATTGTATGATTTGAAATCTTGATCCATTACTGCTTTAACTGTTCTGTAATTAAATGTGATTGGGACTATGATTATAGTCCAGACAATCGGTAACAGACTGGAGTTCGTAGTTGAGATTCATTTCGCCACGTAGGATGTGTCTGATGAACTCGAGTTGTACTCGGTTGGCGGCAGTGGTTAGGCCATGCGAAGTGCTTATGAACTTCGTGTCGTTCAGTTGGTTGTGCGTTCGTGCTAGTCTGGCTCGTCAAGTAACCCGATCTGTCTAATGTATGTTCACCATGTTTGGACGCCACTATTTGAACCTAAGGTACCAAACTTACCAGTGAAATCTCGTTAACCATGGTACCTCGATCCGCTAAGACTCATGAGCCGGGCATGGTGGTATGGGACACCATGGTCGAGCTGTCGGCCTACGCTGGGGCCAAGTACCTCCCCGTAGTGTCCATTGAGCAACCAGACTCGTGAGCCGATTATGGTGGTATGGGACACTATATTCGTGCTGTCGGCTTACATTGATAAGGTGATGGGGGAGTGGTGCAACGAATGTGTGTAACAGCCCTGACAGCCCTTTGTAGTGACCTCGAGCATACTCTGAATTTGCAGTGAGGCGACGAGTTTTGCCGTTGTGAATAGAGTATGAACTAGGCCTGTATCAATTTAGTGATGAACCGTTAAAAGGGTGATGGGGGAGTAGTATAATGGTTCCGTGTAACAGCCCTGGCAGCCTTTGCAGCGACCTAGAAACACACCATCGTATGAGATTAACTAAGACTGACGACCTTAGAATGGATCATGTTTGGGAATGATACAAGGGACGTACCTTAGTTCCCAATACTGTTGTTTAAAATGGACTAATAACAACTCAGTAATCATGCTCATCATCGCATTGCATGTGCTTGGAAGATGTGGAGCACTGAGGAATGAAAGCATACCGCGAACGTAAGATGGTGTCGCATGAGGGAGTGTGTGGTGAGGGCATACATGATGACTGTATTTTCATACTTGCATTAATAAGAGTATTTAGGAGTGTTTGACTTTACTGTTATATCATTACTGCTTGACTATTTTGATAACATATTAACCTATGCTTTATTGTTCCACTGAGTTGATCACTCACTCCCACGTTACGGGACGGTATTGTACACACCAACCAGACTTGTTTGAGTTTCAGATGATGGCGATGCTACGAAGCGGAGCCAGACTTTAATGAGGATGAGGAGGATTCCTCCTTTATACAGTTTCAGGCGGGTTCCTATGAGCCGTGTCCTGATCGATGGAGCTTTCTGGGATGTTGACTAGAGGACCTTACACATTTGGTATATTTTAGAATTGTACTTGTAATTATTTAACCTGGTAACGTTATCACACTCTGGAGACTCACCACAGTTTATATATTTTATTTATCTATCATAGTCTTCCGCTTGCTATCTCACTTGTCTCTGGAGTATGATATGTTGTTTGACTTAATCTCACTCATGTTCACTACACTAATACTAACAACATTCAATCATCATTCATTTTGTTGCATAAGTGATGCGTTGGAACTCGAGAACTGAGTTTATGCTCGACCCCCGATTTTCAGGGCGTTACACTCTATCTTCCTTATAGAAAATATTTTATAGAGTAGGATTCCGTCTTAACCTTGACCTAACCCGAAGCCTTGTATTGGTACATCATCTGTGTAGCGGATCAAGGAAGCAAAAGATTCTTCATCAATAAAGGAGGAGATCTTCGTCAATGTGTTGAATGAGACTCATCCACTTATTTGTAAGTTATTAGAGTCCAGAGGACACTTGTGATCATTCCTTTTTAAGATTGGGTTTAAGGTGTTTTTCACCCTTGCAAGCCCTCATAGGAGGCCTCCCGGGGGAGTGTACGTGGTGGGTGCATTGTGTTGACCCTTGATCTGCGGAGAGCATAAACAGTTAGGGTCTTGTGGAAGATCCTTGGCCAGTGTACCTAAAAGTGGGTGCGTTGTATTGACCCTTGCTCATGAGAGCATAAACAGTGAGGTTCCTTGTGTGGATCCTTGCCCAGTTTGCCTAAAACTGGGTGCTATGTGTTGACCCTTGCTCAGGGAGCATAAACATCAGCTTAGGTGTAGGTTGTAAAGGTTGAAGGTGAACCGTTGTGAAACCTCCTTAGTGAAATCCGACACACTCAAAGGTTGAGTGCGTCTGCCGGGAGTGGAGTAGACAAGTAGTCGAACCACTATAAAAATGACTGTGTTTGTGATTGTTCACTATCTTTGATTACTTGTGTGAATTCACTAACTGTCTTCATAACTGCTCACACTTCACACACAGTCACATCCATCATTAACTATAAATCATTCCATGTTTATCATTTAAATAGTTTTGTGGTTAGATCCTCAATTTGGCTTGGAAGTCATTTAAGTTACTCTGATGATATCCTGATGTTTATCATGCCTATTTATTCATGATTGGACTAATAGGATTTTAATAAGCATAAAATTTTAAAAAGTCCTATTCACCCCCCTCTAGGACATATTGGCATATTCCTAATTCAAGTAAAGCGGTCTTCACCACTATTTTAGTCGTGTTAACCTATATTTAATTAGATTTATTCATACAGTAAATTCGGTATCACGCCCCAAACTCATAAACTGGGCTCACAAAATTCTCGATCGCCGAATCCAGTGCCGACAGCCTCCGTAGTGCCCCATTCTTGGATCTCTGCACTCGTATGCCAGATTCCGATCCTAGGATCCTATAAAGAGGATTTTTAGTATGATTTTTTTTGTAATGGAGCATAACCACAAGCATAATCAAGTCATAAAATAACATCACCACATATCCACTATATCGAAAACTTTAAGTACAATGTGGAAAGGAAAATATAGGGTGATCAAAAGCTCCAAAATGATCCGATACACACTCCTACCTTAACGCTGCAGCGATCCAATGACACCTACATGCAACGGTCATGCATAAGCTTACAAAAGCTTTGAGGGTGGTGTAAGTGTATACGCACTGCAAGTGTCAAGTATATAATATCAGAGTAATGCAGAAATATGCGGGTAAGTCCATGAATACAATCAGTGTAACCAAGGCAATGTGATGTAAGGCATGAATGTTATCGGCCATACTAAGACCATGCGATGCAAGGCCTATGTAGCCAAATGTCATATGCGAGATGCAAAACAAGTATGCTAGTCCTCATCAAGTACACATATTAGTATAGTTTCTCTCTGGGATATCACCGGGGTTTAATACACTTCACACTGACTGCCGCCTCCCTAGCCGCACAGCCTAGTAAGTGGAATAGACCACACTATCCGCCTGACCATTAGTCTGCCAATACCTATCCGGCTCGTCGATAGCAGACTCATTTGTGAGCTGGTCAAACTCAGCCTAGCTTACAACCCCCTCACTCGAGCGGATAAGGCTACACTCCCTTCCAACCGACCACGACACAATGGGAGGCACGGCTTACTGGTATTCGGCACTTAGGCGCTCGTGTATCCACTCGGTCTAGATGTTGGAGCATCTCCTGGTACTAAAAAGGTTATGAGACTTTTACCCAAGGACATCCTAAGTGCCCACAGTGCTAAAACCAAGTATTTTCAGTATCCGATACGGCCATCCACGATGTGCCTGTAGAGGCTACGACCCTGATGTCATTAGGGCGTACAATGATCATGACACACAAATGTAAGATGCATGAATCACACTGTCCAGTCATGCAACAATTCTGCGCATACCACGCACTTATGTGGGTAACCCTTATCAGTGAGTCTCATAGATAATCTACCCAATGGCATATGCTATGATCAGTCACTCCTCATATCAAGCATACATATGATGCGAATGGGTATGAATCATGGAATTATACTAAGCATGTTATAAAATGATGAACTATCAACAAGTATGGGCCTATCAATCGGCCCAAGGCAAAGTTACAATGCGGACATTTATCCAACATTATCCTTACAATGTGGACATCAAACCATCATTGCTCCCAAGGCATGGCTTGCCATAAACATCATTACATAAACCATGGTTGAATCACACATTGCAATGGACCTTAAGGACATCCCATTGGGCCTCGACCCATGGGCCTTAGATATATCAAATGGGCCGCATCATATGGGCCTTATATTCATCAAGTGGGTCGCACCAATGGGCCTTATGTACATTGCAATGGGCCATAACCCATGGGCCTTGAATACATCACAATGGGCCTTCATATGGCAAGTGGGCCACATCACATGGGCCATATGTACATAAAATGGGCCACACCAATGGGCCCCATGTATATCAAATGGGCTACACCCAAATATAAGTGATGATAATGATTTCCACCATTAAAATTCCCAAGGCCCACCATAACATTTTTTTTCCATCCAATCTGATCATAAGGTCACACGGACCTGGTTGGGAGGAAAAACATATATCAAGTTGATCCAAGACTATTGTGGTCCAAAAGGACTTCAATGGTAAGCGTTCATCTCTCCATTGTTTTCTGTGGTGTGGTCCACCTAATAAATCTGCCTCATTTTTAGTCTCAAGCCTTAAAATTATCTTTCAAAATGGTTGGACGGTTTGGATGCAACACATGCATCAACGGCCCCATATATATGGACGACATAGATAAAGCACATGCCTCAAGGAGGGGACCACACTGATGGAATGTGTGGAATACATACATCAGTGGGTCCCACGTGGGGCCCACCATAACATTTATTTACCATCCAATCTGTTAATAAGGTCATAGGGACCTGAATGAAAGGAAAAATAAATTTCATAATGATCCAAAACTTCTGTGACAAAAAGGGTTTCAATGGTAGATGCTCAATCCTCACTGTTTCTTGTCGTGTGGGCCACCTGAGCTTCACATAAGACTGATTTTTTGAGGGCCCACTGCCCTCAAGGGGCCTATCAAAATGCACGATGTTGATGTTCCCACACATCACGGTGGGGCCCACGGCTGGGACCCACGTCCCTGGCCCCTTCCGCCTAAGCAACAGCAGTGTAAGACGTTGTTGCAGCGTCCTCTGGATGAGCAGCAGCGCCTACTGCTGTTGCATTATTTATTTTTTTGAAAAATCATTTTTTTGTGGTTTTTCATACGTGGGGCCTGCATCAGGAGAATCCAACCAAACCATTGCATTATACGGCTCAAGATAGTCCAAATGAGCCCAATATTCGATGTGTTTTGGTGCATAGAAACATTAGAGTGGGCCGTAGCAGATTTTAATGGTATAAACCATTATTTTCTAACCTATGGCCCGCTAGAAAATTGAATTGGCATCATATTTCAGCTCAATGTCTAAAATGAGCTGGGGAATGGAATGGACGGAGTGGATTAGACTCGTACATTAAGGTGGGGCTTGCATGGGTAGCCCACCCAAATACCTTAAATATATAATTATATATATACATTTTTCTTTGCTTGGTTGGCTGGTTAGCACCCCACACCGTCAGTGCACACTTCACTGTGAAGTCACGTATCTAAGGTGGGCCCCACCTACAGGAGTGCTGCCTAGGTGGGCCACCAAATGGTTAGATGGTGTGGATAAGACATACATCAAGGTGGGGTCCATCCGAGTGGACCACACGACCACATCATCACACAAGAATGAAAAGAAGAGAGGAAAAAAGAGAGAGAAGAAGACACGTGCGATGGAGGGAACCCGACACTATGGGCCCTCCCTTCCATGCATTCAATCATACATCAATTGGGTCCCAATACATGTGGGCCCACCGATCAAAATCAACGGTGGAGATCCTTTCTCCATCAAAATGCAAGGTCTAGATGACCCTATTCATGCAAGGAAAATAAACATCATGATGGGGTCCATGGAAAATGGCCTCCTCATGCAATGATCATGAGAATTAAGGTGGGCCATCGGCCACACCTAGGGTCCAAAGTGAGATCCATACCATCAATTGGTAGGCCTCACTTGGCCCATCATCAAAGCATGAAATCTAGGCCTATAAAACACCCACCGTTCGATCTTCTTGGTCCGATGGAACGCCGAACTCCTTGTGTCTCACTTAGGTGGAGGGTGATGAGAAATGAAGGGATATGATGATGGATTTTGGGGTGGGAAGTGGGCCACACACACTCACTTTTCTCTCTTAGAATTGTTGGATGTCCACCACATTGGTTGCTTGGAAAATGTGTTGAGAGAGAGAGAGAGAGAGAGAGAGAGAAGGGATGGTTGTAAGAGAGGGAGAGATGGTTGATGGATTAATGGATGGGAGTTGATAGGTGTACTTGACATGTATGGGTGTGTAAGAGAGAGGGTGAGAGAGAGTTGACTTTGGGGTTGTTCTTGTACTTGACATGAGGTGATTGATTGATTGATTGATTGATGGGACATGTTGTAGAGATTCTCTTGGGATTACAAACGCGCGGTGTTTTTCTTGAACTAAACGCGGGCCCACATCTCCTGGCCAGGGTATCGGATCGGTGTATAAGACACGGCATTGGAACCGTGGCGACGGTGCGGTAGCAATGGTTCAAGTCTCGGATTGAGCTAACTCAGATATATGGGATATGACTTAGGGTCATGTGCAAATGTCTATTATAGGTCGTAGGTTGCCGAAATTCGATGGGAAGGATATTCGGCTCACGAGTTTGGGTTACTCATTGGACACTACGGAGAGGCTCGCCACCCCAGCGTAGGCCGACAGCTCGACCAGGTGTTCCATACTACCATGCCCAGCTCATGAGTCTTAGCGGATCGTGGTACCAAGGTTAAACAGTCTTTGCATTAGTAAGTGGTACCTTAGATTCAAGCAGTAGCGTCCATACATGGTAAACATACATTAGGCCAATCAGGTTACTTGACAAGCTCGACTGGTACGAGCACACGTTAAATTAATCGACATGGAGTGCATACGCACTCCTCATGGCCTAACCACTATCGATAATCACCGTACAACTCGAATTCGTCGAACGTATCCGTTGTGGCGAAACTAGTTTGGCTACTGATTGTAAACAGTTACCGATTGCCTGGACTATGTATTAGTCTCAATCATACCCAAAGACAATAGGCATTCATATGTGATAATCGAAACAGTATGTGATAACCAATTCAAATATAAATCTCATTTGAGAATTTTAACAAACACATAGTACACATATTATCATACATAGGCATTTCATCCATAAATCACGTAGTAGCGAAATAGCTTACATGAAGAAAACCGTAACTATAGATAAGGTCATTGAGAATATTATCTCAACGCCCTCATTAAATATATTTCAACAAGCAATTTCTCATTCAGACATTTTATCAAATACTTAGACTACACATTTCAACATACATATGGTAAATTAGTTATAACATATAATATAGCAAATCCTTTCACAAAAGAGTTGTCACACATACAACAATCATGTATCTCAATAAAAAATCATGGCAAGCACAAATCATAATTCCATATTCATTCAAACATTTCAACAAACACATGAAATGCATTATCTTCAACGTTATTCATATATATGTATAATACACGGAAAACATCGCATCTAAGTACATGTGACAGCAATCAAGTTAGTCATAAATCATTAACTAACATTGAAAGCCTTGAAAAGCATAACCTAAATGTTTATAGTCCACACCTTTCGCGATACGCTGATTACGAACTCGGTTTGTACACTACGCCTGTGTCTACGGCACAACGGCTACATAAATCATGAAATAGGTTAGCTATTTCACCGTTTCCTCTATTCGGATTCCTAAAACAGATTAGGGTTAGGATTTCTTACCCAAATCGGGTTCGGATTCGACGGTGTAGTGACATGAGAGAGATGATTCGGCACATGGAGTGGTGGGAATGAATCTCAGCAACGATCTCCCTCTCTTTTCCTCACTCTTTCCTCCTCTTTTCTCTCTTCTCTCTACTAGGGTTAGAATTCGTATGGAATGAGAGAGGGGTGGGTTTAGGGCATTATATAGGATCAAAAGTGGTGTCAATGGCCCTAGGGCCATGGTATACTTAGGATATAGCTAAAAGGCATCTGTTTCGAACCAACGTAGCTCATCTGAAGGTCCATTACCTGCATATGGTCTGGAGAAAGTTCCCTACTAATGAATATATGTCAAGTTAAGATTTTGGCCTGATCGAATTTGTGGATCGACCGTGGAGGACCAGTTTCAGTTCAACGGCTATCGTCACTCGATCAAGGCCACAAGTACATTAACATGTGTAGGAAAATTTTTCTGATCCAAGGGTATAGTTGGGTCAGAATCCGACGGTCCGAAACCTTAAATTTGGCCTGCAAGTGAATAGCCCAAATCACTTAAGTTTGAGTTCATTTTCTAAAGATGTTCACGTTTCTCACACACTTTGCTCCAGGTTCAAGTTGTGCATTTCTGCATACTATTTGGACTCGATTCCCACAATGGTTGTCAAGCCCAGTAAGGCGGTCATAACCGTATAATTTCGTGGTTATCGAACTTTCGACGCGTGGTCCAGCTCCAATACAGAGTTTCAATGTACTCCTGAAAGTAACTGGGTTTTAAGACTAATCCTAGGTTTTTAGGTAATGTTGGGTTAGCGATCTTAATGGTTTTGGGTCTTGCAATTCATACAGAAAGTGGTTCAAGCTAATTCCATTGATTATACAGTTTAATACTTAAATTAATTTTCGTCTAATTTCTACAGAATTCGGTCCTTAGTGATTTCTGCCCGAGGTGATACTCGGGTCTTTGAATGGATTTTTCCGAGACATTACACAAAAAGGTTGTAAAAAAGCCAAGAAAGATATACAGAAACGCCTGAAAAGTCCTGCTGAAATGTTGTTTAGCATATCAAAGCACTAGAATACGTCGATACTAATCTATTAAGGCATTAGTAAAAGGGTTCTGACAAGCTAAGCATAATTCAAATGTCATGAAACACGGATATATGCCTTGGAAAACACTTGGAAAACCTTTAAATATGCACCAGTAAAAACTGTTGATTGCCTGTAAAGGTGTTGACCGCGAGTTAATTTATTATCTGAATCCATTTGATTGTTTATATTTAATTGGAACTTGTATTATTTTTAAATATTTAAAACCTAAAAATGTTGCACAACACAACTAAAAATGAATACTAAATAAATTGTATTACTTTACAATGAAAAACGTATAATATTGACAATAATATGTTGAAAATGTTCTGAATAAATATAAAAGAAATCCCTCCATCCAGCCATCATCTGTATCTACCTGCAACCTGCGAGACAAAATAATAATAGTAATAATAAATTTACATTTCAACCATTTTCTGCGATTTGGATAACATATCCTATGACTTTCAATCGCCTAGTAAGAACGCATTCCTTCCCATACAAGTCAATGAAAGGAAGGGCCCACTCACTATAAGCAATAGGGTCAAACTCCAATCCAAAACTTACATGGGGCATATCCCATGACTTTCAATGGCTCACTTACCTGAACTGGGGCTTAAGATTTCATGGCCATGTCTCATTTCTAACCTAATAAGCATCCATTTGCAAGGAATAGAGGTAAGGAAAATGAAGAAAAGAGGGTAGAGATTCGACCTATGATTGGCCAATCCAATCTATGTTAGGAATTGATTCATGGGAAGATGAAGATGCAATAACCTAAAACAAACAAAGAAAGGGAAAAAAATAAAAAGAAATTAAAAAAAAAAAAAAAGTTTCAACAACCTATAAAAAATATATAATAATGATGTCTCTTACCATTGCTAGTACATGCCCTGATAAATTAACTCATCTAAGCCACTACCTTTTCTTATACCACTCATACACTCTCTTTGTCCTTCATATACCACCATCAAAACAAAACCATTATAATAGAAGGATAAAAGAAAATCTGAGAGAGAGAGAGAGAGAGATCTTTTATGGGTTTTATTTAAAAGGTTAAGGAAAAAAATTCATAATGTGTGTATATTTCAAAAAAAAAAAAAAAAGGATGCCCTGAAATTACAAATCCCTCACTAGAGTGTTCAAGTCACGGATCTAATGCATGGATTAGGATGTCACATCACATAGGCCCCACATTTGCCTGGTACCACCATAAGCTGGAGCGCACCTCATAATTCAAATCTAATGTGATATTGTTCGTGGTTACAACTACTTCTTAACCAAATTACGATCATTAGGATTAAAAAAAACTCCATATTTTGAGCAAGGAAAAAGATATATAAGATCAGCAAAAAACAAGCAATTACTACAATTTTAATCTTTTTGTTGTTGCATACCACCCAATCCTTAAAGACAAATCTGAAACAAAGTAATGAACCTTACTTAAGAGGCAGTTACTTAGCCACAAAAAAGCACATAATGCCAGAAAAGGAAAAAGTACTCTTTTTTATGAAAAAAAAAAAAAACTGTAATGAAGCATCAAACACATGCTAGTGTAAGATGCTGGTTATTGCAATAAGGAAAGTGAGAGGTTACCGTAAAAAAATTAGTCTCATAAGCTTCCTAAAAGAATATAACCGTCATGAGAACCATATAAATGCCCAGGGAATTGAATAACATAGAATAAAAAGATGAAAAAGGAAGGGCACAATTGACGACTTAACACAATATGTATGGTGATGGCAGAGCTAATGCACATCAAAGGTCATTGTCTTTAGAAAGTTTGTATGATCTGAACTTTTCTTTACTAATAGTTCAAGTTTTTCACAACTGAATGAAACTAATCCCAATATGAGTATATGACTGCTAAGAAACTTTCAATTTAGAACAAATTGAATGCAGTAAAAATTGACTACTTCGTATAACATCAATTGATAGACTAAGAAAGTAGCAATGCAGTGCCAAAAGGTTACCTCATTTTATCCAAATCCTTTTGTGAGTTTTGATTCTCCATGTTGCTCAATTCAATATGGAGTGTATAGTCAGGGCCAAAGTATTCATAATATTCATTGTAAGGCAATTTATTTTCAAGTTCCACTTGAAGTGCAACTGTAGTCTGTACCAAGGCAACAAAGAAAGCACAAGCGACAACGGAACTTCAACACTAACTGCACTGGAACAAGAAGAAAAATGGTGTCATGTGCAATACAACAGACCTCATAGCACCAACAACGTGCAACATTAATGGAATGGTGAAGCAAGATTCATGTAGCCAACCCCAATTAATAAGGATAAGGCTTGGATGATGATGATGATGATCTAAATTTGATCCAATATCCGACAAATCATAAGAAGCACTATTCGAATTTAGTCTATTTAGAGTGTTAATGCATTTTGTTTCCTGTTTTATAAATATTCTATTGAAATGAATAATGATTTTTCCCTGAACCTATAAACCTCGCTTCAAAACCTATCTACACGTTGCATCACCATTATAAATGGATAGGATTGGATTGGATCTTTATATATGTGTCGTATCGGATTTAGTAGGATCGGATTCAAACCAGATCAGATCCATAGACAACGTCACCAACAGACCTCTATATGGCCCAACGTGACATGTGTGCCATAATAATAGGTCAGATGCATAGGAGGAGGACTATAAAATCAGTTGAAACATTTACTTACATTAAAACTAGTCAAGAATAAAGTAGGAGGAAGTATAAGTTCCTATCCATTTGGTTGAAGTATTCTTCTGCCAACATTCTGTGCAAGTGGATAGGGTCTATTGTAGATCCTAATCCATCTATCAATGTCATACAAAAGACGGACAAAAATACATAATTTTTTTGTGAAAATAATAGCATAAATGTTGGATGATAAAGAATTCCTATTTAGATTTGGTTAAAATATTACTAACATGAACAAAATTTTAATTTTGGGATATGAAATAAGTTTTCATTGAATATTGGCTTTAAATGATGGGCCAACTTCAAAGAAACTCAAATGCATTGGCTTCTCGATGAGTTTTCTATACTGTAAAAAATGTTTTCTATTATGTGAACCCAACTAGCAATAGGATGAAAGAAAATTAATCCCATATGAAGTAGACCTAAAACAGTACTAAAAAATGTAAAAGTAATGTGATATAAAAAGGCTGCAGATGGTTTTCTTAAGAGAATGAGAAATTTTGACTGATGTTTATTTTACACCCAGCTCTCGAACCAATGTCCAGATTGTGCAGATTCTAGACAATAACAACAAAAAAGTAAAAGTTAAATCAATAAAAGATGGTTTACTAGTCATGTAAAACACCAGCAAAGCCTACTATGCTCTCTAGTTAAGCTCGCTAGCAATTGGGTGGCTAGCCAACTCATCCACAACCGGGTAGCAGGATCTCTACTGATGCACGACCTAAAGGTAAGGACTTGGGCCATGATATAAAACTCTGCAATGGAGTAAGCTCTGCAATGGAGTCCTCACTATCCAATCATGAATCTCTGGTTGGAATGGTAATTGCAGCGGCTAAATAAGATGAACTCTAACATGTAGCTCCCTCGGAATAAAGCAGCACATATGGCATGCATCCAGACAGTGGCACGCAATAGGAACAATTGGGAGGAGAAGATTCTAACCAGCAAAGTAGACGAAGAATGTAATTAGCGCAATTTAGAGTAGTAGACTCACTTCAATTTTTGACTACATGGATGACCCAACAGATTGAATTATTGCAATTGTGTTCAACTAAACATCCATATATCAAATGCTTTCCACACACAAGAAATGAATGTAAATATTCAGCTCAATCAAGAGATGAGATTTTTGTAATAACATCATATTATTGCAATCAACTGTGTGCATCCAAACAAATCATCCATGACAAGAATAAAAGCAGCTTACTTTTCAAGTACAAACAAAAGTAGTTTAATAAAGAGAGCAGAGCAACCATCATATAGTAGAGAAAGGGAAGCAATCAACAACAAAAATGAGGTTGTACGTGTATTAACTTCCCCAGGCAGCAGATACCATCACACATGCCTGCAGAGATACGAGGATAACAAATGAAGCTTGAAATGGAAAAGAAAAAAATGAGTTGAATAATTGACCATAGATAAACATAGATCGCTGTATAAAGTCAAACTAATCAAAATGAATTGAATTACAATCTCATACTCGAATATAATAATCTAATAACTAGGCACAACAAAGCCTTCTGTTTCTCAACGTAAGTGGAATTACACATGCAATAGAATGGTGATGTTTAAAACGGATGTTTTATATTAAAAAAAAAAAAAATCAGCACTTCAAATGCATCAAAGATTCGGGAACCACATGGACAAAACTCCACAAAATCCAATCATTTGAAGAAGAAAATAAGAAAGATGAGAGAGAGAGGTTTGCATAACAGACGTTGATAACATAGATACATGCATGAAGCAAAATCGATTGAAATGTATTGAATATCTGACACTCGAATGCAATAATCTAATAACCAAGCATTAAGAAACCTTATTATTTTTTCAACCTGGCACATTATAAGTAGAATTACATGCATATAGCAACGATGGATAAAACCAGTGTTTCATACAAAAAAATCACAACACTTCAAATGCTTGAATATTCAGTAAGGTTGTCAGCATGACAGTAGCCAAGCATCATGAAACCCAATTCATTTTTTTATCTTAAGGGACCCAATAAAAGGGCCTGTGTCTGAAATCATAAAGCAATTATGAAATCATGGAAGGACTATGAAATCATAAAGCAAATACATAAAAGAAAAATTAGCCAAACGGATGTAAGACCAATACACAACAAGAACCAAATATATATAAAAGGCCAACCAAGAACCCCACGGCAATTCTCTCACATATCAAATACACCTCGGTTTCTAGGAACAAGGAGGAAAAAAGAGAGACCACTTCGGTAATAGAAAGTTTCAAGACCCACTAGCTGTTAAATCTATAACTCATAAAGAGGCTTCCTTTGATCTAACACACGTTAATAGAATTTTAATTTTGTAGACGATGAAGAACCATAATACAAGTTCCAAGGTGACCAATGTCCAAAAGGGAGAGGTTATTCGCCACAAGGGTTTCTCTGTCATTTTAAATTCAATGCTTAAGGTGATTACGAGAACATATACAAAAGGAACTGCAATTCGAGCATCAAAGAAGTTTTTAGCCACAGGACACCCACAAAGGCAACTGGGAAGCATGAAGTTGCTGCCATAAATCATTTTATCACATGCAGCTACCGAAACAAGATGCTCTTAGTCTTCTCCATAACAAGGGAGCATGGCAGAGAACAGAAGAACTGTAAGAGAGCTACCCCAAATAGTTGTCGAACCTGTAAAAGCTTGCAAAACAACCTGCAGAGTTTTACACACAGAACAGAGACCCTTCCCCCAACCAAAATCATCAAAGCTGGACTGTGGTGTTCCATATGGTGCATTTAAAATTCCACATAACTATTGAAGCTTCCCAAAGAGAGCTTTTCACAATTTTAATTTGTAAAAACCATGTCTCAAAGAAACCCAAGCATGCATCCAAAAAGATCGTAAAGGCCAAATTGTAGCCTGCCAAAACATTAAACACAATTAAAACCATTTCATCGGCTATATAACAAAGAAAGTGCACACAAGATTACATTGGTAAGTAATGAAAATTTACCTCATTTCTTCCCATCAATGACTTGGTAAGAACCCATGGTATGGAGAGGCATTGATCTTATAGTAGAAACTAGCCATGAAACATTCATCGAGAATAACACCATACCAAGAACCCTTAACCTTTATAATTAGGCAGCAATAACGGGTATTCAAAGACTAAAAAGACAAAACCCCAAGTTCATGTCAGATCAAGAAGAAGACATCACCCTACTTTTGCAGTTGAAGAAGATAATCAGTTGAAAACTCCTAAAAAAAGAATGGTCTCTTTCCCACACTTCTCACATCTACACTATTCATCACCCTACTTTTGCATCCCAATAATTTATGACTCACCCAAGACCACCAACACCTGTTAAAGATCAACCAATTCTAAAAAGTTTCAGAAGTGAAGTTTGCCTCAAGGAATAATTCCAAGCATTTAGCATCAGGAAATGTCATCCCACAAGGAGAAATATATGTTCAACGGTCACTCTTCCTAGTTCTTGCCCCACACTGTAAGATTGACTGGAGTCTACTAGTTCATAAGATTTATTTTTTTCTTATAAACATTATCCTCCCCTAATACATGCACATAAGCAGATGGAGCACCTCAAGGCAAATGAACATCCTCATTTGTATGTGAGAAGAAATAAGCAGATAAGCATTACATGAGGAGAGTCAACCATTCTTCTAACACTCCCCTTATGCCTGCTTCCATGGACCCAAATGATTTTTCAAAGGAAGTGTATCGGGGGTTCTAATGTGGACAACATTCATCACCCAAACTGATTTTCTTGCCTCCAGCTACACCATTGAGACAATGCCTTCTTTATGCAGAGAACCACGCCCATCCCTAATTTACAATTGGGAGAAATGAGATCCATACCAAATGACCAGTAGCATGCCTTTTTTTAAGAATATTATTGGTTGAAGCATTTCTTCAAACAGTTAAAATACACGTGTAGGTGGTCATGGATAGTGGCGGATATGGTTGTCGCTGTCATGGTTGTTGCCCAATTTATGGCCATTAAAAGAGGAAATGGGAGAGAAAGAGAGTACCTTCGACTTCATCCTTTGATTTCTTCTATTCTCTTCAACTGTTGGAAAGAGATCGATGAAATTACGTGTCGAAGAGAATGAGGGAGAGAGACATCAAGAGAGAGGCAGGGAAATAAGGGAGTTCGAGAGAGGGAGGGAGAGGAAGGGAGAGAGTACGAGGGAGAGATCGAGGAAGGGAGAGTATAAGAGAGAGAGACATCAGAGAAAGATCGAGGAAGGGATAACGAGAAGAGAGGGAAAGAGAGAGGGAAATGAAGGGTGCGTGGAGAGATCGAGGAAGGGAGAGTGAGAAGAGAGGGAAAGAGAGTATGAAATATTGAAGGGGCACCCTTTTTTTTTTAATTAAAACCCTTTTATCGGCACCCACCTATAAAAATCAAGGGCGGTTTTTGATGGCTACTGGTGATTCTCATTATCACCAACATTTAGAGATGGCCGCCGGTAAAAGGGAATTTTCTTGTAGTGTAGAAGACTTTAAAGGGTGATTATCTCTTTTTAGGGTCACGTGATTGGTGATTATATCCATATGATAATAGAAGACTTTAAAAGGCAATTTTCCTTCTGATAATAGGAGACTTTAGAGGCATGCTTGTAAGTTTGTTTCTTTATAATTTTTTTTTCTTTTAATAATCGTTATTCATCCTTTCTTCATCAAAGAAGGGAGGTTCATGAAGATACATGGCCGCACATCGCGCTATTATATTACAGGACCATCTGTCTTATTGCACTTGTTGCGGTTGTTACATGGTTGTGCCTGTTCTGCCCCCTTTTGATTGGGCTAGATTTTCCTGAATAATCTTTGTAATCAAAATTTTTCTCATTTCAAGTGTAGTACTTTTGATAAAATGGGCATTGACAAGCTTTTCAATGCCATTCTCATTTTAATTTACGACCCAGTAAGCTCCATTGGATTAAACTTCCATTATGATATATGGACCATCCCATTTAAGATTAAAATTGGCCCCGGTCTTGTGAGTAACCATTGTGGGCCTTTTCAACATTAGTATTGTGTCCCCTTTCTTGAAAGAGTGGCATTTGACTTTCTTATTGAAAGTAGCGGATATCAGAGCTTAATACATCTCTAGATGTTGCTGTGCTGCTAGCCATTTTTTATCTAAAGCATCTAGCTCCATTAGCCTTATTTTGTCGTTTTTATCTTGTATTATCGACTCATGTATTGCCACCCTGAGTGATGTGATCTGCCTTTCAATTGGCACAACAACATCGACCCTATAGACTAAAGAGTAAGGGGTGGCTTTTATCGTTGTTCGGTGAGTCGGTCGATAGTCCCATAAGGCCTCTTACATTTTGTCATCTTAGTCGTGCTTATTTCTCGTGACAATTTTCTTCAAAATTTTAACTATCATCTTATTAAAGGCTTCTATTAATCCATTAGCTAATGGATAATAATGAGTCAAAAAACAATGTTGAATACTGAACTTTTGGCACAAATTTTTCATATTTTTGTTCTTAAAAGGAGTGCCATTATTAGTAATAATTCTTTTTTAGAATTTGTGCCAGTATATGATTACGTGACAAATAAAGTCAATGACATTCCTTTCCTTGACATTGCGTAGAGCGATTTCCTATTTCCATTTAGAGAAATAATATGTCACTGTCAGAATATATTTACATCCCCTCGAGGATGGCAGGTTAATGGGGCCGATGGCATCCAATCCCCAAGCCACGAATGGCCACAAAGTCACTGACTGATGTAGATCTTCAGGTGGTACATGTATAATATCACTTTGTATTTGACATTCATGACATCGCTTTGCGAAAGCTACCACATCCTTAAACATAGAGGGCCATTAATACCCCATGCAATATATACGAAAAATTCAACCGGCTTGATGGGCTCCACATTCTCCCGAATAAGCTTCTTGTAGCACATAATGGGCCTCTTCTATGTCTAAACACCGCAACAATATCTCATTATAAAATTTTCTGTATAAAACTTCATCATGCATGATAAATCTTTTTTTATCTCTGTTTAACTTGCAACTTTAGCGACTGCTTTTATGGTAGGATCCCATATTTAAGATAATAAATAAATGGATGTCGTCAGTCATCAATCGCAACTTCTAAACAGGACATTGACTGCACTTCAACATTTCCTCTTATGAGCTCAAGCGATGACAAAAATTTCCGTTCTTCGATTGTCACCTAGAAAGGGCTCCATAGGGACAAGAAAGAGTCGCAACCAGACTGGCGAATGCATATACTTTGACATTCTCGTGCTGAGGTACATGCTTAATTTCAACATTATGAAACCTTTCTAATAATTGTCGCACCTACTAGCAATAGGGTAACAATTATGGCTTTCTTATTTCAAACTCCGTTCTCAGTTGATTTTATCACCAACTTGGAGTTCCCAAAAGATCTGTAGAGCTTGGATTTTCATCTCATGCCCTATTTCCAACCCTACGACGAGAGCATTATATTCAGCTTTGTTATTTCTACATGTTGTACCCATTGTGAAGGAGTATGGCAATAGATTTCATTGGGGATTGATAAAGATCACTCTAGCACCTACTCCTGATGCTTGTGAAGCACCATTAAAATACATCTGCCATGGACTGGGAAGTTCAACCAGTAACACTTGCTCATCTAGCAGCTCATCAGAAATTTCTTCACTATTTGGAACCAAATGAGCTGCTAAAAAGTCTGCGACTACCTCTCCTTTCACTGCTTTTGACTGCTCATAGGCGATCGTAAATTCAAAGAGAAGCATCATCCATTTGGCTAGCCTTCCGGATAACATTGGTGGTGTCATCGTGTACTTTATCGGATTTGCTTGAGAAATTAACATTATCTCGTGGGACAGCAGTAATGTTGTAGTTTCTGCATTATGAAAATAAGGGCTAGACATATTTTGTCAATAGGCGAATAGTTATGTTCCGCCCCTATTAGAGTTATACTCAAGTAATAAATAATGTTTTTTTCCCTTGTTCATTGCATTGGGCCAGTAGAGCTCCCAAGGAACTTTCACATGCGGCGATCTATAAGATCAAAGGCCTTCTTCTTACAGGTGTTGTTAGCACTGGGGGTTGTTTTAGTAAGTCTTTAATGGAATTAAACACATTCTGATACGCTTCGTCCCATATGAATTCTAGTCCCTTTTTCATGAGGTGAGCGAATAGCTGGCATCTCCCTATTAGGTTCGAGATAAAGCACCGAATATAGGCTAGTTTTCCTTACAAGTTCTTCAATTCTCTTAATGTTTTTGGCGGTGGCATTTCTTGAATCGCTCTGATCTTTTTCAAATTGATTTTGATTCCTCGATGCCTGATAACAAATCTAAGGAACTTACTTGATGATACCTCGAATGCACACTTCGTCTGATTCATTTTTAACTGTTTCTTCTTGAGTCGGTGAAAGACTGACAATAAATGTTCTCAATGCTCTGTATGGTTGTAGGATCTTACCACGAGATCATCGACGTAACATTCAACGTGCTTGTGCTTCATGTCTTGAAAAATATTCTGCATTGCTATCTGATACGTACCCTTGATGTTTTTTAGTCCGAATGGCATGACCATATAACAATATATTGCTAGGGATATATATTCTGAACATCGTAGCCTCTTCGTCTTCTGGCACCATGCGTATCTGATTATAGCCAGAATATCCATCCATAAAGGACATAACTGCGACTTCGTTGTGCTGTTGATCAATAATTCTGCTATGGGAAATGGAAAATTATCTTTTGGGCATGCTTTGTTTAAAAATATGAAGTCAATATAGACTCTGATATGTCTACTCTTTTTCTTGAATGGGATGATTTAGAGATCCACCTAGAATACTTTACTTCCCTTATGAAACCAACTTTAGTCAATTTGTTTTCCTCTTCCTCTATCAAAGGTATTAAGTCTGGATGGAAGCATCTTTGTGCTTGCTTGACCGACTTCTTATCTTTAAAAATGTTAAGTCGATGCATTACTATTGTTGGTTCTAAGCCGAGCATTTTCATGTATGTCCAAGCGAACACATCTTTATTCCTTTTCAATAGTTTGACATATTGGTCTACCTCTTCTTTTAGCAAGACAACACTTATGTATGTTTCTGGGGTTCATCCTTTGTCCCCATGTTTATTTCTCGCAGTTCATTGACGGTCGGTTGTCCTCCGTCTTTTATTTGTATGGGCGCTATCTCAGGGTGTTTCATTTCTTCCATGCTACTTTCACCTGTCTCTGAATTTGTTTCCATGTCGACTGCCTGGCATGCGTGGGTCATGTTCACTTGCGCACATGTAGGAGATGCCCCCAGTCCGTGAAATTTTTCTCATTTTCTTTCTTGCACACCAATCGGGATTTGATTACATATGTCGTTACCCTATATGTTGGTTCATCACAGTCAAACCCTATACGTTGCATAATCATTCTACTTATTGGACCATATCTTTTCAGATCTAACATTAGGTCGTTATTAGAGAACGTGATAACAGACATGCAGTTGGCCACCTTCATTTCTTCGGATGTAGTTATCTTTTTATGTCATTGTACTTTCCATTTCAATGAGTAGTGCCTTCATCACACAGTCATCCAATAATGCATGAATCAATGTTTGTCGGAAGTCTTTGGATAAACGTAACGCGTCATATATGCTCAGTTAAGCAAGGATCCTCTTCAAGTGGCTCACAACATCATAAGTCACTTTACCAGCCAGAGGGGCATCGCCACGTGGTGCTCCCTCTCTTGAATCTTCTTCATCATATGAAGGATCCTTACCATGTGAACTTCTTAGGGTCTTCTCCTACATTGTTACAAAGTCTTACCTTCGTGAGGGGCTGGATATTTTTCTCCTTGAGCGCAGTGTAACCATTGCTGCTTTATGGGTGCTTTTTAATGGGGAACTAGCCGGCTCTGTTGATGACTTGATAACGATTATGTTGCAACTTTCACCGTCTTGACTGATACGCATGTGTGACACACGTTCCTCCTATTTGATCCTTTTGCACTTGACCATTTCATAAAACGTGTGTGAGCGACATGTGTCCCACGTAAACACCATGTTTATTGTTGCTTTCCTGGCTCTCTTTATCTTTCTCTATCACAATCTAGCATTTTACGATTGGATGCTTGAGCATACGATGATAGTGAATAATTCTTTTCTTTCATCATCCTTTTATCTTCCAGGCATTTTGGTTGGGGCAACTCGATCATCCTTGTGGCCAACAACTTATTCATCATAGGGAATACATCTTCTTTCTCGAACGTATACCCCTCATGATCGTCATACCATCTTGGTCGTTTATCAGTCGCTCTGCCTGTGTAATGATTTCTACTATCTCATCTATTGTCCTTTTACCTGATGGAGGGGCCTTCCCCTTTCCTTTTCCTGTCGGTGACATTCGCTAATACCCTACTTGAACTTCGGTGTGTCGTCTCTATCTAGAAGGCAGCTATCTTCTTAGTCATGACTTCAAGGGCATGGGATTTAGTGATCAGATCACAAAAGGTTCGTATATCGGCCCTTCTCAGGCCAAATGCGACTCTTATTTCCATAGAATTCAGACACATTTTTACTTATTCTGATTCTCCTGGGAGCTGTTGACATGATGCACTCAGTGTCTTCCATCGATCGATGAATTTCTCTACCGTCTCACTATCACGTTGTCGCATGAAAGCCAATTCATTCAGGATAACATCTCTGTTAGATGAAAAGAAATTTGCCATAAAGGCATCCTGCATTTGATCCCATGTGCATATCGATTTCGGTGCTAGGCCCGAATACCACCTAAAGGCTTTTCTTGTTAGTGATGATCTGAACAGCCATAAACAATATTGCAGGACCATAAAGAAGTTGCCCATGGTCGTGATGAAATGCATCAGGTGTTCCTCCAGCAATCCATCCCCATTAAACTTTTGAAAATGTAGATACTTGAAGTTTACTGGCAATGGCACATCTTTGACTTCATGGGGATATGGCATTCGGAAACGGAAATTTCCTATATGCTCTCTATCTCTTTCCATTTGGACAACTTCGGCCACCACTTGCCAGATTTCATCTTGAGTTATTGTGCGAATAGCGCGTGTTAACCCATGCGATCCTGCTCTTGGTGGCTACAATCCTTCTGCTTGTTGCTCATTCCCATTCACTGTAGCCATCATGGGAGGGGTGGTAACTTAGGCTACATTGCGAGCCAGTGTCACCAATGCCTTTATGAGGTTTCTAAATTCCTCCATCCAGACGATCTGTGCACGAGCCATCTTGACTAGGCATTCGTCCATAGATAGCGGGTGGGTTTGGCTTGTTCCTGACATGAAAATAGGTGCCTCTTTACTCCTTGATTGTTTAGACATTAAAGGAGAGAGTGGGTAAGTCATCACAGGGGAGTTCAGAGAGAAAGTGCCTCTGTTGGATCTATTAATACTTTCACAGGGTCTTGATGATTCCAACGAATTTGACCAGGGCATGCCTGGTGTGGATACGCATGGGACCGTCACGGTAGATTTTGAGGATGATGGCTTATTTGTTAAGAGAGACTTCCCTTTTTCTTTCCAAGTAGGCTATGAAGCTATGGCTGAAAGGGTGGGAAAGTCTTGCGAAGTGAAGAGAGTTATCTTGGTCTGTCCAGGAAAAAGTGGGGGTGGAGCAAGCACAGGGTTTCATCTTGCTGGATTGAGCGTAACTGGCCCTCTAACCGCCCGCAGCGAAATTGGACTCCTCGTTGGAGGAGACCAGGCCTTCACCCTCATGAATGTTATCACTATCCACTCTTTGTCATTCTCTTGCGCTACCGGTGAAGCAAAAATTACTCCCAACATCACTTGTAACTTTTTGTTTCCGGTCATGATTGACAGAACTTTCTTTACGGGACTCTTAGGCAGTGATCACGTGTTGCTGGTGTAATCAACGACAAATCCGTTAGATGTGAAGTAGAAAATCATATTGATTGGAAGAGAAGTCATTGTGACTGTTGAAAAGTAAAGTACCTGAATGATGAAATAGTCTATTAGTCATTTGGGTTAAGTCGGAGTGTACTTTATTTTTTAGTTTAAGGGGGGATGTTCCTGTTGAGAGTCAGTATTTTGGCACCATTTTGGCACCAATTAATGATAAGTGTTCTTTTGATTATCCCATTGTTAATATTAAACATAGATATTTCATCCAGATTTCATCCCCAGTGGAGTCGCCATTTTGTTTCGACTAGAAACAAGTATTGGTGATTAAAATATCCACGTTCAATAATAACAAAAGAAGATCGAAGAACAAACATCATCACTTATTTTATTAATCTGAATTCTTATTAGATCCCTCGTATTTTCCTTGATTCTAAAATAAAGTGTAAGGCCCGTATCGTAGTCCGTACCGTTCCTTAGACTTCCACGATCCTCGCATCGAATTCTGGCGACCCACGACATGTAATCGACATTTGCACGTAAGCCTAGGTTGCATCCCATATATCTAAGTCGACTTAACCCGAGACTTATACTCTAGCAACCGCGCCATCGTCGCAATTTCAACGTCGCATCTTACACACTGATGCGATACCCAGGCCAGGAGTTGTGGGCCTGTGCATATTTTGAGGAAATGCCACGTGTTGCAAATCCCAAGAGAATCTCTACCACCCATCACATCAATCAATCAATCATAAGTCAAGTACACAATCCATCCTCTCTTACACAAGCCATCACCAAAGTCAACTCTCTCTCTCTCTCCACCTGTAACAGCCCAGATTTTTCTCAACCTGGAATTAGACGTCCTTAGGTAATGGGTCGCTCCTGACACCTTATTAACCTATCAGAATTAAATCTCAAAGTCTAAAATTGCTTTTGAACCCATTTCCTTCACAAATTCCACCCTTCACCACCTTGATCTTTCAATTTTTCCTAAGTACTTTCACCCTAGACACTATCTTAAACTAGCTAAGCAGTATAACTTGGATCACACTATATACAAACTACAAAGGCCTGAGTACCACCTCGACCAGAAATCACTTAGGATTAAATCCTTTAGAAGTAAGACAAAGTAACTAAGTGTTAAACTAGATTAGCTACGAAATCTGTTTGAATCACTTTAAATACGATCTACAAGACCCAAAACTTGTAGAATCATTGACACTAGGTTACCCTAAAACCTAGGACCAAACTCATTACCCGGCTGCTCTCGAGAGCATCCCGAAACTCCGTATTTGATCTGGACCGTACGTCGGAAGTCTGAATAACTCAAAGTTAAGGAATTAGGACCGCCTCGCTGGGCTTAACAACCATCTCGAAAATCAAATCCAGATAGTGTCCCACGGCTGTTCGCTTGAGTCCGGAGCGAGAGAGTGTGAAAACACTTGTTTCTTTATAAAATAAATATCTTGAATAGTAATCTGAGACTCGTCGCTTGCGAATCAGTATTAAGCAACCAGATTGTCAGAATCTGACCAAATTACACCCTCGGATCAAGAAAATTTTCATACACATTTACATGTACTCAGAATCTCCGATCGAGATCCGCTGACCGTTGAACTGAAACTGGTCTGCCATACGTGATCTGGAATCCCGGCTGAAACGAAAACTTAATAGAACGTAGATCCGGTGTCGGTGAGCTTAAGTCCGACCTTTGGCTTAAGGAGGCCAGCCAGAAGTCCTCCGTTGAGCTGAAACCAGCCCCCTTTGGACAAAACCCAAGTATACCTTATTCCCAAGTCTATTTTGGGCACATTTTAGACTATATAAGGACCTTAAACCCTCTCTCATTGCAGTCATACGAATTTGAGAAAATCCTAGGAGAGAAAGAGAGAAAAAAGAGAGAAAGTGTGGGAGATGTGGGAGGATCTCCCTGCCGTGCTTCCCTGCCGCTCCACGAGCTCCACCACTCCGTTTTAATCACTTTCCCGGCGATTCCGGCTCCGTTTCTAGGTAAGAAACCCTAACCCTAAACTGATTTGGGGTTTTGATAGTTGTAGGTTATGAAATAGCTAACAGAAAACATGCTATAGGTTACCAAACTGCCGTATACGAAAGCCTAACAAACCTATCGACTTCGTTGCGATTCTACGACAAAAGGTGCGGACTTTAGGTGTATAGGTTATGGTTTTCAACGCTTTCAATGTCAGATAATGATAGATTCATGATCTGCATGCAATTGCACATGTACAAAGTGCTTTCTGTTTCCTGTTTCGATTAAAGATGTAGATTATGGAATTTTACATATTCTAGGTATTCGTAGAAAATACCGTATACGTATATTTTTTGAAAATGTGTTTGACATGATTAATTGTTGTATGAATATACGATATATGGATAAAATACTTATTTGGCAAATGGATTCGCCCAAATACATGTTTTACTAATATACACTATGTATGTAGAAATACTATATTGTAGAAAGTACTGTATACATATATATTTTAAAGTATTTGCCATGATTATTTGTTGTATAAATATATTATATGTGCGTAAAATACTTGCTTGGTGAAAGGACTCGCCCTGATACATGTTTGCTAATATACACTAAGTATATTGAAATAGTGTATGTTAAGTGTTTGTGAAAATGCTTATGTGAGTAAGTGTTTGGATGTTGGTGCCTTAGGTAGGTGTTGAGATGGGATTCTCAACTACCTTAAAGACATGTATGATTTCCTCCAAGTGGTTGTTCACTTTAACCACTTACTTATGAGATATATGTGTTTGTATTCCTATTTATATAGTGCTTCATAACATGCTTTATATCATGCTTTATATCATGCTTTATAACATGCCTACTAGCATGCTTGAATTACTTTGTTTATCATGCTTTACTCCACATGCTATGGATGAGAATTAATTGAGTTTGGGACTATGTCTATAGTCCAGATAGTCAGTACCAGATTTGAGATCGTGGCTGAGGTTCATGTCGCCACGTGGGATGTGTTTGATGAACCTGAGTCGTACATCAGTTGGCGACAGTGGTTAGGCCACGCGAAGTGCTTATGCACTTCATGTCGTCTAATTGATTGTGCGCTTGAGCTAGTCAGGCTCGTCAAGTAACCCGATGTGTCTAATGTATGTTCACCATGTTTGGTCGCTACTGCTTAAACCTAGGGTACCAAACTTACCAGTGGAATCCCGTTAACCATGGTACCTCGATCCGCTAAGACTCATGAGCCAAGCATGGTGGTATGGGACACCGTGGTCGAGCTGTCGGCCTACGCTGGGGCGAAGGATGATGGGGGAGTGGTGCAATAATTTTGTGTAACAGCCCCGGCAGCCCTGCCTCCCCGTAGTGACCAGTGAGCAACCAGACTCGTGAGCCGATTATGGTGGTATGGGACACTATATTCGTGCTGTCTGCCTACACTAGCGTAGCCTGGCTGTGGTCCTCAGTTGGGTTGCAGCCGGGTCCCATTCTCAATAAGTGGACTGGTCGGGCTTCGAAATAGACTGTCAGTTGGTAGGACATTAGTGAAGTAACCTCGAGTATACTCTAAATTTGCGGTGAGGTGATGAGTTTTACCGCAGTGTATAGAGTATGAACTAAGCCTGTATCTGTATAGTGATTAATCGTTAAAGAGGTGATGGGGGAATGGTGCAACGATTCCGTATAACAGCCCTGACAGCCTCTGCAGTGACCTAGAAACACACCATCGTATGAGATTGTCTAGGACTGACGACCCTAGAATGGATCATGTTGGGAATGATACAAGGGAGGTACCTTAGTTTTCCAATCCTGCTGTTTGAAATGGACTAATAACAACTCGGTAATCATGCTCATCATGCATTGCATGTGCCTGGAAGATGTGGAGCACTGAGGGATGAAAGCATGCCGCGAACGAAGAGGGTGTCGCATGAGGGAGTATGTCGGTGAGGGCATACATCATGTCATTCATACTTGCATTAATAAGAGTAGTTATGAGTGTTTGATTTTACTGCTTTATCATTACTGCTCGACTGAATTGATAACATGTTAACCTATGCTTTATTGTTCCACTGAGTTAATCACTCACTCCCACTTTACGGGACGGTGTTATACACACCAACCAAATTTGTTAAGTTTTAGGTGTTGGCGATGCTTATGAAGCAGAGCCGGACTACTTCTATGATGATGAGGAGTTCTCCTATCTGTATCTCTCTAGCAGGTCTATGAAAACCTGGTATTGTAATGATGGGGCTATGGTACTTGGGATAGAAGACATTACACTTCCTCACATTAGGTATATTTAAGAATTGTACTGTAATTATTTAACCTGGTAACTTTATCATACTCTGGAGACTCACCACATTTTTTATATGTTATTTATCTATCACAGTCTTCCGCTTGCAATTTAATTGTCTCTAGAGTATGATATGTTGTTTTGGCTTAATCTCATTCATGTTCAATCCACAAATATAGTCAACATTCAAACATCATTCATTTTGTTGCATAAGTGATGTTTTGGAACTCGGGAGTTGAGTTTATGCTCGACCCCGATTTTCGGGATGTTACACCACCCATCCCTTTTCTTACACACACCCATCCCTTCCCTATAACAACCCATCCCTCTCTCCTTACATCTCCTCTCTCTCATTTTCTCCGCCATTTTTTTAAGCACCAAAGAAAGGACCGTCCAAGCTTCCCAAGAGAGCCAAGTGTGGCACACTTCCTACCCCCCTAAACTCTCATCTCCACCCTTCAATCTTCATCATCCTCCATCAAAGTTGAAGTCAAGGAGCTTGGGAGATCAAGGAGCCAAGAAGAAGTGAAATCGATGAGTGATCTCAGGATTTCCACCATTGATCTTGATGATTTGAGGGCCCACATGTGGTGAGACCCATTTGATGCATGTATTGAGGGGCCCATAATGGCAGGGTCTCTCCACCACGTCGTCCCTCTCTCTCTCTCTTTTGTGATGAAGTGTGGCCCACCTAATCCAAACCGTCCATGTGTTGGACCTCACCTTGCTACCTGTCCATTGGGACAGGCCTGGATGAAGGAAAAACACAAATATCAATTTGATCCAAACTCCGGTGGGCCACCATGTGGACCCACCTTGATGTGTGTGTGTGTGCTGGACGCACCATGATGTGTGTCCCACATCCACAACGTCCGTCCATTTTGGCCAGATCATGGGCCCACCTAATCCTGATCGTCCAGGCATTGGACGTCCAACAGTAGCTGCTACTAGACCGTTTGAAGGGAAAACAAATATCAGCTTTATCCTAAACTGGTGGGTCCCACACGTGTGGACCCACCTCAATGCATGTGTACATCCAGTCATCCATCTGCTGGATGCTGGGCCAACAGCCCAGCATTTCAGCAGCTAGAAGCTGTTGTATTGACGTCAGTAAGTTCTGTGGCTGATCATGAGGTATGTGTTATACTAGCCGTCCATCTGTGGGTCCCACCATACATATACGTTTCATCTAGCCGTCCACCCATGTGGACCCCAGCCATGACGTATGGGTTTTATCCCCACCATCCAGTTGTTGGACGGTGGGACTCCACCTGATGTATGAGTTATACATCCACGCTGTCCATCCTTTGTTGGATGTGGGACCCACCCCACACGTGCTGCACGTGTGGGGGGTGGGGCCCACCTTGATGTATGTGTTGTATACCTGCACCGTCCAGACGGGCTGGATGGTGGGGTCCACCATGTTGTGTGTGTTTCAGTCTCGTTGTCCATCCATTTTCTGGACGTGGACCCCACCATAACGTATGTATTCTATCTATGTCATCCAGCAGCAATGGGGTCCACCTGATTTTTTTCATCCATGCGGTCTAGTGGTAGCAGGTCCACTGTGATGTATTTTATCCTTGCTGCCCAACAGATGTGGACCTCACCATGATGCATTTTATCTACATTGTCCAGATCACGTAGGGCCTACCTTGATAATGTGTGGGTCATCCAGATTGTCCAGATGTTTGGGGTGGTGTTGGACGCATCATGATGTATGCGTTATATATCCTAGCTGTCCATCTGGTGGGGGGGCCATTTGGAATGTGCAGCCCCACCTACTGCTTGTACAAGGCCCACCTTGATGCATATGTTACATATGTTGCCCATTCATTTTTACTAAATTATGGGCTGTCCCATAAGGCCCATTATGATGTATATTTGGCCCATGTGATGAGACCCATTATGATGTATATTTGGCCCATGTGATGAGACCCATTATGATGTATATAAGGCCCGCATGTGCGGCCCAATATGATGTTTGTGTGGCCCAATATGATGTTGTTGTGGCCCATAAGTGCGACCTAATATGATGTTTGTGTGGCCCATATGTGCGGCACATTTGCAAGGCCCAATGTGATATATTTGTGGCCCATTTGGAATGTGCAGGGCCCACCTTAAGGCGATGTACTTATGGCCCATTGTAATGTATATTTGGCCCAATGTGATGTATATTGGGCTCTTATGTGAGGCCCATTATGTTGTATGTGAGGCCCTTATGTGAGGCCATGGGCCCCACTATATGTTAGGCTCTATGTGGGCCACTCCTTAGGAGCAATGTTGGTTAAATGTCCTCATTGATGGGTAATGATGGTTAAATGTCCACATTGTGACCTTCCCGTAGGCCTTGTTAGGCCCATTCTCATCCTTCTCTAAGTAGTTTGACCCTAATCATTGGGTCCCATTTGCACGACCCATCTATTCTTATTAGGCTAACCCAAAATGTTAGGCCCCCATTGGTTACTAGTAAGGTTATTTTAATCTTGGAGTCCATCTAGGACTTATGTGGGCCCCTTAGGGCATCTAGCGGGCCATATGATGGTATGGTGAAAGAAGCTCGTTCCGGATCCTTAGGATTATAGGTAGGCCACCTAGGCCCAACCTTGTTATGAGGAGAGTTCATCATCACCGTAGACGGAGGAATCCATGCTATCAGATTTGTTATATCCATAATCAAGGATTGACCCTCATGTTTGAATCTGCTGTCCATCTATGGACCCCGCCTTGTGTATGGCCGATTATTGATGCCGACTATGAGTACGTGCTAGTATAACATCATGATACAAGTCATTGTGATGGTATGAGGCCCATTGTGATCATATTAGGCTCATTCTCATTTCCCTTTAGTGGGCTAACTTAAATCGATGGGCCTATATTATTATTAATATGATCCATCTCACCTTATTGAGTTATCCTAATTCTTTGGGTCCCCATTGATGCTAGTAGAAGTACCCAAACCTGGAAGCCCACTCTTAGGCCCATGAGTAGGCCACCTAGACCCATCCTTGTTATGAGGAGGATGCATTATCATCTCTAGCCATAGGTAGAAAATTTTGTGATATACGCACTGATCCTCATGTTATAGATTAGATTTGTTGTCCTTCTATGGACCCCGCCATATATAAGCCGATTATTAATAACGACTATGTTAGTATATATATGCACTGAGTATGTGTTAGTATAACATTATGATTGTATAAGGTCATTGCAAAGTTAATTGTTGTATGAGGCCCATTGTGACCATGTGAGGCCTGTTGTGATTGTATGAGGCACATTGTGATTATATGAGGCCCATTGTGATTGTATGAGATCCATTGTGATGGTACGACGCTCGTTGTGATGGTACGAGGCCCATTGGGATTGTATGAGGCTCGTTATAAGGCTCATTATGATTGTATGAGGCCCAATTGTGATGTAAGAGGCCCATCATATGTGTGAGGACCATTATATGCGTGAGGCCAATTGTATGTGTGAGACCCACCATGTGTAGGTGATTATTGCACACCACCCATTCACCTATACGGGCCATGGGCCATCTTATACCAGCCCACTATGATGTATGTGATTATAATCATGCCTGGTATATGAAAGTGCCTTGGTTTGTCAAGTTACGTGAGTGTTGAGTCAGAGTGTCTATAAAGCGATCAATTCAAGCGTCTCCCTCAACCGGATGTGTGCAAGCTCGTCACAGGTAAAACTAAAGCCTCACATCCCATATCCCAAAACACTAGGTGAAGAAAACCCTTAAAAATAAGTTAGAAATCATAAGGTTTTTAAGGTGAGAAAACTTTTTTCAAAATAGGAAAATTTCTAAGTTTTTCTCACCTTGTCGATCGTATCGGAACACCCTCGATATGATCGACCTACTCTGTCGATGTCCTCGATACCTTAAACAATATTATAGATGTGAGGACCAAAAGTGTCCAACAACTAAATATTCATCTGGATGGATTTATCGATGTATCGATACACAGATCGATATAATCGATATAAGCACCAAACATGTCCAGCAACTTCATAACATATCTGGACGAATTATCGATGTATGATACATCGATATCATCGATATTCAAATCTCGAGTCCGTCGAGAATGGCTCGATAAGATCGACAGTCAGATTTTCAGTGCCCCTGTTTTTTAATGAAAATCTCAAATTCCTTCGCTATATTAATGCTCTTCCAATATGATCTGAAATCAAATATCGATAACATCAGAAGTTCATCGATGATATTGATCGAGGGCGCGCATTTCTTACAGCAGATATTTCAGGTTGTTTTTAACTATGATCGGGGGCCCTTCGATAAAATCGATATTCAAATATCAATAATATCAGCACCAGGTCGATTACATCGAGAAAGGTTATAAATTGTCTAACAAGCTTAAAGATAAATCCGCTGGATTTATCAATGCATCGACTCTGATCTCGATATCATCAACATTCAAATTTCGATGATCTCGACGGTTCCCCTATCATTCATAAAAACCTGAAATATTTCAAAGTCAAGTCTCTCTCATTTTTTCAAGTGTCGATGGATCGATCTTGTCATCGATGGAATCGGAGTTCGCAATCCGAAGATATCGACAATAGTTTCGATTCATCGACTAATTGGCAAAAAGTTTCAAAAGCGTATGACATTGAGTCTGAGTCATCGAGCAAACCATCGATGCTATCGAGAGTATACGCTCGATGATATCGAACCTGCTTGATGATATCGAACTCTGTCATAAATGTGACCGTTTTATATCCGTTGGAACTTTTTGCCTATATATAGAGGACTTGTCTTTTGTTGCTGTGAGAGAAAGAAGAAAGAGAGAGCTTTTGAGTGTTTCAACTTATATCTTATATCTAAAGCCCTTTCTCACAATGGAGTTCATCCTCCAATCCACCCTCACCATTGACAATCAATAGAGTGGATTGGGGAATGAACTTTCGCATTTAAGGATCCTCTAGCTACTACCTTAATGCAAATCATTAAGCTGGGTTACCTTGAATGCATAAGATTGGAATCGCTCTACATTCCTGATAGGAAAATATTTTGAGAGTAGGATTCCATCTTCACCTTGACCCAATCTGAAGCCGAGTATTGGTACATCATTTTGTGTTGCGAATCAAGGGAGCAGAAGACTCATCGTCAACAAGGAGGAGGAGATCTTCAGCATTAAGCTAAACGGGACTCATCAGCTTATTTGTAAGTATCCAAAGTCCAAGAGGACACTTTTGATCATTCCTTTCTAGGATTAGGTCTTAAGTGGTTCTCACCCTTTGAAGTCCTCAAGGAGGCCTTCGACGGGAGTGTACGTGGTGGGTGCATTGTGTGGACCCTTGCTCTGTGAAGATCATAAACATCTGGTTAGGAGTGAACCAGTAAAACTCTAGGTTTTAGGTGAACCTGGTAAAACCTTAGGGTTTGAGGTCAACCGTGTAGAAACCTCCGGCAGAGTCTTATGGAAGATCCTTGGCCAGTGTGCTTAAAAGTGGGTGCTTTATGTTGACCCTTGCTCATGAGAGCATAAACAGTCAGCCTCAGTGTAGGTTGTAAAAGTTGAAGGTGAACCTGATTTAAAACCTTAGGTTAGAGGTGAACCATGTGAAACCTCCTTAGTGAAATCCGGTACACTCAAGGGTTGAGTGCGGTTACCGGGAGTGGAGTAGACTTATCGTCGAACCACTATAAAATGACTGTGTTTGAGATTGTTATTTTCCTGATTGTGTGATTTACTTTAAATTCTTCCTCATCTGAATATTTGATCACATCACACACACCTACACAGTCATATCCATCATAATCTAGCTTGCATACTGCTTACTTCTAAAATAGTTTATGATTGGATCCTCTACCAGGCTTGGAAGCTAGTAGAGTTACATTTGAGTAATCCTGATCTTGCATGATCACAGGATTAGTGAAGTAGGATTTTTAGATAAAACATAAAAACTTTAAAAAGTCTTATTCCCCCCCCCCCCCCCCCCAGGACATATTGGCATATTCCTTCTTCAACTAGTGCGGTCTTTACCTCCATTTCAATTGGTATCAGAGTGGGTCTCTCTTTAAGGGCTTCACCGCCTAGAGAGTGATCTTGACTAAAGTTGGGAATATGGCTAAAGGAGAGGGCTCATCAGTCATTAGACCTCCAGTATTTAACGGCTCAAACTATACATACTGGAAGGTTAGGATGCACTACTTTCTGAGATCTTTAGATCATGACGTTTGGGATATAGTTGAAAGTGGATATGTGCCACCAACTGAACAAATCATACTTGGCATTGGCACCACAATCACAAAACCCAAATAAATAAAATAAAATAAAATAAAAGTGGACAGCATTCGATAAAGAAAGGTAAACATCTGAAGCCAAGGCTATGAATGCTATCTATTGTGCCATGTTCCAGGATATTTTCAATCAGATAAGTATGTGTGGGACATCCAAGGAAGCATGGGATTTATTGGAAACAACCCATGAAGGCACAAGCACTGTGAAGCAATCCAAACTATAACTTCTGACTTCCCAGTTTGAAGGTCTCATAATGGAAGAGCATGAGACGTTTATGGAGTTTTTCACCAAGTTGAATATTATTTGCAACTCCATGAGTGGATTGGGAGAGAAAGTTTTAGTACCGAAAATTTGTAGAAAAATTCTAAGATCCCTACCGGAGCATTTTAATCCCAAGGTTACAACAATTGAGGAGTGTAGGAACATAGATGAAATGAAAGTAGAAGAACTGGTAGGTTCCCTACAAACTTTTGAACTACACTTCAAACAATCCCAAAAATCCAAAAACACTGTCCTAAAAACCTTTAAGAAAACATTACATGAGGACAGTGGGAGCGAAAAGGAAGATGAAGATGAAGAAGTGGCTTTGCTAGCACAAAATTCAGAAGATTCTTTCAAAAGAATCGTGATCGGCCTTCCAAAGGAAGAAAGGTGAACAACAAATCCTCTGCAAGTAAATTTGGTAGAAGAACCAAAGAACCACAATGCTATGCCTGTGACGAGTATGGACACTTGTCTACTGATTGCCCAAATAGAAAAACTAAGGGCAAGGCTATGGCTGCCACGTGGGATGATACTGAGGAGTCAAATTCAGAATCTAGTGACTCGGAGAGCGATGGAGATAAAAAATCATTGAAAATACTCATGGTCTTCACTGCTTCGATCATTACAACTAAATCTAAGGAAGAACAGTAAGCTATTGAATCATTTCTATCTGACAATGAGGAAATTAAAGAAGAGGAAGAAAGAGAACAAGATGAATTACAAGACGCTTACAATCAACTTTATATTCATAGCATCAATATTGTCAAAAGACTTGGAATAGTTGAGAATAAAAAGAATTGCTGTAACTAGATCTAGACAAAACTTTAGATATCAATACTCATCTGATTAATGATTTGCAGCAATATCATTCAAATAATGATAAACTTGAAAGAATCAACATTTCTCTTAAATCTGAGTCTGAAAAATTAAATAAACAAATTAAAACATTAAATGAGAAAAACATGATTCTTCAAAATGAAAATCATACACTTCAAGTTGAGTTAGAGAAATCCAGAAAAATGGCCAAGCTAAACTGCAAATTTTCCCAAAGTGGTGAGAAATTAGAACAACTGTTAGGCATGGGAAAATGTGGAGAGGACAAAAAGGGATTAGGTTATGAAAAAGCTAGAACAAAAATTGAATATGATGCATAACCTTTTGGAAAATCTGTTGCCTCTAGTAGTAACATCAAACCTATCCCAGCTCATCACAAAAATGGTGAGTCAGTTTATGAGCTGAACAAAAGAAATATGCAATCATCACCACTCGAGCTAGTTGACAGGATGAAGGAGTCATTAAGTCATGTGGATAAATCAGATAAGATGAACAAATCTACCACAAGTAAAACTCCTGTCACAAAGTGGGTGATTAAGGAAAAGACAAATTGCCTTGTCACACATTCAGATCGTCTACCAGGCAATGAGGCCAAATGGTACCTTGACAGTGGTTATTCAAGACATGTCACTGGTGACAAATCCCTTCTCTCCAACTATAAAAATCTTCATAAAGGGATAGTCACCTACGAAGATGGAGCCACTGCTAAAGTAATTGGACAGGGAATCATAAAAGGAATACAGTTGCTTGAGAATGAGAAAGCTTTCTATATAAAAGGTCTAACAAATAATCTCCTAAGCATATCTCAAATCTTAGGAGATAATGAGCATGTGGTCAAATTCAACAGACAAGAATGCGAAATCCTAAATCAATCAGGAAAATCAGTAATGAAGGGTCATCGCACAAATAACCACTGCTACATTATCAGAAGCATAGAAAGGACTGATGCCTAGAAATACTTAGCAAAGAAAGACAAGTCTAGATCATGCATCTAAATCTAGATACTTGCTGAAATGATGCAATTTTGTTGAGCGTCGAACGATATATCTAAGGTACTTCACCTCCATTATTTTGTATAAACATTCAAATGTTTATATTTTTGTTGTGTACAGTGTGTGTACATAATTTTTGCTGAGTATACTATTAATACTAAAAGTATACTTGAAGGGTCGAAAAAGAAAAATATTCCTCTTCATGCCTATCGATCTGTCATTCCCGATTAATCGATCATGGGTCAATATCATCGACATCTCTTTAGAATGTGGAAAGTCACAGATTGGGACTACTATCGAAGCAATTGCCGGTAACATCTGATGTGGATCATCGATTTAATCGAAAGTAAGTTCGATAAAATTGAAGACTCCTGGCTGATAAAGGGCGATCGAGCGGAAGAATTTTATTTCTCTGAATTTTTGCTCTCTGCTCAAATCCTCGGCCAGAAGACCATCGACAGGTCCCAGAAGCTTCAAAGGAAATGGGTATTATCCTTCCATCCCTTCCACTCCAGAGTCTAATCTCACATTTGGTCGGGTACTTTCTATTCTTTTAGTTGACCTTCCTTACCTTTTTCTTTCTCTTACACTGAAAAATCATGAACAAAGGGAAAGGTAAATCTCTTTCTCAGTCTTCAAAAGGGAAAGCAAAACACCCCAGTTTGCATCAACTCACTCCATCGGTGAGACATCCAGCAATGATTGTTGAACGCCTGGTTCTTAACAGTGCCATCGAGTCTTTTGGTGTAGACCTCCTTCTAGAAGTAATAGGATGGCAAAATATTCTGAATCTTGGTGGTACTTATCAAATCGAAGTGGTCCATAACTTCTTGAGTAAAAGTCATGTTATTTGTGACGATCCACCCTGTGTTCAAGTAGAATTATTACATTACTCTAAGCACATCACTCCCATCACCTTGAGTCACCTTTTAGATCTCCAAGTCACTTGCATTCCTGTTACCAATCGGAATCTAAATGGTCTTGATCTTTGGGGCGAGATAACTCGTGCACTGTGTCAGGGAACTACTATTTCTCGGAATGATGATAATTCCCTTCATATTAATCATCTTGGACCCACTTTTAAAATCTTTCATGACATTTTTGGGTCCAATGTCTATCCTTGTGATGAGAATGGTAATAATCTGTCTCCCTTTGTGTTAAATGTATTGTATGATGTATACCAGGAAGTTCAGGTGTGCCTCCCAACACTTCTTCTTAAGCAGCTAATTCGGGTCATTCAAGGCAATCATCAGGATACACTAACTTTTCCTGTACTCATCTGTAAATTAGCCCATCATGTTGGTATTCCTGCCTCATCTGATAGAGTCTATCCAGAGAAGTGGTTTGATAGTAATTCGGCTCAGGTGGCACAACAGTTGTGTCTTCCTTCAGCTCTTCACGAGAACAGTGCTCCCCTGCAGTCAGCCGCTCCATATGCTCCTCCGTTATATCCATGGGGATCCAACCAAACATCATTGTTGAGTCTGGAGTCTATCACAAATCGTCAAACTCATCACCTTGAACGTCACCTACTGAATGGTATGGTGAGTATGGAGGAGTGACTTCACAATTGTGAGAGATGTCTCACCATAATTGAAGAAAAAGTCGACTCTCTCCAACAAACAAATCAGCAAGTAGTTGATTTACACACACGTGGTGATTCGTAAAGATGATAGAAGCTGATTGTGCTATATGAATTGTTGAGGGTCAAATATTGCATATTAGACCCCAGTTATTACATGAATTTACGAACATGACATTGCTTAATGAAAGATTTTAATCGTGTTTTTGTTGCAGGGTGTAATTGGAGCATTGACTGAAAAAGAGTATTAAAAGCGTGGATTTGACGCTCTAAAGTCACCAAGGCAATGGACAGACTCCAGGGGACCAAGATTGATAAATTTACAAGCCAGAGATCCGAGAAAATCGAGAAACTGAAGCTCAAGTGACTCGAAATTAGTCCAGAATGCAAGATTAAAGGGTTCTCTCCATTCGTTCGGCTCGAAACTTTTATACATGGACTGAGAACTATAAATGAACCGTACACGTCAAATTTCAACTGTTGAATCCTTGTGAAAGTAGCCCAAAGGATAGGTTAGCCCATAAGACAGTGAATAAGGGCCCACCTGATATCTGGATATGCATCAAATTTGGTCTCAACCCAGTGAGTGAGATGGGAAGACAAATGGATTGTGTGGATTTTTTCGAAATATAATTGTGGGGCCACATGATCATTGCATGTACACTACAACAAGAACACCTGCAGCGCATTGAACTCCTCACACGCGGTCAAACAGCGTTTGACCGCACCATCTCAGTTGCGGAAACAGAGACGGAATGTCTCTGTTTCATTCACGCCGGCTGTCCACGGGATGAAGCAGTGGGCCCCCATCATCATGTATTTAGATGATCCACACTGTTCATTACCTCCAGACCGTAGGCGTGACCATCGCCTTGGTGACGGACGTCTAGAAGACAGCGGTGACTAGTTTTTAACTATCTAAACGATAGATAGACGGTCGAAAGATCCAGCAGGTGGGCCACCATAGTTTTAATCTAAAAAACAACCAGAATTGACTGGTTTTTCATGAGGAAACCAATGGACGGCGTGGATTTCGCTGATAAGTCCGATCATGGACCCCACCATCAGCCAGCGGAAGCTTCAGTGCGTACGAAAGCTCTGTCTACGCAGTCCAGAAAAATCGAGACTTTTGGGTCGTTCCACGATCAAGATAACGATCGGATCAGCAATCCAAACTATTCAAACTCATCAAAAGGGGGCCGTGATCATCGCCATGAAGGTCGAATCAGAGAAATTATAGCCATCCTTCCCAAAACAGGCCAAAACGCAAACTGTCCTGCGTTTTTTTTTTCTGCGTAGGTGCCCGACTTCTGCACCGACTCCAGGAGCTTCGCACTCCAGCAAGCCGACTGACTTCCTGCTGCTATAAGAAATAAAGAGAGAGAAGTGAGAGGGGAGGCTATCGGAGAGAGTTTAGAGCTCTGACGTGAAGCAGGGAAGAAAGGGAGAGTACTACAATTTGGTTGCTTAGTTCCTTTGTTTTTTTCCTTTCAAGATGATTATCCCAATCATGTGCGGCTAAACCTCTTAGCTAGGGCTAAGAGGTGAAGCTTGTAGTGAGATGGGGGATTCTATTCATTGCCTTTAGTTTAATTTTAATTCATGAACCGAATTTGATATTGGTTTGATTATTATGGGAATATTTTTAGTTTTAATGGTCTATTGTGACTGAAATTACAATGGATTTACGATGGCTTTGAGTATTTCTTTTTCCTTTTGATGTTTATGACATCAGGAAGCCCTGTTGTTCACCATCGTCTCCTGGGCATGGTTGGATGTCGGTACCCTTCCTAACCTTCATAATCATCTGATTGGTTGTCAATTAGTTTAATTCTATTGTTTACTTCGTCTCTTGGGCATGGTTTGGTGATGGAATCCATTCTAATTCATATACCTTTCATCTCTTGAAAACTATCTCAAAGGAAGTTTAGTTTAACTTTCATGGTTACATCCCTTAACTGGATGAAGATGGACTCTAAGTCTAGTTAAGTAATTTATGCAGGCATAAGATCTCCCTGATCTCTACAAGTGGATCCTCTGAATCCCTAGTTTCCCTTTTCTGAATTCCTTAAGTTTTAGATTATTAATTCACCATTATTCCTCACACTACAATCGATTTAGATTTCATCTTAGCCTAGTTCTATTTCTACTTAGTTTCAGATTACGTACAGGTTTCAGTCCCTTGGGATTCGACCTCGGTCTTACCGAGTTTATTACTACATCACAACCCTGCACTTGGGAAGTGAACATGAATATCATTTTTTTGTGAGCTTGGTATTTTTATTGAGATAACTATTAATTTTTCGCCAATCTTGGGTAGTCTATTTTAGATAATTGGATAACTTTGGTTTTATCTTGAATATGGCTAAATAGAATTCATATCATTAATGTCATATTTCTGTTTTTGAGTTCCCCTGGTTTATCAAGTTATGGATTGCGTATGATTAAAAACTACTATACAACTGCTCTATCTTATCTAATATGCATTCATGAATTCTGAAATTGATGTTTGATTGAATTGAGTTACAACTTTTATACATCAATGATCTGCTTCTATCTGATTGGTTCTCCCAAGTGTTTCAAGCTTTAGTCAATATCATCTGAGATATCTTTGTCAATGACTAACAAAAGGGGGAGAACATTTACAAACACCTCAAATGGAAATTGTATATCTGTTTAAAAGTTGTTACAGGTGTTAGGGGGAGCAGCTGTAACAACCAAGGGGGAGTTGGATTTTACAAGAAAGGGGGAGCAGCTACTAGGTGTGTACATGGGGTAGAAATTGTAAAATTGTATAAAAGCATGTACACACAATTCTAAGGTGTGGTTGTCTAGAACATTCTAGGGTGTTTTGGGGATTTTATCACATAATTGATAAGGGGGGAGATTGAAAGTGCCCTAATTTGTCAAGTTACATGAGTGTTGAGTCAGAGTGTCTACAGAGCGATCAATTCAAGCGTCTGCCTCAACCGGATGTATGCAAGCTCGTCACAGGTAAAACCAAAGCCTCACATCTCGTATCTCAAAACACCAGGTGAAGAAAACCCTTAAAAACAAGTTAGAAATCATAGGGTTTTTAAGGTGAGAAAAAAATTTTCAAAATAGGAAAATTTCTAAGTTTTTTTCGCCTTATCGATCTTATCGGAACACCCACGATATGATCGACCTGCTCTGTCGATGTCCTCGATATCTTAAACGATATTATCGATGTAAGGACCAAAAGTGTCCAGCAACTAAATATTCATCTAGATGGATTTATCGATGTATCGATACACCGATGATATCATCGATATAAGCACCAAACATGTCCAGCAACTTCACAACATATCTGGACGAATTATCAATGTATCGATACACATATCGATATTCAAATCTTGAGTCCATCGAGAATGGCTCGATAAGATCGACAGCAGATTTTCAGCGCCCCTGTTTTTTAATGAAAATCTCAAATTCCTTCGATATATCAATGCTCTTCCGATATGATCTGAAATCAAATATCGATAACATCGGAAATCCATCGATGATATCGATCGAGGCCGGGCATTTCTTACAGCAGATATTTTAGGTTATTTTTAACTATGATCGGGGGGCCTTCGATAAAATCGATATTCAAATATCGATGATATCGGCATCAGGTAGATTGCATCGAGCAAGGTCATAAATTGTCCAGCAAGCTTAAAGACAAATCCGCTGGATTTATCGATGCATCGACTCTGATCTCGATATCATCGACATTCAAATTCTGATGATCTCGACGGTTCCCCGATAATTCATGAAAACCTAAAATATTTCAAAGTCAAGTCTCTCATTTTTTCAAGTGTCAATGAATCGATCCTGTCATCGATGGAATCAGAGTTCCAAATCCGATGATATCAACAATAGTTTCAATTCATCGACTAATTGGCAAAGTGTAACGCCCCGTGTTTTCAGGACCCGAGTATATGACTTGTTTCCTAAGAATCCGAGTGTTAACCTTAAAGGATGGTCAAATTTGAGTCTATATTTTTTTTTACTTTATCAGAGTAAGCAGATGAGCGTAGAATGGACAAATCAGCATAAAGGAGAATTTTCAATTTCATGTAGAATATACAAGTGGTTGCCCATAATGACTTATACAAACCAATGTCTTTATACTATCAATTACAAGATTTCATACATGAGAAATTTAAAACATATAAATATATGAATGAGAGCCGCAAGATCGCGCAGCTCCTCTTAGCAATACGGTCGTGCATCCATGGCACCTGCACAGCTCCTCATCAAGTCTGATCATATACATCATCTGGGCCACTTGTGTTACCTATACGGTTGTATATTTGATAGATGAGTGGCCAGCTCAGTGTGAATTCCCCTCAAGATTTCACACCGGCGCATTAGGTAAGCATAGTTATAAAACAACAAAGCAATCAAAACAATACATGATGCAGTCTTTTTAAATGCATAGATGCATGAATGTACATCAGCCTGGGGATGCACATCCAGACGGACTTGGGCTCGTCGCTCATGCAAATCATCGACCTGGAAAAATCATTTAGTCGGACAGGGGTCGATAGTCGGTGGTCTGGGAGCTAGCGAAACGATACCCTGAAGATCCTAAAGGCACATGCTACAACATCCAGATTAGCCACCCGTCATCGCTAACATGCTATGGATGCATGATTAACCAAACCGTTATTAGTCCAGTTACAATCAGCCAATTTAGGTAAGCTCAAGGTCACTACAGGGAGCTCGGAGCCCAGCGTAGGCCGACAGCTCGGGCATAGTGTCCCATACCACCATCCCCGACTCATGAGACTACCACCTTAGGATGTTTAATGGAAACCTGTCGACTAGTGGCCAATCATATTACAATATATGGGGCTTACCTTCGTATGGTTACACGATATAAAAACATCGAACCCATATAGGGAAAATACCAGGATAAAGACACATAAGGCAATATCAAAGCAAGACACATAAGGCAAATGTCAAATAAGCCACATATGGCGAGCATCAAAATCATGCGATAAAAGACCATCCTTGCAAACCGTTGGACACAATAACCCTGGATGGTAGGCCCACATCACTAGTTAATTTAAACCACCATTCAATAACCACTAAGTCGAAGGTCCATTACTATCACAACCAATCAGGTTACATCTCAAGTATGGGTGTACACATATAGGTGGGGGTTTCCCACTGGTATACCAGTTTAAGTTCCATAAACAATTCACAAATAATCCACAAGCATGGATAAATATGCAGAATAAATATTAAGCAGGCAATATAGCAATTCAATTTCCACCAGCCAACACATGTGATTATAAGAGAGCGATATCAATTATAAATGTAAATAAAACCTATAACTTAAGCTAATGGGAAAATGGAAAGCTCAAGGGGAAGAATCATCACCTGGAGGGTCGCGGTATTTTACTTTGATTCAACGTTCCTGAATATCCTACGGCCCAAGAATAGCGCAAGTAATCCCTAAAGTTCATAGCTCGCATTAGCCGCATAATCCCAAAGTTTTAAGTCAGTTGAGGTTTGTGTGGTAAAGGGCTTATAAGGGCCCATGAAAAAGGGCGTTAGGCCTGAGTTTGGCCACAATTACATTAAGGTGGGCCTTATGGATGAGCCACACCGTCTACGCTATTTAAGGGATCTTTTTAGAGTACTACCCCAAAAATCAATTTTGTTGAAAGGGTCAACTGGGCCATATCACCAATAGCAGTGGTGACTATGATTTCCATTGTTGGAACCCCACAGGGCCCACCATGGTGTTTATTTTCCATCCTATCTGCTCACATAGGTTGCCAGGACCTCTCCTAAGAAGATGAGCAAATATCATGTTGTTCCATAACTTTGGTGCTCAAAAGGATTTCAATAGTGGACGTCCAATTCTCCACTGTTTATGGCCGTGTGGTCCACTGGATCCATCTTATTTTTCTTTTCAGCCTTTAGGACAAGCTCACCAAATGGATGGATGGTTTGGATGAATCACATACACCAAGGTGGGGTCCCCATACATGGTCCACTGCCATGAGTACAAGCTCGACGACTGGATAGATGGCTAGGATGGAACACGCCCATCAGTGGAGCTCATCCCACGTGGTGTGGCCAACAAACATATTATATATATTTTTTAATAATATCTTAACGTCACCTGCATTGCATGTTATATGCATCTGATCACGTGGGTCCACATGCGGCCCACCACATATAACAATACATACCTATGTTGTAAACGTGGGTTCCACATGGGTGTGGGGCCCACATATAATATTTTATTATTTATATGTAATGAAGAGGGACTCCATACAGTTACATCAGGTGAGTTCCACGTGGAGCCCACCATAACATGTATAGTATTATATATACATAATAAATTCTTATTATATTAGTATATGTTACTTCTTCTTTTTTCCCTTGAGGCAACGTCCAGCACTGGACGATCTGGAGCGTCCAGTGATGGACGGTTTGGATTTTGGATGACAGCACCCTGGCGTGGTGCGTGTATACACACATATATATACATATGTTACTCATTTATTTATTTATTTATTTATTTATATATATATATATATATATATATATATATATATATTTTCCCTACAAAGAAGTATTATCGGCCAAAGACACCGCCAAATGATGGACGGTTTGGATATAGCCCATCTACACTACGTGGGTGTATTCAGAGGTGGTCCACACGTGTGGGACCCACCGGCTTCACTCATGCAGATGTAGTACAATGTTATTTTTAAAAAATGTACGTACATACACGTATGTGTAGTGTTTTTGTTTTTGTTTTTTTTTTTTAACATGCGTCCAGGGTCTGGTGTCCTTTGATGGACGGCCCGAACGTGTCATATTATCAAGGTGGGCCCACCTGTGTGGCTCAGCACTGTTATAGGGTGAGGCCCATCTGTTGATGCAGGGTGCGGCCCACCTGCACTTGGGTAGGGCCTAAAACCAAGGCAGTCCTTCTGTTTTTAGGTAAGGCCCACCTCCATTTGGGCAGGGCCCACCAGCGTTTGGTGAAGCCCATCAGCAGTCCATCATCTTTGCAACATGCATGGCTGTCCTCCCTGCAATGACGTGAATCAGCAGGTTGTTTTGGAGGCTGCTTTCCGGCCCTGATTCTAGCTTAAATGGGGCATTCTTCTGGGCCGTTTTCCGACCCATCTTGGCATCCAACGAAGGTGTGGTGGCAACCATTTTTCCAGTCAAGAATAACGGCCCGAAGTGGGATGTTTTCTCCTTCGATTTGGGTTGTTATCAGTCCAATTTGCAGGCTGCATCTAAGCCAATTTTCGACACATAGCTGGGGCCATATACACATCGTTGTTGGTCCCAAAACAGAGCCGAACTTAGGCCGGTTCGGCCTTGAAATAGTGCCCCAACGCAGGTTTCTTTTAGCTTCAAAACAGAGTCTGTCCTTCACTCTATGTGTAGTATCTGCTGATGGGAGTTTTTGCACATGTGTGGTGAGGTGTGATGGAGCTTAGTATGAGTTTAGTTTCTTAAAAATAATCATGGAGGGAGAGGTTTTACCTTCCACAGTTGGATCCGACCCGCACTTGGGTTGATACACACACACCCACCACCCTCTTCTCTTTCTTCCTCTCTTTTCTCTCTCCTTTCTTTCTTTCTTTTCTCTCCCACTCCAACGGTGTTGCTGTGGACCCTCATTGACTCGGCTCAGTCCGTTCCTCACGGACTGAGTGGAGGCAGTGTGTGCCAAGCTCACCAAGACGGACGCTCTCCCTCTCTGTTTTCTCTTTCTCTTTTCTCCCTGCAACCTCCCTCTTTCTGTGTGTAGTCAGGAGAGCAGGGGCACCATTTATAGGCAAGCAGGAAGTGGATCCGATGGCTGGGATCACTCCTCCCTATCCCCAGGAAGTGCCGTCGAGCCAGCCTCCAATTTTCTGAAATGGGAAACTCCCATTCTAACGTTATAGGCCATGCTCGGCCATTTTTGGCTGATGAGAGACCCCCACCCTGGCTGGCAAGGGGACGTTGGAAATCTTCTGGGTAATCCGAAGTTAGCTTGCCCATCAAGCCAGCGGGCAGCTTTTCATTTCATGATCTCAACCGTTCATGATGGAATGGACAGTTCAACGCCACCCCTTTTGTTCCTTTACGAGGGTTGGTATCCTTATATGGTTTTGCTTTTCTGGTCCCTATGAACAGAATGGACGGTTTGGATCGTCTGGAAAGTGGACAGGGTGGGCCACCTTGAAGCTCAGAAATCGTTATTTTCAAACAGGACGTCGGCGGGAACATTTCTGAGAATTTTTGTGATTTGGTTCAGTCAACCATGGTTTGACCTTAAGTAGTTTTTCAATGCACCTCGTGCACTAGAGTTTGAGGTGTACGTGCACCTGGCTTTGGGGCACATTGCTGCTCGGGTGTTTGATATGCTTCGACCAATTATTTTGAGATCCCTATATAGGGGCGCTGGCCCAGTTTTGGGTGCATGTGAGGCCCAGGTGGGCCATGTCATACCATTCAGAGCCTCTCATTGTCCATATGGCATACTTCCACTGGTCAGATAAGCGTGAGGTTTTGGTTCAACGATGGAACAGATGTTCGAGAGGTTCTGAGTTCTTGGTTGGTCATAATTTATTATTCTAAGGTGATTAGAGGATGCATGGTGTCACGGTAACTTAGTAATCTTTGTTCTTAACTTGCTTTAATCTAAGGATTTTTTGAGTTTTACCTTCTGGGCTGACGTTGGGTTTGACGCAGCTCATTTGGATTGTGGTGGTTAGCTTTCTTGTTGAATAGAAGTCTCGACCTGTAGTGTGAAGTTTAAGTTATCTGCCTAATTGTCTTAAATTTCTATAATTGGGGTCATTAGGGTAACACCCGAGTATTAAAGATACGGGGTGTGTATGACATCAAGTTAAACTTCATAATAACACTCGAGGACTTTCAATACTCGGATATTAAAAAGTTCGGGGTGTTACACAAAGAGTTTCAAAAGCGTATGACATTGAGTCCGAGTCATCGAGCAGACCATCGATGCTATCAAGAGTATACGCTCGATGATAGCCAACCTGCTCGATGATATCGAACTCTGTCATAAATGTTACCGTTTTATATCCGTTGGAACTTTTTGCCTATATATAGAGGACTTGTCTTTTGTTACTGTGAGAGAAAGAAGAGAGAGAGCTTTTGAGTGTTTCAACTTATATCTTATATCTAAAGCCCTTTCTCTCAAGGGAATTCATCCTCCAATCCACCCTCACCATTGACATTCAATAGAGTGGATTGGGGAATGAACTTCTGCATTTAAGGATCCTCCAGCTACTACCTTAATGGCAAATCATTAAGCTGGGATGCCTTGAATGCATAAGATTAGAATCGCTCTACATTCCTGATAGGAAAATATTTTGAGAGTAGGATTCCATCTTCACCTTGACCCAATCCAAAGCCGAGTATCGGTAGATCATTTTGTGTTGTGGATTAAGGGAGTAGAAGACTCTTCGTCAACAAGGAAGAGGAGATCTTCGGCATTGAGCTAAATGGGACTCATCAGCTTATTTGTAAATATCCTGAGTCCAAGAGGACACTTATGATAATTCATTTCTAAGATTAGGTTTTAAGTGGTTCTCACCTTTTGAAGTCCTCAAGGAGGCCTCCGGCAGGAGTGTACGTGGTGGGTGTGTTGTGTGGACCCTTGTTCTATGGAGAGCACAAACATCTGGTTAGGAGTGAACCAGTAAAACTCTAGGTTTTAGGTGAACCTGGTAAAACCTTAGGGTTTGGGGTCAACCATGTAGAAACCTCTGGTAGGGTCTTATGGAAGATCCTTAGCTAGTGTGCCTAAAAGTGGGTGCGTTGTGTTGACCCTTGCTCGTGAGAGCATAAATAGTCAGCCTCAATGTAGGTTGTAAAGGTTGAAGGTAAACCTGATTTAAAACCTTAGATTAGAGGTGAACCATGTGAAACCTCCTCAGTAAAATCCGGTACACTCAAGGGTTGAGTGCGGTTACCGGGAGGGGAGTAGACTTATCGTCGAACCACTATAAAATGACTGTGTTTGAGATTGTTATTTTCATGATTGTGTGATTTGCTTTAAATTCTTCATCATCTGAATATTTGATCACATCACATATACCTACACAGTCATATCCATCATAAGCTAGCTTGCATACTGCTTACTTTTAAAATAGTTTGTGATTGGATCCTCTACCAGGCTTGGAAGCCAGTAAAGTTATATTTGAGTAATCCTGATACTTGCATGATCACAGGATTAGTGAAGTAAGATTTTTAGATACAACATAAAAACTTTAAAAAGTCCTATTCACCCCCCTCTAGGACATATTAGCATATTCCTTCTTTAACTAGTACGGTCTTTACCGCCATTTCAGTATACTTCATGATACATGCCCATACGCATCATCTGTTTGCTTGTTATGAGGAGTGATTGAGCATAGCATGTGCCATTGGGCTGATTGTTTATGGGACTCCTTAAGAGACAGAGTTGCCACACATGAGCGTGTGGTACGCACAAGTTTGATGCATGACTGGATGGTATAAATCATGCATATCGCATTTTGTGACATGACCACCATACGTCCTAGCGACATCAAGGTCGTGGCCTCTACAGGTATGTCATGGATGACCAGATGGGACACCGAAAATGTTTGCTTCTAGCATACGGGTGTTATAGATGTCCCTGGGTGAAAATCCCTAAACCCTTGAGGCTAGGGGACGCCCCGACGTCTAGAACGAGTTGATATATATATATATATATATATATATATATATATGAGCGTATGAGGGCTGTATACCAGTAGGCCGCATCTCCCACTGTATCCTAGTCGGTTGGGAGGGGGTGTGGCCTTACCCTCTTGAGGGAGTAGGCAATATTAGGCTGAGTCTGACCAGCTCATAAATGGGTCCACTATCGAAGAGCCGGGCCGATATTGGTAGGCGAATAGTGAGGTCACTTCCACTTATCTTGTTGTATGCTTGATGGGGCGACAAGCTGGCGTAGAGTGTACTGACCCCGGTGATGATCCCAGAGATGTACGGTACTGATATGTAGACTTGTGCATTCCACATTCTCTATCTAGGCTTGTGCACTCCACATTCTCTGTCTAGGCTTGTGCACTTGCATCTTTGGACAGATGACCTCCACACCTGTTGAATGTTTATAAATACCTCTCCTATCTCCATTTAGAGAGGGCAGTGAGAGAGAGAAGTAAGAATGAGAAGTGAGAGAAGATAGAAATTGGAGCTTCAAGAAGCTCACAGAGGACAAAGAAATGTGAAGCATAGAGAAAGAGTTTCAGGAGAAAGAAAGTTCGTCCGTACGACTGGAAGGATGAACAGAAGGATGATCAGAGCCTATCACATGATCAAATTAAGGGTTTCAAGTCCGCACAACCCATCTGCCTTTGTAATGAACATCAAAAGCATCGAAATGCTGCCCAAATCACCATTGGGTTGTCTTCTCTTTCATTTATTGCGTTGATTAATTGTACTTTGTTTTTAAAATTAAGGGATATCCGAGGATGTAAATGAACTCAGAATGAATAGATATCTTATGATCATTGTTCTTTCATCGAATTCTTTGTTATTATTAAATAAATTTCCCTAAATTAAACGCATTCGTGTCTTGTCGAAACAAAATGGTAACTCCACTGGGGACTATTATTATTCAATGATAACTTAGAAAATATTCAAAGAATATTTATCACTTTTTGGCGTTTGTATAGACGCCAAAATGGCAACTCTCAGTGGGAACATCCTCCCCTTCATCTCTAAAAATAAAGTACAATTTTATTTAATCAAAGTAACTAACACTCTGTTCTGAATGATAGGTATTCCACAATGACTTTTCTCCCGACTAATATGGTTGTCTACTTCACACCCAACAGATTTCCACCAGAAAGTATTAGAGAAGATCAAATCAGTTGCGATCAATGACAGACAATGCCAAGTAATGTTCAAAATAGTTTCTGCTTCACCGGTAGCGCAGCAAGATGATAAAGGATAGATGATGGTAACATTCAAAAAATGAATGGTTCAATCTTCTCTCACAAAGAATATCGTCCTGCCGAGTATGGATAACAGGTCAGTCATGTGAAATGTTACGAGGCACGGTTTTACCTCACTCACTCAGATTATCCTCCTTGACAGCATCAGCAAATGCAGTTTTCACTTTCTCCTTCAATATCAACGACTGTTGTGAACAACATTTCTCCCCAAGGAAGGCCTTCAGATAAGAAGTTAGTTCGACTGAATTAGGTGTTGCTCGTCAACGAGTAGACGAATTAATTACCGAATTCATCAGTCAATAGAGAACCCTGGGGGCATCGTGTCCACAACTTGCTAGAGTAGAAAAGCAAGTCAATTTGAAAAGAATCAAAGTGAAGTTACTCAACTCTCATATGAATCAGCTATTTCGAAATCTTAAGAGAACAACAACAGATATTGCCGAAGAAAGAAAAACAAAATGAAGGATCGTCAAAAGTAAAGAATCGAATCTTCCAATAAAGAGAACATGGGTGATTCTACAATTAAGAAAGTAAAGAAAGAGTTTAGACAATTCAAGGACTATGGGAAACACATAGTTGAAGCTGACGATATACTTCCTATGAGGAATTAGTGGCTAGCTGTAGAGAAAATCAAACTGGCATTTAAAGGAAATGAAGCGAAGAAGAAAAGGGTATTCTACAGAAGGTGATCAATGATTGTAGAAATTGTCATGAAGAAGACATATGAAATAAGTGAGAAAGTAATGACATATGGTCCCAATTGGAGATATTCACTCTATAGAAGAACAGGCAAGAAGAAAGTGAGACAAGTATATTCATCATAGGGGCAAATTTTCATCAATATATCTATCAGTTCAGCAAAATATATCATCCCCGAATACCAAGAAGATTCACGGCATAATTATTCGGGAGGCAGACAAAAGCATAAAAAATACGTCATCCTTGAAGATTATCTCAGTTTTGATTTCAAAGATTATCAACACAATACTTCCAAATTAAAAGGGGGCAAGATGAGCAGAATACCAAGAATGCCAAAGTCTCATAAGGCCAAAGTCTCAGAATGCCAAAGTCTCAGAATGCTGATGTCATACATAAATTTATAAAAAAAAAAAAAAAAAAAAAAAAAAAAAAAAAACAGACTTTCAAGCATATCAAGAAGATGAACAGTAATCTTGCCATCGCCGTATCGCTGATGCAAGAGACTATTCCATTATCAAAATTTATTGAAATTGCTATTGTCACCAAGCTGATACACCATCCTAATTATCAATTTGTCATCTTCAGGAATGGTGATATATCAATCATTGATTTGTTATCTTCAACTAAGCCTGTACGATCAACCATCACATCAGCAACAGTAGTTTATCATTTAAGGTAGCCTAGCCAAGCCCTATATGGCTAACTACTCATAAGGCCTATCATTGTCATTTATATATGGCAGTAGTGAACACCTGAGTAGTCTATATAAAACTTCAATGACTTAAAGAGCTCAAAATTGGTGGTAAACTATAATTGCTCGCTTGAGCTCAGCCCGAAATCGGCGGTAAACTATAATTGCTCTTTGAGCCCAAGTCTTGTCCAGTCAAGTCGTGTCCAGTTTAATCCAGTCTAGTCAAGTTTAGCTCAGTCTTGTCCAGTCAAGGTGTAGTCAGTTAAACTGCACTAGCTCCACTGCTCAAAAGCATAAACTATGTGTAGCATAAAAATGCTGCAGATATATATTTCACTTTAGATATGCTCAAATATGCAACTGCCTGATGAAAATTTTAAATATTGAGTAAATAACATGCAAAAATGCGTTTCTCTTGAATCAGGTTCAAATTACAGCAACAGCATATGCCTTCAAAATATTGGCAATTATCTACTCAAAAGTTCAAATCTTCAAGATCAATTAATATATTAACAAGAGCCGTGAGGTCTTTTTGTCTCTTGCCTTCTTGATGATAGAGAAATATTATCGCACAAGATTCTCAAAGACAATATTTTCTTGATGAAGCCATGAGGTCTTTTTGTCTCTTGCCTTATTGATGACAGAGAATAAACTAGCGAAGAATCATCATTCTCTCCTTGACAATTTAAAGATTTAGATATATTCTTTGGATTCTTTAAAAGGAGCAGCAAAGATTATCCATCTTTCAAGGGTATCAGCAGGCTTCACTTCGAAAGTATTATCTTCTGAAGAAATCTTTATGTGAAGTTGACCTAGAAAGGGGGCATGATCTATGTCTTCAAAGTAATTTATGCCTTGGTCTTTTAATAATCTCTTATGCGCAGTAGAGGAATTCATATGCCAAGAATTATGAAGCATGGTTCAGTGTGAATGTTTAAGAGTTGTTTTTATATCAAGGCCCAGTTATATGGTCCGATGCCGTAGCTTCTCGTTATCCTAGTAATGATATCGCAAGTCTCCGAGTACCAGATCTGATAGAGACAAAGAACAAATGAAATCATCATCAGTAACTTCTATGGCCTTCGGAAAGATATTAAATGAAAATTGAAAGAAGTCTTATCTATTTTTCAGAATCAACAAAAACCTAAGGAAAAGTCTATGCCAAGGAGCACAAACTAGAAAAGACTCAGTGGTTGAACCTTTGGAGCTGGAGATGACATCTCCAAAAGCGCGATATAATGAGCAAAGAATGCAATGTGAAGCATGATGACAAGAACAAAGATAAAATGATTAAATCATTATCATATTGTAAATATCACAATCAGCCTAAAAAAGAGGAGAAGTTTTCAATATATTTCAAAATTATCAATACTTCATGAAACTAAATTGGAAAATTATGATGTCTCGAGATACTAATTCCGATCAATTTGGTAGGAAAGACTATCATTCGAAAGCTTGGGTTCGCAGATCATGAATAAAGGAGACGATCAAAAAGATTGTTGCAGTAGGAATAACATTAAAGAACAATTCCCTAGCCACAAAATTTAAAGAAAGAGTTGTCGGAGTTGATCAAAGAGACCGTTGCAGCAGCAGTAGTACTAAAAGATAGTTCACTGGTCAAGTTACTCAAAGATGAAGTCACCACAACTGTTATAGTGGCAAGCTTCGATAAAAGAGAATTATGTGAATAAGGAAGTTAAAGCTGTGGAGGATACAGTTGAAGCTCTGATTGCAGAAAGTCATTTTATCTGATTGACCGCTATGAAGAGAAAGTACTTTCGTTGCCGCATTATCTTCTCTATTGAATCATTCACTCGGTGCTTCTGGCTAGGGGCATTTAATCTCCCGTTCGAGCGTAATCATTTAATCTCCCGTTCGAGCGCGATCATTCAGTCTTCCATTCGAGCGCGATCATTCAGTCTTCTGGTCAAGTGTGATCGTTCAATCTTCCATGCAAGCATGATCATCCAGTTATCCTTCCACCGTAATCTATTCAAATATGATTCCTTCGAGGATGATTATTTTGAAATCAACTATTGAAGATCTTCGTTCAAATGACTCTTCTCCGTTACGCGATTACATTTCATGAAGAATCCTTCTCTGAAATAAAAGGGGTTTTATGCAAGAGAAGATCAATCCTCCATTTGATCTTATAAATCAATCAAAGAAGGATCGAGGGGGCATCTGTTGAGGCATAAAAAATATTCCATCATTCTCTCTGGAAATCTCATTACATGCCCATTGCATTAGTAGGGGAATTCCGTTGTACAAATCCTTCCTAGGGTTGTGCACCCATAACAGTAGAAAAGCCTTATGAAGCATTGTTCCATGTTAGAAGAGGTTGTACACTCCACAATCTGGGATGGAAGAATGGGTAGATGTCATTTGGGATAGAAGAATGGATAGACATCATTTGATATAGAGAAGTGGATGGGTGTTATCTGTAATGAAGGAGTGAATGGGGGTATTTTGGTAAAAAGGAGTTCAAGGGTGTCATTTTAATGGAGGAGGGATGTTGCCCTAAGAAAGGAATGGTTGTACACCACTATTTAAAGGAGTAGTTGGTGAAGACCACTATGTAAGGAAGGAGGGTGGAAGTTGTATGAAGAAAGAAGTGGTGGTGATCACCACTATATAAGGAAGGGAAGTCTATAAATACCCCTCCCCATGCCTCATTTGAGAGGTTAGAAGACAAGAAGGAAGAAAGACAAGAAGGAAGGAAGGCAAGAGAGGGAGAGAGAGAAGCTGTTGCGCAACCTGTACAACTAGAGAAGTCCCTTGTGCAACTCGCGCAACTGGAGAAGTTGTTGCGCGACTGGAGAAGCTTTTGTGCAATCTGCGTAATGGAAATTGGGGAGAAACTCCATGCGCCACTTTTGTGGAGCATTGTCTTGAAGAAGTCTCTTGCGCGAGCCGCGCAACCACTTTTGCAAGATGTTCCATGCGCCACTCTTTAAGGAAATGGTTTGCAAAAGAAGTCTCTTACGCAAGCCGCGCAACCACTTTTGTAAGATGTTCCATGTGCCACTCTTTAAGATAATGGTTTGCAAAAGAAGTCTCTTGCGTGAGCCACACAACCACTTTTGCAAGATGTCCCATGAGTCACTTCTTTCTCCCCTTTGTCTTAAGACAAGGCTTTTCTTGTCTTACTGTCTCTTTTATGTGCCCCTTCTTTCTCCCCTTTGTCTTAAGACAAGGCTTTTCTTGTCTTAATGTCTCTTCCATGCGCCACTCTTTCTCCCCTCTGTCTTAAAGTAAGCCTTTTCTTGTCTTGATGGAAGTCCCATGCACCATTTGGAGAGGAGCTTTGTCCTAAAGACTGCCTTTTGCACCATTATCCATGGAAACTTGTCCTAATGCATGGTTTTTATCCTGAAGTTAGCCTTGTGCACTCCACATTCTCTGTCTAGGCTTATTGTCACCCCCCGGACTTGGTGGCCGGACTCACATGGAACCCGATAGCCGGTTCTGGCCGCAACAGTATCCGTTGTACCCCGTTCTCGACTCCTGAGACAGGTTCCGATCCTGGGATCCTACAAGGAGGATTTTTATATCATAAATCTAATTCAATCGAGCATACCCAAGATCATAGCAAGTAAATATCAGAAACATAACTAAAAGAAACACATTGCAAAATCCACTAAGAATTAAAACTTTACAAGTACATGACACTCAAAGGGAAATACATAATATCAGAAGGGGGGAAAGAAAGGTCTGCAACCAGTCCTCAGCTCACGCCAATCCAATGCCCCACCGCTACTGCGCCAACCTAAGATCTCCTGCACGCATCAATTATGCATAAGCTTATAGAAAGCTTAGAAGGCAGTGAAGGTGTGTGACAATGGTGCTCAAAAGAAGACAGGAGAGAATGCGGAAGGAAACATGAATGATACTAGTCGTACCAAGGCTAAGCTATAAATGTAGTAAGTCATACCCAAGGCAATGCAATGCAATACATGAGTACCGGGTGCCATACTAAGGCGATGCAACATAAGGCTTATACAGCCGATGCCAATGCAATATGAAGTAATGTCAGTCCTCATATCCAATCCACACATCAAGTATAGTTCTATCATGAGGAATCCACCGGGGTCAAGTACACTGCAGGATGACTACCGCTCTCCAAGACCCGCACAGTCAAACAAGCGTTAGCGACCTGACTACCCCCCTGTGGATAACCAATCACTAGTGAGGCTCAACGATAGCGGACCCATTACGAGCTGGTCAGACTCAGCCTAGCTATGCCCCCTCACTTAGGCGAGTAAGGCCAAACCCCATCTCAACCAACATCACAACAGTGAGAGTCGCAGCCTAACGGTATAAGGCAATCGGGCACTCAGGATTTCCACTCGGTCTCAGCGTTGAGGTATCTCTTTAGTACCGTGAAGGTTTAGGGGCTTTCACCCAGGGACATCCTATACACCCCAAATGCTCAAGTATCATTTTCAGTGTCCACACACGGTCATCCACGATATACCTGTGGAGGCTACGACCCTGATGAAGTAAGGGCTAATATCCACATGTTATGCAATGCCAGATGCATGAATCACACAATCACCCATGCATCAATCCCAAGCATCCATCGTGCTCAAGAGGGGAAAACTTCATCCCTCGGGGCGATATCAACATGTCCTACACAATGGCTTAACCATGGCCAATCATATCTCAACTAAGCATACATATGATGCATATGGGAGTGGGCCATGAAGATGAATAGGGGTGCCAATGAAGTGAAGATGAACTCTCTACCTAACCATGAAGGGTCTAGGTACTTAACTAATTCCTCATAAGGAATACAACCTCTAATGGGGGCCCATTTACCTGGGGTAGCCCACGAGACCTAGCATACAAGCTACGGGCCTAAATAATATAAAGATGGGCCTAGCAAGAGACTAAGGTAAGAATTCAACCACACTTAGAGTGGTCCATAATGGGGACATTCAACTACTATTTCCCCAAGGCATCCAACCACAACCATATGCTACGAGGCCCAAGGCCCACATTTAAACCACATAACAAGTCCCACAAAAGGCGTAAGGAAAGGGCCAATACTACCATCAACAATCATGAGCCCAGAAGGAAAATCAAGGCCTAAGGCCCAAGTCCCAATGGCCATAGGACCCATACATTTAGTTAAACTTAATGGGCAACCCATGAGCACAAAAACATGGCCGAAAAATAAGTCTAAGTTAGGTGAAATGGGCCCCACTACATCAATCCAATAACTAGCAATTTAAGTGGGCAACCAAGGGCCCAAACTACCCTTATCTCAACTCATAAGTCCATCAAAATGGTGGAAGTCAGCCCAACATATGGTTAGGCCAAGCTGGGACGTTCCAGTCCACATTGGGCCCACTAGGAAGTCCCAAAATCTGGTCTATACTTGGGTCCACAAAAGACCATCAAAAGGTAGCCCAACTATGCATTAATTAAGCCCAAGAAAATTCCAGATATAAGTGTACATCATATACCCCAGATTTCTCAATATGGTGGGCCTCACATCTAATGCAATTTCAGTTAAAACAATGTTCACTTGGGGCCCTTGCTGGATTTTCAGCCCACCCAACTACTTGGGCTTGCTGAAGCCTAGAAACATGTTACAATATGTGAAAATCATTATTATAAGGGCCGACAATATTTACAGGGGACCCCACTAGATGAAGAAAAAGGGATGACACACAAAACAGGTGCAGTAGGCCCAGCAGTAGCCCAAAGGCCTGGGCGTCCTAAGGCCCGGACGGCCTGGGCTACATACATTCAACAAGGTGGGCTCCACACGTCCCTATGGTGGGCCCCACAAGGGACGTCCACCTAGGGTAGACCCAACCTCCATGTGGGCCACTCAAAAATGGGAGACGGTGTGGATGAAACATACATCATGGTGGGCCAGCATGTTGGATGGCCAGTTATGCTGGACGTCCACCAGCTGGACGTCTAATAAGGCTTGCTAGTCCAGCTGGTTGGCCCCACAAACATGGCCCAATGGGCCTCCAGATACATCAGAGGTGTGCCCCAAAAATCATGCACAAGTCCAGTGGGCTGGGGCCCAAAATCTACTACAAACACAAAGAGGACAACATAGTATGGAGGAAATTTCAGCAATGCATGTTGTTGTCCTAAATTTAAGCACTTCAATGGAGTGGGTCCAGGGCCTCTAAAATTCTGAAATTTGAGGGCGAAGGTCCCTCATCATGTATACAATAAGATGGAGTCCATAAAGGTGGCCCACCATTAGGGAAATATTTTTGAATTAAAGTTTTTATGAGACAATGTTGTTGGACTGTACAACAGAAAATTTGACAGTCCACCCATATTGGCCCACTCTTTTGGAGGCCCAAATGAGATTAGTTGAGGCTGAAATTTGACATGCTTATAGGTGGGGTCCACACCTTTAAGAAACATGTATTACATGGGACCAAACGACCCACCAAAAGTCCAAAAATCTGGCCTTAAAATGACCTAAAAATCTGTCCAGGCAGTTCTGGACAGCAACATATAACTGAAAATAAATAAATATAAATAATATTTAAAAAGGGATTTAATCTAAGAAAATTATGGTATGGACCACCCCAGAGGGCCCCACAAACATTCAGACCCTTACCATCATCTAAACCCCTTTGCATGCACCCCTTATAGGTGCATTTTGGGGTCATACGTCCAAGGGTGGATTGTCATGGACGTTCACCCTCTATGGATGGTCTGGATATTTTTGGTCCACAAGGTGGGCCACACACTCATGATCAGAAGGTTATCAACAAAGAAAAATAAAGTTTCGGCCACAAGGGAAGGGTCTCCGCCACATTGAGGCCCTTCCCCTCATCACACATGCATACACATTCCACTATCACAAGATATACAAGATCTACATGATCATAGGATTTCTACTTGAGATCTATGGTGGAGATGCAATCTCCACCAAGGATCAAGGGTCTAGATGACCCAAAGATCCCTGATCAAAGAAAGAAGAAGCCATGAAGGGGTCCATGGCATGAATCATGCATGCAAATGTAGGGTAGGTTATGAGCCACATCCATGGAGTCTTGGGGCCACCACCATCACTTGATGGGCCCCACAAGCTCCAACATGAAAGGAAGGATGAAGAACAACTAAGATATAAAGAAATCTAAAATTTGAAACTACATGCAACCCACCTTAGAGATCAAACTCCAAAGCTACACCACCAAGATCTATAAGCTCCCAGGAAGATGATTCTAAGGGTGAGATGGGTTAAGGAAGGTTAAATTGGAGGGTATTTGGGAGAGAAATGGCTGGAAAATATGGAGGGGTGGGGACATTAGAAGGCTTGCTAGCAAGAGGAGAGAAGAGAAAGTAAGAGAGAAATGAGAGGGAAAGAGAGGGTTTAGGGAGTTGTAGCTAGAAAAGCAATGTAATGATTGTCTCTCTCACCTAGATAGAGAAATGAATCATTAGCTAGGGAGACACAACCAAAGCTCATAGGGTAGGGTAGGCTCTAGCTATAGGGTTGTAAGCTTTCTAGAAACCCTAGGCATAGGTATGACATCACCACACCACATGGGAAAATGTGTGGAGCTAGGGTGGGGTCCATCCACACATCAATGGTCCATATCGAGTGTGGCCCATAACTTGCAATGTGCACGTCGGTTTCACGCACGGGATGCGGCGTTGGAACCGCAGCACCGATGCGGACGTAATGGCATAAGTTTCAGGTCAATCTGAGTCGGGTCAATGTGACCAGACTTAAGGATGACCACAAACACTATCCATGGGTCACGGGTCACTGAGATTCGACTGGTAGGACCGTGGGACCTAAAGGAAAGGCATGCACACTTGGGTTAGGGTCTTACACTTGTGCACTTCCATCTTTGGATAGATGACCTCCACACCTGTTGAATGTCTATAAATACCTCTCTCCTATCTCCATTTGGAGAGGGCAGTGAGAGAGAGAAGTAAGAAGGAGAAGTGAGAGAAGATAGAAATTGGAGAGCTTCAAGAAGCTCACAGAAGACAAAGAAATGTGAAGCGTAGAGAAAGAGATCCTGGAGAAAGAAAGTCCGTTCGTACAATTGGAAGGATGAATGGAAGGATGATCAGAACCTATCGCATGACCAAATCAAGGGTTTTAAGTCCGTACAACCCATCCACCTTTGTGAGAAACATCAAAAGCGTCGAAATGCTACCCAAATGCCATCGGGCTATCTCCTCTTTCATTCATTGCGAGGATGTAAATGATTGTACTCTGTTTTCAAAATTAAGGGATATCTGAGGATGTAAATGAACTCAGAATGAATAGATATCTTGTGATCATTGTTCTCTCATCGAATTCTTTGTTATTATTGAATAAATTTCTCCAAATCAAACGCATTCGTTTCTTGTTAAAACATTTACTATGCTTCTGTTTTGCATAGCCTAAATAAGGTTGATGGTATTATGGACTCGCCAGGATCTTTAAATTGCATTACATTACGGTATATAGCATTTGAGTTGCTATGTTTCTGCATTTATATGGCCTAGATGAGGCTGATGGTATTCGTAACTCTTCAAAATTGCATATTGTATTGCATCCCCGGTATCTAATATTTGGCTCATTATGACTCCGCATTATATAGCTGATCTGCATTGCATACTCTGATATTGAATGACTTATAGTCTTGCCAGTATTTCCCTTACGCTGATATTTATGTGCTTGGCACTTATCATGCGCTCACACGTACACCACCCTCTAAGCTTTCTATAAGCTTATGCAAGATAGATGCGTGCAAGTGACGATAGGACGCAGTCGAGCTGAGGTAGGAGCGTGTGGCAGAGCTTCTGGAGCTTTTGGCATTTATTTTGTATTTCTCTTTCATATATTGTACTCAAGTTTTTTATATTAGTGGATATGTGATGATGATGTTGCTCTTGTGATTTGGGTACACTTGTGGTTATGCTCCTTTACAAAAAAAAATTTACACTGAAAATCCTCCTTGTAAATCCCAGGATCAGAATCCGGTGTATGGGTACTGGAAGCCGAGAATGGGGTACTACAGAGGTTGTTGGCGCCAGATTCGCCGATCGGAAATTTTGTGAGCTCAGTTTCCGAGTTTGGGGTGTGACATAAATTACATTTAATCAATGTAATGAAAAGATAGTTTAATTATGATTTCAGCAGCATCTTGACTTGTATGCCATCTGTCGCAGTGACATAAGAGTTGCACATGTTCAAAACCCTTACTTCACACTGATGTATGCATAATATATGCATAAGAGATCAAATCATAGGATATTTTGGATCTTGCGGGAAGATATAATCACTGAATACATATATTAGGGACCCTATTGCGTGGCCACACAACAAGCTTCTGCATTGCTCATTACATCTCATTCCTCCTCTTCGCTTCTCCCGTGCCAGGCTACCTAAATGCAGCAACTTTGAACTCTCGAAGACTCTTGAAGACTCCTCTGATCTCTTTGGAGCTCCTCACTTGTGAATGCCTCAAATGAGAGGGGAATGAGGTATTTATGCCTCCACACATGTGAACTAACAAAATCATACAACGGAGTGTAGTTGTGTGGTTGCACATATACTCTTGTTGTGCAGCTGCGTAACAGGCTTCTTATCCAATCTAGGCAGTTTGCCCCCAAACCAGCATTATGGGCCTGTTTCTACAAGAAACAAAAGGTATTTCACTTGGGGAATTCCTTATTCAATAATAACAAAGACAAAATGAGAGAAGAATCATCACAAAATATTTTATTGATTTTTAGTCCATTTACATCCTCTTATCCCTCGATTCTAAGATAAAATGTATAGAATACAAGTACAAAATGAGATTTAAATATGAAATCCGGTAGCATTTCGGCTCGGAATTCGTTCATCTCGGCAACAAAAGCGTTGTGCGGATGTGAATATCTTGTGTCTTCTTCTTCAAATTTTCTAAAAGACAAGTTTGAATCGAAGAAACGCTTGGTTAAATCCAACAGCATCTGGACTTTTGTAATGACTCATGCGCAACAACATGTTGTTGCACAAACCAGCACAATGGGTAAAACTCACTGATGTCTTCTTTCCCTTCTTCTTCTTCGAGATACCTTCGAAGTCTTCATCTTCTCTAGAGCTCTAATCTTCTTTGTTGTTGTCGTTGTTTAAATGAGAGGGGGAGTGAGGTATTTATAGGCTTCCACACGTGCGAACCCTCAATCTTTGTGCCATGGGTCCCACTTCTCATAGCGTTTCAGCCATCTAATGCAACTTGATTAAGCTGATGTTGCGTGGACCGGCGCAACCAATATTCTTTGCATGGGTGCGCACAACACAATGTCCTCTCTTTTCATTTTCTTCACTTTTACTTCTTTTTCTCTAATCTTTCTTCTAATTTTATTTCTTCAATCTGTATTATTATTTTTATGTCTCAAGATATGCCCCCTTGATCTTTTATTTGTTCTCCATCTTCAGAACAAAGAAATAGGAACAAATATCTTATTTTCTTTATATTTGAATGTCATTGCGTGGATCTGGGCAACACTCAATCGAGTCTTGTCCAACATCTATCGAGTCTAACCCTCCTATAAATATTGGTCTCGGCCTATTTCTTTTCACTTCCTTATTTCTGTCAAACCTTCACTTTTCTAGCATTTTTCCGCACAACAACTTTCTTTTGCGCACACCCGCGCAACGTATTTCCATATGTGCGAAGATCATCTCTTTTGCATGCTCTTACACAACCATTTTTCATTGCACACACCAACACAGCTAGTATTCATCAAGAATTCTCTAAGTGTGAAATTTCTTTCTACCACTTAGATTTTGAGACTTTTCTTTGTCTTTTCAAGAAAATCCTTTCATCTTTATCTTCCTTGATATAGCGAAAATATGTCTGACAATAGGGCTATGTCTTCAAGAAAAAAGAATCATGCATCTAATCTAGAAGTCAAATGAATAACTCAAAACTCTTAGAATTGTGTAGAGATTCACGAGAAAACCCTTAATGTCCTCAATCCTTCTGAGAATGAAACGATCATCATTCCTATAAACCTACGACATCATTGTTTAATTCGTCGCTATGAGCTAGCTGACCAAATGATCCAGAATAATCTTATTTCTGCAGACAACTGGGTTATGACGGAATCAAGGATTTTAAAAGGATATTGGGAAGAGAATGGGTCCCACCAAAGAGTCGGTAGGATTCATAGGATGAGATTCTTACGCCCATGCTATGATCCTCAGCATCCTTTTCCTACTCATTATTTTGAAAACGCTCAACAACACTTCTTTACTAAAAGATCAGCCTAAAATAAAGAAAGGTTCTTGGCAGTGGGTCTTCTGTCTCCTCACAATTTTTATAGTGCTTATGCTCGAACCATTGCTTGGAAACATATTGCCGTTTTGGAGCATATTGGCCTTTTTGACACAATCATAGCTACGTCAGAACATTTTTGCGAAGATGCAGCTATCTTCAGAGGCTTCGGCAACCGCTGGTCTCCAATTACCAATTCATTTTACCTTCCTTTAGGTGAAATCAACATTACCTTATGGGATCTTCTTTACATATCAGGTCTCCCTATCATGGGCAATATCTTCGATGCATATGTACCTTCAAATGAAGAGTTTACTCTCACTTCTGCCGGAGATAATAAATCTGAGATTTCAAAGACCACTCTCGAACTCTTCAGAGAAATGGCTAATTTCCCACAACCCGACGAAATTAATTCCCTTGATTGGTTCGTTCATTTCTCCCGAAAACTACGGTATATTTCTATCCTTCTACTTTCTCTTTCTAGAGCCTTCATCTTACATACATTCATATCGTCTTGTTTTAATAACCAAGTTATTATCTTGACAGCTTTGCAGACCAGAATCATCTAGATCTCAAGATTATTTGCCAGAATATTAAGAGTACTGTCGAGTATAGTTTTTCCTGCGAATTGGCCCCTTTCTAAGCTTACTGGCTAAGATTGGTGATATTTCCCAATTCGAAACAAGCTGGAATCATCAAACCGGCTTTCTTCGTGGTCGCGGTTGCAATGGTGGAAGGTCAAAAATATTCATTAGCTCCTCCAGTTCTTTGCTCATTATATTGCACTTTCAGTGACGTCATTTCTGGTTCTGAAAGTTTTACCTCCAAACCTTTTCCGGTTTGTACTCCTTGCCATTTCTTCATAGGCTGGCTATGAGTATATTTTCCTTGGACCTTTGCTGATTCTGAAAGAGCCTATTCAAATCTTCATCGGCTTCCACCTCAACATTATCAACTGAGAAAGATGATTGAAAAATCAAACAGTTGGGTCACCATAAAAATAGAGAACAATGATCTTATCGACTTCTTTTAGTTTCCGTTTACTAGCTTTTCGAAGGACTTAGAAGTGACTGATGATGATTCCATCTCTTCTAACGAGCATCCATTCCTTGTTTCTATCAGGTCTAGTACTCTTCCTTTGAGGGAAGGTAGCACATTCTGGTGCGAACCATATTATCTAAGCATATTTGCTCGTCAATTTGGTTTTGATCAGACAGTGTCAGAGACTTGTGATATCGTCACTAGAACAATGAGGAGTTATGGTGTGGGACCATATAACTGAGCCTTAATATGGAAGCAGCTTTTGAACATTCATACTGGATCACGCTTCATAATTCCCGGTTACAACTATCATGTTCATACTTCTTATTGCTAGATGCGTTGGTGGGTTCATCAATATCACTTGGTGTACAATTATTATCCAGTAGCTCATGCTATATGGATCCCTCTGCCATGCGTAAGAGACTACCAGAAAGACCAAGGCATAGGTTACTTCGAAGAAACAAATCATGCCCCCTTTCCCAGTCAACTTTGTATAAAGATTTCTTCAGAAGATAGTATTTATGAAATGAAATCCATTGATACTCTTGAGGGATGGATAGAATTTGGTATTCCTTTAAAGAATTTGAAGAATGCATTTGAATTTTCAGGTCTCCAGAAGGAAATGATGATTCTTTGCAATTCCATCTTCCTCCTCCCTTGTGAATTTTACAAGATAGTCTTCATTCATCATCAGAAAAACAAGAGACAAGAAGACATCGTCAATCTCTTTGGAAGGATAAGCAAATTAGAATCGAAGATCCATAATTCATATAGTTGATCTCAAAGAATTAGCTTTTGAATAGAAAGTAGCAAGTATTTTGAACAAACTTGTTATTGCAGTAATTTGAACCTGATTCAAAAGAAATGCATTTCTGTATGTTTGTTTAATCAGTATTTGAGATTTTCATGATTTATTTTATCATATTAGGCAATTGCATATTTGAGCATATCTTGGATAAAATGGATGAAATATATGTATTTGCAGCATTTTGATGCTACACAGTTTAAGCTTTTGAGTAGTGAAGCTAATATCCTTTTGATTGAACATACTTTGACTGGACATGACTTGACTTGACTGGACTTGACTTTGACTGGACTAGACACTTTCACACACAGTTTAAGCTCTTGAGTAGTAGAGCAAGAACAGTTTTTTAGACTCTTAAGTAGTTGGAGTCGGGTCTTTCGCGAATGGTCTCTGTAACTCTTACGAGTTCACTGGACTTATCGTGGCCGGGGAGTTCACAAACCGTGATCCATTAGAGGGGCCTAGTGAAGCTACCCGAGCAGTGAACTTAGTAGGTTTTATGAGCAGGGTTGGCCGTAGTAACTCTCTAGAGTTTACGAGGCTCGCAAGGCTACCTTAGGGGTACCAAATCCAAGGCTACCAGTCCATTGATGAGGGGAAAGTTCATTTAGAAGACTCATCCCCATGAGTTTCTACTAAAATTAAGCTAGGAATCTGGGGGGTCTTATACATGGTTGGCCTATCTATGGACGAGCCAAAGAGCGCACACTGCAGCCTGCTTTTTCTTCGTCTGTCAGGTCGAACCCATTCACGGGAGGGCATTTTCTCTCACCATCCCTTATGATGCTGTCGAAAGCCGTACAGATGGCAATGGTCTTACGCGTGATTGACCATTGTGGACTTTTACCTCTTAGGGCTTTTAGTCGCTCGCTCTCTCCACTGCCCGGATGGGTTTAAGCATGTGATGTCCTTCGCAGGCTTTTTATGGCCACTGGCTTCTCACTACTACCCGCATAATATTTGATATATCATCGATTGTGGTAGGTTTTATGCGTAACACTCTGCTGTTGTAGATGATAAATCACCGATTGTGGTAGGTCTTATGTGTAGCACTCTGCTGCCATAGATGATAAATCGTCATCGCTATTGTAGGACTTGTGCGTAGCACTCTGCTGTTGTAGATGAGAAATCACTAAATGATATATTGTCATCGCTGATAATAGTATTCTTAATAATATTTACATTTAAAATAATGTATTAACTTGGCAATAATATCAATTTGACGATAATCATTAGCACTTAGCGATAATCGACGATAGTATTAATTTTGGTGATAATCATCCGCGTTTGGTGATAATCGGCGATAGTATTAATTTTGGTGATAATCATTGACGTTTGGCAATAATCGGTGATAAATTCAATACGCTTGATATGCGCTTGATAATTTTCCTTCTATTCCTTCATGTAAAAAGAATAATACATGGCATTGCCTTTTGAGGCTTTTTCATCATTCTGCTTGTCTTGCCCCCTTTCGATTAGGAAGTATTATGCTAATAATCTTCGTAATCAAAATTGTAGTGATCTTCAGGGATGATATATTTTAATGAAGCGAGCATTGCCATGCATACTTGTAGTTCCTCATTCTAATCGCAAAGATATGAACAATCGTATCCATATTAGAATTGGTTTTTCTTTTAAATAATCATGACTAACTTCGATCAGAATTGCGTGTCATCACTTTTTCTCTTACATCATACATTTTCCTTATGACAATTTCACCACTGTCCATCATTTCTTGTAAAATTTTCTTTAAGATGAAGTAATTCTCAGTTCGATGTCCAAGAAGACGGTGATAATAGCAGTACTCATTTTCTCTCATTTCCTTCATCTCCTTTGGATGTTTTAGCCATGGTAGTTTGATCTTCTATGCAACTAATTAGTGATTCATTATAGGAAGTATATCATCTTCTTCAAATGTATACTTTTTGTAGTTATTGAATTGTCCAAATCTTTTCTTTACTCTCTCCACTGTAGAATTGCTCATATTTCTTTCATCAGAGTTTCTTTGTTCAACTTGATAGTTCTTCATTTCTCTTTCTTCCATGACATTACCAGTCAAAGTCTTTTTGGAATCTTAAAACAGCCGGTTCATATAAAAATCAAACACTTTCCCACTGAGCTTTTCCAGATTACAAGCTTTCACGATTAAATCTTAAAAGGTTTGTATATTCAGACCAATAAGACCCATTGTAATATCTAATTTTATGTATTCTACACATAGTTTGACTTATTTTTCTTCTTTCACCAGTTGTGGGCACGATGCCCCCAGAATTCTCCATCGATCAATGAATACTTTGACTATTTCATCTTGTCTTTGGTAAATAGAAGCTAAGACATCTAGTCTGATTTCTTCAGTAGATGACCCAGGAAGTTGTGAATAATAATGATGAATATTTCTAATGGAACATGCTGTAGGAGATATAGAAAATGGTGGTTTTCTTATCATAATAGCTTTCCCTTTATCTTTTCATGTCTTTGACGGATCCCTTGCAGATGCCACGTTTATAGTTACTTTTCTATCTCGCTTTTCATCCTTTTTTATTACTATCTCACCCTGCTTTATCATTTTCTGTAACATATCTTTCAATATGAAGCAATCTTCTATAGGATGTCCCAAGAAACGATGATAACAGCAATAATTCTTTTCCTTCATCATCTCAACTTCTTCTAGATATTTGGGTGAAGGTAACTTGATAGTTCCAACAATTAACAATTGCTCCATCATTGGAAAAACATCTTCTTTCTTGAAAGTGTATCCCTTGTGAGAGTCATATAATCAAGGTCGTTTATCATTTGCACGACCCCTATAACATTCTGAGCCTTCTCTTCTCCTTGTTTATCGTTTGTTACGAAATGTGTCTTTTCTTTTCCCAATCAATGACGTTTAAAATTGATCTGTTTGGCACTCATCTTTATGTTCTATTTTGAAACGCTGGCATTTTCCTGGCCATTAGCTCCAGTGCATGTGTCTTTGTAGTGAGGTCTCTAAAGGTCCTTATATTAGCGCTTGTGAGCCCAAACACAATTCCCATTTCCATGAAATTTAAACACATCTTCACCTGTTCTTTTTCTTCAGGTAACTGTCTACACGAAGCTCCCAAAAATTTCCACCTATCGATAAATTTCTCCACAGGTTCATTTTCTCTTTGCCGTACAGAAGCCAAATCTGTAATACTAATATCATGATCTGATGAGAAGAAGTTCAACATAAAAGTGTCTTGCATCTACTCCTAAGTTTGTATTAACTCAAGTGCCAGATTGGAATACCATCAAAACGCTTTTCCTATTAAAGAAGAGCCAAACAATCAGAAGTAGTATTATGAGATGGTAGAGAATTTACCCATTGTGGTAATAAAGTGCATGAGGTGTTCTTCTGGAGACCCGGCCCCATTGAATTTTTGGAAGTCAGGATGTTTGAAATTAGTCGAAAATGGTATGTCCTCAACTTCTCTCGGATACAGCGTCCTATAACAAAATCTGTCGGTATGTTCTCATTCTCTGACTATCTCTGTAACCACTTGTCTCATTTCCTCTTGGGTTATCGCCCTCTTGGTAGTGGTAGAGCTGTGTGATCCCACTCTTGGCAATCGCGAACCTTCAGGCTGTTGCTCATGATCATTCGTAGCAGCCATCATTGGCGGGGCCACAACTTGAGCTATGTTGTGGGTGAGAGTTGTCAAGGCTTCTCGAAGACTCCGACATTCCTCCATTAACATCCTTTGAGTTTATGTCATTTCGGCCTTGCACTCATCAACATTTTTCGGTGGACCCTGGCTATTTCCTACCATGTATGGCTTTTCCAATTCGTCTCCTCCATCTCATGCGAGTGGTGATACAGATATCACTCCCGTGATAGCTTGAGAAATGTTATTTTTAATCGGTGTTGTCATCCTCGGGATTGACTAATTCCTCGTATCTAGAGGTTGATTATGAGCATACTCCACCACAAATCCGGTTGAAGTGAAATAGAAAATTATTTTGCTTAAAGTGGTTGCCATTGATCATGGCTTGAACGTATATCTTGTATCGTAGTTTTTTTATTGCCAATACAAAACAGTACTAATTAGTATCTAGATAACAGGAGATTCTATCTTAGAAATGAAGGGGAGGATGTTCCTGTTAAGAGTCGTCGTTTTGGCATCTATTCGACGCCAAACAGTGATGAAAGTTCTCTAAATATTTTCTAAGTTATCATTGAATAATAACAAAGTCCCCAGCAGAGTCGCCATTTTGTTTCTACAAGAAATGAAAGGTATTTCACTTAGGGAATTCCTTATTTAATAATAACAAAGACAGAATGAGAATCATCACAAAATATTTTATTGATTTTTAGTCCATTTACATCCTCTTATCCCTTGATTCTAAGATAAAACGTATAGAATACAAGTACAAAATGAGATTTGAATATGAAATCAGGCAGCATTTCAGCTCGTTATTTATTCATCTCGGCAAGAGAAGCGTTGTGCTGATGTGAATATCCTGTGTCTTCTTCTTCAAATTTTCTAAAACACAAGTTTGAATTGAAGAAACGCTTGGTTAAATCCAACAACATCTGGACTTTTGTAATGACTCACATGTAACATGTTGTTGCGCGGACCAGCACAATGGGTAAAACCCACTGATGTCTTCTTTCCCTTCTTCTTCTTCTTCGAGATACCTTCGGAGTCTTCATCTTCTCTAGAGCTCTGATCTTCTTTGTTGTTGTTATCGTTTAAATGATAAGGGGAGTGGGGTATTTATAGGCTTCCATAGGTGCGAACCCTTGATCTTTGTGCCATGGGGCCCACTTCTCATCACATTTCAGCCATCTAATCCAACTTGATCAAGCTGATGTTGGGCGGACCAATGCAACCAATATTCCTTGCGCGGGTGTGCGCAACACAATGTCATCTCTTTTCATTTTCTTCACTTTTACTTCTTTTTCTCTAATCTTTCTTCTGATTTTATTTCTTCAATCTTTATTATTACTTTTATGTCTCGACAGGGCCATTACGCGGTCAACAACTCATCCCTGTTGTGCGGTCGTGTAACAGGGCTTATTTAACACATTGTTCATATTTTTGTGCTCCAAAAATGACCAAGTGAAAATCAGGACATTTTAAAGGTTTTTCAACAAGTCAAGATCAACATCCCCTTGTTGGATGCAATTAAACAGATACCATCTGATGCCAAATTCCTAAAGGATATATGTACAGTAAAGTGTAAGTCGAACGTACATAAGAAAACCTTCTTAACAGAATAAGTTAGTGCAATTTTTAATGTAAACACTGCCCCAAAATACAAGGATCCTAGAAGTCCTATGTTCTCATGTATAATAGGAAACTTCCAGGTTGAAAAAGCACTTCTAGATCTGGGCAAGTGTTAATCTGATACCATACTCAGTATATGAGAGTTGGGCCTTAGAGAGTTGAAACACCAAGATAATGTTATAATTGGTTGACCGCTCGACTAGAATACCGACAGGGGTAGTTGAAGGTGTGTTGGTTCAAGTTGACAAGTTCTACTACCTGGTAAACTATATCGTCTTGGATACGCACCTAGTTATAAATGTGAGCACTCAAATCCCTATTTTCTAGGTTGACCATTCTTAGCTATGGCTAATGTTATAATCAATTGCTGGAATGGAATTATGAAGATATTCTTTGAGAATATAACCTTAAAGCTGAAGATGTTTAATTTGCAAAAGCCACAAGAGGATGAAGATGAGATCCACGAGGTTAATTTGATTAATACATTTGTGGACGAGGAGCCTCTCCCGATTGAATTTTCTTAAACTCTAGAAGTATGCTTGGTTTTACAGATCTAGATGATCTTATGATTAGAGACATAGTGAATGCCTTATGAAATTGTACTATGGTGCCTGACACTGACCGGAAAGAAAATTGTTCTAAAAAGTCCCCTTCCACCAATTCTGAATGTTTATCATCAAAGGTGGAGTTGGAATTTGACCCGAATACTGAAACTTCAGATTTCATTAAGACTATGCTGGATAAAGATAATTTTACTGAATTTCAATTAATTGTAGTCTCTTATTCATCATGGTGTACTAACACAATTTTTTTTTCTGCCAAAGGAGAATTTTATACTCTTTAGACACCTCACGATAATAAAAAGAAAATTTTTAATGAGCTTCGTAGATATCTCTAGAAGTTGATGTTCCAGGACATCCAAACTTACTATAAAATAGGTTTATGGATGATCTTGTTGAAAAGTTGATTGAGAAATTTGCCGAGATACTTACAAGAGGAGGAACCCTACTCTGGGATGATCCTGTTTATTCGGGATTGATCAATTTAAATTTAGGAGTTTATTGCTTTCTTAGAGTTAGTTAATTGCTTTTCTAAGATTAAATTGCTTTATTAGTTGAGTTTTAGTTGATGAAATACCGACTGAGAAGAAGTTTGCACTAGCACTTATATGTTTGTCATCTCTCATGTACTTTATACCCTCTACTTGCTTAAATTTGATTTTTCTCATATTGCTCTTATTGCATGACATTTTTACATTTGGAACAATATATCATTTAGGTTAGCGGGTAGGGTTTCCCTTGGAAAAATTTTCAATTATGCTGAGTTTTTGAAAAATTGGGCCAATTTTTAGGAAAATTCTTTTTAGATGATTTTTTTATGATTTCAAATGAATTTTTAAATAGTTTGAATATATAATGACACATGGTTTTGAAAACTTTTAAAGCCTAGGATCTAGGTATTTTGTAGATTTTAAATTTTGAGTTCATTTTATTAATTTTCAGTCAAAAGTTGTAAACATTGATTGAGTGGTGAATTTTCACAATTTACGTATAGCGTACAACATTACTAAGTTGGAAGTTTGATACTGTAATGTGATTTGATGATTGTTGAGAGTGTTAGGAACCAAGCCTGTGGAACTTGTCCATCATGTTCAAGTGAAAAAAAAAAAAAAAATCCAGATAGAAAACAATGAGCATCTAAAAGGACTACCTACTTAAAAGTAAGAGAAGTATAAAAATTGAAAAAAAAAAAAGTGAATTTAAAAGAAAAGAAGAATAAAAAGTAATAGAGGTAAAAGTCATTGATGGAAAAAATTGAAATTTGGAAAACTACATTGGATAGTGAGGCAAGTTTTGGTTTAGTGCTTTGGTTGATCTGACCACTCTTAGTGATTATGAGTATTGCATTATAGTGGATAATTGAACTTTAGTAATGATAAGTTAGATCTCGGTGTGCACCATGAAACTCAATGTTCGGAAATTTTCAACTGAATGATTAAGGATTTTAACACAATTTGATAATGTACTAAGTACTGGATCTAGGACATTATTGGTTTTTTAGAATTGGTGTGCTTTAGAAGTCTTTTATTTGAATTGTTTTGGAGATTATGTGAGTGTAAATAATGAATTCTTCTTAAAGGGAATTTTTCTCTTGCAATTTAAAAACACTTTCGCATGTTTTGCTTGGGACTAGAAAAATGATGGTTGGAGGTGTGATGAGACTCAAATATTGCATATTTATCCCTTCAATTGTACTAGTTTAGGATGCATTCAAGTGTTAAGTTGATCTAATAACCTATGTTTTATATACATGCGAGGTAATTTTGAAACCAAGGAAGAATACGTGCTTAAACGGACAATTTAAAGCCCCAAATCATGAAGTATAGAGATTTGAAGAGTAAAGTACTCTATGATGAAGATTTCAAGTCATGATCTAAGAAAACCAAGTTCTAAATATGGAGAAAATTCTGAAAAAAAAAAAAAAAAAAGCAGTCAAATAATAGAAATAACAAACTGTTCGGTCCCATCGAAGTCAGATTCGGTCCGACCGAAAGTGCCAAAAACAATCCAGCAACAAATAATGAATTTTCAAAGTAAATTCGGTCTGACCAAAGTGGTGTTTGATTTGACCAAAAGGAGATAAAGAGTTCAGAGACTTCTTATATAAATTCAACTCCAACTAAAGGAATGTTCGACTTACTTCGGTCCTACCAAAGGTGCTCGTCAGTGCAACCGAAGTGTAACAAAAGTGAGCAATTTTGAAGATAGTTCAAAATCAGTATAAAATTTTCCTATTTAAAGAGGTGTTTTAGGTCATTCTGATTACTAATTAGGGCTTGAGAGAGAGAGAGAGAGAGAGAGAGAGAGAGCAATGGGTGGTAGAGCTTCCATGGAGCTGTTCTTCTTCTTTAATTTTTTAGTTCTAGTTTGTTTTTTATATTTTTCTTTTATTCTATGATGTTAGCCATGTTAGGCTAATCTCTTATGTAAGGCAAAGAGATGAAGCTTTTTTTTTTTTTTTTACATGCACACACACCCCCAAACACTCACACCGTAGTGGGATTTCACCACCTATGGATGCTCGAACCCTTGACCAGGTGTTGAAACTCCTGAGAGTCTACCACTGGAGCAAGAGTAAGGATCCGGCTAAGAGATGAAGCTCATAGTTAAGTATAGTATTTAGTTTATTTGATTAAATGACAATGGTTTGGATGATGATATTAAATTGAATTGGTTTGAATTTATTTTATAAAATTCTTTAAGTTGTTTATTTCTTTAATTTGTTGTGAACTCCAGTTACATAAGATGTTTTAATTAAGCAATTTCTTAGCTTAATTAGAGAAGGAATCAATCTATGTAATTCTTTAGACTATTGTAGACCTCGGGCACAATAGATGGCTGAATTCTCTACATTGAGATCCGAGTGTTTCATGAGAGGACCATTCAATTGAATTCATATTTTGTTGGTGTTATGATTGGAATTAGTTTAATAGAATTATTTTTCAATTGGATAGGATAGAACTTCGATTCCAATTAAGTTATAAGAGTTGAATATATGAATTAGATATTGTGATCGCTATAAGTAGATTCCTTGCTCCTTAGCATTTTATTATCAATTGTTTTAAACCCCTTCTATATCGTTGGATTTGTAAGTGCTATGGTTTGATTCCTCTTTGGTTGTCAAATTTTGTGTGTCAAAGCCTATGTATGTGTCTTGTGTTTATATCTTGATAAATTTGTTTGAGACACCAAGTCTACAATTGAAGTCAAGAAGATGAATTCTTCAAGCTAGTTCAAACAACAATATAGAAGATATTAAAGAAGAGTTCAAGTTCAAGACTCAAGCTCAAGTTCACGTGTATTCAAGTTCAAGACTCAAGCTCAAGTTCACGTGTATTCAAGTTCAAGACTCAAGCATTGTTTGGAACTCAAGTACAACTCAAGATGGAATTTGATTTCAAGCCTTCGAACATCGCATGATCAAGCTACATCAAATTCAAGTTCTCATGGTTGATAAGGTTCAAAGGTCTATCTTCGCTGAATGAATGAAGTTTAATGTCCATACGACATGTTCCAGGTTTGATAGACCATTAGATTGACCTTAGGGTAGGTCATTTCAGATACATAATTCAACTGTATGTTTATATATGATTTTGGTCTATTCTAAGACTAGTCCTAGACCTTGTTCGATCAGTCCTAGCACTGGCTCGACCTGTGTAAGAAATTCCACGACCAGTCCTAGAATTGTTGCAATTTATCGAATTTTTTGGTTCAGCTACGACTAGTCCTGGAGTCTGCTCGACCGGTCGTGGGATGGTCTCGAATCGACCTTCGACTAGTCATAAAGCTACGACTCAAACTCCAGTGACTAAATCAAGTGTCGCACGACCAGTCGTAGAGGGGTCTCGACCGGTCTTGAACTGCCTTCGACCAGTCGTGGACTGCCTACGACCGGTCGTACAACGGTTTGCTCCGATCACGCTCAAAAATTCAAAAATCAGTTTATCCTTCGACCAGTCGTGGTGACCCTAGGACTAGTCGAAGAAGAATTTTTGCGGCTATAAATAGCACACGAATTTCAGAGTTCTTCATTGAAAATTAAGTGAATTCAAGGCTCCACTCTGAAATAAGTTTGTGTTTGTTTTTAAGCTATATTGTACATAATTCTATTTCCTTTTGTTAGTTTATTGTTATTTGATTTTGATTTACATTCCAATCTGATTAGAAAAGGGGGAATTCTTAATTCCTTCTTCTTGGAATCAAAATCAAATACAGCTAGCCCTAAGTTGATTAAACTTAAAATCAATTAGAACTTAGAACCATTGTAAAGTGAGTATTGGACATTGAACTTTCATATTCGTACTTCTACTCCAATTGATTTTTCTGGGCTGCTATAAGAGGAGAAATCCAAGTATTTTACAATTCTGTAAAAATTTTATTCTTTTGGTTTTTATTTAGGATTTGCCAAAAAAGACACAATTGTGAAGGTTTTAGGTGAACCTGTGAAACCTATTTTGATAGTGAACGCTAATATCCCCTGTGTGAGGATATTAGGAGTAGAGTAACATTTTGTGTGGCTGTTGTTTAACAGTTGGTGAACACACAGGTGAACCACTATAATTTTTTGTCTTGTGGATTGAATGTTTGCTTAAATTTTTATCTTTAATCATTCAAAGTTGTGGAATGTATGTGTGGATGTGAATGCTGTAAATATTTACATTTCAAGCAAGTGTGGGGAATGTTGTAATAAGTTAGATTTAAGTTTCTACAATCTATTTCAATTCCTTGATATTTATTTTTATTGAGTTCTTGATACAAAGGACAGTCTAGAAATAAGGTTGTCCTGTCATAAACCTTTGGTTTTTATGATGTAAGGTTGTCCTTAGAACTGAATTTGTATCGACCTCTCAATACTTGTTAATTGAGGTTGAGTTTATTTCAGCATTGTGAATTGATTTATTTTTATGGCTATTTCTTTATTGTTTATTCCACTATTTTAATTTTAATTTGGCATAGTCCTATTCACCCCCTCCACCCACCAAGGACATATAGCTTGGCCATTACAAGTGGTATCAAAGCCTAATAACTCATTCTTATTACTTTTTATTTGGATTTATTTCCTGAGCTAACGATCTAAGCTATATATATAAGATGTCAAATTTTGATAGCCTATCAGTCACTAGGCCTCCACCCTTTGATGGCTCTAATTATGCCTATTGGAAAGCCAGAATGAGGATCTTCCTCAAATCAATGGATGAGAGTGTGTGGCAAGCCACAGTGACTGAATGGAATCCTGCTACCACTGAAGTGACTGGAGTTGACAGTTCAAAAACTATGAGAGTGTCTCCATATTTTCAATGGACCACACTTCAGAAAAGTGATAGTAGTGCAAATGCTAAAGCACTAAATGCAATCGCTTGCGCACTATCACCGGATGAGTTCAAAAGAATCATATCTTGTGATACTGCAAAGCAAGCATGGGATATATTAGAAATGACACACGAGGGTACATCAATTGTAAAAAAATCTATAGTCCAACTCCTCACAACCAAATTTGAAGAAATTCATATGGAGGAAAATGAAATGTTTATGGACTTTTACACAAGATTAAATGACATTGTAAACTCAATGTAGGGTCTTGGCGATAAAATCCCAGAAAGTAAAGTGTGTGCAAAAATACTACACTCTCTTCCTGAACGGTTCAATTCTAAAGTAACCGCGATCCAGGAACTTCGTGATATAGATAATATAAGGGTAGAAGAACTAGTTCGTTCTTTACAAACCTATGAGTTAAACTTTAAAACTCCTAAAGGTAAATCTATAGCACTTAAATCTTCTAAAAATGGTTCTGAAGAAAACTTTGATTCTGAAGATGATGTGGCTCTTTTAGCAAAAAAGTTTTATAAGATTTTCAAAAGTAAGAAAATAGTCGATTTTCAACAATCAAATGATAAAAAGAAATTTAGACCCAAAACTTGAAAATCTTTGAAAGACAGTTAGTGTTACAACTGCCATGAATATGGGCATTTAGCAAACAAATGTCTTAAAAAGGACAAACCTAAAAAGAAGAGTATGTTGGCTACTTGGGATGAATCATTTGAGTCTGAAGCTACTTCTAATTCAGAGGATTCTGAAACTGAGTCAAGCAATAAAATTAAGGCCCTTATGACTCTCGCCAAGTTCACTTTTTCAAATCATGATGATTCAACTAGTGAAGAACATTTGAATAGTGATCATGAAAATGAAGAAGATCTTCAAGATGCTTACAATGCCCTATACAAGGAAAGTTGTAAAATCTTCAAAAAGAAAGTTTTTTAAACTCAAAGAATGCTTTGACTCACTTGTTTTAGAAAAATCCCAAATTTCAGATAGTTTTGAAAAATCAAAATGTGATTTGGAATTTAAAACCTCCCTGATTGAAGATTTGAAATCTGAAATTGAGAAACTCAAAAATGAAGTATCTTCTCTTCTGAGTTTAAAGGATACATGGAGGTATGCCCAAGGAGATCCAAAGTTAGAAAAACTCTTATCCGGATCTAAAAAATGTGGCGATAGATCCGGGTTGGGATATGATAAGAACATACCTCATAAATAGAAGAGTACTCCTAAGTTTGTGAAAGGAGAGTCCTCCAACTCAAAAGAGAAAAATACTATTCAAGGTTTTGCTAAAACTATAAAAACTTTTCAAAAACCTAAACGTAGCTATATCAATTTCAATAATCAGAACAGAAACCCACTGGTTGAAAAAATAGTTGATTTACTCAAGGAGCTCTTAAAATCTAACTCATTAGGTCATTCCTACAACTATAGACAAAAGAAGACCAACTATGTTCCTAAACCCAAAACAGTTCTGAAATGGGTTCCTAAAGTTGTCTGCTTGGTTGCCCACACTACTTTCAAAGCAACAAGTCATTCAAAATGGTACCTAGGCAGTGGATGTTCCTGGCACATGACAGGTGACAAAGCTTTATTCATCGATCTAAAAGATATGATTGATGGGTCAGTCACATTTGGTGATGGTAGCAACTGCAAGATTATGGGCCAAGGTACAGTTCAACTCTATAATCTTCCCTTATTTAAGAATGTTTTATATGTTGAGGGGCTAAAACACAACCTGTTAAGCATATCTCAAATATGCGACAACAACCATAGTATTAAATTTTCTAATCAAGGTTATGAGATTATAGATACAAAGGGTTCTGTAATATTAACTGGTCGCAGAACTTCTAAAAACTGCTATATAGTAAGCAATGGTAGCTCATCTAATCAAACGTGCTACATGGTCCATATCGATGAGACAGAATTATGGCATAAATGCCTTAGACATGTACATTACCAGAATTTATACAGATTGAGCAAAGGAGAACTTATTAGAGGTCTACCTAAGATTCAAAAAGTAGACAAGATATGTGGTGAATGTCAGTATGGTAAACAAACTAGGAACTCTCACAAAAAAGTGAATTCCAATACCACATTAAGACCACTCGAGCTTCTCCACATGGATCTTATAGGACCAACTAGAACGAAAAGTTGAGATGGCAAGAAATACATCTTGGTTATTGTAGATGATTTTACAAGATTCACTTGGGTTGCATTTTTAAGGGACAAATCAGAAACCCTTGATGAAGTGAAAAAAATTATCAAACGGATCCAAACTGAAAAATGTTCTCAAGTCAGTAGATCCGAAGTAATCATGGATCTGAGTTTGAAAATAGCAGTTTTGAGAAATTCTATAGCGATCAGGGAATATCACATGAATTCTCTGCGCCCAAAACTCCACAACAAAATGGTATTGTGGAAAGGAAAAATAGAGTGCTCGAAGAAATGGGAAATGTTATGTTAAATAGCATGAAGCTCCCTAGAAATTTATGGGCTGAAGCAGTGAATACCGCCTGCTACATTATTAACCGTGTTTATACTTGTAAATCCAATAATAAAACGGCTTATGAAATGTGGTTTGACAAAAAGCCTACTATCAAATACTTTCGTGTTTTTGGCAGCAAGTGCTATATTTTGCGTGACCGGAAAAATTTAGAAAAGTTTGACACTAAGAGTGATGAAGGAATTTTCTTAGGATATTCTTTAAATAGTCATGCATATCGTGTACTGAACAATAGGACCGGTGTGATTCAAGAGTTAATTAATGTGGTCATTGATGATCACTTAAATACATCTGCTCTTAGCTCAGATAATGATGAAGTTCTTATAATTGAAAAACCAGATACTTCATCAAGTGAAATTAATCATAAAGTAAGGACTGTCAAAGATTATCCAACTACTCAAATCCTTGGAAACCCTCTCACTGGTGTGCGCACTCGTAGACAATTAGAAGACTTATGTAATTACGTATGCTTTACATCCCAGATAGAACCAGTAAACGTAAAAGAAGCACTTTCTGATAAAAACTGGATAGTTGCGATGCAGGAAGAACTAAATCAATTTGTTCGTAATGATTTCTGGTATCTTGTTCCTAGACCTAAAGATAAACATATTATAGGAACAAAGTAGATTTTCAAAAATAAGTTTGATGAACTGTGTAATATAATTCAAAACAAGGTAAGACTGGTTGTGCAAGGGTACACTCAAATTGAAGGCATTGATTATGATAAAACTTTTGCCCCAGTTACTCCCCTTGAATCAATTAGACTTTTTATATCCATTGCATGTTTTAGAAAGTTTAGAATCTTTCAAATGGATGTGAAGAGTGCCTTTTTAAATGGTGATTTACATGAAGAGGTATATGTTGAACAACCTACAGGGTTTTAAGACCCTAAGTTTACTAATCATGTATACCGCCTTAAAAAAGCTCTCTATGGTTTGAAACAAGCTCTCAGGGCATGATACGAAAAATTGACTAAGTTTTTACTAAGTCACAATTTTCAAATGGAAAGTGTTGATAAGACTCTCTTTGTTAAGAAACATAATGATAATATTTTAATAGTTCAAATCTATGTTGATGATATAATTTATGGATCAACTTGTACTAACATGACTGTTGAGTTTGCAGATCTAATGAAATCTGAATTTGAAATGAGCATGGTTGGGGAATTAAATTATTTCCTAGGGTTGCAAGTAAAACAGCAATCTGATGGAATATTTATTTCTCAAACTAAATATGCTTTGAACTTGATTAAGAGGTTCGGATTTGAGAATGGTAAGAATTTTGATACTCATATGAGTAACTCTCAAAAGACTCTACAGGTAAAGATGTAGATCCTAAATTGTATCGTAGCGTGATTGACAATTTGCTTTACTTAACTGCAAGTAGGCCTGATATTGCTTTAAGTGTTGGAATTTGCGCTAGATATCAGTCTAATCCTAAATAATCTCATTTACTGCTATTAATCTGGGTCCTCGGTATCCTTATGATACTAGTGTTCAATTGGCTGGGTACAGATGTTGATTGGGCTGATAATATCGATGACGGGAAATCAACCAGTGGTGGTTATTTTTGCATTGGAAATTGCTTGGTCTCTTGGTTTAGCAAAAAGTAAAGTTCCATATCACTCTCAACTACTGAGGCTAAATACATTGCAGCAGAAAATGCATGTACTCAGCTAGTTTGAATGAAACGTAGATTGAGTGATTATGGAATCGCACAAGACTCGATGGTTTTATACTGTGATATTTCCAGTGCGATAAATATTTCGAAAAACTCAATCCGGCATTCACGTACTAAGCACATTGATATTAGATTTCATTATATCCGTGAATTAGTGGAAGAAAAAGAAATATCTTTAGAATATATTCCAACCGAGACTCAGCTTGCTGACATTTTCACTAAACCGCTCGACAAAAGCAGGTTTAATAAGTTGAAATTCGATCTCAGTATGTGCAATTTAAAATGATTGAGCATGTATCTCTGTATCATAACGTAAATACTTTATTGGTTTATATTTCAAAATTTCTTGAAAAAAGCATGTTAATTTATTTTTTTCTTGTACACGACCAGTCGAGGACGTGCTGGACCAGTCGTGGTACGACCGGTCGAGGACGTCCCACGACCAGTCGTGTAACGCGTTGATTGCTTTTATTTAGAGAAAAACCTCATCTTCTTCATTCTAACCTTTCTCTCCAACAAGTCGAGGCTCGACTAGTCGAACCTCACTGTTCGATTCGCTCAGGTTAGAGTGTTCTTTATTGATTTCTTGAAGAATCATAGTCTTTTCTCTTCAATTTCTTGATTGTAGTTGTCTATTTCAACTCTTTCTTCAAGTTTTTGGGTTTTTCTTTCTCATTTGCTGAATCTAGAAAAACTCATCTCTGTTTTCTTGAAATTTCTTGTATTTCTTCAAGAATATGGACTCTAGGGGTAAAAAGAAAAATCCTAGAGGTGCTTCTTCTTCTAGATCGAATGTTATCACTAAACGTCATCTTAGGGCTCCTGAAGATGATCCACCATATGTACGTGATTTGCGTATACACAATGTGATTGTTGAAAAACCTATCAGTTTAAACCATATCGCTCCTTTCAGTCTCCTTCCTCTCCTTCAATCTGTAGGATAGGAAAACATTTTACATTGGGGTGGGCCAGCATACCAGTCCATAGCGCAGGCAATGGTTGCATGCATAACTAAATTCTCTACTGAGCAACTTACTTTTACTATTGCTACTAGAAAAGGGCCTTTTCCTATTGATCGACATTTAATTTCAGGGCTTATGGACATACTAGGAAACGATGATGGTATTCATCCTAGTACACTTGCTGAGAAAGTATCAGAATTGGAAAAACGTGTTTATACTAGAGCGTTGTGTAACATGGATGCACCATGGACTGAAAATGGGAATGCCCTCAAATCTAGATATCTATTACCCAGATATAGAGTTTTACATCGTATCTTCACCTCTAATCTGTATCCCCGCTCTGGAAACAAGACTAAGTTGACTCTGCTTATGATTCATATTTTGTACTCAATCATTACTGGTGCTAATGTCTGTTTTCCCTCTTTGATTTGTTCCTCTATCATTCACTTCTGTATTTGGGTACTCGATGAATGTGTTAGCCACTGATATGTTAGTCGCTATGCCCGTCGGAGAGGCTCCTATCCAACACCTAATATTCAACAACTCCAACATAAACAAAATGAAGTTGGAATTAGCTCCAGGGTAAGTTGATGGTGAAGGTGGAGTTGCTACTGAGCTAGGAATGATGAAGAAGATGATGATCTTCCTCCAGATGATATCAATATGGATAATATTTTTAATGAAATTGATTCTGACTTTGGGAATGATCCTGACTTTGTGCCATCTAATTTTGATACACATTTGAGTGCATTGGAGGAGAAGGTAGAAAATATGAATGTTGGCCACAATCAGCAATTTAAAAATATGCGCAAGTATTTTAGGTGCTTACAAAAAGGCCTTCATCAAATTGATCCTACCATCCCTGCTCCTTCTTCTGGATCGGATTGAGTTTTACTCTTTGGTCTATAATAACTATAATACTTTTTACTTTCTCTAGTTATGTTAGACTCTATCTGACTTGACTTTATAACTTCTTATGCTATGTTCCATACTCTTAACTTTCAATCTTTCTATCTTTATGACTTGATCATTACTTTATTGTCTTTTAAGTCCTATTTGTGTTTCTTCTTTTGTCATATTTTGACAAAAAGGGGGAGAAAGTTGAGAATTCTATTTTATGGATTGATGAGGTGATGGGATGGTTGAAGTATACTACTAAGGGGGAGTTATACACAAGAGAAGTTAAATGGTTATGCATGAGGTTGTATGCTGTATGTTCATGACAACTGGTGCAGGATTCGTTAATATGTTGTATGCTAGTTCATGACAACTGGTGCATGATTTGTTAATATACATGTTGTGCTACTCTTGTTGAAGTATGTTTTGTCACAAATTTGATAAAGGGGGAGATTGTAAGTGCTATGGTTTGATTCCTCTTTGGTTGTCAAATTTTATGTGTCAAAACCTATGTATATGTCTTGTGTTTATATCTTAATAAATTTGTTTGAGACACCAAGTCTACAATTGAAGTCAAGAAGATGAATTCTTCAAGCTAGTTCAAGCTACAATATAGAAGATATTAAAGAAGAGTTCAAGTTCAAGACTCAAGCTCAAGTTCACGTGTATTCAAGTTCAAGACTCAAACTCAAGTTCACATGTATTCAAGTTCAAGACCCAAGCATAGTTTGGAACTCAAGTACAACTCAAGATGGAATTTGATTTCAAGCCTTCGAACATCTCATGATCAAGCTACATCAAGTTCAAGTTCTCATGCTTGATAAGGTTCAAAGGTCTACCTTCGCTGAATGAATGAAGTTTAATGTCCATACGACATGTTCCAGGTTTGATAGACCATTAGATTGACCTTAGGGTAGGTCATTTCAGATACATAATTCAACTGTATGTTTATATATGATTTTGGTCTATTCTAAGACTAGTCCTAAACCTTGTTCGACCAGTCCTAGCACTGGCTCGACTTGTCTAAGCAATTCCACGACCAGTCCTAGAATTGTTGCAATTTATCAGATTTTCTGGTTCGGCTACAACTAGTCCTAGAGTCTGCTCAACCGGTCGTGGGATGGTCTCGACTCGACCTTTGACCAGTCGTAAAGCTACGACTCAAACTCCAGCGACTAAATCAAGTGTCGCACGACCAGTCGTAGAGGGGTCTCAACCGGTCGTGGATTGCCTTCGACCAGTCGTGGACTGCTTACGACCAGTCATACAACGGTTTGCTCCGATCACGCTCAAAAATTCAAAAATCAGTTTATCCTTCGACCAGTCGTGGTAACCCTAGGACCAGTCGAAGACGAATTTCTGCGGCTATAAATAGCACACGAATTTCAGAGTTCTTCATTGAAAATTAAGTGAATTCAAGGCTCCACTCTGAGATTAGTTTGTGTTTGTTTTTAAGCTATATTGTGCATAATTCTATTTTCTTTTGTTAGTTTATTTTTATTTGATTTTGATTTGCATTCCAATCTGATTAGAAAAGGGGAAATTCTTAATTCCTTCTTCTTGGAATCAAAATCAAATACAGCTAGCCTTAAGTTGATTAAACTTAAAATCAATTAGAACTTAGAACCATTGTAAAGTGAGTATTGGACATTAAACTTTCATATTTGTACTTATACTTCGATTAGTTCTTCCGGGCTGCTACAAGAGGAGAAATCCAGGTATTTTACAATTCTGTAAAATTTTCGTTCTTTTAGTTTTTGTTTGGGATTTGCCAGAAAAATTTCATTTGTGTGGTTATCTGAGGAGAGCCAGAAAACTCAGAAAGAGGGGTTTTTGGATTGTGTAAAGCCAAGTTAAAAAGATACAATTGTGAAGGTTTTAGGTGAACCTGTGAAACCTATTTTGATAGTGAACGCTAATATCCCCTGTGTGAGGATATTAGGAGTGGAGTAGCATTCTGTGTGGCTGTTGTTTAATAGTTGGTGAACACACAAGCAAACCACTATAATTCTTTATCTTGTGGATTGAATGCTTGCTTAAATTTTTATCTTTAATCATTCAAAGCTGTGGAATGTATGTGTGAATGTGAATGCTGTAAATATTTACATTTCAAGCAAATGTGGGGAATGTTATAATAAGTTATATTTAAGTTTCAGTAATCTATTTCAATTCCTTGATATTTATTTTTATTGAGTTCTTGATACAAAGAACGTTCTAGAAATAAGGTTGTCCTGCCATAAACTTTTAGTTTTTATGATGTAAGGTTGTCCTTAGAACTGAATTCGTATTAACCTCTTAATACTTGTTAATTGAGGTTGAGTTTATTTCAACATTGTGAATTGATTTATTTTTAAGGCTATTTCTTTATTGTTTATTCCATTGTTTTAATTTTAATTTGGCATAGTCCTATTCCCCCCCTCCCCCCCCCCCGGACATATAGCTTGGCCATTACAGGATTAAAAACTCATACCACCCAAATTAGTTCTCACCAATTCCCTATGGATCGACCTCGGTCTTACCAAGTTTACTACTACAACGCAATACTACACTTGGGAGGATTGGAATTACTTACTTCAAATTGTGTCGTTGGGTTAGGCTGAGGTTGGGCAAGAAAGGTCCCTTTCTCACTAACACTTAAGTGTGATTAAATGCTTGTAACAATCATTTTCAAATCATTAATAGTCTGCATGGTATCCTAATTGACTTCCACTTGGACTTACATAATTGCTTGCAATGTGTCCTAAATAGGACATCTTCGGTGATGACAGATTAGGTGTACTAGTAGAGGACCCATGAGGTACATTGTTAGCATTCGCATTGGGTCCATTCCTCCGACTAAAGTTTGGATGGTTCCTCTAATTGGAAGTGTATTTATTTAACATGGGCATGCTGAACGACCATTGATAAGCATGTTGAATGACCGTGGAACGTAAGAATTGTGAGACAATAACGTGTTGAGTGCATATTACTCGCACAAATACAACATACGCTTTCAACAATCTCACTAGCCTTCACTGCTTCCACCTTCTTAAGTTTCATGCCCACGTAAGACCTCACGTGTGAGATCAACTATCCTTGTATTCACATCATCTTCCTCATTTAGAACATAAATTCCTCCCTTCTCTTTGGCATGAGGTGGCTTGGTATTGTTTGATTTGTTTGCAGTGTCCCATGATTGAGCATTCTCCGACAACATTTCAAAATAATCCCATGCCTCTTTGGGATCCTTGCTCATGAATTCACTGTTGCACATCATCTCTACGAATTGGCACAGATTCCAACTCAAACCATCATTAAAAAAAAAAAAAAAAACCTGATTATGTGCCATGTTTCGTAGCAATGGTGTGGGCAAGTGAATAAGAGTTCTTTAAACCGCTCCCAACATTGGAAAAATGTTTCACCCCCTTTTTGTGAGAAGTTCATGATATTCCTTATGAGGGTGCTAGTTTTATGAATCAAAAGAAATTTTTAAGGAACTCCCAAGTCATCTCAACCTATGTAGCAATAGATATTGGTCTCAAGGAGTAAAACCATGACGTAGGCTCTCTTCTTCAGAGAAAAATGGAATCACTTAAGTCTAATAACGTCTTCAGAAACATTATTGCAAAGTAGCCATAATCTCATCAAATTCCTTATCGTGCATATATGGGCTCTCGAAATGTAACCCATGAAATTTGGGAAGTGATTGAATTACGCCCAACTTGAACTCTATGCTTCTAGCGTTTCCTAGAAAACTATATAAGAGAGCATGCTAGCCCTTGTAGGTTGCAAGTAATCACGTAGTGTCCTAACTGGTGGAACATTGTTAACCTCATTCTCATCTTGCATTGCTAATTAGGTTGGTTTGGTTGATTTTCATCCATATTTCCAGACAATTCAGAATTATTTGGTCCTTTTCGAACTGGATGATCAGTCAATCCTTCAACCAATATTTTGTCTCTCAGAAGCCTATTCGAATTATCCCGTGTCCACTCGGGCATGAACACAACGAAACCCTAACTAGTTCTACTTATACTTTTAAAAGAAAATAAGAACTGGAACAAAATTCTACAATAATATGAAGAGGGAGAGTTAGAGAGATCGTACCCAATATGATGAACTAGGTTAGAAGATCCCATAAAATATAAAATAGGAAACCAATGTTACTGATCTAAATTAAAAATTCTAGAGAAATCCTGTTAGAAATTCTGAAATTTAAAACCATAAAGCAAATCCTAAGTTAGAACAAAAAATCAAAAACTAAACCCTAATCTAAATTTAATGTATTCTCAGTACAACAATCCTCATCAGTGGCACCAAAAACTTATTGTGACAATTCCAAGTGTAGGATTACGTTGTAATAATTACTCGGTGAGACCAAGATCGTTTTACAAGGATTTATAGTTAAGAACACAATAAGAACTAATCGAGTGGTTTGGATTTTTAATCCAACCGTAGAAAAAGAGGATTTAAACAATAATTAAAAAACACTAAGGATCCAAAAATCCTCACTTAATAAATTATAAAACTCAATTCGTCTTCTTCAAGTTAATAGCTCAACTAGAACTAGATTCTAATCCATTCTAATCGAAAGATTAAGCTATAAATCCAGTCATAAACTTCCAAACTAGATATATCAATTTAAATAGATAAATCTCTTATGAAGATCTACACAATTAATCATCAAGAATCAAAAGCATCTATTGTACTCGAAGTTAACAATAGATCAATCAATTTTACAAATCAATTCCTTCTTAAATCTAGGCAATCAAAATAATTATAATTCAACATTAAAAAACCAATAACTTAAATTAAAATCAATTAAATAACAAAATTCATCAAGAGGTTCACCCTTACCCTTATCTAAGAGATTAGCCTAGCATGGCTAATATCTCAAACAAAATGAAAAGAAAAACAAAATGGGAAGGATTGATTGAAGAAGAATGACACGGGAAGAGCTTCGCCTTCTTTTCCTATCACCCTAAAAGCCTTAGATTGATTCATTACAAACGTCCTAGAGGCCTTTATTTATATAATTGAAAGACCCAATTTTACACCACCTTAGAAAATTCACGAACTTATGCACTTTTGCACACCTTCGATAGGAATCTTCGATCGGCTTGAACCTTATCGAGGACCTAATGATATGATTGAAGAATGCATAAAAATTGTTTAGCAACTAACTTTCAAATTTCTTGATTTTCTCAATGGGATCGAAGAAACAGTCCAACAAGCAGTCCTATCGATGGAATCGACAAGTGTTGATTTTCTTCCATTCTTCTTCGATGCATTTAATATTCAATTGCTCTCTCCAGTAGTTGGTTTCCTTGAATCTTTGAGCCTTCACTTCTTCAAGTGTATTCTTTCAGAATTTTCCACGTTTAAAGCACAAATTCACTTCGGACTTTAAAATCATCTTTCATGTTGAAAAAATATATACAATTAGATTAATTTTGCCTTGAATGCAAGGAAAAATAATGCATAAAAGAGAATAAATATGTAATATTTAAGTCTCAACACACTCTAAAGAGTAATCTGCTTCTCGAACCTTTGTAATCATCATGGGAGTACCAATAGTCTCTGGGAGGATCTCTCATTTTAGTAGGATTATGTGAAACAGCCCTACTGAGCATATCCAAATTTGTGATAAGATTCTTATCTTGGTGGATCTTTATAACCTTGTCGAAGATGCTGCTTCGATCACACCTGCCACTCATGTTAGGACCACGTGTCATTCACCATAGTATCTTTTCTACAGACATGTGTACGACCTTGTGTCATTCTGCTTTTAGCAAGTGATGTACCTCCAAATGATATGCGCAAAAGATATCTTCAGCATGCGAGTAAGATTTCATCCACCATTTAGTACGTAGTATCAACACGTGACAACATTTCATTGGTCTGCATGGATGTGCCAAAATAGGTGTAAACAACTCTAACATGGGGTGACTCACCTGATCATCGGGGTGAATTTCACATAAACACTACAGTGTGGCCCACCCTCTTGGGCAACCCCTTTTTCATCTCCCCCTTGCATTTATTAGCATTAATTAATATTTGATTAATCATTAATTAATATTCAATTACTAAGTTGGGGGACAAGAGGTATAGTCCAATAGGTTGGACTTGAGAGTGCCTTGTATGACCAAAAATTAAATAGGCAATAGTAGCAATTATAAATATAGGCAATCAAATAGTAGGTTAAATATGATTCCTTGAGTCTCTTTTATCCTTTGTTTTCAATTATGTTTTATATAATTTGGTTTCCCTGCTAAAATCTTCCATCATTTATTCAATCGTTTCAATGGTGACAGGCTAATATCTATTTTTACATTGCTCCCATTAATTTAATTTGCACCAAAAAAAATAAAATTATTAGCCTCTTTTTCAATATATATGAAGTTTTAAACATTTAGTCAATTGTACTAGCTCTCACTCTCTCTCTCTCTCTTATTTAAAATACAACTTTAAAACAAAGTTTTGCTAAGGAGGTGGTATACCATAAGGTGGCATAGTATTGAAAACCATGCATTCAGGTTAGACCACGATGATGATAGAATGTCCAAAGTTCAGGCCTTTGGCACGCTGCATACCCAGATCCATAGCTCAAATGGTAGAATCAATGAAAGATACCTCGTTTCAGCATTGAGGTCTTGGTATCGATTCCTAGTGGGGGTGGCTAACAGGGAAGTGTGAACTGAAAGTGGGCATACTAACAAGCTAACAAAAAAAACAAAAAGAAAAAACAAATTGGATTGCGTAGTGAAATTCATGTGGTTTATCTATGCCGTCCATTCGTTTTTTCAGATCATTTTAGGGGTTGAGCCCAAAATTGAAGCATATCCAAAGATCAAGTGGACCATATCACAGGAAATAGTGAAAGTATTGATCTCCACTGTTGAAGCTTTCTTAGGCCCCAGTGATGTTTATTTGTAATCTAATCTCTTCATAAGATCACACGGACATGCATGAACGGAAAACACAAATATCAGCTTAATATAAAACTTTTGTCGCCCCCCAAGAACTTTTCAACAGTAGATGTTCAATTCACATTGTTTCCAGTGGCGTGGTGTACTCAAGGTTTAGATATGCTTCGTTTTTCAACTAAAGCCCTGAAATTATCTGCTAAAATGGTTGGACGAAGTGGATAAAATGCATGAATGATAGTGGCCCCACAGAGTTTATTCGCAGTCCACTTCCCGCCACACAGTAGAAAACAGTTCACAACTGCTCAATAGCCTCGAAATTCACAAGGTGGGACACCTAGATTTTTGGAGCGTCCGACTTTTTATGTTGAGGTGACCCTTGCTGGGGAATCAGATTAGTTACTGAGTAACTCAGTGCCATAAGGGATACTAAGTTGACGTGGCAAAAGCCTATTGGCTCTGAAATGTGGAGCCGCTTCCCTCCTCCAAACGGCGTAACAAACGCCGTTAGCCCCTTTCTCTCTCTTCCGTAAATAGAAACGTAAGAGGATCTGCTATCATCTTCCCCATCGGAAATCGGATTGCGCAGTGCGTATTATCATACTGAGTAAATTTAGTTGGGCACACCTTAAATGTATGTGGTCTATCCACACCGTCCATTCGTTTTTATAACGAATTTAAGGTGTTGAGCTCAAAATTTAAGTATACCAAAGATCAAGTGGATCATACTACAGGAAACAGTACAAGTAATGATTTCCACCATTGAAACCTTGTTGGGCCCCTTGATCCGATTCCCTTACCAAAAGGGTCTCCGTTGGAATTGCAGGAGAGAGCCGTCTGTGAGAAAATGGGATTTGGGCGTGTTTGGCTCACGTGGGAGCTCTCAAGTTTTGAACAGGAGGAGGTTGGGGTTTTGAACGGGAGCCGATTGCTTGTGAGTTGTGACCTCGGGCATAGTGATAATCCTGTACCCACGGCTGTGTGGGCCCAAAGAGATGTCCGTGACAAATCCACTCTGCCCATCTGTTTTTTAAGAAAACAAAACGTCATTAATATACAAATAGAGTAGATCCAAAACCCATGCGGGCGATATTACATGAAACAGTGTGGATTGAACGCCTAATGGTGGAAAAATGTTTATATCAGAATAACATTTGTGCCTACAGTTTATCTTGGTGGTAATAACTGTATGAACGGTTTGGATGTCATATCAACAATATGGTCAACCCAAATCCCATTTTCTCACGGACGGCTCTCCTGCAATTCCAACAGAGACCCTTCTGGTAAGGGAATCGGATCAAGGGGCCTAGCAAGGTTTCAACAGTGGAAATCATTACTTGTACTGTTTCCTGCAGTATGATCCACTTGATCTTTGGATATACTTAAATTTTGAGCTCAACAACGAATGGACGGTGTGGATAGACCACATACATTTAAGGTGGGCCCAACTAAGTTTACTCAGTATAATAATATGCACTGCGCAATCCAATTTCGGATGGGGAAGATGACAGCAGATCCTCTTACGTTTCTATTTATGGAAGAGAGAGAAAGGGGCTAAGGGTGTTTGTTATGCGGTTTGGATAAGGGAAGCGGCCCCACATTTCAAAGCCAATAGGCTTTTGCCACGTCAACTCAATACTCCTTGTGGTACTGAGTTACTCAGTACGTAATCTGATTCCCCTTGCAGGCAGGTTAGATGACGTACACACGCCACAACATGGGCGCGGATTAGCTACTGACAGGTTGAGTAGCGAGACTCGTTACTGAAGTGACGTCATCAAGTTTCGTGGGCCCACCATGATATATTTTCTTATCCACACCTTTCTTAGATCATTTTAGGGAAATATCCAAAGAATGAGTTAAATCCAAAGCTCCAGCAGACCCCAGCATAGAAAACAGTGGGGACAGTGACGCCCACCAATAAAAACTTCTAAAGGCCACAAAAGTTTTAGATCAAGCTGATATTTGTGTTTTCCCTTAACTTTTGAACAGGTTGGATTTCAAATAAACATTATGGTGGGCCTTAGGATAGTTTCAACAGTGGGAATCACTCTTCCCACTGTTTTCTGTGGTGGGGTCCACTACAGATTTTATATGCCTCATTCGTTGGCTCATGCCTTAAAATGATATCTCAAAATGGATGGACGGTGTGGATACAACAAATACATTATAGTGGGCCCACGGAACTAGGTGACGTCACTTCCGTAGCCGACTCGCTACTAAACCTGTCAGTATCTAATCCGCGTCCCCACAACACCACAGTGGGCCCCACATGCGATCCTTGTAGAATAAGATTTCTCTACCAGGACTTGTCGGATGGACAGACTCTTCAATGGTTATTTTAAAAACAGTTCTATATGCAAATACCCACGAATTAATGATACCATGGGCTCAGAGCAGGAAAAGCTTGGCGTGCGGTTGCATATGGGCTCGTTCATGTCTTCACCATCTATCTCAACTGTCCGTTAGGTTCCTCCCACTCTTGCAGTGCAGTGAGATGGTCCTAACTTCATATCCTGTGAAGTTATCTTGTCCATCCATTTTTAGTTGCCATTGACTATGATTTGGATCATCCAATCAATGTGACGAGTTGGTGTCCAGATAGGTCATGTGGACGCCAATGACTGAAAATGCAACTAGGTGCATGGAAAGGTATCCATCCATACACTTTAGCCCCACTGGATCAATTTTCATACATAAATAGCCAAATTGTTATTACAACACATTGAACCTATTATTGGAATGGTATTGTTTGAGAATGAAAACCCTATTTTTTATACCTCACATTTGCAATTAATGTTTGCATTTGGTATATTATCATGGGACAGTATATTCTTAGGACTCGCAATAATTTTGAATTAGAAGATGCCCATCATATATTCGACTTATTAGGGCTGTCAGCAGTTCAATTTGAGTCCCATCTTTAAACTCACTCTACTGGACCAGATTTCGAGTGAGAAATTCAGTCACGATGGTGATTCAGTTAGGAATCAACAAGAACAGTTACTTGACAACACAGCCGACATGATGCAACTTGAACAGGTATTAAAAAACCACGACCTTGCAGCAAATCACAAGCTAGAGATGCTTTTTTCTTATCGCCTATTTTATATATTTGTACAAATTTTAAACATTCAAACTACTTTTAAGCATTCAGGAATTATATAACATGGGAATTCAATCTAAGATCCTGTCTTCAAACCAAACCTATCCGTCTGGATCATGTTGTTGAGTTTTTGGGTTTTTTTTTTATTATTTTTTTTAATCCAACTGGATATTGGGGAAAGTTTTGGTTTTTTTTTTTTTTTAAATTTCATATGAAGTACTGTATCCGAATCCAATCAGATTTGGGGACCCCATCAGGTCCAATTTCAACCCCAAATTAGGGCTCAGAATGGGGTTTGAAATTGGGTTCGAACTGGGTCCAGATACAGGTCCATCCCATGAATATACCTTGTTACTTAAGATAAACTACTTATGCCTTAAGTAGCTTATCTTGATTTCTACTTCTTAAACTGAAGTGATTACGTAACTTTAAGTAAAAAAGTTACTTAGAATTGATCATAAACCAAACTTCTCTCAAATAAGTTACTTGTCTACTGCTGTAACTAGAAAAAGTAACTTATTTGGTGGTATCCAAACGGGCCCTAAGAGGGCGTTTGGATCGTAAGTTACTTAAGATTAGCTATTTATGCCTTAAGTAGCTTATCATAGTTTCTACTTATTAAGCAGAGTATGTTTGGTAAACAACATACTTATCAGCTTCCTCTCTCTTTTGTCTCTCTTGATTCTCTCTTCAACAACTCATGAAAAGTAGAAAAGCTTTTTAAAAAAAAAAAGAAAAAAAAAAAAAAGAAAAAAAAAAGAAGAAGAAGAAGAAGAAGCTGAAACGATTAACTTTTAAGTAAAAAAGTTACTTATAACTCTAATCATAAACCAAACTTACTTATCTGAAATAAGTTACTTATCTACTGCTGTGAGTAGAAAAGGTAACTTATCCAAACAGGCCCTAAATGACAAATACAGTTAGATAAAGGATAAAACCAAAAAAAGATGTACATTTGAGCACCTGGGTCTGGTACCCGACCTGATTCCTAATCCGATCCAAGTCCACTGACCCAAACCTAACCTGATTAAATTGGCGCTGAAATCTGGATCAAAGATCTTGATTGGGTTAGATAGCTCCGGTATTAACAGATCTGGCTCCCAAATGACATCCCTATTGGGACCGTCTAGTGAGAAGCAACATGAATATGCACACCTCAAAAACCTCTTTGATCTAAGCCATCCTAGCCATAAGATAGGTGGAACTACTTCCCATCAAATGTACACTCCTGAGCATATCTCTCAAAGGTCCATTTGCTATTATTCAGATATCTGCAATTGTATTTGGGGCATGACCTGTCCACATTGAATAGTTAGCATCCCCAGGCAGAAAGGAAGCTAACGTGCCACAAAGTCCTGTGCACTACACTACTCCAATCTGATCAAACAAATCGGATTCCATTCATGAATCAGTCTATGTTACATGCAATGACAACCTCAGGTATACAACAACTGTACTTTGTAAAATAGATCAGAAGATGAAATCCAAGTACATGTTCACATTAACTGGAGCAACTAGCTGTTACCTTCTGCTTGCTGGTAGGTCCTCATTCAATTTCTACCAGTCTTCATGGAACGGAACACCAGTTGAAACTATTCTTGTGCTTGCCATTGCCATTTAAGATTCCATGTACTGTGATGGTGGTGGGCTTGTCTTTGTCTTCTCAGGGCCTGGGCCTGCAATTCCAACAAATAACTTCATCAATGTCCTTTCATGGTTGGGTTTTGCTGGGTCCATCTGAGACACATGACTAGATGACTTTGACATCCAGGCAAGTGCACTAAGCACAGGCCACCTGCCTTGACCCTAATAATTCCATTGGATGCACTATCGAATTGAATTGCAATAATTCTTCTAATAAATTGTAAATATAACCAAATTGTTATTTCCTTTCCTTTATGTTCATATCAGGGGGGTAATGGGCTCCCAATGGCAATTACAGTACTCCGCAAGCCGGGCTTGAAAGGATTACATAACTGCAATTTGAGGGTTGCTTCCTCTTTATGAATACTAGGAAACACATTCATAGTTGTCATCTCAACATTAAATCGAATGGTCACAACTTAATTTGCTTTTATGTCTAAATGCCGACTTGTTACCAATCAAAGATTGTAGTATCAGCCAATACTATCGATATCACACAATGCCGATACGAAACTAGGCCTTAGTTGGGAAACTTACCAGTATCAGTCAATATATCGTCATATATCATAATGTACTGACGATATATCGATACATTATGATATTCTAAAAATTTCGCTATTACAAGTTCCCTAATATTGTCGATACATATCGCACATATTGATGATATCTCACTTGCATCAGTCCCTTCCGAAAAATTTGAAAATTTCACAAAAAAATGCACAAAAAAATTATATTCTCTAAATTGTTTTGCTAGAATTATATCGTTGAGGGGATTTCAACCAATCATTTTCATTTGTTTGGGAGAAAAGGAGTTTTTTGTGTGAAAATCGAGATCAGAGAGCGTGGTACTAGAAACTCAATCGGTCTAATTTAAATTGTTCTCTCGTTTAAATAGCTTGGAATTTGTGGAATGAAGTTAGTAATCCATGGTTTTGCATCTTTTGCATACTCAATCGTGGATTTTGACCTCCGATTTTCAAATTTGGAAAAAATTGAAATTTTTGGGGAAAATCCAAAATTTTCCCCATTCCACTCATTTAACTTGCAATTAGAGTGTGGAAAAATCATATGAAAGTGTTTGGAGGCTAATCTATAGATTGACAGAACATTTTGGAATTTTTGACAAACAAAAATATTTTTAATTTAAAATATCAAAAAAAAAAAAAACATAATTTTTTCAAAAAAAACAATGACCAGATGTTATTTATGCCTTATATTATATTTGTTTATGAGTACATGCTGATCTTAACATCAGCCACACTCATTTATTTATTCTCAAAAATAAATTTAATTTTTTAAATAAATGCATTGTACATTATACGAAAGGTTTGGCTTTTTTTAATGTATTAGTTGTGTTTTCATAATTGTCTTCTATGATTTAAATTATATGAACTGAGATTTAAATATATTTGCATCACTTCTATCAAACAGCACATAGTTTAGGACCCTATGCAAAGGAACTTGTTGATGCAGATTTCTAGCAGACCCTCCGTGGTTGACCCTCTTGTACCTCCACAAGTGTAACAGGGAAACAAAGGAGACCCTGGCTAGCGCAGGGGACTCTCCGATGCTAAGTCAGGAACGGGGTCTTTTTTTTTTTAAAAGGTAGGGTCTCCAAAAAAGAGACACCAATCAAGTGTTGGGATTAGAATATGCGTACCTTTGATGGTTGAGGATACCTCTATATATATAGGGAAGAGAGTCCAATCGTACAAGGATTCGTCCCGATATCTTGGAGATCCATTCGGATTCGGGATCCTCACGAGATTACCGGATTCCGATGTTATCAGGATCCAATCTTATCCCCCGAAGATTTGGGGAGAAATCTTCAGGATCACAGGAGATTGCTCGAGTCTATAGCTTGGACTTAGGTCGGCTCCCATAGCCAGGTGATGGCTCGGGAATGAACCATACCTATCTTTCTCGATAGATCAGCATTCACCATTTTTTACCAATAAGTGGGCCAAAGGATCCTTGTTTCCTTTAGTTGGGCGCTAATGGTCCTTGACCTCGTCATGAGACGTCGCTTGACCTGTAACCGGACGTTGTTCGATCTAAGGCCGTCTAATGGACGATCTATGACCGATCTATGGTCGAATAATAACTGATCTGGAGTAGATCTATGGTCGACCTAGATCCGACCAATGGTCGATCTGCAATTGACCCATTAGGTCAGAACACGGTTTATCCGAATGAGCTCGTTACCGTGTCCTTTGAGTGTCCTTATAGTTGCTTCGACTTCCTTGAAGTTTGGCCTGGTTTTGGACGTAGACGCCTTATCAGGCTTAGGTTTCACTGAGCTCGTGTTGGTTTAGTAGAGTTGGTCCATTCCATAAGCCGACTTATGGACTTGTTAAATTTTTCCCCAACAGTGAGCCCCCCTTACTTTTTGAGCCGATCTACGAAGGTTTGGAAAGTAAGTTTGGCTGTAGCTAGGTCGGGTTATGCGTGGACTAGGTCGAGTCACGTTGTCATTAATGTCAGGTATGGTAGCCAGCACGATAGTTGAAGCGTTGTTAGTCCGTAATCATGACGTGCCGCTTCGTGACTCAAGGTCACGTGGGGCATCAAGCTGTCTTTTCGATGACAGACCAATGAGTTCGTGGCGCGTGGCGTTGTACTCGATATTGGGGTCGAGCAGCGCATGGGATCGCGCCACATGTCGAGTCAGGTAGCCGAGGGGGCGTCGTAAGAACGCACATTAATGGGCGTCTTCAATGCTTGCCACGTGGCATGACTATATATGGGAAGCACTAACCCTTAGGGTCTTTCCTTTATTTTCATCGTGTCTTTCCCTCTTCATCTCCTCGTTTCTCTCTGGGCGATTTCCGGCATCCATTTCTTTTGTAATCAAGCCAGCGACTCGCCCATTTCCTCTCCGATGAGCTCCATCTCTCTCTCCTGTAGTTTTTTTTTTTTTTTCCAAGTATCCTTACTCGCAAAAAACCATGTCCAGCTCATTGAGCTCGTGGGAGGAGGTCTCTAACAGCGACAGTGGGGGCGAGTTCTCACCTTAGGGTAATGTCGAACCCACCGTCACCGCTAGGGATGATGGTGGAGGCCGACTTTCGGTTGCTAGCGTCGCGGGTGTTGGAGCGGTCGCCAGCCCAGAGGTCGGCACCCGTGGCCAGGGCGCTGAATTTGTCCTCATTGCAGAGGACAGTGCCTGCATCTAGGGTGTCAAGCACATCTCCAACTAAGGGCCCGGTGGCTGTGGGATGCGACCCTTCTAGAGAGGTTGATCTAGAAGAGCCCGATGATGAGGAGGGCCCGAGGGGGCCGGTGCCTCGACCTTGCCTGAGGAAGAGTTGGCCCGGATCAGGCTCGGATACCATGTTCCCGAGTCTGTGGTCCTTCGACTTCCTTTGCCGGACAAGCTTCCGAACCGACCTCCAGAGGGGGCCGTCGCAATCTTCCAGGTCGCGCTTCAGTGCGGCCTGTGGCTTCCTCTGCAGGGAATAGTCAGGCGTCTACTAGCTCACCTTGGCTTAGCTCCGGGACAAATGATCCCGAATGGGTGGAGGGCTTTGTTCGACTGTGCGGTCCTGTGGGCCGAGCTAGACCAGCTCGAGCTATCTGTGGACGAATTCATCCACCCGTACCAGTTAAAGTCGAACAATCTTCAGCCTGGTTGGTTCTACTTCTCCGTCTGGCAGAATACTGGCGGGGCTCTTATAACCGACCCTCCGTCCTCCAACAAAAATTGGAAAGACAAATAGTTATGTGTCTCTGGGTGCTGGGAGACAGTCGAGCCAAAATCGACTCCCGTTGCCCCTCGAGCTTTCTCCGACCCAGGTTGGTATTTCCGTTGTAGTAGTTGTCCCTTAGTTGATCGATTTTTACTGACATCTGACCTTCGTTGCCTATGTTTTTGTTGTAGTCATACCCAAGCATCCTCCTCTGCTTAGTAGCAGATCGTTAGCTCGGATCCGTGATTTGTGGGCAATCGAAGAAAGGAAGAAGTCTTGGAGAGTGCTTCTTCAACCCGAGCTACTCCTCAAAACGGGCCTGGATTCCGCTCTTACCGATAAGAGCTTCGGTAAGATCTTCAGCTGAGCCTCATAACTCGGGAATTTTTAAAAAAAATTCTGACATGTTGCTCGTGTGTTGTCACAGAGATGCTTAAAGCTCGGCCCTTCATCCGTCCTCTTTCTAAAGTTCATGCGCCCCCTCGAGTTCACGGCCACGATGACAAACTTGGTCTAACCTTTACCCATGGGGAGTGGACCGATAATATTAATTCCCCACTGAGCAAATGGCCATGGCCCGACCATTGGGGTGAGCTCTTCCGAGGGTTGCCGAGGTATACGAGCAAATCTTTGACATTTGTCGCATCTCTGGACGAGCTTCCGGGCGTCATGCTGGATGGTCGGCCAGTAGTAACCCTGTCAAATGACCTTGTGCGCTAACGCTCGTCCCCCAAAGTGGTTCCCACAGATTCCTTCGTGGATTTCCCTTAGGATGTATTCTGCTTCTTCTGATCAGATGCATCTCAAGTAAGGAAGGTAGAATCCTTTCTTATAGAGGATATCGTTGAGTATGATATATCGGGCAGCTTTGATCTTCATTCACCGTGCTTCCATTCGATCTTCGGGCAGCTCGCCGTTCTCAAGGTATTTGATGATCGGATCCATCCAGGTTGACTCTGAGCTGACTGGAAGCATAGCCGCAAGCTTGGCTTCATTGATGCTCAGTTTGGCAAGTTATTCGATCGGGATGGACCTCGAGATTTGATCTTCATCTGTCGTAGCGAGCTTTGCCAATATGTCAGCTTTTGAGTTCTCGGCCCATGAAATCAGGGCGACACTACATTTCCGAAACTTGCCAATCAATTCTTTTGCTCTTTGGAAGTAGGCTTTCATGCGTTCTTTCTTAACTAGATAAGCGTCGACTATTTGGTTGACGACCAATTGTGAGTCGCTGAAAACTTCAAGATGTTGAGCCCCCATGTTTGCTGCCAATTTGAGTCTAATGAGCAAGGCCTCATATTTCGTCGTATTGTTGGAGGCTTGAAATCCAAATCTCAAGGCATATTGTATGCATGTATAGTCAGGAGTCTCCAAGACTATCCCGGCCCCACCTGCCTTATAATTGGATGAGCCATCAACGTAGAATATCCACTTGGGTGGGTCGGGTATTGCTTGGGAGTCGGGCGGTTCAATGATGTTTGGAGCGAGTTTCGGTCTAGGTAGGTCAGTTGTAGCTCGGTCAGCGATCAGATCTCACTCGGGAGAACAAGTTAACTCAACAATGAAGTCAGCCACTGCTTGACCCTTGATCGCGACCCGTGGTTGGTATTTTATGTCGAACTCGCTTAATTCAATCGCCCACTTAGTCAACCGACCCGAGGCTTCGGGTTTTTGGAGTTGTCGTAGTGGTTGGTCGGTTAGAACGACGATTGTGTGAGCTTGGAAATATGGCCGTAGGCGTTGAGAAGAGATTATCAACGCCAGAGCCAACTTTTCCAATGTAGGGTATCTCATCTCTGCAGGGACTAGGGCTTTGCTGACGTAGAACTGTCTCCCCTCATACTCCCTAATCAACGCCGAGCTAACTGCTGTATCGGATACGGCCATGTATAGCAACAAAGTCTCTCCTAGTTCGAGTTTAGAGAGCAAGGGTGGCGATCCTAAGTATTGCTTGAGCTGCTAGAAGGCCGCCTCGCATTCTTCGGTCCAATCTACTATATGTTTCCCCTTCAACTATTTGAAGAAGGGGAGACACTTGTCCGTAGCTTGGGACACGAAGCGGTTGAGGGCCACTACTCTTCCAGTGAGCCTCTATATGTCTTTGATCATCTTTGGTGACTGCATGTCGAGTAGGGCCTTAATTTTCTCTGGATTTGCCTCGATCCCTCGCTGGCTGACCAAAAAACCTAGGAATTTTCCCGAGCCGCCGCCAAAAGCGCACTTGCTCGGATTTAATTTCATTCGGTATTTTCGAAGGATGAAGAACATCTCCTCTAAGTCGGCTACATAGTCTGTAGTTGCTATGCTCTTGACGAGCATGTCATCGATATAGGCTTCCATAGTCCGCCCTATTTGGCGAGTGAACATCTTGTTGATCAACCGCTGATAGGTCGCTCCTGCGTTTTTCAAACTGAAGGGCATCACACGGTAACAATAAAGACTTTTGTTAGTAACAAAGGTAGTCTTAAATTTATCGTTAGAATGCATTACAATCTGATTGTATCCTGAATATGCATTTATAAAGCTAAGCAATTCATGACCTGCTGTATTGTCGACCAACTAATCGATTCTGGGAAGAGATAAGCTATCCTTAGGGCAGGCTTTGTTCAGATCTGTGTAGTCTACACAGACCTGTCACTTCTTGTTAGCTTTCTTGACTAGTACGATCAGTGTTTTAAATAACGGTAGCGTGATGCGTAGCGCTCAGCCCTCTATAGCGTATAGCATAAATACGTAGTGTGTAGCGTAAGCCACGATATTTCTATTTTTTAATTTAAAAATAGGACAAATATAATAAATTGTGAAAAAAAAAATGAAAAAAATATAAAAATGCCTAAAAGATTATTCATTTTATCAATTATAAGCATGTTCAAAAAAGTTATTAGTTATCATTTATCAAAAGCCAATCCACATACATAAGCCAAATCAAATAATTATCACATCAACAACTTCCTAAGCAAACCTCTTTAATTAATAATGTTTAATTGAAATCACAAGTCACAATTATGAAAAGCAATAAAAATCTCATAGGTTAAAAGTATTAAGTACAATATAAGTGTCACATTCCTCAACATTAGAAACAAAGAAAACGTGAAAAAATAATAAAAAACTAAAATAGTAAAAAAATACATTGTAGCTTACGCTACAAACGCTACGCGCTACGTAGCTGTAGCGTACGCTATGACCCTTGTAGCGTGCGTTACAAGGGATTTACGCTATTTGGGACGCTATGTAGCGCTACGGCCACTCTACGCTACGTAGCGTACGCTACGGGCGCTATTTGAAACACTGAGTACGATGTTGGCTACCCAGTCTGGGTAGTAGACTTCTTCAATGAAACCGGCTTTGAGGAGCTTGCTGACCTCTTCTTCAATCACAGCATACCTCTCAGGGCCTAGGGCACGCCGCTTTTGTAGAATTGGTCAAGAGGACGGATCGATTCCAGACATATCTTCATGGGACTAGGTGAAAATGTCAGCGTAGCGTCGGAGGAGGGTGACCATCTTATCACGTAGTGGTGAGGTCAAGGACGACCCTATTTGGACAGTCTTAGATGGATCGGACTCATCCAACGGGATCGGAATAAGGTCTTCCATGGGTCTGCCTCTCTTGAGATTCTGCACTCGGATCTAGAGTTTCGATGGTAATTGCTTCACGTGGGGCTCTCAGTGCCATCGCGTAGCATTGTCGGGTGTCATGTTGATCGCCTTTAATGATCCCAACTCCTTACCCGGTCGGGAATTTCATCGCCAAGTGGTAGGTTGATACCATAGCTCGCAGGAGGTACAACGATGGTCGGCAAAGGATGGTGTTGTAGACAAATGGTTGGTCGACCATGAGGAAATCGACCATCACGGTGGTTTGGTTCTATCCCTCCTCAGCCGAAAGAGGTTGCCGAATGGCTCCTTCAGGGATGACCAGTCCTCCCAAAAAAATAACTAATGGAATTTTAACATGTCGAAGTAGACCGACCAACTCCCATTTTGTCGAAGGCTTGAACGAAGAGCACATCTGCTGATGATCCTATGTCAACAAGGATCTGAAACACTTTTCGGTTTGCGATGGTTAAAGTGATCACCAGTGCATCGTCATGAGGGAAGTGATACCTCATGCGTCTTCTTCAGTGAAGCCTATGCTGTAATTTTCCATCTTGTGTTCTTTCAAAGGTCGACTGAGGAGCAGAACTTCTTCCTCAAGACAACTAATGCTTCTAACGTGCACTTTCCGAGCATTGTTCGAGTCACCTCCCCCTCCGCGGCCTCCAAAGATGGTGCGGATTTCTCCGACTGGCTGGTTATTAATCAATTGTTCTTCAGCGGCCTTGATTCGATCTCCTCTATTGTTGACGTAGTCCCCGAGATGACCATTGCAAATGAGTGCCTTGATTTCTTGCTTGAGGTTGAAGCGGACGCTCGTGTTATGCCCATGATCTCGGTGGAAAAGGCAATATCTGTTTTTGCTTCTTTTGTCGAGGTTAGATTTCATCTTATTGGGCCAACGAAGAGGATGCTTGTACTTGATCTCCATCAGGACTTCTTCTGGCGTCTTGGTTAAAGGGGTGTAAGTCGTGAACTTACGATCAGGCCGTTTGTTCGATTTCCAGTCGTCTCTAGATCGATCGTCCCGTTTGTTCAATTTCCAGTCGTCTCTAGATCTATCGTCCTTTCTCTTCTTGTTGGTCAAACTGGGCTCGGCCTTCGTCTACTCTTTAGCTGGAGGATTTTTGCTTTTGGGAGGCGTCCCGTAATATCCAGGATTCCTCAGCGTTAGCATACTTCTGCGATCTGTTCAAAAACTCAGCCAGAGTGGCAGGAGGGTTCTTATCCAGAGAGAAGAGGAAAGGTTTATCTCATCCAAATGTTTCCGAACTTGTAGTGCTTCTAGGTTGAAGCGCTTGATGTAGTCCTTCAAGAGTTCGCCTTCTTTTTGGATTATGTGAAGAAGATGAGTAGGGGCTTTGAGTCACTTCTTTCCTCCAATGAAGTTTGTGACGAAAGCTTAGCTGAGCTCCGAGAATGAGCTGATGGACTTCGGCTTTAGCTGCTTAAACCATAGTCGAGCAGCGTCGGCCAGAGTTAAGGAGAAGGCTCGGCACATGACCACATCAGATGCATCGTGGAGTTCCATGTAGATCCGGAAGGATTCCATGTGTTATGACGGGTCGGTATTCCCTATGAAGGGCATGATCTAAGGCAATCGAAACCTGTTTGGCAGTCGTGCTTGCAGAATCTTAACAGTGAATGGGGACTCGGTTTCCTCCATTGTGATCATTGCTGTGTTAGCTCGGTATGTTTGCTGCATCTTGCCGATCTGATCCCTCAAGCTTTTTGATGTAGAACGTGTCACAAAGATATTCCCAACATGGTTGAGCCAAAAGGAGGTGGACCGTAAATTGACCATAACTTTTGATCCGTGTATCGTTATGGGGCGTACAACCTATCAATCTTTACTGAAACGGGACATCTGAGGTGAACTGACCCACAAAGTGGGTCGCGTCTGTCCGTTTCGTCAGAAAACATGTGCTTTCGGCTAAAAAACGAATTTTTAGGAAAATTTTACTATTTTTAGTAATTCCGAATTTTTAATATTTTTAGAGTTTTAGATTTTCTTTCCTTATAGAAATAAGTTTTAGTTATACTAGGACTCTTCTAGAGAAAGTTTATAGGCAATTTTTATTTTTAGAAATTAGGCCTTAGAAGAGTTTTATTAGAATTAGGATTTTTATTAGAGTTAGAATTTTGCTATTTTTGGTAACTACGAATTTTAGTTTATTTATTTTTCTATATTAATGGTGTAAGGAGACACATTAGGAATTATCAATTATTCATTAATCTATTTCGAATTTATTTAGAATTTATTTCTATTTTCTGCTCTCTTTTCTCGTGGACTCGAGAAGTCTCTGTGAGGAGTCCAGAGAAGTTCCGTGGATTCGGAATAGTTATCCTCTTGAGGAAGATGGTGCTCGACCTCACGTCCTCCCCTGCGTCAGTTTAGTATCAGAGCGAGGTTTCTCCTCGGATCGATGGCTTCTAACGACGGGTCGGGCAACAATCCCATGGACGGTGCTCCAAGGAATTTACTTTTAACGGCGGCAACTTTCGAAGTAGCGCAACGAGAAAATCGACAAGTCATGCAAAGGCTGCAGGCTTCCATCGACCGCATAGCGGATCTCTTGGCGGAAAACCTAAGGCAACTCCGTGTTCATGATGGTGATCCACCACCAGCAATTGCTGGAATTCGTAATTATACTGATCGTAAGGCGATGCTATCAATGAACCACAGGATGGTTCAAGAATTCAAGATGAAAGTCGATCTTCCTAGTTTTAATGGTCAACTCTACTTCAAGGACTTCCTCGATTGGTTGCTCGAAGTTGAACGTTTCTTCGACTACATGAACATCGTAGAAGAAAGGAAAGTTAAACTCGTGACATACAAGTTGACGGGCAGAGCTTCAGATTGGTGGGAACAACTTCAACTCGAACGGGCGAGACAGATGAAGGCACCAATCCGCACGTGGTCGCGGATGAAGAAGTTATTGTGCATGCGATTCCTCCCTCGAGATTACGATCAGGTATTATTCCAACAAAACCAAAATTATTATCAGGATAGCCGATCAGTAAAAGGTTATGCAGAAAATTCCTATTATTGGTCCATGAGAAATGACTTCATCAAAACGGAGTTGCAACCGACCACAGGTTTCATCAGTGGTGAACATGTGACCTCTATAGGAATGGAAAACCAACCCAAGACTTTTAAAGTGGAGGGACAAGATCTTATCACTGAACAGGCCTTTATTAAACAATCTGAGGAAACAAGACATATATATCCATTAGTTGAAAAGAAAGAATATATAGAGCCTGTGAATATCCTAGAAGATTTGAAGCCAAAGTTGCAGGAGTTCAAGGAGATTGTGCTCGATGAACCCCCAAATAAGTTGCCTCCCATACAAGATATACAAAATCACATTGATCCCATCTCAGGGGCAAGTCCACCTAATTGCCCACATTATCAGAAAAAAATATGAGATCTTAATGACAGATGTAAAGGAACTGATCAATATTAGTCAAGTCAAGGAAAGCATAAGTACATGTATTGTGTTAAATGTGAAGGAACTGATCAATATTAGTCAAGTCAAGAAAACATTGAGTACATGTATTATGTCAGCTCAAGAGCTTAATGCCAAGTACAAAAAAAGGGCTAATGAACATCGGCGTCAGAAGTTATCGAAGTTATCTCAGACTCATGTACCAAGTCTCTTGCGTAACTCGAGGACGAGTTTTTTTCAAGTGGAGGGGTCTGATGTAGAACGTGTCACAGAGATATTCCTAGCATGGTTGAGCCAAAAGGAGGTGGACCGTAAATTGACCATAACTTTTGATCCGGGTATCGTTATAGGGCGTACAACCTATCAATCTTTACTGAAACGGGACATCTGAGGTGAACTGACCCACAAAGTGGGTCGCGTTTGTCCGTTTCGTCAGAAAACATGTGCTTTTGGCTCAAAAACGAATTTTTAGAAAAATTTTACTATTTTTAGTAATTCCGAATTTTTAATATTTTTTAGAGTTTTACATTTTCTTTCCTTATAGAAATAAGTTTTAATTATACTAGGACTCTTCTAGAGAAAGTTTATAGGCAATTTTTATTTTTAGAAATTAGGCCTTAGAAGAGTTTTATTAGAATTAGGATTTTTATTAGAGTTAGAATTTTGCTATTTTTGGTAATTACGAATTTTAGTTTATTTATTTTTCTATATTAATGGTGTAAGGAGACACATTAGGAATTATCAATTATTCATTAATCTATTTCGAATTTATTTAGAATTTATTTCTATTTTCTGCTCTCTTTTCTCGTGGATTCGAGAAGTCTCTGTGAGGAGTCCAGAGAAGTTCCGTGGATTCGGAATAGTTATCCTCTTGAGGAAGACAGTGCTCGACCTCACATCCTCCCCTGCGTCACTTTTTAACTCCGCTCTCCACGGTTCTCCACTCTTGACAGTGGCCTCGACCGGGACTCTACTACGCCTTCTCCGATCTATCTCATGACGTAGGTCGGAGGCAGGCAAAGACACGGTCTCAGACACGTGAGATGGGACAGGTTGGACCGGAGTATATTGTTGTCTTGGCTGAGGGGCGACCAGCACGCCAGTAGGATGGGAAGGATAATAATCCAGCTGTTGTTCGACATGCATGCAGGAAGGCCGAGATGGACTGTCAGCCCTCGGTGTATGTTGAGGTTGAATTTGTTCCAATAACCGCATCATGCGGCCCAAATCCGATCTGATATTCCCGACTTCTCTTTCGAGGTTGTTTATTCGACAATTCTTAGCACGAGTTTGCGGACCGCGACTGCCTGATCCAGAGGAGGAACCTTGATGGCTCAGTTGTGGCTCAGGCTACCTCGGCTGCTCTAGCGGCTCCGGGGCGTGACTAGTGGTATGTAAGGTTGCGATCGGAATCGCCGCTGGAGGGAGTTGAGCTTTCTTCTTTCCCCTGGCCATTGTAGATGTTGCTAGTAGAGCTAAGAACGGCTTAGAACGTCGTTCCCACAGACGGCGCCAAACTATTGATGCAGTTTTTCAACAGACCCTCCGTGGTTGACCCTCTTGTACCTGCACAGGTGTAAAGGAGAAACAAAGGAGACCCTGGCTAGCGCAAGGGACTCTCCGATGCCTAAGTCAGGAACGAGGTCTTTTTTGTAGGCTAAGGTCTCCAGAAAAGAGACACCAGTCGAATGCTAGGATTAGAATATGCGTACCTTTGATGGTTGAGGATACCTCTATATATATAGGGAACAGAGTCCAATTGTATGAGGATTCGTCCCGATATATCGGAGATCCATTCGGATTCGGGATCCTCACGAGATTACCGGATTCCGACGTTATCGGGATCCGATCTTTTCCTCCAAAGATTTGGGGAGAAATCTTCGAGATCATAGGAGATTGCTCGAGTCTATAGCTTGGACTTAGGTCGGCTCCCATAGGCGGGTGATGGCTCAAGAATGAACCATACCGATCTTTCTCGATAGATCAGCATTCAGCATTTTTCAACCAATAAGTGGGTCGAAGGATATGTGTTTCCTTTAGCTAGGCGCTAATGGTCCTTAACCTCGTCATGAGACATCACTTGACCTGTAACCGGATGTTGTCCGATCTGTGGCCGTCTAATGCACGATCTTATGACCGAACTATGGTCGAATAATAGTTGATCTGGGGTAGATCTATGGTCGACCTAGATCCGACCTATGACCAACCAATGGTCGATCTGTGGTTGATCTGCAATTGACCCATTAGGTCAAAACACGATTTATCCGAATGGGCTCGTTACCGTGTCCTTTGAGTGTCCTTGCAGTTGCCTCAACCTCCTTGAAGGTGGGCCTGTTTCTGGATGTAGATGCCTTATCAGGCTTGGGTTTCACTGGGCCGATGCTGGTTTAGTAGAGTTGGTCCATTCCATAAACCGACTTATGGACTTGTCGATTTTTCCCCCAACAGAACTTATCACATGTAATTGTTTTTTGTGATCTTTTGAGTTCTAAGTGTTATATAAATGTCTCTTTTAATATCAACTGAAGTTTCATTGAAAAATTCGACCAATTGCCAATGTTTCTCAACAACAATGATACATTATGCAGTGGATGCGATATTTTTCATGTGATACCTTAATGTCTCCGCATCCCAAACGTGAGATACAAGCATCAATACTGATGCTGAAAACGCTATTACTAATGCCTAATTCAGCAAGTATTCCATACCGTAAACTCCACGAATCTCCACTTCCCGCCACTCCTGGACAAGCGCACAGCAGCAGCACAACAGATGCGAGAGGAAATCATCACAAAAACCTCCCTAAGAAAAGAAAATACAGTACGGAATAGCTACAATCAGTAAATAGATCAGAATTATTCACCCATATACAGCATGGCAGTCCAAAAGGAAGAGAGAATGGCGAACCGTGATATTCAGAATCTTTCGGAGCTTTCTTCTGACACAGCAAGTATAGCAACAGCATGACAATATCAGCGAATATGCCATCAGTTCATTGCATGCGTCTCCTGAAGCTGATGACCAATGATGTCCACTGTCATTCAATTAGGATAGTTGCAAAAACTAACACATCTAAGATGCATATGACAGGCACACTTATGAATTTAAGAAATTCTAAGAAATTTCTTAGATGCATATGACATCTAAGAAATTCTCTAGTCATGAGGGCCTGTTCGTTTTTCAGAATTTCTCAGTAAATGCATGCAAATGGGCAATGATGACAAGTGATGTTAGATGCATTTGACCATAATGATGACATACTTTCATTGTTTCTTGTTCCCATGTATCATGTACGGATAGAGAATTTACATTGAAAATTTTATGACAAATGCATTTGACCATCGTTTAATGTGCCGTAATTCTAATTTAAACAAACATTAGGAAATAGCAATCATTGGCAATTTGCATGCATTACAATGGAACTCAGAAAAACAAAAAGGCAGATACAAGTCCTCATGAATTCCAAGGGACGATATAAGTATTATCTACTGTTCAACTTGAAATGTTGAGACTAACCCTCCGATCAGCAACCTATCAATATACGGTTAAGAAAACATAAAGCAAGAGGTCCGGGAGGGTAAAGAAGGACAAAGATTGGTGGCTAGAATCTTCCAATTTTGAAGATTTTTGGGGCATCCCCACCACAGTGGGGCCCACCAGACCAAAAAATGATACCTAGATATAGATACCAGTCTGAACAAGGAAACAGGAACTTGAATGCAACTCTCTATTGCTCAATAAAAGATACAAGTAAAGGAATCCCATTTGTAACATGCAATTCTTTTGTAGCTTTACAGTTCATACATGAAACATTTTACCATTCTATTAATCTTATTAGACAAGGTATTGCTTTCTAATCTTTCCAGCATACTAATGTTAACTACATTATTAATGATTCAGGGTTCTTATTCTTATTACAAGACATTTTTAGCATTCCACATGTGCATGTAATCATAATATAAGAAATTCTTTAGCATTTTAAAATTATTGAACCGAAGGTTAAAACATAACTACAAGTATTGCACTAGTATTTGGTACCCAGTGTTACCTAGAAACTTCTACTTTCTAGGATTTCTCCATGCCGACACTTGGGGACACTTGACCAATATAACAAAATAAAAATAAAAATTGCACGTTTTGTTTTTGTTTTCGTTCTTTTGTGTCAATTATAATATTTAAACAGAATAAGTGATGTTCCCTTTGCTTGGACCATGGGCCTCTTCTTTCCCTTTTGTAAGTTCTCTTTCATTTTTGTTCCTTTTGTACCCTTTTCTCTAAGAGGCTGTTTATTTTTCATATGGCCTGTAAATAAATACCTTGTAAATAGGTAATAATTACTTACCTAGGTACTTACCACATCATTCCCAATGTTAACGTTGACACCTGCTTTTTGAATGCTAAAATCGAGGACAAGCGCGAAATAAATGTGGAGCCCACCGTGATGTATGTTGCTTATGGTTTATCCACACCGTTCATCCGTTATGCCAGTTGATTTTAGGGCATGAGCCAAAATGAGGAAGATCCAAAGCTCAAGTGGACCACACCATAGGAAACAGTGGGAATTGAATGCCTACCATTAAAATTTTCTTGGGGCCCCCCAGAAGTTTTGGATCAACTGGATATTTGTGTTTTCCCCTTATCCATGTGGACCATGTTTGTGTGACCTTATGAACAGGTTGGATGACAAATAAACATCAATATGGGCCTGGTAAAGGAAATTGCTTTCAATCCTGGACATTTTAAGGCCATTGTTTCCTTTTGTGTAGGCCACTTGAGCTTTGGATCTGCCTCATTTTTTGGCTCACGCCCCCAAAATGTTTCAGTAAAACGGATGGACGGCATGGATATGCCACATATATCACAGTTGCCCACAAATTTAAGTCAGTCCTTTTGGGCTGGTTTTTGCTCCCGAAATACTCTTGAATTTTCAAACAAGCTGAAAAAGTAATATTTACCTATTTACAGCGTATTTAAAAGAGATGAAAAATCAAACAGGCCCTAAGGGTAGTTAATGTAATTTTCTCATTCACTAAATATATAAAGAGAGGGGGCTGGACATCCAAATCTCTTTGAGTTTCTTTTATTCCCAAGTTCTTTCTTTCTTTCCTCTAACATATATATATATATATATATATATATATATATAGAGAGAGAGAGAGAGAGAGAGAGAGAGAGAGAGAGAGAGTTGATCAGCAGACTTCTTTTTTTTAATCACACAGATCGAATTTCTGCAGACTCATGCTTCTCAACATTTTCAAGTAACTATTCCCTCTCAATCCATTAACTCAAATAGTAAAAAACGACATATAAAACTGAGATTTTTCACGAACAATAGTTTTTTGCACGCATATCCACTTCAAAAGCCTTGAATTCACTAAAACCTTCCACAACTCAAGCTCATACATCAGTTGGCACAGAAAAACCAGACAAATGCTATGATGTAGCAGCAGTACTTGTGGGCGGGACTCAGTATCTAAGGAAGAAATGTGCAATCCAGATTTTAATTATGGTAGCACAGATCAATTCCCCAAACTTGAGTGCATCATCAACCAAAGTAATCAAAATTCTAAGAAAATCAATCAAGTCATAAACAGAAAGCATTGTGTGGAAGATCTTACTGCTGAAACTGGTAATCCATAATGCATTAACATATATTTATACTACTTACAAATATGCCTGTTAGTGGCCACTGTAGCTATCTTTGAAAATGTCCCACAAGGGTAGAAGAAAGTCTTCATGCCTGCAAAAAAAAAAAAAAAAAAAACAAACAAACAAAAACAAAAACAAACAAACAAACAACAAAAAGCTGGATATGAAAGTTTGCAACATACGAATGCTTAGAATGCAACATGACTTGTACCCCACAAATAAAATATAAACAAAGACCAACTTTCTTACAAGAAAAGGTTCTTGTTTTTCAGATATTTGGCCCTTCATTCAAAACCCAACCTTCGTTACAGAGTTCATACAACAATAGGAGTCATAGAGCCACAGCCATGAGGCTCCACAAATATGCTAAACTTTAATTTCGTTAACATGAATCACAAAGCATTCTGACAACCTTGTACAAATATGCTAAACTTTAACTTCATTAACATGAATCACAAAGCATTCTGACAACCTTGTACAAATATCAGGCCATTCAACTCATCATGTAGCCACATGTACAAAACCAATGGACATTTGTTTTGTTAATTGTCAATGGTACCTGTTCAATGTGAACACGTGGCCCTCTTGACGAGTGGACTAGACTGCATTTTAGACCAGGTCATCTGCATAGAAGGGCCTGCCTGACGAATGGCTCACATGCAGTGTTTTAAATAGCGGTAGCGTGATGCGTAGCGCTCAGCCCTCTATAGCGTGTAACGTAAATACGTAGCGTGTAGCGTAAGCTACACAATATTTCTATTTTTTAATTTAAAAATGAGACATATAATAAATAGTGAAAAAAAAAGGGAAAAAATATAAAAATGCCTAAAGATGATTCATTTTATCAATTATAAACATGTTCAAAAAAGTTATTAGTTATCATTTATCAAAAGCCAATCCACATATATAAGCCAAATCAAATAATTATCACATCAACAACTTCCTAAGCAAACCACTTTAATTAATAATGTCCAATTGAAACCACAAGTCATAATTATGAAAAGAAATAAAAATCCCATAGGTTAAAAGTATCAAGTACAATACAAGTGTCACATTCCTCAACATTAGAAACAAAGAAAACGTGAAAAAATAAAAAAAATAAAAAAACTAAAATAGTAAAAAAAAAAATACATTGTATCTTACGCTACGCGCTACGTAGCTATAGTGTACGCTACGACCCCTGTAGCGTGCGCTGCAGGGGATTTACGCTATTTGGGACGCTATATAGCGCTACAGCCACGCTAAGGGCACTATTTGAAACACTGCTCACATGTCCTAAACATACCAAGGTTGCTGCATGAAGAAATGTGCATGGAGTGTGGGGCCTTCAAAAAACTGTATTATTAACTATAGTATAGCAAAGCTAACTTCAATATTGAGTTCCAGTACACAGTGCTAAAATAAATGGAAGGGACAAAAAAGTGCATATGCAATAATCCCTCTATGCATAAACCAATTTTTCATTAATGTAACAGTAACCATTCTAGTTCATCGCCGTCTCAGAAAGATTACCAGGTTTCTAACACCTTCAAGTTAATCTGTCTTAACATTGTTGAAGTAAAATTAGTTTGTGAGATATGGGCTATTAAAGGTAGTTGTACAGCATTCTTTTTGTGCCCAATCCCTAGAGTTGAATAAATTATCTTTCTGGAATTTTAGTATATAAGCCCAGAATTGCATAACTCTTCGGCCTAGGGGGTCATGTAATTATGGGCTCTCACCACATGCACCTTCTGGCAACATCTAAAATCTGATATGATACCTTGCCCAAATTCCCTGGCAATTGGTTGGCATTGAGTAAGAAATTGAGCTAAATGAAACAAATTTTCTGCCCCAAGTTTCTTCCCTTATGTAAAGAGGGAGGTGAAAGCAGATTTCAGTCAAGGCTTCTATTCTCATGGGCAGAGCAGGTTTTGGACTTCTTTCTATACGTTTAATGCCTATATGTAATAAAACCCAGCCTGGGCCATGTGTCATCTGTTCCCAAGTCTGGGTAAAGGAGGATAGAGGACAGCTGAGCAGCTGATCATCAAACTTCTGTCATGCAATCATGAGGATAGCAGGACCCAAATAGATGTGACAAGGCCATGATCATAAAGATGATATAAATACACAGAACATCTGGAGTTAGCAAATTGAGAACAAGCCGAAAAGTACAGGATCTTCAAGAGGAAAGTGCCAGATTATTTGCGAGTTTACATAAGCTTGAAACAGTGATCAGGCTGTCTTGGTGGTTTCAGAGAGTGATGCGAGATCGTCCAGAAACAGGGAAGAGGCTCATTATTTTTTAGGGAAGTTGGTTTTCCCAATTTTCAAATTAGGAAGAAAAATAGACAGTAACAAAACAAGCGTTTTTCTTTTCTTTTGCTTGAGATGTGTTAAGAGCAGTGTTTTCAGTAGTGTTGTAGCGTACACTATGTAGCATAAGCTACAGGGTATGTAGTGCAAGCTACAGCAGTGTTCAAAATATTGGAATCGTGTTACGTATAGCATCCTTAGGATACAAATACATATCGGTTATCGCACGGGATATATCATTTGTATCGGGTAATTTATCGCACTTTTTGAGAACATGGGAAAACATTGGGGAAATGGTTGAATTTTTCAATGAAACTTTAGGGATTGTTAAAAAAGACCTTAAAACACACTTTTAAATTATTGCATCTCAAAAAAGAAGTGCACATAATAGGTTTCCTTTATATAGGGTCTTAAACTATGCACTGTTTGACTAAACTAATGCAAATATATTCAAATTGAATGCATAACATTTAGAGTGTATGTGATGATCATTTCATCAAACACTCCTACATACTTCAAAATTAATCTCAATTAACGGCTGATTGAATGGAAATTTCGGAAAACAAATTATTATTTTAAAAAAATTATTAATTTTTAATTAAAAATAATTTTTATTTTTCAAAAATTGACAAGGACTTAACAAATCAGTAGATCAGCCCTCATACATACTTGATTTCATGTTTGGAGTATGACATTGCAAGCAATTTGGGAGAAATTGTGGAAATTTCAAAATTTCCTCGATTTCCCCCAAATCAGACCACCTACACTCAAATTTCAAAATTAAAGTGTATGTGATCATCATTTCATCAAATACTCTTAAATACTTTGAAATTAGTCTTAATTGACAACTGGTTGAACAAAAATTTTGAAAAAAAAAAACATAGAGAACATGAAGAACCAATGGATATTGAAATCAAATCTCCAACTCCATGATTTTTCATGCAAAACATGAAGAACCAATGAATTTATAACAATTTGACACTGATTTAACATAATTTCAACAAGGAAAAATGGATCTAAATTTGAAAATCCTCACCAGATCAAACATGTGGGATATATTGGCACTACCTATGTGTTCCGTATCGCACGGGTGGGATATATTGGCCGATATCGTTGATATTTAAAACACTTGATGAGGACATCGTGCACACGCACGGTCGCACACCACCACCCCTACGCACGTATGTACGCAAAAGGAAGATCCCATCATCGATCTGGCTCGATGACGACGTCCAGGGAGGGCCTCCTAGCTAGAAGACAAGTTTTGGTTTAGAAAAGTGGGCCCGATAGTCAAGAAAAGCCCATCATGCGATCTCATGATCGTGGCCCACTCATCGGATTGATTTCATTTTTTAGGTCTTGCTTATTGTTATTATTTAGAACATTGTGAACGCTTTAGATTTCTGTGTTTAGTTTTTATTTTAGTTTACTTCATCGCCAAGTAATAGGTGTCGCACATGGTGCGAGTTTTTGGGTATAGGGCTCTCCCTATAAATAGGCACCCCTTGTAGTTCTTTTGATTCATTGAAGTTTAATAAAAATTCCTGCTTTAGTTTTCTACTCTCTTCGTGAGTTGTGGAAGAACTCAAAAGTGGGTGCGAAGCCCTCCCTTTTCGAAGGGCTAACTACCGTGGTGCGAGCCACATCGACCCCGATTCATCCCCATCCCCCATCATCTTTTTTTCATCTTCCCCACCATCCATACTTCGAATTCGTCCTTTCATTGTATCGGAGTTCTTCATTACAACAGTTTCCGATTTCACCCCTAGGCGAGTTGAAACTTCGACGAAGCACTCCAAAGCCCGCTATCCATACGCTGGATCGTCTTTGGTTCAGGTTTTTATCCTCTTTTATCCTCTCATAGCCTTTTTTTTCATGAAACTTAGCCCTAGATTACGTTTTCCCTAACTTATATAACCATTTTCTTTCCCTAAGGTTCCTTAATTTGAAACTGGTGAATCCCTTGGATTAGGGACTGATTACTATGAATGTGTGAAGGATTATTTCTTATCTTTGAGTATCGTTTGCTTCATAATTTTTATTGATCCAAATTTCTATCATGTGTAGGCCTGGACCCGCATAAATTCCCTTTTAATTGAACGTTTGGATTTTCATGTGGGATGTGGAATTTGTGTAATTGTTTCTGAATGGTATGATCTAAGCCTGAAATCTTGCATATCATATTTACATTTCATGTCCTGCATCAAATTTGGTATCAGAGCCTAGGGTTCTTGTAGGGGAATTCACCACATATTTAGGGTTTAGTTTATTTGAGTTTGTCATGCATTCAGCCCATCATATATAGCTGAATTTTAGTAGTGATGTGTTATCGCCTTTATATAGAGTCTCATAGGGTCATTTAGTTTTTTTTAAATGTATATAGTTGCCGTAGCAGGTCCTTAGGTTGAGTTAGCCTGTGTATGCCCATACGAACGGGTCGCGGTTTTGGTTTGCACCCTACTCTAAACATGGAGCAACTACAAGAATCAATGGCCAAGTTAACCCAGCAGTTTGAGTCTATGTCTAAGCGCTTGGAACAACGCATGGATCAACGCCTTAACCAATTTGATGATCGCGTTACTCAAATAGAGGCCTCCCTCAGGGCAAACCCCACCATTGGGGAAGATGCCCATTCTCAAGCAGGTGGTCAGGAGATTAAACAAAGGAATGGAGGCGGCCAAGGAGTTGGTCATGGGCGCGCACCTGTGCACCCGCCCCGTGAGAGATATCATGACCAATATGACCCAGATGCGCAACTCCTCAAGGGAGTTAGAGTAGATGCCCCTACTTTTGATGGCCACTTAGACCCTAGAGCTTTTTTAGATTAGTTGGCACATATGGACCACTATTTTGAGTGGTATGATATGTCGGATGCTCGACGAGTCTGATTCGCCAAGATGAAGCTTGTGGGTCAAGCAAAGAGGTTTTGGGCGACAGTTGAGCGAAAGAAAGAAAGAGCGAGGGAACTCCCAATAGTCCATTGGGGCGAAATGAAAGAAACACTTAAAGAGAAGTACCTCCCTTTTTCTTATCGCCTACGGTTGATTGAGGAGTGGCAATCTCTTCGACAGGGTTTCGAAGAGTACTTGACTCGTTGTGAGGTTGATGAGGACCCTGTACTCACCCTTGCTCGTTTTAAAACGGGCCTCCGTCCTAACATTAGGAGAGAATTGCTCGCCAAAGACATAAACACTATCGAACAGTTGTACCAAGTAGTGTTAGATGTTGAGCAATACCTTAAAGCATCTGTGGGAAGGCGGTTTGACTTTCGCGAATCCGGTACTAAGGCCAACCCCTCTGGGGCTAGACCTAACACGGGATTCCAAAACAAACTTTCCCCTAATGTTCAAATTTCTGACCTAAGGATGATAAGGGTAAAGAGATTGTCGGGTCTAATTCACGTGGAAGTGGGGCCACTAGGTGTTTTAGGTGTCAGGGGTTTGGTCATTTTGCTCACCAGTGCGGCACCAGAGAGGGCACCAAAGTACTCCTTATTGATGGGCAAGTAGAAGTAGTGCCCCCAGAGAGTGATAGTGAGGAGGAATATGAGCCAGTCGGAACCCCTAGTGATGAGGAAGAGGGAGCACAAGAGTCCGTGACCCTCGCAATTGTGCGTTGCGCCCTGGCTCAAGCCAAGAACACTGATGACTGGCGCCGCAACACGATCTTCTACACTTATGCGAAATGTGGGGAAAAGAACTGTAAGATGATCGTGGATAGTGGTAGTTGTGCCAACATCGCATCAACTAGCACTGTGAGTCGTTTGGGCTTGAAGCTAGAAGCCCATCCTCAGCCCTATAGAGTCTCCTGGGTTGATGAGACATCCATTCCAGTCTCGCACCGCTGTCTTGTCCCTATTCAGTTCGGATCTTATAAGGACACAATTTGGTGTGATGTTGTTCCTATGGATGTGGGTCATATCATTCTAGGTAGGCCGTGGCTCCATGACAGGGATGTTACCATATATGGTCGTTCAAATGTGTGTACATTCTGGTTTGAGGGCAAGAAGGTCAAGTTAAATCCTCTACCACCCAAGAATACAACTGGAAAAGAGTTCACCACACAGAGTAGTGTGAGCTGCCCAAAAGAAGTGAAGGAGTCGAAGTCCAAGTCCAAACCGCTCCATATTTTGAATGCCAAAGACTTTGAGCGTGAAACGGAGGTGGACTCGATGATATACGCCCTTGTGGCTAGGGAGAGTATACCAGAGACTAGCGTAGAGTTACCCACTGAGGCCATTCAGGTAGTACATGAGTTTCGTGATGTCTTTCCTGATGATTTACCGAATGAGCTTCCCCCTATGAGGGATATACAGCATGCCATTGATTTAATCTCTGGGCAACTCTACCAAACCTCCCGCATTACAGAATGAACCCGAAGGAGCACGCTGAGTTGAAGAGTCAGATTGATGAACTCCTAGAGAAGGGTTTCATTCGAGAGAGCATGAGTCCGTGTGCCGTGCCCGCCCTTCTTACACCTAAGAAGGATGGCACATGGAGGATGTGTGTTGATAGTAGGACCATCAACAAAATCACAATCAAGTATCGATTTCCCATACCGCGTCTTGATGACATGCTAGATATGATGGCCAATGCTACTATCTTCTCAAAAATTGACCTCAAAAGTGGGTATCACCAAATCCGTATACGCCCTGGTGATGAGTAGAAGACGGCCTTCAAGACGAAGGATGGGCTATATGAGTGGCTAGTTATGCCTTTTGGGTTAACTAATGCCCCAAGCACTTTCATGCGTGTGATGACCCAAGTGTTGAGACCCTTCATGGGGAAGTTCCTAGTCGTACACTTTGATGATATCTTGATTCATAGCATGACTAAGGAGCAACACCTCAACCATTTGAGGCAAGTTTGTGGGATCCTTAGGGCCGAGAAGTTGTACGCCAACCTAAAGAAGTGCGCATTCTTGTCTAGTAGTGTAATCTTCTTAGGTTTTATTGTGTCAACTGAGGGCGTATCGGCGGATCCCGAGAAGGTCAAAGCCATCGTTAATTGGCCTGAACCCCACAATATTCATGAGGTGCGCAGCTTTCATGGCTTAGCCACTTTTTATAGGCGGTTCATTCGAGGCTTCAGTTCCATTGTGGCTCCCATCATGGACTGCATAAAAAAGGGAGAGTTTCAATGGACAAAGGCCGCCTCGAAGGCCTTCAAGGAGATAAAGGTCAAGAAGACCGAAGCTCCAGTCACGCGACTTCCAGATTTTTCAAAAGCCTTTGAAGTCGCATGTGACGCATCAGGAGTCGGCATAGGAGTACTAGGAAGGGCACCCTGTCGCCTTTTTTAGTGAGAAACTGAACGAGGCGAAGCAGAGATATTCCACCTATGACAAGGAATTCTATGCGGTAGTGCAATCACTGCGCCATTGGCGACATTACCTATTACCGCAAGAATTCGTCTTGTTCTCAGATCACGAGGCCTTAAAATACTTGAACTCTCAGAAGAAATTAAGCCCCAGACACGCTAAGTGGGTTCAATTCCTTCAAGAGTACACTTTTGTGCTTAAGCACAAGGCCGGTGTAGAGAATAAGCCTTCTGACGCGTTGAGTCGTCGAGTCGTATTACTCAACTCCATGAGCGTTGAAGTTACGGGCCTTGAGCGCATCCAAAAAGAGTATTTTGAGTGTCCAGATTTTGGGGTTGTGTATACGTCTTTATTAGAGAGTCCGTCAGGAGCTAACAGTGAGTATTTGATTCTGGACGGATATTTATTTAGAAGTGACCGCTTGTGCATACCACGCACCTCCCTTCGCGATTTTCTTGTCTGGGAGTTACATTCAGGGGGGGTCGCGGGTCATTTCGGTCGTGACAAGACCATTGCCCTAGTGGAGGATAGATTTCATTGGCCGAGCCTCAAGCGGGATGTGGCCAAAATTATAGGGCAATGTCGTACTTGTCAACTGGCAAAGTAGAGGAAACAGAATACAGGATTATATACACCTTTGCCAGTCCCCTTCATCCCTTGGCAGGACATCAGTATGGACTTCGTGCTTGGACTTCCCAAGACTATTCGAAAGCATGACTCCATATTTGTTGTCGTGGACCGTTTCTCCAAAATGGCCCACTTCGTTCCTTGTTCTAAGACCTCCGACGCCTCTCATGTTGCCAAGCTGTTCTTTAGTGAGGTTGTCAAACTGCATGGGTTACCAAAAACCATAGTGTCTGACCGTGACGTAAGATTCATGAGTTACTTTTGGAAGACACTATGGCACATGATGAATACTAGGCTCCAATTTTCTTCTGCCTACCACCCTCAGACCGATGGCCAGACTGAGGTGGTTAATAGAAGCCTAGGGAGTTTACTTCGATGTTTAGTAGGGGAGCATACTAGGACGTGGGACGCCGTACTACCCATAGCCGAGTTTGCATACAATAGTTCTGTCAATAGGTCCACAGGTTTAAGTCCTTTTGAAGTCGTTACTGGTTACAAGCCTAGGAAGCCTATTAATCTTATCCCCATGTCATTATCCAATAGGCCATCAGAGTCTACAGAGTCTTTTGTATATCACATACATTCATTGCATCAAGAAATCAGGCGAAAGATCACTACTAGTAATAAGCAATACAAATTTTCTGCAGACCAACATAGACGTTTCAAAGAGTTCAATATTGGGGACTCTTTGATGGTCTCAGATCGGCCCGAGCGGTACCCTCCAGGGGCCGTTCGTAAGTTACACGCGCGTAGCGCTGGACCCTTCAAAATTATAAAGCGAAACGGTCTCAATGCATATGAGGTAGATCTTCCACCCTCCATGGGAATTAGTTCCACATTCAATGTGGAGGATCTAGTTGCTTTTCAGGGACCCACTGATACTTTGTCCGGCCCTTCGCCCACCCGTCCTGATTCTCCAGACTTAACCTTTGATCCATGGCCTCGTCCCGACCTTTCATCCCAGCCTCTACCTCCCATACCTAGCCTTCACACCCCAAGAGAGGAAATAGAGGATATCCTGGACCATGAGATAATTTCTACGTCAGATGGCGGGTTTCAGAAGTACCTTGTTAAATGGAAGTCACGTCCAAATTCAGACAAAGACATGGCTCACTGAGGCGGAGCTCAAATGACTTGATCCCGACATCCTGGGAGCGATTCGGAGTTTTATTTCGCCAGTGGCGAAATCTTCGCAGCCGAGGAGAGTTGATGAGGACATCGTGCACACGCACGGCCGCACACCACCACCCCTACGCACGTATGTACACAGAAGGAAGATCCCATCATCGATCTGGCTCGATGACGACGTCCAAGGAGGACCTCCTAGCTAGAAGACAAGTTTTGGTTTAGAAAAGTGGGCCCGATAGTCAAGAAAAGCCCATCATGGGATCTCATGATCATAGCCCACTCGTCGGATTGATTTCATTTTTTAGGTCTTGCTTATTGTTATTATTTAGAACATTGTGAACGCTTTAATTTTTTGTGTTTGGTTTTTATTTTAGTTTACTTCATCGACAAGTAATAGGTGTCGCACATGGTGCGAGTTTTTGGGTATAGGGCTCTCCTATAAATAGGCACCCCTTGTAGTTCTTTTGATTCATTGAAGTTTAATAAAAATTCCTGCTTTAGTTTTCTGCTCTCTTCGTGAGTTGTGGAAGAACTCAAAAGTGGGTGCGAAGCCCTCCCTTTTCGAAGGGCTAACTACCGTGGTGCGAAGCCACATCGACCCCGATTCATCCCCATCCCCCATCATCTTTTTTTCATCTTCCCCCACCATCCATACTTCGAATTCGTCCTTCTGTTGCATCGGAGTTCTTCATTACAGTAGGTTTCCAGATTTCAGCCCGTAGGCGAGTTGAAACTTCGACGGAGCACCCCAAGCCCGCTATCCATACGCGGGATCGTCTTTTGGTTCAGGTTTTTATCCTCTTTTATCCTCTCATAGCCTTTTTTTCATGAAACCTAGCCCTAGATTACGTTTTCCCTAACTTATATGCCCATTTTCTTTCCCTAAGGTTCCTTGATTTGAAACTGGTGAATCCCTTGGATTAGGGACTGATTACTATGTATGTGTGAAGGATTATTTCTTATCTTTGAGTATCGTTTGCTTCATAATTTTTATTGATCCAAATTATCATGTGTAGGCCTGGACCCGCATAAATTCCCCTTTAATTGAACGTTTGGATTTTCATGTGGGATGTGGAATTTGTGTAATTGTTTCTGAATGGTATGATCTAAGCCTGAAATCTTGCATATCATATTTACATTTCATGTCCTGCATCAACACTGCTTATAACAAGTGTATAGTCATAAAAAGAACAGTATCAGCCTTCTGGGATAATCAGCCATCACCTCCCCCACTGGCTCGATGCCAGAGCCTGCAAATCATCAATCTCCTAGTCCAAAACCATTTTCTTTAACCACTCTACTCAAACTTCCCGTTGCACTTCACAAAGCTAAATGGAGCATCCCTAGAGTAACAAATCAAGTACCTCTCATCCAATAAGCAATTATGTTTCCTATAAGTGAATTCTCCTTCTTTCGAAGTTTTCATTTCCGCTATTTCTATTGGATATGTTACTTTTGGACATGCAGATGCTCTAGTAGATCCTTGTTGGAAAATACCTATGATGGAAGAGATGGCATCTCTCGATAAACAGAGGATTGGGAGCTAGTTGAGTTACAAGAAGGAAAGGACGTTGTTGGGTGCAAATAGGTTTACACGTTGAAGTATACCCTGACAGTTCTATTGCTCAACACAAAGCCAAACTTGTTGCAAAGCAGTTCATTCAACAATTTGGAGTTTATTACCATGAAACATTTGCCATCGTTATCAAGTTAAAACTTGGTGTGAGTTCTGTTTGTAGTTGCCCATAGTCTCTAGCCTCTTCACCAGTTTGATATGAAGAACGATATCTTGATGGTGATCTTCAAAAGGAAATATCATGTCGCTCTCTCCAGGTTTTTGTCCTTCAGGTTCCAAAGGCAAGGTGTGCAAGTTGAAGAAAGCTTTACATGGCTTTAAACAGTCTCCTTGGCATGGAATGTGTAGTTCAGTAACTCCATCTCTTGCATCGGCCTCCACTTCAGTTCTTGAGATCACTCCGAAATTATGAAAAGAGTTAGCTCCTCTTTGATTGTATTGGCAATCTATGTCGACAATATCATCATATCTGGTGATAGCAGAGTGATGCAGGACATGAAATTTAAGTATGATGTGCAAGATTTTCAGGCTTTAGATCACACTAGTTCAGAAACAATTACACGAAATTCCACATCCCACACAAAAGTTCAAACACTCAATCAAGGGGAATCTTATGCAGATCCAGGCCTACACATGCTAGGGCCGGATCAATCAAAATTATAGACCAAACAAGAATCAAATGAGGGTACATTCATCTACACATGCACATAAATAATTCCCCCAATCCAAGGGATTCATAAATTTCAATTCGGGGAACCCTAAGGTTGAAGAAAGGACATAAAACTCGGGATCTCAGTAATGTAGGGTTAGGTTTAGGGATTTTGAGTGAAAGAGGAGTGAGAGAGGAAAGAGACGAACCAGGGAGGTACCGCATGTGTGGACAGCAGCAATGGCCCAAACACACATGCGTGTGATCCTAGCCACACGTGTGTGGGGTCCGCTATTCAAAAAAGCTACCTTGGCCTTGGTCGGCCAGGGATGGACTCCAAAACCCCCAAATCTCAGCTCGATCCGACGCACGATTTGTGTGTGGTGCTCCGCCGAAGTTTCAGCCCTCCTGCAGGGCCAAATTCTAGAAATCTGTTGTAGAGAGGAAAAAGCCTGCATATATTGATGGATTTGCAAATGGAATGCTTGTAGGAGAAGAGAAATATGAATGGTAGAAGGTGGGGGCAAATCAGGATAGGTGTGGCTTCGCACCACGGTAGTCAGCCCTTCGAAGAAGGAATGGTTTCACACCCGATTGAATCTCCACAACTCAGAAATTTAGAGGAACAGAAAAACACAGCAATTTTATTAATCTTCATTGAGAAAAAAAGACTACAAGGAATGCCTATTTATAAAAAAACCCTATACCCCGAAACTCGTGCCATGTGCGCAACCTATTACTTGGAGACAAAGTAATCAAAAATAACAACTAATCAAAGTAATCTAAACCGTCCATGATATTCCTAATAACAATAATAAGTAAAACCCAAAGTACTAGATTAATTAGAATAGTGGGTCACAATCATGAAAACCCATTGTGGGATTCACATGACTATCGGATCCACTCCAACGAACCAAAACGCAGTCCTCTAACTAGGAGATCCTCCCTGGATGTCGTCATCAATCCAGATCGATGGTGGGGCCCTCCTCATTGCGTACATGCGTGGGGGGGCATGTATGTGCGCGAGATGTCCCCATCACAGAGATGAGATAGTGTTGGTAGTGTGTGCCCTTGAAATCCAATTGGAATTGGCTTCTAAATGGTACATTGGCAGAAGTTCTGTGATTCGCTACCTATCAGTCTCACAGTAACACCACTCACATGCCAACAGTCTTCCCGTGGAAATGATCCCCAGCCCACCTATTATACACTAGCTTCAAAAGGCGAGCAAGCAGAGTATGCTCATGGAAAGGTGTTGCTGGCCAAATTGGTACAGTGCATGTTTTAATTTATTCCATCCACAAAGAAAACTATGAATGCAACACGCACAGGGAGGAATCCATATTGCTTCAGTTGGAAAACATGTCCCTAAAATCAGGATCCCAATATTGTCCCAACTTTGGAGGCCTCACTCCAACACATTAGCTTTTCCTCATTGGTTTTCAGAGGAAATCATGCAAATTCATGAAAATTTTGAGAATAGGGAAATTTCTAGGAAAAAGTGGAATGTTCCCTCTTCCTGATTTGAGTCAGTTTCCTCTCTATACCAACAAGATATTGCTGATGTGGGCACATGGGGACCTTCAAATCAGTTCTGGCAGATATGATGTCCATAACAAGCCCAAAAAAAACACGAGTATGATAGGCAAATAAAACCAGATAAAACAATTAGATCCCAACATACTGAATGCAGAGGAAGGTCCATATGCAGAAGAAACTGATATGAGTAATATAGACTGCCAAGGAAATAACAACTGTAATCTTATTCTACTTGATGACAGCTGCAACATGGCAGAACTGAATGTTGGATGCTGGATAATAACATACATAAATAAGGTTCTGAACAGCAACTGAGCAAATCTGAATGCCACTCTTCATGTCGGTGTGATCCTCTACTGGATATCAGATCATGACCTGATGAAACTGAAGAATCATGTCTGCACAAAATTTAAATGATTTCAGACATCCACTGGACATCCGACATGGAGAACTAATGTCGTCCACATGCTATAACTCAGAAAGAACTCGTGAGCAATAAGAAAAGGATGAGATGGTACACATTGGAAGAAAGAATATAAAAAATTGCAGCACAAAAAAGACTTCAGTGAAGAATAAGATGAAGTGACCAGATCTTAAGACTGTTGGGTTAAAAATTTTAGATGAAAATCAAAGTATAAGCCTTAATTCAACTTGGCTTCTCAAAGTTTCACATCTTTGGCAAAGAAGCAGTTTGAATCTATATAATTCGACAAATGTAATATCAATGCCAAACATGGACACAATGTGTTCGACACTGTAATCCACACAAAATCCCACATACTGACTGATGTGTACAATTTTATTACACTTCTTGAGTGATGTCCTCGGGCATAAATATTGTGAACTGTAAGAATAAAAAAATTATAAACATGAGGTTTGCTTCCGCACAATGCGTGTATAAGGCAGCCCATATACATGGCATCATATGTGCCAATTTGGCAAATGGTGGAACATGGTGGAACATGGTGCAACATCCAAGCCACCCATCGGGTTACTCACCTTTTTGTGGATGCCATTTTCACAGTCCAGCCTATCCATGGATTAGGTGGGCCACAGTTTATGAAGCAAATGGACAGCTAGAAAAGGTTGACCAAGTTTTTCTAAGCTGTCAATTGTTTCTACCATTGCCACCACCGCAATAAGTGAACCAGCCTGATTCAGACCAGCCTTAGTCAAAATTTTGATATCCATGGATGGCTAAAAATGCTTCGCCAATTTTTTCTAAGCTGTCAATTGTTTCGACCATTGTGACCAATGTGAGTGAACTAGCCTGATTTTGGGCTAGGAATCTATACAGTGGGACCCAGCTCTGGCCTCTGGGCAGCTTGGATCTCACTCCTGAGTGCCACATTGGTAAATGTGAGGGGCTGTCAACGGGCTGAGCCTGGTTGATGCTCAGCCCAGATATGAACTGGTCGGCCGGGCCGGCAGGCCAGCACCATTCATAATTTTGATTTTGTTCAACATGGTCCTGGCCCATAGACAGCCCAATGTAGCAGCACATGGACAACCGAGTTATGAGCACAACTAGGATTAGCAACCGTCAAAAAGATATCTAGTAAACAAACAATCAGAATCCACATGATTAATCAATGAATGCTACAAGAAAACATTGACTAACGAATTGTCCTAGAACCCATATTAATTTGCGACACAAGCAGGACCTAGGATCTGATAAAATATGCATAAAACATTAAGGGTTGGAGAGGAAGAAAGTGAGATGAAGGTGACATGGTTGTCTAGTCCTACTATGCGCACCTTGGAAAGCATGCATGAATGTCAAGAAGACACTAATTTCTTCACCCAAGATCGTGACCATGGTTCTACAGTAAAACAGGGAATGACATAAAGCTGATCACATTTGAAAGATTATCGAATCCTTAATCTTCAGCATAACAAATCCTTGCATTTCAAAACCCTGCCCCAAAAACCTCATTGCTCATACAATCATAGAGACCATACAATTTCAGAATGTCAATGCTCCAAAAAATTGCAGACCAACCAATCCGTATGTACTTCCATTTGCACAAACCCACAAAAAGACAAAAAGATCATTAGTCTTGACCAACCAATCCATATGTACTTCCATTTGCACAATCCCACAAAAAGATCATTAGTCTTGAAATTTTCCAAAGGAAATTTTCTCTCCTTTCCTTCATCCAAACAAAAAGGAAAAATAAATTCCTTACTCTCTTATCTTATTTCATTTGTCTCCATGGCTCCCACACCCATCTCATCACCTCCCGCCCCACACACACACTCACGCAAAATAAAAATAAAAATAGAAAGTAAATCATCTCCTGATGGAGATGAAAAGATTACTGCTAGAAGCCTAGAACCCAATCCTATATCTTTAACAGATGATTGTTGCATGGATCACTTTCGCGATTATCACCAGAAATCCTTGCTCCAGTTCTCGACATGCCAACTGTTAACACATGGCAAGCACTCGAGGCATCCTTCTCTCAACAATTAGAAGCACATCTGAAGCATTTATGCATGGAATTACAATACTGCAGAAAGCAGTATCCAAGGGACATCCGATACAGGATTATCTTATCTAAAATGAAAGGGTATTTTGATCAATTGACCACCATTAATTATCCAATCTATATTATATATAATGCGAGTAGCATTTGGCCAATTTTACCCTTGCATTTAGTTTCCCTAGGGCAGAGAACTTTGAATATTTTAAGGATATGAGAACACACTTCAAATGAAGTTAGGGGTATTTTGGAAACTGAAAAATGTAACCGGTGTCCGATATACAATTCAAATTTCATAAGCAAAAAAGCAAGCAAATGGCTTAGATTTTACCCACAAGCAACATTTAGCCAATTTTACCTTGCAACTAAATTATGAAGAGACATCAACTTTGGTTTTTCAAAAGCATTTTTATCATTTCTTCCTGCAAGTAACCCGTACCTACCTCTCCTCTTTGCATATAGCCAGCAAGAGGTATATTGTTAGGGAGCTTGTGCGACAGAGGTTCTATGGGGCCCACCATGATGACCATGTGACATCCACTCCATACATCTGTTACATCATCTCATGTTAGGACGTCAACCCAAATATGAGGCAACTTAACTCAAGTGTGCCACTTCATGGAAAAGAGTGAGGATGGGTCACCCACCATTGAAACTATTTTGGCACCCTTCTTTCTTTCCCTCTCTACGTGTAGCACACACCTGTGTGCGGCCACACCTTTCCATCCATGTCTCCCTGATCTCTCTACCTTTCTCTCTCCATGTGTGTTGCACATGCCATCCCCGTAATTGATGATAAGGACAAGGTCCTATATGTCCTTAAACTGGGGGAGGACTTCAAATATGTTTAAAATCAAGCAATCTCACAATGCATCCTCTTTTGCCCACCTTCGACAATTTTTGGATGCTACTCCATCAAGAGGACATGTACACTCCTAGCACAGTTTCACCTTCTATTATCAGAGTACGGATGAGATTAGATTATCTACACTGATAACTCCACAAATCAGAATGATGTAAAAAGAGATCCTTTTCTCAATTCTGAATTTGATCATTTGTCAGTGTTGCAAAGTTGCGTGCCATTGTTTCTAAATATTTTCTAACTCATACCTAGAAACTGAGTAAACCTCTAATCCCTTTAAAGATCTTTGTTTGAAGTAGGGTATCAAGCAAGACTTCTCATGTCCACACACTCTTGCTTAGATGGTGTTGCCAAAAGAAAGAAGCTACATATTATTGAAGCCATCTCCCCATGATATTTCAGAAGTGCATTCCATCTCATCCTTTGGAAAAAGCATTCAATACATCAGTCATCTATCATCCCCAATCCAGTTTGCAAGAACCTCTCCTAGTCTCTGTCAACACTAAAAGCAGCATAATCTTCTCCAGCTATTGATGCTTGCCCATTGCATTCAGAAGGAACAAACTCTAACATTGTTTGCTCCTATTGAGATTAGCCTCAATCATCAAAGACAAAACTGTTAAAACCTCCCCATACACAGAAGCCTGAAACAATTGTAATCGGATCAATACTATGATCAAAGAAATGGCTACACTATACAAAATGATACATGTTACACCATTCCCCAACTATCAGATAAAATGTCATAGGTTATCCAGGGGACCTACAAGGTAAAACGTGATGCAGATGGGAGTATTGAATGCTACAAAGCAAGGCTTCTTGCAAAGGGATACGACCAACAATGATGAAACGTTCAGTTAGCTTGTATTTGTCAAGCTTATTCTTACAATTGCCAACAAAGTCCACTTTATCAATGGATGTTAAAAATGCCTTCCTACATGGGCATTTGAATGAAGTATATATGGAACCAAGCCAACAATTGTTAGGCTGATGCCTGCTGCTGCAAAATGAGGATAAGTATCATGCCATGGTTCTTGCCTTAGTTGCAAGAACCTTCCACCCAAGACATTGTTCCCTTTCTAAAAAATCACTCCTGCTCCTGCTAGTGCTTTTGCACCTCCTAGTATTCGTACCACCAGCAATTGACATCATGATTCCAACAAGAACATCTTCAACTCAATCATTTTTTGTATCTTCTTTCTTTAAACCAAACCCCAAATAAATTAATTCTATATTTTCTTAATACATTCTAGGTGGTAGGGCACATGCAACGCACGTGACGAAAGGCGGAGGGTAAATATGTGGGTTATAGGTAAATGCATGCTACATGCAGAGATAGAAAGTGAGAAGGGCGCAAAATGGTTTCAACAGTGTGCAACTCGTCCTTACTCTTTTTAGTATCATAGCCCATATGAGTATCCAATCTGCCTTGTTTTTGAACTGATGTCCTAGCATGAGCTAACACAACAAATGCATGAAGTGAATGTCGCATAGTCATCATGGTGGACCCTAAGAAGCCTTTGGCACACATGCTCCCTAACAATGTGCTTAAAGTAGGCTACACACAACGAGAAGAGGTGGGTACAGGCTACTCACAAGTAGGCATTGAAAGGACAAAAATGCCTTTGGAAAAAACCAAAGCTTAAATACATCTCTTTATATTAGTATTGCAGGCCTAAATTTGATCACAATACTAGCGGGTAAAATCTAAGCCATTTGGTGGCTTTTTGCAAGTGAAATATGAACCATACATTAGACACCAACCACATTTTTCAATTCCCAAAATACCCCGAACTTTGTTAAAATGCCTTCCCATGTCCTTTGAATATTCAAAGTTCTCCACCTAGGGAAACTAATTGCAAGGTTAAAATTGTCTGCCGCTACTCACTTTATTTACAATATAGACTTTTAAATCCTAATACTATTTTATGTAGACACTTCCTATGCAGCCTTGCATGTTGAAACTTTTTTAGCATGTCACTTCCCCATTCTCACACTAAAGTATAATCCCTTTCATGCATCCTAGGCTCATCAAAATCCTATGAAAGCCTAACGTAGTTTGGATCCATTGCCTACTAGCTAATCTTGGCATCCATTTGAAGATTTATATAACCTTTATGATAATAAAAGCAGTATCCAAATTGCATCAAACCTCATCTTCTACGAGTAAAAAAAAAAAAAAAAAAACCAATTGTCACATCCTAACAATTACTTGACATCCTTGTCAATATTTCCACTTCCATGCCACTTGCCAGTTTATTCACCCAAACAATACATACCATTGCTCAGCACCAGTTTCATCTGAACAATTCTCGATACCTCAAGAATTCTTTGGGCATGTCAAGATTAGTAAATGAGTTACTTTGTTTTACCTCTCCAATCCTTTTTCGGACATCTATGTCCTGTTAATTATCCTTTTTGGGACATCCATGTCCTGTTAATTATCCTTTTCGGGACATCCATGTCCTGTTGATTATTGTTTCTATGCATCTCAAAACACACACGATCAATCAAAGTATAAATCCAGACCAGATAAGCTGGTCAATGAAAGACCAAGAGATCAGATGTTATATTGGGACCAGATCTAACCCATCCAATGGTCTTGATCAGAGATCTCACAAAACGGGCCATCTAGAGTATAGATAAGAGCCAGATCAAGTACCTAGGGTGACTTGAATGTTGACCTGAACATATAGAGGCCAGATTATTTATCTGGAGCAAGTTTAGTAGTTTGATTGGATTGCGGGACCATAAATCCAATCAGATGGCCTTGATTGAAGATCGAATGGATTATAGCAGCCACCGATCCATACAATGTGCAGAGAAAATGCTCCTGCACGAGTGTGGTTGTGTTAACAGACCATTCACAGGGTATATAGTTTAAGATATGCCATAGGTCTGAAATAGTAAAACCGTAGATCCTGTATTTCTTCTTTGTGCATGGGTCTATAAAAGACCCCAAAACCATGCTTATGATTGGTTTTTTTATGATGGAATAAAGGAAAAAAAAATAAAAATTGCAAGTGCAATGTTCGATAAGGCTGCGATTGTGCCTCAATATGTAAATCTTCGGTGGTGTGGTCTCCTCCATGCTGCCCGCATCTTTCGGATGAAGAGGTAGTTGAATTGGCTTTGCTCTTGAATCTTATCCAGTTGTATCATCCAACTAGTGGGGAAAGGCACTGAATGATTTGGAGGAAAGAGAAATCTGGCAAATTTTTGAGTCAAGTCCTACTCCATGCTTCACAAAGTAGGGGTGGATGGTGTGTTCAAGAACACAAAGTATGTGTGGTCCTTGCACATATGCGACTGTGGCATATGCAATCCTTGCACATATGTCAAATATGCGACAATATGAGATAGCATATGGGATGTATGCGATCGCATACAGCATATGCGATCGCATATTGGCCCACCAGTCAGAAATCTGACCATTCAGACTTTATTTTTTATTCTTTATCTTTTTTTCAAAATCCAACCTTTTTGCCTATAAAAAGGCATTATACATTCACTCAAACTCTCTCTACTCTCATACACTTTCAAAGTCTCAAATCTCTCTTACATAATTACATTCTCCATCTTTCGACTCTTGAGTTCCGAGTCTTCGAGGCCCAAGCCCAAATTCTTTCAAGTTTCAATCAAGATTCAAGAAAGTAGAAGCAAGAATACATCGAATTCCAAGTCAAGTCTCTCATTTCATTTTCTACATCTCATAATTCTCATTCATTTCATTTTCTACATTCTCTTATTTATCATATTCATTCTCTAGTCACATAACATTCATTCATACATTCTCTCTCTCTCTACATTCTACGTTTTTTAATCTCTAGATTTAGATTCTCTATAATCTATGATTCTACAATCATTCACTCTCATTTCATTTCTGTATCTCTTTAATCCCTAGATTCTCATTTCATTTCTATATCTCTTTAATCCCTAGATTCTCATTTCTACAATCTACATAACTAAATTCATTCATTCTCATTTCTCTCTTTACTCACTCATTAATCTTTGTTCTCATTTCTATATCTCTTTAACCTCTAGATAGTAGATTCTCATTTCTATTCTACAATCTGCATTCATTTGTCATTCTCATTTGTCATTTTCTACAAAGTAGGTACAATCTACTTTCATCTCAGTTGCAATTCACTCATTTGTCATTTCTACATTTCTCTCTCTCTCTCTCTCTCTCTCTCTCTCTCTCTCTCAAAACATTTGTTACTTTCAAGAATCAAGCAAGAGTTCAAAGAAGGCATAAATCTACATTCTACAAGAGCAACAGGAGTACAAGACTACAAGTCTACAAGTACAACATTCAAGACAAGAATATGTTTCCGAATTTTAGATTGTGTAATTGTAGTTGAGCTCTTGGCCCATTTAGGAAGGAAGTTGGGGTCAGTTATTACTTCATCCCAAGCCAGAGCCAGTGACAACCCTACATCAAGTACATGACAGAGATGCATGAATCTACATTCTACAAGAGCAATAGGAGTACAAGACTACAAGTCTACAAGTACAACATTCAAGACAAGAATATGTTTCTGAATTTTAGAATGTATAATTGTAGTTGAGCTCTTGGCCCATTTAGGAAGGAAGTTGGGGTTGGATATTACTTCATCCCAAGCCAGAGCCAGTGACAACCCTACATCAAGTACATGACAGAGATGCATGAGGCGATGTCCTTTCCTTGGCCCTTGCCGCACATGTGCCATGGCCCAAAAGCTAAGTTGTCCATTGAATCCCTTTGATTGGATATAAACAGGTCTCTCTCTCTCTCTCTCTCTCTCTCTCTCTCTCTCTCTCTCTCTCTCTCTCTCTCTCTCTCTCTCTCTCCATCTCTTTAGTCTTGAATCTTTACTTTAGTTTAGTCTTTAGTCTTTAGTCTTTACTTTAGTTTAGTCTTTAGTCTTTACTTTAGTTTAGTCTTTACAACTTACAAGTTATAACAAGAATCAATACACCATGTCTTCTTCCCAATCTTCCTCTTTGAAACCTAAGGTCGAATTACCTGAGTTGGAAGTATAGGCACTATCATAGTACTACGGATAAGACTTACATAGTATGTGAGTTATGTGGATATGTGGGTTTCAGTAGCATTGCGAAGCACAAACACCTTACACATTTACCGCAATCAAATGCAAGAGCATATTATAAAATTATTCCAAAAATCCAAGAGGGGCATCATAAGGTATATAAATAAACAAAAGAGAAAGATATACAATAATTCCCCACATCAAGAGGAATATATAGAACAAGATGCATATGAAGATATAAACGTAGTTGATGTAAATGAAGCTAGCTCTACCTCCCCTACATCAACAGGCCGGTCTAGACCACCATCGGCCTCGAAAAGAGCTTGTGGGTAAGGGCTCATGGATAGATGGTGTAGACCAAACCCCGAGAATGTGGGGTCGGGGCAAAGGGCCGGCTCGAACAACTTTAGAAAACCAATATAAACAAAAAGACAGAAATACTACTATTTAATATATCGCTAAGTAGTTTTACCAAACCGACATTACTTTCAATGCAGTTAAATCGAAAATCTCTATAGTTATCGTTAAGGCAATACGTCAATTTCGACCTAGGTTTAAACCTCATTCATATCATGAAATGAGGGAGAAGTGTCTCAAAGTCGAGGTTGATTATACACGATCCTTTATAGCCGAATATAGGGAATCGTGGAAAACATATGGTTGTTCACTCATGGCCGACGGATGAACCGATAGATCTAGTCGGTCTCTCATAAACTTTCTAATGAATTGTCTACTTGAGACTGTTCTTGAAATCCGTGGACGCATCGGCTCATTCCCATACTACAGATTACTTATTTCATTTACTAGATAGTGTAGTTGAGGAAATATGGGAGGAATACATTGTCCGGGTAATTACAGACAACGTAGCCTCGTACGTAGTTGTCGGTCGTCGTCTTATGGAGAAGAACCGCCATTTATTTTGAACCCCTTGTGTGGCTCATTCTATTGATCTTATGTTACAAGATATTGGTAAGTTATTTTTTAAAGTGATTATAATGACGAGAAGAATCACAGTCTTTATGTACAAACGTGCCCTTCTTCTCAATCAAATGAGAAAACACATTGGGGATAACTTGCTACGTCCAGTAGTCATCCGTTTCGCTACAGCCTTCTTGACACTACAAAAATTAAATGCAAAATAATAATAATAATAATAATAATAATAATAAAATAGAACTTCTAAGTTTTAGTGTCAGCCGATTTTACAAATGGGCCTTGGTCAAAGAAGACCAGAGGGAAATAGGCTCAATAAACAATCATTTCGCAAAAAAAAAAAATAATAATAATAATAATAATAATAATAATAAAAAAAAAAAAATTTGACACAAGTGGTAAAGGCATTAAAAGTATATGAGCCCTTAGTCACTATATTACAATTGGTGGACAGGGATGAGAAGTTAACAATGGGTTATATATATGACGCAATGGAGAGGGCGAAAAATAAGCTCATGGACCATTTTAACTATAGGGAGCATGATTACAAGCCCATTATAGATATTATAAATAAAAGATGGGGTAGCCAAATGTTATCAACATTATATTCGGTTGCCTACATCCTTAACCTAGCATGTTTATTCACGTCCCTCGATCCAAGAGAAGCAAAGATTATACTCATGGCTGGTTTTATTGACGTATTAGAAAGAATGGTTCCAAATAGAAAAGAACAAGACAATATCTCAGCTCTATTGGACTTCTATACAAAGAATGAGGTCATATTCTCGAGGAATATCGTCGATAGCCACCAGACAATGAAATTGCCCAGTAAGTAGTATTGTCCCAAAACTCTTACAAATAATTTTTTGCCGTTTGTGCTACAAAGTCTAAGTATCTAACCTACTCTACATAATCTATTTTTCTCAAATCTCAACTAGTTGGTGAGTTGCCTATGGAGTGGACCCGAATAGAAGGATCCAGCTCTAAGGAAGTTGGCCATGAGGATTCTTGGACTGAGTTGGGATAATTATAAGTGTAAGCTAAGTTAATTTCTGATGCACACTTTCTTTCATGCGGATGCACACTTCCTTTCTTTCATGCGGATGCACACTTTCTTTCATGCAGATGCACACTTTCTTTCATCTCATCTAAGCACACTTGATCTTCATCCAATACAATCAGAAATTGCGAGAGAAGCCTGGTTTCTATGACCTTGTCTACTTAGATGAGATGGATACAGATAATGAGTGGCTCGTAGAGACGAAGGCTCAATTTGAAGATATTGTTAGTGCTTCGATTTGTCAATGATGAGAGCTAAGATGTCTTGAGTCGGTTAAGCCTCCATAGGAAGACATTGAAGACTAAAGACAAAAAGACTTGAAGCATCAAGGCTGAAGATAACAGGTAAAACACGAGGTGCCTTGGTAATCCTAGCCCTAGACCCATTTAGGTCCAAAACAACCTACCCTAGATGACTTGTTCTATATAGGAAAATCCTTAATCATCAAGTTTGTGTCGGCAAAATCATGTGCAAAAGAAAGCAAACCAATATGCACAAATTTGATTGATCGTCGATCAAATGAACGAACCTTCAATCAGTCTTAATCGATCGAAGGCCCTTTGCTCGATCGATCGAAGGCCCTTTGCTCGATCGATCGAAGATGGCCGAAATAGTCTAGCGATCTTTCTACCCTGTTTCGTACAGACCTCAATCGATTGACATATCAAGTTCAATCAATCGAAAGTGCACAAGTGTCCAGTGAGTTTCTACCTTTTAGCGAATTAAGTTCGATCGATCGAAGGGGTCGCTCAATCGATTGAAGCTGGTCGTTATAGATCCATTGGAGCCCTTTTTTAAATAAAACTAGAAATCGGATCTTCATGTAGATGATGGCTTTAAGTGAATTAGATGCCCTAGTGTCTCCCAATACTAACCAACACTCCTAGGCTATCACCTAAAGAGATCCGTGCCCACTTCATTGTGATTAATCACTCTAATGAGCATTCCAAGCACCATTTGATGAAGCACATTATATCTTGCATTATCTAGAGTTTAGACCCCACATCTATAAGTAAATCCTTCTCTAAACATCCTTTAGAATGCCCATCTAGGTGAATCCCAATTGGAACCAACCATCCTATAGTTACCTTGGTAGCCCTCATCGGGAGCATCAAGTGCAAGGTAGCCGATTCAAGGAAGCGGAAGATGACCGGCTTCAAAGATCGAGGAAGCGCGAGAGAAGTAGATTCAAGAAAAAAAGATGCTCTCAAGAAGGCGCTACAACGGGTCTCAATCCAATAAGGTTGTCATTTTTAGAGTCCACATATTCTTTCCTTGTGTAGGATTTGACTATAGAGTTTATGACCTAAACTCTCATAGGTCCTTGTGGAGGTCTGTATCACAACCGGATACGGGTGCGTACGTAGGCCACCGACACGGGTGCAAACGTGTAGGTTCTTGTGGACGACCGCCACCAAGCATGAGTGCGTACATGTTAGACTAGAAAATTCACACCCATGTGGTTTGTGAAAAATGATACGTGATCCGTAAAGATCTATGTGGACTTTATAGGTAAATTTGAGGCTTTTTGCCACTTTTTTTTTTGTGTGCTTGATAGGAAAATCTAAGGATTTTAGCCTCATTTTGTAGTTTAGCTTTTAAGTTGCTTCCTTTTGGTATCATACGTTTTTGGCTAAACTACCATTGGTCATGTTGCTTTATAGGTATATCTGTTGTATGACCATATATGCATGCTACACGTTTTTCATGTTTATATGCACCCTATATTCCCTTGTTAGTATGTGCTTATAGGAAAATTCGTGATTTATAGAACTTTCCATATTCTGTTCTTATATTATATCCATGGAATTGTCTCTTTGTCATTTACTGACAAAAAGGGAGAAAGATCAAGTCCCACCAAAACAAGTTAAATGCTGTTTGGCAGGTTCTATCTATTACGGGGAATTGACGAAGATATGGGGAGAATATGAGGGAGAGCATAGCAAAAGTCCACATGTCATGTCTTGTATTTATGTTGTAAATCATTGTAATATTGACAGATAATATTTTGAGTTGTTTTGGTTTGTCATTGATATGGACCATGACAAGGTCTAGGTTATTTTTTATCATGTAATTGACAAAAGAGGAGATTGTTAGTGCCTCAATTTTATCAATGACGTGAGCTATGATGTCTTAAGTCAATTGAGCTTCCATAAAAAGACAATGAAGACCGAAGACTCGAAGACTTGAAGCATCAAGGACGAAGATAACAAGTAAAACATGAGGTGCCTTAAAAATCCTAGCCCTAGACCCCTTTAGGTCCAAAACAATCTATCCTAGATGACTTGTTCTATATAGAAAAACCCTTATTCATCAAATTTGTGCCGGCTAGATCATGTGCAAAAGAAAGAAAACTAATATGCACAAGTTCGATTGATCGTTGATCAATCGAGCAAACCTTCGATCAGTCTCGATTGATCAAAGACCCCTTCACTCGATCGATCAAAGATGGCCAAAATAGTCCAGCAAGCTTTCTACCATGTTTTTGTAGAAACATCGATAGATCGACATATCAAGTTTGATCGATCGAAAGTGCGCAAAAGTGTCCAGCGAGCTTTCTGACTTTTTATCGAACTAAGTTCGATTGATGGAAAGGGTCGCTCGATCGATCAAAGGTGGTCATTATATATCCATTGGAGCCTTTTTTTTTTCAATAAAACTAGAAATCGGATCTTCGTGTAGATGATGGTTTTAAGTGAATTAGAAGCCCTGGTGTGTTCAAATACTAACCAACACTCCTAGGTTATTACCCAAAGAGATCCATGCCATCTTCATTGTGATTAATCACTCTAATGAGCATTCCAAGCCCCATTTGATGAAAAACATGGTATCTTGCATTCTTTGGAATTTAGACTCCACATGCATAGGTAAATCCTTGTCTAAACATCCTTGTGTAGGATTTGAGTATAGAGTTTGTTACCCAAACTTGCGTAGGTCCTTGTGGAGTGCGTATATAGGCCACCAACACGGGTGGAAACCTGTAGGTTCTTGGGTAGGACCATCGCTAAGCACAAGCGCATATGTGTTAGTCTCTGTGGGAGCCTCCGGCGAGAGTATATGTAGGTTGGATTAGAACGTAGTGGTTGATGGTTAGTCAATAAAAAACAAAGTCTCCGCGAGAGCCACCGACACGAGTAGAAACGTGGTCTATCGACACAGGTGCGATCGTGTTCCACCAACACGAATGCATACTTGTAGATTCTTGTGTAGGACCGAAGGTTTGTGGTGAACGGTGAACCTATTAAAAACCATTGTAAAGGTTAAAGGTAAACCTATTGGAAACCTCCGAGATAGTGAAATCCGGTACACTCAAGGAGAGTGCGTCCGCCGGGAGTGGAGTAGGCAAGTAGTCAAACCACTACATATCCTTGTGTTTGCGATTATGATTTGTGAACATTTTCTATTCATGCTTATGACTCTAATTGGTTGAAGTATGTGAATGCTTGAATGGTTGTATGCTAGCCATTTAATTGATCGCACACACACACACACGACATTTATCTCGCACATATACTAGTGGCTCAACTCCCCCCCCCCCCGTGTCGGTCGAAATTAGAGTAGGCAAGTCGTCAAACCACTATATATCATGGTATTTGCGATTGTGATTTGTGCTCTATTCATGCTTATGCGTCTAATTGGTTGAATTATATGAATGCTTGAAAATAGACTAGTGGCTCAACTTGTTGTATCATTTGTAGTCTGTAATTGGACTCACTTGGCTTAAAAGCCTAAGTGTTTATTGTTTTAACCCCCCCCCCCCCCAAAAAAAAAAAAAAAAAAAGAAGAGGACTTGGCCATAATTCTAAGCTCCGCCAAGCTTTCGCATGTCATGGTAGACAATCCACGCAATTTCGGATGTCGCATACGGATCAACACATAAAGAAGGTACTTCTACTTCCGTTCGAAGGTGAATGAGAGGTGGGGCAAGTAGTAGCGGTCAACCTGTGAAAGAGATTGAGGAGATCGGAGGATATGACAATCAAGCTGAAGATCCACATCCATTGTTGGATGTTAATGAAGTATTAGTACATACAAATGATGATGAAACAAAATAAGAAGTATATGTGGGAGAAGGAGATGACTCTGATGATGATGATGGTGGTGATTAAATGTCTTAATGGCAAATAGATCAATGTATGATATTTCCATTTTCTACAATCAATAATAAACAAATAGCTTCTTCATTTTGTTGTTACTTTACTTCTTACTTGTTAAATGTTAAGTGTTATTTGTTAACTATATTGTTGAATATTGTTGACTTGATGTTTAATTGATTTAATTTCACTCAAATGTATTTTAAATAAATAAAATTAAGTATCTATTAGCTTAGGAAAGTTCCCCCTAATTTCTTATATTTTTTACATTTTTTTTCTTATTTTCCCTATTTTTTTCGATTTTTTTTAATTTTTCAAAAAAAAAAAAAAAAAAGGGTCTCATATGCACAATTCGACAACATTCCTATGGCGCGCCCCACCCAAAGATTGCAACATTTTGTTAACTCATTGCTAGGGGAAGGGTCTTAACCGTGGACAATCTTCAAAAAAGGGGGATGATTTTACCCAACATTTTTTTTACTTTGTGGTGCTAATTCAGAATCAGTTAATCATCTATTTCTTCATTGCCCGTTCACTAGCAAGCTATGGAGTGGTTTCTTCTCAACTTTCAATGTCTCTTGGGTCATGCCGTGCTCTGTTGGCGATTTGGAGGAAAGAGAAATCTGGCAAAATTTTCAGTTACGTCCTTCTACTCCATGCTTCACAAAGTAAGGGTGGATTGTGCATTCAAGAACACAAAGTATGTGTGGTCCTATGGCATGCCCCACCCAAAGATTGCAGCATTTTGTTAGCCCGTTGGTAGGGAAAGCGTCTTGACCATGGACAATCTTCAAAAAAGGTGGATGATTTTACCCAATGTTTTTTTGCTTTGCAGTGCTTATTTAGAATCAGTTAATCATCTATTTCTTCATTGTCCGTTCACTAGCAAGCTATGGAGTGGTTTCTTCTCAACTTTCAATGTCTCTTGGGTCACGTCGTGCTTTGTTGGTGATTTGTTGATGGCTTGGCATGGTGTGAAGGTAGGAAAGGAGAAGAAAGCAATGTGGAGGTTATGTTTGCTGGCGGATATTTGGGCGATTTGGGAAGAGAGAAATGGGAGATGTTTTTGTAATGTTAACCACATGGGTAATAGGAAGGGCGGGGGATTTTGTTTTGGAATGGGAATTGTGTAAAGATGGGTAAAAAGGCCTTTTGTCCCTGTTTTTTGGAGGGGAGTTGCAGTTGCTGTTTTTTCTTTGTATTCTTTGTCGCCTTCATGGCGCTTTGTTAATAAAATTACAGTTACCTTTCAAAAAGAAAAATAGGGCAGTAAGATGCCACTAACAGGGTGTAGAACTTGAGAGATAAGTTCCAACCTATCTATCTTCGGCCTAGCCTGTTTCTCTTGAATATTCAAACTGTTTTGTCGACATCTGCTGCTGGTTTTAAGACCTTTCTGCATCACTCTTTCTTCATGAATGGTGTTGTAATCTTGCAAGAGTTTTCTCTGTTATATTGCACAGACCTAGGGCCATTGCCCTGATCATTTTTGACACAAGCACCATGTAACTCCTATCGTCCTTTCTAGTATTTCTCCAACTTAGGAGGAAACCAGAAATCACAAGATCCACAAGTTGCAGCTACAACAAAACATTTCTAAACAAATAGAGAAAGCATTCGAAATGAACCCAGAAGAATTGACAATTCAGTTTCATTACTTTTACTTTATATGCAAACAAATGGAAACTGACCTTGAAGCTGTACGAGTATCAGAGTGTTGCCTAACATAGCTTTCATCAGGAGAATGCCCTTTATCACTATTGGCATAAGAATAATTGGGCTCTAATTTCTGTGAATTTTTGTGTGAAGTCTTCTCTGGTAGAGAACTTGCTGCATTTTCTGTGACGTCAATCAAATGTTGAATCACTTGACATTGACCGACGTCCATATTAGCTTGAGACATTTGTAGTTCTACCTGGAGCTTCTCATTTTCTTTCTGGAGGGCTTCATCAAATGCCAAGTTTGGGTAAGAACAAGATAGAGTCTTTTTCAGCATCATTGCATCATTTTTTGAGGGATCGGGCTTTAAAATTGCATCTTGCACTTTTCTGTCCTCCTCATCCAAAGTGTACTCACGCTGATCCCTTTCAATATCTTGTAGTCGTTCCTGACAAGTTGATAAAAGAGACAAATCAGAATGAGAGTAACATGTTGCAGATTTATCACTGACCATAGTACAAAACATGGCTAGTCAACATGGGACTCAACAAGTCTACACAACCTGATAAGTCATCTGCACACCATGTCAAGTGAAACTAGTCCATCCAGGTTTTGGACAAAATCAAGCCTCATTTTCCTAATCAACCAAGAACTCGCTCAATTTTCATGGTCAGAACAATTCGAGCGAGTCTTGCTTATCTAGACATGATTTTAGACCTGATGTGTAAGGGCATCATGAGTACCACATTGAAAACTAAAGCAGAAGGGAATAAAACAAAAAGAACTAAAGCAGAAGGGAAGAAAACAAAAAGAAATTAAACTTTAAAACTTTAAACCCATAAGTCTTACTACATTTTGCTCTCTCTTACTCTCACTCCCTTTCTCCATCACCCTTTATGCATAAATGAAGAAGAAGAGAAAGGAACACCACTTGACTCTCCCAAACAAGAAGTAGGAGAAGAAGTAAAAGGACATCTACATTTTTATTTTTTATGCAATTATAAAATGAAAATTAGTTAAAAATATGTTCTTAATCTGCCCGGGCATCCAGCTTAGTACCAGTTGATCCATGACCAAGGCTAGGTACCAGTCTGGAATTCTGACTAGGAAGAAGACAACCAAACACTGAGGTGTAAAAACAATCCTCTGATTAAACATAACCTTCAAATTAAATTCAAGCAAACCACAATTATCCCCCTTGCTTTGGCACTGATGGCAGCAAAAATTGAATCAAAAGAAGCAATTGCATCAGAAAAAGCAGAGACCTGACACAGTGCTTTCTATTTTTAGTTATGTTGCTCCTTGTCAGCCATGGGCAGAGGATTATTGACAGCCTATGAACCAAATAAGTTGAAAACAAATTGTGACACACACACACACACAGATATATATATATATATATATATATATATATATATATATATATATATATATATATATATATATATATATATATATAAATCCAACATTAAACATTCACATCATCAACAAAGCCTTGTCCCAGCTATTTGGGATCACATTCATCATTAAATATTAACTCATTTAAATGGCCCAATCACAAGGGGTGATCCTCGAAATCCAATCACCCATGGTTTTCAAATACAGGCACCCTGGGGGTGTTAGATATTCACTTTTAATTATTATAATAATTTGAACACATTTATATTAATTTTTCAGCTTTTTATAGGTTTCAACAAAATTATATTAAATATAAAATACATGGGTATTGCCAAGCCATATCCAACAAAGGTTCAGTAATCAGTACCCATTCAAGGTTTAAATCACAGTGACATCATAAAAGCCCACTGGTGTTATCATTATGTTACAGTAAAAGTTGTTAAGAAGCAGAAAAACACGAAATTGGAAATTCGAAAAGACCACAAGAAAATAACTGCTGTTTTTACCCCCAAAAAAAAGGCTGTTACATACCATAACATAATGCCATTATATTTTCATCATGTATGGAGTACAGAAAACAGCTGGGATCTGTTACATATTGAGAAAATAATAGCCATTATTTTACAGGCCTTTTTCATCACATAACACTGCCGGCTGACTTTCCACATTATAATGGGTGTCGTGACATTTTTCTTAACCTTTCTGCCATGTCCTGCCAGTACCCCGATTCTGAAGGTCCAGGTATCATAGCCGATCACCATCATAACTCTGGACTAGTGCTGGTGTGTTCTGCTTGTTAGCAAAAGCCACGCAGTGGATCATCCATTCTCAATCCCAAAGAATTGAAACTGTATCCAATGTCAAATATTTGTTGCACACCATTCCATTTCCCTGTAATGTATACTTGTGTAGAACCAAGGATGAAATTCGGGTGCCATAACCATAGCATTATTATGTACAAAAGCACCACCGTCTGAAAAACATAACAGACTGCATGAGAATACACTACGCAGACCATGTGTGCTTTTAGTAAGACTTAATAGAGACCACAATTTTATAATAGAAAAAAATAGCATGATAGTTAGCGATAACTACTTTCTCAATCCATCGCAGACGACAAATGACAGACCTCCATTCCACCATGTTTATGTAATACATAATCATTTCCCAGAAGATTTACTTATTGGATAACATGTATCAGTTTGGTGTTTTGGTGCCCATGTCATGTTCATGTTCCAAATGAAATTACAAGGTCAGGTGTTCATGTAGGATAGAGCCACCAAGTAATCTAAGACACTCTTATTCTATGATGCTCAAACATAGGCAAACCAATATGGGGAGTGGAGATGTCACCGTGGATTGCGCAAAATCTAGGACACAGATCTAGGGCACAATACAGAGACAATATCCAATGACACAGATACCCTGAGAAAACAGTTACAAGGTCATAAATAATGAACTAAATACAATGTTGTGACCTACAAGTATCCAACAGCCTTACTAGGATCAATAACATACACATCATGTCCATGCTGGTAGGCTAAGAAGAAGCCTTGGGGTATCATACGGTTTCTGTCACTTTTCTGTTTTGGCAGGTAAGCAGAGCAGGCTGATACTCAAGCCAACATTTTGCACTTCTCGTTTGGCAGGTAAGCAGAGCAGACTGATACTCAAGTTTCAGACCACAATCAATGGGGGACTCACTTCAACCTGCAAATACCAACATTTCGCACTTCTCGTTTCCTGCATTTATTTCATGCTTCTTGCTGAATGCTATGCAGTATGCACCTGTTGTTAAACAAGACGTTTCCTGCAACCTTTTTTATGAATATTTCCCACAACCATTTCTCGCATCATATTTCTGAGTTTGGTAGCTATGTTCCAGACCCATGTCACTACCTTTTATCCCAACAGTGCTATAACTGCAAAGATTTGAGCCAGTACTAAATCAAGCTTTGTAGTGCAGCAATTAGCAATTAAGGATAAAAGTTGTTCCTTACTCTTGCTCTGGTGGTAGACTCTTAGGAGTTTCAACACCTGGTCAAGGGTTCGAGTACCCATAGGCGGTGAAATTCCACTACGGAGTGAGTGTGTGGGGGTATGTGTGCGTGTGTGTGTGTGTGTTTTTAAAGGATAAAAGTTGTTCCAGGTTCAATCCATCTTAACAAACATAAAAGCAAATGAGAGAATTGGTCTACAGGGCAACTCTTATTCATCAAGATGAATTCAAGTTGGGTCACTGCTACTCAGCACCATCATTTTTGATTGATATTGTGAATTACCGTCATAAACATGGGTGTATGGTCAGTAGATCAAGATACTAAACCATTTCTTTTTATTGATACTGCAACTCACCATTGTAAAAATGCCTGAATGATCAGTGGACAGCACGTGGTAGGAAACCATACTGATTAAGAAAATCCTACCTCTCCAGTCTCTGGCATTCAGGAGGGTGAAAGTAGAAAAAGAGTCGATTGCCCATGACTCCACATTTGAAACAGATCAAGTCCATTAACTGGATGGTTAGGATATCCCAGTCAATGAGATTTTAGTACCATGAGCCTTCCAGATGGATGGTCCAGATTCGAAGGAAAACACAGTGACCTACCCACATGGGTTCAGTCTCATCAACAAAAAACCTCCTCTTGGAACAAAAATAGACAAAAGAAAACATAGTGGCCTACCAAATTTCCAAAACAACGACAGCAACAATAATAATAGACTAAAGATATATTTGACAAATTTTAATAGAAATAATCATACCCTAGACCTAACACAAAGGGGTCAAAATTCCCTGATAACGACCAATCACACCCAAGCGAAATCACCCAACAACTGGCTAGTTTTGTAGCTTTGGCCACACAGATGGATAGTCCAGATTCAAGACCGTAGAGCCAAATGCATAGAGCTGAATCTCAATGAAACAACATAGGCCCATCCAAATCAACCCAAAGCCTCCTCTTGGAATTAAAACGACAGCAACAAGACAAGCTCACCTAACAGATCTCTAATCAGCAGCAACAACAACAAAAAAGAAGAAAAATGAAGATTAATAATGGGAAGAGGATTGAAAATCTGCTTCATGTTCATGACAAGCCATGGCTGCTCATCACACAGACCACACTATGAACATATCTAGGGCCCAAAATCAGGCTGGTCCACTAATCACACAGATCAGAAATAAACGGCTAAAAATTAAACTAGCCAGCAACTAGTTCGACTTTACATGCATAGTCAACCGGATCATTGGATCTGCCTGGTTACTGGGCCAGGGAATGCCCCCAGTATCACCTGTCTGATAAGCAGGGTGGATCTCATAGACATGTACCACGGTAGCATGTGGACTGAAATGAGGATTCTCAATCCTATTGACGAATTGGAGCAAAAATGTCTCATACATATTAGGAACAAAATTTATTAGAAAAGAGCCTATTTATAAGATATTAAGGTGACAAAACTAAATTTTTTTAAATAGCAGCCCATTATCAAGATGCGGAAGTTCCCTCAAACGCCCTGTATACAGATCAAAATGATAGTAGAAAAAGCTTACCAAACAATACAAAATAGAGAGAGAGAGAGAGAGAGAGATTAAAATTACCTTGACCCTGGCATTATCGACGAGAGTGATGAGCGGCACAATCCTTAGGTACCGATCGATCTCACCCTGGGCCTTGCGGAACTGGTACACAATGTTCCACCCCATCGCCAGCAGATAAAGATAGCTCCTATCCTGGCAACTGTTCACCAGGATGTAGGACCGCCGCAGTGCATCCTCAAGCTGCTCCAGCGGCTCCCGCGTCTCCGGATACTTCTTCAGCTCCGAGATCTTGAGCTGCTCCAGCAAGTTCCCTATCAGCTTCAGATGCTGTGCGAACTGCCTGCAGTTCTTCTTGTGCAAGCGGGCCGTGCTCGCTGCCTTCACGATCATCCCAATCAAACGGACTGCATCAAGTCCTGTGAGCTGTGCGATGTTCGCAATCTCCCCTAGCTGGTCCCAAGATGCCGCCATCTCTCTCTCTCTCTCTCTCTCTCTCTCTCTCTCTCTCTCTCTCTCTCTCTCTCTCTCTCTCTCAACGAAGACCTCAATTTCCAAAACCAGATTTTTTGCCGATATCTCCCGCGGAACAAGTGGAAGCCACCATGCAAATTAAAAACGCCATTTACAGAGAGATCGAGCGTCCATTTGCGGTGATCTCCAAATCGCAGCAAGATCCAGAGCTCTCATTCTCAGATCTTTTACAGAATCAAATTTTTTCGCCGGATAAAATCATTTCAGCATTCTCATCTCCGGTTGCTGAAAAGCTCTAGAAACTTCCGTATCTCTTCCTGGCATTTGCGTTTATAAGGAAAAGAAACAGCTGAAAACAAAACGATTGGCCGGAAAAGGGACGGAGAATCCGCTGATAGGAGGGAAAAGGGAGTGAATTTGATTTCTCTGTTTCTGGTTTTCTTTTTTCCTTTTTTATTTCATGTGAGGTTCTTATTTTCTGTGGAGAAGCAGCATTTCCATTATCTCTTATAAGAGAGAGATAGTCGGTACAAAAGAGAGGTTTGGCTTTGATTTCTGAGAATTTCAGGCATTGCTTTGCGTGAAAAGCTGGGTGTGGATTTCTGGAAGCAGATTTTGGTCCTGGAGTGAGTGAGAGAGTTTTGGAGGTTTTTGAGGTCTCTCTCTCTCTCTCTCTCTCTCTCTCTCTTCCCTCACAATCGGTGTCCGCTGTTTTGTTGTTGGCGTTGTTGCAGCGCTCTCGCTGTCTCTCTCTCTCTCTTGGCTGTACCAGTAGAAGACAGGAACCAAGGAAACGGCCCTTGACTTTGGAGGATATTACACAAGATGCCCTTACACCCTTTTGTTTTGGGGGAACACGTATATCTAGCCCACATGCCGAGAGTTCCAATGATCAGGACCGTCCATTTTTTGGATTTCAGAATATAAGATATAACCTAAGAAAATTTTGCTGAACGGTTGATTCTAACCTTCACCATGTTTGGGTTATTAGACATGTATTCAGCTCAGAGAATCAAAAGGTTATGACCATCAACAAAGCGTAATCACTGGGTAATAACTTATCTACATCAGTAAAGATAACTAGGACGGCTTAAATTACCCGACCGTCTAGGCATGTGAGCCCCGCTAGGTGGGAATAGACGCTTGTTCTGAGTCGCGGCTCGAGCTGGAGGGGACTACAAGACTCGCCTAACTCGACTGGCCTGACTCATTCGGATGACTCGACCGATCTAAATGGATAAGTCGGTCCAACCGAGTAGGTTTCTCTCAATCCAAACTCAAACCGAGTCAAGTTTGAGTTACCCGGTAACTCGACCCAACTCCACCCAAAACTCAATCCGATCATACTCGACTCGATCCAAAACCGACTCGACTCGATTTCAGGTATATATATATAATAAAAAATCCCGACCTGATCCCAAACTCTCTCTTCCTCCCTCATCCTCTTCTTCCAATCCCGACAACCACCCTCCTCTCTCTCTCTCTCTCTCTCTCTCTCTCTCTCTCTCTCTCTCTCTCTCTCTCTCTCTCTCTCTCTCTCTGAATTGGTGCCAACTCGATTCAACTCGGTACCTTTTCCCAGGTCAGACTCTATCCAGATTAATCCAGGCCAGACCCGAATTCGGATCGGTTTAGGCATGCTAGACTTGGTACCGAGTCGAGTCAAGTTCGGGTCAAGCCTATTTCAAAACCGGATCGAGTCGGGTCAACCCTAACTGGGTCCAACTTAACTCGATGCCCAGCTCTAGTCGTGGCAGAGGGAAAGGTCGCGAGTAAAATGACCATGGATAGATATTTTGCATGGACTTTGCCAGCAAGATTGGCATGGACGTTTCCACCCCCATTGCTTACGACGCGGTTTGGCGGGTGACCCCAACTGTTAAGAATTTCTCAAGAACTACTCTAGTTTCACTCCCTCTATAGGACTCTCTTCAACATATCTCTTACTATTTTTTCCTTTTGTAATAAGTGTGTCATATATCATTACTTCTTGTTGTGGTTTGATTCATAGTTTCTATCACGTGATAAATGCGGGCGTGCCAAAATTAAATATGCGGCTCAATTCAAACTGAACAACTATGACCTCAAGCGTCAAGATAGGCAGATGCTGAGATCGAATAAGATCGGTCACCTATTCAGCCACTCACACAGTATGTTAAACCGATTATATGGTAGTCAATGGGTAAGTTTCAAGTCTATTCTGACTTCATTTTCTTCAATTCTATTATTTGAGATCACATGTCCAAGGACAAATTCCTTTTAAACCATGAAGTGACACTTTTTCCAATTCAAAACAAGATTCTTCTCTTCACACCTTGTCAAAACCAAATTCCAGTGCTTGAGGCACTCATCAAATGTACTACCCCAAATAGAGAAATCATCGATGAACACTTCCAGAAAATGCTCAACCATATCTTAAAAAATACTAAGCAAGCATATCTGGAATGTTATAGGAGCATTACATAGCCTAAATGGCATCCTTGGGTAGGTGAAGGTGCCAAATGATATGGTCTTCTCCTGATCTTTGGGGTTATCTCAATTTGATTATAGCCCGAGTACCTGTCTAGCAAGCAATAGTAAGAGTAACCTGCCAATCTTTCCAAAATTTGATCAACAAAAGATAAGAAAAAGTAGTATTTCCTTGCGACCGTGTTCAACTTTCTGTAGTCAATGCACATCCTCCAACCAGTGGTATCTCTAGTTGGTACGAGTTCATTATTACCATTGGCGACAATGGTAATTCCGAACTTCTTGAGCACCACCTGAGTTGGACTCACCCACTGACTATCGGATATAGAGTAGATGAACTCACATCCAATAGTTTCAACACCTTCATTTTATTCACATCCTTCATATTTGCATTTAATCGACATTATGGTTGCCTCAATGTTTTGGTATTCTTCTCTAGGTGTATTTGGTAAGTGTAAATCAGGAGGTTAATTCCTGTAAGATCCGTAATAATCCATCCTATGGCACTCTTATAGTTCTTAAGAGTAGCAATCAACTTGTTATCTTGCTCATCATCTAAGTGGGAAGAAATCATCATTGGATTTGTGTCTCCTTGACCTAAATAAACATATTTTAGCTCACATGGCAGTGGTTTTAGGTCAAGCTTTAATGCCTTTATGCTAGACAGTTGAGGCTTTAAGTCCGTGAGGGGTATTTTTTCAAAGCATGACCTCCATCGTTTAGTTTCAAGTAGCTGCTCGGAATCTAACAAAGCACTCACTATATCCAATATCATGTGATTGTTAGAATCCATAAAGTGAGCAAGATAGGCTTCTAAGGGGTTGGAGATTGTAGTCAATATAAGCTCCTCCACGAGTTTTCCAATCATATTTACGTCATGGATCTCATATACAATCCCTAGCTGTTTGCAAAGATTAAACATATTCACCTCCAATCTCATGTTCCCAAAGGACAACTTCATCACTCTATTTTGGAAATTAATTATTACATTTGGAGTGGCCATGAATAGGCATCCTAGGATGACCAGAATTTGAGTGCTAGCATTTATAATTGATTATGTATCAGAGACGATAAAATCTACTGGGTAGTAAAACTTATTAATTATTACATTTGGAGTGGCCATGAATGAGCGTCCAAGGATTACTAGAATTTGAGTGCTAGCATTTATAATTGATTGTATATCAAGGAAGATAAAATCTACTGAGTGGTAGAACTCATCAACTTAGACTAACACATCCTCAACTACCCTGCTAATGCATTCAACATAGAGTCCTTTAATGACTTTGATTTTTTGAAACTCTCTAGAGAAGGAAAGTCTATAAATACCCCAGTTAGGACAGAAATCAAGATTTACAGCAAGAAAGAAAGAAAAATATAAAAGAGAACACGATCGAGTCGACACACCAATACACTAAGTTGAGTCAAGTTTGATCAAGTTCGGGATGTGAATTGGTAGAGAGAAAGAAAAAGGAAAGAGAAGTAAAGAAAATGAAAAGAAGAAAAGAAGAAGAAGAAGAAGCAAGAAGAAAGAAATTGAGTCAACTCATTGAGTCACTACCGAGTCATGGCTTAGTTAGGGTCCAGTTTGGTCCATCAGTGTATAGAGCCTTGGAGAAAGAATCAACATGTTGGATTCCAGCCAATTCACCCAATTACGCCTTGAGATGTAAATGAGTTGCAACTAAGTCGTGACTAAGTCATATAGAGTTAGGCTGAGTCGAGCCCAATTTGGATTTAATTCAAGGTCATCTACAAGTGAGTGATCCTCCACTTGTTCGGATTTGCTTCTTCAATTCAATTCAATCTCCATTTTTCTTTGCTTCTTTGGTTTATCCCTTTGTTTCCAGTTCAGTTTTAAATATATACTTTAAGATCTTATGTAAGGGATCATCCATAAACTTGTATCCATATCATTACTTGTAATTTAAAAAATGGTTTGGGTCTAGCCCTCTTTAGTTTGAATTCAAATCCTTTTGGCATCAGGTCTAACCCTCTTGCTTCGAGGCTATCTATCTTCACTTTAAAATTGTGTGGATTGTCTACCACATCATGCAAAAGCTTGGCTTAGCTATAGAATAAATGGTTGTCATAGAGGAGGTGATTAGGACTACTTAAAATTTTACTAATTAAACCAATTGCCTACTTAAACAAATTACCAATTGAAACTAAGCAAATAACACTAAGGCTTATGGGCCAATAGTGGGTCTAATCACATTGCCTACATAAGATATACCAGTGAAGCAACTAGTCTATATTTGGTAGTGAGCTAGTGTATGCATTGCAAGCTAAGTGTCTATCATACAATTCAATTCAAGCATCCATATGATTTAACTAATTAAACACATAAACATGAATAAGAATATATGCAATTCAATCAATCATAAACACAAGCACATATAGTGGTTCAGTTTCCCTATGTCACTCCCATCGGACACACTCTCGAGTGTACCGATATTCACTATTAAAGGTTTTATATAAGGTTCACCTCTAACCTATACAAGCGTACACTCTTGTCGAAGGCCTTTACAAGGACTTACCACGTATTTACCCATGTCGGTGGCCTACGCAACAACTTACCAGATATGCACCCATGTCGATGGCCTACTCAAGGACTTAGCCACGTACACACCTATGTCAGTGGCCTCATGTAGTGGCGATACGGTCTTACACAAGAACCTACGCAAGTTTGGTTTACAAACTCTATACTCAATCTTACACGAGGAAGGAGTCTGTATACTCTTACAATTGACAATTTGTCAGATTGAGCCCATTTTGTAGTGCTTTTTTAGGTCTCTTAATCGATGTTCTCCCATGCTTCAATCAACTCCCATTGTGCTCCTCCGATCGTTGATGTTGATACTTTCAAATGCTTCAATTTCAAGATCAAACACATTGCATATGATGTACCAATAAGGTGACCAATGCAAGGGAGATTGGGCGAATCTCTTATAACACATGTGAATATTGTAATTCCTATGAGATTTACTTAGATGGGTTTTCTAAAGAGGTTAGACATGGATTTGACTATAGGCACAAGGATTTAATTGTGTCATATTGATTCCTCCGCCACACATAAAAAATTATCAGAAAGACCAAGGCATAGATTACTTTGAAGAAATATATCATGCCCCCTCTCCAGGCCAACTTTACATAAAGCTTTCTTCAGAAGATAATATTTATGAAATGAAGCCTGCTGATACCCTTGAAGGATGGATAGCATTTGGTCCCCCTTTAATGAATTTGAAGGATGCATTTGAATTTTCAAATCTTCCAGAAGAAAATGATGATTCTTTGCAATTTCATAAGAAAATTGGCAAAGAACAACCTTATTTGGATGGAGGTCTACGATATGTTGTATGAGTGAAAAAATACATAGCCTCTATTTACACTAAAATCTATCCAAATCCCAAGAACCAAAGCTTTATATAAAGGAATAGAGTTCGAATGTGAAAAGGAGAGCTAGCGATGTCCTAGAGGGGAGTGAATAGGACAATGCCAAATAATCGAAATAAATACGAAATATGTAAAGAATACAAAAATCTCAATTACCTGAGTATTGAAACCTTAATTCTAAATGATTCGTAAGACAACCTTCACCTAAAATATTAGATAGGACAACTTTATTTCATGAATATCTTTAAAATCGATCTTTCAAACTAGCAAGAGAAGATAAAAAAAATTACAACATTCACTACAAGAATGAAATAGTAAATAACATCCACTACCAAAAGATTAAAGCATTCACCACAAGGCATAAAGAGTTGGTTCGATGCTTAAAACAACCACACCTACTCCACTCCCAAAATTAACACCCTTGTAATTTTGGCTTTCACTATAATAAAGTTTTCACAGGTTCACCTTAATAACCTGATACAATTCCTTGTGATTTTCACAAGCTATCACGAATAAAAACCCCACTGAGATTTTCACTGGCTATCTCAGATAAACCTAAAATGAAATACATTAAATGCACTTATCTTCAAATAGAGATTCGAAGATGTGATAGAAGCTTGTAGCAAAAAAACTTCTTTCTTGAACGTAGATGGTGCATGGTTCAATCAGACAAAAAGAGTCTAAGGTTCTATAGATTTTATAAATGGAAAACTCAAATGCTACTTGATTCAATTCTCTCAGATCTCAAAGAAGAGTATAGATTACTCTTTTAGAATAAGATTAAAAAGATCTTGAGATAAGGGAATTGAATAAGCTAAAAATTAAAATTATAAATACCACACAGATAGCTTGCCGAGGACTTGAGCTTCTCTCTCTCTTGTAGAAGGATTATAATAATTTTTTGTTATTATTTAGAATGAGGGAAAACCTCTATTTATAGCCAAAGATGTTGAAAATTCGGCTAGCCTAAGACTGGCTTCGACTGGCCGGATTCCACCAGATTTGTTCCAACGGCTATCGAATCGCACGAGATAAGATCTATCCAAAATTCAACTGGCCCAAGGTCAAATTCGGCTAGTCGAACATCACAATTCAATTGGTCGAATTTGCCAATCGGATGGCCGAATTCCCGTAAAAATCAAAGATTTACATCGTTGGAATTTGACCCGAACTTTCTCAAGCTAACCGAATTTCAAGCTTAGGCTAGTCAAACCAAAACTTAGGCTAGCCGAATATTGAACATAATTTGTTATTTTGCTTGGGCTTTAAGTTAGGCTGGCCAAACTGGAAGTTAGATTGGGCGAATTCCAGAGTAAAAACACTTATTAAAACCCAAGTTAATGAATTTTTGAAAGTACATAAACCTAAGGTCTTTCTAAGGTTATACCACCTGTGTTTTAACAAATATATGAGACACCTTGTCTTGAACATTAACTTGATCTTGTCTTGAATTCGGGCATCAATTTCTTGAGAAGATGTGTCAATCTTGAGTTGATTATAAGCCTATCTTAAGTTGATCATAAGCTGATCTTGAGTTGATTTTCAGGCAAGTAGAGTAGTTGTGATTCCATACTTGTGATCTGACCTTGAAGTACTTTTATCTTACGAAATTTGACAATTTATATGCTTAACATAACAACACTTACAGAATAGTAAAGAAAATGGGCAGAAAATGGGTCTCTTAATCGATCGAACTCCCCTTCAATGGGATCAAAGACCGATTCAATGGCATTTTGAAATTTCAGAAAATATATATTTTGTTGTTAGACATTTTTGGGCACCATCGATGGATCAAGCCTGATCGATTAAGGATCGCTCGATGGGATCAAGAACCCTTCAAAAGCTGTTGTTTTTAGACAGTTACATTTACAGTAGTTATGCACCTCTTATAGCCTAACTTATCATGTTCCAATTGGGTTTTTAAGGCTAAGGGATGATCACTCAGGGTTTACTTATTAAGTTTAGGATCATCTAGAGATATGAGTTGTTTTGTGTCTATGGTTAGAGTCACTAAGGCACCTCATATACTTGTTCTTTGCTCCTTAATGCTCCAAGTCTTCATGTGTCTTTGGTCTTCAGCTTCCAAGGGCTCAACCGACTCCCTGATATACAGATGTACGTGATTGAAAATTAAGATGCACAAATCAAAGCATTAAAAATCTCCCACTTTATTAATTACATAATAAAAACTTAACCTAGACAATGTTATGGTCCATACTATTAACATACCAAAAAAACTATAAATATTGTATGTTAAATATAAATGATTTACAACTCCATACAAACAAGACATGTAAACTTGCATTGCTCCCCCATAATTGCTCCTCTATCTTCATTAATCCTTAAAATAAATAAAATCAGTAAAACAGAATTCACTTGCTTTGGTAGGACTTGATATTTCTCTCATTTTTTGTCAGTATTTAACAAAGAGTTAATTTTATAAATATACCAATAAAAACATAATATGGAATAACTCTATAAGTCATACATGTTACTATAAGCTCATACTAAAATGGGAATAGGGTGCATATAAACATTAAATATATGGAGCATTATAGTCATTCAAGAGATATATCAATTGAAAATAGGAATGACCAATAATAGTCTAGTAATAAACATATAATACTTAAAATTAAGAAACTTTAAAGATAAACTATGAAAAATAAGGCTGAATCTTCGAACATACCAATTAAGCACAAGATGAGGCTAGAATCCTCAGATTTTCTTACAATGCCCATTCATGAGGCTTAAATCCTCAGATTTAACTATAGAACATACATACGAGGTTAAAATCATTATATTTAACTATAAGCTCAAAATGAGGCTATAATCCTTTAATTTATCCCTAAGCTTAAGATGAGGTTGAAATCCTCATATTTAATAATTAGCTCAAAAAACGAGGCTTAATCTTCTAATTTACCATTTAATCACTCATATCTCCTCATAACTAGACATCATTCCAAAGTCCATTTGGATCTCACTCTGGGCAGTTAAGCTTTTTAGGAGGAACCCACTTTGATACCAATTGAAATTGTATGGACCATTTACTAGGACACACGGAAGCTTGGTGGAGCTATAGAATGAATGATTATGTCTTAGAGGGGAGTGATTAGGACCACTTATAATTTTACCAATTAAACCAATATCCTACTTAAAACAACTTACCAATTGAAACTAAGTAAAGCAAATAATACTAAGGCTTTCAAGCCAATAATGAGCCCAATCACATAGACTACACAAGATATGCTAATGAAGTAACTAGTCTACATTTGATAGTGAGCTTGTGTGTATTGCAAGTCAAGTGAATAACATATAATTCAATTTAAGCATCCATATAATTTAACTAATCAAACACATAAGCATTAATAAGAATATTCAAAATTCAATCAATCATAAATACAAGCATATATAGTGATCTGGTTTCCTCACTCTACTCTAGGAGGATGCACTCTCCTTGAGTGTACTAGTATTCACTATTTGAGGTTTTAAATCAAGTTCACCTCTTACCTATACAAGTGCACACTCCTGTTGTAGATCTACATAAGAACTTTCCACATACTCACCCGTGTTGGTGGCCTACGCAAGGAATTACCATGTACACACTCGTGTAAGTGGCCTACATAAATAATACTCACTCACGTCAGTGGCGATATGGTCCTACACAAGAACCTACGTGAGTTTGGGTTACAAACTCTAAACTCAATTCTACATAATAAAGGAGTGTGTGGACTCTTATAATTGATAACTTGTCGAATTGAGCTCCTTTTATAGTATCTTCTAGGTTGCTTAATCAATTCTCTCCCATGCTTCAATCAGCTCTCCTGGCACTCTCCCGATCATTGATACCGATGTTTTCCAATGCTTTGGCCCCAAGATCAAACACATTTCATATGATGTGCCAATGAGGTTACCAAAGCAAGGGAGGTTGGGTGAATCTCCTACACATATGTGAATGTTGTAATTCCTAAGAGATTCATCTAAATGGGTCTTCTAGAGATGTTAGATAAAGATTTGACTATAGGCATAGTGTCTAATCTCTAGAGTAGTGAGAGTTCATCCACATCTTCAAACATGAGTATGAAATACTCATTAGAGTGAAGAATCACAAGAAGATTGATATGAAATTCTTTGGATGTAGGTGTAGGATATGTGGTATGAGTGGTAAAACACCTATCCTCTATTTACAAAAAAAAAAAAAAAAAAAAAACCCATCTAAATGCCTATGAACTGAAAGCCATATGTGAAGGAATTGAGTTCCAATGGTAAAAAAAATATGCAAAAAATGGCTCTCTCAATCGATCGAGCGATGCCTTTAATTGATCGAACTCCCCTTTGATGGGATAAAAGACTGGTTCGATGGCATCAAGAAATTCTAAAAAATAGTAATTTGTTACCGGACATTTTTATGCACCTTCGATTGACCAAGGATCGCTTGATGGGATCGAGAACCCATCGAAAGCTTATGTTTTTAGGTAGTTACATTTACAACAACTATGTTAGTGCATTGATTTATGCCCCTTATTTGTCAATTACGTGAGTCCTTGTGTCATGTAGTCGATTTAGCCCTTGAAAACTGAAGACTAAAGACACAAGTGAAGGTGGAGCATCAAGGAGCAAAGAATAGAAATATGAGGTCCCTTGACCCAAAACAACCTAAACTTATAGATGATTTTAAACTTAATAGGTAAATCTGTTATTGATCATCCCTTAAGCCACAGGATTCTAAATTAACTATCCTTAGATTGGCTTTAAAGGTCCCATGTTGGTGGAAAAACTGCTCAATTTCAGTAACCTTTGGTCCCACAAAACCTACCTAAACTTATAAATGATCTTAAACCTAATGTGTTTTTTTGTGCCCCAACAGATGCCCCCTCGATCCTTCTTTGATTGTTTTATGAAATTAAATGGAGTATCGATCTTCTTCTGCACAAAAATTCTTTCACATCAGAGAAGGATCGCTTAAACAGAGATCTTCAACAGTTGAGTTTGAAAGGAAGATTGAATGATCGTGCTCGAATGAAAGATTAAATGATTGTGCTCGAACGAAACATTGAATGATTGCGCGTGAACGAAAAACTAAATGATTGCGCTTGAACGGAAGACTGAATGATCATGCTCGAACGGAAGATTGAATGCCTCTAGTCAAAAGTACTAAATGAATATTTCGATCAGCTTTGGTAACTCTTTCTTTAAACTCCGTGGCTAGGGAATTGTTCTTTAATGTTGTACCTACTACAATAATCTCTTCGATTGTCTCCTTAATTCATAGCCTTCTCAATCCAGGATTTCGAATGGTAATCTTTCTTGCCAAATTAATAGGAATTAGTATCTCAATATATCATAATTTTTCAATTTAGTTTCATGAAGTATTAATAATTTTGAAATATATTGAAAGCTTTTAAAATGATTTTAATATTTGCAATATGATAATGATATAGTCATTCCATCTTTGTGCTTGCTAGCATGCTTCACTGCATTTATTGCATTCTTTGCTCATTATATCGTGCTTTTAGAAATGTCATTTCCGGCTCTAGAGGTTCAACCACTGAGTCTTTTCTAGTTTATGCTCCTTGACATTTCTTCATAGGCTGGCTAGGAGTGTATTTTCCTTGGACCTTTGCTGATTCAGAAAAATAGAGAAGACTTCTTTCAATTTCCATTTACTAGCTTTTCAAAGGTCATAGAAGTGAATGATGATGGTTCTATCTCTTTTGGCAAACATTCATTTCTTGTCTCTATCAGGTCCAGTACTAGGAGACTTACGATATCATTTCTATAACAATGAGAAGTTATGGCATCGGACCACACAACTGGGTCTTGATATGGAAGTAACTTTTGAACGTTCATACTGGATCACACTTCATAATTCCCGGCTATAATTGTCCAGTTCATGCTTCTTATAGTTGGATGTGTGGTGGGCTCATCAATATTACTTAGTGTGCGATTATTGCCCAGATGATTATGCCATATCGATTCCTCCGCCATGCATAAGAAATTATCAGAAAGAGCAAGGCATAGATTGCTTTGAAGAAATAGATCATGCCCCCTCTCCAGGCCAACTTTGCATAAAGATTTCTTTAGAAGATAATATTTATGAAATGAATCCTGCTGATACCCTTGAAGGATAGATCATGCCCCCTCGCCTTTCTTTATTACTATCTCTCCTTGTTTTATCACTTTCTGTAACATATCTTTCAGTGTAAAGCAGACTTCTGTGGAATATCCTAGGAAATGATGATAACGACAATAATTCTTTTATTTTGTCATCTCAACTTCCTCTAGATATTTATGTAAGTGTTATGGTTTCTAGCTCCTATGATTGTCAAATTTGGTAGTGTCAAAACCTCTTGGAATCTATGTCTTGTGTAGTGCGTCTACATATTCAAGACTGTGCATCTCATGTACAAGAACAAAGGTCTTTACCTCAAGAACTTCAAATGCAAGATTACATGTTCATGTTCAAGTACAACACCAAGTGTTAATTCAATCTTTCAAACTTCAATAGTTCAAGTTTTCAAATCTTCGTCAAAGTCAAGATAAAGTTTTTTACTTTGAACCTTAAGCTCAAGCTTCCATGTTAGTCAAATTCAAGCTTCAAAAGTCTTAAGTTCAAGCTTCATCATATGTCAAGATCTCAAGCTTCGTAAACTTAAAGAACAACTATCAACTGAAGCAAAAGAAGATTAAAGCAAAAGAAGATTCAATGTTCATATATTGCTTACAAGGTATGAATGACCCTAGATTGACCATAGGATAGGTCATTTTGAATATATAATTTAATTGGGTACTTTATAAGTGCATAGACTGTTTTTTGACTAGTCTTAGATTATGTTCGACTAGTCCTAGTACTGGCTCGACCAGTCCAAGAAATCCTCGACCAGTCCTAAGTTTGTTACTTATTTTCAGGATTTTTTATAATTGACTCGACCAGTCCTGGAGACTGCTTGACCAGTCCTGCAGGCTCGACTCAAAGTCTAGCAACTAAAAATGGTCCTATACGACCAGTCATGGACAAGACTCGACCGGTCGAGTAGGCCCTTCGACCAATTGTGGAACGGTATTATCTTATCGCGCCCAAATTTTCAAAAGTTTGTTGGTCATTTGACTAGTCCAGCCGACGTCTGGACCAGTCGAAGGTGTGATTTCTACACTTATAAATATAGCATGAATTTCAGAGTTTGATATTAAATTCAAGTAAGACCAACACACCATTCTGAGAGATAAGTAAGACCAACACACCATTCTGATATTCTTAAGCTATTTAGTGCTCATTTTATATTCTCTTTAATTACCTTTCTGCATTTAATTTTGTATTTGCATTCTAATTTTATTTGAAAGAGGGATTGAAGTTTTTCCATTTCTTGGAATCAAAATCAAATCAAGCTAGCCCAAGGTGATTTAACTTAAAATCTATTTAGAACATAGAACCATTTCATAAGAGAGTGTGAACATTGAACATCTACGTTGAACTTCTACTCTGAATTGGTCCTACTGAGCTACACTAAAAGGAGAATATCCAGATAAGTATTTTACAGTTTTTGTAAATTCATTCTTTTGGTTTCTTTGAGATTGTGCCAAAAAAATCTTTTTCTTTTAGTTTGTCTGAGGTTATCCAGAAAACTCAGAGTGTGGGGTTTTTGAATTGTGTAAGCCCACTTGAAAGATACAATTGTGAGTGAAATGGCAGTAAAGACCGCACTAGTTGAAGAAGGAATATGCCAATATGTCCTAGAGGGGGGTGAATAGGACTTTTTAAAGTTTTGATGATTTACTTAAAAATCCTACTCCACTAATCCTGTGATCATGCAGTTATCAGGATTACTTAAATGTAACTCTACTAGCTTCCAAGCCTGGTAGAGGATCCAATCATAAACTATTTTAGAGATAAGCAGTATGCAAGCTAGCTTATAATGGATATGACTATGTAAGTGTGTGTGGTGTGATCAAATGTTCAGATATGGAAGTATTAAAGCAAATCACACAATCATAAGAATAACAATCTTAAACACAGTCATTTTTATAGTGGTTTGACGATGAGTCTACTCCACTCCCGGTAACCGCACTCAGCCCTTGAGTGTACCAGATTTTACTAAGGAGATTTCACAATGGTTCACCTCTAACCTAAGGTTTTAAATCAGGTTGACCTTCAACCTTTACAACCTACACTGAGGCTAACTGTTTATGCTCTCACGAGCAAGGGTCAACACAAAGTACCCACTTTTAGGCATACTGGCCAAGGATTTCCATAAGACCCTACTGGAGGTTTCTACACGGTTGACCTCAAACCCTAAGGTTTTACCAGGTTCACTTAAAACCCAGAGTTTTACTGGTTCACTCCTAACCAGATGTTTATGCTCTTCACAGAGTAAGGGTCCACACAACACACCCACCACGTACACTCCCATCGGAGGCCTCCTTGTGGACTTCAAAGGGTGAGAACCACTTAAGACCCAATCCTATAAAGGAATGATCACAAGTGTCCTGTTAGACACTAGATACTTATAAATAAGCTGATGAGTCCCGTTTAGCACAATGCCGAAGATCTCCTCCTCCTTGTTGATGAAGAGTCTTCTGCTTCCTTGATCCGCAACACAAAATGATGTACCAATACTCGACTTTGGGTTAGGTCAAGGTGAAGATGGAATCCTACTCTCAAAATATTTTCTTATCAGGAAAATAGAGCAATTCCAATCTTATGCATTCAAGGCATCCCAGCTTAATGATTTGCCATTAAGGTAGTAGCTGAAGGATCCTTGAATGAGGAAGTTCATTCCCTAATCCACTCTATTGGATGTCAATGATGAGGGTAGATTGGAGGATGAACTCCCTTGAGAGAAAGGGCTTTGGATATAAGATATAAGTTAAAACACTCAAAAGCTCTCTCTTCTTTCTCTCACAGCAACAAAAGACAAGTCCTCTATATATAGGCAAAAAGTTCCAACGGATATAAAACAGTCACATTTATGACAGAGTTCGATATCATCGAGCGTATACTCTCGATAGCATCGATGGTCTGCTCGATGACTCAAACTCAATGTCATACGCTTTTGAAACTTTTTACCAATTGGTCGATGAATCGAAACAATTGTCGATGTCATTGGATTTCGAACTCCGATTCCATCGATGAAAGGTTCGAACCATTGACACTTGAAAAATGAGAGAGACTTGACTTTGAAATATTTTAGGTTTCATAAATGATTGGGGAACCGTCGAGATCATCAGAATTAACCTGAAATATCTGCTGTAAGAAATGCACGCCCACGATCGATATCATCGATGGTCTTCTGATGTTATCGATATTTAATTTCAGATCATATAGGAAGAGCATTGATATATCGAAGGAATTTGGGATTTTCATTAAAAAACAGGGGAACTGAAAATCTGCCTGTCGATCTTCTCGAGCCATTTTCGATGGACTCGAGATATGAATATCGATGATATCGATAGGTGTATCGATACATCGATAATTCATCCAGATATGCTGTGAAGTTGCTGGACATTTTTAGTTTTTATATCGATGATATCGATAGATGTGTCGATACATCGATAAATCTGTCTAGGTGAATATTTAGTTGCTGGACACTTTTGGTCCTCACATCGATAATATCGTTAAGGTATCGAGGACATTGACAGAGTAGGTCGATCATATCAAGGGTGTTCCAATAAGATCGACAAGGCGAGAAAAACTTAGAGATTTTTCTATTTTAAAAAAAGTTTTCTTACCTTAAAACCCTATGATTTCTAACTTGTTTTTAAGGGTTTTATTCACCTAGTGTTTTGGGTTATGGGATGTGAGGCTTTAGGTTTACCTGTGGCGAGCTTGCACACATCCGGTTGAAGCAAACGCTTGAGTTGATCTTTCTATCAGGCTCTGTAGACACTTTGACTCAACACTCACATAACTTGACAAACTAGGGCACTTTCAATCTCCCCCTTTGTCAATTACGTGACAAAATCCCCAAAACATCTTAGAATTCTCTGGACAAACACACCCTAAATTGTGTGTACATACTTTACATAATTTTACAATTTCTACACATTTACATAACCAGTAGCTGCTCCCCCTGACTCGTAAACTTCAACTCCCCCTTGCTTGTTACAGCTGCTCCCCCTAACACTTGCAACAACATCTAACAGATACACAATTTTCATTCGGGGTGTTTGTAAATGTTCTCCCCCTTTTTGTCAGTCATTGACAAAGATATCTCAGGTGATATTGACTGAAGCTTGAAATACTTGGGAGAACCAATCAGGTAGAAGCAGAACATTGATGTATAATAGTTAACTCAATTCAAGTAAACATCAATTTTAGAGATGCATGTTTAGATAAGATAGAGCAGTTGTATAACAGTTAAAATATTCATCAAAAGGCATCTCATACATTCCAACTCAGAAAACTAGATAAACCAGGGGAACTCAAGGCATAATTATGGCAAAAAAATATAAAGTCTATTAAGCCATATCCAAAATAAAACCAAAGTTATCTAACTATCCAAAATAGACTGCCCAGGATTGGCAGCAAATTAATAGTTATCCAAACAAAAACACTAAGCCCACGCATAGATAGCCCAAAAAAAATGATATACGACTAGCACAATCAGCTTCTACCGTCTTCACGAATCACCACGTGTGAGTAAATCAACTACTTGCTGATTTGTTTGTTGGAGAGAATCGACTTTTTCTTCAATCACGGTGAGACATCTCTCACAATTGTGAAGTCTCTCCTCCATGCTTGCCATAGCGTTCAGTAGGTGACGTTTAAGGTGATGAGTTTGGCGATTTGTGATAGACTCTATCAGATGAGGCAAGAATACCAACATGATGGGTTAATTTACAGATGAGTACATGAAAAGCTAGTGTATCCTGATGATTGTCTTGAATGACCCGAATTAGCTGCTTAAGAAGAAGTGTTGGGAGGCACACCTGAACTTCCTGGTACACATCATACAACACATTTAACACAAAGGGAGACAGATGATTACCATTCACATCATAAGGATAGACATTGGACCCAAAAACGTTATGAAGGATTTTAAAAGTGGGTCCAAGATGATTAATATGAAGGGAATTATCATCGTTCCAAGAAATAGTAGTTCCCTGACATAGTGCACAAGTTATCTCGCCCTAAACACCAAGACCATTTAGATTCCGACTGGTAACAGGAATGCGAGTGACTTGGAGATCTAAAAGGTGACTCAAGGTGATGGGAGTGATGTGCTTGGAGTAATGCAATAGTTCTACTTGAACACAAGGTGGATCGTCACAAATAACATAACTTTTATTGAGGAAGTCATGGACCACTCCAATTTGATAAGTACCACCAAGGTTCAGAATATTTTGTCATCCTATTACTTTTAGAAGGAGGTCTACATCAAAAGACTCGATGGCACTGTTAAGAACCAGACATTCAACAACAGTGGCTAGATGTTTCACTGATGGAGTGAGTTGATGTAAACTGGGTTGTTTCACTTTCCCTTTTGAAGACTGAGAAAGAGACTTATCTTTCCCTTTGTTCATGATTTTTTAGTGTAAGAGACAGGCAAAGGTAAGGAAGGTTAATCAAAAGAACGGAAAATACCCGACCAAAAGTGAGATTAGACTCTGGAGTTGAAGAAATGGAAAGGTAATATTTGTTTCTTTTGAAGCTTATGGGACCTATCGATGGTCTTCTGGCCGAGGATTCAAGCAGAGAGCAAAGCAGAAATTTTTTTCAGAGAAATAAGATTTTCTGCTCGATCGCCTTTTATCGGGCAGGAGTCTTCGATTTTATCGAACTTACTTTCAATTATATCGATGATCCCCATCCGATGTTATCGGTAATTGCTTCGATAGTAGTCCCAATCATGTGACTTCCACATTCTGAAGAGATGTCGATGATATCGACCCATGATCGATTAATCGAGAATGACAGATCGATAGGCATATCAAAGAGGAATATTTTTCTTTTTCGACCCTTCAAGTATTCTTTTTAATATTTCTGTGAATCAATAGCATACTCAGCAAAATTATGTACAATTACTGTATACATCAAAAATTATAAACATTTGAATGTTTATATACAAAAGATTGAGGTGAGGAACCTCAGATATATTATTTGACGCTCAACAAAATTGCATCATTTTAGCAAATATCCAGATCTAGATGCATGATCTGGACTTGTCCTTTTTTGCTCAGTACTTCTAAGCATCAGTCCTTTCTATGCCTCTGATAATGCAGTAGTGGTTACTTGTGCGATAACCCTTCATTACTGATTTTCTTGAATGGTTTAGGATTTCGCATTCTTGTATGTTGAATTTGACCACATGCCCATTATCACAGATTTGAGATATGCTTAAAAGATTATGTGTCAAACCTTTTATGCAGAAAGCTTTTCATTTTCAAGCAACTATATTCCTTTTATGATTCCCTGTCCGATTACTTTAGTAGTGGTTCCATCACCGTAGGTGACTATCCCATTATGAAGATTCTCATATTTAGAAAGAAGGGACATGTCACTTGTTACATGTCTTGAGCAACCACTGTCAAGGTACCACTTAGTGTTATTGCCTGTTAAGTGATTTGAGTGAGTAGCAAGACAGTTCTTCTTTTCTTTAATTATCCATTTTGTGACAGAGATCTTACTTGTAATAGATTTAATTTTCTTATTTGATTCAACTACTTGATTAGTCTTTGTGTTGCTACTGGAGGCATTAGAGTTTATAAGCATTTGTTTTCCATACCCAGTTGTAGCTCTTCCTTTCTCATATCCTAAGCCATTTTTATCCTTTCCAGGTCTTCCCATTCCCAATAGTTTTTCTAACTTTTCGCCACTCTGGGAAAACTTACAGTTTTGCTTGGCAGTCTTTCTGGATTCTTCTATATCAAACAGAAGTGTATGATTTTTATTTTGAAGTAGCATATTTTTGTCTTTTAAGATCTCAACCTGTCTGTTTAATTTATCGGACTCAGTTTTAAGGAAGGAGTTAACTCTCCCAAGTCTATCATTGTCAGAGTGATATTGTTGTAAGTCATTGATTAGATGTGTATTAATTTCTAGAGTTTTATCCAAATCTTTTTTGCAGCAATTCCAATTTATTCTCAGATATTCCAAGTCTTTTGACCACTTTGATGCTATGGATATATAGTTGATTGTAAGCATCTTGTAGCTTGTCCTTTTCTTCTTCTTCAATTTCTTCAGTTCCCTCATTGTCAGATGAAAATGATTCAGTGGCTAGTTGTTCTTTCTTGTTCTCAGATTCAGGGGGGATGATTGAAGCAGTGGAGACCATGAGTATTTTCAATGATTTCTGATCTCCATCGCTTTCTGAGTCACTAGATTCTGATTTGACTCCTCAGTATCATCCCACGTGGCAGTCATAGCTTTGCCCTTAGTTTTTCTATTTAGGCATTCAGTAGATAGGTGTCCATACTCGTGACGGGATTAACATTGTGGTTCTTTGGTTCTTTTACCAAATTTACCTGTAGAAGTTTTATAGTTCACCTTTCTTCCTCTAGAAGGATGGCCGCGATTCTTCTGAAAGAATCTTCTAAATTTTTGTGCCAGCAAGGCCACTTCTTCATCTTCATCTTCCTTTTCACTTTCACTGTCCTCATGAATTGTTTTCTTTGAAGTTTTTAGGACAGTGTTTTTTGATTTTTGGGATTGTTTGAAGTGTAGTTCAAAAGTTTGTAGGGAAACCTATCAGTTCTTCTACTTTCATTTCATCTATGTTTTTACACTCCTCAATTGTTGTAGCCTTGGGATTAAATCGATTCGGTAGGGATCTTAGAATTTTTCTACAAATTTTCGGTACTGGAACTTTCTCTCCCAATCCAACCATGGAGTTGCAAATTATATTTAACTTTGTGAAAAAATCCATAAATGTCTCATGCTCTTCCATTCTAAGACTTTCGAACTGTGAAGTCAGGAGTTGAAGTTTGGATCACTTCACAATGCTTGTGCCTTCATGGGTTATTTCCAATAAATCCTATGCTTCCTTGGATGTCCCACACATACTTATCTGATTGAATATATCCTGGGACACGACACAGTAGATAGCATTCATAGCCTTGGCTTCAGATGTTTGTCTTTCTTTGTCGAATGCTATCCACTTTTCTTTTAGTTTGGGCTTTGTGATTGTTGTGCCACTATCAAGTATGATTTGTTCAGTTGGTAGCACATATCTGCTCTCAACTATGTCCCAAACATCATGATCCAAAGATCTCAGAAAGTAGTGCATCCTAGCCTTCCGGTATGTATAATTTGAGCCATCGAATACTAGAGGTCTAATGACTGATGAGCCCTCTTCTTTGGTCATATTCACAACTTCAGTCAAGATCACTCTTTAGGCGGTGAAGCCCTTAAAGAGAGACTTGCTCTGATACCAATTGAAATGGCGGTAAAGACCGCACTATTTGAAGAAGGAATATGCCAATATGTCCTGAGGTGGGTGAATAGGACTTTTTAAAGTTTTGATGATTTATTTAAAAATCCTACTTCACTAATCTTGTGATCATGCAGTTATCAGGATTACTCAAATGTAACTCTACTGGCTTCCAAGCCTGGTAGAGGATCCAATCACAAACTATTTTAAAGATAAGCAGTATGCAAGCTAGCTTATGATGGATATGACTGTGTAAGTGTGTGTGGTATAATCAAATGTTCAGATATGAAAGTATTAAAGCAAATCACATAATCATAAGAATAACAATCTCAAACACAGTCATTTTTATAGTGGTTCGATGATGAGTCAACTCCACTCCCGGTAACCACACTCAACCTTTGAGTGTACTAGATTTCACTAAGGAGGTTTCACAATGGTTCACCTCTAACCTAAGGTTTTAAACCAGGTTGACCTTCAACCTTTACAACCTACATTGAGGCTGACTGTTTATGCTCTCACGAGCAAGGGTCAATACAACGCACCCACTTTTAAGCACACTGGCCAATGATCTTCCATAAGACCCTACTAGAGGTTTCTACAGGGTTGACCTCAAACCTTAAGGTTTTACTAGGTTCACCTAAAACCCAGAGTTTTACTGGTTCACTCCTAACCAGATGTTTATGCTCTCCACAGAGTAAGGGTCCACACAATGCACTCACCACGTACACTCCTGCCGAAGGCCTCCTTGAGGACTTTAAAGGGTGAGAACTACTTAAGACCCAATCCTAGAAAGGAATGATCACAAGTGTCCTCTTGGACTCTGGATACTTACAGATAAGCTGATGAGTCCCGTTTAGCACAATGCCGAAGATCTCCTCCTCCTTGTTGATGAAGAGTCTTCTGCTCCCTTGATCTGCAACACAAAATGATGTACCAATACTCGGCTTTGGGTTGGGTCAATGTGAAGATAGAATCTTACTCTCCAAATATTTTCCTATTAAGAAGATAGAGCGATTCTAATCTGATGCATTCAAGGCATCTCAGCTTAATGATTTGTCATTAAGGTAGTAGCTGAAGGATCCTTGAATGTGGAAGTTCATTCCCCAGTCCACTCTATTGGATGTCAATGATGAGGGTGGATTGGAGGATGAACTCCCTTGAGAGAAAGAGCTTTGGATATAAGATATAAGTTAAAACACTCGAAAGCTTTCTCTTCTTTCTCTCACAGCAACAAAAGACAAGTTCTCTATATATAGGCAAAAAGTTCCAACGGATATAAAACGGTCACATTTATGACAGAATTGGATATCATCGAGCAGATTCGATATCATCGAGCGTATACTCTCGATAGCATCAATGGTCTACTCGATGACTCGAACTTTTTGCCAATTGGTCGATGAATCAAAACAATTGTCGATGTCATCGGATTTCGAACTCCGATTCCATCGATGACAAGTTCGATCCATTGACACTTGAAAAATGAGAGAGACTTGACTTTGAAATATTTCAGGTTTTCATGAATGATCGAGGAACCGTCGAGATCATCGGAATTTGAATGTCGATGATATCGAGATCAGAGTCGAGGCATCGATAAATCTAATGGATTTGTCTTTAAGCTTGCTGGACGATTTATGACCTTGTTCGATGCAATCGACCTGGTGCCGATATCATCGATATTTGAATATCGATTCTATCGAAGGGCCCCCGATCATAGTTAAAAATAACCTGAAATATCTGCTGTAAGAAATACGCGCCCACTGTCGATATCATCGATGGTCTTCCGATGTTATCGATATTTGATTTCAGATCATATCGGAAGAGCATCGATATATCGAAGGAATTTGGGATTTTCATTAAAAAACAGGAGCGCCGAAAATCTGCCTATCGATCTTATCAAGCCATTTTCGATGGACTCGAGATATGAATATCGATGATATCGATAGGTGTATCGATACATTGATAATTCGTCCAGACATGTTGTGAAGTTGCTGGACATTTTTAGTTTTTATATCGATAATATCGATAGATGTGTTGATACATCGATAAATCCGTCCAGATGAATATTTAGTTGCTGGACACTTTTAGTCCTCACATTGATAATATCGGTAAGGTATCGAGGTCATCGACAGAGCAGGTCGATCATATCGAGGGTGTTTCGATAAGATCGACAAGGAGAGAAAAACTTAAAGATTTTCCTATTTTGAAAAAAAATTTCTCACCTTAAAACCCTATGATTTCTAACTTATTTTTAAGGGTTTTATTCACCTGTTGTTTTGGGTTATGGGATGTGAGGCTTTAGGTTTACCTGTGGTGAGTTTGAACACATCCGGTTGAAGCATACGCTTGAGTTGATCTTCCTATCAGGTTCTGTAGACAATCTGACTCAACACTCACGTAACTTGACAAACTAGGGCACTTTCAGTGAGGGTTTTAGGTGAACCTTGAAAAACCTATTTCATAGTGAACGCTAATATCCACTGTGTGAGGATATTAGGAGTGGAGTAGTTGTGTGGCTGTTTTTCTAAACAGTTGGTGTACACACATGCGAACCACTATAATTTCTGGTCTTGTGGTGATTGATTAATTATTTTATTTTGTGGATGTTGTAATTTCCCTTTATGCAGTTGTGGAGAATGCTGTAATTTCTTTTATGTAAGAGTGAGAATATTGTAATAGCTTAGTTTCTTTCTTTGCTATTTATTTCTTTATTCCTCTGTATCAGTTTGAGTTTTTGATACACAGACCATTCTAGGAATCAGGTTGTCCTACCGTAAGCCATTGGTTTTTGGTGTAAGGTTCTCCTTAGAACAACATCTGTATCAACCTCTCAATACTTGTACACTTGAGGTTGTTTTACGTTTCTACATTGTGGGATTGTTTAGTGCTATTTTTATGTATATTTGTTTAAATTCCACAGTTTATTTTTAATTTGGCATGGTCCTATTCACCCCCCCTCTAGGACTCTTAGCTTGGCCTTTTCAATTTGTGCTGAGGTAAATTGATAGCTCCAACAGTTAATAGTTTCTCCTTCACCAACAAAACATCTTCTTTTTCGAAAGCGTATCATTTGTGAGAGTTATATAATAGAGTTCGTTTATCATTTACATGACCCTTGTAATGATTCGAGTCTCTATTCTCCTTGTTTCTCGTCTGTTGTGAAAGGTGTTTCGTTTCTTTTCCCGATCAACAATATTTATCATTGATCTATTTGATCTTATTCTTTCTATTCTGTTTTGAAACACTGGTATTTTCCTTGGCATTTTCCAAACCATTAACTCCAATGCATGTGCTTTTGTAGCGAGATCTCAGAAGGTCTTTATGTTGGCGCTTGTGAGTCTGAACACAATTCCGTTTCCATAGAGTTTAGGCACATCTTTACCTATTCCTTTTCTTCGGATAACTATCTGCATGAAGCTCCCAAAGTTTTCCATTTATCAATGAATTTCTCCACAGGTTATGACTCCGGCGATAGCTCAAGACTTGTCAGTTCCAATTAATACAAGTTAATTCTTATGACTTGGAGATTGGTTACGTTTGTAACAATTGCCATTGGTTGCAGCTTGAACGTATGTATTGTATCGTAGTTCTTTCGTTCGTTGCTTAACTTTACTCTTCAATCTTTGCTTAGCTTTTAGAGCTTTGCATTGAAGTTTTTTGGATGGAGCATGGAGCTTTGTATTGGAGCTTTATTGCTGATTTGCCCCCTTTTGATTGAGTAAGATTTTCTTTGAGAATCTTCACATTCAAAACTATTTTACCTTTTAGCCATAGTAATAATTTTATCGCCATAATACTCTCGGGCTTGAGCATTATCATATAATAGTTCAGTCGTAGTAATGATACTAGCTCTAATGTTTACTTAACAAAAAAATGATATTGACAATTATTATCTCAAAAAATTAATAATTACCTTTCTTGGGATAAAAGAATCAAGAGTTTCGCATGACTGTTTGGAAGGATATGTTAAAAAAATATATTTAGAAATCATATTTTTCTCTGATTTCTCTATTCATTGAGCATTCTTCATTCTTACTTCACCAAAGAACGAAAGTTCATGAAGACATGTGGCTGAAATATTGCTTGTCCTATGGTATATTGTTTGCTTTCTTGAAAAGAAACATCAATACTATAGACTCGATGCCCCCCCCCCCTCCCCTTTTTCATACTCTCTTTTATATGTCATCGTAATCACACAATTTTATCTTATTCATCACTGTTTCTTTTGTCATCCTGAACATAACTTAACCTAATCCGATTATCCCGGAAGATATCAACATGATGCCCCCAAGTCTTTCCATTGAATGATGAATTTGTCAACTGATTCGTCTTCTTGTTGGCGAGCAGGACTAATTTAGTCAAACTGACTTCTCTATCAGAAAAGAAGTTTTCCATAAAAATACTCTGCATCTGTTCCCAAGTATGAATAAATCCTAGGATTAAAGTTGAATACTATCTGAAGGCTTTTCCTATCAAAGAAGACTTAAATAATCACAAACAATAACGAGGAACTCTAGAGAAATTTCTCATCATTATTATGAAGTGCATCATATGTTCTTTTGGTGACCTGTTCCCATTAAACTTCTTAAAGTTTGGGTTTTTGAAGTCAATGGGATATGACATTTATTCTATTTCAGTGGGATATGGTGTCTAATATCAGAACATTTTATTCTGATTTCGTTCATTTTCTAGATCAATAGTTTCGAGGACCATCTGTCGGATTTCTTCCTACGCTATATTCTAAGTAATATTAGGTGTCGGTCCTTGAAATTTTACTGCTTGTGGTTGGCTTTTTATTTGTGGTTCAATGTTGTTTATGGGAGTCACTATTAGAAGGTCAGGAACATCTTTAGTCACGTGCTCATCTAGTGAAGGCTGATTAAGCTGAATAATGTTTGCCAATAAGACTTTTGTTTCTTTATTCTTCGATCATACTGATATTGAATGAGAAAATAAACACCGCATTGCCGGTGCTATTGAGGAAGATGAACTACTGTTTGATTCAAAACCAGTGTATTGCCGCTTTGAAGGACTAGCCGATTCAGATCACGGTATTCTTAATGCACGAGTTTGCTTCAAATATTTTATAAAGGGTGCTATAAGCGAACATTCGCTTGTCACGATGGCTTTCTCTTTATTTTTCTGAATTTGTAATGATTCTGTAGAAAATGTCTTTACAATTATAGTCGGCAGTACTGGAAGACCTTCTGGAGTGACGGGCTTTTCAGTTCTTCTTGAATAAAATGACTGTGTTGCTGAGGCAAGGCTGTGTCTTGAGACGTTTCATATAATCAACCCTCTAACCATATTCGGTGTGACAATACTTCTTGTGGGACACATCGAACCCTTCGTCATTTGGATGTTACTATCATCCATCATTCGTCATCTTGCAGCACTTCTTGTGAAGTAGAGACCATTACGGACATCAGATGGCATCGCTTGCTCCCAATTGTAGCTGATTTTACTTTCTCCGGTACTTTTTGTAGTAGTGATTGCATATTGTTGATGTAGTCCACAACGAATCCATTAGATGTGAAGTAAATAACTACGTCAATCGGAAGAAAAGCCATTGCGGTTGTATAAGGATGAAATACTCAATGTTTAAAGCAAGCATTAATTGCGTTGATTAAATAAAATTGTACTTTATTTTAGAGATGAAGTGGAGGATGTTTCTTTTGAGAGTCACCATTTTGGCGTCTATTTGATGTCAAACAGTGATAAAAGTTCTCTAAATATTTTTTAAGTTATCATTGAATAATAACAGATCCCCAACAGAGTCGCCATTTTGTTTCGACCAGAAATGAATGTGTATGGTTTGGGGAATTATCATTCAATGATAACAAAGAAAATAGAAGAACATTCATCATTATAGATTTTATTAATTTTGAGTTTGTTTACATCCTTATATCTCCCTTAATTTTGAAACAAAGTCTAGAGAATTAGTGCAAGCATGAAAGGAGAAGCAGCTCAGTGGCAGTTTCAGCAGCATTTCGGCGTGTTTTGCATCCGTTAAAGTGACAAAGGTGTTATGCGGGTCTAAGATCCTCACTTTAATCTGACATTCATTTGTTGCACAGATCTACACAACTCATTTTGAGTTCTTATCTTAAGTTGTGTGGGTCCGCACAACTTAATTTTGAGTTGCGCGGGTCCACATAAATCATCCTCCCGATACTCATTTCTTCTCTCTCTCTCTCTCTCTCTCTCTCTCTCTCTCTCTGCTGGAACTTCTCTAAAACCTCTGATGATGATGCAAATGAGAGGGGGAAGGGGTATTTATAGGCTTCCCATGTGTGAACCTTCCAATATTATGCCATGGGGCTCACTTCGCATTCTTTGGGTCCAATTTCTCAAATATCACAATTATTAGTTGCGTGGACCCATGCAACCGTGATGAGTTGTGCAGATCTGCACAACTCCGCTTCTTCTTTACAGCACTATTCATCCATGCAACTATTCATCCCACACTATTCATCCACGCAACTATTCATCCATGCAACTAGTCATCGCGGCACTATTCATCACAGCAGATTTTCCAAAGAGGGATGATAGAGAGAGGGCCATGTAATGGGCATGACTGCCTATCTTAGATCCTTGATGAGCAATAAACCAAACTCCTATTGACTCATGTATTTTTTTGTGCTCCAATATAGACACCATTCCTATTGGCAAATCCTAGTGTCTATGAAGCTCTAAAGTGTTTAGCAAGTAAAATCCTCTAGGAATTCAACTTCTCATTAGTTGTATGAGATTTTACCCACATCCAATCACCTTGATTACCTCAAAGGAGCACTACATGTAAGGTGTTTGATCTTAGAGCTGAAGCATTGGTGTTGAGTATGAAATATTGCATATTTTCCCCTATTTATACCTTAGTTTTATAAACATGATATTGCTTAATCTATCTAATTATGCATGTTTTCATATGAGAGATGACTTCGAGAGCTTAAGGTGAAATTGATGTCACAAGGAAGATTTATGCTCAAAAGATTACTAAATGAAGATTTGGAAGTCAGTTATGAAGAATTCATATGCCAAAGATCTAAGAAAACTAAGTGAGGAATGAAGAGAATCGAAGATTTGAAGTGAAGAAAAAGAAAAGGAATCCTGAAAATTGTTCTAAAAAAACATATTCCTGAAATTGTCCTAAAAAAATATATTTTGAAACTCTGAGTTTAAAGGGGAAAGTTCTAGAAGTATATTTTGAGATACTACGTAGAGTGCGTAAATTTGAGGCGGTTTTTAGATTTTTACAAATCGGTGCGAAAGTTGGAGTTCCATAACTATAAATAAGACTCCCTAGGATGCTCCAAAGCATCTTCTAAGGTTTAGAAAGGTCTCAAGGAGCATAACACAAGGGTAGAGCATCCGTTAAAGAGTTTTTTTTATTCCTTAGTTTATTTTTCATATTTTGTTTAAGAGATTTGGTTTCAATCATGTCTATGGTTGGTTAAACCTCTTAGCTGGGGCTAAGAGGTGAAGCTTGTAGCGTGTTTGGATGATTATCTTGCTTTGATTCTTGTTCTTATTGGACCTCATTGATTTTTAGTTTGATATTAAAGGAATATTTTCAATTTTCTATGATTTATTGTGACTCAAATTACAATAGATGTTGTGATAGCTTTGGATATCTTCTTTTCCTATTTTGAGATTGGTAAATCCTGTTGTTCACCATCATCTCCTGGGCATGGTAGGGTGATGGAATCCCTTCCAATCATCACAATTCTCCTCCATTGAGAATTAGGTCAATGAAAAGTTCAGATTTGATTTAAATTGATTTATCTTCCAATTGGATAGGATAGTACTTTAATTCCAATTATGTTCCTTGAATCAAGTAAGGTAGCATCTTAATAGCTACAAGTGGATCCTTGACACCCTAGTTCCCACATTTAAATTCGTAAGTTTTAATCAACATTATTCACTATTACTCTCAATTATTCAGATTTCAATTTAGATATTTTTCTAGTTCTAGTTCTAGTTATTTTTAGAATATGTATAAGTTTAATCCCTGTGGATTTGACCTCGGTCTTACCGAGTTATTACTACATCACGACCCTACATTTGGGGGTTGTGAACAAGTTTTTGGCGCCGTTGTCGGGGACCACGACTACGTTTTTTTAGAATTAATAGGTATTAGAATTAGGTTAAGATTATGATTTTTTTTATGCTATGTTTTTATGATAGGATTTTTTCTAAAATTACTTTTAGAAACTAACATTGTTTTCTGTTTTGTAGGATCCTAACATAGCAACTCTTATATTGGTAATTTTGTTCCAACCCTCTCTCTTATCTTTTTTTTAGATCTCTTATTTATTGTGATTTTTCTAGTTTTCTTTTTTAGGTTGAGAGTGTTTCATGCCCAAGTGGGTTCGTGACAACACCCTCTGTCTTTTGAGTGAAGGAATATTAGTTGAAGAGTTGCCTATCCATCACAGGATTAGACACCACTTGAGATCTTCTCAATTAATTGAAGTGATGGTTGTAAATCAACCTTAACCTCAACCTCAACCACCAGTTGAGGAAGTTCAAGATGAAAATGAGGTGCATAATGCACTCCCGCCTCGTACTCTACAAGATTATTTAGAACCGGCGAGGGTGAGTACACCTTCCTGCATGATATTTCCATTGAATGCATGAACTATGAATCTTAAACCAGGGGTAATTCAACTCCCCCCTAAGTTTTATGGACTAGAATCTGAAAGTCCATACTTGCATATGAAAGAGTTCGATGAGATAATAACTACATTACACTTCCCAAATGTGTTTGAGGACATAATTAGACTGAAATTGTTTCCTCTCTCTTTAAAAGAAAAGGCTAAGTCATGGTTACATTCCTTAAGACCAAGGTCCATTGGCACATGGGCTGAGATGATAAGGGAGTTCCTTAAAAAGTTCTTCCCCTATTATAAAAAAAATACCTTAATGAAAGCAATCATGAATTTTGCGCAAAAAGAGGATGAGGCCTTCTTCCAATGTTGGGAGCGATTTAAGGATATCATAAATTCATGTCCACAACATGGCTACAAAATATGGCATATAACAATTTTTTCTAGAGGGATTAACCTCGTCCATGCACCAATTTGTGGAGATGATGTGTAAAGGGGAATTCATGAACAAGGAAGCTGATGTGCATGAGATTATGTTAATAAACTTGCTGAAAACGTGCAATCATGGGATACCTCCTCAAGAACTACCACTTCTAAGCCTACTCAATCAAAGGAAAGGAGAGGAATTTATGTTTTAAAAGAGGAAGATGATATAAATGCAAAATGACCAAAATCACAAGAAAAGTCGAGGCCTTGGAACTTAAGAAGGTAGAACTCGAAAAGTCTACGGAAGTTGTTTGTAGTATTTGTGCTTGTAACATATATACAACTAAGAATTGCTCACCAATTCCTACTTTTCAAGAGATATTGAATGACCAATCAAATGCCGTAAATAATTACCAAAGACATTTCAGAGGACTCACCTCAAATATATACAACTCCAGCTGGAGAAACCACCCAAATTTCAGTTGGAGGAATGGACAAACGGCTAATGCACAAGAGGCCCTTACACAATTTTTAAATCAAAAGAAGCCTTAAGAGGATACGGTTCAAAAGTTCATGCAAAACTAAGAACTATTTAACTAAAATACGGTGCAAACATTCCAAGATCTCAAAACAACAATGGGAATGTTTACATCATTAATTCAAAAGATTGAGTCACGCTTAGCGAATGAGGAGAAATGGATGCTTCCAGCCCAACCCCTCCCTAATAAAAAACTGCAATATGAAATAAGTGACCTAAGCTCTTCAAATCAGATAGAGCAAGCTAAGTCTATCACTACTCTTAGGAGTGGGAAGATTATTGATAAAACCATTCCGGTGAAGACTGAAAAACCTAAGGAACCGGAAGAAATTGAGAATGATAGACCTAGCAATGCTCCACATGGGGATGGAACCAAAACCTCAAAGTAAGCCGATTGCGTCATTCCCTTAACGGTTGATTGCACCAAAATCTCTTTTTAACTCTCAGGATATTCTAGAGGTGCTTAAGCAAGTGAAGGTCAATATTCCTCTACTAGATGCCATTAAACAAATACCTTCATATGCCAAATTTATGAAAGATCTATGCACTAGTAAAGGACGATAAAACATATAAAAGAAAATCTTTTTGATAGAAAAAGTGAGTGTCATCCTCAAGCAAGATGTGCTACAAAAATACAAAGATCCTGGTAGCCCAACCATTACTTGTGTAATTGGGAACCACTGGATTGAGCACGAACTTCTTGACTTGGGGGCGAGTGTTAATTTGATCCCTTACTCGATTTACAAACAATTTAGTCTAAGAGAATTGAAATCCACCTGGACCATATTACAACTTGCCGATCGATCAGTTCGTGTACTGAGAGGGATGATTGAGGATGTGTTGGTCTAAGTTGATAAATTCTACTATCCAGCAGATTTTATTGTCCTAGATACTCAACTCATCATAGATATGAGCACTTAAATACCTGTCATTCTTGGTTGCCCATTCCTTGCTACATCAAATGCTATCATTAATTGTAGGAATGGAATTATAAATTTATCTTTCAAAAATATGACATTGGAGCTCAACATCTTTTTTTAATATAAACGAATAATCAGAGGATGATAACGATACTCACGACATTAACATGATCGATTCTTTCATGAAAGATAGAGCACTTTTGACTTTATACTCTGACACTCTAGAGACATGCTTGGCCCATTCCTTTGATTTAGATGATGACATGATTAGGGAGATGGATGCCTTGCTTGATGTTACGCCGGTACTTGAAGTTAACCGGTAGATGCCACAATTTGAGAAATTACCCCAAATCGATATAGTGCCTCTACCATCTAGCCTCAAAGCACCGAAGCTTGACCTAAAACCTTTGTCCGCTGATCTTAAATATGTCTACTTAGGTCAAGATGAGATATACTCGGTAGTGATTTCTTCTCACCTAGAGAAAGAACAAGAGATTATGCTTATTTCTACTCTCATTAAGCATAAAGGAGCCCTTAGATGGTCAATTACAGACCTCAAAGGAATTAATCCTTTGATTTATACTCACCGCATTCATCTTGAGGATAATGCGAAAACCTCCCGACAACCACAATGTTGACTCAATCCAAATATGAAAGAAGTGGTTAAGGCTGAGGTACTTAAATTGTTGGATGTGGGTGTAATATACCTTATATCCAATAGTCAATGGGTGAGTCCAACACAAGTGGTTCCTAAGAAGTCTGGAATCATCGTCATAACTAATGCCAACAATAAACTCGTACCAACTAGAGTTACTACTAGTTGGAGAATCTGCATTAACTACAGAAAATTAAATACCATCATAAGGAAGGACCAATTTCCTTTGTCATTTATTGATCAAATTTTGAAAAGGCGAGTTGGTCACTTTTACTATTGCTTCCTTTACAACTATTCGGGCTACAACTAGATTAAGATAGCCCTTGAAGATCAAGAAAAGACAACGTTCACATGCCTATTTAGCACCTTTGCTTATCGAAGGATGCCTTTCGGACCATGTAATGCCCCTGCCACTTTTCAGTAATGCATGTTTAGTATTTTTTCTGACATGGTGGGACAATATTTAGAGGTCTTCATGGACGACTTCTCTGCCTTTGGTCCATCCTTCAACAAGTGTTTGAAAAATCTTAAATGTGTGCTGAAGCGATACGAGGAAAAGAATTTGGTTTTGAATTGGGAGAAATGTCATATCATGGTTCCCAAGAGAATCGTGCTTGGACATAATTCCGTCCAAGGGAATTAAGGTAGATAAGGTAAAATTTGATCTTATCTCTGACCTACCTCCACCCAAGAGCATACGTGACATGCGATCCTTCCTAAGACACGCTGGATTCTTTAGACGATTCATAAAGGACTTTAGTCACCTCTCTCATCCTTTATGTAATCTACTTCAAAAGGATGCACTATACGAGTGGACTAAATAATGCCATGAAGCTTTCACTAAGCTCAATGGCATGTTGACTACCGCTCCTATCATGCAGCCACCCGATTGGAGCATTTCTTTTGAGATTATGTATGATGCATCTGACTATGCTATTGGGGTGATGTTAAGTCAGAGTAAAGAAAAGAAGCCCTACGTTATTTACTATGCAAGTAAAACTCTAAATTCTGCCCAAGTGATCTACTATACTACGGAGAAGGAACTCTTAGTCGTAGTCTTCGCTTTGGACAAATTTAGGTCTTACCTGATAGGATCTGAGATCATCATCTACATGGACCATGCGGTGCTAAAATATATTTTTTCTTAGACAGATGTCAAGCCCTGCCTTATAAGATGGATCCTCTTACTCCAACAATTTGATATTGAAATACGAGACAAAAAAGGAATAGAAAATGTAGTGGCCGATCACCTTTCTTAACTTGACCTCCCTAATTCCCTTGAGCCAACACTGATAAACCATATATTCCCTAAAGAACAATTGTTTAAACTCTCCTAACTACCTTGGTTTGCTGACATTGCAAATTATCTTGCTAAAGGTTTTATGCCAACATATTGGACTGCACAAGATAAGAAAAAATTCTTCGCTGAGGTATGTAAGTTTTTTTGGGATGATCGTTATTTGTTTAAATATTGCCCAGACCAAATTCTAAGGTGATGTGTGCCAGACAATTAACATCAGAGTGTCATCTCCTTTTGTCATTCTCAGGCCTGTGGTGGTCACTTTTCTGCTAAAAGGACCACGACCAAAATCTTATAGTGTGGCTTTTACTAGCCCACAATGTTCAAAGATACTCATGAGTTTTGCAAAGCTTATGAGCATTATCAGAAATTAGGAGGGTTGTCCTGTTGAAATATGATACCTCTGAACCCTATTCTTATCATTGAAACATTTGATTACTAGGGCAGCAATTTCATGGGACTATTCCCCCAATCCTTTTGGGAATATTCACATTTTGTTAGCAGTAGACTATGTCACTAAGTGGGTTGAAGCGATCCCGTGCTGGAATAATGATCATAAAATGGTCATTCAATTCTTAAAAGAAAATATCCTTTCCTGGTTTGAAATACCTCGAGCCATCATTAGTGATGGAGGTTCATACTTTTGTAATAGGCCATTTAAGAACTTAATGAAGAAATATGACATCTCTCATAAAGTGAGCACTCCATACCACCCGCAGACAAGTAGGTAAGCTGAGATTTCTAATAGAAAAATTAAACAAATTATGAAAAAAATGGTGAACCCTGACTGCAAGGATTGGTCAATTCGCTTGACTGATACCTTATGGGCTTACCGTACAACTTTTAAGACCTCCATTTGAATGTCTCCCTTTAGACTTGTCTATGAGAAAGCTTGCCACCTACCTATGAAGCTGGAGCATAGAGCCTACTGGGCTATCAAAAATTTGAACTTTAATTTGGACAACGCTGGCTCGCTGCGCAAACTTCAATTGAATGAACTCGAAGAAGTTCGGAATGACGCTTATGAGAGCTTAAAATTTTACAAGGATAGGATGAAGGTATTCCATGATAGGAACATCCTTCGAAAGTCATTCATAACCGGTCAAAAAGTCATTCTTTACAATCCTCAGTTACATCTTTTTTCGAGTAAACTTCGATCTCGTTGGACTAGTCCCTTCATGTTTACTAATGTCTATCCTCATGGGGTCGTCGAGATAAAGAATTCAACGAATGACAATGTTTTCAAAGTGAATGGACATCGTCTCAAGCCATTTATTGAGAAGTTTAATTTCGGAGGATATGTCCATGCCTCTGACTGATCCTATGTACCAAGATTGACCTCCTAGTCTGACGAAGGTGTAGTTAGGTTTATTGCTTTCATAGGATTTAGGATTAGGATAGTTTGATTTCAATTTGTTTCATCTTCATGCAAACCTATTTACATGTTAAAAACTTTGGAAAAGCTTCAATTCTCATTCTTTAGGTATTATCTTCCCATCACTTCTCATTTCTTTTCGTTGTCTCATGTGCATTGCGTGCTCATATATTTTACATTGAGGACAATGTAGGTTTTAGGTTGGGGGTGTGGATTAGGTAAACTAATAAGTGTTTTCTTAGTTTTGAGAAAAAATTGTGAATTTTTTTAAATTTTCAAGCTAAAAACATGTTTGGAAGATGATAATTTGTGGAATTAAGAATGCTTTGAGTATGATGATAAGATAGGAGATTGAACTTTGAATTGTTGGAGTTTGATCAACCGAGTAGACTATCATCTAAATTCTTGCATTTAATTGATTAAGAAGAAGTTAGAATATCATATTAATCTAAGTCACGAGCCACATTCAAATTGCTTTCTGTGAATTATACTAGAATTTCCCATTGTTAGTATGTATATCATTGAAAGATATTGAGAATTAAGTTTGGAGAATTTTATTCACCTTAAAAAGATGAAAAGAACCAATTAAAAAATAGAGAGATCTATAAAAAAAGTCATGTATAATGAAAAGACTGGAAATGAATGAAAAGTTTGAAAAAAATGAATATATAAAAGGGACCGTCGATATAAAATAAAAAAACTAAGAAAAAGAAGGAAAATGTGATAAGTTCGGAATCGGTACTTGATTATTCGATAAAACTTGAGGTGATGAGCATGACTAACATTATGAAATAGTAGTATGTTATAAAAAGTAAATATAATTCACTAAGCACATTGAAAAAACTTGATATATGAACTTATGCTCTTAAATGATTGATAAAGAACCTATTTGATTGATTGCTTATGTGATTCGGCTCTAGGTTTTCAAAATTTCACTCTCGCTTCTTTGGATTATACTCATTCATACTTGATTGCACAAAAGATTGTTTTCTGAATGTGATTTGAACATTGAGAATTGAGGATTTCTTCATGCATGTTTTACTCGGGACTAGCAAAATGCTGGTTGGTGGTATGTTGAGTGTGAAATATTATAAAATTTCCCTATTTATACCTTAGTTTTATAAACATGATAGTGCTTAATCGATCTAATTATGCACGTTTTCATGTGTGAGGTGATTTGAAGAGCTTTAGGTGAAATTAATGCCTAAATGAAAATTTATATTCAAAAGATTGCTAAATGAAGATTTAGAGATTTAAAAGTCATTAATGAAGAATTCACATACCAAAGATCCAAGGAAACTAAGTGAGGAATGAAGAGAATCGAAGATTTGAAGTGAAGAAAAAGAAAAAGAATCCTGAAAATTGTCTTAAAAAATATATTCCAGAAAATTTTCCTGAAAAAAACATATTTTGAAACTTCGAGTATAAAAAGGGAAAGTTCTGGAAGTATATTTTGGGAAACTATGCAGAGTGTGTAAATTTGAGGCGGTTTCTAGATTTTTCCAACTCGGTGCGAAAGTTGGAGTTCCACAACTATAAATAGGACTCCCTATGATGCTCCAAAGCATCTTCTAGGGTTTGGAAAGGTCTCAAGGAGCATAGTACAAGGGTGGAGCAGTCGCCAAAGAGTTTTTCTTCTTTCCTAGTTTATTTTTCCTGCTTTGTTTAAGAGATTTGGTTTCGATCATGTCTATGGTTGTCTAAACCTCTTAGCTAGGGCTAAGAGATGAAGCTTGTAGCGTGTTTGGATGATTATTTTGCTTTGATTTTTATTCTTATTGAACCTCATTGATTTCTAGTTTGATTTTAAAGGAATATTTTCAATTTTCTATGATTTATTGTGACTCAACTACAATAGATGCTGTGATAACTTTGGATATCTTCTTTTCTTATTTTGAGATTGGTAAATCCTGTTGTTCACCATCGTCTCCTGGGCATGGTAGGGTGATCGAATCCCTTCCAATCATCACACTTCTCCTCCATTGAGAATTAGGTCAATGAAAAGTTCAGATTTGATTTAAATTGATTTATCTTCTAATTAGATATGATAAGACTCCAATTCCAATTGTGTTCCTTGAATCAAGTATGGTAGCATCTTGATAGCTACAAGTGGATCCTTGGCACCCTAGTTCCCACCTTTAAATTCATAAGTTTTAATCAACATTATTCACCATTACTCTCAATTATTCAAATTTCAATTTAGATCTTTTTCTAGTTCTAATTCTAGTTATTTTTAGAATACGTACAAGTTTAGTCCCTGTGGATTTGACCTCGGTTTTACCGAGTTTTACTACATTGCAACCCTACACTTGGTATTGTGAACACTTGGCAAAGCATCGACATCATAATCGAGGGAGAAAATGGGAGCTGATTGAAGCGTGGGAGTGCATCAATCAAGCTACCTAAGATGGTGCATCAACGGGGCTCAATCCAATAAGTAAGGTTGTCAATTGTCATGTCCGTGTACAATCCTTGTACATGATTGAGTGTATGAGTTTGAATTGCTAAACTCGACTAGGTTCTTGTGTAGGACCTTTCTTCTTGTATATGACCTAAATCAAAGTCCGTGTGAAGGTAACCAGACACGGGTGTGTATGTGTTAATCTCCAAGGGAGCCTTCATTGGGAGTAAACGTAGGTCCTTAGATGTAACACCTCAAACTTTTTAGGACTTGGGTGTTACCATGAAAACCTAACTTAGTATAACCACAAATTTAGTTCATTTAAACGTTCACTCATTCCAACTTAAATCTAACCATTGAGAGTAATCTTCATCCGTATATCAAGTCATCCAATCATTGATTGGAGAGAATTACCATAAATCTCCTCCTAAGTAGATTATGAAATCCTGTGTGCAACTTAAGTTGTAATTTTAGGGTCATCAAACCGCTGCCCTTAAATCAAGACAAATCTAAATGACTTAATAGTGGATAGCCATGATTAGAGTACTTTCAGTAGAATTGACCATTAATATGAAGAGTGAACTATTCATCTACCACATAGTAACCAAAAGATCCATGAGGACTCAAGTTGTATCTGTAGGGTGGCCTGGCTGCTCAATTGAACTCATTACAAATATCAAACTCGAAATAACAAATGAGGAAGCAGGTTTAGACTATTCGAACATTCTTAACCATCGAGTCAAGATTAACCTGTCAGTATCGGTCTATAATGAATCCAAACCACTCATCCACTTGATAGACCACTTAAAAAAATCATGACATGTTCACATCTAATTCAAATCCAAACCTCCCATCAAATAGTGGATTTAGGGAGGTTACAATTGTAGCATTTCCCCATTAGATCTTCATATATGGTTCCCTGAGTTTCGGACTAACCCTGCTTTTGGACCCAATGCCCAACTTGGGCAGGATAAAATAATGGATGGAGTGGATTCCCCCAAACATGACGTATCATGATAGGTCCATTGGATCAATATAAATCAACTATTAGAATAAAAATCTAACAGTGTGGGCCACCTGAGTTTCAGATTTGCTCCATTTGCAGTCCCTGCTTTAACTCGATATGGTGAAACAAATGAATGGATTTGATCTGTCAAAATCATCACTATGGGCCCCACATGCTTTGTGTGTGGACACCACTGGGTATGCACCCGAGCTTGTAACGACGAGGGCAATCAACCTGGGTTTGACCCAAGCCAAGAGTGGAATGCTCATATGTCTCTTTTGTTTTCCGGCTCGATGGACATTTAAACAGACAACCCATTTTGTGTCGAGTGTAGCCCACCTTCATGATCGGCCCGACCAATCAAAACTTTCTACCTTTCTCAGAATGTGATTTCAATCGAAACCTGAAATTTTCACACCCGAGTGCCCTCGTGCGTGTGTACAAACACATGCATGATCAGCCTGCGTGCAATTGTTTTTCAAAAGTAGGAGATCCCGTTTCAGTTGCCATGCTGGCAATCCAGGAGGGTTTTTCTCCTGTTATCTTAGGCTTCCATTGGAGTTAATGTCGATCGTCCAAAACCACCAAGCACGGATTGCCGGCTATTCACAGCTAAAGGAAAAATTCGTTAGAGAGGGAAAGCATGTACGAGCAAGGAACCTTAGCTCCATGCAATCTATCCAGACCGTTCATGTTCATCCAATAGGTCTGGGAAAGCCTATGGCATGTCTTAGAGAATGAGGGATCAAACAACATTTAGATTTCCACCATCTATTGCAGCTACAAGAGAATACTGCCCAATACCTTCAAAGTTTGAACCCACTAGGAAATTCTCTCTCGAGCTTCAAAAAATGCCATCCATAAGCTTCCAAAGACACGTTCGGAACACCCACAACAATCAAAACTCTGAGATCATGTTGGAGTCAAAATTGTCATTAAAGCACGATCATCTTCCCTAGCAAACCTCGGCTGTTAACAAACGTGCTTTGGATGCAACTGGAAAGAAAGGAAAGAAAGGAAGAAAGAGAGGAAGAGAAATGAAAGAGAGTCTACATGTTGGGTTGTTGCAACAACTCGAGCTGGACCGAGTTGTTGGATCAATTTGGGCTGAGCTCAGGCCAAGTTAGACCGAATCTTCTGAGTTTGGGCCACGCATAAGTCGAGTCCAGACACCTCTGTGCTTTCAAGAAGCATAGGAGAAGAAGAAAGAAGAGAGAAGAAGAAATGAGAGAGAGTTCAGAAAATTGAGATGCGGTCCGAGTCTGGGCCGAGTCGGGTCAGGTTTAGAGCGACCCCAGTTCGGTCCGGGTCATCCCAAGGGAGAGAGGGAGAAGAAAGAGCAGAAGAAGATGAAGGAATAGAGAGGGAGAAGAGGGTGCAACTTGCTACATTGCCTCGACTTCACCAAACCGCTGGTGAGTTGAGCGGTCTCGAGTCGAGTCTCAGTCGAGTTTGGGCTGAGCCACCATTCCCGATCTGTTTAAAGCTTCTGGCCAGGAAAAAAATAGGGTAGAAGGAGGAAGGAAAGAAGGAAGGAAGAAGGAGATTTGATGCTGTTGTGTAGAGCTGAGTCAACTCAGGAGGTGAGCCGAGTTGAGCGTTGTGAGCCATGTTCGGGTCTATGTTAAGTGGCCCTGGTTCAGCAACCTTGCTGGACATGTTTCTACTGCAAGGAGGGAAGAGAAAGAATAGAAGTAATAGCAAGAAAGAGAGAGAAAGAGGTAGGGGTTGCCGAGTCACCACTGAGTTGACTCGACGAGTCAGGTCGAGTCCAAACTCATTATGGTTCGAGCTCCAAGCCTTGCTTGTGGTTCCAAAATAGAGAAAGTGAGAAGAAGTGGAGGATGGAGCTCGGACCTGCACGTGGGTTATTGGTGAGTCAAACTAACTTGACTTGCCACCGAGTCGTTGTATGCGTTTGGGGCGAGTCTGGACTGATTTTAGATCTTCCTGGATGTATCAGAAGAGAGAGGAGAGAATGAGAGGAAGGAGTAGAGAAAGCTAGGTGTCGGCTACTCCTTGAGTTGGTTGTCGGGTCACCGATGAGTTTCACCAAGTCCTGACCAATTTGGACTTAGCTTAGGGCAATCCGTTCCCATAAACAACAAGGAGGGGCTACTTCAGTCCAGCTACATCTAGAAGGCTTGGCCAGGAGTCAATTTGATAATAGACCTGAGTTGGTGTTAAGTTGATTCAAGATGAATCAACTAGGTGCATTTTTTTCTCTCAGACTTGCATTAGCGTTCTAATTAGAGCTTTAGTGGTTAATTGATTTCTTAACCTTAATTAAGATGTAGCCTAATATTACATTTTTGGTTTCACTTTATTTGAGATGGGAATGAGTTAAGTCAAGTCTATCTCGGGAAGACTCTAAGAGCGCACACACTTCCTAGCGACAATGTAGGCGGTTCAAAACATAAGGTGATGACTTTTTCCCCTTGGGTTTTTTGTTTTCATATTAGCTTAAGTGATAGTTCCTATTTTAATTTTAATTTATAATTGATATCTCTATTTCATGATAGTTGTGTTAGTTATTGGAATTGATTTTCAAATTATATGTTCAATAGTTATCCTGTATAAACACTTACATGTTGCACTTGAATATCTTCTTATACTTGTGGATTATTGTGGAACTTGAATTGTAACATTTATTAGTGGAAAACTCCACTTATATATGTACATCTAGACTTGAAATGTAACTTGATTGATTGTGATTATAATGGACTACGGACCTAGTGGCCATTTTTTCCTAATGGATTAAATGGAGTTTTGTTGTGAACTTACCATCTTGTGGGTCCATGTGCTTATGTGGCTATTGGGAATAATCCCTTTTATCGCATTTCTTAATGGATTATCTGCCCTCTATGCTTTGATTTGATATTTAACCTACGTGGCTTGATAAATTATTTTGTATAACCATGCAATGGTAAGTCACACTTGTTTAAACTATGATTGATCACTAGTTGAGGAGGCTACCATTAAACATTATGATGTTGGAGTTTCATGAGCTGGGGATGGTGGCATTGGACACTATGCTTGAGCTGTCGGCTATTCTAGGTGACGAACCCCCCACAGTGATCTTTAAGATTTCTTAAATTGCATGGTTGCAATTGGAATAATAATGGTTGCATTAATCATGTATTCATAACATATGGATGATGACGAGTGGCTAATTCTGGATGATGTAGCACGTGCCCTTAGTCGTGGTATTGTTTCACTGGCTCCCAGACCACCGAAAATCAACCCACTTTGGTGAGCGGGTCACCACACATGTACTAGATGTACTTTCGTTAGTGACTGGCCACATACATGGGTTTTGCCCAAAAGCCAACTAAATGAGCATTCTCAATTGATGTGCGTTCATGCATCCATGCATTTAAAAAAGAATGCATTATGTATTGTTTTGTACATTTTCTTATTTAAACTATACTTAATTGATGTGATGGTGTGTAATCCTGAGGGAAATTCACACTGAGCTGACCACTCATCCTTTGAATATACAACCGTACAAGTAGTGCATGTGGTTTTAATGATATTCATGTCCAAATTGATGAAGAGCAAGGTAAAAATACTAAAGGACGTATGATTGTACCTATTCAAGAGAAGCTATGTGGTCTTGCAGCTCAAGTTTAGATGCATTTTATTCATTTTTCATATGTTAAATTATTTTCCTCCTGTATTTGTTAGCATTGACACATTGGTTTGTATAAGCCCTTTGGGCAACCACTCATATATTTTGAATGTGTATGTAAATCTCCTTTATGCTTGACTTGTTAATCTTTCGCTAAATTGCTAACTCTGAAAAAGAAAAGAAAAGAAAAAATATACGTGAAATTCGGCTATCTTTAAATGTTAATACTTGGGTTTTCGAAAAAATGAGTCGTATACTCGAGTTTCGGGAATCGAGGCGTTACATTGGATTATGACCGAGGTTGTTGGTTAGCTAATAGAAAACCAACCAAAGTCTCTTACGGGAACCTCTAAGGGGAGTGTATGTTAGGGTCCTTGTGTAGGGCTATAAAGGTTAGAGGTGAACCTGATTTAAAACCTCTGATAGTGAAGTTTGGTACACTAATGAGTTGAGTACATCTTTCGAGTGTGGAGTAAACAAACCGAACCACTATACATACTTTTGTTTGTGATTGAATTCGAGCACTTGTTTAATTATGCTTATGTGATGGATGTTTAATTATATGTATCCATGATTAGATGAATGTTATGAGTTGATAAGTAGCACATTCCACATACACATGTACATTATCATGCTTATAGACTAGTTTCTTAATTGCCACATCTTTCGTAGTATATGTGATTGGACCCTCTATTAGCTTTGAAGCCTTAAAGTTAATTGCCTTACTTAGTTAATTTACTTATTAGTTTAAGTTAGGCAATTGTATTTTAAAAGGCATAATTTTTAATTGGTCTTACTCACTCCCTCCTCTAGGACATAACCATCATTTCTTAGCTCCACCAAGCTTCCGCACATAGTTGTAGTATCCTATTTCATGCAATTTCAAGTGGTAGTAGAGATGGTAGCTCTTGGAGGGCTTAATCGCCTTGAGTTGATCTAAGGGGCTTAAGAATGATGTCTACCATCATATTTTGATGGGTTTAACTACACCTATTGGAAGGCTAGGATGATGGTATTTCTAAGATCCATTGACCCTATAGTTTGAGCTATTATCAAAAAATGATGGACAACGCTTATGGAACAAGTCATGGTTGATGGTTGAACTATTAGTGCTCCTAAAGATAAATCCAAATGGGTTGTCAATAAGAGTCTGCGATATACCCATGATGTCAAAGCTCTCAATGTTATTTATTGTGCGGTTTTCCTCAATAAAGTTAAACGTATATACACATATGAAATGGGGCAGGAAGAGTGGGACATATTGTAAGTCTCCTACGAGGGAACTAACATAGTAAAAAATTGAGAACTTTAGCTTTTAATGACCCAATTAAAAAACATTAGAAATGATGAGTCAGAATGCTTTATGGAGTTTTATTTAAAGTTAAATGATATTTATAACTTCATGTGGGGTTTAGGAGAGAGGATTCTGGAAGGTCGTATAAGTAGGAAAATACTTAGATCCCTATTAGATAGGTTCACTACTAATATAACCTCAATAGAAGAGTTTAGAAACATATATGAGATAAAAGTAGAAGAACTCTTAGGTTCACTACAAACATATGAACTACACTTTAAGACCTCATATAGTGCAAAAAAACTTGCCATCCTCAAAATATCTCATAGGCATTCACATAGACTTAAGATAGTTAAATCTAAAAATGATAGTGATGATGATGATTGGGATTTCGAAAGAAAATTTAAGATATTCTCAAATTAAGTAGAGGGAAGAGTTGTGATAAGAGGGACAAGACAGTTGAGAAACGAAAGAAAAAAAATATGCTAAATGACCTAATCTAGTCCAATGTTATAACTGTGAGGGTTATAGACATCTTGCCCTTGATTTCTCTAACAAAACAAGGCTATAACGGCAACATGTGATGATACGGAGGAGTCTGAATCCACTTCAAAAGACTCCTCTAGTGTTGAAGACCTGAGCTTTCTCCTAGATCAAAGCAGATCAGCTTGCCCCATTGGTCGGTCGAATTGGGTGGGCCCTTGGTTCGTGGTTTCCGCCTGGGGATAGGGGAATTCTCCTTGTAGAAGGTTAGTAACCTAACAATATCTACTAAGAAGAGAGGAGAGTTAGCGTGTACTTCGTTTGTATTAATTAGGTGTCTTAACGGCCTACACCACAATATCCTTCCCTAGAGATTTGGGAGACCATAGTACCTCAAGAAGGTGACCTTAAAAGGTCCATTTGGGTTCAATTCATAAATCTGAGGAATTCAGCGTCAATTATGAGCCTAATTGAAAATTTGATGATTTTAGCCTCATATTCTGCTTAATTGGTAAAGCTAAGAATTAAGTCTCATTTACTTTGATAGTATACATTTTATAATTGTTGAATTTCAAATATCACATGTTTTTAGTTTAAATTATCATTGATCATTCCTAATTTGAATTGACATATTTTTTAATTGACCATAATTATTATGCTCCATGTTTTTAATGATCATATGCACCCTTTAAACCCTTGTCAGTATGGGCCTTGTAATTGGTAAAGCTATGACTTATAGAGTTGTTTCATGCTATGTTTTTCTTGGTATATTTATTGGGACTAACTCTTTGTCAAATACTGAAAAAAATGGTAAAAAAGATCAAGTCATACTGAAACAATGAATTTCGTTTTATAGGGTTTGTTTGTTGTTGTAGGAATTGATGAGATAAGGGGAGCCAGTATGGGGGAGCATTGCTAGTGTTTCATGTCTTGAGTCCTTTATTTAAATTTGTATATCATTGCAATCTTGGACATGTAATATTTTATATTGTTTTGGTATGTCATTGATATGGAACATAACGTGGTCTAGGTTAGGTTTTTGTCACGTAATTAACAAAGAGAGAGATTTTTAGTGCACTAATTTATGAACCTTATTTGTCAATCACGTAAGTCCTTGTGTTATATAGTCGATTGAACACTTGAAAACTGAAGATCGAAGACATAAGTAAAGGTAAAGCTTTAAGGAGCAAAAATAAGTATATGCGGTGCCTTGATGACCCTAAATCTTAGCCCAAAACAACCTAAACCTCTATATGATCTTAAACTCAATAGGTAAACCTTTTATTGTAATCATTTTAGACATAGAAGCCTAAGTTTATCATCCTTAGAGGTTTCGTGTTGTTGGAAAAACTACTTAATTTCAGCAACCTTCGATCCCATCAAACTCACCTTCGATCCTAGAGAAAACAACTAAAATAGGACAACATGTTGGGGCAAATTTTTTGATAATTTGGCTGCAACCTAGTGCTACCTTCAGTCTCACTGAAGACCAGTTTCGGTGCAACTAAAGACCACCTTCGATATGACCAAAAGTGCTAGAGTCTGTCCATTGGCATTTTTGTCTAATTCAGTGCGACTGAACATAATTCGGTGCAACCGAACCTGCATTCAGTGCGATCAAAGACTAGCTGTTATAGATATGTTGGAGCCTTTTTCTTATAAATCTAGCAATCAGATCTTTCTGGAAACATTAAATTTTCACATTTTAAAGACCCAAGTGCATTCCAAGCTTTACGAAGCCTCATAGGCTCTATCCAATTGAGATTTATGCTCTCTTCTTAGTGATTCTTCACTATAACGAGTATTCTAAGCTCCTCTATAAGAGTATTATGATTTCAAGCCTTCTCTAGAATTTGGACACCATTCATATTGGCAAATTCTAGTGTCTATTAATATCTACAGTGTCCATCAAGTAGAATATCCTAAGAATTCAACTTTTCATTAGTTGTAGGAGAGTCTACCCACCTTCCATCACCTTAGTCATTTTAAAGGCGCACTGCATGTAAGGTGTTTGATCTTAGAGTTGAAACCTTAGCAAAGCATTAATATCTTAATGAGGGGAGCACATGGGAGATGATTAAAGCACAAGAGAATATTAATTAAGCTACCCAAGATAACGCATAAAAGGGACTCAATTCGATAAGTAATGTTGTTGATTGTTGAGTCTGTGTACACTCATTCCTTGTGTAGGATTAAGTGTAAGAGCTTGAATATCTAAACTCGACTAGGTTCTTGTATAGGACTTAAATCAAAGTTCTTATGTAGGCCACCGGATATAGGTGTGTACGTGTTAGTCTCTAAGGGAGCCTCCGGTGGGAGTAAACATAAGTCCTTAGATTAGGACGGGGGTTATTGGTTAGACGATAAAAAATTAACTAAAGTCTCTTGTGAGAGCATCTAACGGCAGTGTACATTAGGGTCCTTGTGTAGCACTATAAAGGTTAGAGATGAACCTGATTTAAAACCTTTAATAGTGAAATCTGGTATACTCATAGGTTGAGTGCGTCTATCAGGAGCCGAGGAGGAAAATTAAACCACTATACATGTTTGTATTTGGGATTATATTTGAGTACTTGTTTAATTATGCTTATGTGATGGATGTTTAATTATATGTATCCTGATTAGATGAATGTTAGGAGTTGATAAGTAGCACATCCCACAAACACATATACATTATCATGTTTATAAACTAGTTGCTTAATTGTCACATCTTTTGTAGTATATGTGATTGGACAATCTATTGGCTTATAAGCCTTAGAGTTAATTGTCTTAGTTTAATTTACATATTAGTTTAAGCTAAATAATTGTGTTTTAAAAGTCATTATTTTTTATTGGTCTTAATCACCCCCCTCTAGGACAACCATCATTCCTTAGATTCGCCAAGCTTCTGCACGTAGTCATGGTATCCTATTCCATGCAATTTCAAGCTATGCACCTCTTATAGCCTAACTTATTATGTTTCAATTGGGTTTCTAAGGCTAAGGGATGATTACTAAGGGTTTACCTATTAAGTTTAGGATCATCTAAAGGTATGTGCTGTTTTGGGTTAAGGATTAGAGTCACCAAGACACTTCATATACCTGTTCATTGCTCCTTGATGAGTAGTCTTTATGTGTCTTCGATCTTCAGCTTCCAAGGACTTAAGCGACTCCCTGACATAGGCACATATGATTTACAAACAAGGTCCACAAATCAATGCACTAACACACGTTAAGGTTTACTTTTGAGTTTGGGAATATCCATTTTCTTTATTTTAACTCAAAGGCTTCTCCTTTACTTCGCATCTTTAAATTGTTGAGTGTTGATGTATTTTCTTGATTGTATTCTGCTAATGATAAGCCTATCGTCATCTCTTTTGAATCTTGATTTACATCGTTGAAGTTTCTTGAATTTATCTTGCGTACTTGTATCTTATATTATTATTAAACCAGAGATGTATTTTAACTTATGTAGCCTACCTTGCATTATTGATTCTTGTGTCTGCATGCATCATGATTGTGAGTTCTTAAACTTGTGTGTTTGGATTGCTCGTATCGAATTGAAAACATGAAGTTCTTGATGATTGTATTACCTGTCTCATCATAAAATTCATTGAATTTATTATACTTTGATATGATTGCGGTAGGATACTTAAGAGGGGGTTCCCTTGAACTATTTGGAAATGATGATTGTAGTGGGATACTTGGGAGGAGGTTCCCTTGACCTATATGGCAATAATGATTGTTGTGGGATACTCGAGAGTGAGTTCCCTTAACCTAGATGGAAATGATGATTATATATCATGGTGGGATATTTGAGAGGGGGTTCCCTTGACTTACATGGCAATGATGATTATATTTTGTGGTGGGATATTTGAGGGGGGTTCCTTGGAGGATCATCTTGAATATGACTTACATTACATGCATTGATGATTAATGCATAATGACATCATATTTCTTTTGAGAATCTTGAATCATTGCATCACATCTTGATATAAGTTCTACATGTCTCCATTGTGTTTATTTTGAATTCATGTCATCCTTGTGCTTCATCTTGTTGTGAATTGAACCATTTTTTATTTGCCTCCACCACATTTGTTTCAATGTTGTGATGGATATGATCTCATTGGGCTTCTATATCACCTAATTAATTACTCCTACATGTTTACAGGATGAGAGAAAGTTGGAGATGAGGAATACCTTGATGACTACTTCCATTATACTTTAATGTTTAGTTGATTTATTTTTAACTTGTAATGAAAGATTGAGAGGAATTTAGTAGTAGTAGTTGATTTGGATTTTGGATATTTAGAGTTTAAGTTAAAGTTTAAATTTCAATTATTATGGTTACATTGATTTTATTATGGTTTGGTTTGAAGGAATGATTATTTATATGCTAATGTGATGAATGAATGCATGAAATATTAATTCACACTCTAAAACTCGGATTATGGTCACCATACCCGGGTTCTGAATTTCAGGGCGTGAAAACCAGAATGTTTATTTTCCATCTGACTTGTTGATAAGGTCACAAATACCTGGATGAAGGGAGCACCCAAATATCAACTTGATCCAAAACATATGTGGCCTATAAGAAGTTTTTAATGGTTAATCACCATTGTTTCCTTTGGTGTGGTCCACATGAGATTTAGATCCGCTTTATTTTTGAAATCATGCCCTAAAATGAGCTGTAAAAATGGATGGATGGTGTGGATGTATGACACACGTCATGTTCCCCATAGTCAGGGATTCACCTACATTAGTGGATCAGGGGATCCACCAAAGCCACACCTGGTGGTGCAATGATGTGTTGGGGGTTGTGGGGCTCGCCATGATGTAAGTGTTTTATATCCATGTCCTCTATCTATTTTGCTAGCTTTTTAGGGCATAAAACAAAAAATAAGAAAATTTGATGCTCAAGTGGATCACACCACAGGAAACTGTGGGGATAAGACACCCACCATTAAAAACTTCCTAGGGTCCACCATAGTGTTTATTTTCCATCCAATCCGTTGATAAGGTCACATGGACCTGGATGAAGGGAAAACACAAATATAATCTCAATTTAAAACTGTTGTCACTCCAAAGAAGTTTTTAATAGTGAGCGTTTAATCACCACTATTTCAGTGGTGTGGTTTACTTGAGCTTAGGATTTGCTTCATTTTCCGATTCGTGCCCTAAAATGATCCAGCAAAAAGGATAGATGGAGTAGATATAAAACACACACATCACGGTAGTCCCCACATTACCTAACACATCAACACACCTCTATTAGGGATGGTGTTGGCAACACCCATTGATCTACTTTCATTAATTAAAAACTAGAGCCATTTATCTAGACATTCTTGTTGTTCAATCTGAATGTGTGGCCACACATGCAATGAATTACCTGAATTCGGTCAAACGTGTGTGACTAGGAATAGTGTCAGGCACGCCAGAGTTGCATTTGACTCTAATCGATTGAATGCTTATGATCCTAGGCATGAAACTAGACAGATTAAGTTCAGACCAATGAAGGTTGATCTGACTCTTCAGCCACCAATAATTACAACGATCAAGAGATTTAAGAAGGAAATTATTAGTCCTTTAAAATGATATCTTTTTACCTTGAGCTAAGAAATTTTCTTTCAGCAGTGATAGTGTATCAAGTTTCTCAGTGAATTAATAATGGACGTGCGAGATTGGTACAATCAGTGAGAAAAAATAACTAAGTGGAGAAGAAAATAAATACCTATGGATACTTATCCTAACAAAGAGGCCACGGAAAAATACCAAACAATCGTATGACTATCGGGTGTGAAGTCAACAAGATGTGACTGATAATCTACGAAGTAAGGACTTGGTGATCGGGGATCCGATGATGATGGCCGTGGATATACATACTACAACGATGATACTGGACAATAATGGATCTAAACTAAGGATTCTGAACTTGCTACATGTGGCTAGACATAAGTGGAATATATAAGCTAAACTAGGAATAGATAGTGTATATGGAGAGGGCGTGGAGCTTTTCATCGAGTGCTACTTAAATAGGCTTGGAGAAAGGGTAGCAGTGCATAAGTTTTTGCAATGTGAGAGATTTAGATATTTGGCCATGTAAATCTCCTTTACTCTTCACATAAGCGTTGCTCATTATATCAGGTCACATGTACGAAAGATCACGTATGCCATTTACTATTTCAGTAGTGTGCAAAAAGGTTTACTAGAGTCTTACATTAGGACTCTTGTTTAGAATACAATGTTGAAGTCCTCAGGATACTTGGGCAAGAGACTTGGGCTCTTATCTCTTAAAAGAGATTTGCTTTGATGTGATTTGCTTTGGACAAAGTTACTTTTAATGGAACTATGCTCCCACGGGTCCTTACTCTTACTCCAGTGGTAGACTCTCGGGAGTTTCAACACCTGGTCAAGGGTTCGGAGTACCCATAGGTGGTGAAATTCCACTACGGCATGAGTGTGTGGGGGTGTGTGCACGTGTGTAAAAAAAAAAACTATGCTCCCACATGTGTATGTCTCCAGCTCCTCATTCTCATCAAAATCATGTGTGGCATGACCATCACATGACACTTTTTGAATCATTCAATTGTGATCAGCCAGGTGTAAGTAGGCACATGGTACAAATGTATTTACACCAAAAAAAAAAAAAAAGACTTAGGGCTTGTTTGTTAAATCTGAGATCCAAAGTCTGAATCTGAAATCTAAAACTAAAGTTTGAAATTGACGTCAAAAAACTAATAATGAATCTAGAACAACCGATTTTTTAACTAACATCTGAAATATTTGAAATATGTTAATTTGACACATTTACCCATATGAAACAATCGTGATTGAATCCCTACCATTAAAAACTTCATGGAGATTGAATCCCTACCATTAAAAACTTCATGGATTTCACTGAAACGTTTATTTGCCATCTAACCTGTTGATAAGGTCACAAACAACTAGATGAAGAGTTGGCACAAATATCATCTTGATCTAAAGCTTTTGTGGCCCATAAGAAATTTTAAATGGTCAATCACCACTATTTCGTATACGATGGTCCATCTAGGATGCCTTAAAACTGAGCTCTCAATATGGATAGATGGTATGGATGTAGTCATAAACATCACAGCGGGTCCCCACATTTAAGGGTCCCACCTACCTGGGTGGATCTGGGGTTGCACCTAATCCGCTCCCATATTCGGGATGTAGATTTCCTACGAAAGCCTTTCGCAAGAAGTTCCTGCGCTGGAAACCTAGGTGGGGCCCACCATGATGTTTGTGGGAAATCCACCTTGTCCATCCGTTTTGTGAGATCATTTTAGGACATGGGGCCAAAAATGAGCCGAAAACATAAGGATTGAATGTTCATAATTGAAATATTCATGGGGCCACATAAGTTTTGAATCAGACTAATATTTGTGGTTTCAATTTATCTAAGTAGGAATGGCATTATGAACGGAATTTATGGCATGTAAACATTGCTGTCGACCCCGGGGAGGTTTCAATGGTAGGAATTTCCCTACCCACCTTTTCCTTTAGTGCAGCCCACTTGAGTCTTGTATCCTACTCATTTTTTGTCTCAAATCCTAAAATGAGCTCAAAACATGGATGGACGGGTTAGATTTATCATAAACATCACGGTGGGCCCCACTTAGGTTTCCAGCGCAGGAACTTCCTACGAAAGGCTTTTGTAGAAAATCCCCATCCCCAACTTTGGGGGAGGATTGTGTACTACCCCTACCAGAACCAACGAGGGATGGACAGTCAAAGGCTTTGTGAGGCCTACTATGATGTATATGTTTCATCCATATCATTCATCCATTTTTCCATATCATTTTTGAAATTAAGACAAAAACAAGGCAGATCTAAGGCTTAAGTAAGCCACATTACAAAAAACAATGTAAATTGGGTGCCTACCATTGAAAAATTCTTGGGGCCACAAAAGGTTCTAATCAAGCCTCTGTTTGTGTTTTCCCTTCATCTAGGTCTATGCGACCTTATGAAGAGGTTAGATGGCAAATAAGCTTTACGGTGGACCTCGGTACTTTCTATGGTGTGGTTGACTTGAGCTTTGGATGTGCCTATTTTTTTGGATTTGCTTTAGAATGATATAGAAAAGTTAATGGACGGTGTGAATATAATATATAAATCATGGTGGCCCAAAGAAGTGTCATATGTTAAAAGTTAGGTTATATATTACGTAAAGGAGAAAATCTTTGAATTATTAAAAAAGGTTCGAAATGCATTCTAAATTCACCATTAAGCTAGACCTCAGTTGTTGAAAATTTTTTGTATAAAATGACGGGAGGCTTTCCTCATTCGGTGCTAACAAAGACCACTAAACAACTAGCCGCGTTGAATAAAAAATTTTAGTGTTAACAAACGGTAACTTGTTATTTGGCCTCTTGGAATGCTACGGTCCACTTGATCTCCTAAATCAAACCAGCATGATTTTCATGCTCAGCACCATCTCGGCCCAAGTAAGGTTTATGAATTATGACCGTGCGGTCGATGTACTTGTCTGCCACGCGTGCGTGCATGCTCTTTGACCCATAATTCATGCCAATTTTAGGAAGAAAACAGAAAAAATGGAGTGCTATATTTGTAATAACATTTTAAACAGTAAGGGTATTTTAGGAATAAAAGGCCCCCCTGAGTTGCGGGTGTGATTAGCAATATTTTAGAGAATATGTGCGCATTTGAAGGATGGAACGAATTCAACCAACGAATTTGGTCCCCCAAATATCTCTTATATCCCTTGAAAGCAGCTGATAAAAATCTGATCACATGCATTCGGGAGCGTGATAATTACTTTGCGTTGTAGCTGTGTGGTGCCCACCCTAAATTCGCATATGCGACAACCAAACAGTGAATCTGAATGGCACTCATACCTTTGGTGTGGTCCACTTAAGTTACGGATCATCGTGCAATGTGGGATACAAGACTAACATGGGTCCGCATGCAATGAACGGGTTGGATGGCACTCACACCTCAGGGTGGGCCGCACACACCTTGAAACGTGTGATAATAGCCATACATTGAGCATATGGGAAATGATACGATAGAGCAGTGTCTATGCATAGAGCTAGCTTTCACCGTCCACGTGGAAGGGTAGACAGTAGGTCAGGCCGTGAATTAGACGTTCCACACTAAGTAGGACAATCCCAGCTGCCTGGCAAAGGCTTTTCGGAGGTTACATAAAGTGACGGAAATACCCTCCTAGGAAACAAGCTCAACGGATGGGATTAAGATCATTATTTCTTGAGTCCATGGAGCTTTGGATGACTCATTTTGAGCCTTGAAAGGTCTCCTCGGTTATCAAGTAAAATTCCAATGCTTCGAGGGTATTGCCGTCATCACGTGATCAACCTGTTCGAGCCAGGCGAGCCCTCTCCACAGGCAATGTAAGTATGTCGAAGATCCGAGCCGTTCATAAGGTGGACCCCACTTGAAGTGATGAAAACCACAAAAGTTTGATTATTGAAATTTATTCTTCTGGTCGCTTCACAATAGTGGCCACCTCGTGCGCGGCTCCGATGTCTTGTAAACTTGTCGTATGATGCATGTGTCTGTGGAGTTTGGATACATAGTCTAACTTAAAAAAAGCTTCCAAACTAACACATGGTCCCCACGCCTAGCAAGCGGACAGAGACGTAAAAGCGGTTAGCACTCTGAGCCACGTGGCTGCCACTCGTTAAGGACCCGTTTTGTCGAGTACGATCCTATCAGAGGATGACATGTTACTCTATTACCTGTCAAAAAAGAAAAAAACGGGAGTATCCATACGCATGCAAGAATATTCTGTATAATTAGAGTATAATTAAAAAATGCAAACGGTTCACACCATGTACATGGTTTTCTGACGTTGATAATGTCCCAAATGGTATATGTTCCACAGCCCTTAGTTCCTTTTGGGGGCTACTACTGATTTGATCATTACCTTTGACATTTTCCATTAAATAAAATCATCGATTGATATCACATTTACGGTGAAACTTACAATTAATCTCCTTGTTTTGCACGGTTGAGATTGAATTACATTTATTTCACAGGTTTATGGGCCATCATACATTCGGGCATATGAAAGACTTATATCATCGTTTTTTGGACCCTACGCATGGATCCTTGGTAGATCTAGGAGAGTGGGTTAAAAATAATAAATAATAAATAAAAATGCGGAGTCAGTTAATACTCTAATAGACTGTTCCAGTCCACGCACATGCACTCTGAAAGAAACAGGTAAATAAAAGGCACTACATCAAACCGTCCAAATCTTAGGACCCACTCTAGATTTACCTAGAGTCTAAAATCAGATTGATTAGATTATATTATTCTCTGATTAATGGACATTAATTTGTTGAATAACAACCGTTAAATTTTCTCTTCTCACTTTCCGTCCAATGCTAACTTTTGGTTTGGCCCACAGTTTCAGGTACTCCATGCGAGTGCATGAACCATCGCAGTATGCCAGAGGGGAGAAATTTACGACGTGGACCCCACCTTTTACCCGTTGGATATTCTTGAAACAATACAAACTTAACGTACGCACTTGGACCTCCTTGTACGGAGTCGGAATTTCAGGACAAAAATACTCCTCCTTTTGACGGAAACGGATTCGGTACTCCCCCTGCCACCGGCTAATGGCGGACGGTTGGTGGTCTGTGGACCCCACCATGATGTATACTTTTCATCTATGCCATCCATATATTTTTCCAAATCATTTTATGGTATGAGACGCAAAATTAGGTATATCTAAATCTCAAGTGTACCACATTATAGGAAACAATGTTGAGTGAGCGTCAACCATTCGAAACTCAGGTGGAGCCCACTGTGATGTTTGTGAGAAATCCTCCCCATCTAAGTTCATTCATAGGGTCACAAAGACCTAGATGAAGATAAAAAACAAATTTCATAATGATCCAAAACTTCTATAAAACCTAAAAGGGTTTCAATGGTAGACATTCAATTCCCCACTGCCTTTTACAGTGTGGTCCACATGATATCTAAATCTGTCTTATTTTTCACCTCAAGCCTTAATTCGAGTTCGTCAAATAGATGGACGGTTTGGATATATCACATACCTCATAATGTGACCCACAAAAATCGGTGGGGATTACAACAGGGGAAAAAGAAGAAAAAAAAAACGAAGCCAGTGAGTTGGGGTCAACCCGGTCGACCGGGTCAGAGCTGGGTCTATCGCTACGGATTATAACCGTAGCCAAAACTGTAGTGCTATGCACTTCTCTCTCTCTCTCTCTCTCTCTCTCTCTCTCTCTCTCTCTTTTAAATTTTAATTTTTATTTTTTACATGGAGAACGTTTTCCCCTTACATTTTTCCTTAATACATAATTATATAAATATGTATATATAAGTATATAAAAATATTTTTCTATCTTTTAATTCATTTCTTTGTCTATTTATTTAACAAGCATATCTCCTAAACTGGAATGATTTACTTAACTTACCACATATGATTTAGGGGTAGGAGAAGCTAATTACCAAATATTTTTATATACTTATATATACATATTTACATAATTATATACTAAAGAAAAATGTAAGGGCCCGTTTGGCCGGGCAGATTGGAAGTTAAATCCCGGGATTGGCTCGGAGTGCCAAACAGACAGGGTGACCTGATCCTCCCATAGATCTTAAGACAATCCATTGACAACACTATCATTACCTTTAAATCTCATCCAATCTACCCTAATCCGTTCAAATTTGCCTGGGATGTGTTTGGTTTGAGGGATTGAAAGGGATGGGAAGGTTTAATCCCAGGATTGGTCGGGCGTGCCAAACAGACTCTATATAGCAATCCCGGGATATAGCAATCCCATGAATCTTAAGACTATCCACTGACAACACCATCATTACCTTGAAATCCATTCCATCCACCCTAATACCATTCACTCCCTTCCAATCCACCCAGCCAAACGGGCCCTAAGGGGGAAAATGTTTTCCATGTAAAAAATAAAAATAAAAAAATAAAAAGAGAAAAAAGAAAAAAATGCATAGAACTACAGTTATGGCTATGGTTATATGAGCGGGGCAAACATGAAAATGAGCAGGGTAACCATGAAAAAGAGCGGGGCAAACTAAAGTATGAGCGGGGCAAATTAGAAAAGCAGCGGGGGAAACAAGAAAAACAGCGGGGGAAACATGAAAAACAGTGCGGGAAACTAGAAAAACAGCGGGGGAAACATGAAAAACAGCGGGGCAAACTAGAAAAACAGCGGAAAAACATGAAAAATAGCGGGGGAATCATGAAAACAGCGGGGGAAACTAGAAAAACAGCGGGGGAAACATGAAAAAAAGCGGAGGAAACATGAAAAACATTGGGGGAAACGTGAAAAATAGCGATGGAATCTTAGAAAATTCATTGTTTCTTAGCTTAAGATATAACTAATCACATGTGCCAATATGTCACGTGTAGGATATTTGAACTATGAAGAAATGTGACCCACCATGTAGGTCAGTTGGCACAAAAATCAGCCCTACTCATTTATCAGGTGGGCCATGAGTACATGGTAGCACACCATCAGCATCTCTGATTTAAACTCTCTATTCTTTTATGTATTATGGCCTGATTTTTTCACCAAATGATTCTTCAAGGTGAGTCTCTCCTTTAGCATGACCCTCATGTCTCAGACAAATGATAGGTTTACAGGTTAGATGGACTATATTGTAAGCTATCCAACAATTGGTTGTAGGAGATCATTACTCTTAAAGAAAAGATGTTCAAAGTTCCAAATTCATCAATAAAATCAGATAGTTTGCCCCGCTCATATTTCAGTTTGCCTCGCTGTTTTTCTTATTTGCCCCACTCATATTTCAGTTTGCCCCGCTGTTTTTCTAGTTTGCCCCGCCGTTTTTCTAGTTTGCCCCGCTCATATTTCAGTTTCCCCCGCTGTTTTTCTTGTTTGCCCCGCTCATATTTCAGTTTGCCCCGCTGTTTTTCTAGTTTGCCCCGCTCATATTTCAGTTTGCCCTACTGATTTTCTAGTTTGCCCCACTCATTTTCATGTTTGTCCCGCTTGAGTAGTAGACTATTAGGAGTTTCAACACTCGCTTAAGCGTTCGAGTATCCATAGGTGGTGAAATTCCGACCACGAGCTGATTGAAATTGGCCGTGAAGTGAATGAAATGAATTTTCGACCATCGACCTGATGGAATCTTGGAAAATAAGTAGGTTGGTTAGCTAAAGTAGCATCTCCTACCCCCAAATCCTATATAGTACGTCAAGTAACTCATTCTGGTTTAAGAGATATGTTTATTAAATGAATAAAGAATGAAATGAATAAAAAGAGAGAAAAATATTTTTATATGCTTATATATACATATTTATATAAATATGTATTAGAGAAAAATGTATGAGAGAAAAAGTTCTCCTAAAAAAAGGGTACAATGGTGGAACAGCGAGTTAGGGTTGACTGGGTTTGGACCTGGTTGACCCCAACTCGTTGTCCAACCTTTTGCAATGGGCGGGCTATGGGTAAGGCTATAGCTACGGTTATAATCCGCAGCCAAAGGTAGCCCCAGCTTCCACAAACCAAAAAGCGAAAAAAGCAGGGGCATTTTCGACCTGAGCAACGGGGTCATATAGCTGGAAATTATTCTCAAAAGGAGGGGTATTTTCGCCCTGAAATGCCAACTCCGTATGAGGAGGTCCAAGTGGGTACTCTAAGTTTGTATTTTCATTATTACATTAGTTTATTATATTTTAATATAGGACTTATTTTTTGTATCTATGATTTTATTAATTATATATGTGATTATTCATCATAAAGAACTTCATTTTTTTCTTTAAAAAAACAAGCTAAAATATAGGACTACTCCTTTAAAAAGTCATGTAGCATAACACGCAATCTATTTGGGAGAGAGAAATCCGGCATTCTTGTTAGCTTGAGTCCTTGGAAATGACGTGGACAAATGAGACCCGACATCACTAGTGTACCTTCTACACAAACAATCCACACTCAATTATAAGCTTTTAAAAATAGCCCATCCAACAACCTCTAGCTTTACCCTACTAAACACCAACACTAATCCATTCTTATTTCGAAAACACTTACTATTCCTTTCCCCATAAATAGCTTATAAGACTACCATCAAGCCAACCACCACACCATCCTTATTTCCCAATCCCTCATCCAAGTCAGGCCAAGAGAAGATCTTTAATTATCCCTAGCATTACCCACGACACTTTGGAAAGAACAAGGAACCCCTCCCACTTTGAGGCAAAGGGCAATAAATGAAAAGGATGGATTGATTCTGCATTTTTCATGCACATCATGCAAATCACGGGGAGCACCATCAACATTTTTTTTTTTTAAATTTACACACCCCCACACACTCACACTAGTAGAATTTCACCACCTATGGATACTCGAACGCTTGACTGGGTGTTGAAACTCCTAATAGTCTACCACCCAAGCGGGGCAAACTAGAAAATCAGTGAGGCAAACTGAAATATGAGCGGGGCAAACTAGAAAATCAGTGAGGCAAACTGAAATATGAGCGGGGCAAACTAGAAAAACAGTGGTGCAAACTGAAACATGAGTGGGGCAAACTAGAAAAACAGCGGGGCAAACTGAAATATGAGCGGGGCAAACAAAAAAAACAACGGGGTAAACTGAAATATGAGCAGGGTAAGCCTGAAAAAGAGCGAGGTAAGCATGAAAAAGAGCGGGGCAAACATGAAAATGAGCAGGGTAAGCATGAAAAAGAGCGGGACAAACTAGAAAAACAGCAGTGCAAACTAGAAAAGCAGTGGGGGAAACATGAAAAACAGCTGGGCAAACTAGAAAAATAGAGGGGGAAACATGAAAAACAGCGGGGCAAACTAGAAAAAAGCGGAGAAAATATGAAAAATAGCGGGAAAAACATGAAAAACAGTGAAAAACAGCGGGGGAAATATGAAAAATAGCGGGGAAAATTAGAAAAACAGCGGAGAAAACATGAAAAACAGCGGGACAAAATAGAAAAACAGTGGGGGAAACTAGAAAAACAGTGGGGGAAACATGAAAAACAGCGGGATAAATTAGAAAAATAGCCATCTGACCTTTGGCCTTTTTGCTATTGAATGTGGCCTTTTTCCCTTGCCTGTTAATTCCCAATCCAATGATCACAGCATTGGGTTTGTTGGATTGGGGAGATTTTTGGGGCAACATCCATCCACAGTGGGGCTTATCAGATCAATGACATGGATAACCAAACAATGGTTTCCAGTGCCTGAAATCAATCCCAGATGATACATTACTCTTGGGCTCGTCATTCTGCTCTAATTGATCAGGACAATTTTTATAATATGCCAGCATGCCAAGGTTGTCAAGGATTTAACCAATGTTTTGAAACACATTCTTAACTCATTTTTCTGGGCATTTGAAATCTCCTCCATGTAAAATCCTTGTGGGCCTATTTGGAAGTAACTCCAGCAAAAGAGGGTTTCCTGAAATTTTGTCGGTTTTTGGTTTGTGAGGCTGTGGGTTGGACCCTTGGCTGCTGGAAATACCATTTTTTTTTCTCCCGAAGAAAGTAGGTGTCCTACCAGTTGACCTGGGTTTCTAGTGACCTGGTTCAGCATCCAACCTCTACAAAAGGTCTGTTCCAGTATGATGGTTTGATGACCCAAGCAAGCGGTCAAGCTGATCCAACCATCAGGTTAACCATACCGTATAGAATGATTCAAAAGTGACCAGGAGCCTTCAAAATTCTAGTGGTGGGACCACCTAATGCCAGGAATGACATGTTTTTTGGGGTGTCCCTCGCTATGGTGGTGTGGCCATACTGGATGGGTTTGATGCCTTGACTTGAGGGTTCTTGGCGGCCATCAATTTTATTTATTTTTTTCTCTTCAATGGATTGGATTGAACTAGTATTTGAGCTGGGGCTCCGGTACAATTTTTTCCCTTCTTATGTTGATTCTTTTCATGTGCCACATTTGCCATGTGCATGCATCATGCATCAATTTGTGCACTATGCGCCATCAGGCACCTATAAGTCATGCCACCATACATTTTCAAACGCCATATATGCGCCAAATGTTAATCGGGCCACATTTGCTAAAATTTTGATACGTATATGCACTAAATATGAGAGAACCCTTCTCTTTTGAAAACTCGACAAATTGCATGAAAATAACTGGTCTAGGACAGCTTGACCTAAACAAGCTGTTTAAGATTAAACTTTTGCTGCCACCCAAATAGTCTTGAGAGAAGAATGACATCGATGGTTGTAAGAAATCCTTCTAATTTTGTTTCCCCCGCTGTTTTTCATGTTTCCCCCGCTGTTTTTCTAGTTTGCCCTACTGTTTTTTATGTTTCCCTCGCTGTTTTTCTAGTTTGCCCCACTGTTTTTCATGTTTCCCCCACTGTTTTTCATGTTTCCCCCATTATTTTTCTAGTTTGCTCCGCTGATTTTCTAGTTTGCCCCGCTGATTTCCTAGTTTACCCCACTGATTTTCTAGTTTCCCCCGCTGATTTCCTAGTTTGCCTCGCTGATTTTCTAGTTTCCCCCGCTGATTTTCTAGTTTCCCCCGCTGATTTTCTAATTTGCCCCACTGATTTTCTAATTTCCCCCGCTCAATTTCATGTATGGCTGAAAGTTGGGCGGGTTCAACCCGACCGACCCGTGACTGACCCGACATTGGGTTGGGCTCAGGCAGGATATATCAGGTCCGATCTTAAGCTTGGGCTATACAAAGCACCAACTCAATAAAACTTAGGTTGGGCTTAGGTTGAGGTCTCTGGTTGCCCGACCCAACCCGAACTAGATCAATATATTAGTTAATTATAAATTATAATTGAGTGTGGATTGTTTGTGTAGAAGGTACACTAGTGATGTCGGGTCTCATTTGTCTACGTCATTTCCAAGGACTCACGCTAACAAGATATGCCGGATTTCTCTCTCTCAAATAGATTGCGTGCTATGCTACATGACTTTTTAAAGGAGTAGTCCTATATTTTAGCTTGGTTTTTAAAAGAAAAAAATGAAGTTCTTTATAATGAATAATCACCTATATAATTAATAAAATCATAGATACAAAAAATAAGTCCTATATTGAAATATAATAAACTAATGTAATAATAAAAATATTAGCATGTATACACCCGACCAACCCAATCAACCCGTCGAGCCCTCTTGGGTTGGGCTTGGGTTGAGAATTCCCAACCCAAGGTCAAGGTTTAGGTATAGGAACCTTGGGTTGGGTTAGGGTTAAGCACCAACCCGCCCGACTTTCAACCCGAACCAACTCGACCGCGAAGTGATTGAAATTGACCACGAACTGAATGAAATAGATTTTCGACTATCGACCTGATGGAATCTTAGAAAATAACTAGGTTGGTTGGCTAAATTAACTTCTCCTACCTCAAAATCATATGTGGTACGTTAAGTAAATCATTTTAGTTTAAGAGATATGCTTGTTAAATAAATAGATAAAGAAATGAATTAAAAGATAGAAAAATATTTTTATATACTTATATATACATATTTACATAATTCTGTATTATAGAAAAATGTAAGGGGAAAAAGGTTCTCCATGTAAAAAATAAAAATAAAAAAAATAAAAAAAAGATAAAAAAGTGCATAACACTAAAGTTATGGCTACGATTATAATCCGTAGCGATAGGCCAAGCTCTGACCCGTCGACCCCAACTCGCTGGCTGTATTTTTTTTTTTTGTTCTCTGACCTGGTCGACCCCAACTCGTTGGCTTTGTTTTCGGGTTTTTTTTTTTTTCTATTGTAATCCCCATCAATTTTTGTGGGTCCCATTATGAGGTATGTGTTATATCCAAACCGTCCATCTATTTGGCGAACTCATTTTAAGGCTTGAGGTGAAAAATAAGACAGATCTAGCTATCAAGTGGACCACACTGTAAAAGGCAGTGGGGAATTGAACGTCTATCATTGAAACCCTTTTAGGGGTTACAAAAGTTTTGGATCATTATGAAATTTGTTTTTCTTCTTCATCCAGGTCTTTGCGACCCTATGAATGAACTTAGACGGGGAGGATTTCTCACAAACATCACAGTGGGCCCCACTTGAATTCCCATCGCTGGACTGTCCGTCAGCGCTGGTCTCTGCACGCCAGCCAGACGAAGGCAGGGGTATTTTCGTCCTCAAATTCGGTGTCTGTACGAGGAGGTCCAAGTGCGTATATTAAGTTTATTTTGCTCCGTAAAAACCACTGGATAAAAGGTGGGGAATGCTATACCGTAAGAGGACCATGGCTCATTGATCCAGACCGCTGATCTTGTTGCTCACACTTAGACAGCTCAATTCATTGATTTGAACTGTTCATTAGGTCTATCGCACATTTAATGGTCTACCGCAATAACATGACAATGATCTTACAAATATTAACCATTTATTAATGTTCTTTATGATGGACGGTAAAGGTCATTTAAGCAAAACTACGCCCATAAACAATTTCATTCATTTATTTGTTAGGAGCGATGATGGAATGGTTTATTAAAGCAATTGAAACCATTCCATCCATGGCATAAAAAATGGATGACTATTGAATATATGCCAAATTAATGACAGATTGGATCGTCCAATCAGTGCAGTTTTTGGCATCGTAGGGCATGAAATGTGGTCAGGACTTAATGGACAGTTCAGATCAATCGATTGTACTGTCCAAGTGAACCAATGCAACTGAGAGCACTACATCAAATTCCCGTGTTCTGAGAGCACTGGTGCATTTCGCATAGTGTACTTGTTCATTATTATTTGTATCATTCCGTTCAGTGAACGGAGTCAATGTCTTGGTTGAGTTGAATTTCCAGCGAGGCCCCACCGCTGAATTAAAAAATGGTAACCCGATTAGGTGAGACCCCGGACTCACCCAAGACCGTGTGGCCCTTACCAAGGGAGCCCACCTTGATATATTTACTATGTATCTACGTCGTCTATCTGCTTTTCCACGTCATTTTAAGGCATTATCTAAAAAATAAGCACACCCAGATTATCAAGTGGACCACACCATGGGAAACAGCAGTGGCTGAACGCCCTACCATTAAAAACTTCTTAGCACACATTCATGTTTATGTAGTGTTTATTTGTCATCCAATCCATAGACAAGGTCACATAAACCTGAATCGAGGGAAGAAACAAATATCTGCTCGATCTATACCTTTGTGGCCTATTAATGGTTAATCACCCCTCTTTCCTACTTTATAGTCCACCGTATAATTGGATATACTTCATTTTTTAGATAAATTTTTCTCCATGAAATTCACTTTTAACGGGGCCGCCTTTCTAAACCGCCGATTCTTTACTTTCTATCTCTAAGTCGGTGTTGTACTGGTTAGGCCTTTTTTTAGACGAAATTACCGTCGTTGTTTGAGTTATATTCCTTTCTTTCAGTTATACCCAAAAATCCAATTCTTTCTTTTTCTTTTTTTTATTCTTCTTGAAATTTTCAGTTATTATGCAATCTTTCTCAGGGTTTTGTTCATTACTTCCAACTGGTCGCATTGATAAACTTAAAATCTTCTCGGTTTTGTCCATACAGGTATTTTTGCAATCTTTCTTATAGATCTATTTTAAAATTGTATTTCACTTTACCGTACTCTTCTTTTTGAACTTATGTTTCACTGGAACAACAATTGTGAGAGGTAAAAATGAAGAATGAACGTATTTTTTCATAGTGAAATTGACCGGTGAAAATTCACCTAGTACTCGGTGAAATTCACCAAGTACATAGTGAAATTCACCTAGAATGAGAATGAATTTGTTTCTTCACAGTGAAATTGACTAGTGAAAATTCACCTAGTGCTCGGTGAAATTCACCTAGTAGTTAGTAAAATTCACCCAATACTCGGTGAAATTCACCTAGCACTCGGTCAAATTTGCCTAGTTCATGGTCTACCATAGATTTTCACGGTCAACCATGACTCTCTAGACATCCAATGGTTGACTATGCATTATCATGGTCAACCGTACTCGATGAAATTCACCCATTACTCGGTGAAATTCACCTAGTACTTGGTCAAATTCATCTAGTACACGATCGATCGTGGATTTTCACAGTCGATCGTGATTCTCTGGACATCGCATGGTCGACCGTGGATTATCACAGTTGACCATGCATTATCACTCATTGTGTTTCACCTATAATTAAGAATGAATGTGTTTTTTCACAGTAAAATTATTAACCAGTGAAAATTCACCTAATACTCGGTGAAAATCCACATAGTGCTCAGTCAAATTCACCAGGTACATTCACTTAGTAATTGATCAAATTCACCTAATACTTGGTCAAATTCACCGAGTACTTGGTCAAATTTACCCAATACTCTCTTATGGTATGCTCTTATTATGAAACGATTTGCTGAGAATATTTTAAAATGTTTGTTTTCAGTTAATCGCTGCGAGAATCATCGAATGCTCTTATGGTGGGGAGTTAATATGTGAAAACAATGGATACACATATAAGTGTGGAAAGTAAAAAAAGTATTGTTTTGAGTATCGGTACTACATATGAGGAGCTTCTAAATGGCTTTCTTTGAGGTGGTGACTGAAGAGGCAAAGCTTAAAGTCCTGGGGGGGGGGGGGGCTTGAATAGGACTATGCCAAATTAAAAAATAAATGTGAAATTACAAAGATAAATAAAGATAGATAACACAATTATAAGCAACCTTAAATGCACAAGTATTAAGAGGTTGATACAAACTGAGTTCTAAGGACAACCTTACACCAAAAACTAAGGTTTATGGTACGACAACCTGATTTCTAGAACGTTTGTAAGTATCAAAAATTCAAACTTAGAAGGAGGTAAAGGAAATAATCTAAATTATTACAATATTCATCACAAGTGCATAAAAGGAAATTACAACATTCAACACTACACATACATCACCATAAGCATCCACCAAACACCGAGAATTATAGTGGTTCGTGTGTGTACACCAATTGTTTGAAAAACAGCCACACAACTACTCCACTCCTAATATCCACACCCACGGGATATTGGCTTTCACTATCAAATAAGGTTTTCCAAGGTTCACCTTAAAACCTTTATAATTGCGTTTTTAGATAGGCTTCCACAATTACAAAAACCCCACACTTTGAGATTTTTTGGCTTACCTCAGACAAAACAAAAAATGAGACTTTCCTGGCAGAATCTCATAAACCACAAAATATACACAAAATTAAATTGTACTTATCTGAAGATTCTCCTTCTGATGAAGCTCGGTAGATCCAATCCGATGTAGACGAAGATGTTCAATGTCCAGTCTCACAAATGAAAGGGTTCTAGGTCTAAATGATTTTTAAATTAAATTAACTTAGGCTAGATTGATTTGATTTTTATCTCAGAGAGGGTAAAATCACAATTCCCTGGCCTAAGTACCGAGAGGAGGTCAAAATGGGATCTTGATCCCCAAATTCCGCTTGAAAGGTTGCTACCGTCAGGCATTGAGAACGATAAGTTCTGACATCGTAAGATTGTATTTGAGGCCCATGTAGACAGAGGTTGTTTGGTGAACATCCACTATTGGACCACCTTCTCGAGAATGGATGGGGTCCAATGTTCGAAGGGAAGTCTCACGCTAGTGAGGACCTCGTACGGACCTTTTATGCGCACATGAGGAAGCCATCCCTCGACCCTCTTGAATTTGTCATTCCTCTAGGTAGACAGGAGGCACGAAGTAATGTAGACATCGTTGCACGCATCCTTAGGGTGGTGTGCGGTGCAGTTCATGCCAGTTAGAATAATCTTACAGAAAGGTGAGAGAGAGACCACCGCACGCGTTACTTGTGTGGTCGACTGGTCGAGTGGAGGCGAGAAAACAGCCTCAAGCTAACGGACATGACCCCCGACTACCACTTACTCCACCACATATGCACATATAACGTATATCCGAGGTCGAGCAACCGTACAGAGTGCACTAGGTTCATGGTGGACTTCCTCTACCTAGTGGGATAGGGAGAAAATGTTTGCCTGCCTACTCTTGTATTGACTCAGATCGTGAAGGCGACGCAATCCATCTGGGAGAACCAATCTCTCCCACTCTGCTGACTGATCTGCAAGATTGCCCATAATTATGCGTACAGGCAGCATGTGGAGCATCTCGTCCTGTCACGTCCTGAACTCGGAAACCGGGCTCATAAAATTCCCGATCGCTGAATCCGACGCCGACGGCCTCCGTAGTACCCCATTCTCTACTCCTGGCACCCATACGCTAGGTTCCGATCCTGGGATCCTACAAGGAGGATTTCAATCATGATTTTGATTCAGTATAAGCATAACCATAAGCATAACCCACGAACACTAACCACAAGAACACCATCGTAAAATCCACTATGATCAAAAACTTTGAGTACAAAGCATATGAAGGAAAATATAAGATGATAATAACCGAAACTCCAAAAGCTCGACTGTACTCTCCAATTGTGACAAGGCTACGGCTGCGTCCGGGCGTCACCTGCATGCATTAATCGTGCATAAGCTTATAGAAAGCTTAGAGGGCAGTGTAAGTGTGTGAGCAATGTGAGCGTGTTCAGAATGCAAGGTCAGAGTAATGCGGAATCATGCTAATGAGTACATGAATGCAATCAGTCGTACCAAGGCTATGCGGTGCAAAATATGAATGCTATCAGCCATGTCAAGGCCATGTAACGCGAATACAACTCATGTATGTCAATCCTCATCCACATGTCAATGTAGCTCCTCACTAGAGCATCAAATATCAGTACGATTCTTATTCTGGATAATCAACAGGGTTTAGTACACTCCAAATGGCACTGCCCCTTTCCCAGGCACGCAGTTCAAGTGAGCGTAAGAAACCTCACTATCCGCCTGGCTAATAGTCTACCAATATTTATCCGGTACGTCGATAGCGGGCCCATTCACGTGCTAGTCAAACTCAGCCTAGCAATGCCCCCTACCCTTGGGCGAGTACCCCTTTCCAACCGACCATGACATAGTGGGAGACACGACCTCCTGGTATTCGGCCCTCGTGCCCTCATATATCCACTTGGTCTCGACATTGGAGTCATCCTCTGGTACCATCGGGTTTAGGGATTTTCACCGAGGGACATCTATGACGCCCCGATGCTTAGAACAGTATTTCTGGTATCCAATCCGGCCATCCACGATGTGTCTGTGGAGGCCACAGCTCTGATGTCACTAGGGCATATGGTAATTACCATCACACAAATGCAAAGTGCATGAGTTGCACTACCAGTCATGCAACAATCACGCCCGTACCGCGCGCTTATGAAGGGTAACTCCGCCTATCAAGGAGCCCATAAAGAACCTGCCTGGAGGCATATGCTATGATCAGTCACTCCTCATCTCAAGCATTTATATGATGTGTATGATCATGAATCATGAAACTGTACTAAACATATTATGTGGTGATGGATTCTGTTCATAACGAAGATGGGCCTAGATGGCCTACACACTACAGGTATGGGCCTATCAATGGGCCCTAGGGAGAGTCATAATGCGGACATTTAACAAACATTATTGTTATAATATGGACGTCAAACCATCATTGCTCTTAAGGCATGGCCCGCCATGAATATCATTTCATAGACCATGGTGGGATCACATATTGCAATGGGCCTTATGTACATCTCGTTGGGCCTCGACCCAAGGGCTCCAAATACATCAAATGGGCTGCATCACGTGGGCCTCATATATATCAAAGTGGGCCTCAACAACATACCTAAAAAGAGCCATATTGTAGGATCATTTGGACCACACCCCAAGTAACAGTGGAGAAAATTTTCACTGTTTAAACAATTCATAGGGGCCCACAATAAGATTTATTTCCCACCCAATCTAATCCTAAGGTCTTAAGGACCTGGATTGAGAGGGAAAAATAAATATCGTATTGGTCCAAACCTTGTAGTCCAAGGGTTTTAATGGTGGACGTTCAAACCCACTGTTTCCTGAAATGTGGTCCACTTGATCTTAGATTTGTCTTAATTTTAGTTTCAAGCCTTAAAATGGGCTTTCAAAATGATTGGATGGCTTGGATGCAACACATGCATCATGGTGGGTCTCATATATAGATAGCATAGATAAAGCACATAGCTAATGGTGGGGACCCCCCTGATGGAAGGTGTGGAGCACACACATCAGTGGGTCCCACGTGGGGCCCACCATAATGTTTATTTTCCACCCAATCTGTTGATAAGATCACATAAACATAGATGAAGTGGAAAAACAAATTCCATAATGATTCAAAACTTCTGTGAATCCAGAAAGGATTTCAATGACAGACATTCCACCCTCACTGTTTCATGTGATGTGGGCCACTTAAGTTCCACGGACGGCTAATTTTTGGGGCAGCCCACGGCTAAAAGAGGGCCCACTAAATGCATAGTGTTGATTGTCAACACACATCATGGTGGGGCCCACGCCGGGACATACGGTCCCTTGGCCATTCACGCCAAGCAGCGCAGGACGCTGCCTGCGCGTCCTCAGGCAACAGTAGTGTCCAGCTGCATATATGTTTGATATATATTTTTTTCTACAGATTTTCCTACGTGGGGCCTGCATCGGGTGAATCCACTCCACTGGTTGGATTCTATGGCTCATGATGGACCAAACAAGTCCAATATCTAGTATGTTTTGGTTCAAGGTGGGTCCTAGTCGATTTTAACGTAAAGATCAATATTTTCTATGTTATGGCCCGCAAAAAATCAGATTAGGTTCATTTTTTTTGGCTCAATGCCTAAAATGAGCTGGAGAATGGAATTGATGGTGTGGATTTGGTCCTTACATCAAGGTGGGGCCTGCATGAGCAGCCCACCCCAAAGGTAAAAAAAAAAATATTTTTTTTGTTAGCTTGTTAGTACACACCCATGTCAGTACATGCACTCCATGTTAGCTGCACCTTATCCAGCGTCCAGGGATGCTGGACGGTCATGGATATAACACAAGCATTATGGTGGGTCCCACAGGTACGTGGCCCATGTTTCATCAAGGTGGGTCCCACATGAAAGTGGCCCACCGGATGGGTTTGATATTTGTGTTTTCTCACTATCCAGGCCCATTGGATGGCCTGGATAAAACAGATGGACGACATTGATTAAATACATCCATCATGGTGAGTCCACGATCGGTGTGGATTTAGTGGGCTGCACCCATTACAAAAGAGAGAGAGAGAAAGAGAGAAAGAGATCGGTGAGAAGGGGAGGGACCCCGCCACTATGGGCCCTCCCTAAATACAAAGCTTACATCAAGATGGGTCCCACCATATGTGGACCCTCAAATAACAAAATTGATGGTTAGATCACCCACCTATTGCACTCCTCCTTGATCCCTTGGACTCCTATGCTCCTTGCTGATGGAGTTTTAATGGTGGGGATGAGAGATGAGAGGGTGGACCACACTTGTTGTTTTGGGAGGGAGAGAGCTTGGACGTGGGATGTTGCTTGGGAGAGTGTTTGAGAAAAATGAGGGAGAGAGAGAAGTGATGGGATGATATGAGATGGAGTGATGGGTGATGGGTGGAGTGATGTAAGGGTTGACTTTGGGGTAGCTTGTGTAAGAGAGAGTTAAGGGTAGGGTATGGGTTGTTTGTACTTGAGTTGATGTGTGATGTGTAGTTGATTGATGGGATTGATTGATTGATTGTTGAGATAGGTCGTAGAGATTCTCTCGAAATTTGCAACGCGCGGCGTTTTCCTTGAGATGAACGCGGGCTCATATCTTCTAGCTTGGGTATCGGATTGGTGAGCGAGTCAGGTCGTTGGAACTGCGGTGATGGCGCGGTCGGTAAGATACAAGTTTCAAGTCAACTCGACTCTAATATGTGAGACTCAGCTTAGGATTGAGCGTAACATCAGATACGGGTTGAGGGTTGCCGAAATTCTACCAGAAGGACCGCGGAAGCCTACGGAACGGTGCGGTTTAGGATACGAGTCTTACATGTCCCAATCAGAATGATTGATGAGATCACCCTCAATAATATGAAGATGGGCCTTAAATAGCGTATGGCTTGACTAGAAGAATTCGGGGATGAGATAGAAGAAGAGAGCGAAGAGGAAGAGGAGAGTGAGGCTGAAGAAGAGGAAGAGGGTGAGGCCCAAGACACCTGACTGGGAGCCTCCCACCACTCGTAGCAAGCGCCAGAGTCAGGATACGCTTGACTCCCGCCTAGCTAAGATCGAAGAAAATCAGGAAAATATGAGGAAGAAGTTGAAGAAGATGTCCCTCACACTGAAGGAACTTCTGTGCTGCATGCAGGATAAGGGAGCACCTCCGCCTTCATCAGAGTCGGAGGAGTAGGAGTGTAGTGATGTGGTTGTTGTTTTTTTTTTTTTTGTAATAGCCTTGGATGGGCTTAGTTTGGTCATTTTAGGTTGTAGACTTTAAAGCTTTCTTGTTTAATCGGTAATCATGCATTTTCTGTCATTATACATGTAATGCCTTAACATATGTAACAACGACGATTTTGCTTAATGAAATCCATGAGGTTGCCTTTATTTGAGTAATGTGTTGACATGTTTGGAGAATTGATAACACTCGTGTGATGTTACTCTAAATTTATGTATGTGTCATATGTTGTTTCCATGGATACTTTTGTATCTGAATGTTGTGAAATTACCTGGGCAAACCACCTTATCCGCCTGAGGCGGAACAGGTGGAATTGATATCCTATCTGTTTAAGAAGAAGGCCAATGTATGGTGGGATAGCGTGTTGAGAAACATCCCTGAAAATTTCGTATGGACTTGGGAGGATTTTGAGACGCACTTCTTCTAGAAATACTTCCCACGTATGTACTAAATTGAGATGGAGAATGAATTTCTGCGCCTCCAACAAGGGGGAATGTCGGTGGCCGAATATGAAAACCGGTTCACCAAGTTATCCCCTATGCCCCCCCCCCCCCCGCGAATTGTTGCCAATGAGGAAACTCGCATGAGGCATTTTGCTAAGGGACTGAGGGCTGGAATCCACACCAAGATGTGTTGTGCGAACATCCGGACCTATGCCGAGTTGGTGGAGATGTCCTTGCGATCAGAGTAGGATGGACAGCGAGTCTCCCGGGCGTTCCTCCAAGCCGAGTCAAAGGGGAGATCTGGGGGACAGTCTTCCTCCTCCTCAGGAAGAAGGGCACAACCAAGTCCTCCTCCTAAGTATGCTCCTCCTCCACCCGTATACGCTCGACCCAATCGTACATGTGGGTATTGCAGAAAAGTGGGGCATTCAAAGGCATATTGCTTCTCGAAGAAGAGGGATCATGGCTATATGCCCCCTCACATGCAAGCCGACCGCCCTAACAAGCATTGCCAACTCCGCCGTGGCTCCGTCCCAACAATTTTGTCGGTCACTGGTGCCTCAAATTAGGCCGTCGCCTCGGCCTACGCATCAGCCCAACAGGCCACAACAAGCCCTCGTACATGCCCTAACCGCTGAAGGTGTGGACGTAGCCACAGTCGCACCGTCAGCATTTGAAGTCACCGATCATATTCAAGGTATCCTTGTTTTTCTTCTCGTGGACACTAGGTCCTCAACATCACTCATATTACATATGACCACCAAGAATCTAAGGTTACCGACTACTCCCATGTTGGGAGTAAGAATCATAGCAGCCGGCGGAACCTTCATTGAAGCTACATCCGTCTTCCAAGGTTGCCCCATTGATCTAGGAAACAAGAGAATACACATGGACCTTATAGTCACAAGGGTCTTCCACTATGACGTGATCTTGGGTATGAACTGGCTATCCGCAATGAGAGCCGAGATCAATTGTGAGGACCTGATGGTGACAATCTATGAAGATAGTAGCTCTCCTTTGATGTTTCCGGTTCAGGTTAGCTATCCACAACGAGTTCTCTGTTATGCGTCGTTAGAAGAAGGCGATGAAGAACTTTCATTAACATACACACCCATGGTCAAGGACTACGTCGATGTATTTTAGTAATTACCGGGACTCCCTCCCCAGCGGGAGATTGATTTCACCATAAAATTGGTGCCGGGTATTGCGCCCATTTCTCTTCCAACCTACCGAATGCCTCCATGTGAAATTGAGGAACTTCGGATTCAGATAGATGATTTGCTGGACCCGGGTTTCATTCAACCCAGTGTATCCCCTTGGGGAGCCCCAATTGTGTTTGTAAGAAAGAAGGATGACTCCTTACGACTATGCATCGATTATCGATGGTTGAATCAAGTCACTGTGAAGAATAAATACCTACTGCCTCGAATTAATGACCTATTCGATCAACTGAGAGGTGCCCAGTACTTCTCGAAGATCGATTTGCAATCTGGATACCATCAACTTCGAGTTAGAGAAGAGGACATACCAAAAACAGCGTTTAGAACCCGCTTTGGGCACTATGAGTTCTTGGTGATGCCTTTCGGACTCACGAATGTGCCAGCAGTGTTCATGGACATAATGAACAGAGTTTTCAGACCTTTTCTATACCGATTTGTCATCATGTTCATTGATGACATCCTAATATACTCCAAAAGTCGTAAGGAACATAAAGGACACTTGCGAGCAGTTTTGGAAATGCTCAAGCGAAACAAGTTTTATGCCAAAATTTCGGAAGTGAGACATCTTGAAAGAGGAAGTCAAGTTCTTGGGCCACGTAGTGTCGAAGTAAGGCATCTCCGTGGACCTAGTTAAGGTAGCAGCGATACAAGATTAGAAGCGACCGAGCTTAGTTACTGAAGTCAGGAACTTCTTAGGATTAGCGAGATATTACCGTCAGTTTATCAAGGATTTTTCTAAAATCGCTTGACCTTTATCCCAGCTCACCAGGAAGGATCTCAAGTTCGCCTGGAATGAAAAGGTGGAAGCGGCCTTCCTAGAATTGAAAGAGAAATTGACCTCGGCTCCAGTGCTCATTCTGCCTGAGCAAGGGGTCAAGTACACCATCTATACAGATGCTTCTTGTGTAGGGCGGGATTGTGTCCTTATACAGAAGGATAAAGTCATTGCTTATGCCTCACGACAGTTGAGGAAACATGAAGAGAATTATCCTACCCATGACCTTAAATTGGCGGCGATCATCTTCACCTTAAAGCTATGGAGGCATTACCTTTACAGGTAGGAGCCTCAAGTACATCTTCACCTAAAGGGACTTGAATATGAGACAACGTCGCTTGATGGAGACGCTAAAGGACTTCAAGTTCGATGTCCCCTACCATCTTAGTAAGGCTAATCTAGTGGCGGATGCATTAAACCGAAAGAAGACGCTAGAATTTGCAGCCCCATTAATGGTGGGAGAGTGGGGTATGGTGGAATTTGTATGGGACTTCGAGTTGAAGCTGATGATAGAAGAACCATATGAAGTCGTTGTACATGTTCATGTTCAGCCGATGATTGACAGTCAAGTCATTGAGGCCTAAAGCGACGATGAATTGTTAAGAAAAATGAGGGAACTGACGGAAGTTCAAAGCGACTCCGAATGGAGAATTGGCTCCGATGGAGGTCTATGATTCCAAGGCCGCGTTTGCGTCCCAAACCATCCTAAATTGAAAGAAGAACTTCTAGCCGAGGCTCTCAACTCAAAACTAGTAATGCATCCCGGAAGTACTAAGATGTACCGGAACCTTAAGCAAAACTATTGGTGGGACAACATAAAAAGAGAAATAGCCGACTATGTCTCTCGATGTCTCACATGTCAACAAGTCAAGGCTGAACATCGCCGACCGCCAGGCCTTTTGTAGCCTATGCCTCTTGCTGAATGGAAATGAGACTTCATCTCCATGGACTTCATTTCGGGTTTGCCCAGGACAAGGAAGGGACATGATTCGATTTGGGTGATTGTGGACCGGTTGACAAAATCGGCTCATTTTCTCCCAATTCAAACATCTTATTCTGCCGACAATTTAGCCAGATTGTACATTAAAGAAATAGTTCGGTTCCATTGTGTTTCCTTAGAGATCGTATCGGATCGGGATACCTGATTCACTTTCATGTTTTGGACCCAAATACAACAAGCGATGAGAGTGAAGTTGAAGTTTAGCACTGCTTTCCATCCTTAGAAAGATGGGCAGACAGAATGAGTAAATCGGATATTAGAAGACATGTTGAGAACGTGTGCACTAGATTTCATGGACAGTTGGGACGAATGCATCTCTTATGCCGAGTTCGCCTACAACAATCGCTTCCAAGCTAGTATCGGCATGATGCCTGACGAGGCTTTATATGGGCACCCATGTTGAGCTTCTCACTGCTGGGTTGAGATTGGTGAGAAAAGTTTATTGGGAACTGATTTGGTGTGACAACCACCGAGAAGATTGAAATCATTAGGCGACATCTCCAAATGGCCCAGAGTAGACAGAAGAGCTATGCAGACACCAGGCGAAGGGACCTAGAGTTTGAAGCAGGGTACCATGTGTTCCTAAGAATTTTGCCAATGAAAGGAGTCCTACGTTTTGGCAAGAAAGAGAAACTTTCCTCGCAATATATTGGGCCTTTCCAAATTCTCGACTGCATAGGGCCGGTCGTATATCGCTTGGCATTGCCCACTCCACTCGCCAGAGTGCACAATGTGTTCCATGTTTCCATGCTTAAAAAGTATGTTCCCGACCCCTCACATGTCATTCAATGGGAATGCATGGAACTCAAGGACAACACCACGTACATTCTTAGGCCCACTCGGATCTTGGACAAGAAAGAACAAGTGTTGTAGAAAAAAGCAATCCCATTGGTTAAGATATTGTGGACACACCACGGTGAAGAAGAAGCCACTTGGGAGACTGAAGTTGAAATTCACAAGCACTACCCAAATCAGCTCGAGTAATACGAACATATACAAATTTCAAGGATGAAATTTATTTATAAGGGGGGTAGATTATAACTCCCGGCCCAAAACTAGAATAGTGTCCTGAGGCGCTCATGTGCGAACTGATGCAGGACCGTACAATGAGATCACATGGGTGGGCTTATTACCAGTAAATTAATTCTGATTAAGCCACTAATGTGATTAGATCAAATTGTGTTCAGGCTAAACACGGGTCGTAGAGCTAGATGACCGAATTACACTTGGTGACTGTCCATATGAGCCGTGTACCGCTGGAAGAAAAATAAAAAATTCTGAAATTCTGGTAGGCCATGGGTCTCACTGGGCTTGCGGTCCATCGCGGACATCAGGCTCAGATGGTGTCCAGAAATGGGCAGATCGTGCCGTCTAGCCGGCACTTGGAAAACACGAGTTGCCAAGCCTAAAGAAGGAAGATCTGAAAATTTGAATAATTGGCCCTATTCCTTGAGTTAGAAAATCTGGGCATTTTAGCTATTGGATCTCTTCTAAATTTACACCGAAGGCGAGGAACATTTCCCTGCCATCGCCTATAAAATCTGATCGTTGATCAAAGGTTGGTAACCGTTGATCATAAATCTGACTGCTGCAGTAAAACCCTGCATTCGTTTGCCATCAAATTTCACTCAACCGTTCATCAGGCCATGGGGCACTTGATCCATGAATTAGATGGTCCAGGGGCCTATTAAGGTGGCCCCAATAGCTAAAAATGGGCCGCACAGGGCCATTGGTGGCATATTAAGAAATTTAGGGCCAAGTGATATAATTTCAGGGTATTTAATGCCAACCCTCTCTCATTTGCTAAAAATTCCAGCAACTGAAATCTGAGAGAGAGAGAGAGAGAGAGAGAGAGAGAGAGAGAGAGAGAGAGGAATGAGAGGGAAGGAGTGAAGGTGGTGCTTGGGGACTAAAATTTCCCGCACCCATGTCCCTATATTGCCAAGAAATCTGGCCCAATTGTCATAGAACCGAGCTACACCCAATCTAAGGTGAGAATCGGACTCCAATCCATTCTTTCTTAGCGATCAGCCACCTGCATGCATCTTACCGACACAGGGCCTGGGCACATCGAGTTTGCGGACCCTGTGACGTTAGGACGCTTGCGAAGGCTTCTGGTCAACTATAGGTATGGATCATTACCCTTAGATGGCCGATCTTCGTTCTTAGCATAGTTTTTAGTAAACATGTTTGATGAAACTTCCCTGCATGTTGCTGAAATTGAATTGGTTGAGTTGATTTATGAAATTTAAGGTTTTCTCCAAATGAAAAGGGATTTAGGTCCAAACATACCCAAATATATGAAATGCTATGTCGCATGTTGAATTAGGGTGTATGCACTTAGTTTACTGAATAAATGCTGAATTTGTTGGTTGATTGAGGTTATATGTGAAACATGCTAGGCATAGGAGTAGTTCATTGTAGTGAAATTGCTGAATCTTTGAAATAATTATGCTAAATTTTTGATGTAGTGCTGAATTTCCCGTTTTATGTTGGCATATGTGAATTCGTGTTGACATGCCTAGGTACATAGCCGCCCCTTTGGTAGAAATCGTTGGAATAGGTGAACATGACTCTATCAATTTGCAGAAATTATTGTGTTGCTGTCTATGTACTTGGAATGTTAAACTTCATCCGCATTGGTAGAGTTATTCTGGAAGTGCTGAACTTATACTACCTGCTTATGAATTTGTCTTATTTTGGGAAACCCTTCTATTGGTTCAGCCCACGGGCAAATTTTGCCCAATCAGTTAAGCTGTGAATTGACGGTCATAGTTGGACTACACGAGACACCGTTCTCAGGCCATTCGATTTATGGTGCGACTTATGGGGGCATATTGGCTCACAATCGGCCATCCTTATATGTTAACCATGATTGCACGCCTATGTAGGAACCCGAGATACCGCGAGACTTTTGTGCCCACTGTTAATTATAATATTCGGCTTACATGACTCATGAGCCAGGGACGGTGGTATGGGACACTGTGCCCGTTCTGTCGGCCTATGCTTGGGTGATGAGCCTCCCCGTAGTGACCAATGAGCATAAAGACTCGTGAGCCGAGGACAGTGGTATGGGACACAATGGCCATGCTGTCGGCCTACGCTGGAGTGATGACCTCCCTATAGTGACCGCGAGCAGGACCTGGAAGTCCTAATTGATTTCGTATGAACCTAGAACTATGGGATTGACGAACCCACGAGGGCTAAGGACCACGAGAGCCATACAGCCACGGCCCTGAGCCACTCAATCAGGTTAGGGCAATGTTTCTACTAAGGGTATTCTGGTTTCCCCAATCCACTGGATGAATGAACATAATTAATCAACTTGGCTAACATGTTCATAACATTGCATTACTTATTTTGGCGATTCGGTAGTCGAGGTCACACTTAGTGAGTGTTAATCATTGCAATCGTTAGATGTTGTCGCTCAAGGGAGTGTTGGTGGTGAGAGGCACGCATCATTTCACAAACCATGCATTTCATTAAGAAGAGTATTTAGGAATTTATGATGTATGTTGTTTACTAAATCTATTATATACATGATTATTTGTGCGATCTATTGCTAATGGTATCGCTGTGTTAACTACTCACTCCCACTTTAGGATGACATTCTAAAACACCAACTAGAATCTAACATAGATGCAGGAACCTTGGAGCAAGATGTGTTGGAAGATGTTGGTGTGGACGACGACGAGGAGTGAGCGTATTTCCAAACGTTTGGCGGACTCTTCTAGCTCGATGGATGATCTCGGGTCTGGGCCAGGGCCCAACCCTTTCCAGGGAGTGATGAGAGGATGGGACTAGGTCCCTAATGGACATTTTATTTCTTTGGATTATGGGGTTTACGTTGGTTTATGACTTTATTAGTAGCACTTGGATTTGTGAATGGTATATACTTAAATCTCTGATGATCAGTTGCTTTATGTTTGATTTAATCCTCCTTTGATTTCATGATACCCACATTTACATGCATATGAGGCCCGTTAGGATACACATGGCACTCGGGAATCCGAGAATCGAGTAGAATTTCGGGGCTCTATAGAATCATAGTTCAGTTATTACGGCCTGCCTAAACTATTGATCTGCCATGGACGGAGTAGATTTCTCTAAAACATCACCATGGGCCCCACACCCTTTGAGTGTGTACACCAACACGTGTGCGCCTGACACACATCGAACATGAACCTAGGTCAAACTATGTTTGACTCGACACTTACCAAAAAAGGGAGAGTTTTTCGCCCGCAACCGTTCGAAGTGAAAAAACCCGTATGTGTTTCTCTCCTCATGTTCGATCGATATGTGGCCCACCATGATGTCCCAAATGATAGATCTGGACCTTTCATCTAATCCAGGAGGTGGGCCCAAACAGATCCAAGCCATTCGTACACATCCAGGTATTCATGCTTGCGAACGATTCTTAGCGTGGTAGACACGTGCGTGTGGCTGTTTTGCCAAAAATGGAAAGTTTCCGTTTCCCTTGGGTATGCCAGCTTGGCAATCTGAGTGAAGAGAATTCCTCTTATCTCAGCCATCCATGTGATGAGATCTCAACCATCTAAAACGCTGGATTAGGGTTTCCACCTTAGCAGAACAAAAATGGCCGTATTTGAAGGTGGTTTCTACTAGATTAAATCTGAGACACTCATTGGCGATCCAACAGCCTAGGAAAGCTTGGTTTTCCTATGAAAAGGAAGAGAAAACATATCTTCTCTTATCCTTTTACAAACATCATAGAAACTGGTCATTTTCCTATCCGCTTGAAACCACCAGCCAAAACCCCTCAAAGCTTCAACCTCTCCATTTTATAAGCTCCCTACCGTCAATCCAGAGTTTCCACTAGAATCAGATTCTAAGAAAACCCCTCCATTTGAAATCTTCCATGAAACCTGGTCATCTTCTCTAACGCTCAAAACCGAGTCGAAATCAGTTTAGGCGCACGTCTTTAGGCCGTCACCATATGGTGACGTCCCTGGTGTTGGAGGAGGGAGATGAAAAGCAAATGGAAGAAGAAAGAAGAGAGAATGGGAGAGAGTGAGCTCAAGCTGGTGCCGTACTGCACTAGGTAACTCAACCCAACTGAGTTGTTGTTGAACTTGGACCCACTGGCGTGACTCAGTCTAGCCACCGAGTCACTGACCCATCCCTGGTTGTCCAACGGCGTGGCTGGACCTGTAGCAGAGATGGGAAGAAGAAAAGAGTGAGTGAGAGGGGGGTTCGAGTCAGGTCGAGTTGTTGTCCAGTGAATCAGACCGAGCTGCATCCGGGTCCAGGAGTTATTGGTCGATACAGTAGAAGAAAAGAAGGGAAGAATTAGAGAGAGAGAGAGGAATGAAGAAAAAAGAAGAAGAGGTAGTTGGTGCATGGTTGCACCAGCCTGAACAGAGTCGAGTCTGCCTTGTTGCTCGTCATTGTGCAATTACTGAGTCGACTCAGCTCGGCCGGGGCTGAGTCAAGCCGAGTTTGACAGCCATGGCTGGATACTTCCAGCAGCTGTAAAAGAAAGAAGAAAGGAGAGGAGGAAAGAGAGAGTTTGGGCTTGAGTCATGGGCTGACCCGCTGTTGAGTCGGCTAGGTCGAGTTGACTGTGGGGCTAGCTTGGGTCTAGCTGGAGTTCTAGTAGGAAGAGAGAGAAGAAGAAAATAAAGGAGAAGAAATAAAAAGAAGGGATGAGGAAGGAGGAGAATCAACTCACTCGGCCCTAACCGAGTTGACTCGTCGAGTCCTGAGCCTAACTAACTTGGTTTGGGTCTAGGCCTTGCTGGAAAAGTGTTGACCTAGCCGGGCCAACTAATGTGAGTCAACTCTCTCATCCCATATTAGATTATCCTGAATTTCCACTAGTTTCATTTTCATGATTATGATAATTATTAAGCATGAATAGCCATCAATACACTGTTTACGCTAATATTAGTTATTATAAATAAAATTACCACTAATGATATTATCAAGGTATTCATCACTTGAAAATATTATCTTTAATAATGGATTATACTATTTTATTATCGTTGTAATACTTATTATTACCAGGGTCACGAATATTAATTATATCATTAACGTTAAATTGTAATTAACAATTTTATTACATTGTGTTTAAACCACACATACATCGTAGTACAACTCCTAAAACTAAACCCTAGGATGAAACCCTAAAACCTAGGTAATCTAAACCCTAGGTTAAGACCTTAACCCTAAATAGTGTGTAAAGCTGGGATCTAATTGTACAATTTTATGATTGATGGTAGGAATTGATTCTAAGGGAACACGCATTTCTTAGTGATGGTGCAGGCAGTTCAAAAATAAGGTGATGACTTTTTCCCTTAAGTTTTCCATTTATAAATTAGTTTAAGTAATAGTCTTTAATTGAATCACAGATGTTATCTTATAGCCTGCGATCTTTTATCAATTCTTAATGCATGGCTTATACTTGAATTATATTGATAGTTATGAACCATGATTTCATACAATAACTACTGACATGATGGTTTTCATTTGAACTTCAATTGATAGTTCTTATCATGACTTATTACGATTATTATGAATCAACTTATGACTGGCATGCCATAACTATATGCTTTCTCATTGATTGTTGTGAGTCACTCATGGATCTCTATTCACTACACTTATTAGTGGGTAATCCCTCTTGTGTATGTGAACCCATACATAGGATGTAACAAGATAGAGCGTGGTAAGAAATGGACCCTCGATTTGGAGGTTATACGAGACATGGAACATTAATGTGGGATTTACCATCCATAAGTCATATAGCTTGAGTGGCTTAGAAATAACCTCTTTAACCGCTCTGATTTAACCTCGCCCGACCCCTTTGCCGTTTCGATTTAATGTTCCGAGCATCCTTGTACCGCTGCGATTTAACATTTGTCCCATGTTTTGATGATTGCCTTGTGTGCCTTCGATGGCCTATAACCATGCGATGGTAATCCCTACTTATAGAATTTGATTGGCCATTGTTTAACGGGCATCCATTAAACATCCTAAGATGGGAAAACCTCATGAGCCGGGGATGGTGGTCATGAGACACTATGCCCGAGCTGTCGGTCTACACTGGATGACGAGCCCCCCATAGTGTAATGACCCGATTTCTAAAACCCAAGTACGAGACTCAGTTTAGAAATCAGGGAGTTTATAAATCAGAGAAACTAGAGAAAATGCAAACTCAGAGTGCGATAGAAAAATCAAACGTAGATAATCATGTGAGCCCAAATAATTGACCCACCCAACTGGGGGTCTTAGTTACAAAATTCCATAAGTTCTCAAAATTTTAAACCACTGAAATTAAAATATTGAACTACTGATTAATCCCAAAATACGACGTTGCTTCTTGTTGCGGCTCGTCATCATAGTACTCTCCCTCGAGCTCCACGGTCGCACCATCAAGGCTAGCACCATCATCCTTTACATTCGTCCCTGCACATTCTGTACGGTTGGATAGTTGATGAATGAGTGGCCAGTTCAGTTTAAATTCCCCTCAAGATTACACATTGTCGCCTTAACAAACATAGTTTAAAGAAAAACAAAGCAATAATCCAAAACAGGTAATATGTAGTCTATTAGATGCATGGATGTATGAATGCACATCGACTTGGGGATATACATCCAGTCGGACTTGGGCTCATCACCCATGCAATCATTGACTTGGGAATGATCGTCTAGTCGGAATAGGGGTCAATAGTCAATGGTCTGGGAGCTAGCGAAACGATACCCCAATAGCTCTAGGGTACGTGCTACAGCATCCAGAATTAGTCATCCATCATTGCTAATATGCTATGAATGCATGATTAGCCAACCGTTATTAATCCAGTTACAACCAGCCAATTTAAGTAACTCAAAGGTCATTACAGGAGGCTCGTCACCCAGCGTAGGCCGACAGCTCGAGCATAGTGTCCCATGACCACCATCCTCGGCTTATGAGGTCCTCCACCTTGGGATATTTTAATAAGATACCTTGATAAAAATGACACCAGTTCAAGGGTCCTATTTTCCCACACATTTTGTCTAATTACATCCCGAGTGTGGCTTGCATACAATTATGGAATCCTCCACGTGTAGCATTAAGAGATTATATAAAGAGACAATCATATTAACATGTGACAACATATGACTTCAAATAAAACATGCAAGGAGGTATCATGAGATAATAACTATTGATGATATGCTACCAAGTCATGTGAATAGTGATCATTATTCAAGAATTATCTAACATGTGAGCCTATCATATAGTGAAGACAAAGTATCACAAATTTGATATAATGAATACATCGACCCTAAATTAATGGTGGAAATCTAGTGCTTAATGGTAGTGTTCACGAACTCGGTTCAAGTCTTCTTGTGGCCCGGGGTCACTCAACGAGTCTCCTAAAATCATAATTTATATCTGTCAAGCATTTTCATGGTTTTGTCCCACTAATGTGAGGGTCCGAAGGGACAACAAGGCCTTCTAGGCTTTGCGTTAGGCCCACCCTATTTACCCAAGTAAGGTGGCCCGACCAGGCTCAAACTCTTCACCCCTATAGGCCGAACTGGGCCCATTTTGACCCTAGGTGTTGGGTCCAAATTTGACCCAAGTGGGACTGGCCCATGCATTATGTCAGGTGGACGATGTACATATACTATAGGCCAGTGGGCTCACCATGTTGTATATTGCATTTCATCTTAAGAGGTTATCTAGAGCATTCTTCAAGAGGATAAATCAAATTGAAAGATCACCTGGACCGTACCACAAATAACAGTGGTGGTAATGATTTCTACTGTTGAAACCCCACAGGGGTTGCCACGGTGTTTTATCTTCCATCCAGTCCAGTCATATGGTTCTGACTTAAAAGAATGGCAACATCGTATTGATCAGAATTTTTGGTGCTCCCAAGAGGGCTTCAATGATGGCCGCTCATCCCACTATTTTCTACAGTGTGGTCCACATGGTATCAGATCTGTCTTATTTTTCTTTATCTCAAGCCTTAGGGTTGACTCTTCCAACAGGATGGTCTGAAAGAGGGAACCAGGTGCAGCCCACTAGTAGTTGCAGGGTGCGGCCCACCTTCAATTTAGTGAGGCCCAAAGCCTGTTTACTACTTCTTCTGTCAATGTGCTCAGGCCATTTTTTTCTTTTTTACTCTCCTTTTGGCTAAGTTTTCAGCTGATTCCAGGCTACATGATCAGTTGTTTCAACTCCATATTAGGCCTGGTTTTCATGCCATCCCAAGGCCTGTTTTCGGCCCGACTTCTAGCTGTCGCATGGCCTGCTTGTAGGCTGGTTCTCGGCTCATCCCATGACCCAAAGCATGGCTGGTTCTGGCCCTGCTTCAGTCTGATGAATGGCCCTGATGGTGGTTCAATTTCAGCTCAGATGTGGCCCGTCGTAGGGCCATTTTCAGCTTAACTTGAGGGTTCATCAGAGGTTCTGTTTTTAGCCCAGGGATAGCCCGAGTTTGGCTGAGATGGGACGCCCCATCCAGAGGCTGTTCATAGCCTTGTTTACCACATGTTTTTCTGGCCCAAATATGGTGTTTGTGAGAAAAAATGAAGAGAAAGTGGGAGAGGAAGACCTGTTTCCCCCCTAGCCGAATCGACGCCCACACTCCCACTCTTCCCTTCTTCTTTCTCTCTTTTCTCTCTCTTTCCTTTCTCTTTCTCACCCAAGTGGTGTTGCTGTGGTCCCACACTGACTCGGCTCAGTCCGGTTTTCACGGACTGAGCTGGGGCAGTGTGCTCCAAGCTCATAAAAAATGCACTATTACCCTCTGTTTTCTCTTTCCTCTCCCTCTGTTTTTCTTCTTTCTCTGTTTTTTCTCTCTTTCTATGTGGAGTCTAAGAGAGCTGAACCTCCCCATTTATAGGCAGGGAGAGGAGAGGTCCAGCGGCTGGGATAGGCTCTGCAAATCCCCATGCAATGGCCGTCGGTGCCAGACCCGCTTTTCCTGAAATGGATAGTTTTGGCGTGTAATTCTTCATTGCCTGGCTATCTTTGGTTTGAGAGAGAAGACCCTCCTTGACTGGCGTGTGAATGCCAGCAAACCTCTAGGTAAACCAACGCAGCCCTCCCCATTATTCCAGCAGTCCGATTGCTTTCTGCGGATCTCGTTGTCCATGATAAAACGGACGGCCAATATCGATCCTCTTCATTTATTTTCGGGGGGCCCTATCCTTATACTGTTTTGTTGTTGTGGACTCCACCGACAAAATGGATGGTCTGAATTGCCCGAAAAATGGTCGGGGTGTCTCACTTAGGGGTTTAAAACCCGTCTGTTTCAAATGATGAAAGTGGCGGGAGAGGATTCTTCTCAAATTGCAAAAAGGGTCGATCGACAAACCTTTGATCGTTCCTCCTTATCCAGTGCACGTCTTGCACCATAGTCTAAGGTGCACGCACACCTTGTGTGGGGTCTAGGGTGATGTTTGTGATAGATCTATACCGATCATATGCTTAGGGTTTCTGATGTAGGGGCCCCGGCCTAGATTGGGGTGCATTGTGAGGCCCAGGTGGGTTGCTATATACCTTTTGGAGCCGTATTTTGCGCACATGATGTGATCTATCGGTCAAACGGTTTTGATATTTATTTCTAAGGGTAAATGCATGTCTAAGACACAGGGGTGCTTCATTGGTTATCCTCTAACTCCCGTGGATTGAGTTTCTAGAGTACTGCTAACACATACGGTCTTAGAAACTAATTGAGCTTAAGTGATTCGATCCTGCTTACCTCTTTGATTCATGTGGAGTGTAAACTGAGTCTTCAAAGTCATGGTAGATTATCTCAACGCTGCTTGGAAATCCTACCTTGTGCATGTTAAGTTAAGCCATTAGGTTGACGGGTCTTGAGTTTTAATAATTGTGGGTTTAAAAGGTAACACTCATGTACCAGAGGTAGGAGGTGTTACACATAGTGACCTTTGAGTTTACTTAAATTGGCTGGTTATAATTAGAATAATAATGGTTTGACTAATCATCATTCATAGCATATTGGCGATGACGGGTGGCTAATTCTGGATGCTGTAACATGTGCTTTTAGGCTTAGTGGGGTATCATTTCACTAGCTCATAGACCATCGACCATTGATCTACATATGTGATATGTACGATGACTTGGTCACTATGCTGTACAAGATATGATACGATGGTGACCAGTCTTATGCATGGGTGACGAGCCCAAGTCCGACTGGATGAGCATCCCTAGGTCGATGTGCATTCATGCATCCACACATTTAAAAAGACTGCATCATATATTATTTTGATTGCCTTGTTGTTTTTAACTATGCTTAGATAATGTGGCGGTGTATAATCTTGAGGGGAATTCACACTGAGTTAGCCACTCATCTATCAAATATATATAATTGCACAGGTAGCGCAGGTGGCTTAAGTGATATTCATGTTCAGACTGATGAGGAGCCGAGTATAACTGTCAAGGATGCATGACTGTACCTGCCAAGAGAAGCTACATGATCTTGCAGCCTTCATTTAAATGCATTTTAATATTTCTCTTCTATTAAAATTTGTAAATCTTGTATTTGTTAATATAGAGACATTGGTTTGTATAAGTCATTATGGGCAACCGCTCGTATATTCTGAATGTAATGCGAATTTTCCTTTATGTTTGATTTGTCCATCTTTCGCTAAATTGCTAACTCTAAAAGAAAAAGAAAAAAATGATAAAAAAATCCGAATTTGGCTATCTTTAAAGGTTAACACTCCGATATTTGGGAAACGAGTCACATACTCGGGTCCTAAAAACACTGGGTGTTATACCAAATGATTGCAAAACATGTAAGAGAATATTAATAATCTTCCTAAGCATCCAAAGTGCCCGGAGTCGACAATGGATCAAAGTAAACTAAAAATACTTCATTTAAACCAAAAATCAACAAATTATTCAACATATAAACCAAAAAATTTGAATTAAAGTAAAATAAATATTAAGAAGAACTATAAGCTTCACCTCTTAGCTCTAGCTAAGAGATTAGCCAACAATAGACATGATTGAACTAAAAATCAAACAGAAAAACATAAAAACTAACTAGAACCGAAGGATCGAAGAGGAGGTAGGACTCCTTAAAACTCAACAACTCCTTGCTCTACTCCTTCTACCCTAATTCGTGTTTAAAAATTCCTAAAACATCCCTTTATATAGGCTTGATTTGCACCAACTTCAAAATCAACTTTAATTTTTGCACTTTTGTTACGCTTCAGTCGCACCAAATTTGCCTTCGGTCACACTGAATTTCATCTAAAAAATATATGTAGAATTTATCGAACTTAGGTCACACCTAACCTTTCTTAGGTTAGACCGAACTTGGCTTTAGTAGGAACGAAGTTTCAAGCCGAATTAATTCTAAAATCACAATTTCTTTTTGGACTCTTCTGTGCACATTAGGTCAGACCGAACCAACCTTAGGTGGGACCGAACTATCTGTTATTTCTGTTGTTGGACTTGTGGTTTCGCTAGTCTTTTCTCTCTCATTTGCACTTGGTTCTCTTGGATATTTGGAATATAAATTCTTTATTAAACACCTAAAAATCTCTATATATGCACTTGTTCGTTCTTTGAGTATTAAATCTTCTCTTTAATCGTTGTTTTCACCTTAACTCTCCAAATCATATCGCATATTAAAACATATATAATTGGATTGATTAAATGCATCTATGCTTATAAAACTAATGCATAATAAGGGAAAAATATACAATATTTCATACTCAACAATATATTTATTGAAATTAACTCTTTGTTAAATACTAACAAAAAGGGGGAGAAAGATCAAGTCCCACTAAAATAATGAATTCTATGTTGCAGGGTTTATTTGTTGTTGGATGGATTGATGAAGATAGGGAGAGCAAGTATGGGGAAGCATTGCTAGTGTTACATGTCTCGAGTCATATATATAAATTTGTATATCTTGTAATCTTAGACATGTAATATTTGTGTTATTTTGGTATGTCATTGGTTTGGACTATGATATTATATAGGATAGGTTTTTGTCACGTAATTAATAAAATTTGAGATTGTTAGTGTACTGATTTTTGTATCTTATTTGTCAATTACGTGAGTCCATGTGTCATGTAGTCGGCTGAGCCCTCAAAAGTTGAAGGCCGAAGGCATAAGAGGTCATTAGCATTAAGGAGTAAAGAATATGTAAATGTAGTGCCTTGGTGACCCTAACCTCTAACCCAAAATAACCATTTAAACCTCTAGATGATCTTAAACCTAATAGGTAAACCTTCTATTGATCATCCCTTAAGCCTTAGGAACCTAAATTGACGATCCTTAGATCAGATTTAGAGAACCCTTGTTACTAAAAAAACTACACAATTTCAGCAACCTTTGGTCCCATTGAATTTACCTTTGGTATGACTGAAAATAGCTAAAAGAGGAAACAGGTTGGCACAAAATCCCAAGTAATTCTACTGTAACCGAGTGCTACATTCGATCTCACTGAAGACCACTTTTGGTGCAACCGAAGAAAACCTTCCGTGAGATTGAAAATGCCCAAGTCCGTCTAACGACTTTCCTATCTAATTCGATATGACCGAACCTAAATTCGGTATAAACGAAGACTACCTGTTTCTATCATTTTATGATGTTGGAACTCTATTTCTTTATAAAGGAGATCTGATCTTTAGGCATTTTAGAAAGTTTTTTATGCAAATGAAGCTTATGTGAATCCTTAATTATATTCCACATTTTAAGCATCATATTTCATGAGATTTGATAAATCTTCTTGAGCTTTACCATTGTAATGAGGATTTCAACCTCAATGTTGAAGATGAACTCAATCTCCACAATTTTTTAGAGTTTAGACCCAACCTCTATAGTTATATCCTTATCTAAATCCTCTAAAAGACCCTTATTAGTGACTCCCCTAAGCTTTACAAGTTCCCATTAAATGCAGGGATTATACCCCCATCCCATCACCTTGGTCACTGTATCAGAGCATTGCATGTAGGGTGTTTGATCTTAAAGTTGAAGCATTGACAACACATCGGGATCATGATCGAGTGAGAAATTGAGGAGAGGATTCAATTACGGGAGAGCTTTAAAGAAGAGAGTCAAGAACAAAGCATAAATGGGGCTCAATTGGACAAGTGTCAGTGAGTAAGTCCATAAAGTTTTTCCTTGTATAGGATTGAGGGTAAAAGTTTATGATCCAAACTCCAATAGGTTCTTGTGTAGGACCTAAGCTCTTATGTAGAGTTGAATTCACTGGACATGGGGGTGCGTGTTAGTCTCCATGGGAGCTCTGACATGAGTAAATATAGGTCTTTATATTAGGATCGAGGTTGTTGGTTAGTCTATAAAAAACCAAGTCAAGTCTCTTGAGGGAGCCTTTCGTGGGAGTGTACATTAGTAGGTTCTTACATAGGACCGAGGTTCGTGGTGAGCATATAGAAAACCACGTAGAGTCTCTTGCGGGATTCGGTCCTTGTATATGATTGTAAAGGTTAGAGGTGAACTTGAAATAAAATCTCTGATAATGAAATCTGGTACACTCATAGGTTAAGTATATCCATTGGGAGTCGAGTAGGGAAACTGAACCACTATACATGCTTATGTTTGTGATTGTTATTTAAGCACTTATTTAATTATGCTTATGTGATTGATTGTTTAATTATATGAACGCATGATTAGATGAATTCTAGGAGTTGATATGTAACACATACCGCACACATATGTACACTATCATGTTTATAGAGTAGTTGCTTAATTGCTACACTTTTTGTTGTCTATGTGATTGGACCCTCTATTGGCTTGAAAGCTTTCGAGTTAATTGCCTTACTTACTTTAAGTCGTATATAATCTTAAGTTAGGCAATTGTGTTTTAAAAGGCAAAAATTTTAGTTAGTCCTAATCACCCCCCTTTAGGACAGAGCCATTATTAGGAGAAAAATGAAGCGACTCATGACAAGGGGTCGAACCAATAACTAGCACGGACCAATGGTTCAAGCTCGACAAGGATCACAAGACCCTCTTATGTTGCAAGGCCCTCTTAGATCGGAAGCTTAAGGGCCGTGTCAATCAAGCCTGAGCTACTCGAAAAATAACCACTAGCGAGAAACGATAAAAATAATATAGGTCGGGACGACCACAAGTTAGTATGAACATAAGATGGCATGATCTCCGATGAACTTTAGAGCTATTGGGGCTGATGGCTAAGAGGACATTACAATCTTGCTTAGTCGGCTTAGTCATCGGATGATGCCGACCCTTTAATAGCTCGACCAACTTATCTTTAAGGATCTGCCGCCTCCCTATTCCGACCTACTTTATAAGTTGGGCAAGTTCATCGGTACCCGACTGACGATCGGACTTATTCAACGGAAAGGTTCGAGATCCCCTCCAATAATCCTGGAGAGATAAGACCAAGATCTCAAGGATCAATGGGAGATTTCGGTCCCTTAGGGACTCCAGCTCAATTTGCATATACTAGAATGGCGGACAAATCTCCAACGGTGTGATCTTCCCTCTGAATAGAGAAGATTTTCCGCTTGTGTGATCTTCCCTCTCGTATAAATAGGGGTGCGCCTATATGGTGAAAGGTACACAACTAAAAAAGAATGGTGACGTTTTTCCCTTGAACTATTTTCCATAAAGACCCGATCCCTAACTTTGACATTGGAGGGTCCCCTATGTCAGACTGGGTCTTCCTTTTGTCTTTTGTTTTTCTTGTGCAGATGTCTAAGGGTTCAAGGAGGGTTCATCAGAAAACTGCATCAACAACCATAATTCCTTAGCTCCGCCAAGCTTTCGCCTACAGCCTGTGGGCTTACCTCGTGCAATACCAAAATCTTTCTTAAAAATAAATTCTATATTATATAGCAAATTTTAAAAAAGTATTATTTGAAATTTGATTAAAATGTCTTGATATGTGAATCGACAAACAAGGTCAAAGTTGTGTACCCAATCTAAAGAAGTGTGATACTGGTGATCTTTCTCAAGCCTCATGTCATTTCACATTGATTTGACTGCTTTTCTTAAAGTATCCCATGGAGACTGAATACATAATATGGTGTTTGGGTGATATTTAAAAGTAGCGTCATCAAAACATGGTGTTTCTTGATATAGTCACTATTTCGACTAGAAATGAAAAGTATTTGATTTGGGGATTTTCTTATTCAATTATAACAAAAAAGATACGAAGAACAATCATCACATTTTATTTATTCTGAATTCATTTACATCCTTTTTATCCTTTGATTATAAGATAAAATATGTATAAAAATACAAGCAAGGATCGAGTTAAATATCAATTTTAGTAGTATTCCAAATCATGATATGAATTCCGGTTGAACCTGGGTTCTTCGAAATACCTTAACGAATCTCGGTATTTCTTCTCTCTTCTACTCTTTTGGAACTACTTCGATCGATCCAAATGAAGAAGATGGCGGGGTATTTATAGCCTCTCACATGTGCCAATACTCCTTTTCACGCAATAGAACTAGCACAAGTCCATTGCACGAACTTATCCATTACGTGCCCAATGTTATTGCCCGTAGACATTCATTGCATGCTGCACAATGGATCCTCTAATACTTGTGTTGCGCGGAGCGCAACGAACAACAATCAATCTTTGATTTGTTTATTCTTCTTAATTTTTTATGCTCCCACAGTGACGAGTCAATGAGGACGTTAGGGTAACCTACCAGAAACTGGCTTGTTCGCAAAGTAAGGGAACGTGGATTCATCCTCTCACTCAAGTAGGTGTTTTTTTTTCTAGGTGGATAACTTATGCTCTTAGTACATGTGGTATGAATCGCACATCATATCGTGGTTTAATTGGGATTAATGTCGAAATCATCACTCCATGCGGATCTAAGTCTAGTCATCATCCAACGCCTAACTTGAACATCCCCAATACTCACATTCAGCTATTTACAGAATATGTGATCCTATTGGGTGAGGTAATATTCACACTCGATCTTGGGAAGATTTCATCTCAGTTGTACAACTGAGGCGACGACATTAGCTATCGTGCGTCTCTCATCCTCCATGTCCACAACGTGAGGGTGATCAAAGCCATGCAAAAAATGGCTAATTAAGTCTGTCGGTGTAAATCATGCATTCCAATGAACAAAAACATGAATAAATATATACAAACCATACATGCTAGAAATAAGATCCAATAATCATCGTAAATGCATATAAACAAGTCCACATCATGTAAACATGATAAAAGACATCACAACCTACGAAGTCCCATCTCATAAACATGCGATCTGAAATAATCTCGCATAATGGCTTCATCATAGGATTTGTTATCATCTTTTAAGTAGAGATGTGCGTTAAGACCACCTGTTTTTGTGCTATCATTTCTCGAACATAATGATATCTAATATCAATGTGCTTCGACCTGCCATGATACTTGGGATCCTTTGCATATGCCAATGCAACATTCATTATCGTGGTGTATAGTGATAATGAATCTAACACTAGAGACAACTCCAAGATATAAAAGGAATCTCTGAAGCCATAAGGCCTCCTGTGTCGTAGCAAAACTAACGATATATTCTAACTATATAGTAAAAAAGGCAATGCATGTCTGTTTCTTGCTGCACGAGGAAACTGAACCACCTCAAAGCAAGAAGACATACCTAGAGGTTAACTTGCGTCTATCTATGTTGCTACCCCAATCTTCATAGGAGTTGCATTGAAGCCGAAGGTCGGATCTATTATAACACAACATGTAGTTTATAGTCCCCGAAGATATCGAATGATTCTATTTACCACTTGTCAATGGCCTAGTTCGAGATTACTTTGATAATGACTAACCAACCCCACAACATAACTTTTGTTAGGTCAAGTACACGTTATAGCATACATGAAACTCTGAACTTCATTATAATATGGAATGGATGCCATCTTTTCCTTTTCGGCATCTGTCTATAGACAAAGACTGAGATGTGAGGCTATGCGACTTTCTACGAGTCTGTCAGTGGATTTGGAATTATGCACATGAAAACGCTCGAGCACTTTCTTGATGTAAGTCTCTTGAGACAAACAAAAAAGTTTCTTAGAGTGATCCCGAAGGATTTTAAATCCAAGTATATAATTTGCCTCACTCATGTCATTCATATCAAATTTGGAGGACAACTACCCTTTGGTGACGACAATCATTTTCATATTGTTTTAGCCAACAAAATATCATTGATTAAGAAACTTTTCTCAGACCTTTTATTGTACATGCAATGGTCCTCCATCATTGTCGTGATGACTATTTCAGGCCATAAATAGACTTATTGAGTGTGTAAACTTTGCACTCTTACCATTTGACCATAAAACTGGTGGGTTGATCCATATAGATCTCCCCATCCAAGTCACTATTAAGAAATGTCATCTTAATGTCCATTTAATATTGTTCTAAATCTAAATACGTGACAATTGCCATAATAGGCGAATGGAGGCAAAGCTCACAATTCAATTTGTGTGACTCACTTTGCCATAAGGCAGGCTTTGTGACTTCAATGCTTCCATCGATCTTATGCTTGACTTTCAGACCCATTTGTTTCCAATATTCTTGCGACATGGAAGAAGATCAATTAGTTCCCAAACTCAGTTCTTCTACATGGAGTGAATCTCATCTTCCATTGCGACAACCTAATGATCACAAGAAGTGGATTTCAATGCCTGCCTGGTAAGACCTATGCTCATTGTCATCTCAAATTTTTGGTGGACCACGTGAATGACCATTAAAAGCTTTTTGTAAGCCACGAAAGTTTTGGATCAAGCTAATCTTTGTATTTTTCCTTCGTCTAGTTTTGGTTGACCTTATAAATGGGTTTAAATTGGAATTGGAATTCATGACTATTTAAGTTTCCTACATAGTATAAATATTGGATGTGATCCAAGTGTGATTAGATACCGTTTACTGGAAAAGTAGATATCATTACTAGAATTTTCAGCAATAAGGCTGAAAAAATCCAGGTTTTTCCCAAATTACCTTTCTTGCATTTTCTTGCATTTAACTCTTTCATATGTTCTTACTGTTTTCTTAATAAAACTTTGTTATTCATTTGAAAGCAACAACAAAAACAATTATTATTATTATAATAAACCAAAAAGTATACTCTACAAATGTTGTTTTGGCCATAGAGCTTTGCTAAGTGGTTTAATGTCATGGAAAAATTTCATTCCGACTACATTAGCAACTTGATTTCCCAAAATTTGTTGAAAATCTCTCTTGCCTTCCCTCCCTCTCACTTTACTCCATCATATATGAACCATGTCATGATTGATTACATCATTCTCCACACGCTGCAGCAAGATGGACTGTTGTTGACATCCCGAGAATAAATAGGGACACTACAAGAAAACTGGCCTTTACCGGCGGTCAAAACCGCCGACAAAGGCTCAGAAAACCGCCGGCAAAGCCCTTGCCCACGGTTTGCTAACAGCCGGTAAAGCCTCATTCAGTAAAGGCTTTACCGGCAGTCGTGTTCCTTTTACTGGCGGTTGTACAGGCCGCCGCTGCATGGGGGATTTACTGGCGGTTGTGCAGACCGCCACTACATGGGGGATTTACCGACACTTTGTACGGTAAGGTTGTGGTATGTGAATTTTTTACTCTTGATTCATGTAGGACTGATTTAACTTTACTAACACTTCAATTAGGATTTAAGCTCCTAATTCCTTAATGCATATACATTTGTAAACGCATCTATAATTGTGATTTGATTTTATTTTTTTTCCCTATGCCTTACTGGTTAAGCTCTCTTTTCCATTGCCCTATGGCAGCTTCATGTTGGCTAGGCTCATTAGATTGCAAACATTAAGTTTATAAAAAAAAAAGAAAAAAAAGAAAAAAAAAAGAGGAAATGACACAATATAGATGCTTGACTCTACAATGAGTCCCATTTTATGAGTTCTACCTCTCTAACTCATAAAATGATGGACCTTATCATTGACCCTTTTGGTCAAGGCCCACTTGATTTCACATTCCTTTGAGGAAGTGGATTGTGCCTAGTGATTGTTTTCCTATAAAAAAATACATGCCTATGTGGCCCTTTCACATGCATCGAGCTGCCGCGAATAATATTTACAATAATAAATCAAATAGTTTCAAAAAAAATAAATAAACAAATAAAATCCATCGATTTATAGCTCCTGTTCATCCATGCCTAAAACCTGTAAAACAAAATAGCAAAAAGAAATTAATTGGTATCAGAGTTAGAGATTCGAATTCAACTCAATATTGCATCAAAATACATATTAAACCAATAAAAAACTTACTTATTTCCAAGAACCGAATGAAGGTTGACAATGATCCGCTCTTCTTCACTTGAGAATTTTCTACACCTATTCAGGTCCCCGAGCTTCAGGAGTGCTCTCCAACTTCCATGACCATGCTTCTCAATGTAGTTCACAAGCCTTTGATCTTCTTCTGGGGTTCATGGACCCTTCTTCACAACAAGGAGACGTCCCCATTACAACTATGGCTAGAGAAATCAATGACAATGATGAAAAAAAAAGAGAGAAGAAAATCCCTACATTTGTTTGGCTTTTCTCAAACTGATCTGAGATTAGGAAAAGCAAGATTAGAGTGGGAAATCCAATTTCGCTTTGCTATTTTTATAACCCATCACTGTTGCAGTTTCTGCAAGTTTTTATGTATGGGAGACAGTCGTCATGAGCCAAGTCATTTCATATATTGTAATTTTATATTTTTATATTGGAGGTTTGCTAACTCCACATGCATAAGGGCCCTAAATATCCACACATGAGCATACAAAAAATGTGTGAAATCTGAGCTTTCTAAAAGGTTAGAAATGGATATTTTGCCTAAAAGATAAGATGATTTCTCTCTTCATGTGGGTACAACGTACAATCTAGCAATGTTCCAGACATTAAATTCAAGTTTCAGTTCAATATAGAAACACCACTGCTTTATTGAAGAAAGACAAAACTAAAATGGTACAGGTCCCAACACAAATATCCTGATGATTGCAAAAAGGTTTTAAGTCAGTACATATCGTGTCCATAAAAGAAATGATTTCACATGCCAAAGTAAAATTCTACATTAGTCTTGTGAGTTGCTTTCATGATTCAAAGGTATTTCACCTGCATGAGCCACCCAAAAAATCCAAACCATCTTCACTAGAGGGACAATAAAATTCAAATTGGATTTGATACAAAACACATGTTACTTAGTTGTACAATAGATCAATGATTCTACAAACATATTTCAATAAAAGATGAGATTGTATAAATAATAAAAAAAAAATTTAAAAATTGAGATGTTGGTCTTACCAGAAAAGCTTGAATCTTACAACATGGCACGAAAGAACACTACCAAGCGAACACACTTCTTGCTGTAATTAACACAAGAAGATAGCCAAGGCATGCTGATAAAGCCTTTTATCCAAAATTTGCACAAAAAGCAAAAAAATAGAGTTCTAGTAAATAAGAATTTCATGTATTTTGTGGACCATGCCATAAGAGACTGTTGTCATTGAATGCCACCATTCAAAAAATTCATAGGGCCCATTGTAATGTTTATTTGTCATCTAACCTGTTGATAAGGTCACACAGACACAAAGGAAGTGAAAATATAAATATTAGCTTGATCCAAGATTTGACCCAGGGTCAACATTCAACAGGCAAAGATAGCCAACTGATAACTGGATGAAGCTGATTTTGGCAGCCAAGATATGTAAATAGTGGGGCCCAATTGGACCAGATCTCCAACATATGTTCCTGATGACAGGAGAGCCCACAAGCACAAGTAGCCCTTGCATCTCTGTACTTTGCAGTACCTTAAGCAAAAACAAGCTCAACCAAAATATCAAGAGCTTCTTGATGGGTTGAGAAGGCTTAAAACACACCAACATGATATTAAAAGAAATTTGGAAAAAAATTCATTAGCCTGGTTGTGATGTCCCACGGCTCTACAAATCATGTGCTCCCAATTGCATATGGCTACCTAGAAAGAGCAATCCCATTTTTCAGCTAATGCAGTAGCAATTTTTACAAGAGATATGCTGAAGGAGACACTACAAGAAGTACAAATGTATCAAGCTTAACAAATATCAAGGCAAATCTAAACCCAAAAAAGCAATGAAAAGAAGAAACAATATCCCAGAGATGAAAATTGTAAGAAATGATGAGTACATAACTTAAAAAGAAGAAACATTCAATATGTGAAACACTTAAAGAGAAGAAACAGAAATGTATCAGAATATAATAGTTTGTTCAAATTATTTTAATGTACTGAAAAGGGACGTTAGCATAGTTCACATAATAAAAATACAAACCTGTGAAAATTTTTTGTCAACAATCCTGTATGTGAGAGCATGGTTACCGTATCTAATAAGATTCTCTTTATCAATGAAGAAATCATGATCCGTATCCATCTCCCAAAATTTGCAGTATATCACGTAGAAATGTTCATAGGAGAAGTACCTGTAGAAAATAAATAAATAAATAAATAAAAGGAAAAAACAAAACAGGAATTTGACAGATGAAGTTAACTCTTGTGCCATGAATCCTACAGCAGGAAGAGTTACAATGGATAGATGCATTAGGTAGTGTCACCTTTAATCCGTAGTTGCTGCATTAATATGGCAGATGCTTCCTCAATGGCAAAGGCCTATGGGAGGAGGTTTTCTAATTTTTTAGAAGAGATGTTCTAGAATGGGCATCCAAGATAAAGAATGTCAAAGGTTGTAAAGTTTTGTCTTTGTTTAAGATGTAAGTTGGGGTTGTATTTTTTTCCGCTCTGACAATTGTATTAGTGGCTTTTCAATGAAATTGCATTACTCTTAAAAAAAAAATAAAAATAAAAATTTGTAGAAAAGCACCTATTGCTTAGGCAAAAGTAAAAGTTTTGAAGTTTCTCTTTTTTAAGCAAAAATAAAATTTTGTTCAAAAGGTAACATGGTGCCATAAACATCATGCTCAATCTTTGCCAAATGATACATGTAATATAATGCTTGGGGTTTGATCTGTGCTTTCCAAAGTAACCACTAAAATGTAGTACCAGATATAATAAAATTTTCCCTGTCTTCAATATGGACATAGATTCCTATTTCTCATTATACATGTAAAATTTATCAACAAGGTATTTGAAGGGTCAAATTTGTTGAGAAATGTGATCAAAACGCACCATACGAACAGAAAAAATATTAATGAGTAAAGTCAAACTTGTGAAAAATGTAAGACAATTATTTACACCAAGAAGATAGATGTGCAATATCCTTACACTTCACGAATTGAATTAAAGTAGATTGAGCTTTCATTTAAGACCAGGGAGAGGAAAGACATCAATGCATGAACCTGTCAAAGAAATGAGATCATGAGAAGTTAAGACAACAAGGAAATGAAGTTAATGGAGGTATTATGCATTTGCAACATATTAATTGATTTCAATTTATTTATCATCTGATGGAATATATCATCTTGATCATCATGTTAGCCTCTCTAGCAGCAATATGCGTCAACATTCAAATGGTAGATTGGAAAGTTCTACAATCAGCTGCCCCAACAAACATCAACCTTCCTCTTTCACCAGGCTGGAACCGCCACAAGGATGCTCTGGTTGGCAAAACTCACAAGACAACAACACAAGTATCAACATGCAGAGAAAAACAGTTGGATAAGAAGAAAGCTGGAATATTAAATCATAACTACAATAAAATGTCATTCCTTTTGCAACAACCTACAAAATGCATGTGATTAGGTGAAACTTATGTCAGCATGGAATATGAAGCATCAACAATGTTTGACCTAAGAAATGTCATGATCACAATACCACTGCCTGCACTTAGAGATCCGCCTAATGCTCGCACCGAAATGAGGTTGTTCAGATGACTTGCACACCAAAATGAGGTTTTTCAGATGTACTCGTAAATAGAGCTGAAAATGACACAAGCAGACCGAATCTTTAGACTGGGCCCACTTATGGGCTAGGCATTATATTAGTTTTTCACCATATAAAGTTTGGTGGTGACACTACAACCATACACATGGCATACTTATATGGCAATCCAGACCATCCTAATTACTGACCCAACTTTGGATGGAGCATTAATTACAAAAAAAATTTCACTGATAGGATATTATAGTGATTGTATCATTAAGATAAATGTCGACGTCTGATAGCTAAGTGAACAAGAGTGCAAGTCTAACAAAAGCACATATGAAATTTAACAAATTACACATGAAGAAGAAGAAAAGCATCATAAAAAAGATATATGAGAAGACAAGATGTATAGCAACTCTTTGTCACCAAATTTGTTTCAATATGTTGATGGTGAGTATTAAGTTGTGTGTCCTATAGTTAACACAAAAATCCCAAATTTGGAAAATCCTAGTCACTGAATCTTCAGTCTTTCCTTTTATAGTTAACAACCCATGAATATATCTAAAATTAAAGTAAATTGTACAAGGGCAACTGAAACTCCTTTTATAATTGTAAATGCTACAAGTACAGTTCCTTTATAGATGAAGAGTGACCAGACTAGGAGCAAAATAAACATGGAGAATCAGCTTGTTTTAAGCCTCTACTCTAAACTATTGGTTTTACTTTAATTAAGCATAATACATCCAAACACAAATACACTAATCACAAATCAAATAGGTATTAGTAGGTGAAAACATTAATAAATAATGGTTTCAAAGAAAGACACCAAAATCCCTGTCAAATCAATGGCACTTACAATCATACACACACACACACACATCTACAACATCAGGTTACAATAAAAACGTAGATAATAAGCTGAACAAGATAACTAATTCTGTCAATTCAGGTGGGTTTTTTTTTCCCTGCAATTGGAAGTCGGCAAATCATATGACTACATATCACGATGTATATTGAATGGCTGATTATTCAGGAAATTCCTATCTCTGTTAGTATATGTTAATAACATGCCACATGACAAGAGCAATGTCCATTGAAAAAAATAAATTAAATGCATATAACTATACTAAATGGATTATAGAGAAATTAAAAACTAATGCATATGACTATACCGAAGTATACCAAACACTACAAAAAAAAAACAGGGCTCATTTCAGACTTTACAAGCTTTCGCATTGAACAAGTTGAGAAAGGAACTAGTTTCGACACTTGCATCATAGTTAGTTGTCCAACAATACTTCTCCAAACATGTGATGCCATGCATGAGATCTGGACCATTCTTCTAGCCGTACCCTCAGAAAACCACAACGTTAGGTGATCCTAGCCACTAGAAGACTTTTAATAATTACCAACAGATGGTTAAAAAAGTCCCAACCAATGGCCAACATTTAATAGGAAATCAGCTATAATGCCCAAATCACTACATATCAATGGCGGATGTAGTGCTATTTTCTTCTCCAGAAACCATTACCCAAATCAAATAGCAACAGCTTTAATGCCCAATACTTACAAATGCCATTTTCCTCCCAAACAATTTCCAAATCCAACTGAAACAACTAAACATGAAAAAAGGAAAATGGATCTCTCCTTTGACAGCAAGTTCCAAATCAAATAGAAAGAGTTTAAAATGCTAAATTGAGTGTGCACATAATAGAACCCATCATTTTTTTCCTTCTTCTATGATGGTATTTTATCAATCCATTCCCAAATCAAACTAGATCTGCATAAGAAGAAAAAAAGGGGGGGGGGGGGGAATTTCTCTAGAAAATATTACGAAGGTCACATGGCAACTGCCAGAAAGTGGGAGAGCACAAGAGAGGGAGAGGAGCAGCAGAGAGAGGGAGGGACAGTAAGAGGGAGAGGGTCAGAGAGAGAGAGAGGGAGCGGCCGAGAGAGGGAGAGGGAGCGAGAGGAAAAGGAGCGACAGAGAGAGGGAGGGAGAGTAAGAGAGAGAGGGTCGTGCGGCGCCACTTGAGAGAGGGATTTAGGTTAGGGTTTTTTTTTTCTTTTATATATAGGGACCTTGCCAGCAGCCGTTCAAACCATCCGCTGGCAAAGGGTTGGCCCATCAATCGGCTAAGGGCCATTTTCTTGTAGTGTGAACTCAACAAGAACTTAACTTGTAAGTGGGTCAGATTGGTTGGCCCATGGTTCCATCCATCCCACTTTTAGACTGAGTTACTAGCGGGTATGGCATGTGTAATGTGGGTGGAGAAAGGAATTTGCTTCCAAGATGTAAGGATATGGGTGAAGAGGTGTTTTCAAAATGGAATTTGTTTCATATCCGGGAAGAATGTGATGTTTTACACTTATGCACTTTAAAGTTGTACATATAAAATTTATTAAATTAATCAAACCATCTATGTCAGAAAACCATTTTTAGAGAGTTCATCATAAAAGATTTAGATTGATTCAACTGGCCTAACCTGAGTGATCTCCCTTTTATTTTTATTTCATAAAAGATTCAGATTGATCTATGTCAGAAAACCATCTATGTCAGAAAACCATCTATGAATTTTTATTTTTATTTTTATTTTACCTGAGTGATCTCCCTTTCTGTCGTGAATGCCTCACTGCTTTTCAGCTTGGACATTTGGTACTCATTAAAATCCTGAAAAAATAAGAGATTCAATTAGCTCAAAGAGTCAATTAAAAGAATTTGTATGCCAAGTATGTGATTTCAATCCATCAACAATCCAATGGGGAACAAACCCACTAGATAGTTCTCTTACCCTTGTGGAGGATTATCCAGCACACTTACCTCATCGTGCTTTCTGAATGTCTTGGATTCCCTACTACATATGAAATAAGTTGTTCAAAAATTGCTAATTGAGAAGGCCATTAGGCTCACAACAAGTTGATTTCTTGCATTAAGAACCATAAAAGCTTTAGGGTGAAAACAAAGACTGCTCAAGATTGAAGCATGGCTAATGTCTGATGGACATAAAATAGACCAAGTCAGCACTTCAATAGCAACAATGGCAAGAACATGGTTGGAAAAGCTCCAACCAAAAACTTCATATGGAAAGCAAGAAACATTGCAGTTAAGAGACATTTATCAGACACAAATGTCTAGAGAAGTAAAAACAACCACAGTGAATCTTAAAAAAAAAGTCAAAACAGATAGTTTACCTTACAACATAGACGAGAAGTCAAAACAGATGGTTCGTCTCATTTTTCAAAAAAAAAAGGGAAGTTTAAAGAGAAAAATGGCACATATGCAGTTTCGGAAACGTGGCAATCATGCCCAAATTTATACATGTTACATCAGGCAGTTAAAATAAAAGATATAGGCACAAATTTATGAATGTCACTGATTAATTTAAGGTTTCAAGAACTTACATCCACCTCACTCTTAATGCCAAGTAGTCATGATGAAAATGCATCTACACTATAAGAAGGGAAAAAAAAAAGAATTTGTGGCTGCACTGATATAGTTGAGTATGAACGGCTGCCTACGTATCCAATGTTCGGAAGATTGGGATCAAGCCACTACGTAGTTCTTAATATTTAAATCAGAACATTTTACGCACAAGTAGAGAAAAAATTCAAAACAAATCATAATAAAAATATGTGTACCTTCTGTTATGCATAAGAATATGAAAAGTTGAAACAAATCACAACATAAGTCTCTGTAGATTAGTCAAGTGAAACTACTAAATATTTCAAGAATATAGCGACGGAATCCCACCATAAATATGTTAAGCAAATACTAACATGAAACAAACATAGATATCACAACCAACTGCCAAAATCAATTTTCTTTTGTTTTCAAAAATAACGAGAGAGAGAGAGAGAGAGAGAGAGAGAGAGAGAGAGAGAGAGAGAGAGAGAGAGATCCTCCATTTAGCTCAATCCATAGTCACAACCTACAAAATAAAATAACAAAAAGAAATTAGTCTCATCAAAGTCTTATATAAGAAGTTCTATTGTATATGCAAAAAAAAAAAAAAAAAAAAAAAAAAAAATCTTACCAAACAACAACAATCAGGCCAACAAATACTTGTTCCAGCCGCATCCCCAATTGTTCTATATCGTCCATAGGGTCTCATCAAAGTTTCTTCACGTACAACTGCCACCTGAATATATACTTCCCTAAAACCGTTTCCAAGTGGGAACCCGCCTACTTTTGTGAGCGGATCCTTACTCAAGACAATTCCTCTAGCAACAGTAACTCCACGAATACTAGTAAGAAGAACTTCAATCATGTCCTACAAATAAAATTTACTATTTAACGCAATAAATTGCATCATTTGTATACCACATCTAATTAAGAACACAATAATCTCAAAACATAATAAAAGAACTATTCAATTAGTGTGAAAATTTACTCCGGTACTACTGCAATTCGTAGTCTTTCCCTTTTCCGTTAAGTGTCCCTACAAATTATAAATCAATGTCAATCATCATATACCAACTAAACTCTATATATTATAGGACATAATACACATGTAAATATATGAATATATATCATATAATTACCTGGCTTAATGATGAGGCCGGTTGGTTTGGGTTGAGATTAGCTGAATTATCCGATACTGTGGATTTCAGATTTGTCCTAGAGGATATCAATTGTGCCACTGATTCTTTAAAAGATGAAAATTCTGATTTTAGGGATGATACTTCCGATTTTAGGAATGATACTTCAATTTGCAGTCCCTCATATTCTTCATTTCTACTCTGAGCAGCGGAGGCAATTCTTTGTTGGCTAGGTGTTGTTCCCCACAAATCAGTTGGAGTGGGGCCTAACCCATAAGTGCGGACTCGGCCATGTCGATCTTTTCCCATTACTTGAGAGAACAAGTCATTCTTTCCTGTGCTATTTTGTGAGGTCTCGGGCTGCCTGTAATAGAAAAAATATCAGTTTAGATTGTACAATGATAAATGAGAGAATTGCTTTTTTTTTTTCAAGTATAAAACATAATAATTAGATGCATAGACATACCATTACTCTTAATGAAGCCTCATCCATAGGCCTACCACTCTTGCATGTATGAGTCAATATAAACACATCTGCCCGGCTTGGATCCTCGCCACTAGCCGTTTTCTTCCTCTATCATTATGTAAACAAGTTATATATAAGAAATAGACCAACATGGTTGATTGAGTGATTAAGAAAATTTACCTCTTCCTCACGTATCTGTGCAAAGTTCTTTGAGCCTGCAGCGTGACCGATTAATTGCCTTTTTCGATTCTCTAAATTTGTCTTAGTACGAGCCTATATGTGAATACATAGACATAGTAAATTATAAGATAACAACAAAAGATTATTGTGTAATTCTAAAATATAAAGCAATCAATATTTACTCATCACATACCTTCCCCTCTTCAGAGTTCCAGAACTGAACGAGTGCCTTCCACTGATCCTCTTTGACTCGCTTATCAAGGTCCACGAGCCGCTCTTCGTCAGTCTCATGAGGAGAATAGTGGAGTTTTTTCAATTCACATTTCCAATCCTTCCATTTTCTACCAATTGATTGTAACACCCACTTCTTTACATCTGTGTCAAACTCAAACTTGGATTGCATCACATGTTAAAACCAGACAATCACATAATGAACAAAAAATGAAAAAAACAATGAAAAAAAATGAAAAACGAAAAAAATAAAGCATTGTCACCATTACCATAACAAGTCCCATCATATCATCCTTCTTCTCATTCGGCACTGCCCTCTAATCAGTAAATGTAAGGGGTGCATATTCCCCATTGCAGGCTATAGTCCCAAGGAAGTTTGTCAACTTGTTAACATTGTCACCAACGGGTTGTCCTTTAGTATTGATGGGAATAGGAATGCGTTGTCCTTCACGCATCTTCCAAACTTCGAGGCATCGTGTGTGGCCTCTCTTTTTCATCATACCCTGTGAATCTGTTAAAACAATAACATTAATATGGATACTCGTATAGTTCCTTAGCATAAAAACACATGAAATAACCTATACATAACATACCACTAGAGGGACCCGTTGTAGCCTGGGTCGCTTGAGGCTGGCTAGGTCCCGCATCAGTCAAAGGACCTATCGATCGCCTAGCCATGCGTTTAATGCGCCTCATGTCTAACACCTATATATGTCTAGCAATATGACAGTATGACAATAAAATATTCTTCATCTTTAGTTAATGAAAAAATATTTAAATTTCAAAAAGCAGTAACAATAATAACAAAATCGCATAAAAAAAAACATTTGAATTTCTTTTTCATATATCAGGGCAATATGGTACATAAGAAATCAATTATTGTACATAATGTCATCTCCATCAGGATCAGAAAAATAGGTATCATCTGTTTGGTCCTCTACCATCTTTTTGGTAGGTAGTAAAGGTGTGACAATTGTTGTATCATCGATATCTATCCTTTCCCAACTAATAATGCCATCACTCGATTCTTCCAAACTTTGATCATTGAATGATGAACTCTTTAAGTTGGTGTCAACATCATCTGCAGACTCTTCCCCACGCATCTCAAACAAATCCCTAGGTTTCGTCCTCACTACAACATGCCAATCTTTCTCGACGGGGTCTTGCACATAGAACACCTGCTCAACTTGAGATGCGAACACAAATGGTTCATCAAACAACTATTGACCAGTATGGCATATCCGTTTTAAATTCACGAGCGTGAACCCAAACTTATCCTTCTTCACACCCCTGCCCTGAGATAGAACATCAACCCAATCACACTTAAATAATACAACCTTTCGATCACCACAATATTCCAGTTCAATGATGTTTGTCAAGACAGCATAGTAAGTTACATCTCCTGCAATAGGGTTTTTGTCATTAACACTTGAAAAGCTTGATATCTTTGCAGTGACCACAACTCCACTATATTGAGTTTTTCTTTTCTTCTCTCGATATTTAGTATGAAACCTAAAGCCATTTACTATAAAACCTTCATATCTTCTTGTCATATTAGGACCTCGAGCTAGCCATCTAAGGTCTTCTGAGACCTGCTCATTCTTTACATAGCGCAACTGTTCAACCTATTCTAATATAAAAAAAATGTTAAAATAGAAGTATGTGTCTAGACAATGAAAATAAATGAGCATGCACATGTCAGTCAACTAACTTATTGCATCAACTACTTACATGATCGCTAAACCATTCATGAAATGTTTCATTGTGAATGCGTTCTATATCCCTTGGTCGTGCATGAAGATTCTTCTACTTAACAACATTCATGTGTTCTCTATATATAAATTGGTTCTAGTAAGAAACAATGGGAAGTTATTTTTCACATGTATAAATTAAGTGTCATAATTGTCTTACTCAAGAAATGGGATGAGTGCACTGCTATTAAACAAAACATATCGATGTGCTTGTGTAAATGCAACTTTATCCAGTACACAATCTTTAGCCTTCCCTAATGCACGACCTATTCGTGGAAAAATAGATGATTGTTCTGTAACGGTGTTACCATAATTATCATTCCGTATTGGTCGGTTGAACCTTGTCTGTACATTATGCAAGTACCTCGAGCAGAAAGTTAAGCATTCTTTTGCCAAGTACCCTTCTGCAATTGAACCCTCGGGCCGACTTCTATTACGTACATAGGACTTCAGTGTATGTAGGTACCTATGGTCATCAATATTAAACACTAAATAGTTTAGAAATATATGGTCGATTAGCATGACCGGAATAACATGGAAAATAAATCTAATTTATAAATATTAGCACGCAACTCTCGATGGGGTACATCCATCGGTATTGTACCGGTCCTGCTAGTTTGGCCTCACCCGCTAAATGAATAGGCAAATGCACCATAATATCTAAAAAAGCAGGTGGAAAGATCTTTTCTAGATGGCAAAGTGTTATCGCAATTCGAGATTCCAGTTGGTCGAAATCTTTTACTCGGACTACTTTGGAACATAATTCCCTAAAGAAACTTCTCAATTCAAGCAAGGTTGAGCTCACACGCTGAGGAAGTGTTCTTCGTATCACCAATGGAAGTATTTGTTGCATCATAACATGACAATCATGGCTCTTGAGTCCTAAAATTTTGTGCTCTTTGAGATGCACACATCGTGAAATATTGGCTGCATAACCATTTGGAAATTTCACCCGCTTCAAGACTTTGCAGAAATCATCCTTCTCACTCGATGACATAGAAAAGCATGTAAATGGCAAATATATTTTAGTTGATGAGAGCTGCCTTGGGTGTAATGTTTGTCTTATACCCATATCTTGCATGTCAAGACGTGCCTTCATATTGTCCTTTGTTTTCCCTTCGATGTTCAACAATGTCCCAAGCACATTGTCACATACATTCTTTTCAATATGCATCACGTCCAGATTGTGACGCAATAGATTATGCTCCCAATACGACAAATCAAAGAAAATGCTCTTCTTTTTCCAGTTATATCTTTCTTCCTCATTGTCTTCTCGTCTTCTGTTATGCCCATGATTGCCTACAGTCTTCTTTCCAAAGGTGACATTAATTCCTTGTAACTGAGCCAACACATCAGACCTAGATAGCGGAGTTGGCGCCTCACAAAATTCTTCTGTGCCATCAAAGGATCTGCTATCAATTCTAAACTTATGATTAGGTTCCAAGAATCGACGATGACCCATATAACAAAACTTTCGACCATGTTTTAACCATTTAGATGAAGTGTCTTTATTGTAACAAGGACAAGCAAGGCGTCCTTTAGTGCTCCATCCAGACAAGTTTGCATGTGCAGGGAAATCAATAATAGTCCACAACAATGCCACGCGCGTTCGAAATATCTCATTGCTTGAGGCATCATAAGTGTCTGTGCCAACCTCCCACAATTCCTTCAACTCATCTATTAAAGGTTGCATATATACGTCGATGTTATTACCAGGTCCAGAAGGTCCAGGAATAAGCAAGGACAACATGAGATACGGTTGCTTCATGCACATCCATGGTGGTAGGTTATATGGTATCAGAACAACAGGCCATGTGCTATGGGCAATACTCATCGTCGTGAATGGATTGAAACCGTCAGCTGCTAACCCGAGTCTAACATTACGTCCGTCTGAAGAAAATGTCGGGTGGTCATGGTCAAAAGTTTTCCACATTGGGGAGTCAGCAGGATGCCTTAATATTCCATCGTTGGTGCGACTCTCGAAATGCCATTTCATAGAGGAAGCTATTTTTGACAACATGAACAATCTCTGTAACCTTGGTTTCAAGGGAAAATGGTGTAATATCTTAGCCAGAATTTTTTGATCTTTTGCTGATGAAGAAGGTGCCTCATCATCTGACTGATGTTCAACCGTTTTCCATCTACAAGCACCACATGTAGCACATGATTGCTCACCAGCGGCCTCCTTCCAGTACAACATACAATCGTTGGGAAAAGCATCAATTTTGTCATATTTCAAGCGCAAGTCCCCAATGATCTTCTTGGTTTCATAGAAAGACTTTGGCAAAGTTTCACCCTCGGGGAGTGCCTCCTTCAGCAGTTCAAGCAACATGGTGAACGATTTGTCACTCCATCCACCGAGGAACTTCACATGATATAGTCGAACAACAAAAGATAGCTTGGTGAACTTCTTGCACCCTAGGTACAATTCCCAATCGGCGTCTTCCACCAATTTGAAAAATTGTTGCGCTTCGGTATTAAGTCCCGGTGTAGGTCCATATTCTGCATCACTCTCCTGACCAAATGCATCTTCTAACAATCCATGCATATCGTCGCATGGATCCAGATCATCACCTTCAACATTTGTAGTAGTAGTCATAAAAGAAGACGTAGCTTCTCCATGAATACGCCAATGTGTGTAACTTGTATTAAATCCATCACACACAATATGATCGTATGCTTCTTGTCGAGACACCCAGTAGTTGTTGTTGTATTTCTTACATATACATAGGATCCTCCTTCTATTGTTTGCATTTGCAAATGCAAAATCTAGGAATTTTACGGCTCCACTTAAGTATTCGTTGCTCACCCTAAACCATTGAATGAAATTGGAGGACATGTCAAAAAAATGCATCTTAACCAATGGGCCATAACAACTACAAGTTATTGAGGTACCTTGACATACAAATCCAACTCTTATCCATCACTATGTTCCTTAGCCACTTGGAAAGACAAGTTGGTGGAAATACAATGTGGGCCTGACAAAGCTTCCTACGAAAGATTAACTAGAACGACTCAATTGATGATTCACTATTGTCAAAGATTTAAACATCTAATAGAATCCGTAATGGTATCTCTAACAAGCTTCTAGGGACCACCGCTCAAATAAATCCTAAATTAATTACTCATCCAAGGTTGGATAGATTGTAATACTTTCATATTCTCATTTAAACGTCCATGCCGAAAATTCGGCAGCATCTCCCCATGCCTCTCCAGATAAGTTGATCTTACGTTACATTCCGATGCTAAATATCTAAAGCAATGTAAAGATATTTGCATTGGATATGTAAAGGAAGAAACATATCCAGAGATAAACGAGGAGATAGATCGTAGATCAGGCATGAACATTTAAATAGATTATATGAAAGCATACTATCCATCTAACCTTGAACTGTCCAAAATGGGACAATTTGAGCGATTTCTATGCCACCAAAAACACACCATATCTATGTATGGCCACATAGAAATCCTCAAACGAGTAACTAATTATCTAACTTATAAATCACAAGTCACAATTATAAACTAACAAGTCACAATAATAATTTAAGAAAAAAATGTAATACATATAAAGCATACTGCCCAAATTTGTATTTTCCTATTGTGACTCACGTGAGCACTGGATTTGCATAAATGTAATACATATCATATGGTTATCAAGATTAGTAACAAATGTCATTTGAAGTTTCCTGGTAAAGTAAAGAGCAGGTTTGCTTCCATCAAAATGAAGGAATCTGTATCTATTGCATCTTACTTGTGCTGTAAATGTAGTTGTCTTAAACAAATAGGGAGTTCTGGTCTTACAAGTTAATAAAATCATTAGATGGGTTGAGACAAGACTCTTACTAAAGAATGATCTGTTACAAGTTCCAGGAAACTGTGGGAAAGGGGAATGATCTGTTACAAGTCAAGAGTAAGCTAAGTATCTAAGCATATCCATGACAGTAGCAAACAATAAAAGATTGCATATTGATTAGAAATTAAAATTTTAAAAATTAAAAAGCTATAAAAGATTAAGCCTAATCAATGAAAAAATAAACATAAAAATTTTCAGCTATAGCAAAGAGAACAATGTGAATAGGAAGTTACAGTCTGTTACATGTGTTGCTAATGAGGAATACCATATATTAATGGAAAGCCACCTAACCTTATCTGTTTTGGACTTAGATGACTTGCGCACCAAAATAAGGTTGTTCAGATGTACTCATAAATAGAGCTGCAAATATCCTGTTTAATCAAGAAGATATTAACCTAGTACCAAAAAAAAAAAAATACAATATCTTGAGGGAGTACTGAAATATGAACAAATAAAAATTATATTGCCAATAGATCTGCTACCATATCATTAGCAATATAAGATATTTGAAGTAAGATTGAACTGCCAGTACAAAAAACTTCACTTTGGCACATGCCATTTTCATGTTACTGATATTTCCTACATGGCATGTTCTCAGGGAAAAGAGGGTAGGATACCAGAAGCTGTGGTACTATTGCCTGCAGGTGATCAACTATAAATCGAAAAAAAAAAAGCATCCAGTGACGTCTGATTCACCATACTCAACATTTGGTGTATGGCGGGGCAACACCAGTCCAAATTGATGACTTGGCGAAACAGAGTCTTGGAACCAGAAATTTCCAGCAAAAAAGGAGCAATACATCTGGTGATGAGTTGGAATGAGCTGTGAGATTTACTGACAGTAAAAGTAAAACAAAGCAAAAGGATCTTAAACCTGAATCAAAGATATTAAGAATTTGAGAGATAATGTTAAGCCCCATGATTATAGGATTCTCACATTTGTCAACTCCATCAGAAAACATGTAAAGAAAAAACAAAGGGTGTATAGCAACATGGCCTAAATTAAACTAAACCAACGACTAAAAGACAATAGCTATACATCACAAACAACACCCCCCCAAACCCTAGGAAGAAAGTAGAGGCTCTCTAAGCACACCACACCGTTGTTATTCATCAGGCCCAGGTTCAGGTTTTACAGTAGAATTTTACACCACAAAAGAAGGAAATGGCGAACTACAGACAATTAGTAGTGCCTTACCTCGTCTCTGAGAGGCATGCCCTGGAATTCCCATTTTCATCATAATCACCTCTTCCACTCTGCCTGGATCACCTTCTCTGCAATTCAATGATACACGAGGCAGTCAGTTTTTGGAGAATCATCCTGCTGAATGTGCTTGAAAGCAATCTAAGAATAGGAAAAAATCAATTCAAGAACGAAGATCATAAGAAGTGTATTTTTGCACATTAAGGGAATTTAAAGTTAAAGATTCACAAAGTATTCATGCACAACACAACATGTATCAGGAAAAACCAACACATGCTGCTTTATAGGGCAAGGCAAGAGCTGATTTGCCAAAATCCATCACCATGCCCAGCATTAGAACCAAAGAACCAAAGAACCCAAAAGAAAAGAAAGGAACATGCATTTCTGGGATGAAAATATCAATGAAAGAACTGACAAAGAACCAAAGAACCCAAGTACAAAACCATCTTGAATAAGCAACACACACTCCAAACTGGCATTTTTACCAATGAAAAGAAGAAACCATTAGCCCAAATGGCCAGAGAAAAAAACCAAAAGCATACAAAAATCCGCACTTGGAGAAGAAGAAAATGATGATGATGAAGAAGAAAATGGAAATCTGCAACTTAGACATTCAAAGATCCCAGTTTTTCTCATGCATTCCCATAATAACAACATTAATCAAATAAAAGGCACTTCACTGGCAAAATAATAATAATAATAATAAAAACCCATATCATCATGTTTGACACCTCAAGTTTATGGGTAAAACCTGTAAAGTCCAAAAGGCCTGTTTGGACACACCTCAAAAGGGGCATTTGACCTACTTTTAAGCCAAATTCGGGTTTTTGATGTGTTCGGATGGACTTTGATAATCTTGTAGAACAGGATTAGCAGAACAGGATTCATGTAGCCAAGCTGTTCCCAATTAATTGGGATAAGGCTTAGATGACAATGAAAAATACTAAAATTAACAATAGATATTAAAAATAATTATAATTGCTCAATAGATATAAAAAGCAAAAAACTAACAGCAGCAACATGATAGCCCTGTTGGTTATAGGTGTTGTTACTCTAGTGTTGAGACAAGTCGGGCCAAGTCGCAAGTTTTAGAACTATGGCCACGCCAGCTACTTACTAAAAAACGGTGGGTCCGTGGACTGACCGCCCGGTCAGGCCCATTTCCCATCATTTTTCTAATCCACAAGTTTTAAAAAAATAAATCAAGAATGCTATTTGTTGTAATTCTAAAGACAGGAGAGGAACCCATCTATTTTGTCCAAGTAAACATTCATGAAAAAATGCATTTATTTTGAAATAATAAATGCATTTATACAAGAGAATGATGAAGCAACATTTTAGGGTCTACTTTTTCATAAATAGTATCTGAATTATTTCGAAGAATTTGTGGTAGAAATAAAACAATCCACAAATTATCAGAAGAAGAAGAAAAAAAAATATCTGTTTTTCATTTTTAAAAAAATTGTAATCAATCTGCAAGCTTTTAAAACTATCAGAAAATAACATTTCCTAGAGTAAATCAATGGCCCTATAAAAAACACACTCTATAGATGCGGCTTATTGTCCACAATACAGGCCAAGAAGGCATCACTGCCATTTCAAAAGTTCGAAACAATGCCAGACTAGTGCTTGCAATCCAAGTACAATATGGAAAAAATAGCTGCCTATTGCGACGTGGATTGCCTGATAAGAGGCGAAAAATTCGGCAAATGGCATAGAAAAATAAAGTCTAATCCATTGATGAAAACACCAAAATCTCGAATTAGACCATTTGCATCAGTTCAAGTAGGATCATGTATCTGGACCAAGCTCTATATAGACAGCTGACGGCCTGAATAGGATCGTAAGCAATCTTAACTGCTCTAAACAATTCTTGCCATTTTATCAAGAAGATCAGCAACAGCTCAAGAGCAAAAAACATTAGGGAGAGCAGTACAATTATAATAAATTTGCTTGGTCGATTAGATGTATGAACGCACGAATATTCAATGTTGATAACGAATCTCAAAAGAAACCTAACCCAAAATTTGAAATGGTTCATTATTGGTAATGCCTATCTGGAGTCTTTTTACTGTAGAACACATGCATAAGTTGGGGCGCTTACCTGTAGCCTCGCCCAAAGATGATGCCACTGATGCAACTAAAAGAACCACAACAATATACTCAGAAAATTATAGAAATTATATGATTTAACATGAATTAAATGCATTCTTAGTCTAGTGCCCTAGATTAAATGCTTGCCTATGATGAGGCTAATTACTTTCTTTCTTTTCTCTCTGTTTTTTTTTTTTTTTTAATTTTTTTTTTTTTTTTTTTTTTTCTTTTGTACTTGTTTTTTCTTGTTATTTTTTTCTTTATTTTTTTTAATAGCAAAATGAGGCTGATTACAGTGTCTGAACTTGTGTCGATGCTCCTTAAATATATATTAAAACATGAATAAACTATAACAAACCTGAAAAGTAGCTATATAAGAACTTAACTGTGTAGTGGGTGTAAAACATCCTTCAACATCACTCTTTGAAATACACATGCATGCAATTAGAAAGAAATATCTTCACCCAGCCATGGTTGTGTGATGCAATTTGGCATTTGGAATGGTGATATAGCAACAGAAGTCCCAAGTCCCAACTCATTCTGTCTTGGAAAGAGAGGAATGAGTTTTCTTGTTTTCTTTGACTAAAAAAAAGAAGATGGTGATTTACACCTAGGTCACGAGATGCCTAAAACCTTGATCACCTAGCTAGACCCATGTATCCTGAGCAGCTTTAGCCTAGCAATCACCTATGTGATAGCTTAAGCACATAGGCAAAATGCCTTACTATGCTATTACAGATTATTCAATACGGCATCTAACAAATCACACACAAATTTTCTTTTCGTGGTAGTAAGGGTGGGGATGTGATTCTCTCCTTCCTTTTTTTCTTTTTTTAAGGAGAGGGGTTGGAATGTTATGTAGGCCAAAGGCCCGCTGCATGCTGATGCAGCTGCCATTTTTCAAAGAATATAGTAGCAGATTTTGGGAAATTTTTATACCCAAAATGGTTTTGGAGGATGACTTTCTAGATCTCCACATGCTATGCTTAGGCTCATTCTCAAATTATTTTGGGGGCTAATTGTTTCATCCAAACATGCTGCTTTTAGGCTATTAGATATAGTTGGCGCTACTCAGTAGCATATTATGGATAGATTTGATTCATCTAGGACTGATCTAAGAGTTGGACCGATCTAGGACTGATCGAAGAAAGAAAATTAATGGTTGAATAAATTATGTTGCAGTGGTGAGAGATGCTCCTGTGCAAAGATATCCTCTGCACTAGTACACAAGGGATGATAACCAGATCAATTCCAATTTGCAAGTTATAAAACATTGTATTTAGAAGTTCCCTAACTCTGCAATAAACAAGAAAGAGAACTATATAAATTGCTTGCAACATTTCTTCAAATGAAACTAGGTATAACAATTATAAATTTAAAATTTCAAAGAAACAACAATAATAAGGAACTAAAGGTGAACAACAAAATGCAGTCAAATTGCTTGATCTGAAACCATCTACAAGCTCATTCACTAAATGGGCTCACCCTCTTAATGCCGAGTTCCATGCTTCCAGAAACAACAACAGTGACAGGTAATTCACTCCTAATAATACACATTAATCCCTTCCATATTATCAGTACCAATGTGACAATCATGCCTACAACATATTATGAAATAGAAATTTCCACATGTAAAACTGATTAATTAAACAATAGAATAGCAAAGGTTCATTATTCTCTTTGAAATACACATGTATAGGAGCATATGATGAATTATCTACACTGTCATGAACCTGAAGAATTATGTTACAACTTACAACTTCAAAGAATACTATGAGGGTGTCAAAAAAAAAAAAAAAAACAGAGAAAAAGTTCTGATATCATTTGAAATGGTTATCTTACGAACAGATCTACCACACAAAAAAAAAGAGACAAAATTGATAAGCATAATCCAAACATGAAATATACGAACAGATCTACCACAAAATCAAACTACTACAAGCACCAAAACCTAACCCTAGATCGTCCCGATCTATCAGAATTAGCAAAATCCCCCCAAAAGAGAGGAGAAAATGCAATCTAGAGATATGGAAGCTCAAATCTCGTTAAGAACAGATAACAAAAAACTGAGATTCAATGCTCTCAGTTGGAAATCGCAGCAAGAAAACGTATCTACAGAAGATCCAGTGCAGAAAATAGAAAAATTAGGGCAGAGTTGGAAAAACCACTTGCTTATGATGGAATCGAAGATCAAGCTCTCACAGAACGCGAGCGAAAGAGAGCAAGGGTTTTTTTATTTTTATTTTTTACCAACTCCTCCGATCTCCGCTGTGGAGATGAAGGAATGATATTGGGCGAGTGGAGAGGGAGAGGGAGAGGCAGAGGGAGAGGGAAAGGAAGAGCGCGCAAGAGGGAGAGGGCCGGAGAGGCAGAGAGAAGGAGGGAGATGGAGAGGGAGAGCACATGAGAGTGAGAGCGAGAGGGAGAGAGAGAGAGAGAGAGAGAGAGAGAGAGAGAGAGAGAGAGAGAGAGAGGAAAGCATGCGAGAGGGAGAGGGAGGGAGAGGAGATCGAGAGGCAGAGAAAGGGAGATACGACACAAATGGCTGGGGCATTTTTTTTAAATATAAAGGGACCCTTTGCCTATAGCCGTTAAAACTGGCCGTGGGTAAAGGGTAAGCCCATCGGTCGGCTAAGCCCCATTTTGTTGTAGTGGAATTGCATTAACTGGTTGCTGAGTTAACAGAACTTGAAGTAGCTGACCTTACAAAGCTTTGCCAAAACAAATCTAGGAGCACCATGATGCTACATCTTCCTTCACATACAAAAGCAAATGAGCTTACTCTGAAGAAGCTAACAAAAACTATTTTCCAACGGTAGATCAGGGATTCCCCAGATTCCATTGATGTTGCTTCTCTGTTACACTCAAAGTGCATGCCAGTGTTCGATTTGTTTAATGATGTACTGAATATTTTTGATTGCCGTTTTATGTTTTTTAGTTTTCTGAGCAAGTATTTATCATTAGATTCTGACCATCGTTAATTTCAAACTCCCTTTGAGTGCAGCAAAGTAGCATACAATCCTATACAAAGTGTGACTTCATTGAAACAGGGTTGACATCTACAACCTTGAATGTTGACTTTCTTGTAATGAGTTCTAGGTAAGAATTTGATGAAGGTTATAGCCCTCTTCAACCTAAGAATAACATACATGGAGGTTGCACTTTAATTATCCTGGTAGCCCAACACATCCGCACTCTCACTCTCTATGTAGAGCATTCCACCTTATCACATGTCAACTGCGCTCTGCTTGTGCAGATAGCCTTTTCCACCTTGTGCCAGCTTTCACTTTGGTCTAAGTTTCCATTTCTACAAGTTGAAGGATATATCTTTCAGGTTTTGGCACTATTTGTATGAGCACTACTGGAAAAACAAGTTGTAGTGATATCTCCCAAATATGGTGAGTTGATCCTTATGTTTGGATGCTTTCCAATTCATTTATTTATAAGCAATTTTCTTCAAAATATGTGGAATTTAGGAGCAATGCAGTTCAAAAGTTAGTCCAATGAACAACCTCGTCAGATATATATAAAAACCTCATATAGAAAAAAGTACATGCCTCTTTTGGAAGTGTGTGCCAAGAGCCCCATTTAGTTTTTGTTAAGAAAACACTAGAAGGCACAACATAATTTCTGGAAGGGCATTTTGGATGCTTTTACTTTACATTGAATGATATGCAGCAAGCTAGATTTGTTACATTAAAAAGAGCTAGAACTCATGAATGGTGTAGCCCAAGGGAACCCCTTGTACAATTGCTTCATCGTACATTGTTATGGGTAAAACTAGATTGGCTAAGGAGAAGGGGTCAGCTTGGACACCTTTGCTTGTCGAATGATTTGCTAGTGCCAGTAGTGACCAAGGATCTCCTCAATGGCTAGAAAGAGCATTCTGTTGTACTTCTCTATATGACCCCAAGCTCCCCCACGGTCCCATCCATTTCTGAGCTGATGCTTGGAACATCTCTTGGTAAGGGCCCCCGAGGTACGACCCTGCATGAGGTGAAACTCTGAGTTTCCATACTCAGGGAAGCCCCGCACCTGATGATAAAATGAAGAGAATGATCATCCTCGATATCTTGTTTATATTCTGCTAAGGGAAGGAACTCGATCTCAGTCCTCTAACATGACCCCTGAGGGTAGGTCGGTGAGTCCAAGTCGGCGGGTCAATGATCCGTCGAGTGCCAAGTAGAAGCTCGACCACTCCTCACTGAAGAATCCAGGTCGGAAGGTTATTCCTTAAGATGGTTATGTGGATCACCTCGGACTCTTGACCTCGGCCTTCTACTACATATCTTTCAAGGTAGAAGGATATTCCTTTCAACTATAAATAGGAGCATCTCTAATGGTTAAAGGTACACAATCAAACCCAGAAAAACATACTTAAAAACCTTATGTTCTACTAGACCTTACTTGCCTATCTGACTTTGGCATTGGAGGGTCCCCTGCTACAACCAGAGTCTCCATCTTTGTCTTCTCTTGCAGGTATTAAGTGGTCTGAGGAGGATGTCCAAACTTCTGCATCAACAGTTTGACGCCATCTATGGGAATGACATTGAAAGCTGTTCACATCATCTACAATTCTCCAACAATGGAGAAAGGGAGAAAAAAGGATTAGACTACCACTGTTGCACCTGATCTTGCGTTGGCAGAACAGTTTGTAGACCATCGGGACTCAACCTCCCAACTCCAGGTTGATTTTGCACCTGCAGGTCCAATACAGTGTGGTCCTGAAATTGGGGAGGTCGGCTTGTCTCTTTAGAGCATCAAGTTGAAGCACTGAACAATAACATTGATCAGATAAAACAGATGCTGGAGTAATAGAATCCTCCTCTCAATCGGAGGGTCGATGCTTGGGCAGCTACTGAAGTCTTCGCGCCATCTCGAGCACTTGTCACGGAGGTGCCGAACTATGCACCCTCCCATGCCTCAGAGACTGCCATGCTGGATACCTCGGATCTACGCCATGAGTTGGAGAAGAAGAAGCATGGTAGGGCTCCAGAGGAGATGGCCGAGAATGAGGACCCCTGAGAAGCTAAACTCAACGAGCCAAGGGATCATATCGGCGATATACGACAACCATATCACACACATGCTCCTACCTCGATAGAAGCTATGTTGGAGGAAACAGAACCACCATTCACTGACGATATCATACAAGCTCGACTCCCATCCAAATTCAGGATGTCACAAATTACTCCATATTCCGGGTCCACAGACCCAACCGAACACCTAGAATCCTTCAGGGCATGGATGGAGCTTCATGGTGCCTCAACCGCGGTAATGTGTTGAGTGTTCTCCCTAACGCTTTCAGGAGCACCAGAGGAAAAGAAAGACAAAAGCCAATAACTCGCCTCCTCACCATCATTAAGAAGGAAGACGAGCTATTGAAGGATTATATCAAACGCTTCAACCTGGAAGCGATGTAAGTGGAGGGTTATTCAGATTAGATCGCCTTGACCGCTATGATGGCCGACCTGAGGGAGGGGAGATTTCTCTTCTTGCTTGGCAAGAATCCCCCGACGACATTGGTTGATCTCTTCAACTAAGCCTAAAAGTACTTCAATGCCGAGGAGCTTTTTAGTTTGTAAAAAGCTACTCGAAATAGGGGAAGCTCGATCAGGGAGAAACGACCTAAGGAACAATAAGCATCAACTCCCAGCAATAAGCATAGAAGAGATGATGATCCAATCAAGGTTCAACGTCCGAGCAAACGACCTGAGAGTAGATTTTACTCTTACACTCCCCTCAATGCTATGCCCGAGCAAGTCCTCAAGAAAGTTCGGGACAAACGACTCCTCAAATGGCCGAACCAGATGAAGATCGACACCAACAAGAGAGATAAACAAAAGTACTACCACTTCCATCGCGACCATGGTCACTCCACCAACGATTACTTCGACCTTAAGGAGGAAATCGAATCCCTCAACCATAACGGATATCTGCGGGAGTATGTCAGTAGGAGGGAAGAACGGTTGGAGTGAAAGATCGAGCATCCCAACAATGGCAACAACAATGAGGCTATAAGAGAGATCCACACCATCTTTGGTGGGTCTGTGGGAGGAGGGGACTCAAACTGAGCACGTAAAGCTCATTCTCGAAGTATCAGCCATAGCAGCTCAGAACATTAGGTCCACCTCACTTGCAGACCTTCAAAGGAGAAAAATGTGACCTCTTACGAATTGACATTTACCGAGAAGGATGCTCGAGGCATCCACCATCTCGATGACGACACATTAGTGGCGGCCATGATTATAGCCAACTACAAAGTGTTTTGAATTTTGGTAGATATCGGCAACTCGGCCGACATCCTCTTTGCCGATGCCTTCGATAAAATAGGGGTCGGGAAGTCCCGACTCTGACCTGTTAAAACTCCTCTACTTAGATTCACAGGGGACAAAATGTAACGACTCAGAAAATTCCGTACAATGGCCCGAGTACTACCTCAGGCAGAAATCACTTAAGATCAAATCTTTTAGAAATTAGACAAAGTTAACTAAGTGCTAAACTAGATTAGCGATGAAATCTCCTTGAATCACTTTAAATACGATCTGCAAGACCCAAAACTTGTAGAATCATTGACGCTAGGTTACCCTAAAATCTAAGATCAAACTCATTACCCGACTGCTCTCGGGAGTAGATTGAAACTCCGTATCACTGGACCACACATCGAAAGTTTGAATGATATGAGGTTATAGAATTAGGACTGCCTCGCTGGGCTTGACAACTATCTCGGAGATTAAATCCAGACAGTGTCCCACGACTATTTGCTTGAGCCCGGAGTGAGGAGTGTGAGAAAACTTGGTTTTCTTTAGAAATTTAATAAAATTTAAGCAATCTGAGACTTGAGGTTTGTGGGCCAATTATAAGAAATCAGACCATCGGAATCTGACCCAAATACACCCTCGGATCAGGAAACATTTCTCATAAATATCAGTGTACTTGTAACCCTGATCGAGATTCGATGACCGTTGAACTGAAACTGGTCCGCCATGCATGATCTGAGAATCTGACTGGAACGAAAACTTAACTCCACCTAGATCCATAGTCTGTGAGCTTAAGTCTGACCTTTGGCTGAAGGGGGGCTCCAGAAGTGCTCCGTTGAGCTGAAACAGACCCATTTTGGTTATAACCTAAGTATACCTTGATCTTGGGTCTATTTCGGTGAGGTTTTATGCTATATAAGGATCTTAAACCCTCTCTCATTCAGCCCATACGAATTTGAGAAAAACCCTAGGAGAGAGAAGAGAGAAAAGAGAGAGAAAGTGTGAGAGAAGTGGGAGAACCTCCCTGCTATTTCCCTGCCGCTCTACAAGCTTAACCACACCATTCTAATCGCTTTTCCGGCGATTCCGACTTTGTTTCTAGGTAAGAAACCCTAACCCTAATCTGATCTAGGGTTATGAATATTGCAAATGATGAAATAGCTAATCTATTTCATTCTATAGGTTGCCAAACTGTCGTATACTAAAGCTTAGCGAATCTAATGAGTTCATTACGCTTCTACGGCATAAGGTGCAGACTTTAGACGTATAAGTTATGGTTTTCAACGCTTTTAATGTCAGATAATGATAGATTCATGATCTATATGTTATTGTACATGTACAAAGTGCTGTCCGTTTCATTTTTCGGTTAGACGTTAACTATGTTGAATATACTGTATTCCTCGTATTTGTAGAAAGTACTGTATACGTATAAATTTTGCAAGTGTTCTTGCCATGATTAATCACTATATGAACATGCTATATATATATATGTATAATACTTACTTGGCAAAAGGGTTTGCCCTAATACATGTTTTTGCTAGTATACGCTATGTATGTTGAAAGAGTGTATCCTAAGTGTTTGTGAAAATGCTTGTAAGAGTAAGTACTTAGAGGATTGTGCTTTAGGTAGGTGTTGAGGTAGGATTCTCAGCTACCTTAGAGATGTGTATGATTTCCTCCATGTTGTTTGTTTAATTTAACTGCTTGCTTATGAAATATATGTGTGTGTATTTCCTGTTTGTATTGTGCTTTATAACATGCTTTATAACATGCTTGATTTACTTTGTTTATTCTGCTTTACTCTACATGCTTCTGAATAAGGATTGATCGTGTTTGGGGCTATGATTATAGTCCAGGCAATCGGAAACGAAAATGAATGCGTGGCTGAGATTCATTCGCCATGCGAGATGTGTTTGACGAACCCGAGTTGTACTTTGGTTGACGATAGTGGCTGGCCACACGAAGTGCTTATGCGCTTTATATCGTTCAACTTATTATGCACTCGAGCTAGCCGAGCTCGTCAAGTAATCCGATCTGTCTAATGTATGTTCACTATGTTTGGACGCTACTGCTTGAACCTGAGGTACTAACCTTACCAGTGGAATCTTGTTAACCGTGGTACCTTGATCTGCCAAGACTCATGAGCCGGGCATGGTGGTATGGGACACTGTGGTCGAGCTGTCGGCCTACGCCAAGGCCACGAGCCTCCTCGTAGTGACCATTGAGCAACCAGACTCGTGAGCTAATTATGGTGGTATGAGACACTATATTCGAGCTGTCGGCCTATACTGCTTTGATGGGTGATTGGGGAGTGGTGCAACGATTTTATGTAACAGCCCTGACCGTACTTGGTGTAGTGACCTCGAGCATACTCTAAATCTGTGGTGAGGCGACAAACCTTTCCGTAGTAACAGAGTATAAACTAGGCCTGTATTGATAAGGTGATGGGGGAGTGGTGTAACGATTCCGTGTAACAGCCCTGGCAACCCTTGCAGCGACCTAGAAACACACCATCGTATGAGCTTGTTTAGGACTGATGACCCTAGAATGGATCATTGTTTGGGAATGATATAAGGAAAGTACCTTAGTTTTCCAATACTGCTGTTTGAAACGGACTAATAACAACTCAGTAATCATGCTCATCATCGCATTGCATGTGCCTGGAAGATGTGGAGCACTGAGGTTGACAGCATGCCGCAGACGTAAGATGGTGCCGCATGAGGGAGTATGTTGGCGAGGGCATGCATCATAATCGCATCTCATCCTTGCATTAATTACAGTACTTAGGAATGTTGATTGTACTGCTTTATCATTACTGCTTGACTGAATTGATAACATGTTAACCTATGCTTTATTGTTCCACTGAGCTAGCTATTCACTCCCACGTTACGGGACGGTGTTCTGGACACCCGCCAGACTCTGTCTTAGACAAAGGTACCAACGACTCACAGGAGGCTAAGCCTGATTATTATGAAGATCAGGATGAGTTTTCCTTCATGCAGTTCTCCGGCGGCTTTGCTTAGGCAATCCGGATTTACGGGACTACTAGGTTATCACGACAGTTGGACTATTTTTGACATTTTGTTTTTGATTCAGTACATGTATATGATAACTCAGCAAAGTAATTATACTCTGGAGACAGATCGAGATCGTTTTATTTTTATACACATCTATATATGTTTTTTAGTCTTTCGCTTGCGTTTTATACATTGATCTGGAGGATGGATTATTGTTTTGGTATAATCTCACTCATGTTTATTGCACTAACAAAGACAACATTCAATCATAAGCATTTGTGTTGCATAAGTGATGTTTTGGAACTCGGGTGTTGAGTTGCTACTCGACCCCCGATTTTCAGGGCGTTACACAAAATCACCTCTGAAGAAACTATACAACTTTCATCACTGCGGGGGAGGGACAGAACCAGACAACCATGATAATCGACTTCATTATGGTCGATTGTCCCTCCGTCCACAACATCATCCTCAGATAACCATCCCTCAACACCATGCGAGCGGTGGTATGAACATACCATCTTACAATGAAGTTTCCAACTGAACACGGTGTTAGGTAGGTCAGAGGAGATCAGTAAGAAGCTTGACAATGCTACTCCACGTCCTTAAGGATGCAACAATGCATGATGACCATTACTTCTCTTGATCCCCGGGAAGAATCGCTTGAGAGAGGGTCTCCAAGCGAAGACCTCGTAGCTATCCCATCTTAGTGAGTCCAACCTGACCTGTACTGTATAGGTTGGCTCATCTCTTGCTCCAGATCTACGAGACAAGATCATGGACCTCCTCCAACGCAACACCGACGTTTTCGCTTAGTCCCACCAAGATATGCCCAGCATCAACTCGTAAGTGATGGTCCACAAGCTGAACGTCAACCCTGACCACCGACTATTACGATAGAAGCGGTGAGCATTTGAACCAGAACGATATGCCATCATCGGTGAAGAGGTCAGTATGCTCATCGAAGCTGGTTTTATCGAGGAAATCAATTATCCTTACTGGATCGCTAACATTGTCCTAGTGAAAAAGTCCAATGAGAAGTGGCGGGTTTGTGTTGATTACATCGACCTGAATAAAGCCTACCCAAAGGATAGTTTTTCCCTTCCACGAATCAATTAGCTAGTTGACAGTATGACTGGGCACGAGCTCCTTACCTTCATGGACGCTTACTTGGGCTACAACTAGATCACCATGCATCCTCATGACAAGCAGAAGATGACATTCATCATTAACAAAGGCCTCTACTGCTACAAGGTCATGCCCTTTGAGTTGAAGAATGTTGGGGTGACGTACCAGCGACTCGTCAATAAGATGTTTCCTCAGCAGAGTGGATGCTCCATGGAGGTCTACGTCGATGATAGCTCATCAAGAAACTAATGACCTCGAGATGTTTGCAATCTTGCGAAAATACCAGATGAAGCTATACCCAAGCAAGTGCGTCTTCGGCATTGGTTTGGGAAAATTTCTTAAATAGGAGAATCTCTAATGGTGAGATTTACAAACAATCAAACCCAAAAAACATACCCAAAAATCTTAGGTTCTATTAGACCTAGTTTGTTTGTCTGACTTTGGCATCGGAGGGTCCCTTGCTGCAGCCACGGTCTCCATCTTCATCTTCTTTTGCATGTATCAAGTGGTCTAAGGAGGATGTCCAAATTTTTGCATCAACATAATTTTATTTTCTACTGTCTATATCTTTTAAAATTTGTTTGTAATTTTATTTTTTTAGGGGCCTATTTATGTAATCATGTGAATGGACGGTCAAAAGTGCTATATGTACTAATATGAGGCTATGCTCTCTTCGAATTTTTTATATACCTATTTTACAGTTGGAGCAAAGTAAAAGTGAACAAAAGCCACTTGAGTAGGAAATATTTACCATGAAAACTATCAGCATCACCACCAAAACTGAGCTGGTGTCTGTTCACGAGGTGGGCCATATCTATATGTTGTGTTAGACCATGACCATTGGTGAATCACTCGATCCATTGATTCCAATGGTGTGGCCCACCTGATGAGCAGACCAGCCTGATTTCTATGATGGTAATATTCACAATGGTGCCTATGTTTTCATGGTATTGATGTCCTACACAAGTAGCATGTTGGTAGGAAAAGATGGTGCTTATGGAAGGTTGTGTATATTGCCTTTTGGTTATAAGCATCCGAACAACCCCTTAGTTTTCCAAGGTTGAAATCAACAGGTTTCATAGTCATGGGGGCATGCCATAATAAACTTAAGCAACGTGAAGAGCAACCTCGTGTCAGTTGGCCACTTCTGTGTGACAGCTAGGACATCATCAAGTTGAGGCCCATTGTGAAAATGCCTTGGCTTGATGGAAGCCTAGTAGACTTGTATCTTTCCATTAATAATGCTAAGAGAGAGAGAGAGAGAGAGAGAGAGAGAGAGAGAGAGAGAGAGAGAGAGAGAGAGAGGCTAATGTGATTGGGGTTTCACTTGGGCAAGATGTGGTGACAACTCACACTTTTTATTTGGGATCTCGGTTCCCTTTAATGCGATTTTGGATCCTGCATTTTTTATTCCCTTTCTATTAATAAAAGTTCTTCATCTAAAAAGGAGTAGTGTAGTGTATTTCTTGTAGAACCTACAAATGTTATACCTGAGTTCATTTTTTAAACATTAAAGCTTTTACTTTAATGATTTATCTAATAGTAAAAAATGAGAACACCAAGCAAAGGGGAAGAAATTCCCAATATAACCATCCCTTTGCCAAGGTGTCTGCTAGATTTAATAGGAATTGCTATGTAGTTTGCCTCACCAGATTTTACAAGAATCACTTTGTAGTTTTCTTGAACTTATTTTTGAAATATTTGTCATTGTTCTGTTGCTCTGAACGTCTTACTTGCTATACGTTGCTTGTCTCCATGCTAAGCATAAGCTTGTTATTCTTTGTGTTGTTTTTGATATCTTAAATCTGTTAAAAAATAGGGTTTGTCGATGCCATTGACAGACCATTTGATGTCATTGAGCACTATTCGATACCATCGAATAGTTGCTCGATCCCATCGAGATTTGTTAGATTTTCCCCAGTTGGTTGCTGGACTTATTGGGTGTTTTTTTTTATGCCATTGAAACTTAAGTTTCAATGCCATCGAATAGCCATCAAAGTGCAATCGAAGGAATTTGATTTTTTATGATTTTTCTTTAGAATATTTTGGTGTTATTTCGATGACATCGAAGTAGGTTCGATGCCACCAATAGTGACTGTCAATGACATTGAGGTTCCATCGAAGGTGTCATCGAGTGTATCGTAGAATTGCGAATCTGCAGGGTTTATTTCCGATTTTGATTGTGATTCTTCCTAAGGCTATATATAGGGGTGTAATCGAGATTGGGGTGTATTCCAGAGCTTTTCCAATTCATTCTAGGATTTCAAGGATGTAGCTTGATTTGATTCGAGGTTATTCATATCAGTTATTCTCTAAAATTTTATAATTTTTGCTTTCAAAGTGATCATCTGTTGCTTTGTTCTATGGTTTTTTCTAAAAGGATTTTTCCACGTTAAAATCATTGTGTTTGCATTGTGCTTTCTTAGTGTAATTGGATTACTTCACTTAATTCATCTCCATTTGTTTCTATAGTCCCTCAACAAGTGGTATCAGAGAAAAACATTGGGGCGTAGCCTTAAATCTGAAAGTGAGTATCACTGGCTGCCAATCCAAAGTACGATGTATGGCCCTTGAGAAGTACTTCGAAAAAAATAATTTTGAATTATGAAAGGTCAAGATGATTGGCCCATTAGTTCAACAAGGATATGATTCGGTCCTTGAGAAGCGACCGAAATCTATGGATGACGATGAATGGAACAGACTGGATAAGAAAGCCAAAACCTCCATCCAATTATGCTTAATGGATGAGGCCCTCTACAATGTCATGAGGGAGAAAGCTGTAACAAGTTTGTGGGCCAAGTTAGAGGACATATATGTGAAGAAGTCCCTTGAAAATCACCTACACTTGAAGTTGTAGTTGTTCAACTTTAAGATGGTAGAGGGAGGAGATGTTGAGGCACACATTAGTAATTTTAACAAGATGATCCGCAAATTGTTGAATGTGGAGGTATCGTGGATGAAGATTAGGAGTGTATCTTATTGAATTCACTCCTGGCTTCGTATAAGTCTTTTAAAGACACGTTGTACACTAGTAAATCGTCCCTTAGCAAAGATACCATCATCTCAGCCCTTCAGGGAAAGGCGATGAGAAAGAAAAACGGTAGCATGAGGACCTCTAGTAATGCATTATTTATGAGGGGTCGTAATTCTGAGTGGGACACATGATCTTCTCAATCAAGATCTAAATCCAAAGGCAAGGGCATGGGAAAGTTAAAAGTGCTAGAATTGTGGGATGTCAGGGCACATGAAGAAGGATAGTACAAATCATAAAGCGAAGAAAGAGAACTCAAAGGCTTCTTCAAGGGAGACCAACACTGCTATGTCTGATGAAGGTATAAGAGAAGGTGATGTGTTGTCAGTGTCTATGATTGGACACTTATACGATGATCGTAGGGACAAGTGGATTTTAGACACTGGGGCTTCATATCACATGACTCCTCATCGAAGCTGGTTCACCAGTTATAGAGAGTGCGATGGTGGCCAGGTATTTATGGGTAATAATAATGCTTATAATATTATGACTATTGATATGGTGTGCATCAAGATATTTGATGGGATGGAGCGTACCTTGACTAAGGTGAGGCACATTCCTGATATAGAAGAATTTGATATCTCTTGGTGTACTCGAGGTGATTGGGTGAAGATTTACTAGTTTCAATGGTGTCCTTAAGGTTTTAAAAGGGGCATTCATAGTTATGAAAGCACACAGGCATGGAAATCTATACAAGTTCATCGGGAGCACTTTAATAGGTGGAGCTGCAGCAGTTATAACGGATTCCACATCTTCACATATGTGGCATGTATGTCTAAGCTACACGAGTTAGTAGGGTTATTTAATTCTAAGTTTTAAAAGTTTTGATTTAAATATATGTGAGCATTGTATATATGGTAAATAATTTAGGTTATCTTTTAAATTTGGAAAACATGTATGTAAATGTGTGCTTGATTATGTGCATTCTGATGGATGGGAGCTGTTGCCCGTGGTTTCCACTGGAGGGTCATTATGGTTTGTCACATTTATTGATGACTATTCCAAGAAAGTATAGATTTATTTCATGAAACATAAATATGATGTTTTCACCAATTTCAAATTGTTCACAACCCCAAGTGTAGGGTCATAATATAGTAATAATCTCGATAAGACCGAGGTCGAATCCACAGGGACTGAAACTTGTACGTTTCTGAAATTAACTAAAAGTAGAATTAGAAAAATATGTGAATTTAAATCTGAAATAAAAGGAAGTAATTGTGAGAGATTTAATTAGAAACCACTTGTAGTGATCAGGGAGCCCTCTTGCTTGATTCAAGTAACACAATTAAAATTGGAGTCCTATCCTATCCGATTGGAACATATATCAATAAAACCAAATCTGAACTTCCATTAACCTAATTCTCGATGAAGGAGAACTATGATAATTGGCAGGGATTCTATCACCAAATCATGCTCAGGAGACAATGACAAACAATAAGATTTACCAATCCTATAATCTCAAAGCAGGAGAATTATGAAGATTAGGAAGGATTCCATCACCCTACCATGCTCAAGGGACGATGGTGAACAACATGACTTACTAATTTCACAATCTCAAATCATGAAAAGAAGATACTCAAATCTATTGTAGATTTATTATAATTTGAGTCACAATAAGCCATTAAAAACTGAAAATATTCCTTAAATATCAAATTAGAATCCATGAAGTTCAACATAAATATGAAACAAAGCAATAAAAATATCCCATCATGCTACAAGCTTCACCTCTTAGCCATAGTTAAGAGGTTTAGCCAACCATAGACATGATTAGATCTAAAACACTAGAAGAAAGCATGTAAACAACTAAGGAAGAAGAAAAACTGTTGGTGACGGCTTCTCCATCCTTTTGCTCCACTCCTTAAACCCCAAAAGATGCCTTAGAGTATCCTAGGGAATCCTATTTATAGTTATGGAACTCTAACTTTTACACCTAGTTGGAAAACTCTAGAAATTACCTCAAATTTATGCAGTTTGCTAAAATAGACTTCACTCTGCATACTTTCCCAAAATAGACTTCACTCTGCATAATTTCACAAAACGACCTAGAGTTTTAGAATATGCTTTTTCAAGACAATTTCAGGATTCCTTTTCTTTGCTTCAAATCTTTGATTCTCTTCATTCCTCACTTGGTTTTCTTGGATCTTTGGCATGTGAATTCTTCAATTTTAGTCTCCTATGATCCATCCCTTGCCTTGGTGATTCTTGATCATTAAATCCATGCTTTTAATATTCTTTTTAATCCAAGCTCTCAGATTCACCTTACAACACAAACATGTATAAAATGCACTCATTAAGCATCATCATATTCATAAAACCAAGATATAAATAAGAAAAATATGCAATATTTGAGTCTCAACACACTCCCCAACAAGCGTTTTTCTAGTCCCAAGCAAAGTATGCGAAAAATATTTCGAGAACCATAGGATAATTTCTATAAGCTCAAGTGGTTTTAAAAAACAATCCAGATAATAGAATTCTAAAATACATCAATGTTGTGCATTACCTTCTCCTAAACTCTAACACTCATTAAGTTTCATAATCAAGTTCAAAGCATTAATCCTGTAATTAGAACAATTCCAAACATTAAGTTCCATGGGTGTATAATGAAGTCTAGACTTATCACAATCAAATGTTTAATTTATTACTTTCATGATAACATTGATAATTAAAAGAGCATTTTGGACAACCAAAACCTAAACCGAAACTTTCCTTATAGTTCATCTTTTAGTTTTTTTTTCCAGCTTTTTATTTTTCCATCGATGGCTTTCACATTATGTTCAATCTTTTCAATGATCTTCAATAGGTATCCCTTTTTAACGACAACTATTTTTTAGCTGGATATTTTCTTTTTCTATCTTTTCAATTCTTTTTATTGAACATAATGGACAAATTCCCCAGGTTGGTTACTTCTATGCTTAATAATCATCAAGTTAACAATTCAATATCAAACTGACATTTTTAATGTGTAAGCTAGATGTGACATGTGAAATCATGACTCAATCGAAGTTTAAAACTTCTAGTCGAGGATCAATAACTTAACTTAATTTTGAGATCTCCCAACTGACTAAAATTCAAGAGACATAAGGCATCAACATTAAGTATCTTATAATTTTAATTCATAGATTAACTTCAAGATCACTTAAATTTGCAGAAATTTCAGAAAAATTTCTCATTTTTTTCACAATTTGACCTAAAGATTAAGAAAACAATTTATTAGCTTGCCTAATCCACACGCCCAACCTAAAATCTACATTGTCCTAAATGTAAAAGAGATAAGCGTTCAATGTAAATGAGGCAATGAAAAGAAAAGGAAGTGGTGAAAAGTCGTACTCGAAGAAGGAATTCTGAGGGTTTTTTTTCTAAAATATCTCAATGTGAAGATGGGTTAGCACAAGAATTAAACCATCAGAAAGTAAACTTTCCTAAACAACAAAAAATAAACTATCTTAAACAGTGAAAAGCAAACTATCCTAATCCTAAATTCTTTAAAAGTAATAAACCTAACTAGGAAAATAGGGGAAAACTACTTAGTCATGCCGCAAGGTTCCTCCTCCGGCCAATATCTGGATAAATTTCTTAATAGGTTTCTTAACATGATCATCGAAGAGCTCTTTTTGCAACAGGCTTAGATGCCCTGGAGCATGATTTTCCAGAGAAATTTATGGGCCTTAATAAAAAAATTGTTGATGAATCGCCTGAGGTATCCAAAGTATATATGATTCACCTGTAACAGATAAATTTTTAAAATTAGAGTAATATGGTGAATCAGAGACTACAAGTAAGTGAAATTCAGAAAATTTCTTAGTAGGTGATGTAGCCTCAACACATTATGAAGTTTCAGACTTAGGTTCAATTTTCAGCTCCTCCTCCTTTGATGGTAAACATTCAGGATCTATGGAAGGAGGTTCTTCAGACTGAGGGTTCTCATGGTCAATAACAACTACCAAGGCATTGTTCTGTAAGCCATCCATTATTTCTTTTATCATGGGGTCATTTGAATCTGTAAAATATGCCAAGCAATCTTCCAGTGAGTTGAGCGAGTCAGTTGAGAGGGGCTCATTTTCCACATTGAGGTCTATGATGATATGCCCAATGATTCCTTCATTTTCTCTTAGAATAGCCAGAAACATGCTCTCTTGTTCTTCACCTTGGTGAGAGTCAATTTTCACCAGATACATCTCGCCTGCTCTGCATAAACAGACTGTAGATCAGTAGGCGCATTGATGTGAAGACTCTGTTCATTAATACTGCTTAGTAAAAACATTGTAGCGTCAAGGGCTATCAGCTCAGATGGTGGCCTTAACTGGGTAATTTCAAATTCCAGAGTCATATCGAGCACTTGCCTATCTCCCTAGTCATATTATAATCTAAATCAGGGGAGTGGTCTAAACATGTATTAAAAGACTTGGAAGAGTCGATTGAAAGGGGCTCATCCTCCACATGTAAATCAGACATGTCAGATGAGTGGAGTAGATCATTATAGTCGATAACTTCCTGTACCTCATGATCATTTACTTAGGCCAAACTTAAGATCAATTCCAAGGGAATTTGGGCTGTAAACTCATGATTGTCATCCCAATACTCATCATCTTCTACTTTAGTGCAGTTCACAAGTGGGATGTGATCGCTTTCGTCACATTCTGTTTCTAGGTTGGGTTGAGGTTCGAATAAACTAGCCTCTTCCTCTTCATTGAAGCCAAGTGTATTATGTGAGTGAAGCATGTTAGTATCATTATATTTGAAAATACCCATGTCTCTTGATCATTCCTTTGGACAGTCATTGAGATCGACTCTCTGGAAAATTGAACCATATGCCCATTAACACAATCCAACTCTTCATTCTCAATTTCAGTAATCTTCACAAGCGAGTTAGGATCACTTTCCTCGCATTGTTTTTTTGGATTGGGTTGAGGCTGGGATAACCTAACCTCTTCCTCTTCATTGAGGTGTGACTGAACTCTTTGTGTTGAAGATATGAGTGATTCGTTTAATGTTCTAATGACAACGAGTGCTTGTGTGACATATTCGTTGAACTGTTCTTGAGCAGCTATGTATTTCTGAATTAGCTCCTCTTGGATTATTTCTTGTTCAATCCCATAGGTAGAGAATCCAAGGGAGTAGTCATTAAAATTAATTGGTGGCTCCTCTCTCCCATGTTGATGTTTCCACTAATCATAGTCATAGGTGGGAGAGTTTAATGGTTGTTGGTATATATTATCACCCATAATATAATCACGCATAGTTTTCTTCTTGTCTGATGGGGGATAATAGTCCTCACTCCCATAATCACGATGACTCCAACATTCATGTACTGTTTTCTTAATCCGTGAAGTGTAATTATTCTCCCGCATATGATCACATAAGGATTTCTTAACCGGTGGAGCATTACATTCCAGTCGGTTCTCGATGATGGTTTCAGAAAAAATTTGAGACACATGTTGTTTTGTAACATAATCATCTGACAGCCCTTCACAATATCTCACACTTTTTTGAACTAGCTTAACATACCAACGTTCTTACTCTTGCATATACATTGTGAAACCCTAATTCTAAATATAATCCTAAAATAGAATAAAAGAAAAATCCTACAGCAATATGGAAAGTAAGTAGATGAGAAGTTAGAAGGAGTTTACCGGTTTGGAGAGTTCTATGTTAGGATCCTACAAAATAGAAAACAATGTTAGTTTCTAAAAATAAATCAGAAAAAATCCTAACCTAAAAATAAAACAAAAAGTTAGTCCTAAAAATAAATTAGTTTCTAAAAAAAAAATATTTTCTAAAAACAAATTAGGAGTGTTTTTAAATTTAGAAATAGAAAGAAAAAAATTAGTTTTTAAAAATAAATTAGGAAAGTTTTTAAATCTAGAAATAGAAAGTAAAGTTAGTTTCTCAAAACAAATTAGGAAAGTTTCCAAATCTATAAATAGAAAGCAAAGTTAGTTTCTAAAAACAAATTAGGAAAGTTTTTAAATTTGGAAAAGAGAATTAGTTTCTAAACAATAATTAGAAAAGTTTATAAATTTGGAAATAGAAAGAAAAGTTAGTTTCTAAAAATAAATTAGTAAAATTTCTAAATCTGTAAATAGAAAGAAAAGTTAGTTTCTAAAAACAATTTAGAAAGAACCTGAACCTAAAAATAGAAAGTAAATAAATCCTAATCTTAATATAGTTCTAAAACTAATCAAATCCAGAAAATGCAACCATTAATCTCTGGCAACGGTGCTAAAAACTTGTTCACAACCCCAAGTGTAGGATCGTAATGTAGTAATAATCTCGATAAGACCGAGGTCGAATCCACAGGAGCTGAACTTGTACGTTTCCGAAATTTACTAAAAGTAGAACTAGAAAAAGATGTGAATCTAAATCTGAAATAAAAAGAAGTAATTGTGAGAGATTTAATTAGAAACTTAAGAAATTCAAAGGTGGGAACTAGGGTGTCAAGGATCCACTTGTAGTGATCAAGGAGCCCCCTTGCTTGATTCAAGTAACACAATTAGAATTGGAGTCCTATCTTATCCAATTGAAAAATATATCAATAAAACCAAATTTGAACTTCCATTAACCAAATTCTCGATGAAGGAGAACTATGATAATTGGCAGGGATTCCATCACCAAACCAGGCGTAGGAGACAATGGCAAACAACAAGATTTACTAATCCCATAATCTTAAAGCAGGAGAATTGTGAAGATTAAGAAGGATTCCATCACCCTACCATGCCCAAGGGATGATGGTGAACAACAGGAGTTACTAATTTCACAATCTCAAATTAGGAAAAGAAAATACTCAAAGCTATTGTAGATCTACTGTAATTTGAGTCATAATAAACCACCAAAAACTTAAAGTATTCCTTAAATATCAAATTAGAATCCATGAAGTTCAATATAAACATGAATCAAAGTAATAGAAACATTCCATCATGCTATAAGCTTCACCTCTTAGCCCTAGCTAAGAGTTTTAGCTAACCATAGACATGATTGGATTTAAAACCCTAGAAGAAAACATAAAAACAACTAATGAAGAAGAAGAAAAGCTCTTGGCCATGGCTTCTCCACCTTTTGCCTCCACTCCTTAAACCTTAGAAGATGTCTTGGAGCATCTTAGGGAGTCCTATTTATAGTTGTGGAACTCCAACTTTCACATCTGGTTGGAAAACTCTAGAAACTGCCTCAAATTTATGTAGTTTGTTAAAATAGACTTCACTTTGCACAGTGTTCCAAAATAGACTTTACTCTGCTCAATTTCACAAAATGACTCAGAGTTTTAGAATATGCTTTTTCAGGAAAATTTTAGGATTCCTTTTCTTCACTTCAATTATTTAATTCTCTTCATTCCTCGCTTGGTTTTCTTGGATCTTTGGCATGTGGATTCTTCAATCTTAGTCTTTTAAGATCCATCCCTTACCTTGGTGATTCTTGATCATTAAATCCATACCTTTAACATTCTTTTCAATCCAAGCTCTGAGATTCACCTTACAACACAAATATGTATAAAATACACCCATTAAGCATTATCATGTTCATAAAACCATGATATGAATAGGGGCAAATATGCAATATTTGAGGCTCAGCACACTCCTCAACCAGTATTTTGCTAGTCCCGTGTGTTTGGTTGTGAAGCTTACTCTCATGTACTGTCATTTGAGAGAGAAGCTAGATTAAAGAGCCAAAAAGTACATATTTGTTGGCTATTGTGGTGGTGTGAAGGGATACAGGTTGTATGACCAGGTCACATGGAAGATAATTATTAACAGGGACATTAAATTTGACAAAGGGTCCTTGTTCCATAAGAATGAGCAGAATAAGCAAGAGTTACCAGAAAAGTTGGTTGTAGACATTCAGGTTGACAAAGATGTTACTCAGGCTAAGACAAATGCGTAGAAAAAGGTATAAGAGTAGGTGGAGTAACCATCTGTGAGAAGGAATCCATTGTGGGATCACAGGTTAATGGCGAGATAGAGGGATGCCTTTAATATCGCATATGCCCTAATTACGGACGAGGGGGACCAATCTACTCTTCAAGAGACTCTTGAAGATCCTGATGTAGAAAAGTAAAAAGTTACGATAGATGATGAGATGGAATCCTTGTACAAGAATGAGATGTGGGAGCTAATAAAGCTTCCTGTCGGCGAAGATACTAGGCAAAGTTGGTAGCGAAGGGTCATGTTCAGAGAGAATGTATCAAATTCACAGAGATATTCACACATATTGTAAAGTAAGTATTTATTAGATTCGTGTTAGCACTAGTTGCCTAATACAATCTCGAGTTAGAACAGATGAAGGGGCAGAGAACAAGGTTTACAAGTTAAAGAGGTTGTTGTACAACCTAAAATAATCACCTAGGCAGTGGTATAAAAAGTTTGATTCTTTCATGTTGAGTAAGAAATTTACTATAAGTGAATATGATCACTATGTCTATTACAAGATACTAAATGATGACAGATTCATCATCCTGGTATTGTATGTTGATGATATGTTGATCGCTAGTCATAGTATATCTGAAATCAATTTATTAAAGTCTCAGTTATCAAGGACATTCAAGATAAAAGATTTAGGGACTACAAAGAAGGTTCTCGACATAGATATTCACAGAGACAAGAAGAGGAGTAGGCTTTGGTTATCACAGGAAGAATACCTCGAGAAAGTATTGATTAAGTATGAGATGAACAAGGCAAAGCCAGTTAGTGTTCTCCATGCGACTCACTTCACAAAGAAATGTCCTAAAATCTATGAAGAAAAGTAGGATATGTCTTTTATGCCTTATTCAAATGTAATAGACAGTTTGATATATGTCATGGTTTGTACGAGACTATATATTTCACAGGCAATTGGTGTTGTGAGCAGATATATGTCTAACCCTATAAAGTAATACTATGAAGTGGTGAAATAGCTACTTCGATATATTTGAGGTACGAAGGACTACGTCTTAACTTTTAAGAAAACAAGAGCTATGTTAGTTGGGTACGTGGATTCAGATTACATAGGCAATGTGGACTTTAGAAAGTCGACTTCAGGTTACTCATTTGTGCTAGCGGGTGGAACAATCAGTTGGATGTCGAAGCTTTAGTCTGTGATGGCTCTTTCCACAACCGAAGCAGATTATATGGCCGTGATGGAGGCATTCAAGGAAGGTGTTTGGTTGAGAAACATAATAAATCAGTTGGAGCTTTAACAGGAGGTCGTGCTTGTTAATTGTGACAGTGAGAGCGCTATCAAATTCGCTAAAAACTTGGTTTTATCACTCACGTACTAAACACATTGATGTTCATTACCATTTTATCCAATATGTGTTTGATGAAGGAGGCGTGACTGTACAGAAGATTCACATCAGTGTGAATCTGGTGGATATGCTCACCAAGGTGATTCCTACAGAGAATTTCAAGTTTTGTGTGACTTCTCTAAGCTTGGCGAAATCATAAAAGGAGGACGGAGTATGCACGAGAAGCTATAATGCAAGACAGAGATTAGAGAAGAGGACAAGAAGCTACAATTTTGAAGATTGAAGATATGGTGGAGATTGTTGTTTTCGATGTCTTAAATCTGTTAAAAAATAGGGTGTAACGCCCTAGATTTCGAGGGTCGAGTAAAGCTCAACTCCCAAGACCCAACGCATCACTTATGCAACATAGATAATGATGTTTAAATGTTGTCCATATTAGTGCATTAAACATGAGAGGGATTATAACAAATCAGCATATCATACTCTAGAGTTGATCAAATTAAGCAAGCGGAAGACTGAGATAGATATATAAAGTATATACGTGTTTCACAACCTCCACAGTATGAGTGTATTATCGGGCTAAATATATACATGTTTTATTTTAAAATATACAAAATGTCAAAATGTGAATGTCCGACTAATCCATATAATCCCTGTGATCCCGTCAATCAGTACATGGTCTACATAGAGCCGCCTGATAATTGTAAATAGGAGAACTCCTCTTCGTCTATGAAATTTAAATCAGCTGTATAGGCATCGTCGCTACTTGCATCTACAATAGGGTTTGGTTGGTGTTTTAAAACACCGTCCTAGAGTGGAAGTGAGTGATCAACACAATGGTACTATAAAGCAAAGGTTAACATATTATCAATTCAGTCAAGCAGTAATGATAAAGCAGTACAATAATCATATCCTAAGTACTCTTGTTAATGCAGGAGTGGTATGCTGTAATGATGCATGCCCTCGCTCGAAGCTCCCTCACAAGCAACTTCATCAACCGTTCACGCATGATAAACTCCCTAAACATGCCCTTCATCGCCAAAGCACATTAGGCTTATTAATGGTTGTGTTAGGCAAGTACTTAATTAAGTTTATTCATACAGCAGATTCGGGAAGCTAAGACACCTCCCTTTATATCACTAACCCAAACGGAGATCCATCTAGGGTCGTTAACCCTAGTTAAACATATACGATAGGCAAGTTGTATGACATCACCCCTAATGAAAGCAGTGGATAGACAAATTCAAGTGTTTATACTCGAGGTCACTAAGGGAAGGCTCATTATCTCAGCGTAGGCGGACAACTCAAATACAGTGTCCCATACCACCATATTCAACTCATGAGTTTGGGTTGCTCACTGGTCACTACAGGGAGGTTCGTCACCACAACATAGGCTGACAGCTCGACTACGGTGTCCCATACTACCATGCCCTGCTCATGAGTCTTAGCAAATCGTGGTACCATGGTTGAAACGGGTCTTTACATTGGAGAGTGGTACCTTAGATTTAAATAGTAGTGTCCATACATGTTAAACACACAATAAGCCAATCGGGTTATTTGACAAGTTCAACTAATACGTGTAACATTTTGAAAAATTCCATACAAAGACCCGAGTACCACCTCAGGCAGGAATCACTCAGGACCAAATCCTTTAGAAATTAGACGGGTTTAACTAAGTGTTAAACTAGATTAGCTGTAAAATTCGCTTGAATCACTTTAAATACGATCTGTAAGACCCAAAACTTGTAGAATCATAGACGCTAGGTTACCCTAAAATCGAGGATCAATCACATTACCCGGTTGCTCTCGGGAGCACATTGAAACTCCGTATCAGATCTGGACCACACGTCAAAAGTCTGATTACTACAAAATTATATAATTAGGACTGCCTTGCTGGGCTTGACAACCATCTCGAAAATCAACTCCAAATAGTGCCCCGAGGCTATTCGCTTGAGCCCGGAGCTAAGAGTGTGAGAAAACGTGGTTCCCTTTAGAAATTCACTCTAAGTTAAGTCATCTGAGACTTGTCGTTTGTGGGCTGAATATAGAGATTCAGACTATCAGAATCTGACCCAAATACACCCTCGGATCAAGAGAAATTTCTTACACAGGCTAGTATACTTGTGACCCTGATCGAGTTTCGGTGATTGTTGAATTGAAATTGGTCCGCCACGTGTGATTTGGGAACCCGACTGGAATGAAAACTTAATTCGACCTAGATCCAAGGTCAGTGAGCTTAAGTCCGACCTTTGGCTCAAGTGGGGGCTCCAAAAGTACTCCGTTGAGCTGAAACAGATGCTCTTTGGACATAACCTAAGTATACCTTGGCCCTGGGGCCATTTTCATCAGTTTTAAGCCTATATAAGGACCTTAAATCCTCTCTCATTCACTCCATACGAATTTAAGAAAACCCTAGGAGAGAGAAGAGAGTAAAGTGAGAGAAAGTGAGAGAGAAGTTGGAGTCACTTCTGGGAATCGATCCCTGCCATTCTACATGCCTATCCATCACTATTGTATTGCTTTTCTGGAGATTCTGATTCCATTTTCAGGTAAGAAATCCTAACCCTAATCAGTTCTAGAGATTTAACTAGTGTAAGTGATGAAATAACTAACCTATTTCATGCCATAGGTTGCCGTTCTACCGTTGATAAAGACTTGGTGTTTAAACTGAGTCTGTTACTCGCTTCTACGGCATAAGGTGCAGACTATAGACGTACAGGTTATGGTTTTTAATGCTTTCAATGTTGGATAATGATAGATTCATGAACTGGGTGTTATTTTACATGCAAAATGTGATGTTCGTTTTGTGATTCAGTTATGTATGCAAATTGTGGTGTTTAGCGTATTCGGTATAGTTATAGAAATTACCGTATACGTATAAAATATGAAAGTGTGTTTGCCATGATTAATTACTGTGTGTATATGCTAGGTATATGTGTAATACTTACTCGGTGAAAGAATTCGCCCTAATACATGTTTCGGCCAATATGCGTTATGTATGTTAATCAGTGTATTCTAAGTGTTTGTGAAAATGCTTGTAAGAGTAAGTACTTAGATGATAGTGCTTAGGGTACGTGTTAAGATAGGATTCTCAACTACCTTAGCGATGTGTATGATTTCCTCCATGCATATATTTCCTGCTTACATTGTGCTTTATAGCATGCTTGTTAACATATTTGAATTACTTTGTTAATTCTGCTTTGACTACTCCATATGTTTTCTAGTTAATGATTGAATGTGATTGAGGCTATGTTATAGTCCAGGCAATCGGTAACAGGCTTGAAGTCATGGCTGAGATTCATTCACCACGTAGGACGTGTTTGACGAACCCGAGTCGTACTAAAGTTGTCGGCAGTGGTTAGGCCACACGGAGAGCTTATGCACTTCATGTCGATCAACTTTGGGTGCGCTCGTGCTAGTCGAGCCCGTCAAGTAAACCGATGTGCCGATGTATGTTCACCATGTCTGACGCTACTGCTTGAACCTAAGGTACCAAACTCACCAGTGGAATTCCGTTAACCTTGGTACCTCGATCCGCTAAGACTTATGAGCCGGACATGGTGATATGGGACATTGTTGTCAAGCTGTCGGCCTACGTTGGGGCGATGAGCCTCTCCGTAGTGACCAGTGAGCAACCTAGACTCGTGAGCCGAATACGGTGGTATGGGATATTGTATTCGAGCTGTCGGCCTACACTGATTGGTGACGAACCCTTTGTAATTACCTCGAGTATACTCTGAGTCTACGTTGAGGCGACAAGCCTTACGTAGCAACTAGAGTATAAACTAGGCCTACACTGTATCGTGGCAATGAGCCCTTTGTAGTGACCTAGAACCGTAACTTCGTATGATATTACTAGGACTAACAACCCTAGAATGGATCATCAGTTGAGAAATGATATAAGGGAGGTACCTTAGTTTCCCAACCCTGTTATATGAAAAGGACTAATAAGAACTTGGTAGTCATATACATGCACTGCATTACGCGTGCATTCAGGTGTAGCAGGTCAAGCATTGAGGTAGTGTTATTCATGCCCGAACGTGAGATGAAGTCATTGAGGGAGCATAGGTGAGGGCATGCATCATACATTCATACCATTCTTGCATTAACAGGAGTACTTGGGGATGTGTGATTTACTGCTTTATCATTATTACTTGATTGAATTGATAACATGTTAACCTTTGCTTTATTGTTCTACTGAGTTAATCACTCACTCCCACATTACGGGATGGTGTTTTAAACACCAACCAGACTCTGTCTTGATTTCAAATGACGGCGTGACCACTGAGGCGGAGCCTGACTACTACGATGATCAGGACGAGTTCTCTTACATGCAGTTCTCCGGTGGCTTCGCTTAGGCTATCCGGATTGACAAGGCTACAGGGATTGTCATTGTAGTTGTACCATTTTGACATTTTGATTTTTGAGACTATTACATGTATGTTTTGGCTCAGTGATGTATTCATACTCTGGAGACCGATCGTGATCTTTGACGTATATACGTGTATTTATGTTTTTCAGTCTTCCACTTGCATTTTACAACTTGATCTGGAGTATGAATTACTGGCTTGGTATAATCCCACTCATGATTAATGTACTAATACAGACAACATTGAATCATAAGCATATATGTTGCATAAGTGATGTTTTGGAACTCGAGAGTTGAGTTGCTACTCGACCCCCGATTTTCAAAGCGTTACAGTACGGGCGTACGCCGACTTAATTGACATGGAGCGCACAAGCACTCCACGTGACCTAACCACTGTCGATAATTGTAATATGATCCAGATTCATCGAACGTATCTACTGTAGCGAAGCTAGTTCGGCCACTCAAATAGGAATCGTTACCGATTGCCTGGACTACCCTGTAGTCCCAATCTCACTCAGGTGTAGCAGGGAAATACATGTGATAATCATATTAGCATTTAACAAACAATTCAAGTAAATCCTTCATTTAAGCATTTCGTTAAATACATTGAACATGTTAACAAACATTCGCAGTTTATCCGTAAATCGTGTAGTCGAAATAAAGATTATATGAAACTACACATAGATAAGGTAGTTGAGAATCCTATCTCAATACCCTTATTAAATCCAATTCATCAATAATTTCTCATTCAGACATTTTATCAAATACTTAGACTATACATAAGTAAATACATAGACTACGGTAGTTACAACATGTATCTTAGCAAATCCTTATACAAAGATATCATCATGCATATGATAAGCATGAATCCAAGATTAATAGTCATAGCAAGAACAAATCATGTTGGCATGTTCATTCAAACGTTTCAACAAACACATAGGATACATATTTATTCAACATAGTTCATATATGTATAATACATCAAAATTGATATGTCTAAGACGATGTGGTAGCAATCAAGCCAGACATAAATCATTAGCTGACATTGAAAGCCTTGAAAACCATAACCTAAACGTTTATAGTCCGCACCTTCCGTCAGAAATCTAGTTTCAAACTCGGTTCGAATCCTGCATTCTCGAAAAAGGAATAAAGGGTACCTAAATCATAAAATCCGTTAGCTAGGTTGATAAATAACTATTTTAAAACTTAACTACAGTGTTAGGGTTTGGATTTCCTACCCAAATCGTCGTTGAAATGGATCGGTTAGGTAGACTTAAAGGCGATTCAGTGCGTGGAGTAGCAGGAAGGAATCACTACAGCAAACTCTAAGGATCTCTCTTCTTTCCCTCACACTTTTCTCCTCTTTTCACTCTTCTCTCTCCTAGGGTTAGAGAAATTCGTATGAGAGAGGGGTGGGGTGGTTTAAGGCCTTTAAATAAGCCCAAAACTGATGTTAATGGCCCCAGGGTCATGGTATACTTAGGTTATAGCCAATGGGTGCCTGTTTCGGGCAAACGGGGTTCGTTTGGAGGTCCATTACTTACTATGGCATGGAATAAGTTCCTTGACCATGGATCTAAGCTAGGTTATGATTTCGGTATGATCAGATTAGAGGATCGACCCTGGAGGACCTGTACCAGATCAACGGTCGTTGTCACTCGATCAGGGCCATAAGTTTACAGATATATACAGGGAAATTTCCCTGATCCATGGGTGAAGTTCGGTCAGAAACAGACGGTCTGAAATCCTCAATTTTGCACGTCAGCGAATGGCCTAATTCACTTAAGTTTCATTACATTTTCTAAAGATATTCGTGTTTCTCACACACTTTACTCAAGGCTCAAGTTGTGCGTTTTTGGACACTATTTGGGCTCGATTCCCACAATGGTTGACAAGCTTAACAAGACAGACACAATCTTATAGTTTCGCGGTCATCAGACTTTCGACGTGCCGTCCAAGTCTGATACGGAGTTTCAACGTGCTCTCGAGAACAACCGGCTTTTGAGATTTCTCCTAGGTTTTTATGTAGTGTTGAGTCAGTGATTTTAGTGGTTTTCGGTCTTGCCGTTTGTATAAATAGTGGTTCAAGCTAAATCCACTGACTAATTTAGTTTAGTACTTAATTAATTTTTGCCTAAATTTCTACAGAGTACGGTCCTTAGGGATTTCTACCTGAGGTGGTACTCGGGTCTTTATACGGATTTTTTTGAGACGTTACAATCTACCCCCCTTAAAGAAAAATTTCATCCCCAAAATTAGTACCTTTTTGTACTCAAGAATTTGAGGGTAGTTCTTATGGACTTCGGTTTCTGTTTCCCAAGTAGTCTCTTCCTCAGTGTGGTGTGTCCATAATACTTTCAGGAGCGGGATCATCTTTTTGCTAACACTTGTTCCTTCCTATCTAGAACACATGTTGATCGAAGTACATAAGTAGCATCTTCACTTAACTGTACTTGTTCCCATTTGATAATGTGAGTAGGATCAGGAATGTATTTCTTCAGCATCGATACGTGAAATACGTTGTGCACGCCAGCGAGTGGTGTTGGCAAGGCGAGACGATATGCTATTACACCTACTCGGTCGAGAACATGGAATGGACCAATGAATCTTGGCATGAGTTTTCCCTTCTTGCCAAAACGAAGGAATCCTTTCATTGGGGAAACTTTAAGGAATCATGGTCCCTAACCTCAAATTTCAGCGGTCTTTGTCTTGTATCAGCATAACTCTTCTGTCTACTCTGGGCCGTAAGGAGTCGATGTTTGATAATGTCGATCTTCTCTGAGATCGCCTGAACTAAATCTGGGCTAACCAGGCTCGTCTCACCAACTTCTGCCCAATAATGTGGTGCTCGACATGGGCGCTCATACAAGGCTTCGTAAGGAGCCATGCCAATGCTCGCTTAAAATCTGTTGTTATAAGCGAACTAAGCATAGGGAAGACAGTCATCCCAACTATCCTTGAGGTCAAGCACACACGCTCGCAGCATGTCTTTAAGTATTTGATTTACCCGTTCCGTCCGCCCATCAGTCTATGGGTGGAACGTAGTGTTGAACTTCAATTTCACTCCCATTGCTTCCTTGATTCGGGTCCAGAAAATGGACGTGAATCGCGTGTCTCGATCCGACACAATCTCCATAGGAACTCCATGCAGACGTACTATCTCTTTGATGTACAACTTGATTAAATCATTTACTGAGTTTGAAACTCTAATCTAGAGGAAATGAACCAATTTCGTCAATCGGTCCACAATCACCTAAATGGAGTCATGTCCCTTCCTCGTCTTCGGTAACCCAGAAATGAAATCCATAAATATGAAATCCCATTTCCATTCAGCTATGGGTATGGGCTAAAGTAAACCAGGAGGTCAGCGATGCTCGGCCTTGACCTACTGGCATGTGAGACAACGAGATACATAATCTTCTACCTAGGCCTTCATGTTGTCTCATCAGTATGAACGCTTCAAATCTCGATACATCTTTGTACTACCAGGACACATTGCCAATTTTGAATTATGTGTGGCTGCCAGAACCTCTCTCCTCAAGTCATGGAGGTTCAGGACACATAGGCGGCCACGATACCTCAAACCTCCATCCAAGCCAACTCTCCACTCGGATTCTTCACTGTCACTTGCTCACTCTCATTTTCACTAACAGTTCATCTTTTTTCTGTGCCGCAATGATTCAGTCATCAATAAGTCGCTGCATGCGGAGGTGTGTAACGCTCTCGAATAGCTCCTCTACTGTAAGCTTCTGTTCGAAGTCTCGCACGAACTCTACCATATTCCATTCTTCTATCATCAGCGGAGTTGCAAACTCTATTGTCTTCTTGAGGCTCAACGCATCGGCCACAAGGTTAGCCTTGCCAGGATGGTAGGAGACCTCAAACTTGAAGTTTTTCAAGGTCTCCATCCAACATCGTTGCCTCATATTTAGGTCTCTCTATGTGAATATGTACTTGAGACTCTTGTAGTCGCAAAAGAGCTCAAACTCCTCTCTGTAGAGGTAATGTCTCTAGAGCTTTAATGCGAAGATAACTGCAGCCAATTCCAAGTCGTGCGTTAGGTAGTTTTCTTCATGTTTTCTCAACTGTCGCGATGCATAGGCAATTACTCTATCCTTTTGCATAAGGACACAACCCAAACCAATACGAGATGCGTCGGTGTATATAGTATATCTGACCTCCTGTTCTAGCAATACTAGTATGGGTGCAGACGTCAGCTTGTCCTTTAATTCCAGAAAGGTTGCTTCTGCCTTCTCATTCCAAGCAAACTTAAAATCTTTTCGAGTGAGTTGAGACAACGGTCTAGCTATCTTGGAAAAGTCCTTGATGAATCGGTGATAGTAACCAGCAAGTCCGTGGAAGCTCCTCACTTCTGTAACTTAACTCGGATGCTCCCAGTCTTGTACCGTGACCACCTTAGCAAGGTCCACGACAATTCCTTCCTTGGACACTATGTGTCCCAGAAACTTGACTTCTTCTTTCTAGAAGTCACATTTTCGGTACTGAGCAAATAACTGATTCTCCCTGAGAGTATCGAAGACTGATCGCAGGTGCTCTTCGTGATCTTTACAACTCTTGGAGTATATCAAAATGTCATCTATGAACATAATGACAAATCGGTACAGATACGGCCAGAATACCCTGTTCATGAGGTCCATGAACATAGCCGATGCATTTGTAAGTCCAAACAACATCACGAGAAATTCATAGTGCCCAAAACTGGTTTGAATGCTATTTTTTACACGTCTTCATCCTTGACGCGCAATTGATGATACCCAGAATGCAAGTCGATTTTTGAGAAATACTGTGACCCTTTCAATTGGTCAAACGGGTCATCTATCCTCGGCAGAGGATACTTGTTCTTGACCGTGACGTGATTCAATTTGCGATAATCAATACACAACCGCAACGATCCATCTTTCTTCTTTACAAACAAAATAGTTGTTCCCCAAGGGGATAAGCTAGGCCGCATAAAACCTGAATCCAGCAGATCATCTATCTGTCTCCTCAATTCCTCCATTTCATACAGAGGCATGCAGTATGTTAGTAAGGAAATGGGTGTCACACCAGGCACAAGGTCGACAGTAAAGTCAATCTCGCGCTGAGGAGGTAGTCTAGGTATCGTCCTAAACATGTCTGTGAAATCTTGGACTACAGGGGTGTCCCCAAGTGTTGGACCCCCCAAACGCTTAACTGTAGAGCATGATACTATCGAAATAGTGGACTCGGTGTCCACCAATAGGAATACAGGTATACCTTGAATGTGGGCAGTGACTTCAAAGGCTAAGGGCATTGCAGTTGTTGTCTTAAATGCTCTAGTTGCTCGTGAATGTACACGTGCCTGTTGAGGATGATTTGGTTGTGCTGTCATAGGTCATTGAGGCGGCCTATTTCGGGATATGGGAGGACAGTAGAATGACTGTGTTGGTCATGCAGATCGTAGAGGTGGAGTTGAAATAACTTGTGGTAACTGATGGTTGATCTTCTGAGGCAGCATAAAACCATTGTCCCTCATCTTAATAAAGCAAAAGTGCTCTTTGTGGCTCATTTTCTTACAATAGGTGCACCAAAGATCTAATTGCCTCTGCTGGGTCAGTGGAACCATTAGCCTGTGAGGCGAATCTGAACGTGGCCTCTTAACGAGGAATGGTCAGTTCGGCAAATCAGCTCGATGCCTTGAGCCCATGGGCACACGTGTCTGGGACAATCTGTCTCCATCTTGCTCAGCTCGCAGGGACATGTTCACTAGCTTAACATAGTTAGGAATGCTAGTGCAACACATCTTGGTGCTGATTTCAAGCCGTAGACCCTCTAAAAATCATCGCATTCTCATCAGCTTGTCTACTAAGATCAGTGGAGCATATATGGCTAGCTCCATGAAGCGGTTCTCGTACTCAGATACTGTCACCCTCCCTGTCGGAGGTGAAGAAATTCACCCTCCTTTTCATTACGGTAAGTGAGGGGGAAGTACTTTCCTTCGAAGAGAGTTTCAAATGCATCCCACGTCCACACATATCCCATGGGGACGGTCCATAAGATGCTGTCCCACCAGAGGCTGGCCTCCTTCTTAAACATATAGTAGCCAGTTCAACTTGCTCTGCCTCAGTACAGTGTAATGACTTTAACATCTTAGATATACGATCCAACCAATACTCTGCCTCATCGAGTTGGTGAGTGCGCGTAAAGGTAGGAGGATGGAAGCATTTTTAAATAGACCGCTTGTATTCATATTTCCAGCATGCTGCACAGGTGGTGTGGGCGGGGCCATATTCATGTTTTGGGCAATGACCCCTGCTATAGTAGCCAAAAATTGCTACCGTAGCTGCGTTAGAAATATTATATGTTCCAACCTATCAGGAGAAGGAGCCAACTGAGGTATGTGTGGCATTAACATAGACGCACGGTTCTGTCCCAGAACCGATGGTGCATTCTATGTCTATGTTGGCCCATTTGTAGGGCCAGTGGCCAGCTGTGAATCAGGCATCGTGTCACTATCCGGGCACAAACCGGGGTCCATATGGCTATCGCTCAAGGGAGGTGCCCCGTTAATCGATACACCAAGTGCGAGACGTGCAATATTCCAAGTGTTTTTAGGAGACATTCCCTATATACAACATAGGGTGCAACATGTGTCAGATTTAGAATAATAACACACACATTTCCAAGCATTCTACACATTCCATAACAAAAGAAGTTTCATACATTTCATTTAACAAAAATTGTCACGATACATATGATGTAGCATTACAAAAATCATGACAGAAGATGCATGCGAGCTAATTTAGTAAAAGTTTTATCACAAACTATTCTAACATCCAACTAAGCCAACAAGGGCTATTACAAAGAAAAGCAAGAAACAAAGAAAACCAAAAGACGACTACAACATATGTCTAGTCCTTCGACTCTGGTGAAGGTGGAGGCGCACCCTTATCTTGCATGCAACACAGGAGGGTCTTCAGAGTGCAAGACATTCTCTTGAATTTCTGTTTCAGGTAGGCCTGGTCCTCCTTGACTTCCTGTCTCAGGGCGGCCTGGTTTTCTTCTATCTTGGCCATACGGGCTTCTAAGGTAGCCCGATCATAGAGGTCCTCATGTGCAGCAGTAGGATGGCCCTTATCAGAATCTTGGGCCTCCTCTCCCTCTTCATGCTCTTCTTCCTCACTTTCCTCTTCATCATTGCCTTCTTCCTCACTGCCTTCCTCTATTTCATTCCCTTCCTCTTCTTCACTACTTTCTTCCTCTTCACTTTTCTCTTCTATCTCATCTCCATAATCATCAAGATGGGCTTGACGTTGTCTAGGGCCAATCCCCATATTCTTAAGCATAGTTTCACTGATAAAGTGGATGGGTGTAAGATTATCCATGTTAAGCCTGAAACCGAAGTTACGAGCAATCTCGCAGATAAGTCGGCCAAATGGGAGTGAAGCGTCTCCCCTAATAGAGCGTGCAGTCCTGATTATCTATGATAGGACAAAAGTAGGCAGACACAGCTTGTCTCCCTATCTAGCTTTATATAGGAAGTCTACCATCAAACGAGTGCATTCGGTATGGTTGCTTCACCTAGGATACATGTTGTACGTGCATATGTGGTGAAGTAGGCGGAAGTCTGCCATCATTTTTGTCGATGGGAGGCTATTACCTCGCCTCCAATGAGCCAGTCGGCCACAAAGAAATCGTGTGCGGCGATCCCTCTCTCCTACACTAGTGAGACGAGATGCACTAACATGTACCTCACCACGCTCAATTCCTATGATACGGGCCATCACATCTACATCAACTATGGCTTCCTGCCTCCCCAAGGGAATAGTAAACCGAAGAGGCTCTAGTAGTGGGTTTCATATGTGGCCATAGAAGGCTCGGACAGTGCCTTCACTAGCATGAGACTTGCCTTCGAATATGAGACCCCACCCAGCCTCCAATAAGAGGTCTATCACTGGATACAGTCCAAATAATTTCTCACCCACATGTGCTTCAAATACAACTTTGCGGTTACAGAACCTACCTAGTTCGACACCCACCGGTAGCGATATCTCCAACGGAATTTCAGGATCGTGGTCCCGTTTCTTCCTTCGCTCTCACTCGGCACTTGTAGTAACCACGACGCTCGTCTGCTTCCTCGAGCGGGTTGGACGGCTCTGCCCAGCCTCATCTAGGGCCACTCTTTTCTTTCCCATAAGGGAAATGAGCATTGAGATGGAAAAGATGGTGGTGACAAGCTCACAAAGATAATTGTAGTACAACCCGGATTCATCGAACGTATCTACTGTGGCGAAGCTAGTTCGACCACTCAAATAGGAATCGTTACCAATTGCCTGGACTACCCTGTAGTCCCAATCTCACTCAGGTGTAGCAGAGAAATACATGTGATAATCATATTAGCATTTGACAAATAATTCAAGTGAATCCTTCATTTAAGCATTTCGTCAAACACATTGAACATGTTAACAAACATTTGCATTTTATTCGTAAATTGCATAGTCGAAATAAAGATTACATGAAGGAAACTGTACACATAGATAAGGTAATTAAGAATCCTATCTTAATACCCTTATTAAATCCAATTCATCAACAATTTCTCATTCAGACATTTTATCAAACACTTAGACTATACATAACTAAATACATAGATTAGGGTAGTTACAACATGTATCTTAGTAAATCCTTATACAAAGATGTCATCATGCATATGACAAACATGAATCCTAGATTAATAGTCATAGCAAGCACAAATCATGTTGCCATATTCATTCAAACATTTCAACAAACACATAGGATGCATATTTATTCAACATAGTTCATACATGTATAATACATCAAAATCGACGTGTTTAAGACGATGTGGTAGTAATCAAGCCAGACATAAATCATTAGCTAACATTGAAAGCCTTGAAAACCATAACCTAAATGTTTATAATCCACACCTTCCGTCGAAAATCTCGTTTCGAACTCGGTTCGAATCCTACGTTCCTGAAAAAGGAATAACGGGTACCTAAATCATAAAATCCGTTAGCTAGGTTGATAAACAACTATTCTAAACCTTAACTACGGCGTTAAGGTTTGGATTTCTTACCCAAATCGTCGTTGAAGTGGATCGGTTAGCTAGATGTAATGGCGATTCAGTGCGTGGAGTAGCAGGAAGGAATCATTGCAGCAAACTCCAAGGATCTCTCTTCTTTCCCTCACACTTTTCTCCTCTTTTCTCTCTTCTCTCTCCTTGGGTTAGAGAAAGTCATATGAGAGAGGGGTAGGGTGGTTTAAGGCCTTTAAATAGGCCCAGAACTGATGTCAATGGCCCCAGGGCCATGATATACTTAGGTTATAGCCAACGGGTGCCTGTTTCGGGCAAACGGGGCTCGTCTGGAGGTCCATTACTCAACTACGGCATGGAATAAGTTCCTTAACCATGGATCTAAGCCAGGTTGTGATTTCGGTATGATCGGATTAGAGGATCGACCGTGGAGGACCTGTATCAGATCAATAGTCGTTGTCACTCGATCAAGGCCACAAGTTTACAAATATGTGCAGGAAAATTTTCCTGATACATGGGTGAAGTTCGGTCAGAAACTGATGGTTTAAAATCCTCAATTTCGAGCATCAGCAAATGGGCCAATTCACTTAAGTTTCATTACATTTTCTAAAGGTATTCACGTTTCTCACACATTTTACTCAAGGCTCAAGTTGTGCATTTCTGGACACTATTTGGGCTCGATTCCTGCGTTGGTTGTCAAGCCCAACAAGACGGACATAATCCTATAGTTTCACGGTCATCATACTTTCGACGTGCGGTCCAGGTCCGATACGGAGTTTCAACGTGCTCCTGAGAGCAACCGACTTTTGAGATTTCTCCTAGGTTTTTAAGTAATATTGAGTCAATGATTTTGGTGGTTTTCAGTCTTGTCGTTTGTATAAATAGTGGTTCAAGCTAAATCCACCTACTAATTTAGTTTAGTACTTAATTAATTTTTGCCTAAATTTCTACAGAGTACGGTCCTTAGGGATTTCTGCCTGACGTGGTACTCGGGTCTTTGTACGGATTTTTCCGAGACGTTACACAGGGTCTTTCGATGACATCGATAGACAATTCGTTGTCATCAAGCACTGTTTGATGTCATCGAATAGTTGTTCAATTTCATCGAGATTTTTTGGATTTTCTCTAGTTGGTTGTTGGACTTATTGGGTATTTTTTTGATGACATCGAACTAAGCTTTGATGCCATTGAAATTTAAGTTTCGATGCCATCGAAGACCTATCAAAATTCAATAAAAGGAATCTGAATTTTCATAATTTGTCTCTGGAATGTTTTGGTGTTATTTCAATGACATCGAAGTAGGTTCGATGCCATCGAAAGTGACTATCAGTGACATCGAGGTCCCATCGAAGGTGTCATCGAGCATATCGCATAATTGCGAATCTGCGGGATTTGTTTCCGATTTTGATTTTGATCCTTCCTAAGGCTATATATAAGGGTGTAATCGAGATTGGGGTGTATTCCAGAGCTTTTCTAATTCATTCTAGGGTTTCAAGGGTGTAACTTAAGGTTGATTCGAGGTTGTTTGGATTAGGTATTCTCTAAACTCTTGTAATTTTTGCTTTCATAGTGATCATCTGTCGCTTTGTGCCATGGTTTTTTTTTTTTTTTTTTCGAAAATTTCCACGTTAAAATCATTGTGTCTGTTTTGTGCTTGCTTGGTATAATTGGATTACTTCACTTGATTCATCTCTATGTGCTTCCACGGTCCCCCAACTCTTTGTTTATGATGCAACTAATATTTGGGAAGTCCACATTCTACATTTTTATGTGGAAGTCCGTGATTATGGTACAACCCATATCAAGGGTGAGATTTTGTTTCCATTTTTCATGTTATTTTTGTCAAATTCTGAGTTTTCTGCATCTTTTGGCAATTTGTACGACAACTTTCTGGATCTAATGACAATGATGCTACATTGAATGCCAAATATTAATTTGAGTCCAAAATGGAAAAGATTACGTTTGATTAATCTTTTCTTTTGGTTATTCTCTTTCTGCAGCCTTCATTTGGAGAGTTCAATCATCCAGTTTGAATTGTTCTCTTGCAATGCAGGAATGGGTTACTAAGTTACTCAAGGGGCTTCTTATATGTCAAATCTATTGTTGGTTCCCATCTGATGTTTATCCAGAAAATCTATTTGATTGCAGATGAAATGGTGAGTATCTACGGATGCAAGTTTTCCAAATGGATTTCTTTTTCTCTAACTGAAGATCATGAACTTCTGATATATATATATATATATATATATTTAGCATTTCGACTAGAGATTTTGAAGTAGCTTGAGGCACCATCTGTCGCATTAAAGGAATCAAAAGATGGCTTCCCACCAAAGTCTCTCAATGAAAAACCTACTTTTGAAGTTGCTTGAGGCACCATCCGTCGCATTAAAGAAATCAAAAGATGGCCTCCCACCAAAGTCTCTCAATGAAAAACCTTCTTCAAAACTTAGGCATTTGCAGCCTCTCATCAAAACTTGTATTTTTTTTTTTTTTCAAAACTTTACTAGTGTCATGGTTGCTTGTTATTTTTTTGTGAGAAATTACTTGTTGTCAAAGCTACGGTTGTGTATGCTTGTACTTTTATTTGTAGCAATAAGAGATCCTTTTGGCTTTCCTTTATATATATATATATATATATTGTTTTTTAAATGGAAACGACTACGGATATAGTCTGTAGCTGTCACTAACGTTGGCTATAGATTTAATACAATTTTAGCTACAAATCTAGAACTTTAGCTGCAAATGCCGGTAGACAATCACACTTTAGCTACGGATCTAGTCCGCAGTTGTTTCTTTCTCAGAACAACTGTGGTACGAATGTTTACGGACCTACTGCTACGAATAAAAACTATAGCTATTAGTTTATAGTTATGGAATTAGTCCATAGCCTTTTCTTAGGCTTTTGGTAGTGTGCTTACGGTGGGCCCTGGGAAGTTTTTAATAGTGAGAGATGCATCGTCACTGTCTGTTGTGGTGTGGTCCACCTAAGATTCGGATATTCTTAATTTTTGAGAGCATGTCCTAAAATATGGTGTGAAAACTGATGGACGGAGTGAATATACAACATATGATCTAGGTTAGCCCTACAGTAAGTGTATCACCGACCAAGCTGTTACCCGGGTAACACCTAATCCTTGCCCCATCATCTCCCCTGAAAATGCAGCTAGCAGTGATCGATACATCCGAGCCATGTATCAGTCGGGACCCACCATTACATGATCTAACCACTACATCAGTCTGATAAACTATCAGGTAGGTAGTCCACACAGGAGCACAAAAATGAATTTCAAACTGCCCATCATTTTAGTAAATTTCCGTCTTTCCAATTTATGATTATTTTCGTCAGATAATCTACCCTGTGTGTCCCACCTGATAGATGGGTCCGATGTTCTACACACGCACCAGGTTGGTACGTGTGGGTGCGTGTTGGATGAGAGGGCTAGAAAACGTACGTGTAGGTATAAGTGCAGCGATCAGCAACTAATTAGAAGGCATTTTGAAGGAGACGTCATGTTTCTGCCCTGGACATGACATGGGACAGCTGACGGTCCATGAAAAGGATACGTAGGTAGCCAGCGCGCTGTAACAAGCACACGTCGCGACATTCCACCAAACAAACGGTTGGATTTAAAAGAGACTCGTTGGGCTTTCCCCACTGAGAGACAGCCTAACTCACTGGGACTGTTAGGGCAGAGGCGGAAGGACCGGAGTACTGTACAACCATCTGCTCGGGTCCCAAATGATTAGTCACAGACAGCTCGGGTATCAGAAATCACCCATTTCAGGCAATCTACCCACTCGTTTTATTCAATTCTCATTACTGGATGTTTGAGTGTTAATTACTTTTTGTTTTCTACCGTTGCTTTGCAGGCCACCGTCCAGGTGGCTAGACTCATACCAACTACATGTATCTTGAAAACACGGAGGGTCCCAAATGATTAGTCACCCTGCCACGTGTCTGTGGAGAGATGGCCAGCCACTAAAAAAGGATTACTAAAACAAAGTGGCAGCGTTTAGAACTAAAAAAAGGATTCCTAAAACGTTATCTGCATAATGTTCCATTCAAGGCCTCATGACGTCACAACGGCTAACCGACCTTACGACGGTGACAGCTATGACAAAGCGCGAGACTTGGGATGTGGGCCCGCGAAGCTCGCACTGTATTTTCTAAAGAGCCCGTCTTGTAGCCGTATTAAAAAAAAAGGAGACGAGTTCATCTCGTTTTAATTAATCATAATATCTGAATTAGAGTATATGAATGTTGGTTAATATATATTTTTTTACTCTCGTAAAAAATTAAAATGAGATATCTCATTTTTATGTCCATCATGTCCTGCATGAGAGACGGGAGTACGCCCCCCTATTTCATTGTCTCTCCGGCTCCTATTTTTGGTTGGCACGTCCTCACATATGTACGGCATGTGTGAACGTGTTGTATTTTAAAAGAATTTTAGAAGTATTTCAAAAAACTTAAAATCTTAAGTATTTCTTATTTTGAAAAGTGTTTTGTTATTATTATTATTATTATTCTTACTTTTTCATATCTCTTATCTTATATCAAAAAGTTTCAAAGAAAAATTCAAGTACCTAAGAGAAGAGTTTTGCATGGGGCTTGAGCCCCTCTTTGGGAGCATGTGAATTTGGTCTAATGGGGGCTATGCTATTAGTCTACACATATGCCATTGACCTCACGTGCACTCGCATGTGCCAGGTCGGGTTGGTGTAGGTTAGGGTATATGTGAGGACTGAGATTACACTTGCACTAACGGTTGCACCTATCGGTTTTGCATGAATTTCAAACTAGGGAAGTACCTGTTCGGGTAGTCGCACCTGTTCGGGTAGTCACACCAATTCGGTTCAAACTCATTTGAAATAGTGTTTTAAGCACCTATATATAGACCTACTCCTTTTTTCAAATTTCATTAAAAAATGATTTCTTTATGGTTCTTCAAAATTTGTCTCTAGTTCAGAGTTATTTTGCCAACTGAGTTCGTTGCTGAGTCAACTCACTCTGATTAAGTTCTGTATACTGGTTTAAACCTCGTTACAATGAGTACACCATTTGGACAGAGTAATAGTCGTTGTATCCTAAAGGCCAATTATCCAAGATTCTTATTGTAGTTGGGACGCGATCTAAGGAGGACATATTTGATTTCAAGCCGAGTGATGTTAGGCCCATGTTCTAGTGTTCATTCTGTTTCATAGGATCCCGCAGTCCTCCTGTTCGAATTTCGACAACTCATGACCCGTACATTGCATTTGCACGCGACCCTAAGTCATATCATGTAAATCTGAGTCAACTCATCTCGATACCTATACCATTGCGATCGCGCTGTCTCCACGGTTCTGACACCGCGTCTCGTGCGCCAATGCGACGCTTATATTGTGAGATCCGGCCCTCACATTATCCCGTCCGTTGATTGCACGTTGTGGGACCCGAGGTGTCCAAGTAAATTTTCTAGCAAGCAATCATGATGCCTAAGCTAGGATGACATTATCCTAGCTCTAGCCACCCTAGCCCACCTTTCTCTTCCTCATGAGTCACACCTCTTACAAAACTAATTATTATCTTACAACCACTCATTGCTTAGGAAGCTACACCACTCTCTCTCCTTCATCTCTCTCTTTCCCTCATTCATTCTCATTTTTCCTCTATTGCTAGCAAGAGAGAGACCCATCTCCAAAAAAATTTCAGCCCTCTTCCAAGCTTATCCCCCTCAATCCAACCATCCAAAATCAATCACAACCCTTAAAACTTCATCCTTGGCCCACTAGGACCCAATTGATAGAAGAAGAAGCTCGAGATTTGAAGGTGGGTGCACTCTTGGGTTAGATCTTCCTCTCTACCCTTGCTGTCTTTCTTTTCCTTGCATGGGGACTTGAAGGGCCCACCAATCCATGGTGGAGATCCTCTATGATCCCCTACATGTAGCCTTTGGTCCATCTTCTTGCATGCATGAGCTATAGTGGGTCCATTCTCCATGGACCACACCATGATGGGTTTTTTCTTTAATCCATGCCTTTAAGGGTCATCTAGACCCCTCATTTGCACCATCCCCACCTCAGATTTTTATTCTGTAATGTTGGGCCCATGCATGCATGAGATCCATGTATTGATGCATGTATTAGGGGGGGCCATAGTGGCGGGGCCCCTCCATCTCACCGTTCTCTCTCTCTCTCTCTCTCTCTCTCTCTCTCTCTCTCTCTCTTTCCCTCTCCTTATTTTTGATAATGATGATGATACGTGTGTGTGGCCCGCCATGATGTATTATGTCAATGTCGTCCATGTGTTGGGCCCACCTTGTTGGACCGTCCAGCAGCAGGTTCACTGGCCTGTTTGTCTGGACAGGCCCAGATGAAGATGAAAATATTAATATCAGCTGACCCAAGCTGGTGGGTCCCATACGTGTGGACCCACCTCAACGCATGTGTTATATCTGGACCGTCCATCTGTTGGACGCTGGGCCAGCAGCCCAGCAGTCTAGCAGCATTGCTGCTGTATTGATGTCAGCAAGTTCTGGGGGCTGATCATGAGGTATGCGTTATATTCCAATCGTCCATTCACCTGGCAGCGGGTGGGGCCCACCTTGATGTATGTATTCTATATCCACATCGTCCATATTTGGACGGTGCTGCATTGGCCGGCCGTGATGTATGGGACTTATCCACGCCGTCCGTTTACTGGATGGGTGGGGCCCACCTTTAATGTATGTGTTTCATCCTTGCTGTCCACATGGGACCTAGGTGATGTATGTGCCTTATATACTGATCGTCCATTCCAGCTGGACGTGGACCCCACCATTATGTATGTGTTGTATATTCGAACCGTCCAGTCTGGTAGATGGTGGGACCCACCTGATGGATGAGTTGTATCTGCACCGTCCATCCAATTTTTCCAAATCATTTTAGGCCATGGGCCGGGAAATGGGATAGATCCAAATCTCAAGTGATCCACACCGTGCATTTGTGGGGCCACCGCGATATATGTGTTATATCTTCATGCCATCCGTTTGCTGGATGGGTGAGGCCCACCTTGTGATGTGTTGTATATTCACACCATCCATCCACGTGGCCCCCACGTGATGTACGTGTTTGATCCAAGCTGTCCAGTCCACTTGGTGGGGCCCATTTGGAATGTGCAGGGCCCACCCCATTGTGATGTGTTTGTGGCACATTTGGTGAGGCCCATTGTGATGTATTTGTGGCTCATTTGGTGAGGCCCAGTGTGATGTGTTTGTGACCCATTTGGTGAGGCCCATTGTGATGTATTTATGGCCCATGTGTGAGGCCCAATGTGATGTATATGGGGCCCATATGTTGAGGCCCATTGTAATGTATATTAGGCCCTTGTGTGAGGCCCATTGTGAAGTATACGAGGCCCTTGTGTGAGGCCACAGGCCCCACTATATGATTGACTCTATGTGGGCCACTCCTTGGGAGCAATGTTGGTAAAATGTCCACATTGATGGACAATGGTAGTTAAATGTCTACATTGTGACCTTCCCTTAGGCCCTTTGTTAGGCCCATTCTCATCCTTCTCTAAGTGGGTTGACCCTAATCATTAGGCACCATTGGTATTTTGCATGATCCATCTAGTCTATTGGGCTAACTCAAGATGTTGGGCCTCCATTGGTTGCTAGTGAGATTATTTTAATCTTGGAGTCCATCTAGGACTTTTTTGGGCCCGCTGAGGTATTTACCAGGCTATTTGATAGTATGGTGAAGGAAGCCCATTTCGGATCCTTATGATTATAGGTAGGCTACCTAGGCCCAACCTTGATATGAGGAGAGTTCACTATAGCCGTAGACGGAGGGATTCATGCTATCGGATTTGGTATATTCACAGTTGAGGACCGATCTTTATGTTATGGTTTAGATCGGCTGTCATTCTATGGACCTTGCCTTGTATATAGGCCGATTATCAATACCGATTATGAGTATGCGATAGTATAGCATCATGATACATGCCCATACGTATCATCTGCATGCTTATTATAAGATGTGGTTGAACATTGCATATGCTATTCGGCAGGTTATTTATGGGACTCCTAAATAGGCGGAGTTGTCCTACATGAGCGCACGATATGCACAGGATTGATGCATGATTGGACTGCGTGACTCATGCATCTTACATTATGTGATTATAATTATTGTACACCCTAGCAACATTAGGACTGTAGCCTCTGCAAATATAGTGTAAATGACAGGATTAAATACCGAAAATTCTTGTTAAGCACGAGGGCGTGAAGGATGTCCTAGGGTGAAAGTCCCCAAATCCTTATGGTACCATGGAGAATGCTCCAATGCCTAGACCGAGTAGATGTATGAGTGCATAAGAGGTGAATATTAGGAGGCCGCATCTCCCACTGTATTGTGGTTGGTTGGAAGGGGGTGTGGCCTTACCCGCCTGAGGGTAGGGGCAATTGTTAGGCTGAGTCTAACCAGCTCATAAATAGGTCTGCTATCGATGTGCTGGACAGATATTGTCTGACTATTGGCCAGGTGGATAGTGAGGTCTCTTCCGCTTGCATGGTTGTGCGTTTAGTATGGGGCGACAATCTGGTGTATAGTGTATTAGACCCCGGTGATATCCTAGAGATGAGCTGTATTGATATGTGGATTTAGATGAGGATTGGTATGCTTGAGTTACATCTCGCATCGCATGGCCTTGGTTTGGTCGATAGCATTCATGCCTTGCATTGCATGGCCTTGGTGTAGTCGATAGCATTCATGCCTTGCATCGCATGACCTTGGTATGGCCGATAGCATTCATGCCTTGCATCACATAGTCTTGCTACGACTAATAGTATTCATGAACTTATCATCATGTTTCCGCATTACTCTGATATTGTATCTGGCATTTCTACCTTACACACACAATTTCACCACCCTGTAAGCTTTCTATAAGCTTATGCACGATTGATGTGTGTAGGTGACGCTAGGTCTTAGCCGAGCAGGAGCAAGAGTGTGCAGCTGAGCTTTCAGAGCCTTTTTGTTATCTATTGTATTCCCCTTTATACGCATTGTACTTAAAGTTTTTTATCATAGTGGATTTTATGATGGTGTTTTGGTTATTGTTCGTGGGTTTTATGATGGTGTTCTGGTTATTGTTCGTGGATTTTATGAGCTTTCAGAGCCTTTTGATTATGCTTATTATGGACTAAATTCATGCTGAAAATCCTCCTTGTAGGATCCCAGGATCGGAACTTGATATATGGGTGCCGGGATCCGAGAATGGGGTACTACGGAGGCTGTCGGTGGTGGATTCAGCGATCGGAAATTTTGTGAGCCCGGTTTTCGAGTTTGGGGCATAACAAGTGAGCCAGTCAAGCCTCGACTCAAATAAATAAGTCATATTTTCTTACTTTATTTTATTATTTAATTTTATATTTTTCTAAATATTATCAACTATTTTCAACACATTATTTCCAATAATCTGCGATATCCTAGCGGAATGGTGAAAAGGACAATGCTAACTAATCAAAATAAGTGCTGAATATGTAAATAATACAAAGATCTCAATTGCTTAAGTATTGAAACCTTGATTCCAAATAATTCGTAGGACAACTTCACCTAAAATTTTAGGCATGACAATCTTATTTCACGAATATTTTCAAAATCAAAACTTCAAACTACCAAGAGTAAATTAAAAAATTACAACATTCACCATACAACTGAAATAATTAAATACATCTAATCCACCAAAAAAAGAATAAAACATTCACAACATGACACAAAATTATAGTGGTTCAGTACTTTAAAAATAGCCACGCCTACTCCACTCCTAAAATTACTTCCCTTGTAATTTTGGCTTTCACTATAAAAAAAAGGTTTTCACAGGGTCACCTTAATAACCTGATACAATTCCTTGTGATTTTTATAGGCTATCATAATAAAAACTCAAACTGAGATTTTACTAGGTTATATCGGACAAAACCTCAACTAAGATTTTCACTGGAGATCTCAGAAAAACCTAAAAAGAGTTGTAGATGGTATACTTATCTTCAACCATAAAAGATATAGCAGAATCTTGTAACAGAAGGACCTCTTTCTTGAATGTAGATGGTGTCGTGTTCAATCAGATAGAAAGGGTCTAGGGTTCTATAGATTTTAATTTTCTTAAACCCAAAAGCTACTTAATTCAATTTTCTTAAATATCAAAGAGAAGTATAGTTTACTCTCTTAGATTAAACTTAAAAGATTTAAGACTAAAGGGAATTGAAAAAACTATTTAAATAAATTATAAATACCAGCCAATAGTTTGCTAATAACTTGAGCTTTTTTCTCTCTTGTAGAAGAATTCTGATAATTAAAATTGTGTAATTTGAAATGAGAGAAAACCTCAATTTATAGGCAAAGAAGTTATAACTTTGACTAGCCTGAGATAAGCTTCAATTATCCTAAATTCAATGGATTTCGAATTGCGCAGGATAAGAATTATCCAAAATTTGGCTGGCCCGAGGTCAACTTCGGCTGGCTGAATAACACAATTCGATTAGCTGAATTTTTGCTTTAGCCAATCGAATTCTCGAGAATTTTAAAAGTTGATGTTGCTGGAATTTGACCTGAACTTTCTCGGGCTGGTCGAATTTCAAGATTAGACTAGTTGAATTTGCAACAAAAGTTGTTATTTGTTTTGGGCTTAAAGTTGGGCTAGCCGAGGAAGCTTAGGCTGGCTGAACCAGAAGTTAGGCTAGTTGAATTCCAGGCAAAAACAAATGAAAAAACCCACGATTAAAGACTTTTGAAAGCACATAGTCATAAGGTCTTTCTAGGGTTTATACCACTTGAGCTATGTCAAATATATGATTCTCTTTGGCTTGAACTTAGTCTCGAACTTCATCTTGAATATCAGCCAATCTTGAGCTTGATCTTTTCTTAAACATAAACTGATCTTGAGCTTGATCCTCTCTTGAATAAAAACTGATCTTGAACTTGATCTTCTCTTGAACATAGACTGCTCTTTGAAGATCTACTTTGAAGTGGTTTTGTCTTACAAAATTTGACAACCTAAGTGTGCTCAACATCCTAGCACTCACAATCTCCCCCTTTGTTAATTTCATGACAAAACACTTAATATTATAAATATGCAATCATACACCTTTAAATATGTGAAAGTCTTTGTAGCTTGTACTCCTCAGTTCACCAACCGATGATGCTTAACTGGCACTCCCCTTATGAAATAAACATATAACATTCCATACACATAGCATCCATGCATTCATTTCATAGATTCCATACACATAATATCCATGTATTCATTCCATACATTATATCCTACATTTTTATTTTTTCTCCCCCATACTATATAGCATTTACTAGCATATCTCTCCCCCTTTTTGTCACAATTTAACAATGAAAGAATAGAAGGAACATATAGTAAGAGAATAAGGGTAAGCATAGGAAATCTCCAACCATATGAAATAAAAAAAATAAACATATGAAATAGTCAATAAAAAGTTAAGTGTCAGCAAAAGCATCTAAAGTACCAAGACAAACACAAAAGCAGGTTTAAGTACATAACCAACATAAGTATGAAAAATAAAGAAAATCTAGCTTAATTCGACCCAAAGGAGGAAAGAGCAGGCATCGAGGGATCATTTAGCCGCAAACTCCAGCTGATGGGATGAAAGTACTTTTTCATGTACTTCATTGTAGACTTTTGGGTTTGGGCTAATGAAGTTTGCGATACATGCAAAGACTCCACTTTCTCCTCTAATGCAGAAAGTCTCTCATCAAACTGAGAGAGATGGTAGTCAGAATCAACTGGATCATCAGAATCGTCCCACTCATTAAAATTATCTTCCATTGTTGTGTTTGCAGTAGGTTGCACTTCCTCTTCTTCTTCATTTTGTCTAGGAAGAGGATAAGATTCATCATATTCATATTTGCGTTGTTAAATGGGAGTTTGGATTTCGGTGCCCCATATGTAGGAATTTGAACATTATAGTGAAATGCAATGCAAGTCATGAGATGACCAAAGGGAATCGAACCGTGCTTGGGATGTAAGCGAAACTGAATGATGATGTAATAGATTAAGGAAGGTAGATATACACGAATACCTGATATAATGGAGTGAAACACTCTAAGCATGAAGGGAGTAAGATCAGTCTTATTCCCGGCTAATATACGTTAGACGTAAAACTACGATGTAAGACACAGTATTTTGGGAGCATTTGGTTTGCGGGAAGGGCATTACCCAATCGGCATTCAGCATTAAAGCGACATAATTTACGAGTAATATTTTGTTTTTCAGAGTTCGACATCTTCTCCAATAATGTGGGGATTGGTATACCATCATCCGCAACAACTATATCCTTCAATGTAGAAATAACATGTGGCGTTATTGTGAATGTTTCTTTAACGAATTTAATTGAGAATGTTAAATTCTCAGGTGAAACATCACATATATAGGCATACATGCCCTGCATTATGGACCGGTAAGCCGTTCCACCTCAACTCAAAATGCGTTCCCATCCAACCTTAGAAAGAATAGGAACAAGACCAAAGCTAGCAATGTGGTCTAAATTAATGGATTTTTCTATGTTATGTCCCTTCTGTGAAAGTCCTAAACATATTCTGGATCATCCTTCAGTGACCGTAGGGTCCGTACACCAAGAGAAGTTGATCTAGAAGATGAACCGACATGATTCTTGCGAGCCATTTTCTTAGATCTATATTTCATTTCAGAATGCACAACAAAAATATCAAATAAAAAGAGTAGATCAGATTTGGAGAAAAACTCACAATAAAAAGGGTTTCAAATGATGATAAATCTACTCAAATATGATTATTTAGCATGAGACCACTAAATACTTGAAGGAATTTGAAAATAAATCACATACAAGTGAGTTTGGAAGATGGGTTGGTCGAATGGGGCACCGGCTAGTCGAGGAAGACGATGAGGAGTAAAATGGATTTGGGGATTTTTCCCTTTTTGAGGCAAATCCGCGCGATCTTCAGCTAGCCCAAGCAGGTGCTTGACTGGTCGAATTCTTCGACTAGCCAGATCCCGTGCTCGGCTGGTTGAAAAATCCCAAAAATTTTAATTTTTTAATTTTTAGTTTTTATTTTTATTTCATGCTTTTATTTTTATTTCATGCATTTCATCATAAAAAATAAACATAAACATAAATGTATAAAAAGAAATAAAATAATTATTTAGTGATACATAATCCAATATCATGCTTCAAATTTGAAAATTTAACTTTGTCAAGCAGCTTAGTCAGCATATCTGCAGGCTACTTCTCAGTTTGAATGTATTCCAGCATGATAGATTTGACTTCAACTAATTTTTGAATATAATGGTATCATATATCGATATGCTTCGTACGAGAATATTGAATTAGATTTTTAGAGATATTTATTACACTTGAATTATCGTAATATAAAGTCATCGTATCTTGTGTAATTCCATAGTTAGTTAGCATTCTTTTCATCCATATTAGCTGAGTGCAAGCATTTCTTGCTGTAATATATTAAGCTTCGGCAGTAGAGAGAGAAACAAAATTTTGTTTCTTGTTGAGTTAAGATACTAAGCAGTTTCCAACATAGAAACATCCACTGCTGGTAGATTTTCTATCATCAACATTTTCTGCCCAGTCTACAACTATTTAGCCTGCAATTTGTACAGATGTATTATTTAGATACCATAGACCTAAGTTCTCAAAGCTTGTGACATATCTGATTACCCATTTAACAGCAGTTAAGTGCGATTCTCTAGGTTCAGATTGATATATATATATATATATATATAGCATATATTCCAATACTAAATGTAATATCAGGTCTACTAGCAGTTAAGTGTAGAAGACTACCGATCATACTACGGTATAGTCGATAGTCTACACTTTTACCTGATACATGTTTTGAAAGTTTAAGAGTCATACTCATTGGAGTATCGAATTCTTACCATTTTCAAAGTCAAACCTTTTCACAAGGTTCAATGCATATTTAGTCTGTGAGATGAACATTTTATTTTCAAGTTGTTTGAATTGTAATCCAAGGATGCATATTTGGTCTGTGAGATGAACATTCCATTTTCAAGTTGTTTGACTTGTAATTAAAGGAAATAGTTTAGTTTGCCGACCATACTCATTTCAAACTTGGATTTCATTAGATCTGCAAACTTAGTAAATAGGTTAGTGCATGTAGATTAATAAATAATATTATCAATATAGATTTGAACTATCGGGATATGATCATTAATTTCTTGACGAATAGAGCTTTATCAACATTACCTATAACAAAATTATAACTAAGTAAAAATTTAGTCAGTTTTTCATAACACACTCTGGGAGCTTGTTTTAACCCATAAAGTGCCTTTTTAAGATGGTAAACATGATTTGGAAGTTTGGGATTTTCAAAATCCTTTGGTTGTTCAACATATACTTTTTCATTCAAATCACCATTTAGAAAAACACTTTTTATATTCATTTGATAAATTTTGAATTTTTTATTGCATGCAATGGAAATAAATAATCTGATTGATTTAAGGTGCATAACTGGTATAAAGGTTTTATCGTAATCAATACCTTTTATTTGAGTATACCCTTGTATAACCAGTCGTGCCTTATTTTTTATAATGTTTCCCATTTCATCAGTTTTATTTTTAAATATCCATTTGGTTCCAATCACATATTTATCAGTAGGTCTGAAAACCAAATACCATACATCATTTCTAATGAATTGATTTAATTCTTTCTACATGGCATTAATCCAACTTTCATTAGTGAGTGCTTCATTTACATTACCCGATTCAATTTAGGAAGTAAAGTAGACATGATTACATGTATTTTCTAGTTATCTTCTTGTTTGAACGCCAGTGCGAGGGTTACCAAGTATTTGATTAGTCAGATGGTCTTTGACTAACCTTAACTCAGTATTGTTTGATTTAGATGAAGAGTCAGGTATATTAATCAAATTGACATCATCATCTTGATTAGGACTGGGTGTGATCTGTTGATCATCTATCACAACGTTTATAGATTCTTGTATCACCCAGTTCTTTTGTTAAGAACATGGTATGCCTAATTGTTTAGAGCATAACCTAGAAATATTCCTTCATCACTCTTGTCTTCAAAATTTCTCAAGTTTTCTTGATCACGTAAAATAAAGCATTTACTTCCAAAAGTTTGAAAATATTTAACTGTGGGCTTTTTATTAAACCATAATTCATAAGTTGTTTTATTTTTAACTTTTCTAATATAAACACGATTAATTATATAGCATGTAGTACTAACAGCTTCAGCCCATTATTTAGCATACACTAGTCATCTCTTGAAGAATTCTATTTTTCTTTCAACACTCCATTTTGTTGAGGTGTTTTTGGAGCAAAAAATTCATGCGATATACCATGATCATTGCAGTATTTCTCAAAATTGCTATTTTTGAATTCGGTACTATGATTACTTCTAATTTTGACCACGAATAACTCTTTTTCAGTCTGGATATGTTTAAAAAATTTTCTGACTTCATCAAGAGTATCTGATTTCCTTAGAAAGGCTACCCAAGTATATCTAGTGTAGTCATCAACTACAACCAGAAAATATTTCTTTCCGCCTCTACTCTCCGTTTTAGTTGGTCCGACGAAATCCATATGGAGAAGTTTAAGAAGTCTAGCTGTGGCTAAGGAGTTCACTTTCTTGTGACTACTCCGAAATTGCTTGCCTATTTGACGTGCGCCACACACTTTTTCTATCCTTTTCAGTTTGGGTAGGCCACGTAGGTGATCTCTTTTGCTCAAATTATATAGATCTCTATAATTTACATGTCCAAGACATTTATGCCATAGTTCAGTCTTGTCTGTTTGGACCATGTAACATAAATGATTTGTTAAGCAAGAGTTATCAATTATATAGCAATTTTCAGACATACTGCGACCATTTAATATTACACTTCCTTTCTCATTTATAATCTCACATCCATAATTTGAAAATTTTACACTATGCTTATTATCACAGATTTGAGATATGCTCAGAAGATTATATTTTAATCGTTCACGTATAGAACATTTTCCAAGAGAGGTAAGTTAAGAAGTTATACATTACCGTGGCCAATTATCTTGCAGTTACTTCCATCTTCGAACGTAACTGAGCCTCTATTTATGTAACGTCTCGAAAAAATCCGTACAAAGACCCGAGTACCACCTTAGGCAGAAATCACTCAGGATTAAATCCTTTAGGAATTAGATAAAGTTAACTAAGTGCTAAACTAGATTAGTTGCAAAATTCACTTAAATCACTTTAAATACGATCTGCAAGACCCAAAACTTGTAGAATCATTGACTCTAGATTACCTTAAAATCTAGGATCAATCTCATTACCCAGTTGCCATCGGGAGCACATTGAAACTCTGTATCGAATCTGGACCGCACGTCGAAAGTTCGATTACTAAGAAATTATATAATTAAGACCGCCTTGCTGGACTTGACCACCACCTCAGAAATCAAGTCCAGATAGTGTCTCAAAGCTATTCGCTTGAGCACGGGTGAAGAGTGTGAGAAAACGTGGTTTTCTTTAGAAATAAAAATCTAATTTAAGTAATCTGAGACTTATCACTTGCGGGCCGAATATAAGGATTCAGACCGTCAGAATCTGACCCAAATACACCCTTGGATCAAGAGAAATTTTTTGCATAGGTCAGTGTACTTGTAGCCTTGATCGATGATCGTAGACCGTTGAACTGAAACTGGTCCGCCACGGTCGATCTGTAAATCCGATCGGACTGAAAAATTAACTCGATCTAGATCCATGGTCAGAGAGCTTAAGTCTGACTTTTGGATCAAGGGGGACTCCGAAAGTACTCCGTTGTGCTGAAACAGATGTCCTTTGGCTATAACCTAAGTATACCTTGGCCTTGGGGCCATTTTCATCAGTTTTAGGCCTATATAAGGACCTTAAACCCTCTCTCATTCACTCCATACGAATTTGAGAAAATCCTAGGAGAGATAAGAGAGTAAAGAGAGGGAAGGTGTGAAAGAAGTGGGAGAAGATTCTTGGTACTCTATCCTGCTATTCTACGTGTCTATTCATCGTTACCAAATCGCTATTTCGGCGATTTTAACTTCATTCTTAGGTAACAAAACCTAACCCTAATATGTTCTAGGGTTTCAATTGTTACAAGTGGCGAGATAGCTAACTTAACTCATGCTATAGGTTGTCATTCCATCATTGACGAAGACTTCGAGTCTCTGTTGAATTCGTTACGCTTCTACGGCGTAAGGTGTGGATTATAGACATATAGGTTATGGTTTTCAAGGCTTTCAATGTTGGATAATGATAGATTCCTGATGTGGATGCTATTTCACATGCAGAAAGTGATGTCCATTTCGTTTTTCAGTTATACGTTAACTAGGTTGAATATACTGTATTCCTCATATTTGTAGAAAATACCATATAAGTACGAAATATGAAAATGTGTTTACCATGATTAACTATTGTGTGTATATGGTAGGTATATGTGTAACAACCCCTCGGTGAAAGGATTCACCTTAATACATGTTTTGGCCACTATACGTTATGTATGTTAAATAAGTTTAGTCTAAGTGTTTGTGAAAATGCTTGTATGAGTAAGTACTTAGGAGATAGTGCTTTACATAGGTGTTGAGTTAGGATTCTTAACTACCTTAGTGATGTGTATGATTTCCTCCATGCATATTGTCTAGTTTAATCGCTTACTTATGAAATGTATGTGTTTGAATTTCCTGATTAAGTTGTGTTTTATAACATGCTTGTTAACATGTTTGCACTACTTGGTCAATTTTGCTTTGACTACTCTACATACTTTCTAGTTAAGGATTGAGTGTGATTGGGGCTATGTTATAGTCCAGGCAATCGGTAACTGGCTTTGAGTTCGTGGCTGAGATTCATTCGTCATGAAGGACGTGTTTGACGAACTCGAGTCATACTTGAGTTTTCGGCAGTGGTTAGGCCACACAGAGTGGTTTGCACTTCATGTCAATCAACTTCGAGTGCGCTCGTACTAGTCGAGCTCGTTAAGTAACCCGATTTGCTCAATGTATGTTCACCGCGTTTGGATGCTACTGCTTGAACCTAAGGTACCAAACTCACCAGTGAAAACCCCGTTAACCTTGGTACCTCGATCCGCTAAGACTCATGAGCCGGACATGGTGGTATGGGACACCGTGGTCGAGCTGTCAGTCTACGCTGGGACGACGAACCTCCCCGTAGTGACTAGTGAGCAACCCAGACTCGTGAGTCGAATACGGTGGTATGGAACACTGTATTCGAGTTGTCGGCCTACACTGATTGGTGACGAGCCCTTTGTAGTAACCTCGAGCATACTCTACGTCTACGTGGAGACGACAACCCTTCCGTAACATTTAGAGTATAAACTAGGCCTGCACTGATTTGGTGACGAGCCCTTTACAGCAACCTAAAATCGTAACATCGTATGAGATTTTCTAGGATTGATGACCCTAGAATGGATCACTGTTTAAGAAATGACATAAGGGAGGTACCTTAGTTTCCCAATCCTGCTGTATGAAAAGGACTAATAACAACTCAGTAATCACGTTCATAACATCGCACTGCATGTGTCTCGGGTTGAAGAGCATAGAGGGAAGAAAGCATGCTGCGACCGTAAGATGGTGTCGCACGAGGGAGTGTAGGCGAGGGCATGCATCATGACTACATTTCATCCTTGCATTAATAAGAGTATCTAGGATTGTTTGATTGTACTACTTTATCATTACTGCTTAACTGAATTGATAACATGTTAACCTTTGCTTTATGATTCCACTGAGTTGATTACTCACTCTCACATTCTGGGACGGTGTTCTGAACACCCACCAGACTCTGTCTTAGATGTAGATGATGATGCGACTCAAGAGGTGGAGCTTGATTACTATGACGATCAGGACGAGTTCTCTTATATGCAGTTCTCCAGCGGCTTCACTTAGGCTATCCGGATCGACGGGGCTACAAGGATTATTATTATAGTTATACTATTTGACATTTTGATTTTGAGACTATTATATGTATATGGTGACTCAGTGATGTATTCATACTCTGGAGGCCGATCGTGATCTTTTGACTTATATACGTTTATTTGTCTTTCAGTCTTCCGCTTGCGTTTTACAACTTGATCTGGAGTATGAATTACTGTTTTGGTATAATCTCACTCATGATTAATGCACTAACATGAACAACATTCAATCATAAGCATATATGTTGCATACGTGATGTTTTGGAACTAGGGAGTTGAGTTGTTACTCGACCCCCAATTTTTAGGGCGTTAGAAGTTGGTATCAGAGCATGATTTGGATTAAACTGGACCTGGGTTATGGTCACACGACATACGCTGACGTTTTTCAACATAGTTGGGTGTGAGGAAAATATAAAAACAAGCGTAGGTTTTCTCGATTTCGCCACTTGACGAAGTTCACCGAAATCGAGTGTTTTGTTCGAGTCCGTACACCTCTGTGATCACATGAGATGATCCCGGATCACTCCTAGACCATCAAACGACGGGTCTAGATTACAAATTACCCCATCCCAGCCTTCAAAAATCCCTATGTGAAGCTGCACATCAGAATCATGCCAGAAAGGCCCCGAAACGACTCGAATCGGAGTCGGGGGCCAAACCAAACAAATCCGGTGGGACCCAAGGTAGGCCCCACATATTTTTGGACCAAGGAAAGGGCTCACAAGAATCGTGTCAGTTCATCATCTAGATTAACCCCTCTTGGTGTAGGGACCCTATGGTCGCTGGAGGATGATCCAGATTATGTTTGAGATTTTCGCACAAGAGACATAATCATTGAAAAATCTGTCAACTTAAATCACATTGCTAGGTTTGGTCTTATTCCTATTCTCTTAGAGGTTGGATGAGAACACATCTTGAGTTGGGGTGGAACGACTTACCGCTCCATCGTGCAGGGCATGTATGCGCCCATATGTGATGTTTCACTTGAGAATTTAACATTCTCAGTTAAATTTGTTGAAGAGACATTCGCAATAACACCGCACATTATTTCGGCATTGATGGACATAGTTGTTGTGGATGATGGAATAACAATTGCCACATTGTCAGAGAAGATGTCGAACTCTAAAAAACAAGCCATCACCCATAAATTATGTCATTTTAATGCTGAATGACGATCAGGTAATGCCCTTCCCGTTAACCAAATGCTCCCAAAATGCCGCATATTACATCAGATTTTCACGTCCAACATTTATCCTCAAGCCGGGAATAAGAATGATCTTACTCCCTTTGTACTCACAATATTTCACTCTGTTGTATTTGGTATGTGTGTCTATCTGTCATCCTTAATTTGTTACATCATCCTTTAGTTTCGCTTACATCCCAAGCATAGTTCCATTCCCTTTGCTCATCTCATGACTTGCCTTATATTTCACTACAATGTTCAAATTCCAACATATGAGGTATCGGAATCTGAACTCCCATTTAACAACTCCAATTTGAATATGATGAACTTCAAACCTCTTCCTGAACAAAATGAAGAAAATGAGGAAGCACAACCAGCTGCAGACACCACAATGGAAGATATTTTTAATGAGTTTGACGATTCAGATGATCTAGTTGATTCCGACTACCATCCCTCTCAGTTTGATGAGAGACTTAAAGAACTTGAGGAGAAAGTGGTATAAAACCCTAGAAAGACCTTAGGACTAGGACTAGGACCACAATGGAAGATATTTTCACTTGTTTTGCCTGGAATTCAGCCAGTTTAACTTTTGGTTCGGCCAACTTAGGCTTCCTCGGCTAACCTAACTTCAAGCCCGAAACAATAACATTTTTTTGTTGCAAATTCAGCTAGCCCGAGTTTGAGTTCAGCTAGCCCGAGTTTGAAATTTGGCTAGCCCGAGTTTAAGTTCGGCTAGCCCAAGTTTGAAATTCGGCTAGCCCGAGAAAGTTTGGGTCAAATTCCAGTAACATCATCTTTTAGAATTCGGGAGATTTCGGCCAGCCGAAGGTCAAATTTGGCTAGCCGAATTGTACTGTTCGGCCAGCCAAAGTTGACCTCAGGCCAGCCAAATTTCAGATAATTCTTATCCCGCATAATCCGAAATCTGCTGAACTGAATCCGCTGAACTTAAGTTAGTCGAAGCCTATCTCGAGCTACTCGAAGTTCTAACCTTTTTGTCTATAAATTGAGTTCTTCTCTCATTTCAAATTACACAAGTTAATTATCAGAATTGTTTTGCAAAAGAGAAAGAAGCGTAAGGTATTTAACAAGCTATTGGTTCGTATTTATAATTTATTTTAAATAGTTTTTTTCAATTCCCTTTTATCTCAGATCTTTCAAGTTTAATCTAAGAAAGTAAACTATACTCTTCTTTTGAGATCTAAGAGAATTGATTTAAGTAGCTTTTGGATTTAACTTAATTAAAATCAATAGAATCCTAGACCCTTTCTATCTGACTGAACATGAAATAATCTACATTCAAGAAAGAGGTTCTTCTGCTACATCTTCTACAGTGAAGATAAGTATACCTTCTAAACTCTTTTTATGTTTTTCTGAGATCTCCTGTGAAAATCTCAGTTTTAGGTTTTGTCTGAGATAGCCTGGTTAAATCTCAGTTTGGGTTTTTATTGTGATAACTCATGAAAATCATAAGGAATTTTATCAAGTTTTAAGGTGACCTTGAGAAAACTTTTTCATAATGAAAGCCAAAATTACGAGGGAAGTAATTTTAGAAATGGAGTAGGTGTGACTGTTTTTAAAGCACCGAATGACTATAATTCTTTGTGCCATGTGGTGAATGCCTTTTATTTTATTTGTGGTGGATTGAATGTATTTAATTTCAGTTGAGTAGTGAATGTTGTAATACTTTAATTTACTCTTGCAAGTTTGAGGTTTTGATTTTTTTAAAAAAAACTATGAAATAGGGTTGTCCTACCTAAAACTTTAGGTGAAGGTTGTCCTATAAATTATTTGGAATCTAGGTTTCAATACTCAAGCAATTGAGATCCTTGTTTTATTTACACTACAAGAAAGAGGGTTTTTAGAGACGAAACTTTTTTTCATCGCTAAAAGTCACTTTTAGCTATGAAATAAATTTTCGTCGCTAAAAGTTTGCTTTTAGCGACAAAATTGTAAATTCGTAGCTAAAAGTCACTTTTACCAACAAAATTTTTTGACGGTAGTGGTTGTTTTCAATTTTTCAAACAAATTTGAAAAGTTACTTTTAGTTACAAAACTTTTCGTAGCTAAAAAATGTGGATGAGACTTTTAGCTACGAAAATTTTCATCGTTAAAGGCTGTAAACAATTTTTGAAAAAAATCGAAAGGTTCACTATTAGCTACGAACATTTTCGTAACTAAAAAACATGGATGAGACTTTTAGCTACGAAAAGTTTCGTCACTAAAGGCTATAAATTATTTTTGAAAAAAATTGAAAGGTATGCTTTTAACTACGAAAATTTTTGTAGCTAAAAAACGTTGATAAGACTTTTAGCAAAAAATGTTTCGTCGCTAAAGGCTGTAAGAGGCTGTAAACAATTTTTGAAAAAAATCGAAAGATTTACTTTTAGCTACGTAAATTTTTGTAGCTAAAAAACGTGGATGAGACTTTTCGCTACGAAAAGTTTCGTCGCTAAAGGCTGTAAACAATTTTTAAAAAAAAATCAAAAGGTTTACTTTTAACTACAAACATTTTCGTAGCTAAAAAATGTGGATGAGACTTTTAGCTACGAAACGTTTCGTCGTTAAAGGCTGTAAACAATTTTTGAAAAAAAATCGAAAGGTTTACTTTTAATTACGAAATTTTCGTAGCTAAAAAACGTGGATGAGACTTTTAGCTATGAAAGGTTTCGTCATTAAAGAGTTTTTGAAAAAATACTTTTAGCGACGAACATGTTTGTCACTAAAGGTTGTCATAAATTTTTGAAATTTTTCGAAAAGTTGACTTTTAGTTACGAACAATATCGTAGCTAAAAAACATAAATGAGATTTTTAGCTATGAAACGTTTCGTCGCTAAAGGCTTTATGAAATAATACTTTTAGCGACGAATGCCATAAAATTTTGAAAATTTTTGAAAAGTTGACTTTTAGCTACAAACAATATCGTAGCTAAAAAACGTAAATGAGACTTTTAGCTATGAAACGTTTCGTCGTTAAAGGCATTGTGAAAAAATTTGAAAAGTTTACTTTTACCGACGAACATGTTCGTCGCTATAGGTTGTCTTAAATTTTTGAGAAAAAATTGGAAAGTTTACTTTTAGCTATGAAAATTTTTGTAGATAAAAAACGTGGATGAGACTTTTAGCTATGAAAAGTGTCTTCGCTAAAGGTTTTTTTTAAAAATTCGAAACGTTTACTTGTACCGACGAACATTTTCGTCACTAAAGGTTGACTAAATTTTTTTAAAAAAATTCAAAAAGTTTACTTTTAGCTACGAAAAGTTTCGTAGCTAAAAAATGTGGATGAGACTTCTACCTACGAAATGTTTCATTGCTAAAGGCTATTAACATTTTTAAAAAAATTCGAAAAGTTTACTTTTACCGATGAACGTTTTTGTTGCTAAAGGTTGTCTTTTATCTACGAAACGTTTCGTAGCTAAAAAACTTGAATGAGACTTTTACCTATGAAATATTTCGTATGTAAAAGTCTCTTTTTTTAAAAAAAGATATTCCAGCTCAAATTTCCTGATATACACTTGTTACAATATAATTCATCATATTCTTCCTGATACACACCTGTGATGTAATATATTTCATCATATTCACATTCACATCCATCTAAACCCAAACTACATAAATCCATCCAAACATAAACTACATTCATACAAACATAAACTGCATCCATCCAAATACAAACAATCCTATGGAAAATAAAACAAATGAAAAGAGAGGTTATATGTTTAGGTTTAAGTTAGGTTATAGGTTAAAGTTTAGGGAATTGAGAATAGGTTAAGGTTTAGGTTTAGGAAATCGGGTTTGGGTTCGGGTTCAGGATCAGGTTTAGGTTTGGATTTTCAAGATTAGGTTTAGGTTTAGGTTTAGGTTAGGGAGTTGAGATTAGGATTAGGTGTAGGTTTAGGTTTAGGGATTTGAGAATACATTTAGGTTTTAGGTATAGGTATAGGTTTTAGGTTATAGGTTTAGGTTTAGCTTTAGGTTTAGGTTAAGGTTAAGGTTAGGTTATAGGTTATAAGTTTAGGTTATAGGTTTAGGTTATAGGTTAAGGTTTAGGTCATAGGTTTTGGTTTAGGTTAAGCTTATAGGTTTAGGTTTAGGTTAAGGTTTAGGTTATAAGTTATAGGTTTAGGGAATTGAGAATAGGTTAAGGTTATAGGTTTAGGGATTTGAGAATAGGTTTATAACCCGAACCTGAACCCGAATTCCTAAACCTAAACCTAAACCTAAACCTATAACCTAAACCTATTCTCAAATCCATAAACCTATAACCTATAACCTAAAACCTAAACTTGAAAACCCAAACCTAAACTCGATCCCAAACCCGAACTTGATTTCCTAAACTTAAACCTTAACCTATTCTCAATTGTTTCCTCTCATGTGGCTCATCTGAGTGTTAGATACATCTCAGTTTTGGTCGTACGTCCTAAAATGAGCTCCAAAAACGTATGAACGGAGTGGATTTTTCTCAAACACCGAGTTAAGCCCCACCTAGCATGCTTGCACATGAACTTCTTGGAAAGGCTTTTAGCAAGAAACTGGCGTTGACTGAAATCTCACTACTCACCGGGCAAATCAAATCACCGCACTAATTTCTCTTCCTCAGTCGGGGCAAAAGTCACCTCGCCGCCATTTCTCTCTCTTTCTCTTTAAAATGTACTCATTCTAGAGTGAGCGCCGGTGCGAGCTCTACGTGTGAGTTTGATTTTGACCTTCGTAGCGTCACTCGCAAGCATGAATCTTTTTACTAGATTTATAGCGAAAATGAAAGTTGATGGTGAAATTTTTCCAAAGGTCCCTCCGGGTTTTATTGAAGAAGATGATGACGATCTTATTGAAGAAGATGGTGAAACCTAAACCTATAACCTAAACATAATTCACTTAACTTAAACCTACACCTTAACCCAAACATATAACCTGAACTCGAACCTGAACCCGAACCTAAACCCGAATTCTTAAACCTAAACTTAAACTGTCACGCCTCAAACTCGGAAACGGGCTCACAAAATTCTCGATCGCCGAATCCGGCGCCGACAGCCTCCGTAATGCCCCATTCTCGGATTCCGACATTCACATGTCAGATTCCGATCCCAGGATCCTACAAGGAGGATTTTCAGTAAGATTTTTTTATAAGGGAGCATAACCACAAGCATAACCAAGTCACAAAACAACATCACCACATATCCACTATATCAAAAGCTTTAAGAACAATGCGGAAAGGAAAATACAATATAATGAAAGTAACAGAAACTCCAGAAGAGACTTTTACATACGAAATAAAATTGGATGGGCGGCTTGGATGCAGTACATGCATCATGGTTGGGTGCCATGTTGGGCCCACCATAATGTTTATATGACATCCAATCTGTTGATATGGCCATACAGGCCTGGATGAAAGGAAAAACAATTTCATGTTTGGCCCAAAATTTTTGGACCACACAAAAGGGGCACAATGGTAGACGTTTAATCAATACTGTTTCCTTGATGTGGCCCACCAGGTAAATGGCTGGATGGCGTGAATAGGACACGTACATCACGCTGGGTCCCACCGTCGTGGACGGTGGGAATGCAACACATACATCACTGTGGGCTCCACCGTCCGCCTGGATGGTGGGAATACAATACATGCATCACTATGGGCTCCACGTGGGGCCCACCATAACGTTTATCTCCATCCAATCTATTGATAGTTTCGCACGTACCCAGCTGAAGAGGAAAAACAAATTTCGCAATGATCCAAAACTCCTGCGAACCCAAAATGGGTTTCAATGGCAGCCCCACAACCACCATTGTTTCCTATGATGTGGGCCACCTAAGCGTCATATTGGGCTGATAATTGGAAGGTGGCCCACTGACCTAAGGGCCTTCAAGATGGACGGTGTGGATATACAAAATAGACATCATGGTGGGGCCCACGGTTGGGCCGTGGACTGCCGTCCGTCTGCCCATGGAGCAGGACGCCTGCCCGTCCTCTCCTGTCAGCAGCAGCAGCAATGCTGCTGTTGTTGTTGTTTTTTTTTTTAAATAACGAATTTTCATGGTTTTCCAGAGGTATGGCCCACATCAGCTGAATCCAGCGCATCCATTGCACTTTATGGCTCAAGACCATCCAAACGAGCCCACTATCCGACGTTTTTTGGGGCGTAAAAAAAATCAGGGTGACTTTCAATGGTAGAAACCAATGTTTCACATGTTATGGCCCGCCCGAAGATCAGATGGACTTCATTTTCGGCTCAACGCCTAAAATGATCTAAGCAATGAAATGGACGGCTTAGATTAAAAACATACAACAAGGTGGGGACTGTGGGAGCGGTCCACCAAAAGAAATCTTTTTTTTTCTTTACAAATCATGTCCGGCGTCTCTGGACGGTTGTCGGCTTAGCATGACACATATAAGTGAGGTGGGCCCTGCTCAAGTTGGCCACCAAATGATGGATTGGCGTGGATATCACACTTATAAAGTAGGCCCCACCTATGGATGGCTTGGGCTAAAATACATGCCTTATGGTGGGGTCCATTCGGGTGGGCCACAAGGCTATGTCATCACACAAAAACATGAAAAGAGAGGGAGAGAGAGAGAGAAGGAGAGAACAATACGTGTGATGGAGGGACCCCGACACCATGGGCCCTCCTTTGAAATCAACCATACATCAAGTGGTAATCAAGGTTGCCCATCGGCCGCATCTTAGGGTCCAAAGTAAGATCCACACCATTGATCGGTAGGCTTCACTTGGGCCATCATAAAAATATGAAAAACTAGCCTATAGGAGCACCCACCGTTCGATCTTCTCGGTCCGTTGGAACGCCGGTCTCTTTATGCTTCACTTTGATGGAGAGGATGAGAGTTAAATGGCTAGGATTGAGGGTTTTTTGGAGAGGAATGTGGGCCACACACTCACTTTTCTCTCTTGAGAAAGGCTTGGACGTGAGAACCTCTTGCTTGCTTGGGAAGTGTGGTGAGAAATGAGAGAGAGAGAGAGAGTTGTAAGGAGAGAGAATGATGGATGTGAGGTGAGTGATGGGTGAGATGAGTGATGGGTTGACTTTGGTGGTTGCTTAACTTGTGGAGAAAGAAAGCATAGCTTACTTTTGTACTTGACATGATATGATTGATTGATGGATTGATTGATTGATTGATGGGACATGTTGTAGAGATTCTCTTGGGATTCAACGCTCGGCATTTTCTTCGAAATAAACGTCGATTCGCTTCTTCTGGTCAGGGTATCAGATCGGTGTGTGAGTCGCGGCGTCGGAACCGCGGTGACGGTGCAGTCACAATGATACAAGTCTCGGATTAAGCCGACTCAATTCTACAGGATATGACTTAGGGTCGATCGTAAACATCAGTTATTGGTCGCAGATTACAGGACTTCGACGGAAAGGATTGCGAGATTCGGAATAGTACGAACTAGGATACGGGTCTTACAGCTCTCTTCACCTAATAAAAATTTCGTCCTCAAAATTTACACTATCATCGCAACTAACCATAACTCATAAGGGATAGGGAACATAACATTATATATAGTCAAAACACAACATATCATCATAATCAAACATCTAAGGGATGGGGATAACGCCCACAAATCTTAAGCTCTAACTCCCAGGATGCCTCATTCATGAACAATCTAGGAAGACAGTGTAGGGGCCAAGTCACACGAATTGTCAACGACTCCTCCTGATGTCTGAGGATCCTGCTGCTGCTGCTGCTGCTGAGGATGGGGACACTTGCTCCTACGATGCCCTATCCCACTGCACCCAAAGAAAGCACCAGAGAACGGTCTGGGTGGCAGGGGCTGCCGAGGGTGGGGGCACTCCCAGATGCGGTGCCCCGTCACACCACATCTGAAGCATACACTTGAGGATTGACGTTTAGGTGGTGCAAATGCTTGGAAGGACAGACGATTCTTATGCCTATGTGGCCGTCGACATCATTGCACCTGGGAGCTACCGGAGGGGGCCTTCCTCTTCCGGTCTCCTCTCTGAAGAATGACAGTCATTGCTTGCAACATCCGTAGCAGCTGGTCTGCACTTACGGACATGGTCGGTGCTGCGCTAGACTCGGATGGGGGTGCAGAAGTCTCAGCTGGGGGAACAAGAATCTCAAGAGAGGGAACAAAAGTCGCTCGGGTCACTCTCTTGGGTGTCATGTCCTACAGGAAGGAATAATGACATATCATCCTTGGGAACTCTCGAACGTACACATGATAGGGAGCAATATTAGGGAGTTTCTAAGTTATTCGAACTTGGGGGTCTAACCATTCTAAGTTCTCAACAATCACACAGTGTAGTGTAGCTATCAGCAGATATGTGAAGTTATCCTCAGGTATTCCCAAGTTATGCTCTGATACCAACTTTTGTCACGCCCCAAACTTAGAAATCGGGCTCACAAAATTCTCGATCGCCGAATCCAGCGCCGACAGCCTCCATAGTGCCCCATTCTCGGATCCCGACATTCACATGCCAGATTCCGATCCTAAGATCCTACAAGGAGGATTTTCAGTAAGAATTTTTTTTGTAAGGGAGCATAACCACAAGCATAACCAAGTCACAAAACAACATCACCACATATCCACTATATCAAAAACTTTAAGTACAATGCGGAAAGAAAAATACAATATAAAGAAAGTAACAGAAAGGTTACACACTCCAAGCTCAACGCTGCTGCAACCTAACGCCACCTGCACGCATTTATCATGCATAAGCTTATAGAAAGCTTAGAGGGTGGTGGAAGTGTGTGTAAGGTAAGTGCTAAGTATCAATAAAGCACATAAATCATACATCATTGGGATAAGCAGAAATACTAATAAGATCATGAATCATATGACATCAGAGTAAGCAGAAGTATACTAGTAAGTCCATGAATGTTATCAGCTAAACTAAGGCTATGCGATGCAAAACATAACAAGACAATAACAAATGCTGAGGATGCAATGCAATATGCAAATCTTGACGAGCCATGAATACCATCAACCTCATCTAGGCCATATAAGTATAAAAATATAGTAACCCAAAATGCTAAGTACTGCGGATGTAATGTAATATATGGTGCGAATGAAATGACCATGCAGGAATGTGAAGTCGGGATGATATGGGTCCATCATAAGGGACTTTTATCCAAACCAGTCCCATACCAAAATTTGGATAGTTAGACACAATGTGGTAAACTCCTGATCTCAGGTTAGTCGCGCGCCCGACCGAAATCCTGGTCGTGCAATGGTACACATAACAAATAGTTACGCACCACCAGCTCGAGTGGATAGTGAATGAATGAATGAATGGATATGCAATTCCTGCTCAATAAGTCTGCATATCAGTACGGTTGCTCTCTAGGAAAATCACCGGGGTCTAATAAACTCACACTGACTGCCTCCTCCCTAGCTGCACAACCAAATAAGCAGAATAGACCTCACTATCTGCCTACGGTAGTCTGCCAATACCTACCCAGCTCGCGATAGCAGACCCATTTACAAGCTGGTCATACTCAGCCTATCTTATAGCCCCCTCACTTGGGCGAATAAGGCCACACCCCCTCCCAACCGACCACGACACAGTGGGAGATGCGACCTACTGATATTTGGCACTCGGGCACTTATGTTTCACTCGGTCTAGACATTGGGGCTACTTTTGGCCTCAGAGGTTCTGAGATTTTCACCCAAGGACATCCTAAGTGCCCACAGTGTTAGAACCAAATATTTTCAGTGTCCCATCTAGCCATCCATGATGTGCCTGTGGAGGCCACGACCCTGATGTTGCTAGGGCGTATAATGATCAAGTCACACATATGCGAGATGCATGAGTCACACTATCCAGTCATGTAGCAATCCTGCGCGTATTGCGCGATAATGTGAGGCACTCCATCTCATAAGGAGTCCTGTAAATGGTCTGCCCAATGGCATATGATATGATCAAACATTCCTCATATCAAGCATACATATGATGCGTATGGGCATGAATCATGGAGTTATACTAAGCATGTTAGATGAACTATCCTCTCAATGAAGATGGGCCTTGATGGCCTACACACAACAAGTATGGGCCTATCAATGGGCCCTAGGGAGAAGTACAATGCAGACATTTAACCAATAATATCCTTACAATGTGGACGTCAAATAAACATTGCTCCCAAGGCATGGCCCGCCATAAATGCCATTACATAACCCATAGTGGAATCACACAATGCAATAGACCTTGTATACATCCCATTGGGCCTCGACCCATGGGCCTCATATACATCAAACCCATGGGCCCTAATACATCACAATAGGTCTTAACCCATGGGCTTCAAGTACATCACCATGGGCTTCAACCCATGGGTCCTAATACATCACAATGGGCCTCAACCCATGGGCCCTAATACATCACAATAGGCCTCAACCCATGAGCCCTAATACATCATAATGGGTCTTAACCCATGGGCCTCATATATATCAAAGTGGGCCTCGACAATGGGCCGCAAATACATCGAATGGGCCTAATCACATGGGCTTATGTATATCAAATGGGCCACACCAATTGGGGCCCCATATGTACATCAAATGGGCCATAACCAAATAAGAGTGGCGATAATGATTTCCACCATTAAATTCCTAAGGCCCACCATAATATTTATTTCCCATCTGATTATAAGGCTCACATACCTGAATTTAAAAGGAAAGACCAATATCATATTTGGTCCCAAACTTAGTAGCCCAAGGGTCTTAATGGTGGACATTCAAACCCACTACTTCCTATAATGTGGTCCACCTATTCATAGATCTGTCTCATTTTTTTAGCTCATGCTATAAAATGAGCTTTCAAAATTGGATGGACGGTTTAGATGCAGTACATGCATCATGGTTGGGTGCCATGTTGGGCCCACCATAATGTTTGTATGACATCCAATCTGTTGATACGGCCATACAGGCCTAGATGAAAGGAAAAACAATTTCATGTTTGGCCAAAAATTTCTGGACCACACAAAAGGGGCACAATGGTAGACGTTTAATCAATATTGTTTCCTTGATGTGGCCACCAGGTAAATGGTTGGATGGCGTGAATAGGACATGTACATCACGCTGGGTCCCACCGTCGTGGACGGTGGGAATACAACACATACATCATTGTGGGCTCCACCGTCCGCCTGGATGGTGGGAATACAATACATGCATCACTATGGGCTCCACGTGGGACCCACCATAACGTTTATCTCCATCCAATCTATTGATAGGGTTGCACGTACCCAGCCGAAGAGGAAAAACAAATTTCGCGATGATCCAAAACTCCTGCGAACCCAAAATGGGTTTCAATGGCAGCCCCACAACCACCATTGTTTCCTATGATGTGGGCCACCTAAGCTTCATATTGGGCTGATAATTGGAAGGTGGCCCACTGACCTAAGGGCCTTCAAGATGGACGGTGTGGATATACAAAACAGACATCATGGTGGGACCTACGGTTGGGCCGTGGACTGCCGTCCGTCTACCCATGGAGCAGGACGCCTGCCCGTCCTCTCCTCTCAGCAGCAGTAGCAATGCTGCTGTGGTTGTTGTTGTTGTTTTTTTTTTTTTTAAATAACGAATTTTCATGATTTTCCAGAGGTATGGCCCACATCAGCTGAATCCAGCCCGTCCATTGCACTCTATGGCTCAAGACCATCCAAACGAACCCAATATCCGACGTTTTTCGGGGCGTAAAAAAAAATCAGGGTGACTTTCAATGGTAGAAACCAATGTTTCACATGCTATGGCCCGCTCGAAGATCAGATGGACTTCATTTTTCGGCTCAACGCCTAAAATGATCTAAAGAATGAAATGGACGGCTTAGATTAAAAACATACAACAAGGTGGGGCCTGTGGGAGCGGTCCACCAAAAGAAATCTTTTTTTTTTCTTTACAAATCATGTCCGGCGTCTCTGGACGGTGGACGGCTTAGCATGACACATATAAGTGAGGTGGGCCCTGCTCAAGTTGGCCACCAAATGATGGATTGGCGTGGATATCACACTTATAAAGTGGGCCCCACCTATGGATGGCTTGGGCTAAAATACATGCCTTATGGTGGGGTCCATTCGGGTGGGCCACAAGGCCATGTCATCACACAAAAACATTAAAAGAGAGGGAGAGAGAGAGAAGGAGAGAACAATACGTGTGATGGAGGGACCTCGACACCATGGGCCCTCCTTTGAAATCAACCATACATCAAGTGGTAATCAAGGTTGGCCATCGGCCACATCTTAGGGCCCAAAGTAAGATCCACACCATTGATTGGTAGGCCTCACTTGGCCCATCATAAAAATATGAAAAACTAGCCTATAGGAGAACCCATCATTTGATTTTCTTGATCTGTTGGAACGCCGGTCTCTTTGTGCTTCACTTTGATGGAGAGGATGAGAGTTAAATAGCTAGGATTGAGGGTTTTTGGGTGTAAGACCCATATCCTAAACCGTACCATTCCATAGACTTTCGCGGTCTTCCCAGTCGAATTTCGGCAACCTTTTACCCTTAACCGATAGTTGTGCACGACCCTGATTCATACGCCATCAACCCGAGTCGACCCAAACCTAAGACTGGTCTCTTAGTAACCGCGTCGTCGCCGCGGTTCCGATGTCATGTCTCTCGCACCAAGTTGATACCCTGACTAGAAAATGTGGGCCCGCGTTCAGTTCGAGGAAAACGTCGCGCGTTGTAAATACCGAAGGAATCTCTACGAACATCACATCAATCCCATCAATCAATTACACATCACCTCACATGTCAAAGTACAACCCCATCCCCAAGCAACCCCAAAGTTAAACTCTCTCTTACACAAAATACCCCCATCACTCACTTCACCCATCACCCCATCACTCACCCATCCCTCTCTCTTACAACTACTCTCTCTCATCTCTCTCTCCCTCATTCTCCAAGCAACCCACGTTTAAGCTTCCATGGGAGAGAGCTTGTGTGGCCCACTTTCCTATCTCCCATCTCTACCATCCAAGTTTGATCCCAATTGTTGAAATTGTTCATTTGGAGCTCTAGCATGCATTGGATTTCGATGACTTGAGGGCCCACTTGTAGTGGGACCCATCTTGATGTGTGCATCGTAGTGAGGGGCCCATAGTGGCAGGGTCCCTCCATCTACGCTGTCTATTTTTTTTCTCTCTCTCTCTCCCTCTCTTTTCCTGTTTGTATGGTGATAAAGATGGTGGGGTATGTGACCCACCTGATCCAGCTAGCCTGGGTGAAGGGGATAACACAAATATCAGTTTGATCCAACCTTCCACGGGCCATCACGCTAGACCCACCTTGAAGGCAGGCCCCACCCAAGGTCGTCCGTCCCTGGACGTCCAGCATCCCTGGACGCAGAGAACACAAATATCAGCTTCATCTCGAGCTGGTGGGCCCCACACATGGGACCCACTTTCCTGGAAGCGGATTGGCTGGTATACCTTAACCAACCGTATAGCTGTCGTAGTGCATCAGCATGCCTGAGGGCTGCTGTGATGTATGTGTTGTATACACATCATCCGTAGGACCCACCCGATGTGGGGTACATCCTCACCGTCCATCCGTTTTGAAGGGAACGTGGGACCCAACTTAGTGACGTGCTGTGCAGCATGTGGGCCTGCATGATGGATGTTTTCCATCCAACCATCCATCCATCTTACTGGGATAGACAGGAGCTTTGAGTAGCAACCATGATACATGTATTTCTTCCAGGCTGCACAGCAGCAGCACGTGCGGCCCATTGGTTGTGGGGCCCACCTTAAAGACATGTGCATCCAGCACGTGGACCCCACCTTGAGGACGATTTGTGTCCAGGCCGTCCAGTAGGCTGGACGCTGGAGTTATTTAAAGTAAATATAATAATCATATTTTTATAACTACTAATATTATATATATATATATATATATATATATATATATATATATATATATATATATATATATATATATATATATAACATCCATCTGGTGGCCCCACGTGCTGTGTGGGCTAGCGTGATGTATGTGCATATCCATACCCTCCGTCCATTTTCGTTGGATGTGGGGCCACCTCACACGTGTGACTCGTGTGAGGGTGGGGCATGTATGAATTTCATCTACAATGTACGGTGCATGTGAAGACCACCCATCAACCATTGATCTAGATCGTCCCCACCGGGCGCCCAGGGACTGGATTCTATATAATATTATATCTCTGTATAACTGGTGGGCCCCACAAGGATGACCCACCAAAGGAATGTATTGTAAAATCACGCCGTCTGTCCAGACGGTGACACCCACTTTGATGTGATATTCCATCCACACTGTCCATTCCTGGACGGTGAAGTCTCCTTGATGGAAGTGTTGTACATCCACCGTCCATGCATGGGACGTGGGGTCCACCTTGTTGCTGCCACGTAGGGGTCGGGCCTGCTGTAATGTATGTGGTGCATCCGCACCGTCCACTGCTTGGGACGGTGGGAACCACACCTTGATGTATTTATTCCATCCCCACCGTCCAACTACCGAGGACGGTGGGTGATATCACGAGGTTTGTGTTTCATTCAGACCGTCCGTCCATTCTTCTGATGAGGTGGGTCCACCTTGATTTATTTTAATATCCACGCCGTCCAGATAGTGCTGGACGGTGCTGGATAATGTTTAGGCAGTGCTGATTATTATTAGTGGGCCAAGTGCCCCATGGAATGATAGTGAACACTAACACACCTGCAACACTTGCAACGAGTGAAATGATTTTTTTTTGTGAGGTCCAAGCTCATTTGAGGCCCATTGGTGCGGCTTATTCATGGGGCCCATCATGATGTATATTTGGCCCATGTACAGGGCCCACTTGTTTCGTATTTGAGGCCCATTGTGATGTATTCGTGATCCATTTGGTGAGGCCCATATTGCGGCCCATTTGATGTATATGAGGCCCATGTTTGAGGCCCAATATGATGTATACTCGGCCCATGTGTCGAGGCCCGATGTGATGTATATGTGGCCCTTGTGCGAGGCCATGGGCCCACTTTACGTTTGGCTCTATGTGGGCCACTACTTGGGAGCAATGTTGGTTAAATGGCCACATTGATGGGTAATGATGGTTAAATGTCCACATTGTGACCTTCCCTTAGGCCTCGTTCGACCGATTCTGATTGACATGACTGACTTACCGACTCTGATTATTGATCGATTCCGATTGTCGTGACCGATTGCCGATTCCGATTGACGTGACCGACTTACCGATTGTCATGACCGATTGTCCATTCCGATTGACGTGATCGACTTACTGATTGTCATGACCGATTGCCGATTCCGATTGACGTGACCGACTTACCGACTCTGATTATTAATCGATTTCGATTGTCGTGATCGAATGCCGATTCTGATTGACGTGACCGACTTACCGATTGTCGTGACCGATTGTCGTGACCGATTGCCGATTCTGATTGACGTGACCGACTTACCGATTGTCGTGACCGATTGCCGATTCTGATTGATGTAACCAACTTACCGACTCTGATTATCGATCGATTCTGATTGTCGTGACTGATTTGCCAATTTTGATTATCGATCGATTTCGATTGTCGTGACCGATTGTCGATCCTGATCGACGTGACCGATTTGCCGATTCCGACTATCGATCGGTGCGATTGCCGTGACCGATTTGCTGATTTTGATTACCTTGACCGATTACCGATTTCGATTTAACGTGACCGATTTACTGATTCCGACTATAAATCGGTGCGATTGTTGTGACCGATTTGCTAATTCTGATTATCTTGACCGATTGCCAATTCCGATTGACGTGACCGATTTGCCGATTCCAACTATTGATCGGTGCGATTGTCGTGACTGATTTGCTAATTTTGATTACCTTGACCGATTACCGATTTTGATTTAACGTGACCGATTTGCCGATTCCGACTATAAATCGGTGCGATTGTGTGACCGATTTGCTAATTCTGATTATCTTGACCGATTGCCGATTCTGATTTGTTAAGGTCGATTATATAGGCCGATTCTGAGTGTCGAAGCCAAGTATCGAGGCTAATTCTGATTGTCAAGGCCACGTATCGAGGCCGATTCCGAGTGTCAATTCGATTATTGAGGCCAAGGCCGATTGTCGAGATCTATATGATGTATAGGCGACCCGTAGTTGGGGCCCACTGTGATGTATTCGTGGCCTATGGGCAAGGCCATTGTGATATGTATTAGGCCCATGATGCATGACTCATTTGATGTATTCGAGACCCATGTGTAGGGTCCACATGTCATGTATTTAAAGCCCATGAGCAGGGCCCACCCGCTGTGGATATATGGCCCTTAAGTAAGTCCCATTGTATTGTATATTAGGCCTCTGTGTGAGGCCGTGGGCCCATTATATGTTTGGCTTTGTGTGAACCATTCCTTGGGGGCAATGTTGGTTAAATGTCCACATTGTCGAGGCCGATTGTTGATACCGGTTATTGATACCGATTATGAGTATGTGACTACATAGCATCATGATACATGCCCATACGCATCATCTACATGTTTGTTATAAGATGTGGTTGACCATTGCATATGTCATTAGGTAGATTGTTATGAGACTTCCTGATAGGCAGAGGTTATCTCACATGAGCGCACGATATGCGTATGATTGATGCATGACTAGATTGTATGGCACATGCATCTTGCATTGTGTACCCTAGCGATATTAGAGCTGTAGCCTCCACAGGCATATCGTGGATGGCCAGATGGGACACCGGAAATCTATTCTACATGGGTGCTATAGATATCCCTGGGTGAAAGTCCCTAAACCCTCTTAGTTCCAGAGGTTGCTCCAACGTCTAGACCGAGTAGATGCATGGGCGCATAAGGGCCGTATACCATTAGGCCGCGTCTCCCACTGTATCGTGGTTGGTTGGAAGGGGGTACGACCTTACCCGCCCGAGAGGAGGGGGTAATGCTAGGCTGAGTTTGACTAGCTCGAGGAATGGGTCCGCTATCAACGAGCCGGGCCCGATATTGGCAGGCGGATAGTGAGGTCTCTTCCACCCACCTTGTTGCGCGCGATGGGGCGGCAATCTGGTTTGGAGTGTAATAGACCCCGGTGATTTCATAGAGAGGAACCGTACTGATATGTGGACTTATTGAGTAGGAGTTGCATGCTCATTCATTCATTCATTTATTCACTATCCACTCGGGCGGGTGGTGCGCAACTAATTGTTGTGTACCTTCGTTATGGCAAGGATTTCGGTTAGGCGCGCGACTAACTTGAGATCAGGAGTTTACCACGTTGAGTCTGACTATCCAAATTTAGGTATGGGACTGGTTTGGATAGAAGTCCCTTGTAGTGGACCCCGTAGCCTGCGATACTACGTACTATCATCCCGACTTCACACTCCAGCATGGTCATTTCATTCGCATCACATATTGCATTACATTCGCAGGCATATGACATTTTAGGTTGTTATGTTTCTGTACTTATATGGCTTAGACAGACTTAGCAGGTTTTGTATATTGCATTGTATCTTCGGCATCTAATATTTGGCTCTTTATGACTCCTTATCGCATAGCTGTTCTATATTGTGTATTCTAATATTGATTGACTTATGAACTTGTCCATACCCTCTTATTCTGTTATCACATGATTTATGATCTTGTCAGTATTTCTGCTCACTCTGATAATTCATGATGTTGTCAGTATTTTTGTTTATTCTGATAATGTATGATTTATGGATTACCAGTAATTTCGATATTGTATGATGATAACATTGTATTGAATACTTGACACTTACTTTGTGCACACACTTTCACCACCCACTAAGCTTTCTATAAGCTTATGCACGATAGATGCATGTAGGTGGCGTTAGGTTACAACAGCATTGAGCTTGGAGCGTGCAGTGGACTTATGGAGTTTTAATTTTTGACATATGTATTTCCCTTTCAGTACTGTACTCAACAGTTTATATTAATAGATATATGATGATGATGTTGCCTTTATGATTTGGGTATACTTATGGTTATGCTTATTATGAGATAAATGTATACTAAAAAAAAATCCTCCTTGTAAGATCCCAGGATCGGAATCTGGTGCATAGGCGCTGGGAACCGAGATGGGATACTACGGAGGCTGTTGGCACCGGATTCGGTGATCGGGGTTCTTGTGATTCCGATCGCCGGGTTTGGGGCGTGACATTGAGAGAGGAAGGTGGGCCACACACTCACTTTTCTCTCTTGAGAAAGGCTTGGACATGAGCACCTCTTGCTTGCTTGGAAAGTGTGGTGAGAAATGAGAGAGAGAGAGAGAGAGAGAGAGAGAGAGAGAGAGAGTTGTAAGGAGAGAGAGTGATGGATGTGAGGTGAATGATGGGTGAGGTGAGTGATGGGTTGACTTTGGTGGTTACTTAACTTGTGGAGAAAGAAAGCATGGGTTGCTTTTGTACTTGACATGATGTGATTGATTGATGGGACATGTTGTAGAGATTCTCTTGGGATTGCAATGTGCGGCATTTTCTTCGAAATAAACGTTGGTTCGCATCTTCTGGTCAAGGTTCGGATCGATGCGTGAGTCGGGACGTCATAACCGCGGTGATGGTGCAGTCGCAATGATACAAGTCTCGGATTAAGTTGACTCAATTCTATAGGATATGACTTAAGGTTGATCGCAAACGTCGGTTATCGGTCGTTGATTACCGGACTTTGACAAAAAGGATCGCGGGATTCGTCGGAACAGTACGAACTAGGATACGGGTCTTGCATAAACTTAAACCTATTGTTAAATCCTAAAACTTATAACCTAAACATATTCTCAAATCCCTAAACCTATAACCTTAACCTTTTCTCAAATCCCTAAACCTATAACCTAAACCTAAACCTATAACTTGATGTTTGAGAAAAATCCACTCCGTCCATATGTTTTTGGAGCTCATTTTAGGACGTACGACCAAAACTGAGATGTATCTAACACTCAGATAAGCCACACAAGAGGAAACAATTGAGAATAGGTTAAGGTTTAGGTTTAGGAAATCGGGTTCGGGTTTGAGATCGGGTTTAGATTTGGGTTTTCAAGTTTAGGTTTTAGGTTATAGGTTATAGATTTAGGTTATAGGTTAAGGTTTAGGTTTAGGTTTAGGTTATAGGTTTAGGTTAAGATTATAAATTTTAGGTTTGGGTTTAGGTTATAAGTTATAGGTTATAGGTTTAGGTTACAGGTTTAAGTTTAGGTTTAGGTTATAGGTTTAGGGATTTGAGAAAAGGTTAAGGTTATAGGTTTAGGGATTTGAGAATAGGTTTAGGTTATAGGTTTTGGGATTTGAGAATAGGTTTAGGTTATAGGTTTAGGTTTAGGAATTTGGGTTCAGGTTTGGGTTCGAGTTCGGGTTATATGTTTGGGTTAAGGTGTAGGTTTAAGTTAAGTGAATTAAGTTTATGTTATAGGTTTAGGTTTCACCATCTTCTTCAATAAGATCGTCATCATCTTCTTCAGTAAAACTCAAAGGGACCTTTGAAAATATTTCACCATCGACTTTTATTTTCACTGCAAATCTAGTAAAAAGATTCATGCTTGCGAGTGACGCTATGAAGGTCGAAATCAAACTCACATGCAGAGCTTGCACCATCGCTCACTCTAGAATGAGTACATTTTAAAGAGAGAGAGAAATGGTGGTGAGGTGACTTTTGGCCCTCTCGAGGAAGAGAAATTAGTGTGGTGATTTGATTTGCCCGATGAGTAGTGATTTCAGTCGACACTAGTTTCCTGCAAAAGCCTTTCCAAGAAGTTCATGCGCAAGCATGCTAGTTGGGGCCTAACTCGGTGTTTGAGAAAAATCTACTCCGTCCATATGTTTTTGGAGCTCATTTTAGGACGTACGACCAAAACTGAGATGTATCTAAAACTCAGATGAGCCACACGAGAGGAAACAATTGAGAATAGGTTAAGGTTTAGGTTTTGGAAATCGGGTTCGGGTTTGGGATTGGGTTTTAATTTGGGTTTTCAAGTTTAGGTTTTAGGTTTAAGTTAGGGAGTTGAGATTAGGATTAGGTGTAGGTTTAGGTTTATGGATTTGAGAATACATTTAGGTTTTGGGTTTAGGTTTAGGTTTTAGGTTTAGGTTTAGGTTAGGTTATAAGTTAAGGTTTAGGGAATTGAGTTTAGGTTATAGGTTATAAGTTTGGGTTATAGGTTATACGTTATAGGTTAAGGTTTAGGTTATAGGTTAAGGTTTAGGTTTAGGTTATAGGTTAGGTTTAGGTTATAAGTGTAGGTTATAGGTTTAGGTTTAGGTTAGGTTATAGGTTAAGGTTTAGGGAATTGAGAATAGGCTAAGGTTTAGGTTTAGGAAATCGGGTTCGGGTTGGGGTTTGGGTTTAGGTTTGGGTTTTCAAGTTTAGGTTTAGGTTATAAGTTTTGGGATTTGAGAATAGGTTTAGGTTAATGTTGTCGGTTATAGGTTTAGGTTATAGTTTTATGTTAATGTTGTAGGTTATAGGTTTAGGTTAGGTTTACGTTTAGGGATTTGAGAATACATTTAGGTTTTAGGTTTAGGTTTAGGCTTAGGTTTTACGTTTAGGTTAAGGTTATAGGTTTAAGTTTAGGTTTAGGTTATAAGTGTAGGTTATAGATTTAGGTTTAGGTTAAGTTATAGGTTAAGGTTTAGGGAATTGAGTTTAGGTTATATGTTATAGGTTTAGGTTATAGGTTATAGGTTAAGGTTTAGGTTAGAGGTTATAGGTTTAGGTTTAGGTTAAGGTTTAGGTTTAGATTATAGGTTTTGGGATTCGAGATTAGGTTTAGGCTATAAGTATAGGTTTAGGTTAATGTTGTAGGTTTAGGTTTAGGTTATAGGTTTAGGTTTAGGTTATTTGTTTAAGCTTAGGTTTAAGGAATTAGGTTCGGTTTTAGGTTCGGATCAAGTTTAGGTATTCTCTAGTATTATCTACTATTGAACTTAGTATTATCTACTACATACTAGTAATATATAACCAATATTGGGGCACCATACCATAAGCTACAAGAATTTCATGTCCCCTTAAACAAAGTATCCTCCATTGATAACATATATACATACATACATATATATATATTTATATATATATATATATTTATATATTTATATATTATAAGTTTTATTTTCATTTGCATTCGCAAATACATTCATCTTCCATCCAAGAAAATTGAAACAAGTACTGTCACTCTATGACTAACAGTTGAAAAGGAAAATCATGCATCTTATCTTACCGCCGCAATTAACGACATGTCGGACTGGCCTGGGGAACCATGTGATACATCCATCCCCAGGATGATTGTATCAAGCATTGGGGAACCATGTTATCTTCAAAAGAACATTTGTCAGGCATTGGTCATTGACTCTTTGAGGCGCAATGCATTAAGTGACAATACCAAATTTTGGCAAGTTCTTTTTCTTTCATGGAGCTTCATCAGGCAGTCCCTACAATGGAATATTCCATCTATACAGATGAGGCTGAAAAATGTATAGTAGTTGGACATTGAATGATTACTGTTGCTTTTCTGCATATACACAAGATTCATAGGCTGAAAAATTGCCATTGAGTTTGTGTTTTATGTTCGGTTAGTAGAGAAGGACAAGCTCTTTATACCAGATGACCTACAGCTGAAGAAAATTTCCAATTAAATTGTACGAGGTTTACAGTAATCTTAGAGTGCAGAAAATTTCAAGTATGTACATTTTAGTCTGAGTTATTTCTATAATTACGATAGCCTTGGGAGGGTTCATACGAGGGATGGGTTGATTGCAAAAGGGCTGATTAAAACTATAGTGGGTTATCTTGCCGGACATAATGATTTCAGGACCAGCAAGATAACCCAATACAGTTTTAATTGGCCCTTTCACAGTCAACCCATCCCTCGTATCAACCCTCCCAAGGCTATCGTTATTATAGAAATAACTCAGACTGAAATGCACGTACTTGGAAATTTTCTGCACTCCAAGATTACTATAACCCTCGTACGATGTATATTCAATGATGTATATAATACAATGTATATAACATGAAATGGTACATGAGTGAGACAAGACAACGTAACCTTTTATATACAAGCTAGAAATTGATAGGTTAAGATTGTCCTATCGAGGAGATTCTTAGGTGTAGTCCATCTACTGTTGGGACAAATAGGCATGGGTTTGGATTATTGGACCATGGACCCCACCTGTCATTGAAAACTAAGGATTAAAATTAGTGTGTTGGGTATCATATCATTCACCACCGATAAGGCGGCCAATACTTCAAACCTTGTTCAAAACTGTTTTATTCTATGCAAAGATGTAACATTGCTACACGATACTTATGATTGTGGTTTAAATCCAATGTTTGTTGATACGAAGTGCTAAAGTGTGCAACTCATCCATGTACATAGACACCATTCTAGATGCTCAAAGTTGTGGGCCACATTGTATATAAAACATAGCCAAAAAATACAAAGATCGGAAGATGGCAACTTTTTTATTAGTAACCATCAAAGGAACAGTTAAAAAGAAATGGGTTGTGGTCCTAATTCAATGATTCCAGAATTCAGAGTATCAAATCATCTAATCATTGTGGTTCTTAGACAATGCTCCATCCACAATGGTTGATGACGAGTTCTAGCCTTTTGATTATGTCTCCTACGCTTCTGAGCTCCAAGTTTGTTATAGGTTATAGGTTATAGGTTATAGCTTTAGGGAATTGAGAATAGGTTAAGGTTTAGGTTTAGGAAATTGGGTTCGGATTCGGGATCAGGTTTAGGTTTGGGTTTTCAAGTTTAGGTTTAGGTTTAGGTTAGGGAGTTGAGATTAGGACTAGGTGTAGGTTTAGGTTTAGGGATTTGAGAATACATTTAGGTTATAGGTTTTAGGTTAAGGTTAGGTTATAAGTTATAAGTTTAGTTTATAGGTTATAGGTTAGAGGTTATAGGTTATAGGTTATAGCTTTAAGGAATTGAGAATAGGTTAAGGTTTAGGTTTAGGAAATCGGGTTCGGGTTCGTGTTCGGTATCAGGTTTATGTTTGGGTTTTCAAGTTTAGGTTTAGGTTAAGTAGTTAAGATTAGGATTAGGTGTAGGTTTAGGTTTAAGGATTTGAGAATACATTTAGGTTTTAGGTTTAGGTTAAGGTTATAAGTTATAAGTTATAGCTTTAGGGAATTGAGAATAGGTTAAGGTTTAGGGTGTGGTTTAGGTTAAGGGTGTGGTCCCTGCAAATACCAATATAAACACGGCCTGTCCAAATGGCCAGGCCACTCCAATGTTGTCCATAGGAAACGAACAGCTTCATTATGGTCATAATAGCGGTTCCCACCTTCCAGGGACCCCCACTCAACATCCGGATAGCTCCGACGCACATCCGGGTTTGATTCAACAAATTCAAGGAAGGTAGTTGTGTAGGTGAGCCCACCTTGATGTATCCGTTTCTTCATGCCGTTTATCACTTCTCTCAAATCATTTTAATGTATGTGCATAAAAATGAAGTATATCCAATACTCAAGCATGAAAATGCCAAGCTATATGTCCTAGAGGGGGAGGGGGTGTGTGAATAGGACTGTGCCAAATTAAAATATAATAGCGGAAAATAAGAAATAGGATAGCCAACAAAATAAAACAAACCACAATACAGGAATATAAAGTAACCTCAAAATAAAGAGCTTGATACTAATGTTGTTCTAAGGACAACATTTGCACCATAAAAACCAAGGGTTTATGGCAGGACAACCTTACTAGAATAAATTGATATCAAAACTCAAACAGAAAGGAAATAAAGGAAATAGCAAGAAATAAATTCTAAACTATTACAACATTCCCCACTTTGCTTGAAATGTAAATATTACAACATTCACATCCACATATACATTCCGCAAATCTGAATGATTAAAGATATAGAAATTAAAAGAACATTCAAATCACAAAACACACCGATATATAGTGGTTCACCTGTGTGTTCACCAACTGTTAATCAACAGCCACATAGCGTGATACTCCACTCCTAATATCCTCACACAAGGGATATTAGCGTTCACTATCAAACAAGTTTTTACAGGTTCACCTAAAACCTTCCCAATTGTGTCTTTTCAAAGGGCTTACACAATTCAAAAACCCTTACTTCTGAGTTTTCTGGCTCTCCTCAGATAACCAACAACTTTGAGATTTTTCTGGCTTAACCTCAAATAAAATCAAATACAGTAAATTACACAAAATGTAAAATACCTGTTTTTCTTCTTTGTTGTAGCAGCCCGGAAGCACCAAGTCGGAGTAGAGATTTGAATGTCAAAGTTCAATGTTCAATACTCACTATATAATGGTTCTAAGTTCTAATAGATTTTAAATTAAAACAGATGGGCTAGCTTTAATTGATTTTGATTCCAGACAAAGGAAAACAACACTTCCTCTTTTCAGATTAGATTGGAATACAAGAAACAAAATCAATTTAAAAAGCTAAAGGAAGAAAATATTAAATATGCACACTTAGCTTAAATAGAGCGCAGACTTATCACTCAGAAGGCCGAATTAAATTAGCTTGAATTTCATGTTTTATTCTGAGATTCGTGCTCTATTTATAGGTGAGCAAATCACGTCTTCGACTGGTCTTAAGTCGCTACGACTGGTTGTAAGACCAATAAGATATTTGAAAATTCGAGCACGAGAAGAGAAGGCAGTTTCACGACTGATCGTAGGTAGTCTACGATTGGTCGAAGGTTTCTCACGACTAATTGAAGCAAATCGAATTTCATCGCTGTAGTTTGAGTTGTAAGTCTACGACTGATTGAACAAGCAGTCGACACTGTTCATACAACTAGTCAAACAGACTCCAGGACTGGTCCAAGCTTAACAAAAAATTTTAAAATTTTTCAACAAACTTACGACTGGTTCAGACAATTCTGGGACAAGTCGAAGCAGAGCTAGGACTAGTCGAAGAAAGTCCAGGACTAGTCTTAGAATAGACCAAACTTACTTATATAAAACATATGACTTATGTATCCAAAATGGCCTACTCTAAAGGTCAACCTAAGGTTATTCACACCTCAATAGTGAAGTAAGGACATTGAAACTTAAAGATGAGTAACCTTGAGCATAATGAAACTTGAGATCTTGGTGTAGCTTGAACTTGAAAGCTTCTTGAAATCTTGAGTCTTGAACTAAGCCGAACATTCTCACATTCTCGCGTCTTCTTGACTTGTGAACATTGCTTGTCTATTGAAGCTAATCTTGTGAGACTTTTGTCTTGACTTGACATATCATGTGTAGAGCTTTGTTCTTCACATATGCAAGCTTCATAACACGATACATACAGTGTATTTAGCACCATAAATTTGACAATATAGTGAAGCTATCAACTATAGCACTTACAAAGCATACCACACTAAAGATGACTCTTGCATTTAATACAACCAAGCTTATTATCTAGTATGATAGAGAATAGATGATATGGATAAATAGAAACATCATGGCGAGACTGCCTACGGAACTGTCCATTTAATGTAACAAAGTTTATTGGTACACCACACATATGGTGGATGGTCTGACATAATTTAGCCAACTGTGACAAACACATGTTTTAGTCTAGACCAATCTACAATAACAGATGTGGAATTGGGGTAATTATGGGATATCCTACCTAAGGTAGTTACCATTTTCTATTACACTACAGGTGCAGAGATGGGACATGTATCTGTTCCCATCAAATATAAGTTGAGATGTTGATTGGAGTACATCCAAACACTTTTTAAATGTTGCAAATGATATCAGGTTGTGCTTTGAAGCATACCAAGCATTCAATCAAATTGCAATAATTATTCAGTAAGGCGAAAACAACAAATTAGTAATTACCCCACTGTGCACACTCCATTGAACAAATTATTGAAAACCATTTCAATAGTTCACATTCAATCCGCTGAATCCAACCATCATCTGTGAACGATCCATACTAGACCTAGATACATGGCATGGATAAAACATATGCATCATGGTGGGCCTATAGATTTTCCACGACATGGATAAAACGAACTCTGTTGTTTACTTCCATCAGAAAAAAATAGAACATAACCAAAACAAAATAACAAAAATGAAAATAAGGGGTGTTACAACATGGTTTCAATGGTGAAATATGCAGTACCTGAAACTGATTTTGAATCCTTGATTTGGGGCTGTTTAGATGCACCACCCTCAACGATGTGAAGTAATGCGCCCTAAAATCCCCAAATCCCTAAATGAGGGTCCACATCAAATCAGGAATCCACAAATTGCTAAATCCCCAAATCCCTAAATCGGTATTGAGATTGAGATTGAAAGAGGGAGAGAGAGAGAGAGAGAGAGAGAGAGAGAGAGAGAGAGAGAGAGATACCTCATCGATCTTCAGAGACAAAAAGGGCGTGCGTGGGTAGGGGCGTGCGACAACGGTAGGGTGGAGAGATCAGAGAGAGAGGAAGAGAGAGACGGATAGAGAGAGAGAGGGAGAGGGTACGAGAGAGACAGAGAGAGAGAGAGGAGGGATTTGTGTTGGTCGGGCGTCGGGCGGGCGGGCGTCCGACAGGTAGAGAAAGAGAAGGAAGGGAAAGGGGGCTAGGGTTGGGTGGGGTCGAGTGGGGTCGCGTGTATAGGAAAATGTTCTATATGGTCGAGCTCATGGGAACTTCCCATGAGGTCGAGCTGTGTGGGCCCCGCTGTGATGAGTGTCGACCATCAACACCGTGCATTTGATGGGCCCCCTTTAAATTATGGGATATCCCAAAAATCAGCTGTATACGGAACTTAGGTGGGTCATACCATCTAAAATCATGTGAAGAAATGCCTAAAACATATAAAATCACTTGGTGGGGCCCACCTGAAGTTTTGAGGCATATGAAACTTGGTCTGACTCCTCATCCAAGTGGGACACACATAATGGATGGGCTGGATTTGTGAACCACATCTCGGTGGGCCCAACAAATGATTATGAATATTTTAATGGAGGGTAACCCCTCTCAACTTTTGTATGTGGTGTGGCCCAAAAAAGTCACGGATTAACTTAATTTTTAAGCCCCAGGCCCACCATGGAATGGTGCATCTGACTAATTGGGTAGAAGTTCGACACCTATCATAGTGGGGCCCACACAACTTGACCGTATGGAACCATTTCCCGTACATATATATATATAATAAATTATAAAAAAAACTATTAAAAAATTCATAACGAGCCAAGTCGAGTCGAGTTGAAATACCACTTGGTCGAACTTGGCTCGAACTCAACATGAGCTACAAAAAAAAAAAAAAAAACAGCCATTAAATTGGCCTGAGTCGGCCATTAAAGCCGAGTCAATCCGAGCTGACTCGAGCTAAGTCGAGAGAGTTAGTCGAGCTAGCGCGACTCGTGAACTGCCCTAATGAGTGCGCAGATGACGGCTAGAAACAAGTTAAGTGGGCAGATTAGCGAGTCTGGGGTCAGCTGGTTGTATGTGACATATGTGTTATATATCCACGCAGTCCCTCCATTTTACTAGCTCATTTTAAAGCAATTGACCCGCGATATCAGGTGGACCACCCTAGAGGAAAGAACGAAAATTGACCATTAAAATCTTTTCTGAGTGATGAAAGTTTTGGATTAAGCTGATATTTGTGTTTTACCTTCATTAGATCTTATCACCTGTTTCAAGGGTAAATAAACATTATAATGGGATTAAGTAGTTTTTTAGCAGTGAGTGAGAGTGTAATGAGTGAAATAGCGGTGAAAGACCGCTTGAGTTGAAGTTGGAATATGCCAATATCTCCTAGAGGGGGGGTGAATAGGACTTTACTAGCTTTAATATAAAAAATCCTATCACTTTAATCCTATCATGTATGCAATTTTCAGGATTACTCAAATGTAACTCTACTAGCTTCCAAGCCAAGTAGAGGATCCAATCACAAACTAATCAAGATATAGCAATATGCAACTTAGTCTATGTTGGATGTGACTATGTATGTGTGTGAGATGTGATCAGATATATGAATATGAATGCATTGTCATGAATCACACATATAGAAAAGCAATCACAAACACAGTCATTTTATAGTGGTTTGACAATAAATCTACTCCACTCCCGGCAGCCGCACTCAACCCTTGAGTTTACCGGATTTCACTAAGGAGGTTTCCCAAGGTTCACCTTCAACCTTTACACGGAGGTTTCTACTCGGTTCACCTCTAACCCTGGAGTTTTGCTGGTTCACTCCTAACCAGATGTTTATGCTCTCCACAGAGCAAGGGTCCACACAACGCACTTGGGAGTTTTACTGGTTCACTTCTAACCAGATGTTTATGCTCTCCACAGAGCAAGGGTTCACACAACGCACCCACCACGTACACTCCCGCCGGAGGCCTCCTTGAGGACTTCAAAGGGTGAGAACCACTTAAGACCCAATCCTAGAAAGGAATGATTGCAAGTGTCCTCTTGAACTCTAGATACTTACAAATAAGTTGATGAGTCCCGTTAAGCACAACGCCGAAGATCTCCTCCTCCTTGTTGACGAAGAGTCTTTTGCTTCCTTATTCCGCAATACAAAAGATATACTAAGACTAAACTTAGGGTTGGGTCAAGGTTAAGATGGAATCCTACTCTCTAAAGGTTTACCTATAAGGAAGGTAGAGTAGTTCCAATCTTATGCATTCAAGGCTTCCCAGCTTAATGATTTTCCATTAAGGTAGTAGCTGAAGGATCCTTGAATGAGAAAGTTCATTCCCCAATCCACTCTATTGAATGTCAATGGTGAGGGTGGATTAGAGGATGAACTCCCTTGAGAGAAAGGGCTTTAAATATATGATATAAGTTGAAACACTCAAAAGCTCTCTCTTCTTTCTCTCACAGCAACAAAAGACAAGTCTTCTATATATAGGCAAAAAGTTCCAATGGATATAAAACGGTCACATTTATGACAGAGTTCGATATCATCGAGCGTATACTCTTGATAGCATCGATGGTCTGCTCGATGACTCTGACTCGATGTCATACGCTTTTAAAACTCTTTGCCAAATGGTCGATGAATTGAAACAATTGTCGATGACATCGGATTTCGAACTCCGATTCCATCGATGAAAAGATCAATTGATCGACACATGAAAAATGAGAGAGACTTGACTTTGAGATATTTCAGGTTTTTATAAATGATCGGGGGAACCGTCGAGATCATCGGAATTTGAATGTCGATGATATCGAGATCAGAGTCGATGCATCGATAAATCCAGCGGATTTATCTTTAAGCTCGCTGGACGATTTGTGTCCTAGTTCAATGCAATCGACCTGATGCCGATATCATTGATATTTGAATATCGATTCTATTGAAGGGTCCCCGATCATAGTTTAAAATAACCTAAAATATCTGCTGTAAGAAATGCGCGCCCACTATCGATATCATTGATGGACCTCCGATCTTATCGATATTTGAATTCAGATCATATCGGACGGTCATTGATATATCGAAGAATTTTGAGATTTTCATTAAAAAACAGGGGTGCCGAAAATCTGCCTGTCGATCTTATCGAGCTACTCTCGATGGTCTTAAGATTTGAATATCGATGATATCGATATGTGTATCGATCCATCGATAATTTGTCCAGTTATGTTTGTGAAGTTGCTGGACATATTTAGTGCTTTTATCGATGATATCGATAGGTGTATCGATACATCGATAAATCCGTCCAGATGATCATTTAGTTGCTGGACATTTTTGGTCCTCTTATCGATAATATCGTTCATGTATCAAGGACATCGACAGTGCAGGTCGATCATATCGAGGGTGTTTCGATAAGATCGACAAGGCGAGAAAAATATAGAGATTTTCCTATTTTGAAAAAGTTTTCTCACCTCAAAATCCTAAGATGTCTATCTTATTTTAAGGGTTTTAATCATCTGGTATTTTGGGACATGGGATGTGAGGCTATGATTTACCTATTGCGAGCTTCCACACATCCGGTTGAGGCAGACGCTTGAAATAATCTTCCTATCAAGTTCTGTAGCCAGTCTGACTTACCATTCACGTAACTTGACAAACCAGGGCACAAGTAGGTGCACTTTCAATCTCCCTCTTTGTCAATTACGTGACAAAATACCCAAAACACCCTATAACACTTCTAGACACACCCTAAATTGTGTGTACATGCATTTGCACAATTTTACAATTTTTCTACCCCATGTACACATTCTAGAAGTATCTGCTCCCCCTTACTTCAAAATTCCCCCTTTCTTGGTGCAGCTGCTCCCCCTCACACCTGCAACAACATTAGATATACAATTTTTCGCTCGGGGTGTTTTGATCTATTCTCCCCCTTTTTGTCAGTCATTGGCAAAGGTATAACAAGTGACATTGACTGAAGAGTTAATTGCATGGGAGAACCAAGCAGGTAGAAGCAGAGCATTGATGTATAAAAGTTAACTCAATTCAATCAAACATCAATTTCAGAATTCATGAATGCATGTAGGATAAGATAGAGCAGTTGTAAAGCAGTTGAAATGTTCATTCAGGACATCATATGCATTCTATAACTTGATAAACCAGGGGGGAAAAAAACTTAATTATGGTACTAAAAATGTGAATTCTGTTTAGCCATATCCAAAATATCCAACTCTATACTCCCACAGACAGCAGTAAAAATCCAAAATATTCAACTATCCAACTATTAGCACACATACTGCCACAGATAACTGTAGATTAATAGTTTATCGTAACAATGCATTTTCAAGTTTTCTTCAATTTTGTTGATGTTGAATATTGGTATCATAGATCTTACCCTGTTCAAATGTTACCGATATTGTCATAACTTTGCATTCAAAATAACATGGTTAACACAAAAGTTGTTGACTTGTGGCTAACTTATAACCATGAATGTCTTAGTGTGAAGTTTTACCAATGTGGCTTATGTTCACTGAGATTTAGTGAGAGCAGACACCAATGGATTTTTACAAATCATTAAACCTATTTGTATTAAGAGGTTTAGTGAGAATGTCTACGAGTTGCTTTTCTGTCGAAATATAATCCAATGTAAGAATCTTGTCCTCAACAAGTTCTCGGATAAAGTGATGACAGATGTCAATATGTTTAGTCCGAGAGTGTTGAACAAGATTCTTTGAAATGTTGATTGTGCTTATGTTATCATAGAAGAGACTCATCGTGAGTTGTTCAATCCCATAATCCAACAACATCTGTTTCATCCAAAGGAGTTGTGCACAGCAACTACCAGCAACAATGTATTCAGCCTTAGCAATAGATAATGATATTGAATTTTGCTTCTTACTATGCCAGGAGACCAGGCAGTTTCCAACATAGAAACATCCTTCGCTAGTTGATTTTCGATCATCCAAATTTCCTGCCCAGTCGGCATCAGAGTACCTGGCGATGATCGTGGATGTTTCAAATGGATACCACAGAATGTAGGCGGTAGTTCCTGCTATGTATTTAATTATCGTTTTAACGGCTGTTAGGTGAGATTCTTTAGGATCAGCTTGATATTGAGCACATACACCCACACTAAAAGATATGTTGGGACGACTAGCTGTGAGATATAGTAGACTTCTTATCATACTCCTGTAGAGATGTTGATCTATACTCTTGCCATTTGTATCTTTGGAGAGTTTGAGTGTGGTACTCATGAGAGTGTGATAGGAATGACCAAATTCAAGACCAAACCTTTTTACCAAATCGTTCGCATACTTGGTTTGACAGATAAAGATTCTATCATGTAGCTACTCGACCTGCAAACTTTAAAAAAAAAAGTTTAATTCACCAACCATAGTCATTTCAAATTTTGATTTCATGAGGTCAACAAATTTATATGCAATATCTTCACATGTTGAACCAAAGACTATATCATCCACATAAATTTGTGCAATAAGCAGTGAGTCTTTTGTTCTTTGGGTAAACAAGGTTTTATCAACACTCCCTCTGTAAAATTTATGGTCCAAAAGAAATTTTGTCAATTGTTCATACCAAGCACGTGGTGCCTGTTTAAGACCATAGAGATCTTTGTTTAGACAATATACGTATTGAGGACACTTAGGATATGAAAATCCCTTGGGTTGTTCCACAAAAACTTCTTCAGTGAGATCTCCATTTAGAAAAAGCACTCTTAACATCCATTTGAAATAGTTTAAATTTTAATGCACATGCAATGGATAAAAGAATTCTGATAGACTCGAGGTGAGCTACAGGGGCAAATGTCTCATCAAAATCAATGCCTTCTATCTGCGAGTACCCTTGAGCTACAAGTCTTGCTTTGTTTCTATTCACATTTCCTGATTCATCAGATTTATTCTTGGAGACCCATCTGGTTCCAATGACATTAGTATCAAGTGGTCTGCGAACCAAATTCCATACCTCATTTCTTTAAAATTGTTGAAGTTCTTCTTGCATTGCATTTATCCAGTGTTCATCTTGTAGGGCTTCAACAATGTTCTTAGGCTCAATCTTTGAGGTAAAGCAGAAATGACAATAGATATTTTCTATCTGTCGTCGAGTTCTTACACCAGCATTAGGATCTCCAATGATTTGCTCTCGAGGATGATCTTTTATACTGGGAATGTCAGATGATGGTTGAGGTTCATTGGGTGATAAAGTTTTATTTTCAGGTTTTTCCAGTATACATGAATCTGCATCATCTTCTAATTCATTCATAGGTGTTTCTTCTTCATGAGGTTGATCATCGATTACCACATTTACTGATTTCTGAATAGTGAGAGTTCTTAGATTGTGTACTCTGTACGCACGACTATTCATGGCATACCCCAAGAAGATTCCTTCATCACTTTTAGACTCAAATTTCCCTAGGTGATCTTTATCTCTCATGATATAATATTTGCTACCAAAGACTCAAAAATATTTCACACTAGGCAGTTTTCCATACCATAGTTCATATATGGTTTTGTTTAGGCCTGTTCTAAGATATACTCTATTTATGATATAGCAAGCAGTGTTGACAGCTTCTACCCAAAAACTTTTAGCCATATCCTTCTCATTTAGCATAACTGACCCCATCTCCCACGGTACTCGATTTTTTCTTTCAACGACCCCATTTTGTTGTGGGGTTTTTGGAGCTGAGAATTCATGATGAATCCCTTTCTCATTGCAGTATTTTTCAAATTTTTCATTTTCAAATTCCCCACCATGATCACTTCTGATGCGATTGCTCCCGTATCCTTTTTCATTTTGGAGTCGTTTTGCCAGAATCACAAATTCCTCAAAAGCATTTAATTTTTCTCGAAGAAATGCGACCCAAGTAAATCTGGTGTAGTCATCTATTACCACCAGGAAATATCTTTTCTTCCCATGACTTTCCACTTTAGTTGGTCCAACTAGATCCATATGTGGCAGATCCAAAGGTTTTGTTGTTGCTATGGAGGTTCTTTTCTTGTGTCCAGCCTTTATCTATTTTCCTTTTAGACATTCTCCACAGACAACTTTTTCTTCTTTTCTAATCTTGGGAAGTCCCCTAACCAGATTCTTTGAACTGAGCTTTGCTAAATTTCGGTAGTGAACATGTCCCAACCTTTGGTGCCATAGTTTGGATTCATTTTTCACAGCCATGTTACACTTTGTGGATAGCCCCTTCTCACTCGTACTTTCAATGACATAACAATTATCACTAGTACGAAAACCTTTTATGAGAGATTTTTCTGGATAATCCAAAAATTCTACACACATCCTTTAAGAAAGTGATAAGATGTTCTTTGTCACAAATTTGGGAAATACTCAGGAGATTATGTTTCAGGCCTTCTACATAGAGTACATGTTTTATCTTTGGAAGGCCTGGTACTGCTATAGTTCCTTGTCCAACTATCTTGGTTGAGCTTCCATCACCAAATGTGACAGATCCCCCATCAAAGTTTGAGTACTCACAAAAGTGTGTTTGGTCACCAGTCATGTGTCTGGAGCATCCACTGTCCAGATACCACTTTGAACTATTTCTAACTTTCAGGGCTGTATGGATTACTAGACAACTATTCTGGTTTGTTACACCCTCTTGGACATTTTTGAACATGATTCCAACTTCAGTCAAGATCACTCTCTAGGCGGTGAAGCCTTTAAAGAGAGACCCGCTCAGATACCAATTAAAATAGTGGTGAAGACCGCTTGAGTTAAAGTTGGAATATGCCAATATCTCGTAGAGGGGGGGGGGGGGGGGGGGGTGAATAGGACTTTTTAAAGATTTATGAGTTATATAAAAAATCCTATCACTCTAATCCTATCATGTATGCAATTTTCAGGATTACTCAAATGTAACTCTACTAGCTTCCAAGCCAAGTAGAGGATCAAATCACAAACTAATCAAGATATAGCAATATGCAACTTAGTCTATGTTAAATGTGACTGTGTATGTGTGTGAGATGTAATCAGATATATGAATATGAATGCATTGTCATGAATCACACATATAGAAAAGCAATCACAAGCACAGTCATTTTATAGTGGTTCGACGATAAGTCTACTCCACTCTCGGCTGCCGCACTCAACCCTTGAGTGTACCGGATTTCACTAAGGAGGTTTCATAGGGTTCACCTCAAACCTAAGGTTTTAAATCAGGTTCACCTTTAACCTTTACACGGAGGTTTCTACTCGGTTCACCTCTAATCCTGGAGTTTTGCTGGTTCACTCCTAACCAGATGTTTATGCTCTCCATAGAGTAAGGGTCCACACAACGCACCTGGGAGTCTTACTAGTTCACTCCTAACCAGATGTTTATGCTCTCTAAAGAGCAAGGGTCCACACAACGCACCCACCACGTACAATCCCGCTAGAGGCCTCCTTGAGGACTTCAAAGGGTGAGAACCACTTAAGACCCATTCTTAAAAAGGAATGATCGCAAGTGTTCTCTTGGACTTTAGATACTTACAGATAAGTTGATGAGTCCCGTTAAGCACAACACCAAAGATCTCCTCCTCCTTGTTGATGAAGAGTCTTCTGCTTCCTTGATTCGCAATATAAAAGATATACCAAGACTAGGCTTAGAATTGGGTCAAGGTTAAGATGGAATCCTACTCTCTAAAGGTTTACTTATAAGGAAGGTAGAGTAGTTCTAATCTTATTCATTCAAGGCATCCCAGCTTAATGATTTGCCATTAAGGTAGTAGTTGAAGGATCCTTGAATGCGAAAGTTTTTCCCCAATCCACTCTATTGAATGTCAATGGTGAGGGTGGATTGGAGGATGAACTCCCTTGAGAGAAAGGGCTTTAAATATATGATATAAGTTGAAACACTCAAAAGCTCTCTCTTCTTTCTCTCACAGCAACAAAAGACAAGTCCACTATATATAGGCAAAAAGTTCCAACGGATATAAAACGATCACATTTATGACAAAGTTTGATATCATCGAGCGTATACTCTTGATAGCATCGATGGTCTACTCGATGACTTGGACTCGATGTCATACGATTTTGAAACTCTTTGCCAAATGGTCGATGAATCGAAGCAATTGTCAATGACATCGGATTTTGAACTCCGATTCCATCGATGACAAGATTGATTGATCGACACATGAAAAATGAGAGAGACTTGACTTTGAGATATTTCAGGTTTTTGTGAATGATCGGGGGAACCGTGAAGATCATTAGAATTTGAATGTCGATGATATCGAGATCAGAGTCGATGCATCGATAAATCCAGTGGATTTGTCTTTAAGCTTGCTGGATGATTTGTGTCCTAGTTCGATGCAATCGACCCGGTGCCGATAGCATCGATATTTGAATATCGATTTTATCGAAGGGCCCCCAATCATAGTTAAAAACAACCTGAAATATTTGTTGTAAGAAATGTGCGCCCACTATTGATATCATCGATGGACCTCCGATCTTATCGATATTTGAATTCAGATCATATTGGAGGTCATCAATATGAGATTTTCATTAAAAACCAGGGGCGCTGAAAATTTGCCTGTCGATCTTATCGAGCCACTCTCGATGGTCTCGAGATTTGAATATTGATGATATCGATATGTGTATCAATCCATCGATAATTCGTCCAGTTATGTTTGTGAAGTTGCTGGACATATTTAGTGCTTTTATCGATGATATCGATAGGTGTATCGATACATCGATAAATCCGTTCAGATGATCATTTAGTTGCTGGACATTTTTGGTCCTCTTATCGATAATATCGTTCATGTATCGAGGACATCGATAGTGCAGGTTGATCATATTGAGGGTGTTTTGATAAGATCGACAAGGTGAGAAAAACGTAGAGATTTTCCTATTTTGAAAAAGTTTTCTCACCTCAATAACCCTAAGATGTCTATCCTGTTTTAAGGGTTTTAATCACTTGGTGTTTTGGGACATGGGATATGAGACTATGATTTACATATTGCGAGCTTCCACACATCCGGTTGAGGCAGACGCTTGAAATAATCTTCCTATCAAGTTCTGTAGCCAGTCTAACTCACCATTCATGTAACTTGACAAACCAGGGCACAAGTAGGTGCACTTTCAATGAGAACACAAGCTATATAGCTATATAGCTGCTGTAGGTACGTGTCGTGCGAAGATGAGCACTGACGCTCCTCGAGCTCCAAGTTGTACAAACGGTTCAAAGGAGATCCAAGTTACATGGCCCCCACAGTAATGTATTTATTATATCTACACCGTTCATCTATTTTTAGAGAACATTTTAGAGCATTATCCAAAAAATGAATCATATCTAAAATTGAAAATGGAAGTAGTGCCCTAACAAAGGGAGACCTAACTTTCTGATCATTATGTCATCTCTTTGATAGTCTTTTCAACCCTCTCTCTCTCTTTGTTTTCAAAAAATTACAAATCATATTCCAATCTCAAATCATTCTTCGAAAGATTTTCTTCGTGGGGATTTCTTTAGTCTACCTTTTTAGGAAAATGTGGGGCATTTTGAAGGAAACGTCCAACAAGACTTATAAAACCATCCAAAATTCAAATATTTAGTTGACTCAGCATGGCGAAATTCACATGATAAAGGTAGAAAAAGAGAGGGGAAAATAAAAGCAACTCAAACCAAGGTTTTGAGACGCGGAATAACTCATTTGATCCTGAGACGAGTGGCTACTCGCGATTTGGCTGAGCCTTCCCCATTCATATGTTGCAATCATGCAAGGCAATCCAGGCCACTAATATCGCGAGCAAGATTGTGGACAGTGCATATTCCAATTTCTCACCGATTAGGCAATCCTAACAATCTAATTGATTGATATTAATTAGACCGTTAAACATCAAATAGAGAGTGGTCTGATTTCGGTAAATCTAAAACCCAAGCGTACCCGCCCGGTGAATCTGATCGGACAGGTGGATGGGATTTGATTTTGGAGTTTTGTCGGCATGTTCAGGGAGTTTCTGAGCTACTAAGACTCAGCAGAATGGGACCCAATTGCTCTAGGTGAGCTTAGAAGTCAACTGAGTCGACTCATCTGCTAGAACACGCTGGGGGAGAATCGATGAACAGGACGACCTGGATTGACCTGTGATGAACTCGTCTTCATCATTCCACTCTCCAATATAGTTGGAGTTCATCGGAGAAACTAAGCTGAGGTCTAAGTTGCAGTCGTGACTCGACTTGACTCGGGTAGTGAGGCACTCGTTCAAGCCGCACCATGCCCTTTTTCTCCCTCTCTCTCTTTTCAAATTTTTAGGGACAGCTACCCAAAATAGAAAGAGAGCTTTTATAACTCTCGAAAGTCTCTCCAGAACATTCCATAGTAACTAATCAGAGGATTAGTTATGATTTTAATGGTGTAATTCGTTAAGTTTTAACGACGATATTACCGAATTTAGTTCGATTAAAGGAGGACAATGACACCATCGTTAACGGTGAAACCGAATCAGGTGGCTAACCTTTGAGTCTAAGGCCTTTAGACGGTTCGGATGGGTCTTAAAGACTTTGTGGGACCCACCATTAAAAATGATATCTCATTCTCTTGCTATAGGCTTAGGTTTAGGTTATAGGTTTCTGTGGTGTGGTCCGCTATAGATTTATATCTGCCTCATTCTCTGGCTCATGACATAAAATGATATCTCAAAATGGATGGAAGGTGTGGATATAACAAATACATCATAGTGGGGCCCACAAAAAATGGTGATGTCAGTCCAAGGCCGCATTTCATCTCAAGTGTGCGTGCCTATTGGAATCGGATTACATACTGAGTTATTCTGTAGGCTCTTATCGTACTGAGTAAACTCAGTTGGGCCCACCGTGAAAGTGTCTTGTCCACACCATCCATACATTTTTTCAGCTCATTTAAGGGGTTAAGCCCAAAGTTGAAGCATATCTAAATCTCAAATGGATCATACCACAGAAACAGTGGGAATAATGAATTCCATCGTTGAAACATTCCTAGGCCCTATAATTTGTCATCCAAGATGTTAATAAGATCACAAAGACATTGGAGTGGAGCAAAAAACAAATATAAGCTTAATACAAAAATTTTGTGACACTCAAGAATGATTCAACGGTATAAGTTCCATTCACATTGTTTCATGTGGTGTGCTGCATTTGAGTTCTGGATATTCTTCAATTTTGGATCCATGCCATAAAATTATCTAATAAAATAGATGGACGGAGTGCATAAATTACATAGATCATGGTGAACCCCATGGAGTTTACTCAGTACGCTAAGCGTACTTTGTTATTCAGTACGCAATCCGCTTTTGTCCCAATTTCATTCCAGTGCCCCCATTTCGCACCCACATTTCGTTCCAGTGCCCATTTCTCTTTATCTTCTCCCCACCTCTCTCTCTCTCTCTCTCTCTCTCTCTCTCTCTCTCTCTCTTGACTCCACATCTCTCTCAATCTCTCTGCATCTCGACTCCCGACAGCAACAACCCCATCCTCGGCTCCCCATCTCTCTCCCTGTCAATCCTCGTTTAGCTGAGTGGTGGTCCAAGGCCCTCCTTGTCCATGCACCACCTTCATTCCTCTCTCAATCATGACCTCCCTTTCTCTCTCTGAAGCTTGATTCAATTAGATTCACGAACACGAGGTAACTCTCTCTCTCTCAATCTCTCTCAATCTTAATGTTGATTTATGAATTTCAGGATTTAGTAATTTGTGGATTTCCAATTCGAATGTGGACCCTCATTTAGGGATTTGGGGACCTGAATGTGGACCTTGAATTTGCTTTTTCTGATTTTACAAATTGGGGATTTGGGGATTTTAGGATTTTGGGAATTTGAGAATTTTAAAATTAGGGATTTCACTCGAAAAATTTAGTTTTGGTAATGGGAAATCGGATTGCGACTCAGTACACCCTTATCTTTCTAACTTTTATGGGCCCACCATGAATGCATGTGGTTTATACAAGCCGTTCATCCGTTTTTCAGATTATTTTAGGGGTTGAGCCCAAAATTTAAGTATATCTGAAGCTCGAGTGGACCATATCACAGGAAACAGTGGGAGTATTGATTTCCACTACTGAAACAGTGATGTTTATTTGTCATCCAGTCTATTCATGAGATTATAAAGACATGTACGGAAGGAAAACACAAATATCAGCTTGATCTAAAACTTCTGTGGCCTCCAATAAATTTTCAATGGCAGCTGTTCAATTTATGTTGTTTCCTATGGATGGAAGGAGTGGATAAAATACATGAATGATAGTGGGTACCCACCTTTTAAAAATTTAGCAAAAGTCAATGATCATGTTGATATTTATATCTTTCCTTGATTCACGTCTGTATGACTTAATTAAGAGGTTGGATGATAAATAAATAGTATAATGAGCCTAGTAAAATATTAATAATAGTTAATGAGAAATCACCCAGTCCATCCATTTTGCCAGCTCATGTTAGGACAAGACCTCAAAATGAGACAAATCCAAAACTCAAGTGGACCCCATGGTAGGAAATAGTGGGACTTAATGCCCACCGTTCATACATTCGTCGGAGCTATAGAAGTTTTGAGTTGAAGTAGTTGTTTAAGTAAGAACCTTCTCCAAATAGCTGATTAGTTTTGGTAAATGTTTAACATTTTGTTCGCAAGGCATGTGTCACCTGATGAGTGGATAGCTTGTTTTTTTGGATAAGGACATATGGACTTGTGGGATCATATGATAGACATTTAGGATCCCAAATAGCACACATCCTAAGTGTGTGTTGCATATGTGCTTGGCATTAAATATATTGAAATGTGATATTTTTTTCTAAGGCCCAAAAAAGGGATTTCCTTTTCCATCTTAGACTTTACAGAATAAAATACTTATAACCTAAAATGTGGGGATTGAATGCTTACTAATAAAAAATAAAATGCACACATGACAAGAAGCATGACTTTATTACATGGAGCTTATTAAAAAATGAATATTACACAACCATAACCAATGACTTTATTACATGAGACTATTGTTACATGTAGCTTATATTGTTCCATTGCCTTCTGTTGCCTATAATTGTCCTTACAAACCTTAATGAGCTTGTATATTACATTTTTTTGCCTTAAATTATTATTGTGATTAGTTAGTTTATAGTTGTGACTTGTAATTTATAGATTTGTAAGTTAGATAATTAGTTACTCTTTTGAGGATTTTTATGGGGCCATACATAGATATGGTGTGTTTTTGGTGGCATAGAAATCACTCAAATTGTCCCATTTTAGACAGTTCAAGGTTAGATGGATAGTACGCTTTCATATAATCTATTTAAATGTTCATGCCTGATCCGCTGTCCATCTCCTCGTTTCTCTCTGGATATGTTTCTTCTGTTCCATATCTAATGCCAAATATCTTTACATTGCTTTATATATTTGGTATCAGGATGTAACGTAAGATTAACTTATCTGGAGAGGCATGGGGAGATGCTACTGGATTTTTGGCGTGGACGTTTAAATGAGAATATAAAAGTATTACAATCTATCCACCCTTGGATGAGTAACTAATTTAGGATTTAATTGCATTAGCTTAGAACTGATGGACCACACCCGGATGTGTGTCGGAGCTATCCGGATGTTGAGCGGGGGTCCTTGGAAGTTGAGAACCACTATTTATGTTGCGGTAAGATAAGTTGCATGATTTTCCTTTTAAACTGCTAGTCATAGAGTGACAGTACTTGTTTCAATTTTCTTGGATGGATGACGAATGCATTTGTGAATGTAAATGAAAATAAAGAACTTATAATATATATGTATATATGTTATCAATGGAGGATACCTTGTTTAGGGGGACATGAAATTCTTATAGCTTATGGTATGGTGCCCCAATATTGGTTGTATGTTACTAGTATGTAGTAGATAATACTAGGTTCAATAGTAGATAATACTAGAAAATACCTAAACCCGATCCGAACCTGAAACCGAACCTTAACCTAAACTTATAACCTTAACCTAAACCTATTCTCAAATCCCAAAACCTATACTTATAACCTAAACTGGATTTCTTAACCTATAACCTAAACCCTAAACCTATTCTCAAATCCCAAAACCTACACTTATAACCTAAACCTTAACCTATACCTATACTTACAACCTATAACGTATAACCAAAACCTAAACCTAAACCTTAACCTATAACCCAAACCTTAACCTATAACTTAAAACCTAAATCCAAACCTAAACCCGATCCCGAACCCAAACCCGATTCCCTAAACCTAAACCTTAACATATTCTCAATTCCCTAAAGTTATAACCTATAACCTAAACCTAAACCTAAACCTATTCTCAAATCCCAAAACCTATACTTATAACCTTAACCTAAACCTATTCTCAAATCCGAAAACCTATACTTATAACCTATAACCTAAAACCTTAACCCAAACCTAAACCCGATCCCGAAACCAAACCTGATTTCCTAAACCTAAACTTAAACCTATTCTCAATCCCCTAAAGCTATAACCTATAACCTAAACCTAAACCTATTCTCAAATCCCAAAACCTATACTTATAACCTATAACCTAAACCCAAAACCTCTACTTACAACCTTAACCTAAACTTATAACCTTAACCTAAACCTATTCTCAAATCCCAAAACCTATACTTATAACCTAAACCAGATTCCTTAACCTATAACCTAAACCTATACTTATAACCTTAACATAAACTTATAACCCAAACCTAAACCTATTCTCAAATCCCAAAACATACACTTATAACCTAAACCTATACTTATAACCTATAATCTGTAACCTAAACCTAAACCTATAACCCAAACCTTAACCTATAACTTAAAACTCGAACCCAAAACTAAACCCGAACCCGATTCCCTAAACCTAAACCTTAACCTATTCTCAATTCCTTAAAGCTATAACCTATAACCTGAACCTAAACCTATAACCTAAACCTAAACCTATAACCTAAATGTATTCTCAAATCCCAAAACCTATAACTTAAACCTATAACCTAAACCTTAACCTATAACCTATAACCTAAACCTTAACCTATAACCTATAACCTATACTTACAACCTTAACCTAAACTTATAACTTTAACCTAAACCTATTCTCAATTCCCAAAACCTATACTTATAACCTAAACCTAAACCTTAACCTTAACCTATAACTTATACTTACAACCTTAACCTAAACTTGTAACCTTAACCTAAAGCTATTCTCAAATCCCAAAACCTATACTTATAACCTTAACCTAAACCTATACTTATAATCTTAACCTAAACATCTTCTCAAATCCCAAAACCTATACTTATAACCTATAACCTATAACCTAAACCTAAAATCATAACCCAAACCTGAACCCGAACCTGAACCCGAACCCAATTTCCTAAACCTATTCTCAATTCCCAAAACCTATACTTATAACCTATAACCTATAACCTTAACCTAAACTTATAACTATACTTATAACTTATAACCTAACCTAAAGCAATACCTATAACTTTAACCTAAACTTATAACCTTAACCTAAACCTATTCTCAAATCCCAAAACCTAAACCTAAACCTTAACCTTAACCTATAACCTATACTTAAAACCTTAACCTAAACTTATAACCTTAACCTAAACCTAAACCTATTCTTAAATCCCAAAACCTATACTTATAACCTATAACTTATAACCTATAACCTATACTTATAACCTATAACCTATAACCTATAATCTATACTTATAACCTTAACCTAAACTTATAAATATACTTATAACCTATAACCTAAAGCTATACCTATAACCTTAACCTTAACTTATAACCTTAACCAAAACCTATTCTCAAATCTCAAAACCTAAACCTAAACCTTAACCTTAACCTATAACCTATACTTATAACCTTAACCTAAACCTATTCTCAATTCCCAAAACATATACTTATAACCTAAACCTAAACCTTAACCTTAACCTATAACATATACTTACAACCTTAATCTAAACTTATAACCTTAACCTAAACCTATTCTTAAATCCTAAAACCTATACTTATAACCTTAACCTATAACCTAAACCTATACTTATAACCTTAACCATAACCTAAACCTATTCTCAAATCTCAAAACCTATACTTATAACCTATAACCTATAACCTAAACCTAAAACCTTAACCCAAACTTAAACCCGAACCCGAACCCGATTTCCTAAACCTAAACCTAAACCTATTCTCAATTCCCTAAAGCTATAACCTATAACCTAAACCTAAACCTATAACCCAAACCTATTCTCAAATCCCAAAACCTACTTATAACCTATAACCTAAACCTTAACCTACAACCTATACTTATAACCTTAACCTAAACTTATAACTATACTTATAACCTATAACCTAAAGCTATACCTATAATCTTAACCTAAACTTATAACCTTAACCTAAACCTATTCTCAAATCCCGAAACCTATACTTATAACCTAAACCTAAACCTATACTTATAACCTATAACCTATAACCTAAACCTAAAACCTCTATAACCTAACCTAAACCTTAACCTATACCTAAACCTCTATAACCTAAACCTAAACGTTATCCTTAACCTATAACCTAAACTTATAACTTTAACCTAAAATCTAAACATATAACCTAAACCTATACTTATAACCTTAACATAAACTTATAACCTTAACCTAAACCTATTCTAAAATCCCAAAACCTATACTTATAACCTAAACCTAAACCTTAACCTAAACCTATAACCTATACTTACAACCTTAACCTATACTTATAACCTTAACCTAAACCTATTTTCAAATCCCAAAACCTATACTTATAACCTAAACTTAAACGTTAACCTATAACCTATAACCTAAACCTATAACCTATAACCTAAGCTATAAATTCTCTAAACCTTATCCTTAACATATTCTTAAATCCCTAAACCTAAACCTACACCTAATCCTAATCTCAACTCCCTAACCTAAACCTAAACCTAAACTTACACCGATTCTCAATTCCCTAAACCTAAACATATAACCTAAACCTATAACCAAGCCTACTCTTAAAGCTATTTCCATAAACTGACTCTAGTCTTTTCATTGTAGAGATGGATAAAGTTGGCTGCACACTAAGAACAGGTTTGGCCCAGAGTATAAACAAGGGGTTCAAGAGTTCATGGAATTTGCACGAAATCGGGTAGATTTAAGGAATAGGATTAGGTGTCCATGTCGAAAATGCAAGAACATGATATGTAAGACTTTAGATAAAGTAGAGGACGATTTGTTCATAGTTGGGATTGACCAGGGTTACACTTGGTGGATCCACATGGTGAAGATATGACCCATAAAGTTGAGGGCACTGAAGTCAATGAAGACCAATTGTGCCGGATGACGAGGATGAAGACATTGACGAAATGCAAGATATCATAGGGATGTGTTCAGGGGAATAGCTGCGGATACTGATTTTGAGCGACAAGCAGTAGCCAAGATATTCCCCTAATGGGTGATGTCTAATTAGGAAAGTTTAGTAGGTTGTTGAGGAATGCGCAACGTCCATTTTATCCGGGGTGTGAGAACTTCTCTAAGTTGAATTTTCTTACAAAGTTACTTCATTTGAAGACAATAAATTGTTGGAGTAACAAATCGTTTGACATGTTGCTTGAGTTGTTGAAAGAAGCATTACCGGATGGTGAGACATTGCCTAAGTCTCATTACGAGGCAAAATCCTTGATATGAGACTTGGGCCTTGGTTACATCCTCATACATGCATGTATAAATGATTATTTATTATATTGGAAAGAGCATGATAAGGTTGAAGAGTGTCATTTTTGTGGAGGGTCTAGGTGGAAGTATGACAAAGTTGGGCGTAAGAAAATCCCGCAAAAGGTGTTAAGGTACTTTCCATTGAAACCTAGATTACAAAGATTGTTTGTCTCGTAAGATGGCTGAAGATATGATGTGGCATAAGGAGAAACGCGTTCATGATGATAGTACACTGAGGCACCCTACGGACTTTGAAGCCTGGCAAAATTTTGACAAGCAATATGACTGGTTTGTAGAGGATTCTCGCAATGTTCGACTAGGTCTTGCAAGTGATGGTTTTAATCCATTTGGTAATGTAAGTAACTCATACAATATGTGGCCACTGGTACTTATGCCCTACAATTTACCTCCTTGGTTGTGTATGAAGGAGTCATTTTTCATGATGCCATTACTTATTCCTGGACCCAGGTCACCTGGGAATGACATTGATGTGTATTTACGACCGGTAGTAGATGAGTTAAATGAGTTGTGGAGTCAAGGTGTAGAAACGTATGACACATTTGTAGGACAAACATTTCAATTACATGCAGCTATCTTGTGGACAATAAATGACTTTCTCGCGTATAAAAATTTGTCTAGGTAGAGTATGAAGGGCAAGTTAGCTTGTCTTACATGTGGTATTGAGACTTGTTCATTATCATTGAAGTATGGTAGAAAAACGTATTATATGGGCCATCGTCACTTCCTTCTGAGCGATCATAGTTGGTGCAGGAAGACGATGATCTTTGATGGCAAACAAGATCATAGGCCACCCCTTAAAGAGCTATCTGAAGAAGATGTGATACAACAACTGAGTAACATTAGAGAAGTTAGATTTGGTAAGGCATCACACTTAAAGAAGAGGAAACGTACAATATTGAACTATAACTGGAGGAAGAAGAGCATCTTTTTTGAGTTGCCCTATTGGAGTGATCTGAAATTGCGACACAACTTGGATGTCATGCATATTGAGAAAAATATATGTGACAATGTCTTCAGAACATTGATGAACATAGAGAACAAAACAAAAGATAGTTTCAAGGCTCAATTGGATCTACAAGAAATGGGTTTAAGGAAAGAGTTGCACTTGCAACCACATGGAAATTCGTATACTATACCAGCAACCTGCTACACGTTGACAAAACTAAAGAGAAAGCATGTATGTGAATGGTTGAGATCAGTGAAGTTTTTCGATAGGTATGCGTCAAAAATATCTCGGCGCGTAAACGTTACGGACTGTAAGGGAACAAGAATGAAAAGTCATGATTGTCACGTCCTTCTGTAACGCCTATTGCCGGTTGCGATTCGTGGATTCCTGAGCAAGGATATCAGTGTGGTGCTGATTGAGTTGAGGATATTCTTTAAGAATTTGTGTTCGAAATCGTTGAATGTAGATGTTATTAAACGACAGGAGAAGGACATTGCCGTAATCCTTTACAAACTTGAAAGAATATTTTCACTTGCGTTTTTCGATGTCATGAATCACCTGCGATTCACTTATCGCACGAGGCGAAGCTTGTAGGCCCAGTACAATATCGTTGGATGTATCCGATCGAAAGGTGGTAGAACCTATTAAAATTTTTATTCATTCCATAAACTACATATATCCATGTTTTCATACTCTTAACATAGTGGTTTTGTGTATAAATACCTTCACACACTCAAACGATTTATGATGAGGCATGCCCGGAAGGATCCATAGCTGAAGCATACATTGATAATGAGTGCCTTACATTTTACTCTATGTATCTTCGTGGCATAGAGACTAGATTCAATCGAGAAGATCAGAATGCCGATGTAGGGCAGGAGCATGAACAAGGACTCATATCTGTGTTTACACATAACGTTCGTCCTTTAGGATCCCCGACATTTCAAGATATGAACCGTGGGGATCTAGGAAAGGCGAAGTGGTATGTGTTGCATAATTGCAAAGAAATAGAGTCATACTTGGAGTAAGTCTTCCCTCGATTATTGTTTTCTCTACATACGATGATCTTAATGTTTCTTGCTGATGACGTGCCATTTATGTGTAGCGAATATATAGACGAGATGAAGTCTAAATTCCCCACAAGTTATGATCAAATGCATCAGGATCAGTTTCCAGAATGGTTCGTAGAACTTGTAAGATTTCACATTGTATCTCACCACACTGAATTTTCGTTGTATTGCACATTATTTGAACCTAAGAAAATCCCTAAACAATTACATTTTGTACATGATAATAGATGAGACGTTGCGCACGAGCAATTCTGCAGATGCATCTGATGCACTATACTCACTGGCGTGTGGCCCTAATAGACGTGTATCTAGGTATATGGTTGTATTGTAAATGAGATTCGGTTCCACATCGAAGAACGTGACAAGTATAGGACCACATAAAATAGTGGGGTGGTTGTGAAGTGTCACGCCGTAAACTTGGAAAACGGGCACACAAAATTCCTGATCACCGAATCCGGTGCCGATAGCCTCCGTAATACCCCACTCTCGGCTCCTAGCGCCCATACGCCAAATTCCGATCCTGGGATCCTATAAGGAGGATTTTCAGTATAATTTTTTTTTTGTAATGGAGCACAACCACAAGCATAACCAAGTCACAAAACAACATCACCACATATCCACTATAACAAAAACTTTGAGTACAATGCAGAAAGGGAAATACAATATGAAGATATCAAAGAAAACTCCAAAAGCTCCAGAAGACTGCTGCATGCTCCGAGCTCAACGCTGCTACAACCTAACGCCACCTGCACGCATCTATCATGCATAAGCTTACAAAAGCTTAGAGGGTGGTGAAAGTGTGTGTAAGGTGAGTGCCAAGTGTACAATATCAGAGTAATGCAGAAATATGTGGTAAGTCCATGAATGCTATCAACTATACAAAAGCTATGTAATGCAAGGCATGAATGCTATCGGCCATACCAAGACCATGCGATGCGAGGCCTATGTAGCCAAATGTCATATGTGAGATGCAAAGCAAGCGTGCCAGTACTTATCAAGTACATACATCAGTACAGTTCCTCTCTGGATATCACCGGGGTCTAATACACCTCACACTGACTGCCTCCTCCCTAGCTGCACAGTCAAGCAAGTGGAAGAGACCACACTATCTGCCTGACCAGTAGTCTGCTAATACCTACCCGGCTCGTCGATAGCGGACACATTTGCGAGCTGGTCAAACTCAGCCTAACTTATAACTCCCTCACTCAGGAGGATAAGGCCACACCCCCTTCCAACCGACCATGACATAGTAGGAGACGCGGCCTACTGATATTCGGCACTCGGGCGCTCGTGTTTCCACTCGTTCTAGACGTTGGAGCATCCCCTGGTACCAAAAAGGTTCTGGGACTTTCACCCAAGGACATCTTAAGTGCCCACAGTGCTAGAACAAAGTATTTCCGGTATCCGATAAGGCCATCCACGATGTGCCTGTGGAGCCACGACCCTAATGTCACTAGGGCGTGCAGTGATCAAGTCACACATATGCGAGATGTATGAGTCACACCGTACAATCATGCAGCAATCTCACGCGTACCACGCGATCATGTAGGGCACTCCGTCTCATAAGGTGTCCTGAAATGTCTCAGCACAATGACTTATGCTATGATCAAACATTCCTCATATAAAGCATACAAATGATGCGTATGAGTATAAATCATGGAGCTATACTAAGCATGTTATAAAGAGGTAAACTATTAACAAGTATGGGCCTACTAATAGGCCCTAGGAAGAGTTATAATGCGGACATCTAACCAACATTTTCTCACAATATGGATGTTAAACCAACATTGCTCCCAAGGCATGACCCGCCTAATATCAACACCCAAACCATGGGAAAATCACATATTGCAATGGACCCTAAGGACACCCCGTTGGGCCTCGACTCATAAGCCTTGGATACATCAAATGGGCCGCATCTTATGGGCCTTATATAAATCAAGTGAGCCACATTAATGGGCCTTATGTACATTGCAATGGGCCATAACCCATAGGCCTTTGAAAACATCACAATGGGCCTCGTAACATGGGCCACAAATACATTGAATGGGCCTAAACACATGGGCCATATATACATCAAGGTGGGGCCTCAATGGAAGACCATAATTACACATCAAGGTAGGCCTCATTAACGACCACAAATACACATCAAGGTGGGCCTCAGTAACGGCCACAAATACACATCAAGGTGGGCCTCAATAACGACCACAAATACATCGAATAGGCCCCATAACATGGGCCTTACATAAGTGTTGATAATGATTTCCATCATTTAAAATTTCTAAGGCCCACCATAACGTATATTTCCCATCCAACCTATACCTAAGTTAACATAGGGATAGATGAAGTGGAACAAACATTAGCTTAATTGGAAGCTCCAAAAATGGGTGGACAGTTTGGATGTAATACAAACATCATGGTGGGGCCCATAGAGGCCCACTATCAGGTATATTATATAAAATATAATATAGATATAGTATATATATATATATATATATATATATAATAGATATACAATATATATAGGTATATATAGATACACACACACACACACACACACAACCACCCCACACAAGCACACACGCTCACACATGCACTCACACACACACATGCATACAAATACACACATGCACACACACGCATGCACACATCGTCTAGAGGGACGGTATGGATATAACACATACATCCAGGAGGTTCACCGTCCACCGTCAGTGGACGGTGAAACACATACATCACTGTGGGTCCCACGTGGGGCCCACCATAATACTTATATGCCATCCATCCCGTTGGAAGGGTCACACGGGCCTGGATGAAGGGGATAAACAAATTTCATCTTGATCCAAAACTTTTGTGGACCCAAAATGGGTTTCAATGTTAGAGTTCAATCACTATTGTTTCCAATGATGTGGGCCACCTGAATGTTGGATGCAACTAGAATTTGGAGGGGGCCCACTTCATGGAGTGGCCCACCACATGAATGGATTGGATGTCAAATAAACATCAAGGTGGGGCCCACGGGCCGGGTGTGGTGCTGCCCCGCCCGCCTGCCAGCAGACTCTTGACATCTTGCACTGTCGACAACAAGCGGAGCATCTTCTTGCAAAGATATAATTTTTTTTTTTTTTTTAACATCACGTGGTTTTTCGCGTGTGGAGCCCGCGCATGATGGATTTACCGTGCCCAATGGCCTCCATGGTTCAACACAAGCCAAACGAGCCCAATATTGAATATTTTTCGGTGCACAGAAATATTAGGGAAGATTTCAATGGTGAAAATCACCCTTTGCTAGACTATGGCCCGCCAGAACCCCGGATTGACTTCACTTTTCAGTTCAACGCCTAAAACGATACGGGAAAAGGATAGACGGCGTGGATTAAGTCCATGTGTCAAGGTGGGGCCTAGACAAGTGACCCACCTCAAAAGCTTATGAAGCAAGCTAATATTTGTGTTTTTCCCAGTGACGTCCAGCGTCCCTGAACGCTAGACGGCTCAAGGTGGGACCTGCTCTCGTGGACCACCGGTGTGGGTACAACACATATGAAATGGGCCCCACTTAGAGATGGCTTATATAAAAATCATGCCTCATGGTGGGGTCCATTCGAGTGGGCCACACAATCATATTAACATCATATGGAAAGAAAATGAAAAAGAGAGTGAGAGAGAGAGAAGGAGAGTGGGACACGCGTGATGGAGGGACCCTGACATTATGGGCCCTCTGTTTCAAACATCCAATCATACATCGAGTGGGTCCCATTACATATGGGCCCATTAAATTAAAATCCAATGGTGGAGATCTCTTCTCCACTAAAATAGACGGTCTAGATGACCCTATGCATGCAAGGAAAATGAACATCATGATGGGGTCCATGGAGAATGGCCCCATCATGGAATGATTATCAGCATCAAGGTGGGCCATTGGCCACATCTAGGGTTCTAAGTGAGATCCATACCATCGATCGGTAGGCCTCACTTGGCCCATCATAAAAACACAAAAGCTAGCCTATAGAAGCACCCACCACTTGATCTTCTTGGTCCGTTGGAAAGCCTAACTCCTTATGCTCCTCTTTGATGGTGGAAGATGGGAGATAAATGGCTAGGATGGGAGATTTTGGGATGGAAAGGTGGGCCTCACACATGCACTTTTTTCCACATGGGAAGAGCTTGGATGTGGGTGCTCTTGCTTGGAATTGTGAAGGAAAAGAGATAGAGGTGTGGTGGTTGTAAGAGAGATGTGAGTGATGGGTGTGATGGGTGAAAGGGTGAGTGAGTGATGGGTGTGATGGGTGAAAGGGTGAGTGATGGGTGAGGTGATAGATGTGTTGACTTTTGAGGCTTACTTGACTTGTGGAGAAAGAAAGCATGAGGGTGCTTTGTACTTGACATGAGGGGTGATTGATGGGATTGATTTGACATGTTGTAGAGATTTTCTTGGGATTGTAAATGCACGGCGTTTCTTCGAAATAAACGCAGGCCCACATCTTCTGGTTAGGTTATCGGATTGGTGCGTAAGTTATGGTGTCGGAACCGCGGCGACGGTGGGTCGCAATGGTACAAGTCTCGGATTAAGCCGACTCAATTCTATAGGATACGACTTAGGGTCGATCGCAAACGTTGATTAACGTCGCAGGTTGCCGAAATTCGATGGAAATGATCGTGGGATTCGACGGAATAGTATGAACTAGGATACAGGTCTTACATGAAGGGAACAAATGAGGAGGATGAAATTGACTTTTTTGGCATTTTGACATATATTATTGAGCTAAATTATTGTATGAGAAAGCGGGTGTACTTATTTAGATGTGATTGGTGGGACATTGGAAATAAGAAGTTGGGAATACAGACTGACAATTACTTTACGAGCATAAATTTATCTTGGAAGTGGTTTAAAGATGACCCATTTGTCATCGCCAGCCAAGTCGAACAAGTATTTTACCTCGCTGACACCAACTTAGGCGGCTTTTGGCACGTGGTGCAGAAAATAAAGCTCAGGAACGTATTTGACATTCCTGTACCAGAAGTTGAAGATAGCAAGGACGGGGGAAATGACACGTCTAGGGTTGAACAAGCATATCAAGAAGACATGCCATCTGGGAATACAGGGATTGATTCAAGTGTTAATATTGATATGGTGCAATTGGACAGAGATGATGTGAAACCTGATCATGTTGATGCCTTAATAGTACATGACATTATTAGAGATGATAACGGTTTCATTGAGGGATCCATTGCAGACAATGAAGAGGAAATACTGATTAGCGATAGTGTGGTGAAGAAGAAATAGTCCTAAGTGATAGTGATATAGATGGCGATTATTAAATGTAAACATGTTTTACATGTCATTTTTCAATTCGAATATGTATATTTAATATAGAATGACAATGTGTAATGGAATTTCCAAGGGTTATAGATTAAAGTTTACAATTTTATTATATTCTTCTTGTATTATAGTGTAATAGTCTAATCATATTTTAATCATCTCTCTAAGCATAAGCACAAATGCATTGTACCGTCAACACTACTCGTATAATATTTTAGTATATTCCACTTATATTGAGATTGTTTAAATTTGTAATTCGTAGCTCGCACATATTCAGTAATGGCACCAGGTGGGAGAGTATGTCGTTCGCGCACTGGATCTACCCCTTCTACCCGTGATACGACGGAGCCAGCATCGCCGTCACATGTTGCATCACAGGCGTTTGATCTCTCAGTCGCGCATACACCGGGCATTGTATGTAAGTTTAGACATATTTCTTTTAATGACTTCTGTTTATGTTTAGACTCACATATTTCTTTTGCAACAGTGTCGTCGACGAGGACGTGGACCCACGCGTGGGTTGCTTTTAGAGTGACTTACACATGAGGGTAGGGTGACGGTAGAGTTCCCACAGGACTGCATTAGACCTGTTGGGAATAATGTCAGACTATTTACGTTAGATGTCGGTGTCTTATGCCGATCTCTGATCCCTCCACCACCCCCCGTTAGGTAGATGTGACAGATGATATGTGGCAGCTCATCCGTCAGCGCCTTCAGGTAAATGTTAGTAAATTCAATTTTATTTTATAAAAGTTCATTTACTGTTAAATTATTTTCTTAATAAGTTTATTGCCTTAATCTATTATTTACGAAACTGTAAGATAAATTTGACTTCGATTTGAGTTTTTCGTACATCTCTCATGTCGTCGACAACATGATCAAAGAGCGGTTCAAGGATTATTGTGGTAAGTTACACTAGCGGTACAAGTAGTGCGGAGCCACGAGGAGGCCGCACCATTCGCACCGCCGCACGTGACCGATGAGGACTAACGGATACTCTACGATAAGTTTTCGTCTGATTCTAGTCAAGTAATATTTACATATTTACGATATCTTAACTTAATAATTAAATTCGTAATTAATAACAATGTATTATGAATAATGTGTTCAGAAGATGAGCAAAATAAATTCTGACAGCAGGAAAAGTTAGAAGTGAACCACGTAGGTGGTTCAAAGTCATTTGTACGACTTCATCACGACATGGTAAGAAATTACTAGTTATTATTACGTTTTTATATTCTTTCCATGCATTTATATTAACTTTATTATCCTTTTCGATTGCGCAGCGAGATTCTGTTACTGGCCAGGAGCCCGAACCAGGAGACTTCTACAGAGGGACTTACTGTCGGCAGGCGACGGGATCTTGTGTACATCCTAGACCAGCGAGATTTGGGTAAAAATTCTTAAATTGTAAAATTTAATTGCATTAAATTATAATAATGATATTTATTATTAAAATTCATATGTTTTCATTACAGGAGGAGATGGACACCTTACGCAGTTAACCCATGTAACGCCCTGAAAATCGGGGGTCGAGTAGCAACTAAACTCCCGAGTTCTAAAACATCACTTATGCAACATATATGCTTATGATTCAATGTTGTCTGTGTTAGTGCATTAATCATGAGTGAGATTATACCAAAACAGTAATTCATACTCCAGATCAAGTTGTAAAACGCAAGTGGAAGACTGAAAGACATAAATACACGTATATAAGTCAAAGATCACGATCGGTCTCCAGAGTATGAATACATCACTGAGTCACCATATACATGTAATAGTCTCAAAAATTAAAATGTCAAAATAGTACAATTACAATGATAATACCTGTAGCCCCGTCAATCCAGATAGCCTAAGCGAAGCTACTGGAGAACTGAATATAAAAGAACTTGTCCTGATCATCGTAGTAGTCAGGCTCTGCCTCAGGGGTCATGCCATCATCTGAAGTCAAAATAGAGTCTAGTTGGTGTTTAAAACACCGTCCCGTAACGTGGAAGTGAGTGATCAACTCAGTGGAACAATAAAGCAAAGGTTAGCATGTTATCAATTCAATCAAGTAGTAAATCACACATCCCTAGGTACTCTTGTTAATGCAAGAATGGTATGAATATATGATGCATGCCCTCGCCTACGCTCCCTCAGCGACTTCATCTCATGTTCGCGCATAACAACACTACCTGAGTGCTTGACCTGCTACGCCTGAACGCACACGTAATGCAGTGCATGCATATGATTAGCAAGTTCTTATTAGTCCTTTTCATACAGTAGGGTTGGGAAACTAAGGTACCTCCCTTATATTATTTCTCAAATGATGATCCATTCTAGGGTTGTCAGTCCTAGAAAATATCATACGATGTTATGGTTCTAGGTCACTGCAAAGGGCTCATCACCAAATCAGTGCAGGCCTAGTTTATACTCTAGATGCTACGGAAAGGCTCATCGCCTCTATGCAGACTCAAAGTATATTCGAGGTCACTACAAAGGGCTCGTCACCAAATCAGTGTAGGCCGACAGCTCGAATACAGTGTCCTATACCACCGTATTCGGCTCACGAGTCTGGGTTGCTCACTGGTCACTACGGGGAGGCTCGTCGTCCCAGCGTAGGCCGACAGCTCAACCACGGTGTCCCATACCACCATGTCCGACTCATGAGTCTTAGCGAATCGAGGTACTAAGGTTAACGGGGTTTCACTGGTGAGTTCAGTACCTTAGGTTCAAACAATAGCGTCTATACATGGTGAACATACATCGGCACATCGGGTTACTTGACGGGCTCGACTAGAACGAGCGCACCCAAAGTTGATCGACATGAAGTGCATAAGCCCTCCGTGTGGCCTAACCACTGTCGACAACTTTAGTACAACTCGTGTTCGTCAAACACGTCCTACGTGGTGAATAAATCTCAGCCACGAACTTAAAGCCTATTACCGATTGCCCGGACTATAACATAGCCCCAATCACACTAAATCCTTAACCAAAAATCATGTAGAGTAGTCAAAGCAGAATTAACCAAGTAGTGCAAACATGTTAATAAGCATATTCTAAAACACAATGTAAATAGGAAATCCAAACACATACATTTCATAAGTAAGTGATTAAATTAAACAACTTGCATGAAGGAAATCATACACATCTCTAAGGTAGTTGAGAATCCTATCTCAACACCAACCTAAAGCACGATCTCCTAAGTACTTACTCATACAAGCATTTTCACAAACATTTAGACTACACTTATTTAACATACATAACGTATATTAGCCAAAACATGTATTAGGGCGAATCCTTTCGCCGAGGAGTTGTTACACATATATCTAGCATATACACACAGTAGTTAATCATGGAAAACACATTTTCATATTTTGTATGTATACGGTATTTTCTACAAATACGAGAAATACAGTATATTCAATCTAGTTATCGTATAACTGAAAAATGAAATGGACATCACTTTATGCATGTGAAATAGCATCTACATCAGGAATCTATCATTATCCGGCATTGAAAGCTTTGAAAACCATAACTTATAAGTCTATAGTCTGCACCTTATACCGTAGAACCATAACGAACTTGACAGAGACTCTAGGTATTTGTTAACGATGAAATGACAACCTATATCACGAGTTAAGTTAGCTATCTCGCCACTTGTAACAATTAAAACCCTAGAACATATTAGGGTTAGGTTTTCTTACCTAAGAACAGAGTCAGAATTACCGGAATAGCGATTAGATGGGGATGTTTATGCACGCAGAATGGTAGGGATCGATTCCCAGGAGTGACTCCAACTTCTCTCTCATTTTCTCTCTCTTTACTCTCTTCTCCCTCCTAGGGTTTTCTCAAATTCGTATGGGGTGAATGAGAGAGGGTTTAAGGTCCTTATATAGGCCTAAAACTGATGAAAATGGCCCCAGGGCCAAGGTATACTTAGGTTATGTCCAAAGAGCATCTGTTTCAGCTCAACGGAGCACTTCTGAAGGCTCCCCTTGAGCCAAAGGTCGGACTTAAGCTCCCTGACTATGGATCTAGGTTGAGTTAAATTTTCATTCCAGTCGAGTTCCTAGATCACATGTGGCGAACCAGTTTCAGTTCAACGGTCATCGAAACTCGATCAGGGTTACAAGTACATGGACATGTATGGGAAATTTTCCTGATCCGAGGGTGTATTTGGGTTAGATTCTGACGGTCTGATTTCTTATATCTGGCCCGCAAATGACAGGTATCAGATTACTTAAATTAGATTTTTATTTCTAAAAAAATTATGTTTTCTCACACTCTTCACTCCGGGCTCAAACGAATAGCCCCGGGACACTATCTGGATTTGATTTCCGAGATGGTTGTCAAGCTCAGCAAGGCGGTCCTAAGCGCTTAGTCTTATGGTCATCAGACTTTCGACGTGCGGTCCAGATCCGAAACGGAGTTTCAATGTGCTCCCGAGAGCAACTGGGTAATGAGATTGATCCTAGATTTTAGGGTAACTTAGCGTCTATGATTCTAAAAGTTTTGGGTCTTGCAGATCGTATTTAAAGTGATTTAAGCGGATTTCGTAGCTAATCTAGTTTAACACTTAGTTAACTTTGTCTAATTCCTAAAGGATTTGATCTTGAGTGATTTCTGCCTGAGGTGGTACTCGGGTCTTTGTACAGAATTTTTCGAGACGTTACAATCTACCCCCCTTAAAGAAAAATTTCATCCTCGAAATTAGTACCTTTTCATACTCCTCGAGAATCTGAGAGTAGTTCTTTCTGACCTCGGCTTCAGTTTCCCAAGTAGCCTCTTCCTCAGTATGATGTGTCCACAGTACCTTCACAAGTGGGATGACCTTGCTACGTAACACCTGCTCCTTCCTGTCTAGGATACGCGTCGGATGCAGTATATACATAGCGTCCTCGCTCAACTGCACCTGCTCCCATTTGATGATATGGGAAGGATCAAGAATGTACTTCTTTAGCATGGAAACATGAAATACGTTATGCACACTCGCAAGTGGAGTGGGTAAAGCCAAGCGGTATGCCACCACACCCACTCGGTCTAATATCTGGAATGGGCCAATGAACCACGGCGTAAGCTTCCCTTTCTTGCCAAAACGTAAAAATCCCTTCATGGGGGAAAACTCGAAGGAATAGATGGTCTCCAACCTCAAATTCAAGCGGTCGCCGCCTCGTATCGGCATAACTCTTCTGTCTACTCTGCGGTGTAAGAAGTCGACGCCTGATAATGTCGATCTTCTCTGAGGTTACCTGTACTAACTCTGGGCCAATCAAACTTTGCTTGCCAACCTCTGCCCAGCAATGCGGTGCTCGGCAAGGGTGCCCGTACAAGGCTTTGTAAGGAGCCATGCATATACTCACCTAAAAACTGTTATTATAGGGGAACTCTACATACGGGAGACAGCCATCCCAACTATCCTTGAAGTCCAAAACATAGGCCCACAGCATATCCTCCAAAATCTGATTCACTCGCTCTGTCTGCCCATCGGTTTGTGGGTGGAACGTGATACTGAACTTCAACTTCACACCCATCGCTTCCTGGATATAAGTCAAGAAGATAGATATGAATGGCGTATCTCTGTCCAACATAATCTCCAAGGGAACTCCATGCAGACGCACTATCTCCTTAATGTACAATCTAGCAAACTCGTCTGCAGAGTTCAAAACTCTGATCGGAAGGAAATGAGCCGACTTTGTCAACCGGTCGATGATCACCCATATGGAATCATGTCCCTTCCTCGTCTTCGGCAGCCCTGATATAAAATCCATAGAGATGAAGTCCCACTTCCATTCAGCTATAGGCATGGGCTGAAGTAGCCTAAGAGGTCGGCGATGTTCAGCCTTGACCTGCTGGCATGTGAGACAACGGGAGACATATTCTGCTATATGAGCCTTCATATTGTCCCACCAATACGACCTCTTCAGGTCCTGATACATCTTGGTGCTACCAGGATGCATATTAAGCTTCGATCTGTGGGCAGCCTCGAGAATCTCCTATCTCAAGTTATGAATGTCTGGGATGCATAGGCGGCCACGGTATCGTAAGGCACCATCTATGCCAACTCTCCACTCGGAGTCCTAGTCATCGCTAGCTTACTCTTGAAGCTCAAACAATTGCGCATCGCCCTTTTGGACTTCAATAATCCTATCATCAATAAGTGGTTGCACCCGAATGTGCGTGACATACTCAAATGGCTCATCCACAGTGAGTTTTTACTCGAAGTCCTGCACGTACTCTACCATATCCCACTCTGCTATCATTAGCGGAGCCGCAAATGCTATAACCTTCTTGTGGCTCAGCGCGTCTGCCACAAGGTTGGCCTTGCCAGGATGGTAGGAAACTTCGAACTTAAAGTCTTTTAAGGTCTCCATCCATCGTTGTTGTCTCATATTCAGGTCCCTCTGAGTGAATATATAGTGAAGGCTCTTGTGGTCGCAGAAAAGCTCGAACTCCTCTCCATAGAGGTAATGTCTCCAGAGCTTTAGTGCAAAGATGACAGCTGCCAATTCCAAGTAGTATGTAGGGTAATTCTCCTCGTGTTTCCTTAACTGTCTCGAGGCATATGCGATCACCTTATTCTTCTGCATAAGGATACAGCCCAAACCAACATGAGACGCGTCGGTGTATATAGTATACTTAACCCCTTGCTCTGGCAATACTAGTACAGGGGCGAATGCTAATCTGTCCTTCAGCTCTCGAAAAGTTGCTTCCGCCTTTTCATTCCAAGGGAACTTCAGATCCTTCCATGTCAACTGAGACAATGGTCTGGTTATCTTCAAGAAATCCCGAATGAATCGTCAGTAGTACCCCGTCAGATTAAGAAAACTCCTCACCTCAGTAATTGAACCAAGCTGCTTCCAGTCCTGAACCGCGGTTACCTTAGCAAGGTCCACCGCTATCCCTTCCTTGGACACCACATGTCCCAGGAACTTGACTTCCTCCTGCCAAAAGTCGTACTTTTTGTACTATGCGAACAATTGGTTCTTCCTCAGAGTATTTAAGACTACTTGTAGGTATTCCTCGTGCTCTTCCCGATTCTTAGAGTATATTAGGATGTCATCAATAAACACGTTGATAAAGCGGTATAGAAATGGCCGAAATACCCTATTCATCAAATCCATGAACACGGCCGGCGCGTTCATAAGACCGAATGACATCACGAGGAATTTGTAATTCCCAAAAATGGTCCTGAAGGCCGTCTTCTACACGTCCTCATCCCTGACGTGCAACTGATGATACCCTGACTGTAGATTAATCTTCGAAAAGTATCGCGCCCCTTTTAACTGATCAAACAGATTGTCTATCCTGGGCAAGGGATACTTATTCTTCACGGTCAATTGGTTCAACCTGCGGTAATCAATACATAATCGTAGCGACCCATCCTTCTTCTTGACAAACGACACAGGTGCTCCCCAAGGAGACACACTGGGTCGTATGAAGCCCTTCTCTACGAGTCCGTCAATCTGTTTCCTCAGTTCCTCCATCTCACATGGAGGCATCCGATACATAGGTAATGAAATGGGGGTCTCACCAGGCACAAGATCAATAGTAAAATCGATCTCACACCGATGAGGTAATCCAGGGATCATCTTGAACACATCCTCAAATTTTCGAACTACTGGCATGTTCCCTAACGTTGGCCTATCAACATGCTCTAGTAAAGCGGGTAACATCCAACACGACATGGCCAACTAACCTGCACTGGAAAAGTAAAGATCGTGCTGTCAGGTCCGTTGGCTGTCATGACCCGATTATCACAATCAATCTCTGGCTTCATCTCGGTGAGCCAGTCCATACTGAGGATAATGTCATAGTGCCATAGTGGGACGACAATGAGGTCAACGAATACTGTCTTGCTACCTAAGTCTACTAAGCAACCCTCACACGTCCGTGTGACATTCGAAAAAGTCCCAGTAGCAGTAGTGAGTCTCACTCCCTTCATGGGAGTAGTATGTAAATCTAGACACTTAACTACTGCACATGAAATGATGGAGGTAATGGACCCAGTGTCCACTGATAAGAAGATAGGAGTACCTTGGACATGTGCAGTAATCTCGAAGGCCATAGGTGCTGAAAGTGCTGTCTCTGGCTCTTCTACTGTAAGCGCATGAACGCGTGCCTGTTGAGGTCGGTTGGGCTGAGGCACCATGGGTGGCTGAGGTGGCCTAAATCGAGGTGCAGGGGGTCAGAATGATGGATATGTAGGGACAGTATGTAGGGGTGGAGCCGATATAGTTTGAGGGTGAGTGCGGTCGATCCTCTGCGGCGGCGAGAACCCACTGTCTCTCATACGTGCGAAACAGCTCTCCGCTGGGTGGCCTGGCCTCCCACAGTAGGTACAGGTCACGCCCGGTCACCGCACCAGAACTAGTGGCGTCGAAATCCTGGGAGGAGAGTTTGTGCGAGGCCTCTTGCCGAGAAATGGCCTGCTCGGTATATCTGGTTGGGGCCTGAGGATCATAGGCCCACGAGAGCATGATAATCGATCCTCATCCTGCTCTGCTCTCATAGACATGTGTACTAGCTCAGCATAGGAGGGTATGCTAGCACAGCACATCTTCGAGCGAATATCAGGGTGCAGGCCCTCAGAAAAGCGCCGCATCCGCATCTGTGTGTCAGCAAGTATCTTAAGAACATATTAGCCCAACTCCGTGAACCGATGCTCATAATCTGTCACTGTCATGCCTCCCTATCTGAGGCACAAGAATTCATTCTCCTTCTCATACCCGTACGTCTGGGGATAGTACTTCTCATGAAAGTGAAACTCAAAATCTACCCATGTCCATATATAGCCAACCGCAACTGTCCGCAGAACACTATCCCACCACAGGCTAGCCTCCTTTTCAAACATAAAGGTGGACAACTCGACTTGTTCCTGCTCAGTACAATGTAGCATCTTTAGCATCTTGGAGATGCGGTCGAGCCAATATTTAGCCTCCTCGGGTCTGTGAGAACTCGTAAAGGTATGAGGCCTCAAGCGCTGAAATCACTCGAGGAGACCACTCATACCCAGATTCCCCGTAGGGTATGTAGCAGGTGCAGGGGGAGGCACACCCTCATCCTGATCAGAAGGCCCTACAGTCTCAGCAGGGCGTACAGATGGTGAAGGTGGAGCACCACTTCCACCCTGAGCTAGGGCCCCTGCAATAGTAGCTAAGAGCTGCTGGTGCTGCTGGTGCATCATTGTCATCAACTGCTCCAACCTATCCGCAGGTGGGGAAAACTGAGGCACATGCTACGTCGAAGAAGACGCACGGTTCTGCTCACGAACTGGTGGTGTGTATGGTGGCGGTCTCATTGCAGGACCAGTAGAAGGCTAAGACTCAGGTATAGTCTCACGAGTTGGGCCCAATCCGGTCCATATGACCATCATTCTGGGGAGGTGCCTGATCCATCGGACCAGTAAGTGCAAGGCGTGCCATGCTTTGCTTGACCTTCCGTGGCATGTCCTATATGACATAGGGTGCAATTTGTGTAAGATGTAGCATAATAATACACAATCCTTTAAGCATTTTACACACTTCATTCTATACACTTCGAAGCAAAAGGGACTACATGCATTTCATTCACCGAAATTTGTCATAATACATGGAATACAGAGTTACATGAATCATGACAGAAGATGCATATGAGCTATTACAACCAAAACTTCAAACACTGAAAACATTCGACTACTACTACACTACTAGGCCCAGCAACATGAACACAAACACAACCTAAAGCAGTAACCAAAATAAGTTGCAAGACAACAGCATGGATGGCTAGGCATCCGAGTCTGACGAAGGAGGAGGGGCACCCTTATCCTGCAGACAGCACAGGATAGTTTTCAAGGTGCGAGTCACCTTACTGAATTTCTGTTTCATGAAGGCCTCATTCTCCTCAAGCTTTTGTTTTGCTTCAACTCGGGCCTCCTGGATCTCCCGCCTCAAGGCAGCTTGGCCCTCCTTAAGTTGAGCCAAACGGGCTTCCATAATAGCCCGTTCACCGCCACGCTCCTGGGTGGTAGGAGGAGATCTCTCATCAGTGTCTTGAGCCTCCTTCTCTTCTTCCTGTCCTTCCTCTATCTCATCATTACTTCTTTCCTCGCTCTCTTCATCTAGATCAATACTTTCCTCTCCCTCACTATCGGACTCCTCCCCATACTCGTCGAATCGGGCTTGGCTTTGTTGAGGGCCGATCCCCATGTTGTTAAGTGTAGCATTGCTTATGACCTGGATCGGCTCAATATCATCCATGTTAAGTCTATAGACAACCTCTCGAGCAATTTTACATACCAGACGGCCGAACGGGAGTGAGACGTCATTCCTGATAAATCAAGAGGTCTGGATTATCTAGAGTAGGACAAACGTGGGCAGGCATAACTTGTCCCCATGTCCAACCCTGTACAGGAAGTCTACCATCAAACGAGTGCATTCAGTGTGGTTGCCCCACCGTGGATACACATTGTACGTGAAAATGTAGTGAAACAAATGGAAATCATCTGTCAATCTCATCGATGGGAGGTAATTGCCTAGTGTTCAGGGAGCCAGTCGGCCATAAAGGCATCGCGTGTGGTGATCTCGTTCTCTCACACTCTTAAAAAAATTCTCATTGGCATGTACTTCACCACGTAGAATCCCCATATATTGGGATACTACGTCCACGTTGATTGTGTAATCCTGCCTTGCGAGGGAAACAGTAAACTGTAGAGGTTCTAGCAATGGGTCTCGGATATGGGCGTAGAAAGCACAAACCGTATTCTCACATGCGTGAGACTTACCTTCAAACATGGGACCCCACTCAACATCCACTAAGCGGTCCATAATCGGGTGTAGCTCAAACAACCTCTCATCTACGTGAGCTTCAAGTATAACCCTACGGTCATAAAACCGACCGTATTCAAAGCCTATCAGTAGCGCTCTCTCTATTGGGATTTGGGGATCGAGGTCTCACTTCGACATGTGCTCATGGACGACACTTGTGCTAGCTTCGGCGCACGCCCTCCTCCTTGGAAGAGTTGGGCGACTAGGCCCGGCTTCTTCCATAGAAGCTCGCTTCTTTCCCATGAGAGAAAGAAAGGTGGAAATGGAGAAGATGGCTTCCACGAGTTTGAAAAGGGCCATTGGAGTGGAATAAAGCGTTGGATTAAGGTAGATTGTTGAGTTGTGAGAGGTTGAGCCACAAAAATAGGATTTTATGCACTCAAATCGTAGAAAATGAGTGAGATAGAAGAGGAGGTTTGCTGAAAACGGTGGAGGGGTGTGTGGTGTGATGGTAAATGGAGAAATGGAATAATGAAGGGAAGATTTGAGAGAGAAATTTGAGATTTTTGAGAGGGAGAAAGACTTGGAGGGGTAGGAAATGAAAGAGGGGGGCAAAAGGGAAATAAATGGGGGTCACCACGTGATTTGGTGGGCCCCACACTGTTTGGTAGGCCAGCCCTAAGCCTGCCCCCATCGGCCCGACAGGCCCGGACAGATTGGGCCATGGTGCACTGCAGTAGGTGCGACGCCGCCGCAGTCCTCTAGACTGGGCGCGGTGTAGCCGGAGTAGGGCGGTGGCCACCCTGCTCCCAAGGTGCCAATGATGCCCTGGGTCCACTGTGGGTCCCTCCGGATTGCACCGCTTGGCCCCCGACTCCGTTTCGTGTCGTTTCGGGCCCCACCTCTTGCATCTTTTCATTTTTCGAGTCATTTAAGGTTGGAATGGGTCAATTCTTCGTCTAATCCCATCGAATGATGGTCTAGAAGTGATTCATGATCATTTCACGTGATCTCTGGGGCCTACAGGTCCAATCTATACCGCCTGTTTAGGTAAATTTCACCATTTGGCAAAATGGGAAATCCTATGTCTGTCTCTACATTTCCTCATACCCTCCTACGTTGAATCTGCGCAACGTACGTCGTGTAACCATAACCCAGGTCCGGTTTAATCCAAATCATGCTCTGATACCAACTTGTAACGCCCTAAAAATCGGGGGTCGAGTAGCAACTAAACTCCCGAGTTCCAAAACATTACTTATGCAACATATATCCTTATGATTCAATGTTGTCTGTGTTAGTGGATTAATCATGAGTGGGATTATACCAAAACAGTAATTCATACTCCAGATCAAGTTGTAAAATGCAAGCGGAAGACTGAAAGACATAAATACACATATATAAGTCAAAGATCACGATCGGTCTCCAGAGTATGAATACATCACTGAGTCACCATATACATGTAATAGTCTCAAAAATCAAAATGTCAAAATAGTACAACTATAATGATAATCCCTGTAGCCCCGTCAATCTGGATAGCCTAAGCGAAGCCACCAGAGAAGTGCATATAAAAGAACTCGTCCTGATCATCATAGTAGTCAGGCTCTCCCTCAGGGGTCACGCCGTCATCTGAAATCAAGACAGAGTCTGGTTGGTGTTTAAAACACCGTCCTGTAATGTGGGAGTGAGTGATTAACTCAGTGGAACAATAAAGCAAAGGTTAGCAGGTTAACAATTCAATCAAGCAGTAATGATAAAGCAGTAAATCACACATCCCTAAGTGCTTTTGTTAATGTAAGAATGGTATGAATGTATGATGCATGCCCTCGCCTACGCTCCCTCAGCGACTTCATCTCACGTTCGCGCATGACAACACTGCCTCAGTGCTTGACCTGCTACACCTGAACGCACTCGTAATGCAGTGCATGCATATGATTACCAAGTTCTTATTAGTCCTTTCATACAGCAGGGTTGGAAAACTAAGGTACCTCCCTTATATCATTTCCCAAACGATGATCCATTCTAGGGTCGTCAGTCCTAGGAATTCTCATACGATGTTATGGTTCTACGTCTCTGCAAAGGGCTCGTCACCAAATTAGTGCAAGCCTAGTTTATACTCTAGATGCTACGGAAAGGCTTGTCACCTCTATGCAGACTCAAAGTATACTCGAGGTCACTACAAAGGGCTCGTCACCAAATCAGTGTAGGCCGACAGCTCGAATACAGTGTCCCATACCATCGTATTCGGCTCACAAGTCTGGGTTGCTCACTGGTCACTACGGGGAGGCTCGTCGCCCCAGTGTAGGCCGACAACTCGACCACGGTATCTCATACCACCATGTCCGGCTCATGAGTCTTAGCGGATCGAGGTACTAAGGTTAACGGGGTTTCACTGGTGAGTTCGGTACCTTAGGTTCAAACAATAACGTCCATACATGGTGAACATACATCGGCATATCAGGTTACTTGACGGGCTCGACTAGCATGAGCGCACCTAAAGTTGATCGACATGAAGTGCATAAGCCCTCCGTGTGGCCTAACTACTGTCGACAACTTTAGTACGACTCGGGTTCATCAAACACGTCCTACGTGGCGAATGAATCTCAACCACGAACTCAAAGCCTGTTATCGATTGCTTGGATTATAACATAGCCCCAATCACACTCAATCCTTAACCAGAAAGCATGTAGAGTAATCAGAGCAGAATTAACCAAGTAGTGCAAACATGTTAACAAGCATATTCTAAAACACAATGTAAATAGGAAATTCAAACACATATATTTCATAAGTAAGCGATTAGATTAAATAACTTGCATGGAGGAAATCATACACCTCTCTAAGGTAGTTGATAATCCTATCTCAACACCCACCTAAAGCACGATCTCCTAAGTACTTACTCATACAAGCGTTTTCACAAACAATTATATTACACTTATTTAACATACATAACGTATATTAGCCAAAACATGTATTAAGGCGAATCCTTTCGTCGAGGAGTTGTTACACATATATCTAGCATATACACACAGTAGTTAATCATGGCAAACACATTTTCATATTTCGTATGTATACGGTATTTTCTACAAATACGAGGAATACAATATATTCAATCTAGTTATCGTATAACTGAAAAATGAAACGGACATCACTTTCTGCATGTGAAATAGCATCTACATCAAGAATCTATTATTATCCGGCTTTGAAAGCTTTGAAAACCATAGCCTATACGTCTATAGTCCACACCTTATGCCGTAGAACCGTAACGAAGTTGACAGAGACTCTAGGTCTTTGTCAACGATGAAATGACAACCTATATCATGAGTTAAGTTAGCTATCTCGCCACTTGCAACAATTGAAACCCTAGAACAGATTAGGGTTAGGTTTTCTTACCAAAGAATGAAGTCAGAATCGCCGGAATAACGATTAGATGGGGATGGTTATGCACATAGAATGGTAGGGATCGATTCTCAGGAGTGACTCCAACTTCTCTCTCACTTTCTCTCTCTTTACTGTCTTCTCTCTCCTAAGGTTTTCTCAAATTCGTATGGAGTGAATGAGAGAGGGTTTAAGGTATTTATATAGTCCTAAAACTGATGAAAATGGCCCCATGGCTAAGGTATACTTAGGTTATGTCCAAAGAGCATCTGTTTCAGCTTAATGGAGCACTTACGGAGGCTTCCCTTGAGCCGAAGGTCGAACTTAAGCTCCCTGACTATGAATCTAGGTCGAGTTAAGTTTTCATTCCAGTCGGGTTCCCAAATCACACGTGGCGGACCAGTTTCATTTCAACGGTCACTGAAACTCAATCAGGGTTACAAGTACACGGATATGTATGGAAAATGTTCCTTGATCCGAGGGTGTATTTGGGTCAGATTCTGACGGTCTGATTGCTTATTTCTGGCCTGCAAACGACAGGTCGTAGATTACTTAAATTAGATTTTTATTTCTTAAAAAAACCATGTTTTCTTACACTCTTCACTCCGGGCTCAAACGAATAGCCCCGGGACACTATCTGGATTTGATTTCCGAGATAGTTGTCAAGCCCAGCAAGGCGGTACTAAGCGCTTAGTCTCGTGGTCATAGGACTTTCGACGTGCGGTCCAAATCTGATACGAAGTTTCAATTTGCTCCCGAGTGCAACTGGGTAATGAGATTGATCTTATATTTTAGGGTAACCTAGCATCCATGATTCTACAAGTTTAAGGTCTTGCAGATCATATTTAAAGTGATTTAAGCGGATTTCGCAGCTAATCTAGTTTAGCACTCAGTTAACTTTGTCTAATTCCTAAAGGATTTGATCCTGAGTGATTTCTGCCTGAGGTGGTACTCGGGTCTTTGTACGGAATTTTCTGAGATGTTACAGCCCACTCCCGATGGTACTCAGCGGAGTGAGCCAGAGATCCTGAGTCAGGTGCTTGACACCCGTTCTGAATATGTGCGTGGGCTTGGCCATGGTGCCAATCTCATGGCACCCGCTAGAACTGCCTCCACCCGATCCATCGTCATTGGCGATAGTGCCGTACGCCGAGCCGATATCGCAGAGAGAGAGGTTTAACAGCTACGGGTCGTCGTCCATGACATCAGAGAGCAATTGGAGAGGCAGAGGGAGGAGCAAGAGAGGAGGATGGAGGAGTTGTAGAGACAGAGGCAGGAGCAGGAGAGGAGGATGGAAGAGCAGGTGAGGCAGAGGGAGGAGCAGGAGAGGAGGATGGAAGAGATGCGGGTGGAGCATGAGCGATGGATAACAGAGATGTTTCAGGCTCTCGCTGTACGTTTACCCATTGATGCCTCACCACCTCCACCTTCATCTTTATGATTTTTTGTATTTTATTTATAATGTTTAAACTTATATGTATTTATGCATGAATGAATGTGATGTGGATAAGATTGTTTGTGTTTGGATAAAAGTAGTTTATGTTTGGATGGATTTACTAGTTTGGGTTTAGATGGATGCGAATGTGAATATGATGAAATATATTATATAATAGGTGTATATCAGGCTGAATATGATGAAATATATATTGTAACAGGTGTATATCAGGATGAATATGATGAAATATATATTGTAACAGGTGTATATCAAGAATTTTATGCTGGAATATTTAAAAAAAAAAAAAAAAGAGTTTTACCTACGAAAATGTTCGTCGCTAAAAGGTTTGTAATTATTTTTAGCGACGAAATCAATCGTTGCTAAAAGTTTAACATTTATTTTTAGCAAAGAACATGTTTGTCGCTAATAGTTATGTATTTATTTTTAGCGACGAAAAACTATCGTCGCTAAACGTTTAACATTTATTTTTAGCAACGAAAAGTTTCGTCGTTAAAAGTTCGCTAAAAGTTTAATATTTAGTTTTTAGCGATGAAAATGTTCGCCGGTAAAAGGTTAACATTTATTTTTTAGTGACGAAAATGTTCGTCGCTAAAAGTTTTAGAAATATTTTTAGCGACGAAATCTATCGTCGCTAAAAGTTTAACATTTATTTTTAGCAACGAATATATTCATCACTAAAAGTTTTGTAATTATTTTTAGTGACGAAAACTAATCATCGCTACAAGTTTTGTAATTATTTTTAGCGATGAAAACTATCGTCGCTAAAAGGTTAACATTTATTTTTTAGTGACGAAAATGTTTGTCGCTAAAAGTTTTTGAAATATGTTTAGTGACGAAAACTATTGTCGCTAAAATTTTAACATTTATTTTTTAGTGACGAAAATATTCATCGCTAAAAGTTTTGTAATTATTTTTAGCGACGAAAGCTATCGCCACTAAACGTTCAAATTTTATTTTTTAGCGACGAAAACTATCGTCACTAAAAGTTTTTTAGCGACGAAACAATTCATCGGTAAAAGTAACTTTTAGCAACGAAAATTTTCGTCGCTAAAAAGCTTGCCTTTATCGATGATTACAATTTTTTGTTGATAAATACCTGTTGCCACGGTCTTTTGGCGACGAATTTAGCGACGAAAATTTTCGTCACTAAAACTTTTTAGCTACGAGAATTTGGCTTTTAGCGACGAAAATTTTAATCGCTAAAGGTGAGATTTCTTGTAGTGTTACTTATTTAGTACTTATTTCGATTATTTAGCATTGTCCTATTCACCTCTCTTTTAGGACATCTTTAGCTCTCCTTTTTAAGAGGACTTTTTCTCTTCACTACAAATAAAATAAATGGAAAATTCTTACAGTCGATTGTGAAGAATAACAGTAGAATACCTCTCCAGATGGAGTACTTTACTTGATACTCGAATCGAATCCAATATATGAGTGTATATTCAAGTTAAAGCTAAAATTAACAACTACTTGATTAATGCTACTGATTACATTAAGGAATGTAAATGACATATAAAGATAAATATTACACTAAAGAATATAAATGGTAGATAATTGAAGGATGGATTTGATTTCTTTTGGTTGGTGGCTATTTCTTGTGCTAACGGATTTTTACTATTTACCCTTTGGTGTCTTTTTTTTCTTAGCTTGCCATCAATACGGATAACTGCCCCAAGCTTCGTCCTTGGCTTCACCGCTATTCTACTCTGCCCCTACTATTCTACGAGTCACGTGGCATAGCTTGACGGATGTCATCCATGTATTTGTAAAATTTTCTTGAGGTATCTTCACATTTTTAAATACACTGCAACTCAGCTAAAGTTGTAGGTGTCTAACGTACGGAACTGGGGTACAATAGTCACATCTTCGTTTCTTAAATTGCAGCACTGAGTTAGTGATCCTGGCCGTCACAAGTTGTAGATGAAGTGGAACATTTCTAATGGTTTCCTATTTTAAAAGAAAGAAAATAAATGGCAGGTTAATTTTGTAAACCTGCGTCGCCCTCTAAATACATACAAATACACTGGTACACGATTTGAACGTCCAAAACGTCCAAAAATCTGGCTCCGTGACGAGCGGCTTCGATTGTGCTTACATGTGCAGTCACGTTAGAGGGATATACTTTGCATTAGGAAATGGTTGGTACAAAAAAGGAAAAATCCAAAAAAAAAAAAAAAAAAAGTTATATCAGCCGTTGAAACATGATGATGGCCACCTGGACAATTTAGGCGAGTGCGACATGACTGGGACCCGGAACCAGATGTGGGTGGGACCCTCACTGTAGACCCACCTCGGTGTATACATTTTATATCTACGCCGTCCATTTATTTTTCTAGTTTAGTTTTGGGCATGGTCCAAATAATGAAATATATACAAATTTCAGTAGGACCATACTACGGTAATCAATGGTTATTGATCGTTAAAAACATTTTGCAGGCCACAAAAGTCTTGGATCAAGCTGATATTTGTTTTATCCTTTCATCCAGGTCTTTTTTTACCTTACCAACATGTTGGATGGTCAAAAAACATTAGGATGGACCTTAGGAAGTTTTTAATTGGTGGCTGTTCATTGACCACTATTTTCTGTCATGTAGTCCACTTGAAATTATTATCTCTTTATTTTTGTAAAAAGGCGTAAAAAAACCTGACAAAACAGATGGACGGCGTGGATACACGATGTATGCATCGAGCTGGGCCCTACGGTCTCCGGACGCAGCGAAGTCGCCCTCAATTTCGCCGTGGGCTCTTTTTCACCTTTCTTGAGACAACCATTATTGCAGCATTATGGCTCCATCTGCACGGCCTAGGTTTACTCAAAGGTGAAATGAGGTGCAGAGAAATACTTTGATACTCTGGCAGAGCCTGATGGATGATACTCAGGCACTTAGCAATTGCAAGAACTTGCATTAGTTGCATACAAGTAATTAAATCTAAACCGTTCAAATTATGGGTAACAGTTTATTTGTTTCATTAACTAAAGATTATTCTTATTCGTTTATCTAATTAATATATTGCTGGACATTCATTGTATGGTTCCAAATGAAATATATCCAACAGTGGTTTCCTCAATTTAATCGGTTTAATTTGAGTTAATATACACTGTGTCAATTTATCAAGTGCCTGCGTATCAAGTGTCACACGACAGAGTATCAAATAACTCCCCTGATATTAAACTAATAAATAGAAGTGCTCGGTGAATGCCTGCTGTCAGAAATTGATTAGGCAATTTATGGCACACTCGTGTTAGATCCAGGCAATTCATCAGAACATGCCCATCCCCAAAAAACCACGTTGGTCAACTCATCAGGTGGGCCACAACTATATGAGAAAAATGGCCTATTAGGAAAGACGATGACATATTTATTTCTTGGCTAGGGCATGTTGGTACTTAGATAGTGGCGCCCACCAGGAGAGTGGCCCAGATAACACATGCAGCGCATGTTGAGATGTCCAAAGCCAATTTTCTTTGAGCTCAAGCTTAAGCTTGTTAAGGTAGCTGGTAGCCTTCAGATTACTGCTTTTCTCCCATGACCTAGCCGTTGAGTTTCGTATTTTAGAATTAAAATATATGATATAATGGCGTTTCAGCTGGATGGCTCTGAGAATGCCTTTGACACACTTTTCTTATATCATCCGGCTGGATTTGACTTAAGTGTTCTATGAGCCTGAAATATTAGCTTAATTAATCGGTTTTCTAGGATGCCTAGTGTTATGTGATTCTGGTACCGGTGCGTATGCGGTTGGCTCTGAGTCAGTTGGCTCCAAATGCATGGTGGATTCTGGTCTCCACCATCCTCTGGCATCAGGTGAAAAACCAACACTTGACGTCGGACGAGTTCCTGTATTTATACATGACCAAGTTTGATAGGTCCGACCCATCTCATGAGTGGAGGCAACGCTTCATTTCCCCAAGAATTTACTCTCTAAGTCCGAGCTCGGAATAAGAGAGTAGGGGGCTTCTGAGAAAATGTGAGCATACTCGATAAGGACCGATTCAAGCAAACTGAATCGATCAGTAGGGCCTCGGAAGGAGAACATCATGACAAGTCTGGCCTTGCTTCCGAACTATGATTCCAAAATTAGGGTTACTGGGGAGAGACAGACGAGGCAATCCGAGCTGAGCCTCAATCTGGGGCTCTCATCCGAAGAACTACGGCCCTGGATCGGCCGAGCCGAGCTCTTGTTTGGAGTTCTCATCCGAAGAACTACAGCTCTGGATCGGCCTAGCCGAGCTCTTGTCTAGAGCCCTCATCCGAAGAACTACGACCCTGGACTGACCGAGTCGAGCTCTTATCTAGAGTCCTCATCTAAAGAACTGCAGCTCTGGATCTACCGAGCTGAGCCCTACTCACATCTCAGAGGCTGAAAACGTACTCTGACCACGGACTCCGACCATAAGGTCTGACCAACGGCTTGGGAGACTGAGTTCTGGAACCAACCCCAGTATGGACGTGGCCAAAGATCACGCCCGTAGATACGCCCCATTAAGGCATATGGGAGAGTGAACTGGCGCACGATCCAAAGATAGTGGCCAAAAATCTTTACATGCATGACATCCGCTTGATTGAGCAAATCGTGCCGAGATTGATGACCATGATCCCATCGCCTCATGAGTATAAATACTAGAGGAACCATTACAACAGGTACGCAATATCTTGCACCTCCCATCTACTCTACACTACTTAGACCCAATTTTTCTAGCCTGACTTTGGCATCGAAGGGTCCCCTGGTCGAGTCAGGGTCTCCTTTGTTAACCACTTTGTGTAGGACCAGGGTGCGGTGGAAGGTGATCCAAATTCTTGCAACAACACCTAGTTTGATGAATGATTTGTATTTTCATACACATGGGACATCATGTGAACCCGTGTGTAAGAGACCGTCAATACCTGCTTTAATCTCATTTTCTTGAAAGAAAGAAAAAAAAAAGTGATAGGAAAATGCCACTCCACAAATTTAATGAGAAATGAAAACTGGGTGGCATCCAAACACCATAAATATCATAAAGTTTCATATTATTTGGCACCAAACACACCATTAGACTGATTAATCATGAAATATCATAAATATTTAGTGACTAAAATTTAATTATATAGTAAAAAATAGATTAATTAACTACTGCAATTAGAATTATCATATCCATGAATTGGACTCGCAAAACCAAATCTTTTAAAATGAAGCTTGGAGTAATGCATCAAAAAACCTGCCAACCAAGAGAATTAATTACAGACTAGCTTGTTGTGAGAAACTGTTCATCCCCTTATAAGACAGTTATTATTATTATTTTTTTAAATGACGGTTCCATCCCATATTTTTATCTACTTACATATTCGCATGTCAACGCTACCTCACCTAAAAAGGATAAGAAAAGGTTTGATACTCTGGCTGATGGTTAATGTTACGGGGAAAATCGAATTAACCTACTATACAAGACATATGACCTATCATAAGTGGTGTCTAAGAACTAAACCATCTAACAATTATCAGGATGAGCTCCCCAAGGTATGGATGCATCAACTGTGAGATGAGTCGACATCGAAGGATCAACACCGAGCTAAATCTTAAGGGCAGAGCTCAGTAGCGTGAATCGCCTGTCAAGCTGATCTAATCGACCCCGACCTGAGAAGTAGGATACCCGAGAGAATCTCGCCTTGTGCCAAGAAAGCAGAGATTTTGTGAGATCATAGATGAATATCACACAGACTTTCCAGTTCAAATACGTACCATCTTAGTATATGCAACATGTCCTACCAAGATTCGAGGATCTGACATATTTCAGCAAGATACGCCATTCCAGAAGTCACATAATCACCTTATAAACACACTCATTGCCATTAAAGGAAGGGTACGAAAAAATCCTAACTCAAGTCCCGTTTCTAATATATTCGATTCGCTTGACATAGCCATTGGAGAGTACCTGGCCATAAGCATAGCCATTGGAGAGTACCTGGCCATAACTGACACCCCCATATTCATTTGCTTGCTACTAGTGCAGGTACTTGTATGCCTATAGGTGCAGCCCCTGCCTGTCCAAATTTGAGTGACAATAATTTGGTGCGGTTTGTGGGAACGACAGCAAAGCCATTAAGGTTCCCCTCGACATCAACGCGACCTGCCATTCCTTCTCCTCTCCCACCTCAATGACTGAGAAGAAGGGAATGGTACTAGCTGTTGCTGATCCTATGTAGGAGGAGCAGCTTGAGAATCCCCAGACTTTGCAATCAGCTCCCCGGTCTCAGTGGCCATGACTAATAAATGTGCAGAGATTTTAAAACTAGGGAAGTCAGCCTGTCTCCCTTAAAAACTAGGTGGGAGCTCTAATTGGCAATATTGACCACATCAGGAGGTTTGCTAGAAAGGCAATACGTACTCCCCGCTGACCAACATACAGAGTTCGAAGCAGCAATCGAGTTATCCTACCTAGCGCCTACGCACCTCGAGCTGCACACCACGATGGCTTGACCAACAGGTAGTATGCGTGTCCCAACACAAACCTTGGGAGCCACCAAACTCACTGAGTCAGACATGCGACATACATTGGAGAAAAGGAGGTGAACTCAAGGAAAAGCTCTAAAGGTCACGGTAGAAAATGAGGTCCTATGGGGGGCAGAATTGAAGGAAATCTAAGATCAGCTCAAGGATATTCAACATGCCTGCCAAGCAAAGGGCCTAGCTTCCGTCAATGCCCTACTCGAGTAGATAGAACCACCATTTACAAGTTACATCATGCAGGCCCAACTACCATCCAACTTACAAATGCTTAGATAACTTCCTATTTAGATTCGAGGGACCCGACAGAATATATGGAATCTTTTAGGCCTTAGACAGAGCTCCATGGTGATTCCAAACCTATAATGTGCATGACGTTCTCCTTAACGAATACTAGAATTGCTCGAAAGTGGTACATGCACTTAAAGCCAAAATTCATCAGCTCTTTCTCTCAGCTTAGCAGGGCATTTACCACTTAATTCATTGGGGAAAAGGACATAAGAAAACCCTCGACTCACCTCCTCACGATAACACAAAGAGATGACAAACTCTTGAAAGATTACATTATAAGGTTCAATGCTAAGGCTGTCCAGGTGGACGACTATTCCTACCAGGTCACCCGTACAACCATGATGGTCAGTCTCAAACGGGGAAAGTTCTTTTTTTCAATTGGTAAAAAATCCCCTGACGACTCTTGCCGACCTTCTCAACCGGGCCAAAAATATTCTAATGCCAAAAACATAGGACCACTCAAGGCGAAAACAGCTCAGCAAGAGACAAGAAAAGAAAGGAAGAAAAGAAGGCACTCGGCACAAGCTCCAAGAGAATGGAGGACGATGACCAGAGTAGTGCCCCTCGATCTAGCTGGCATCCAGAAAGCCATTCAACAGATATACCTCATTGAATGCCACACTAGAATAAGTACTCATGGAGATTAGAGACAAAAGAATCCTGAGGTAGCCAAATAAGATGAGAGATGACATGGAAAAGAGGGATAATAAGAAATATTATCACTTTCACCAAGATCATGGTTATAATACAATCGAGTATTTTGACCTCAAGGAGGAGATCTGATATCTTATCCAAAAAGGACATCTGCAAGAATTTGTCGACAGAAGCAGAGAAGACTGACCAGCTAAACAGAAAGAGCGACGTGGTGAGAAAATCGACAATGAAGCGATAGGTGAAATACACACCGCACCATCTTTGGAGGACCTGCTGAGGGTGGAGACTCAGACCGTGCGCGCTGAGCTCACATGCAGAATGCGAATGGTGTGGAAGAAGAGCATAAGGTAAACATCACCCGACGACCTAAGAAGAAACCCAAGATGGATTCATGCAGCATCACCTTCACCGAAAAAGACACACATGGAATTCATCATCCGCATGACGATGCCCTATTAGCCGCCATGACCATCGTTAACCACAAAGTGCATCGAATATTGGTCGACACTGGGTGCTCGGTGGACATCTTATTCACAACCTCCTTTGATAAAATGGGAGTTGGGAGGTCAAGATTACAACATGTGCGGACCCCTCTACTGAGTTTTACAGGGAAAAAAGTGACCTCAGAAGGAAGTGTTCTTCCACCAGTGATAGTTGACAAAGGAACCAACCAAGTCACCACTATAGTCGATTTTCTGGTGGTAGACAGCCCCTTTGTGTATAATGTGATCCTAGGTAGGCTATCCATAAATGCCATGCAATCTGTTGTCTCCACTTACGACCTCGCTATGAAGTTTCAACCAAGCATAGAACCTGTCAGGTCCAGAGCGACCAACATGAAGCTCGATAGTGTTATTCAACAACTCTTAGGGGGAAGGCATAGTGACAACAAATGATGCAAATCACTTCTCTAGACCCCCGAGAAGATACCATTGAGAGAGGATCATCGGTAGAGAATCTTATCTCAATACAACTCTTCAAGGTCAACCAATCCTGTCACGCCCCAAACTCAGAAACTAGGCTCACAGAATTCCCGATTGCTGAATCCGGTGCTGACAGCCTCCATAGTACCCCATTCTCGGCTCCCAACGCCCATATGTAAGATTTCGATCTTGTGATCCTACAAGGACGATTTTCCAACGTATATTTATCTCATAAGAAGCATAAGCACAAGTTTACCCAAATCACAAAGGCAACATCATCATCACATATCCACTACTATAAACAGTTGAATACAGTATTGAAAGGAAATACATGAATATAATAAAATCTCCACAAAGCTCGACCTCCACGCTCCTACCTCAATGTTACTGCAACCTAACGACATGCTACTGCAACCTAACGACACCTGCACGCAATGATCGTGCATAAGCTTATAAGAAGCTTAGAGGGTGGTGTATATGTGTGCAATACATGTGCTAGGCATATAAATATTAGAGTAAGTGGAAATACTGGCAAGTCCATAAATACTATCAACCTTATCTAGGCAATGCGATGCGAAGACATAATAAGGAAATGTCATATATTGAGAAAGCAATGAAAATCGACCACGCAATGCGGAGACATAGTAAGCCAAATGTCATATCTAGGCCATACAGTGCAGAATCATAGTAAACCCAATGTCATAAGCTAAGGGTGCAATGCAATATGCAAATGGAAAAGAAATGATAAAGCCGAAGTGTGTAATCGGGATGATAACACGTGGTATCACCAGCTGTGGGGTTCATCACATGGGACTTCTATCCAAACCAGTCTCATACCTAAATTTGGATAGCTAGACGTAATGTGGTAAACTCCTGATCTCAAGTTGGTCACATACCCAACTAAAATCATGGCCATTGCAAAGGTACACGTAATGATCTAGTTACGCACCATCAGCCCGAGTGGATTAGTGAATGAATGAGTCAAATGGTGAGTACGTAATCCCATACTCAACATATCCACGTGTCAGTATGGCTCATCTCTAGGATATCACCGAGGTCTAGTACACTCCACAATGGCTACTGCCTCCCTAGCCGCACAACCAGCGAGTGGAAAAGACCACACTATCCGCCTAACTAGTAGTCTGCCAATACCTACCCGGCTTATCGATAGCGGACCCATTTATGAGCTGGTCAAACTCAGCCTAGCTTACAGCCCCCTCACTCGGGCGGATAAGGCTACACCTCCTTCCAACCAACCACGACACAGTGGGAGACATCGCCACTGCTATTCGACACCCAAGCGCTCATATATCCACTCGGTCTAGACGTTGGAATCTCCTCCGGTATAAGAGGATTCTGGGACTCTCACCCAAGGACATCTTATGTGCCTACACTGCTAGAACCAAATATTTTCAGTATCCCATCTGGCCATCCACGATGAACCTATGGAGGCCATAGCCCTAATATCGCTAGGGTGCCAAGTGATCATGTAACATAAATGCGAGATGTACAAGTCATACCATCCAGTCATGCATCAAACCTGCGCATACTGCGCGATCATGTGGGGCAACTCCGTCTCTTAAGGAGTCCCCTAAATAACTCAGCCCAATGGTAATTCTATGATCAACCATTCCTCACAACAGGCATACAAATGATGTGTATGGACATGTATCATGATATAATACTAAGCATGATCTCAGTGTGTCCTACTAGACTAAGTATACTAGCATGATTATTAGATATAATAGGCGATGGCCGGTCTTAATCGGTATGTCACTTATGAGATTAGGGGCTGAATGATGCACCCTACTAGACATGTAGAAGTCTATACGGAATGGTCCATGATAAACTATCCTAACCTATTCAAGGTACTAACATATCATATATCCTAAGGCAGGGTCCACAGAGGGACGGTGGATCTAATACATACATCGAGATAGGCTCTATACAGTAGATATACTAAATCAGGTCCCGCATATTCTTCCATCTACGGCAAGGGAGGTGATGATGATGTACTAATGTCAAAGATAGGCCTCACGCTTATCCTAAGAAGGTAAATGGACAGTGGGGATGATATACACATAACATGAGATCCTAACAATCAATTAGAAGGTAGGATACATCTCACGGGGTGAGTTAAGCGGGTATATAACAAGTGGGTTTCCTTGTTCCCTTTATCATGAACAACTGGGCTTTCCTATGAGGGCTCGATACGAATAAAAGGCAGGCCTTGGTAGGATCCACACATGCAGGACTATGTAACCCTTCAAACGGTCCTGCTCATCATCTAAGTGGGGTCTTGGGTTTGGGTTACTAAGCTTGGACAAACACATGTATCTAGGTGGGTCACATTCCCTATGGAAGGCCCGATATGAACACAAGATGGGCTCCAAGGCTTGGGTGGTCTTATAGGGTATGGTGGAAAGCATTAATATCAAATGGGGGCCCAGCGGTTCGGGATAGCCTAACAAGGGAAGGATGGGTATCACTAGCATCAATGGGGCCTAGTGATTTGGGATAGCTCAATAAGGGAAGATGGGTTGAAAATTGGGTATCACAGTGGGCCCTACAAGGTATGGTTTTCAACGGTAGATGTTTAACCACCACTATTCCTATGATGCAGTCCACTAGGGATTTAGACTTGACTCTCAATGAGGTTCATAGCCCTATGAGATCTGGAAGAATAGATGAACAACGTATAAATAACACATACATTATGGTGGGACTCTACTCGAGGTTGGGGTATGTAACATCCCAAAAATCGGGGGTCGAGTAGTAACTCAACTCCCGAGTTCCAGAACATCACTTATGCAACATAATGAATGATGATTGAATGTTGACTGTATTTATGCATTGAACATGAGTGAGATTAAGCCAAAATAGCATATTAAACTCCAAAGACAGTTAGATTGCAAGCGGAAGACTGTGATAGACATATAAAATATAAAAACTGTGGTGAGTCTCCAGAGTGTGATAATGTTACCAGGTTAAATAATTACAAGTACAATTCTAAAATTTACCAAATGTGAGGAAGTGTAATGTCTTCTATCCCAAGTACCATAGCCCCGTCAATACATTACCAGGTCTTCATAGACCTGTCAGAGAGTTATATGTAGGAGAACTCCTCCTCAACATCATAGTAGTGGTCTGGCTCTACTTCATAAGCATCGCCATCACCTGAAACTCAACAAATCTGGTTGGTGTTGTAAACATTGTCCCGTAACGTGGGAGTGAGTGATCAACTCAGTGGAACAATAAAGCATAGGTTAATATGTTATCAATTCAGTCAAGCAGTAATGATAAAGCAGTACAATCAAACAATTCTAAATACTCTTATTAATGGAAGTATGAATGCAGTCATGATGTATGCCCTTGCCAAACCACCCTCAGTGACACCATCTTACGTTCGCGCATGCATTCATCCCTCAGTGCCCCACATCTACCAGACACATGCAATGCTATGATGAGCATAATTACCGAGTTGTTATTAGTCCATTTCAAACAGCAGTATTGGAAAACTAAGGTACCTCCCTTGTATCATTCCCAAACATGATCCATTCTAGGGTCATCAATCCTAATTAATCTCATATGATATTATAGTTCAAGAGGTATCACGAAGGCATCACAAAGGGCTCGTCACCTGTCAGTACAGATACAAATTTCACCGTATGCGGCTCAATTGCTGGCCATCAGCTCGAATACAGGTCTCACCGTACTCGGCCCAACTCACGCTCTAGTTGCTGTGAAGGGCTCATCGCTAATCACAGACCTAAGAGTATACTCAAAGACACTATGAAGGACTCGTCGCCCGTCAGCATGAATACAGGTCTCACCATATTCGGCTCTCGCCGTAGGTGTCGACAACTCGAATATAGTGTCCCATACCACCATAATCGGCTCACGAGTCTGGTTGCTCACTGGTCACTAGGGGAGGCACATGGCCCCAGCGTAGGCCGACAACTCGACCACGGTGTCCCATACCACCATGCCCGGCTCATGAGTCTTAGCGGATCAAGGTACCATAGTTAACGAAATTTCCACTAGTAAGTTTGGTACCCTAGGTTCAAGCAGTAGCGATCAAACATGGTGAACATACATTAGACAGATCGGGTTATTTAACGAGCTCAGCTAGCACGACCGCCCGTTGAGTTGTATGACATGAAGTGCATAAGCACTTTGTGTGGCCTAACCACTGCCGACAAGCAACTCATGACTCGGGTTTATCAAACACATCCTACATGGCGAATGAATCTCAGCCACAAATTCGGTTCTATTACCGACTGTCTGGACTATAATCATAGCCCCCAATCGTATTTAACTACAGATAGTTAAAGCAGTAATGGATCAAGATTCAAATCATAAAATCAAAGTATGATATTATCCGTTTAGGGCTGCCAGGGCTGTTGCACAGAATCGTTACACCACTCCCCCAACACCCATAACAGATCATACAACGTAATTATGAATTTTAAACATACGCATTGCATAAATAAAATCATACAATCAGTTGAGCATGTTAACAAGCATATCATAAAGCATATTATAAATCATGTTATAAGCATGTTATAAATAGGAATACAAACACATATATTTCATAAGTAAGTGGTCAAAGTGATCAACCACATGGAGGAAAATCATACATGTCTCTAAGATAGTTGAGAATCCCATCTCAACACCTACCTAAGGCATCAACATCCAAACACTTACACAAGCATTTTCACAAACACTTAACATACACTATTTCAACATACTTAGTGTAGGTTAGTAAACATGTACTAGGGCGAGTCCTTTCGCCAAGCAAGTATTTTACGCACATATAATATATTTATACAACAAATAATCATGGCAAACACATCTCTAAAATATATATGTATACAGTATTTTCTACAATACAGTATTTCTACATACATAGTGTATATTAGTAAAACATGTATTTGGGCGAATCCATTCGCCAAATAAGTATTTTATCCATATATCGTATATTCATACAACAAATAATCATGTCAAACACACTTCCAAAATTTATACGTATACGGTATTTTCTACGAATACCTATAATATGTAAAATTCCATAATCTACATCTTTAATCGAAACAGGAAACAGAAAGCACTTTGTACATGTGCAATTGCATGCAGATCATGAATCTATCATTATCTAACATTGAAAGAGTTGAAAACTATAACCTATACACCTAAAGTCCGCGCCTTTTATCGTAGAATCGTAACGGAGTTAATAGGTTTGCTAAGCTTTCGTATTCAGTAGTTTGGCAACCTAGAGAACGAAATAGGTTAGCTATTTCATAACCTACAACTTATACAACCCCAAAACAGATTAGGGTTAGGGTTTTTTACCTAGAAACGGAGCTGGAATCGCCGGAAAAGTGATTAGAACAGAGTGGTGGAGCTCGTGGAGCGGCAGGGAAGCACGGCAGGGAGATTCTCCCAACTTTCTCTCTCTTTTCTCTCTTTCTCTCCTAGGGTTTTCTCAAATTCGTATGGCTGTAAGAGAGAGAGTTTTAAGGTCCTTATATAGTCTAAAAAGTCTCCAAAATAGACTCCAGGTCAAGGTATACTTGGGTTATAGTCAAAGTGGGCTGGTTTCAGCTCAACGGAGGACTTCTGGCGGGCCTCCTTGAGCCAAAGGTCGGACTTAAGCTCACTAACACTGGATCTACGTTTAGTTAAGTTTTCATTTCAGTCGGATTCCCAGATCACGCGTGGCGGACCAATTTTAATTCGACGGTCAGTGGTTCTTGATCGGAGATTCCGAGTACATGTAAATGTTTATGAAATTTTTCCTGATCCGAGGGTGTAATTTGGTCGATTCGACGACGTCAGTTGCTTAAAACCGATCCATGGCGATGAGTCTCAGATTACTATTCAAGATATTTATTTTGTAAAGAAACAAGTGTTCTCACACTCTCTCGCTTCGGACTCAAGCGAACAGCCATGTGACACTGTCTAAATTTAATTTCTGAGATGGTTGTCAAACCCAGCGAGGCGGTCCTAAGTCCTTAACCTTGAATTATTCGGACTCCTGATGTGCGGTCTAGAACTGATATGGAGTTTCAAGATGCTCCCGAGAGCAGCCAGGTAATGAGATTGATCCAAGATTTTAGGGTAACCTAACGTCAATGATTCTATAAGTTATGGGTCTTGCAGATCGTATTTAAAGCGATTCAATCGGATTTCGTAGCTAATCTAGTTTAGTACTTAGTTACTTTGTCTCATTTCTAAAGGATTTAATCCTAAGTGATTTCTAGTCGAGGTGGTACTCAGGCCTTTGTAGTTTGTATATAAGATGATCCAAGTTATAATGCTTAACTAGTTTAAGATAGTGTCTAGGGTGAAAGTACTTAGGAAAATTGAAAGAAACAAGGTGGTGAAGGGTTGGATTTGTGAAGGAAATGGGTTCAGAAGCGATTTTAGACTGTGGAATTCAGTTCTGATAGGTTTATAAGGTGTTAGGATCGACCCATTGCCTAAGGACGTCTAATTCCAGGTTTAAAAAAATCCGGGCTATTACAATCTACCCCCCTTAAAACAAAATTTCGTCCCCGAAATTGCCTAAGGGTAATAAGGAATGATTTACTTATTGCATTTGCCAAAGACTTATTAATTTCAAGTTTCTACACGTGGTAGGGTATATACTAGTCTGGTCTATTTTAGTCTACCCCCCTTAAAACTTTATTTTCACCCTCAAGGCTCAAGATTTATGTCCTGCTCCGTATATCGGAACAAGGTGTAATTTAGGACCTATCCTTGACATGAAATGGGATGCGATCTCCCACTACGTTGGTCTTCTTTTCATCGATGATGTGTATTATGGCATTGATACCTATAGGTATCGAAAGGAGTTAAAAATGATGGGTAATGTGGTTGATTTCAGGGGCAGGCGTGAGTTTGAGGCTAGATGCCTAAGTCTACCAAAGGAGGACTATCATCACGGTCCCGACCTACCTTATGTACTCATGTCAAGCCTACCTAATTCCTAACTGTCTATTGCTCACTTAGAAAATTCCTTAGGCCTAAAAGGAAAAATCTCTATTGGCTATATATTCATACACTTCTTAAAGACGAAGTTATAAACTTTTGGTTGTAAGTGGTCAAGCTAACACGGAAGGAAAGTTGTGTAGTGGGTCAGAATCAGATACATGGACCTTCTGCCTCGCGAAGATAGAAAATCGTCGTATCAATTCTTAATCCTAGTTGATCTCGACCTTCTGCTTGATCAGAGCATAGGGTTCATTGGTCACTACCAGGATTGAGAATTCGATTCAAACCGCGAATACCTCGCTTATATGTAGTTTCTCTGCTCCGTGTTCCCGTTTGTACTAAGTCCTTGAGAAGGCAATTCTAAGGGTTGTATTGATTTGACCTAAAATTAAATCCAATGGATATATAAGTTTTCTCTGAGCGTGAATAATTTCTATGTCATACAACCTTCCTAAGAGTTATTAGAGGAGCTGGTGAGTACCAAGGGGATTCAACGAAGGAACGGGGTCTCGCTCCAACCTACTGAAGCCGACTAGCTAAGTCTATCATGCAATTAGCTTAGCATAATTAATTAGTCTTTTACTTTCCTTAGCCTAACCAGTAGTCTAGTCTTAATTTAAGAGTAGCGGTAATCCACAAGTCAAAATCCAAAGTCTATGCTTATACACTAGATGATTTTATACCCCTTCTACTATAAGAAATTATTTTATCACTTAAGATCAAAGTTGTCTAATTCGAATTGAGTTGCCCGAACTTAAATTTAACTATGCTCAAGCACTACACACATGCTCATACCAGCTAAAAGGGTCCTAGGGTTCACATAACAAATTTGTTGAATTCCCTATATAATCAGGTCTGTCGAAATCTAGGTCCAAAACTCTAAGGGCCCATTTGTCAAACAACCATTTACTCTAAAAGCTCAAGCTATTAGAGTGTGGTGGGTTAATGTATATCGAGGGACTTTATCACTTCAACACTGTTTAGCCAGTGGTCTTAAGTGGTATTAAATGGGACTGTATTGCTAATCCTACTTCGGGATTGGGAATGACAGGTTTGGTAGGAGGGTGGGTGGGGATTAAAATTAACGATATAGGCTTTAGAAAATGAGCCTTGTGTTGGAAAGCGTAAGATGTAACATAGCAATACACAAGCCCAAATAGGGCCATGGAAAGTGATGAAAAATGATGAGAAGAGGGAGATAGGGCTGAAGCTGCTGACTCTTCATGAGTTTGGGTATTAACAGGGTTTGTAGAAGCCCCACTGACAGGGAATAAAGAAGGAAAATGAGAAGATGGAGTGGGGTAGGGGGTGTGCACGAATTTGGGACGAAATGGAAGGTGTAGGGGCTGAAACGAGAGAGGGATAAAGAGGAAGGGAGGAAGGGATGGCTGTGCACGACGGAAAGGAATGGGTAGTGGTCGAAAATCGTAGATTGGGCAATTGGAAGGGAGCTTTGAGAGAGAGGAAAGTAAGTTGAAGGAGAAAAGGGAGCTTGGAGGGGTGGTTTGTGAAGGAAGTACTTGATTAGGGTGGTGAAAATGGACGGGGGTCACATCAGGGGGTTATTACACCCCCAAAGAGGATCGGCCCGAGTCGCGGGCTCGTCCCAGCCAAAAAAGTGGCGAGGCCTCGCCGACCGGGTGAGGGCCTCACCGAAATATTTTCTGGTTTTCAAAGGGGGGCCCCACGGGCATGGTCCACCAGTCCCCTAGGCCCCAAAAAACACTGGGTCCCACCCTGGGTACCCCTGGATCAACGTAGATAGGCACCCGACTCCGATTCGCTCAATTTCAGGTAGTTTCGAGCAATTTCGGATGTATCTTGCAATCCGGAATGAGTTATCTGACGTATAATATATGATTTTGGGGTGGAACGAGCTAATGAAGCCAACCAACCCTACTATGCTGGGTTGCAAAGCCCGAAATTGTGAAAAAACCTTGGATCGATGGTCATTTCCCCATTTCAATTTTGTCTTTACTCTAACTAGTAGGTTTAGTTTGATTACTCTTCATCCGTTGGGCTTTAGGAGTTGCGGCCAATGTGAAAAGAGCTTAGAATAATTAGGAGAATGGTTTGGTGAAGCCAAATAGGACACTTACAATTTTTGGCTGAAAACTTTGCGCATTAGTAGACATCACAACCCTATAGTAAATCGAGAATCTAGGAGTTTTAGTTATAGTTTGTTTCTGGTTTATTTCCCATTACTTGGTATCCCTATTTAAAGGGTTGTGAACTCGTTTTTAGTCATTCATTAATTAATTTCAAATGTATTAGAAATTAGTTCTATTTTTTGATTTCTTCCTCGTGGATTCGAGAAGTCTCTGTGAGGAGTTCAGAGAAGCTCCGAGGATTCGGAGTAGTTATCTTCATCACGCTTATCCTGTATTCTACCAATTGTCAATGGTTGGGGTGAGGTGGATTGTAATCTAGACTCATTAATAGGCAGCCTAATTATGTTTTAAGGTTGACCAGTGCGACCATGGTTGAATACAGACTCGATTTCGGTATTCGTTTTTAGTGAACTAGCCGTTGGATGAAACAGGGATGCCTAAGACTGTTTCTACATTCCGTCGCTCCCTCCTAAGTCAGAGTGCTTCAGTGTGCATCGTATGACCATAACCCAAGTCCGGTTTAATCCAAATCATGCTCTGATACCAACTGTAACATCCCGAAAATCGGGGGTCGAGTAGTAACTCAACTCCCGAGTTCCAGAACATCACTTATGCAACATAATGAATGATGATTGAATGTTGACTGTATTCGTGCATTGAACATGAGTGAGATTAAGCCAAAACAACATATCATACTCCAGAGACAGTTAAATTGCAAGCAGAAGACTGTGATAGACATATAAAATATAAAAACTGTGGTGAGTCTCCAGAGTGTGATAATGTTACCAGGTTAAATAATTACAAGTACAATTCTAAAATTTACCAAATGTGAGGAAGTGTGATGTCTTCTATCCTAAGTACCATAGCCCCGTCAATACATTACCAGGTCTTCATAGACCTATCAGAGAGTTATATGTAGGAGAACTCTTCCTCAACATCATAGTAGTGGTCCAGCTCTGCTTCATAAGCATCGCCATCACCTGAAACTCAATAAATCTGGTTGGTGTTGCAAACACCGTCCCGTAACATGGGAGTGAGTGATCAACTCAGTGGAACAATAAGCATAGGTTAACATGTTATCAATTCAGTCAAGCAGTAATGATAAAGCAGTATAATCAAACAATTCTAAATACTTTTATTAATGCAAGTATGAATGCAGTCATGATGTATGCCCTTGCCAAACTACCCTCAGCAACACCATCTTACGTTCGCGCATGCATTAATCCCTCAGTGCCCCACATCTACTAGGCACATGCAATACTATGATGAGCATGATTACCGAGTTGTTATTAGTCCATTTCAAACAGCAGTATTGAGAAACTAAGGTACCTCCCTTGTATCATTCTCAAACATGATTCATTCTAGGGTCGTCAATCCTAGTTAATCTCATACGATATTATGGTTCAAGAGGCATCACGAAGGCATCGCAAAGGGCTCGTCACCTATCAGCACAGATACAGATTTCACCGTATGTGGCTCAATTGCTGGCCGTCAGCTCGAATACAGGTCTCACCGTACTCGGTTCAATCGCTAGCCGTCAACTCGAATATAGGTCTCACCATACTCGGCCCAACTCATGCTCTAGTTGCTGTGAAGGGCTCGTCGCCAATCACAGACTTAAGAGTATACTCGAAGACACTACGAAGTACTCGTCACCCGTCAGCACGAATACAGGTCTCACCATATTCAGCTCTCGCCGTAGGTGTCGACAGCTCGAATATAGTGTCCCATACCACCGTAATCGGCTCACGAGTCTGGTTGCTCACTGGTCACTACGGGGAGGCACGTGGCCCCAGTGTAGGCCGACAACTCAACCACGGTGTCCCATACCACCATGCCCGGCTCATGAGTCTTAGCGGATCGAGGTACCATGGTTAATGGGATTTCCACTGGTAAGTTTAGTACCCTAGGTTCAAGCAGTAGCGATCAAACATGGTGAACATACATTAGACAGATCGGGTTACTTGACAAGCTCGACTAGCACGAGCGCCCATTGAGTTGTATGACATGAAGTGCATAACCACTTCGTGTGGCCTAACCACTGCCGACAAGCAACGCACAACTCGGGTTCGTCAAACACGTCCTACATGGCGAATGAATCTCAGCCACGAATTTGGTTCTATTACCGACTGTCTGGACTATAATCATAGCCCCCAATCGTATTTAATTACAGATAGTTAAAGCAGTAATGGATCAAGATTCAAATCATAAAATTAAAGTATGATATTATCCGTTTAGAGCTGCCAGGGCTGTTGCACGGAATTGTTACACCACTCCCCCATCACCCATGACGGATCATACAACGTAATTATGAATTTTAAACATGCGCATTACATAAATAAAATCATACAATCAGTTGAGCATGTTAACAAGCATATCATAAAGCATATTATAAAGCATGTTATAAGCATGTTATAAATAGGAATACAAACACATATATTTCATAAGTGGTTAAAGTGATCAACCACATGGAGGAAAATCATACATGTCTCTAAGGTAGTTGAGAATCCCATCTCAACACCTACCTAAGGCATCAACATCCAAACACTCACTCACACAAGCATTTTCACAAACACTCAACATACACTATTTCAACATACTTAGTGTATGTTAGCAAACATGTATTAGGGCGAGTTCTTTCGCCAAGCAAGTATTTTACGCACATATAATATATTTATACATCAAATAATCATGGCAAACACATCTCTAAAATATATATGTATACAATACTTTCTACAATACAGTATTTCTACATACATAGTGTATATTAGTAAAACATGTATTTGGCGAATCCATTTACCAAATAAGTATTTTATCCATATATTGTATATTCATATAATAAATAATCATGTCAAACATATTTTCAAAATTTATACATATACGGTATTTTCTACAAATGCCTAGAATATGTAAAATTCCATAATCTACATCTTTAATTGAAACAGGAAACAGAAAACACTTTATACATGTGCAATTACTTGAGCTATAGTCAAAGTGGGCTGGTTTCAGCTCAACGGAGGACTTCTGGCGGGCCTCCTTGAGCCAAAGGTCGGACTTAAGCTCATTAACACTGGATCTACGTTTAGTTAAGTTTTTATTTCAGTCGGATTCCCAGATCATGCGTGGCGGATCAGTTTCAGTTCGACGGTCAGTGGGTCTCGATCGGAGATTCCGAGTACATGTAAATGTTTATGAAATTTTTTCGAATCCGAGGATGTAATTTGGTCAGATTCTGATGGTCTGGTTGCTTAAAACTGATCCACAAGCGACGAGTCTCAGATTATTATTCAAGATATTTATTTTGTAAAGAAACAAGTGTTCTCACACTCTCTCGCTTCGAACTCAAGCGAACAGCCGTGGGACATGCTTGAATTTGATTTTCGAGATGGTTGTCAAGCCCAGCGAGGCGGTCTTAAGTCCTTCACCTCGAATTATTCGGACTCCCGATGTGCGGTCTAGAACTGATAAGGAGTTTCGAGATGCTCCCGAGAGCAGCCGGGTAATGAGATTGATCCAAGATTTTAGGGTAACCTAGCGTCAATGATTCTACAAGTTTTGGGTCTTACAGATCATATTTAAAGCAATTTAAATGGATTTCGTAGCTAATCTAGTTTAGCACTTAGTTACGTTGTCTAATTTCTAAAGGATTTAATCCTAAGAGATTTCCGGTCGAGGTGGTACTCAGGCCTGTGTAGTTTGTATATAAGGTGATCCAAGTTATAATGCTTAACTAGTTTAAGATAGTGTCTAGGGTGAAAGTACTTAGAAAAATTGAAAGAAACAAGGTGGTGAAGGGTTGGATTTGTGAAGGAAATGGGTTCAGAAGCGATTTTAGACTGTGGAATTCAGTTCTGACAGGTTCATAAGGTGTTAGGATCGACCCATTGCCTAAGGACATCTAATTCCAGGTTGGGAAAAATCTGGGCTGTTACAGGGTAAAAGAGAGGATGGGGAGATGGGCTTCATAGTGGGCCCTAGGATGGTTCCCAACGGTGGACATTTAACCACCGTTGCTCCCAAGGTGTCGCCCATTTGGAAATCGTAATCATAACGGGGCCGTCGGTCCTCCAAATATCTAGGAGATGGATAGACGACGTGGGCCCATCACTCATACAAGGTCGGCCTACATAAGTCGGTGGGGTTTATGGCCTAAAATGGGTAAACAGCGTATGTATAACACATACATCACGGTGGGTCTCATACAATCACAACGGGACTCATATAATCACAACGGGCCTTATACAATCATAATGGACCACATACAATCTCAATGGGCCGCATCTCATGGGCCTAATACACATCACAATGGGCCGCATCACATGGGCCTGATATACATCACAATGGGCCTCACTCATGGGCCACATATAAATCACAATGGGCCGCATCTCATGAGCCTCTTACATTGCAATGGGCCGCATCACATGGGCCTGATATACATCAAGTGGGCCTCATTGCATAGGCCACATATACATCACATCGGGCCTCACACATGGGCCATAAATACATCATATGGGGTCTTAACAAATGATCTAATATATATCACATCGGGCCTCATCAAATGGGCCCCAAATGCATCATATTGGGCCTCGCCAAATAGTCCACAAGTACATCACATGGGCCTCATATACATCATATTGGGGTGGGCCCTGCACATTCCAAATGGGCCCACCAGATGAACAACATGGATGTACAACACATACATCAAGGTGGGCTTCACCATAACGTTTATTTTCCATCCAATCTGTTCATAAGGTCACAAGGACCTGAATCAAGAGGAAAAATAAATATCGTATTGATCTAGAACTTCTGTAATCCCTAAAGGATTTCAATGGTAGGCGTTTAACTCTCGACCGTTTTTTGCAGTGGGATCCACCTAATAAATCTGCCTCATTTTTAGTCTCAGGCCTTAAGACGAGCTTGCCAATTGGATGGATGGTTTAGATATAATACATGCCTCATGATCAAGCCCACACTTGCTGACGTGGATGGTATAGATACAACACATGCATCATGCAGACCCACAAACTTTGATGACATGGACGGTATGGATACAACACATGCATCATGCGAACCCACAAATTTTGATGACGTCAATACATGAACTATGAAGCTGGTGGTCCTCATGGACATGGATGGCATGGAGTACACAATACATAGAGGTGGGTCCCACCGTCCTGTGGTGTGGATGGTGTGGATAAAACACATACTCAAAGGTGGGTGTCCCACCTGTCCAGGATGCTGGACGGTGTGGATAAGACCCTTACATCATGATGGGGTTCACTGCTGGCTACAATGCAGCAGCTATATAGCTGGTGTGAGATGCACAAGACAATATGCTACAATCTAAGTGGGTCCCACGTGGGGCCCACCAGATATGTATATAGCATATGTAATATTATATATATACATATAATATTATGTTTTATATTTTTCTTTTTTTTTTGTAAACATTAGCATGTGGCCCACCGTCCAGCCATCTGGACGGTGGATTACAACATATACATCAATGGTGGTCCACCATCTAGTCATTTGGATGGTTGGAATAAAACACATACATCATGGTAAGCTCCACATAGTCTACATGGCTTGGATTTCAGGCACGTGCACCACGTGTAGGACCCATCTGAATTTCAGATCTACCTCATCCTCTTTGTACTGCTATAAAACGATCTCTACAGAGGGTTGGACGGTGTTGATAAAACACATATTTTAGGGTGGGTCCCACCTTTTGATGGACGGTGTGGATATAATACATATTAAATGATCAGGCCCACAGAACTTGTAGCATCAATACAACAGTCAAGCTGCTCGTGGGATGCAGAGATGAACGGTCTGGATGTAACACATACATCACGGGACCCACAGAGTTTGCTGACATAATGTCTAGTAGCTGGAAAGTCTGGAGGGACCCACAGATAGATAGTATAGATAAAGCATATATATCATGTGGGTCCTACATCACGTGGGCCACACAGATGTGCAGCATTGATAAAACATATACATCACATTGGATCAGCATCATCTGGACGGTCTGGACAGCCTGGATGGTCTGGATGATATGAACCGTTTGGATGGTCTGGGCAGTCTGGATGGTCCATATGAAATGCACTTATCATAGTGGGGTTCACAACAGGAAAGAGACATAGAGAGAGAGAGAGAGATGTGAGGCGGGGGAGCTCCGCCATTATGAGCTCCCCTAGATCTTACAATACATCAAGATGGGTCCCAAAATAGGTGGGCCCTAAATCAAAATTCTAGGGTGGAAATCCCATTTCCACCATCAAGATCAAGGTCTAGATGACCTCTAGCCAATGGATAACAACCAAACATCATGGTGGGGTCCATGGAGAATGGCCCCATCATGGAATACACATATATCAAGGTAGGCCATTGGCCACCCCTTGGGTCCAAAGTGAGATCCATACCATCAATCGATAGGCCCCACTTGGCCCATCATTAAAATATAAACTATGAGCCTATAAAACACCTACCGTTCGATCTTCTTGGTTCGATGGAATGCCAAACTCCTTGGCTCTCTCTTTAATGGAAGATGATGAAGTATGGATGGCTAGGATGGGAGATTGGGTGGTAGGGAGTGGGCCTCACTTAGCTTATTTTCTCTCCTTAGTTGCTTGGAAATGGGGGAGAATGAGATGGGATGGAGTGAAATGAGAGAGTAGAGATGTGTGTAAGAAGGATGGGATGAGAGGGATGGGTAGTGTAAGAGAGGGATGGGTGTGTGTAAGAGAGAGTTGACTTATGGGGGGTGAGGTGGCATGGAGTATGGGTTGCTTGTCTTTGTTGGTAAAAAAGGGATGGGAGAGGCATGAGTTGTATACTTAACTAGTACTTGATTGATTGATGTGATGACTTGTAGAGATTCTCTCAAAAATCGCAATGCGCAACGTTTCTTCAAAAAATACACAACCCATAACTCTTTGCCTAGGTATCGCATCGGTATGCAAGACTTGGCGTTGGAACTGCGACGACAGTGCGATCGTTAGGGTACAAGTTTCTAGTCAAGCTGACTCAGATCTATGGGATGCGACTCAGGGTCATGCGCAAATATCGATTACAGGTCGCGGGTTACCGGAATTCGACAGGAAGGATCGCGGGAGTCTAGGGAATGGAACAGACTAGGATACAGGCCTTACAAATCCTTCACTATCCATGTCGGGTCAATACTCGAACCACGCCTCCATACAGAGATAGTTGTCCTGCTAAAGCAACACAACGATGTATTGGCCTAGCCACACCAGGATATGCCCGGAATAAACCCAAGAGTTGGTTCATCGATTGAACGTAGATCCTGACCACAAGCTCATAAGATAGAAGAGACGAGCATTTGACCTAAAAAGGTATTTGGCAATCAATAAAGAGGTCAGAAAACTCCTTGAAGCTAATTCATCGAAGAGGTACATTATCTTGACTGGTTGGCTAATGCCGTGCTAGTAAAGAAAGCTAGCAGGAAATGGTGAGTCTGCGTAGATTAGACCAATCTAATAAAGCTTGTCCAAAAGATAGTTTTCCTCTCTTGAGAATTGACTAGATGGTAGACAACACTGCTGGGTACGAACTCCTTATCTTCATGGATGCATATTTGGGGTACAATCAGATAACTGTGCATGAACATGACAAGTAGAAAACAACCTTTATTACTGATAGGGCCCCAAACGGCTACCGAGTGATGTCGTTTGGACTAAAGAACGTTGGAGTAATGTATCAATGCCTGGTGAACAAGATGTTCACCAACCAAATCAGAAAGACAATGAAGGTTTAGGTGGACAACATGCTCATCAAGAGTTCCATAGCAACAGATCATGTAGCAGACTTGAAGGAGATGTTTGGAATCCTTAGAGAATATTAAATGAAGCTAAACCCAAACAAGTGCGCCTTTGGCATTTGCTCAGGTAAGTTTCTAGGTTTCATGGTTCACCAGAGGGGGGTAGAGGCAAACCCTGACAAAATTTGAGCTTTCGTAGAGATGAGTTCCCTTAGCACGATGACGGAATTCTGCACCTCATGGGCAGAGTGGTAGCTCTAAATCAGTTTGTCTCTCAGGTCACAAATAAGTACTTACCCTTTTTTTAAGCAAATGAAGGGAAGTGCAAAAATGACCTGGATGAGGGAATGTGAGCAAGCATTCCAATGGCTCAAAGATATCTAGAGTCTCCATTGCTACTCTCCAAGCTTGAAACTGGGGAAGAGCTGCTGGTTATATTTAGTTGTATCACCTACGGTGGTTAGCTCGGCCCTAATTGGAGAAAAAGGAGGTACACAATGACCAGTTTATTATGTGAGCAAAGCCATGGCTGATATAGAGATACGATACACGAAAATAGAAAAGCTAGCTCTGAAGTTAATCGTTTCATCTCGACATCTTTAAGCTTACTTCTAAACTCACACTATTGTAGTCCCAACCAATTAGTTACTCTGTCAAGTAATGCAGAAACCTGAAGTGTCAGGGCGATTAACCAAATTGGTGATCAAACTAAGGGAATTCAACATCATATACTGACCAAGGGTAACAATTAAATGGCTGGCCATTGTGGACTTCATCATAGAATTCACTTATCCTCCCCTCCAGTAGTAAAAAAAGTCGAGCCACGAGACACGAGATCACAGGGAGTGGACCCTCCATGTAGATGGATCATTGAACAATCTGGGGAGTGGAGCAGGATTGATCCTCGTCTCACCTGACTAGCTTAAGATCGAATATGATCTAAGGTTCGATTTCCTAGCCTCCAACAATGAAGCTGTATATGAAGTAGTTCTCGCCGGCTTAAGACTAGCCAAAGCGGTGGGGGTTAGGACATTGAAAATTTACAGCGATTCCCAGTTGGTGGTAAATCAAGTCAGCATATAATATCAGGCCAGAGGAGAGAAAATGATTGCCTATCTACAGAAATGTAACGTCTGGAAAAAATCCGTTCAAAGACCCGAGTACCACCTTAGGTAAAAATTACTTAGGACCAAATCCTTCAGAAATTAGACGAAATTAAGTAAGTGTTATACTAGATTAGCTATAAAATTAGCTTGAACCACTTTAAATATGAACTACAAGACCTAAAACTAGCAGAATCATTGGCTCTATATTACCCTAAAATCTAGGATCAATCCCTAAACCTAGTTGCTCTCGGGAGCACACCGAAATTCCGTATTGGACCTGAACCGTGTGTTGAAAGTCTAATTACTACGAAATCATATGGTTAGGACTACCTTATTGGACTTGACAAACATCTCAGAAATTAAATCCAGATAGTATCCAGAAGTACATAACTTGAGCCCGGAGCGAAGTGTGTGAGAAACACGAATACCTTTGGGAAATGAACTCAAATTTAAGTGAATTGGTTGTTGGCTTGTAGGACAAATTTAAGCTTTCAGAACGTCAGAACCTAACCCAAATACACCCTCAGATCAGGAAAATTTCCCAGCACAGGTCCATGTACTCGTGGCCCTGATCGAGCATCGATGATCGTTGAACTGAAACTGGAACGCCATGATTGTCCACAAATCCGATTAGACTGAAAACTTAGCCTGGCATAGACCCAATTTCAGGGAACTTTCTCTTAATCGTATGTAGAAATGGGGCCTCCAGATGTGCCCCGTTAGACTAAAACAGCCATTATTTGGCTATAACCTAAGTATACCATGGCCCTAGGGCCATTCCCATCACTTCTAGGCCTATATAAGAGCCTAAACCCACCCCTCTCTCATTCCATATGAATTCCTAACCATAGGAGAGAAAAGAGAGAAAAAAGAGAAGGAAAGAGAGAGAAAGTGGGAGATCATCCCTGGGATCCTTCCCTATCATTCCACGGGCCGAATCAACCCTTCTGCATCGTTATTCTAGCGATTCCGACTCCATTCATGGGTAAAAAATCCTAACCCTAACCTGTTTTGGAGATTCAAATAGAGTAGATGGCAGAATAGCTAACCTATTCCTTGTTATAGGTTATTGTGGTGCCGTAGATGAAGACTTAATGTTTAAAACTGAGTTCGTTATGAGTCTACCGGTGTAAGATGCGGACTATAAATATTTAGCTTATGGTTTTCAAGGATTTCAATGTCAGTTAATGATTTATGACTGACTTAAATGCTATTACATGTGTTTAGATACGATGTCTCCTGTATATTACACATATATGCAAACTATGTTGTTTTTAATTCATTCCAAGTGTTTGGAAATGTTTAAATAAATGTGAAATTGTGATTTGTACATGCCATGATTATTAATTGCAAATACATGATTGTTGTATGCGTGGCAACTCCTTTGTGGAAGGATTTGCTATAATGTGTGCTTTAACTAGCTTATTTATTACACGTATGTAATATATGTAGTCTAAGTGTTTGATAAAATGCCTGAATGAGAAAATGCTTGATGAAATGTACGTAATGGGGGTGTTGAGATGGGATTCTCAATTCCCTTATATGTAGTTACAGTTTCTTTTGTGTAACCTATCTTACTACTATGTGATTTACCGATGAAATGCCTATGTATGATAACAGGTGTACTACGTGTTTGTTGAAATGCTTAAACAAGTTTGATATTAAAATTGGTTGTCGCATGCCGTCTTTGATTATCACATGTGAATGCTATTATTTGGAGTGTGATTTAGGGCTATGATGTAGTCCAGGCAATCGGTAACAGTTTACGATCGGTGGCCGGACTGTTTTATCCATGACGGATACGTTCGAGGAATTTGAGTCGTACACTGCTAGTCGACAGTGGTTAAGCCACGCGGAGTGCTTACGCACTCATGTCGATCAAGTCGACGTATGTTCGTACCAGTCGAGCTTGTCAACCAACCCGATTGGCCTAATGTATGTTCACCATGTATGGACGCTACTGCTTGAATATAAGGTACCAACTTACCAATACAAATCCCGTTTAACCTTGGTACCTCGATCCGCTAAGACTTATGAGACAGACATGGTAGTGTATGGGACACCGTGGTTGAGCTGTCAGCCTAAGCTGGGGCGATGAGCCTCCCCGTAGTGACTAATGAGCAACCGAAACTCATGAACTGAATATAGTGGTGTATAGGACACTATATTCGAGCTGTCGGCCTATGATCAGGTGACAAGCCCGTAGTGACCACGAGTATATGCTAAAACTACGCTAAGGCGACGAGCCTTTTTGTAGTTACTTTGAGTATATACTAGGCCTGCGCTGATGCTGACGACCCTCTCCATAATTACTTAGAACTTGTCTATCGTATGTGATTAACTAGTTGACGACCCTAGATGGATCAATGTTTGGGTAGATGATAAAAAGGGAGGTGAAATTGCGGTGAAGATCGCTTTAGCTGAAGTCGGAATATGCCAATATGTCCTAGAGGGGGTGAATAGGATTTTTAAAAGTTTTTATGGTTTATTTCAAATCTTATTACACTAATCCTAACAACAGACACACATTAGGATTACTCAAAAATAACTCTACTGACTTCCAAGCCTAGTAGAGGATCCAATCACAAACTGTTTTAAGAAGTAAACAATATGCAACCTAGTTTATGATGGATATGACTGTGTAGGCGTGTGAGGTGTGATCAGATATTTAGATATGGAAGTATTAAAGTAAATCACACAATCAGAAGAATAATAATCTCAAACACAGTCATTTTTATTATGGTTCGACGATAAGTCTACTCCACTCTTGGTAACCGCACTCAACCCTTGAGTGTACCGGATTTCACTAAGGAGGTTTCATGGCGGCTCACCTCAAACCTAAGGTTTTAAATCAGGTTCACCTTCAACCTTTACAACCTACACTGAGGTTGACTTTTTATGCTCTCACGAGCAAGGGTCAATACAATGCACCCACTTTTAGGCACACTAGCCAAGGATCTTCCATAAGACCCTACTGGAGGTTTCTACATGGTTCACCTTAAACCCAACGTTTCATACGGTTCACCTCAAACCTAAGGTTTTACATGGTTTACCTCAAACCCAGAGTTTTACTGGTTCACTCATAACCATATGTTTATGCTCTCCACAGAGCAAGGGTCCACACAACGCACTCACTACGTACACTCCCACTGAAGGCCTCCTCGAGGACTTCAAAGGGTGAGAACTACTCAAGACCCAATCCTACAAAGGAATGATCATAAGTGTCCTCTTGGACTCTAGATACTTACAAATAAGTTGATGAGTCCCATTTAGCACAATGCCGAAGATCTTCTCCTCCTTGGTGATGAAGAGTCTTTTGCTCCCTTGATCCGCAACACAGAATGATGTACCAATACTAGGCTTTGGGTTGGGTCAAGGTGAAGATGGAATCCTACTCTCTAAAGATTTTCCTATAAGGAAGATAGAGTAGGTCCACTCTTATGCATTCAAGGCATCACAGCTTAATGATTTACAATTAAGTTAGTAGCTAGAGGATCCTTAAATGTGGAAGTTCATTCCCCAATCCACTCTATTGAATATCAATGGTGAAGGTGGATTGGAGGATGAACTCCCTTGAGAGAAAGGGCTTTGGATATAAGATATAAGTTAAAACACATAAAAGCACTCTCTTCTTTCTCTCATAGCACAAAAGACAAGTCCTCTATAAATAGGTAAAAAGTTCCAACGGATATAAAACGGTCACATTTATGATAGAGTTCGATATCATCGAGCAGGTATGATATCATCGAGCGTATACTCTCAATAGCATCAATGGTCTGCTCGATGACTCGAACTCAATGTCATACGCTTTTGAAACTCTTTGCCGATTGGTCGATGAATCGAAACTATTGTCGATGTCATCGGATTTTGAACTCTGATTCTATCGATGACAGGTTCGATCCATCGACACTTGAAAAAATGAGAGAGCTTGACTTTGAAATATTTCAGGTTTTCATGAATGATCGGGGAACCATCGAGATCATCGAAATTTGAATGTCGATGATATCGAGATCAGAGTCGAGGCATTGATAAATCCAACACATTTTTCTTTAAGCTTGTTGGACATTTTATGACCATGTTCGATGCAATCGACTTGGTGCCGATATCATCGATATTTGAATATCGATTTTATTGAAGGGCCCTCGATCATAGTTAAAAACAACCTGAAATATCTGCTGTAAGATATGCGCGCCTACGATTGATATCATCGATGAACTTCTAATCTTATCAATATTTGATTTCAGATCATATCGGAAGGCGCATCGATGTATCTAAGAAATTCAAATTTTTTTCTAAAAAATAAGGGCGCCGGAAAATTGCCTATCGATCTTATCAAGCCACTTTCGATGGGCTCGAGATTTGATTATCGATGATATCGATACTTGTAGCGATACAACAATAATTCGTCCAGATATGTTGTGAAGTTGCTGGACATATTTGGTCCTCTTTTGGATGGTATCGATGAAGCATCGAGGACTTGACAGCGCAGGTCGATCATATCGAGGGTGTTTTGATAAAATCGACAAGGCAAGAAAAACTTAGAGATTTTCCTTTTTGAAAAAAGTTTTCTCACCTTAAAATCCTATGATTTCTAACTTGTTTTTAAGGGTTTTCTTCACCTGGTGTTTAGGGTCATGGGATATGAGGCTTTAGATTTACCTATGGCGAGCTTACACACATACGGTTGAGGCAAACGCTTGAATCGATCTTCCTATCAGGCTCTGTAAACAATCTGACTCAACACTCACGTAATTTGACAAACCAGGGCACTTTCAGGAGATACCTTAGCATCCCGAATCTGCTGTATGAATAAACCTAATTAAGGATTTGGATAACACGACCATCCATCACATTGCACAATGCTTTGGTGAGGAAGCGCACGTTTACTGGGATTGTAGCATGCGCGATCGTGAGATGATGTCGCTGAGGGAGTGCCGGCGAGGGCATACATGTAACGCCCTAGATTTTTGCCAACCTGGAGTTAGATGTCGTTAGGCAAGGGGTAGATCCTAACCCCTTTTGAACCTCTCAAACCTCAAATCCTTTAGAAATTAGACAAGTTTAACTAAGTGTTAAACTAGATTAGTTGTGAAATCCACTTGAATCACTTTAAATACGATCTGTAAGACCTAAAACTTGTAGAATCAGTGACGCTAGGTTGCCCTAAAATCTAGGATCAATCTCATTACCCAGTTGCTCTTGGGAGCACGTTGAAACTCCGTATCGGATCCGGATCACACGTCGAAAGTCCAATGACCATGAGATTAAGCGTTTAGGACCGCCTTCCTGGGCTTGACAACCATCTCGGACATCAAACCAGATAGTGTCCCGGGGCTATTCGCTTGAGCCCGGAGTGAAGAGTGTGAGAAAACGTGGATTTCTTTAGAAATTAAATCTCATTTAAGTAATCTAAGACTTGTCACTTGTGGGCCGAAAATAAGGATTTAAACCATCAGAATCTGACCTAAATACACCCTCGGATCGGTCAGTGTACTTGTGACCCTGATGAGTTGCGGTGACCGTTAAACTGAAACTGGTCCGCCACGTGTGATCTGGAAACCCGATTGGAATGAAAACTTAACTCGACCTAGATCTATAGTCAGTGAGCTTAAGTCCGACCTTTGGCTCAAGGGGGGGCTCCGGAAGTGCTCCATTGAGTGAAACAGATGCCCTTTGGACATAACCTAAGTATACCTTGACCCTGGGGCCATTTCCATCAGTTTTAAGCCTATATAAGGACCTTAAACCCTCTCTCATTCACTCCATACGAATTTGAGAAAACCCTAGGAGAGAGAAGTGAGTAAAGAGAGAGAAAGTGAGAGAGAAGTTGGAATCATTCTTGGGAATCGATCCCTGCTATTCTTCGGCCTATCCATCACTACTGTATCGCATTTCCGACGATTCTAATTCCATTTTCGGGTAATAAATCCTAACCCTAATCCGTTTTAGAGATTCAACTAGTGTAAGTTATGAAATAGTTAACCTATTTCATGCCATAGGTTGTCATTCTACTGTTGATAAAGACTTGGTGTTCAAATTGAGTCCGTTACTCGCTTCTACGGCATAAGTGCGGACTTTAAACGTATAGGTTATGGTTTTTAAGGCTTTCAATGTCAGTTAATGATATATTACTAACATGGATGCTATTACACATGTACAAAGTGCTGTTCATTTTATTTTTCAGATATACGTTAATTATGTTGAATATATTGCATTCCTCGTATTTGTAGAAAATACCGTATACATACAAAATATGAAAGTGTGTTTGCTATGATTAATTACTATGTGTATATGTTATGTATATGTGTAATACTTGGCAAAAGAATTCGCCCTAATACATGTTTTTGGCCAATATGTGTTATGTATGTTAATAAGTGTATTCTAAGTGTTTGTGAAAATTCTTGTAAGAGTAAGTACTTAAATGATAGTGCTTAGGGTAGGTGTTAAGATAGGATTCTCAACTACCTTAGAGATGTGTATGATTTCCTCCATGCAAGTTGTTTAATCTAATCGCTTACTTATGAAATGTATGTGTTTGTATTTCCTGCTTACATTGTGCTTTATAACATGCTTGTTAACATGTTTGAATTACTTTGTTAATTTTTCTTTGACTACTCCACATGTTTTCTAGTTAAGGATTTAGTATGATTGGGGCTATGTTATAGTCCAGGCAATCGGTAATAGGCTTGAAGTCGTGGCTGAGATTCATTTGCCACATAGGACGTGTTTGACGAACCCGAGTCATACTAAAGTTGTCGGCAGTGGTTAGGTCACAAGGAGTGATTACGCACTTCATGTTGATCCACTTGATGTGTGTTCGAGCTAGTCGAGCTCGTCAAGTAACCCGATTGGCCCTATGTATGTTCACCATGTATGGACGCTACTGCTTGAACCTAAGATACCAAACTCACCAGTAGAAACCCCGTTAACCTTGGTACCTCGATCTGCTAAGACTTATGAGCCAGACATGGTGGTATGGGATATGTGGTCGAGCTGTCGACCTACGCTGGAGCGACGAGACTTCTCGTAGTGACCAGTGAGCAACCCAGACTCGTGAGCCAAATACGGTGGTAAGGGACACTGTATTCGAGTTGTCGACCTACACTGTTTTGATGATGAAGCTGTGATGGGTGATGGGGGAGTGGTGTAACGATTCCGTACAACATCCCTGACAGCCCTAGACGTACCCTTTGTAGTGACCTCGAGCATACATTGAACCTGCATTGAGGTGACGAGCCTTTCTGTAGTAATCAGAGTATAAACTAGGCCTGCACTGATTTAGCGACGAGTCCTTTGCAACGACCTAGAACCACAACATTGTATGAGACTAACTAGGACTGACGACCCTAGAATGGATCAATATTTGGGAAATAATATAAGTGAGGTACCTTAGTTTCTCAACCCTGTTGTATGAAAAGGACTAATAATAACTTGGTAATCATATGCATGCACTACATTACGCGTGCGTTCAGGCGTAGCAGGTCAAGCACTGAGGCAGTGTTGTTCATGCACGAATGTGAGATGAAGTCGCTGAAGGAGCGTAGGCGAGGGCATGCATCATACATTCATATCATTCTTGCATTAATAAGAGTAATTAGAGATGTGTGATTTACTGTTTTATCATTACTGCTTGACTGAATTGATAACATGTTAACCTTTGCTTTATTATTCCACTGAGTTGATCACTCACTCCCACGTTACGGGTTGCTATTGTACACACCAACCAGACCCTGTTTGAGTTTCAGATGATGGCGATGCTTGCGAAGCGGAGCTGAATTTTTATGATGATGAGGAGGGTTTCTCCTTATACAGCTATCAGGCGGGTCTATGTAGACCATCTTCTGATCGACGGGGTTACAGGGTTGCTGATTAGATGCCATTACACTTTAGTTTACTCTTTTGGAACACCCTTGTATATTCATTTTTTCCATTTTTTTTGAAGTATACGTTGATATATTTTACCTGGTAACATATTCACACTTTGGAGACTTACAACAGTTTATATATGTTATATATCTATCACAGTCTTCCGCTGGCATAATTTAACTGTCTCTAAAGTATGATATGCTGTTTTGGCTTAATCCCACTCATCTTTAATGCACTAGCACAGACAACATTCAATCATCATTATTTATGTTGCATAAGTGATGCGTTGGAACTCGGGAGTTAAGTTTATGCTCGACCCCTGATTTTTAGGGCATTACAAGATGGTATTAGAGCATGATTTGGATTAAACCAGACTTAGGTTATGGTCACACAATGTACGCTGATGCAAACTCAACTTAGGTAGGTGCGAGAAAATGTAGAAACAGTCATAGGAGTCCCGGTTTCGCCAATTGGCGAAGTTCGGCAAAAACAATCGCCGAGATCGACTCCGTACACCTCCGTGATCGTATAAGGTGACCCCGGATACTCCTAGACCATCAAATGACGGGTCTAGACCACAGACTACCCCTTCCCAGCCTTGAAAAATCCCTATATACAACTGTACATCAGCAACATACCCGAAAGGCCTCGAAACGACTCGAATTGGAGTCAGGGGGGCAAAACGAGCAATTCGGTGGGACCCAAGGTGGGTCCCACATGTTTTTGGACCAAGGGGGAGGGGAGGACCTCGCCCAAGGGGCGAGCCCTCGCCAGACCCTCCAGAGACCGGCGAGGGGCTAGCCGGTTTGGCGAGGCCTGACCGCCAAACGGGCCTGTCCGAGCGGGCCGGCTCGGGCCGACGGGTTTTGGGTGTTGTGTGGCCCACTGATGCATGGGGGTTCGATTAAAATCCCTCCTATGTTGCCTCTCCTTCACAAACTCCCCCTCCAAGCTCTCCTTTTCTCAAGAAAACCCAAAAATCTTCACTCAAATCCCCCTCCAATCACTTTTCCTTCCATTTTCGTGCACCACCAGCGCCATCCCTTCAAAACCCTCTACCATAGTTGTTCTATCCTTCTTCCCCTTTCATTTGAGTCTACACATCCTCTTTTTGTAGCTCAAGATTTCGAAACCCATCAATCCCTCTTCTACCTTCTTCCTTTCCTTCCATTTGAGCACGAAAAATTCGTGTTCCGTAACCTTCACAACCTCCACATGTTCGGCCAACTGTATTAGGTGAGTTTAAGGTGGATGGAATTGTAAAAGTAACAATACATGTATGTGTAAGGTATTGTCCCTGGATTGAGTGTATCCCATGTTTTCCAATACCATGTTTAGAATGTATGCAATTAAAAGTAAATCCTGGGATTTTCTTTCAAATTACGCTTAGAAATTCATCATCATGGGATTTGGAAATCCCATCTCACACTTTCCAACATAAGGTTCATTTTCCAAAGCCTATAAAATATTAATTTTAATCCCATCCCACCCTCCTTCCAAACATGTCATTCCCAATCCCGAAGTGGGATTAGCAATGCAATCCATTTAATACAACTTCATACCACTGGCCAAACAGTCCCTTGGAGTTTTGGACCTAGAGTTGGTACTCCTAGAGTTTACAAATAAATCTGGTAGTATAGGAAATCCAACAAATTATTAATGTGAACCCTAGGACCTTCTTAGCTAGTATGAGCATTTGTGTAGTGCTCGAGTGTAGTTAAATTCAAGTTCAGGCAACTCAATTCCAATCAGACAACGTTTGACCCTAAGTGATAAACAATTTCTTGTATTAGAAAGGGTATGAAATCATCTAGCGTATAAGCATAGACCTTGGATTACAACTATTGGTTGGTTATATTAAGGAATATAAAACACCGATTATGCTAAGACAATTGAAAGATAGATTTAGTTAGTTGGCTTGATTAGGTTGGAGTGAGATCTCATTCATTCGTTGAATCCCCCTAATACTTATAAGCTTATTTAATAACTCTTAGAAAAGTTGTTTTAACTTAGAAAGTATTTACACTTAGAGAAAAGTTATATATCCCTCTGTTTGAACATTAGATCAAAACAACACACCCCCTAGGATTGTCTTCTCAAGGGCTTATTACAATCGAGAATACGGAGTAGAGAACTATATATAAGCAAGGTATTCGTGGTTTGAATTGAATTCTCAATCCTAGTTGTTACCAATGAACTCAATGCTCTAATCAAGCAAAGGGTCGGGATCCACTAGGATTAAGAACTGATACGACAATTTTCTGTCCTAGCTAGGCAGAAGGTCTATGTATCCGGCTCAGACTCACTACACAACTTTCCTTCCGTGTTGGCCGAACCACTTACAACCAAAAGTTTGTTACTTCGCTTTTGAGAAGTGTTAAGAACACATAGCCAATAGGGATACTTTGCTCGGGCCTAAGAAATTTCTCAAATGGGCAACAAAGAGTTAGGGATTAGGTCCTGAATCACAGACCATTCGGGCATACATATTGTCCATATGGCCTTAGAAAGATAGTCTGCCCGTTAACCTATTTTGTCCAAATTCCTTATGCACTAATAATGTATAGAGTATCTTACAGTATTCAACTAGGTCTAAATTACACCTCGTTCTGACGTACGGAGCAAGACATGGATTCTTGAGCCTTAAATAAATTTTTAAGCGGGGTAGAAAGGTTATGAATGCGGTCAAGTTAGGGTGCAACGGAAGCTTAGTGGGCCGATAGCCCACTGGCCCAAGATCGAATGGAATTGGACTATACGTAAAGATAGGTCATTAAATAGGATTTGAACCTTTCTTAGAATGTCGATAGTAAGGTTACTAGAAGGAAAGTAATTAGGGTTTAAGCATTAAACCAATTCGTATTACAGAAAGGGCCTAGCAATAAGTATGAGTGTAACTACTACCATGGACATGAATTAAGATGAGGACTTTCCTAGACCAAGACCCAATGGGCAACCTTATGACTAGGAAATTAGACCCTTTTATTGATGAACATTCCCTAAGTTTTTAGAGTGATCAGACTACAGAGTTACTGGAATATATAACTACGAAGCATTCGTAACTTGACCCAATTCTCAATCCTGGGCGACTACCAATGGACTCACTACTTGACTGAGCAGAAGACCAGGATCTACCAGGACTAGGAAGGGATACGATGAGCCTTCTACCCTGGTCAGGTAGACAATCGATGTATCGGGATCAGTCCCACTACATCCGTCTCTCCGTATTGGTCGACCATTGAAACAAAATATCTTACTCTAAATAATTGGGAATTGTCGTCAAGACGTCAAATAGATAAAGGAATAAATTGTAGCTAATCACCAGGGTATAAGCAAGAGATAAATGATAAGTTTAAGGGGGGTAGACGAACATGAGCCAGACTAGCATAGATAGTATACGCCGTACCATGCATATAAACTTGAAATTAGTAAAACTTGAGCAAGAGAAATAATAAAATCTTTACTTACTACCCTTAGGCAATTTCGGGGATAAAATTATTTTTTAGGGGGGTAGATTATAATGCCCCAAATTTTTGCCAACCTGGAGTTAGATGTCCTTAGGCAAGGGGTAGATCCTAACCCCTTTTGAACCTCTCAAACCTCAAATCCTTTAGAAATTAGACAAGTTTAACTAAGTGTTAAACTAGATTAGCTGTGAAATCCGCTTAAATCACTTTAAATATGATCTGCAAGACCCAAAACTTGTAGAATTAGTGACGCTAGGTTACCTTAAAATCTAGGATCAATCTCATTACCCAGTTGCTCTCGGGAGCACGTTGAAACTTCGTATCGAATTTGGACCGCACGTCGAAAGTTCGATGACCACGAGATTAAGCGTTTAGGACCGCCTTGCTGGGCTTGACAACCATCTCGGACATCAAATCCAGATAGTGTCCCGGGGCTATTCGCTTGAGCCCAGAGTGAAGAGTGTGAGAAAATGTGGATTTCTTTAGAAATTAAATCTCATTTAAGTAATCTGAGACTTGTCACTTGTGGGCCGAAAATAAGGATTCAGACCGTCAGAATCTGACCCAAATACACCCTCAGATCAGGGAAAATTTTATACACAGATCAGTGTACTTGTGATCCTGGTCGAGTTGTGGTGACCGTTGAACTGAAACTGGTCTGCCACGTGTGATCTGGAAACTCGATTAGAATGAAAACTTAACTCGACCTAGATCCATAGTCAGTGAGCTTAAGTCCGACCTTTGGCTTAAGGGGGGGCTCCAGAAGTGCTCCGTTGAGCTGAAACAGATACCCTTTGGACATAACCTAAGTATACCTTGACCCTGGGGCCATTTCCATCAATTTTTAGCCTATATAAGGACCTTAAACCCTCTCTCATTCACTCCATACGAATTTGAAAAAATCCTAGGAGAGAGAAGTGAGTAAAGAGAGAGAAAGTGAGAAAAAAGTTGGAATCATTCCTGGGAATCGATCCCTGCTATTCTCTATGTCTATCCATCACTACTGTATCGCTTTTCCAGTGATTCTGATTCTGTTTTCGGGTAAGAAATCCTAACCCTAATCAGTTCTAGAGATTCAACTAGTGTAAGTGATGAAATAGCTAACTTATTTCATGCTATAGGTTGTCGTTCTACCGTTGATAAAGACTTGGTGTTTAAACTGAGTCTGTTACTCGCTTCTACGGCATAAGGTGCGGACTTTAAATGTATAGGTTATGGTTTTCAAGGCTTTCAATGTCAGTTAATGATATATTACTGACATAGATGCTATTACACATGTACAAAGTACTGTCCGTTTCATTTTTCAGATATACGTTAACTATGTTGAATATACTGTATTCCTCATATTTGTAGAAAATACCGTATACGTACAAAATATAAAAGTGTATTTGCCATGATTAATTACTATGTGTATATGTTATGTATATGTGTAATACTTACTCTGCGATAGAATTCGCCCTAATACATGTTTTTGACCAATATGCGTTATGTATGTTATGTATGTTAATAAGTGTATTCTAAGTGTTTGTAAAAATTGCTTGTAAGAGTAAGTACTTAGATAATAGTGCTTAGGGTAGGTGTTGAGATAGGATTCTCAACTACCTTAAAGATGTGTATGATTTCCTCCATGCAAGTTGTTTAATCTAATCGCTTACTTATGAAATGTGTGTGTTTGTATTTCCTGCTTACATTGTGCTTTATAATATGCTTGTTAACATGTTTGAATTACTTTGTTAATTCTGCTTTGACTACTCCATATGTTTTATAGTTAAGGATTGAATATAATTGGGGCTATATTATAGTTCAGGCAATCGGTAACAGGCTTGAAGTCGTGGCCGAGATTCGTTCGCCACGTAGGACGTATTTGACGAACCTGAGTCATACTAAAGTTATCGGCAGTGGTTAGGCTACATGGAGTGATTACGCACTTCATGTCGATCCACTTGATGTGTGCTCATGCTAGTCGAGCTCGTCAAGTAACCCGATTGGCCCTATGTATGTTTACCATGTATGAACGTTACTGCTTGAACCTAAGGTACCAAACTCACCAGTGGAAACCACCTCAATCCGCTAAGACTCATGAGCTAGACATGGTGGTATGGGATACCGTGGTCGAGTTATCGGCCTACGCTGGGGCGACAAGCCTCCCCGTAGTGACCAGTGAGCAACTAGACTCGTGAGCCGAATACGGTGGTATGAGACACTGTATTCGAGCTGTCGGCTTATACTGTTTTGATGACGAAGCCATGATGGGTGATGGGGGAGTGGTGTAACGATTCTGTGAAACATCCCTGGTAGCCCTAGACGTGCCCTTTGTAGTGACCATGAGCTTACACTGAACCTGCATTGAGGCGACGAGCCTTTCCGTAGTAATTAGAGTATAAACTAGGCTTGCACTGATTTGGCTACGAGACCTTTGTAGCGACCTAGAACCGTAACATCGTATGAGACTAACTAGGACTGACGACCCTATAATGGATCAATGCTTGGGAAATGATATAAGTGAGGTACCTTAGTTTCCCAACCCTGTTGTATGAAAAGGACTAATAATATCTTAGTAATCATATGCGAGCATCGCATTACGCGTGCGTTTAGGCATAGCCGGTCAAGCACTGAGGCAGTGTTGTTCATGCGCGAACGTGAGATAAAGTCGCTGAGGGAGCGTAAGTGAGGGCATGTATCATACATTCATACCATTCTTGCATAAACAAGAGTAGTTAGGGATGTGTGATTTACTGCTTTATCATTACTACTTGACTGAATTGATAACATGGTAACCTTTGCTTTATTGTTTCACTGAGTTGATCACTCACTCCCATGTTACGGAACGATGTTGTACACACCAACCAGACCCTGTTTGAGTTTCAGATGATGGCGATGCTTGCGAAGCGGAGTAGGTTTTTTATGATGATGAGGAGGGTTTCTCCTTATACAGCTATCAGGTAGGTCTATGCAGACCATCTTCTGATCGACGGGGTTACTGGGTTGCTGATTAGATGCCATTACACTTTAGTTTGCTCTTTTGAAACACCCTTGTATATTCATTTTGTCCATTTTTTTGAAGTATACATTGATATATTTAACCTGGTAACATATTCACACTCTGGAGACTTACAACAGTTTATATATGGTATATATCTATCACAATCTTCCGCTGGCATAATTTAACTATCTCTGGAGTATGATATGTTGTTTTGGCTTAATCCCACTCATCTTTAATGCACTAGCATGGACAACATTCAATCATCATTATTTATGTTGCATAAGTGATGCGTTGGAACTCGGGTGTTGAGTTTATGCTCGACCCCTAATTTTCAGGGTGTTACAATACATCATTATCGCATATCATCCTTGCATTAACAACAGTATTTAGGACCTGAGTTTATACTGCTTTATCATTACTGCTTAACTGAATTGATAACATGTTAACCTTTGCTCTATAGCTCCACTGAGTTGATCACTCACTCCCACATTTTGGGACGGTGCTTTAAACACCAACCAGACCCTGTTGTAGTTACAGATGATGGTGATGCTTACGAAGCGGAGCCGAATTTCTATGATGACGAGGATTCTCCTACATGCAGTTATTAGGCAGGTCTATGTAGGCCCTGTCCTGATCGATGGGGATTACTAGGATGCTGACTAGATGTCATTCCACGTGTTGTTATGTATTATGGAACACACATGTATATTCATTTTTTCTCACTTTGAGAGTATACATGTATATATATTTAACCTGGTATCATGTTCATACTCTGGAGACTTACAACACAATATATGTTTTATATACTTATTACAGTCTTCCACTTGAGAAATTTAAATATCTCTAGAGTATGATATGTTGTTTTGGTATAATCCCACTCATGTTTAACGCACTAATACGGACAACATTTAATCTTCATTATCTATGTTGCATAAGTGATGCGTTGAAACTCGGGAGTTGGGCTCCTGCTCGACCCCCAATTTTCAGGGCGTTACAAGAAAGCTCAAAAATTGTTCAAAGGGTTTAATGAGTATGAGATCATATTGGTCCCCATATTAGAAAATTCCAAAGTTGACACTTTAGCTAAGCTAGCTTCAGCCATCGATGATGACCTCATGAGGACCATACTAATCGAATTCTTGCTCGAATTAAGCATCGACCAGCCCAACCAAAGAGAAGCCAAACCAATAAACTAAGATGGATGGACCCAATCATATGCTACCTATGATAAGGCGAGCTCCCCAAGGACAAGCTAGAGGCTAAGAAAATCAAGTACCAATCTGTTTAGTACAGGATACTGGGAGATAGTCCTATGCCAAAAAAAAAAAAGGAATTCTCACTATCATATCTGAGATGCCTACGGCCTGATGAAGCTGAATATGTACTGAGGGAGGTCAACAAGGGCATCTGCGAAAATCATTCAGGTGGAAGGGCCGTATCCTATAAAGTAATCTGACGGGGATACAATTGGCCCACAATCCAGGAAGACACAAAGCAGTTTATGAGGAAGTGCAACAAATGACAATGCTTTACAACCATCCCACGACAACCACCTAAGCAAATTACCCCAATGAGTGGGCCTTAGCCCTTTACACAAGAGCCGTAGGACCGAGCTAGGAAGGACACTACCGGGTCACCAATATAGCCCGACAAGGAACGTACCAAATGGAAGACATGTAAGGGTGACCCCATCCCCATCCATGGAACGTCGAGCACCTAAAGATCTACTTTAACAAGAATAAACTCGAGGAATCCTACAAGGGAATCTCAGTGCATTGGACCAACTCTTCACATCAAGTGTTAGTTACTAGCCAACGATTGATTTCTACCTATAAAAATTCCTCTTTATGAATCACAGGAAAAAGTTTTTCATGCTTGACCATTATTCTACTAATTTTGCATTCTCGACCATTATTGTACTAAGTTTGCGTGCTCGACCATTAATCTACTAAGTTTAAGTGCTCAGCCATTAATGTACTAAGTTTAAATGCTCGACTAACTATCTACTAAGATTATTAAATCTACGTGCTTAGCCACAAAAGATGAAAAGACACAAAATTACACTGCTGATGTTTTATTTAAACCAACACGATTTAAATGATTTTTAAACTCGCAAGTATACGAATCAGATGCAGATACGGTACGTATTACGAGATCGTTCCCACGAGGACTGGATGTCACAATTCAAATCTATGATTCTCCTTAACTAATCCAACAAATAATGAAACTAATTACTAAGCACAATTTTATGAAAAAAATAAAACAATTAAGAATAGGGAAGAAAATTCAATCAGAGAGAGAGCACTAGGACTTTCGAATCCACCCGTAATTATCCTAACCCTTATTTTGTCTCTTGATTCACCTTGATCTAGATTGATACCACTTAAATAGAGAAAGCACAATCTGTGTCCTTAATCGGGCATACAGACTGTCTAATTCCTTTAAAAAATGCCATGAATAACAAATTTCATGTCCTTGGTCGGGCACATGGAATGTACATTCATTAAAGCACCATGTTTCTTCCTCTATAGGAAACCTGTTCTTGATCAGACACAAGCACCTGTAATAAGCATCCAAGCAACATCCATCTATATACTTTGATCAAGTTCATAGATGGAGAAGTATGGAATTTAAACCCGTCAAGCCCACTTAGAGAAAAAAAACAAATTAATTAAAATTCAAAGTAAATCAACCAATACAAGAGTTGATCAAATTAGGGGCTTCATCTCAGCCCTAGCTGAGAGATTAGTTACCCATAAAATCCATAAAAAAATATTAAATAAAATTCATAAAATCAAAACACCAAACCAATCGATCTCTCTCTCTTCCTCCTTCTCTTTCTTCTCTTTCTTCTCTCCCTGACTCTGGATCTCGAATTTCTTAGATTTGAATGCCTTCCCCACGTCCAAAACTTCCCTTTTATAGCTGTTGGATGGCTAGAATCGGTGGCAGAGTCGTAGAAGGACTCGGAGTACAAATTTTCACAGCCGTGATCGGTGGGCCCCACAGAGGTATTTTCTGAAAAATCCACCCCGTCCATTGGATTCAGGATGAAATTTCAGTCAAGAATGAGTAGTTTTGAACGTCCATTGGCGCGGCCCACAGAAGAAATCTCAAAAAACTCAGTTTTGAACGTCACAAGACCGCCTGTTTGTGGCCTCTGTACCGCGCACGTGTGTACGCATGGGAGTGGAAGATCAGCATGGTTTTGTAGTTCTCGAACCCATCTACATGATGGACGGGTCGGATCGGTCGGACAGATGACGTACGGGGCCCACTAAATTTCGAAAAAGTCGGCAGCGTCCGTGCTTACGCGGACGCGAACCGGCGCTGGGATGATGGTGGGTCCCACTTCTTTGATCAAATGGCGAATCAGTGTCGTTCATTGTATTCCCCTCGAAAAACCAGTAGGAATTGACTGGTTTTGGGGTGGATTCGGTGCAGTTCACGTGGCTTTCTGTCTTGTCGTCCAACCTGCGTTTGAACGGATGGGATCCGATCTAGGCCTTCATTCGAATTTTTGCCACCTAGGCGAGGGCAACTGCCGCCCTAGGAAGCTGATGGACGATATGGATTAGTGTTTTAGATGAAGGGTGGGACCCACAGCTCGATCCCACGATCGGCTGCGGAAGACGCTGAGACGGAGATGGAGCGAGCGCGGGTCAGTGCCCGCGCTGACCGTCTGGGTGGTCCGGTGCACGGCCGATGTACGTGTACTCGGTGTACATGCATCCCACATGGGGCCCACTGTGATATTTTTGAGAAATCTGCACCGTCCATCCTTTTCTTCATATAATTTCAACCGTCAACACCAAGTTTGAAGCAGTTCCAAATATCAGGTGGGCCCCAAATTGGAGATTTGATGGGCTGATCTGTCCGTTGGACCACTTCTTGAGATCTTCAAGGACTGAAATTTAATATGTACGGTCAATTCACGGCCCCCATCACATGTATGAAGTTTCGAGTTGATCGGATGGCGGGAAACATGTGATCTTGCATTCTGGACCCTTTTCGGGCCCCTTTGTCATGCTTTCCTCGGATCCCAGGCGTGTAAAATCTTCACTATTGGTTTTCTGGAGTCCATCCCATGCTCTGGTAATTTTGGAGCGCCAAAACCATGTCTTTAACATCAATTTCCAATTCACACTCCTGATTTCATCCTGTAATAAAAACACGAGTAATATACTCCATTAATCCTTATCATGTACGTAAAATTAGGCAATTGTTGGGGTCTAATCTGCAATATTCGACCCTGATCAACTGCACATCGAAATACAAGATAACTAGTTAAGTAAAAAATTTCTTTTCATTTATAAAGGAAACTATTATAAAAGCTACTAAAATGCACGAATATAAAGATTATTGAAGCTTAAAGCCTAAGAGAGTCCTTCACTCTCTGGAGTGGCGGCTTCAAGGGCATCCTCATCCAGACACTCCAAGTCAAACTCGGGGTATCGATGCTGAATGTCTTCTTAGCAGATAGTCCTATACAAAAAAGGATTCTCACTGTCATATCTGAGATGCCTATGGCCTGATGAAGTTGATATGTACTGAGGAAGGTCAACGATAGATATGCAAAAATCATTTAGGTGGAAGGGCCTTATCCTATAAAGTAATCCGACAGGGATAATATTGGCCCACAATCCATGCATACATAAAGCAGTTTACAAGTAAGTGTAACAAATGTCAATGCTTTTGCAACCATCCTGCAGAAACCACTCGAGAAAATGACCCTGATGAGTGGGCCTTAACCCTTTACACAAGAGCCCTAAGACTAAGCAACCCTAGGACTGAGCTGGGAAGGACCCTATCGCGTCACCGGTGTAGTCCGACCAGGAACGTATTGGCTAAATGACATGCAAGAGCGACCAAAGTCAAGCACCTAAATATCTATTATTAATAAGAATAAACTCGAGGAATCGTACAATGACATCTCAACACACTGGACTGACTCTTCACCTCAAGTGCTAGTTACTAGCCAACGATTCATTGTTACCTATAAAAATTCCTCTTTATGAATCAATGGAAAAAGTTTTTCAAGCTCAACCACTATTGTACTAAGTTTGTGTGCTCGACCATTATTGTACTAAGTTTGCATGCTCAACCATTAATCTACTAAGTTTAAGTGCTCAACCATTAATCTATAAAGTTTAAATACTCGACTAACTGATCTACTAAGATTATTAAGTCTACATACTCAGCTATCAATAGATTAAAATACGCAAAAATACACTGCACATTGAAATACGAGATAGCTAGTTGAGTAAAAATTTCTTTTCATTTATAAAGTAAACTATTATAAAAGCCACTGAAATGCACGAATACAAATATTATTGAAACTTAAAGTGTCAGGCCTATGTCTTTGTGACCATTCCATTCCTTAGGATCCCGTGGTCCTCCCAGTCGAATTTCGGTAACCCACGACCTGTAGATTACATTTGTACGTGACCCTAAGTCACATCCTGTAAACCCGAGTCGACTCAACCCGAGATCTATGCCATTGTGACCGCACCGTCGCCGCGGTTCCGACGCCATGTCTCGTGCTCAATCTGATGCTTAGATCATAAGTTGTAGCCCGCGCATTATTATAGCCGCGGACCCCGTGTCAAGGGACCCACTTATTCCAGATTGCACATTTTCTTAAGAAATCTATCATTAGGATGATGTCACCCTACGGGTGACATCACCCTACCTATAGCCACCCTACCTATAACCTATCTCTTACAACCAATGATTACCTTACACCCCTCTTCCCCAAACCACTCATTGCCTAGCTAGAGAAGCTATCTCTCTCTCCCTCTTATCTCTTTCTCCCTCCCTCTTTCTTTCATTCTCCATTTCTAGGAAGCTTGGGATGTCCAAGAAACTCTAAAAATCTAGCCAAATCCCAAGCTCATTTCCCCAGTTCAACCCTCTAAACTTCATCTTAACCGTTGAATCTTATTCCCTTGGAGCTCTAGAACACATTGGTGGAAGAAGTTCAAGATTTAAGGTGGGTGCCTCTCTCTCTCTCTCTCTCTCTCTCTCTCTCTCTCTCTCTCTCTCTCCCCCTTCCTCCCTCCCTCCTCATTTCATCTTTTTAAATGGTGATGATGTGTGTGTTCCACCTGATGTGATTAACAATCTGGACTGTCCAGATTTTCTAGACCTCCAGCGAATGGGGCCTGCCTTGCTGCCCGTTTTGGGCCAACCAGGATGATAGGAAACACCAATATCAGTTTGATTCAAACCTTAGTGGGCCACACAAGGACCCACCTTTGATGTATGTGGTGTACCCACACCGTCCAGCAGAGACAGTGGGTCCCACGTAGCTGCAAGGCTGCTATATTTGACATCAGCAAGTTCTGTGTCTGATCATGTGGTATGTGTTATATCCTCACCATCCAGATTGCTGGACGGTGGGGCCAACCTTTGATTTATGTATTCTATATCCACACCATCCAGTGGTCAGGACGATGGGGACCACTTATGATGTATGTGTTTTAGCCACTAAGCCCGTCCGTTTGCTGGACGGGTGGGGCCCACCTTAATGTATGTATTGTATATCAGCACCGTCCATTTGGACAGGCTATGTGGGGCCGACCGTTATGTATGGGTCTTATCCACACCGTCCAACACTCTGGATGGTGGAACCCACCTCCTGTATGTGTTTTATATTCAAGTCATCCATCTGTTTTGGACGTGGGGCCCACCCCACACGTGTTGTACATGTGGGGTTGGGGCCCACCTAGATGTATGTATTTTGTATCTACACCATTTATCCCAGGATGGTGATGTGGGATGCACCATGATGTATCTGTTTTATCCAGTTGTCCGTCCATCTGACTGGGAGTGGGGCCCACCCCACACATGCAACACGTGTAGGGGTGGGGCCCACCTTGATATATGTATTTTATATTCACACCGTCCATCCTTTAGACAGTGGTGCTGGGGACATGGGGTCCACCATGATCTGTATTGTGTATCTAGGCTATCCAATTTAGGCCCATTGTACAGGGCCATTTTGATGTTGTACATTGCTGCCCATCTATTTTGCTAGATTATGGGCCGCCCCATTAGGCCTGTTGTGATGTATATGCTGCCCGTTTGCATTGCCCAATATGATGTTTGTGTAGCCCATATGTGCGGCTCAATTTGATGTTTGTGTGGCCCATATGTATGCCCAATATGATGTTTGTGTGGCCCATATATGTAGCCCAATATGATGTATATGTGGCCCATTTGATGAGGCCCAATATGATGTATATGTGGCCCATTTGATGAGGCCCAATATGATGTTTGTGTGGCCCATATGTGTAGCCCATTATAATGTTTGAGAAGCCCATATGATGAGGCCCACTTTGATATATGAGAGGCCCATGTGGTGAGGCCATAATGATGTATGAGTTAACATGAGAGAAGTTAATTTTATTCCTAGCCATTCGAAGGTAAAGGGTTGTTTCATTAGGCCCATTATATTGTATATGAGGCCATGGGCCCCACTATATGTTAGGTTCTATGTGGGCCACTCCTTGGTAGCAATGTTAGTTAAATGTCCACATTGATGGGCAATGATGGTTAAATGTCCACATTATGACCTTCTCTTAGGCCTTGTTAGGCCCATTCTCATCATTCTCTAAGTGGGTTGACCCTAATCTTTGGGCCCCATTGATATTTGCATGATTCATCTATTTGTATCGGACTAACCCAAAATGTTGGGCCCCCATTGGTTGCTTGTAAGATTATTTCTTTTAATTTTGGAGTCCATCTAGTACTTATTTGGCCCCCTAGGGCATCTAGCGGTCCATATGATAGTATGGTGAAGGAAGCTTGTTCCGGATCCTTAGGATTATAGGTAGGCCACCTAAGCCCAACCTTGATTTGAGAAGAGTTCATCCTCACCGTAGACGGAGGGATCTGTGCTATTAGATTTGGTATATCCACAGTTGAAGACTGATCTTTATGTTATGGTTTAAATCGACTTTCCTTCTATGGACCCCACCTTGTATATAGGTCGATTATTGATGCCGATTATGAGTATATGATAGCATAACATCATGATACATGCACATAACATCATGATACATGCACATACCCCATCTTCATGCTTGTTATGAGATGTGATTGACCATTGCATATGCCATTGGGCAGGTTGTTTATGAGACTCCCTGATAGGCGAAGTTATCCCACATGAACGCATAGTATACACAGGATTGATGCATGATTGGACTGCGTGACTCATACATCTTGCATTGTGTGATTATGATTAGTGTACGCCCTAGTGACATCAGTGCTGTAGACTCTGGAGATATAGTGTGGATGGTAGGATTGGATACCGAAAATTCTTGTTAAGCATGGGGTGTGAAGGATGTCCCAAGGTGAAAGTCCTCAAACCCTTATGTTACCATGGAGGATGCTCCAATGCTTAGGTCGAGTGGATGTATGAGAGCATGAGGGCTGAATACCAGAAGGTCGTGTCTCCCATTGTGTCATGGTCGGTTGGAAGGGGTGTGGCCTTACCTGCCCAAGGGTAGGGGCAATTGCAAGGCTGAGTATGACCAGCTCGTAAATGGGTCTGTTATTAACGTGCGAATAGATATTGGCTGACTATTAGCCAGGTAGATAGTGGGGTCTCTTTCGCTTGCATGGTTGTGCGTCCAGTGTAGGGTGACAATGTGGTGTACAGTGTGTTAGACCCCGGTGTTATCCAGAGAGAACCGTATTGATATATGATACTCCAAAGATGAGCTGGATTGGTATGTGGATTGATATGCTTGAGCTGCATCTTGCACATGACATTGGCTATATAGGCCTTGCATCGTTTGGCCTTGGTGTGGCGATAACATTCATACCTTACATCGCATGGCCTTGGTGTGGCCAATAGCATTTATGCCTTGCATCGCATAGCCTTAGTATGACTCTTAGCATTCATGGACTTACTAGTATATTTCCACATTACTCTAATATTACATACTTGCATTGTTACCTTGCGCACACACTTTCACCACCATCTAAGCTTTTATAACCTTTTGCACGATAGATGCGTGTAGGTGACGCCAGGACGCAGTTGTAGCTGAGCAGGAGCAAGAGCAGGAGCATGCAACCGAGCTTTCGGAGTTCTAATATTGTTATTGTATTACCCTTTAGGCGCATTGTACTTAAAGTTTTTTATCATAGTAGACTTTGTGGAGTTCTAGTTATTGTTCGTGGGTTATGCTTTTGGTTGTGCTTTTTATCACTACCAAAAAAGAGGGCAAAGGCTATGGATAAAATCTGTAGTTAAAGACCTACGGCTACGGTTTTAGTCTGTAACACGACCGTAGTCGTAGGTGCCGTAACAATAGGTCTAAAACCTATGGCTACAGATTTAATCCATAACTATAGAATAAAATAGCTGCAGATATAATCCGTAGTAGTATTTGTAGCTATAAGTAGTGCTGGATCCGTAGCAATTTATCGAATTTAATAATAGCTACGGTTGTCAGATTACCAGCTACGGTTAATATCCGTAGCAATTGTCTACATCAAAAAAAATTATAATCATTCATTCATTCAATCACAATCATTCAATCAATCAATTACAATTACAATCCTTCATTCAATCAATTACAATAATGCTGAAAATACAAATCTTGGTGAGTCTGTGTGCACTCGCATATGGCCAAAATGGATGTGAGTATCAGTAGTCTACCTCCACATTCGATAGCTATACCGATAACTTCTCCTGTGCGTCTTCTGTAATTAATCGAGGGCAAACCACCACTAGAGGACTCCGCAACATAAAAACAAAAAATCAGTCATGAAAACTAATCAGTTTATTGCTCAGTTATCGTCCTCTAATATTGCCTTTTTTCACCTCGTTCTACTAAATTTAAGAATAAAAATGGACAGAAAAGCAGAAACCGAGCAAGAAAAATCAAATTGAAGATGAGTATGATTTCAAAATTGAGTTGTTACTTCCCATCATGCCTCGGATTACCCTCTTCTGAAAATTCAGGTAAACAGTGAAAATCACAAGGACTGAAATTTTGGATGCCTATAAAAGTTTTCAAGTGACTTTCAGCTATAAGTCACTTACAGGGAAGTGACTTCTCACCCCAGCCCCATGAATTTTTCTGGTTGTTTCACTTATAAGTGACTTACATGTTGAATTTCCTCCACCAAGCACCACTAGTAAGTGACTTACTTGTAACTCACTTTGAAAAGGCCTAGCTATATATCCTAGAGGGGGGGTGAATAGGACAATGCCAAATAAAACTTATAACAGCGGAATTAAAAAGAATATGATAGCCAAAATAAATCACAATGTAGGAAAGTAAAACAACCTCAAAATTTAGATCTTGAGAGGTTGATACAAATGTTGTTCTAAGGACAACCTTACACCAAAAACCAGAGTTTATGGTAGGACAACCTTATTTCTAGAAAGATCTTTGTATCAAATCTCAAACCAAAGAGGAATACAGAAATAAACACAAACTGTACTGAAATAAATTGTATTCACAAATGTATTGTTCTAAGGACATCCATACACCATAAAAATGGTAGGGCAACCTTGCTGGAACGACTTTAAATTAAATTTCAAGCTGATAAAGGAATAGCAAAAAATAAATTCTAAACTGTTACAAAATTCCCACAATGCTTGAATTAAATGATTACAACATTCACCACCACAAATAAATAATTAAAGATTAAAAAAAATAAATCATTCAACCACAACACAAGGGATTATAGTGGTTCGCCTGTGTGTTCACCAACTGTTAAACAACAGCCACACAGAATGCTACTCCACTCCTAATATCCTCACACAGGGGATATTAGCATTCACTAACAAAATAGGTTTTCACAGGTTCACCCAAAACCTTTACAATTGTGTCTTTGTCTTTGGGCTTACACAATTAAAAAAACCTCACTTCTGAGTTTTCCTGGCTCTCCTCAGATAACCAATACAACAAGATTTTTCTGGCAAATCTTGAAAGAAACCAAAACAGAAAGGAATTTACAATTAAATGTAAAATACCTGATTATCTCCCCCGTTGTAGCAGCCCAGTAGAACCAAGTCAGAGTAGATGATTGAATGTCCAAGTTCAATGTCCAGTACTCAATTACAATGGTTCTAGTTCTAATAGATTTTAAATTAAACCAAATAGGGCTGCCTTAATTGATTTTGATTCCAAAGAAAGGGAATAATAATTCCTCTTATCAAATTAGATTGGAATAGCAGAAACAAAATCAATTAAATAAAGCTAAAGAAAGAGAATATTAAATAAGCACACTTAGCTTAGATGGAGCACATAATTATCACTCAGAAGTTTGATGAAGATAGGCTTGAATGGATTAATTAATTCCTTCAATTCTTCTGAGATTCGTGCTCTATTTATAGGTGAGTAGATCGCGTCTTCGACTGGTCTAGGGAGCTCTTCGACTAGTCGAAGAAGTAACAGATTTGAAAAAAATCGGGCGCGATAATCTTTGACCGTTCTACGACTGGTCAAAGGTCTCCTTCGACTGGTCGAAGACCCTGTAAATAATCGTTGGACTTTGAGTCGAAGACTTTCGACTAGTCGAAGATGCAGTCGACACTGTTCCTTTGACTGGTCGAACAGATTCCTGGACAAGTCGAAACCTAACAGAAAATATCCGAATTTTGTAACAAACTCATGACTGATCGAGGAAATTCTTGGACTGGTTGAAGCAAAGCTAAGACTAGTCGAAGAAAGCCTAGGACAAGTCCACGAACTGCCCAAACTCATGTAACATAAACATATGACTTATGTATCCAAAATGGCCTACTTCTAAGGTCAACCTACGGTCAATCAAACCTCAATCATGAAGTAAGGACATTGAAACATTAGGAACAAGTGACCTTGAAGTTTAAGCCTTGAAGTCTTGATGTAGTGTAATCTTGAAAGTGTCTTGAGTTCTGAACTGCCTTGTACGCTTCTTGAAGTCTTGCATTCTTGAGAATTGTCTTGTGAGCAATACTTGCAGTCAAGGTTGATCTTTGTACTTGTGAGCTTTGCTTGCTGTGAGCTTTACTTGTTCATGAATGTTGATCTTTGAGAGAGCTTCACTTACGCAAGTTATATAACAGTGATTTTGGCACCACAAATTTGACAACCAACAGGGATACAAACTATAGCACTTACACACTTGCTACTAACAGAACTTACAGGCATCCAAATGACCCTTAACAAGAATCATTTAATCAAAATGTATTCACAATTCAGGAACTGTTTGAATTTCAAAATTGCAAAATTGCTATAAGAATGGCTTGATTTAAGAAATAGGTACAATAATAATGGCTTACTATCCCGTGAAGAATATAACATGGCATATGCAAAATTGCAAACAAGAATGGCCTGATTTAAGAAATAGGTACAATAATATTGAATTACACAACGATGCTTTGATTTTTATAAAAACACAATGAAAATACCATTGCAAAAAGTAAGAAGTCCTTAGGTCAATTAGAAATCTGTTCTGCTAATCCAACTTGGCCCTACGAATGGATGTGTTAAAGATCTAAATGTTCAAAGTTTGGAACTTGCTTTGGACTCACTAATTGGATTCTTAAAATAAGCCAGAAAATAGAAAGATTTCTTTTACCCCTTTTCATAGTTTAGAAATATAAGCTGAAATAGTCATTCCATATCACTAACAGATAGAAATGTGTTCAAACGTGCCATAAGTCTTATATAGACAACACACTACTTATAGAAAGCACTTTACAAAGTCTTGTCAAACTATCATCGCGTGCTTGTATAGACAACACACTACTTGTAGGAAGCACTTTACAAATGTGCTTTCATGGATTCTGAGTCAGGGCACATCTACGGCCACCAAACAGATGGTCCACATCACAGTATAGATGACCATATGAATAATGGAGATGGAAGTCCACAATTGATAGAAAAAAAATAACCTCAGGGAAAAAAAATCCAAATGAAGTGCAGTTTCAGATCTGTTCCGACCTGACAAAACCCATCACAAGTGATGCTGCAAGATGGAGACGTACTTCAATAGTTACTTTGGCAATATTATAGTCATGTTTACCCTTAGCATCTATAAGTAACAAACTTGAGTCAAATATGTTAGGACAGCAATATTGGAAACATATGAGTGAGCCACCTAGTCATTACATGCCACTTATGGTAGAGTAAAGATGATGATTTATTTGCATATTGAAAGAATCCTCACCGTGGGCTATCTTGGTGTTCATCTAAGAAATCTAACATCAGCCTTTGGCTTACATTCTTCCCACTAAATTCTTTCCCTGCATCATTTAATCCATAATCATGGTCATCCCATGTGCCAATAAATATTTAGTAACAAAAATCAAAATAGATAGAGATCAAGGACAGTTGTAAATCACAAGACTGAATCTGACTTGAACTTGGCTTTCTTTCAGAAATAAAGCAGGATCCTCTAGCATCTTCACGTAATGATATGTAATTCTATACCCACAGCAAAACACATGGCACAAAAGGACATTTAGTTGGAAATCCTTCCATGGGGCCCACCTACAAAGGGGCTATTTACTGGTCCCATAATTGTTGCTTGCCAGTGGAACATGTCTTCAGCAACAGGACCTATAATCATATAAAATATCCAATTCAGAAAAGCTGAAACAACAATATAGATTTTGAGGAAAAGAAACATCAGAAAAGGAAAAAGGAGAAAAAATGGCATAAACCAACATTGCCACCAAATGAAATAGTTATGAAACATGATAAACCACTTCTAGCTATCAGGCCACCAAATGAATTTCAATCAAATCAAACACTACAAACAAACATACTCCTGTACAAGTCATCAATATCAACTAAAAAATCTATTTTCTTTTATATTGAACAAAGGAAAAATGAGTTAATAGAAATTAGACAACCTTCAAATGGGCAGCAGCTTTGTCCTTGTTAGTAACACTCTAGTTCACTCCACAACATAATGCAACGCCAGTCTTAGCCCATTGAATCTCTTTAGCGTTCCTTACAATTGGTAAAACAATAGAGATCTCAACAACCTTGGTTTTCTTTTACATATGCATTTCAAATATTAAAAAAGAGCTTCCAAAATATACGACATGTGAAGTTCAATTACTTACACCAAATACAGTAACTGGTTTCTCACCAAAGAGAAGGGTCTTGGAGTCCTTCACCTTGAGATCATGATCTTCTATTGCCCATGGACACTATCATACTTAAACATGTAAGTCTGTATGCACCACAAGATAGTAACAAATGGCCCCCCCTTCACATACACACACGCATATTTATATGAACCCCTCATTTGAGATTGATGGTTCATATTAAAATATTGCAATAGCAAATCATGGCAATCCTTCCATGGGGCCCACCTTTTACCATGTGTCTCAACTTTCAAGATATACTTCCATTAGAGGTCCAGGGCTGGACAATACTTGTTAATCATATTTGAAGAGGTATGATCATTGATATGGATTTTTCTATCATGTAGGCCTCAACTTCTATCACGCCTCAAACTTGGAAACCTTGCTCACAAAATTCCCGATCGCCAAATCTAGTGCCGACAGCCTTCATAGCACCCCATTCTTGGCTCCTAGCGCTATACGCTAGTTTCCGATCCTGGGATCCTACAAGGAAGATTTTCAATATGAATTTGTCTCGTAAGAAGCATAACCACAAGTATACCTAAATCACAAGAGCAACATCATCACCACATATCTACTAATATAATCATTTGGGTACAATACTGAAAGGGAAAAATACATACATATAATAAAATCTTCACAAGGCTCGGTTGCACGCTCCTGCTCCTGCTCAGCTACGACTACGTCCTAGCGTCACCTGCATGCATCTATTGTGCATAAGCTTATAAAAGCTTAGAGGGTGGTGTAAGTGTGTGAGTAGTATATGCGTGCTCAGAATGTAATATCAGAGTAAACAGAAATACTAGTGAGTTCATAAATCATATAATATCAGAGTAAGCGGAAATACTAGGAAGTCCATAAAATATCATCAATCTCATCCAACATATGCGATGAAAAGACATAGCAAGACAATGTCATATACTAAAAAAATAATGTAGGTCGGCTATGCAATGTGGAGATGTTATGAGCCAAATATCAGATACCGAGGATACAATACAATATACAATTTGAAAGAGCTATGAATGTCGTCAACCTCATATAGGTCATGTAGATGCAGAAACATAGCAACCTAAAATACCATATGTCGCAGATGTAATACAATATGTGGTACAAATGAAATGATCAAGCTAAAGTGTGAAGTCGGGATGATAGTACGTAGTATCGCAAGCTATGGGGTCCATCACAAGGGACTTCTATCCAAACCAGTCCCATACTTAAATTTGGATAGTCAGTCTTAATGTAGTAGACTCCTGATCTGAAGTTAGTCACGCTCCCCAATCAAAATCCTGGCCATTGTGAAGGTACACATAACAATTAGTTGCACACCACCAACCTGAGTGAATAGTGAGTGAGTGAATGAATGAATGAATATAATGCTGAGTATGCAACTCCTGCTCCGTAAATCAGTATTGTACATCTCTGGGATCATCACCTGGGTCTAGTACACTCTAGTCAGCTTGCCGCCTCATCAAGCGCACAATACAACTGGGTAAGTGGAAGAGACTCACTGCCCTCCTACCAATATCGGCCCGGCTCATCAATAGCGGACCCATTTAGGAGCTGGTCAGACTCAGCCTAGCTATGCCTACTCCCTCGGGTGGGTAAGGCCACACCCTCCCAACTGACCATAACACAGTGGGAGACGCGGCCTACTAGTATACGACCCTCATGCGCTCATATATATCCACTCGGTGTCGATGTTAGGGCATCCTCTAGTACCAAGAGGGTTTAAGAATTTTCACCTAGGGCCATCTATGGCAGCTTGATGCTAATAATATATTTTCAGTGTCCCATTTGACCATCCATGATATGCTTGTAGAGGCTACGACCCTGATGTCGCTAGGGCCTACAGTAATCATAACATACAATACAAGATGCATGAGTCATACAATCCAGTCATGCATCAATCCTGCATATACCGTGTGCTCATGTGAGACAATCTCCGCCTATCAGGGGGTCTCATAACAACCTGCCCAGTGAGATATGCAATGGTCAACCACATCTCACAATAAACATGCAGATGATGCGTATGAACATGTATCATGATGCTATGCTGTCACATACTCATAATCGGTATCAATAACCGACACTGATAATCTGCCTCGATAATCGGCCTATACGATTGGCCTCGATAATCAAAATCGGCCTAACAAAGGGCCTAAGGGAAGGTCCCGATGTAGACATTTAACCATTATTGCTCATCAATGTGGACATTAAACCATCATTGCTCCCAAGGCATGGCCCACCATAATCATCATTATATACATCATGGAGTAATCACAAATCGCAATAGACCTCATATACCTCACATTCGGCCCCATACAAAGGACCCACATACGTCTCATTGGGCCTCACTCGTGGCTCTTATATACATCACATTGGGCCTCCACCCATGGGCCATCAAATACATCAAGTGGATCGCATCCACGAGCCGCACCAATGTGCCTCATATATATTGAGTTGGCCATATCACATGGGCCGCACCAGTGGGCCTCATATACATCAAGTGGACCGCATCAATGGGTCATAAATACACAACAGGTGAGCCCTGCACATGGGCCTCAAATACATCATGATGGGCCTCATCACATGGTCTTCATATAATTAAGTGGGTCGTATCACATAGGCCTCATCAATGTGCCTCATATACATCAAGTGGGCCGCATCAACGAGCCATAAATACACAACAGGTGAGCCCTACACATGGGCCTCATATACATCAAATGGGCCGCATCAACGGGCCATAAATACGTAAAGGTGAGCCCTGCACATGGGCCTCAAATACATCAGGATGGGCCTCATCACATGGTCTTCATATAATTAAGTGGGTCGTATCACATAGGCCTCAGCAATGTGCCTCATATACATCAAGTGGGCCGTATCAACGGGCCATAAATACGCAATAGGTGAGCCCTACACACGGGCCTCATATACATCAAATGGGCCGCATCAACAGGCCATAAATACGCAACAGGTGAGCCCTGCACATGGGCCTTATATACATCAAATGGGCCACATCATATGAGCCGCACCAATGGGTTGAATCAAATGGGCCGATCAAATGGGTCAAATCAAATGGTCCGAATCAAATGGGCCAATCAATGGTCCGAATCAAATGGGCCGATCAAATGGGCTGAATCAAATGGGCTGATTCAAATGGGCCGAGTCAATGGGCCGAATCAAATGGGCCGACTCAAATGGGCCAAATCAAATGCTCCATTCATCCATTGTTAGAGATCATTATAGAGCATAAAAAAATGAATCATATCCAAAGGATCATCTGGACCATACTACAAATGGCAGTGGTGAAAATGATTTCAACCATTAAATTCCAATGGGCCCACCACGGTATTTATTTTCCATCTAGTCCATGCATAAGGTAACAAAGACCTGGATACAGAGGAAAAATAAATATTATATTGGTCCAGAACCCTATAATCCCAAAGGGTTTTCAATGGTGGGCGGTCATCCCACTGTTCGTAGTGTGGTTCGCTTGATATTGGATCTACCTTATTTTTAGTCTCAAGCCCAGGGACGAAGTCGCTAAATGGATGGACGTTAGGGATACAGCACATGCATCATGGTGGGGCCGGTCGCCAAATGGACGGATGGTAGGGATACATCACGGTGGGCTCCACCCATAAAAATGGATGGACGACATGGCTTACATCATGGTGGGCTCCACCTGTAAAATGGATGGACGACATGGCTGTCAAGCTTGCTGCACCGTCCAACAACTAGACAGTGCAGATATAACCATACATCATGGTGCGGTCCATATAATGGCCCACCAATATAATCTTATATTATAATATATATAATGTAATATAATATAATATATTATATTATACACTTACAGTGGCAGGAGGCTGCCCATACTCCATCGTCTCTGGACGGTGCATAAAACATGATAAAGGTGGGTCCCACTTGGGGCCCACCATAACGTTTATTTTCCATCTCATATGTTCATAAGGTCACAAAGACCTGAATAAAGAGGAAAAATAAATTTCATTTCCATCCAAAACTTCTGTGACTCATAAAGGTTTCAATGGTAAACGTTCAATCCACTACTATTTTTGGTGGTGTGGACTACCTGAGCCCCATGTACGGCTGATTTTTGGGGAATCCTAGTTCCCAAAGGGGACCCATCAAATGCACGGTGTAGATGTACAACATACATCGTGGTGGGGCCTGTGATGGGGCCCACCATCCCACCCTTAAACAAGCAGCAAGGACGCTGCTTGCTGCAGCGTACAGAGGACGCTGACAGGAACAACGTCCTATATGTATGTATTTTTTTATACTTTTTTCTTTTGTTGTTTTTGTGAGGTTTTTCATAGGCGGGGCCCATATCAAGGGGATCCATGCCAACTATTAGTCTCCCCAGCTCGTAACAGATCTAATGAGCCCAATATACAATATTTTTTGGCGTATAGAAACATCACAGTGGGCCTTAACAGTTTAAATCACCCAAAATCATTATTTCCTACATTATGGCCCGCCAGAGATTTGGATTGGCTTTATTTTTCGGCTCAATGCTTAAAATGAGCTGGGAAAAAGGGTGGATGGTGTGGATCAAATACATACACCAAAGAGGGGTCCATGTGTGTGGAAGGTGTTAATATAAATAAAATATATACATCACGCGGGGCTCTCTGTGGCTGCACGATGTGCAGTTAACACATAATACGGTGGATTTCCACCGTCCAGATAGCTGGACGGTGGATGGCATGGATGAAACACATTCATCTGGTGGGGTCCACACGTGTGGATCTAGTGGGCCATGCCTATTAGAGAGAGAGAGAGAGAGAGAGAGAGAGAGAGAGAGAGAGAGAGAGAGAGAGAGAGAGAGAAAGACGGTGAGGAGGGGAGGGACCCCATAGCTATGGGCCCTTCCTATATAATACATACATCAAGATGGGTCCCACATATGTGGGCTCTCAAATCATGAAATTAAATACTAAAAATCACCCACCTTTCCTTCTATTTCCTCCTTAATGCTCTAAGTCTCCTAAGAAGCTCCTTCAATGGTGGAGATGATGATCTAAGGGTTGAATGGTGAGAATTGAGGGGCGTAGGAAGTGGGCCACACATAGCTCTCTCTTGGAAGGCTTGGTCATTGGATCTCTCCTTGGGTTGCTTGGAATGAGAGAGAAATGAGAGAGAGGGGTGATGGATTGATAAGGGATGGGTGAGAGGTGATGGGGGTGTACTTTGTTGTAAGAGGAAGTTGACTTTAGGTAAGGTTGTGTAATAGAGGGATGGGTTGGGTTGCTTGTACTTGATTGATGGATTGATGTGACTTTTGTAGAGATCCTCTTGAAATTGCAACACACGATGTTTTCCTCGCACTACACTCTGGCCCACATCTCCTGGCCTAGGTATTGCCTCGGCGCGTGAGACGCAGCATCAAAACCGCAGCGACGGTGCGGTCGCACTGGTACAAGTCTCAAGTCAAGCGAACTCTGATATACAGGACATGACTCAGGATTACGTGTAAATGCCGATAACAGATCGTGGATTGCCAGAATTCGACTGGGAGGACCACGGAGGTCTATGGAATGGTACAAACTAGGATACGGGTCTTACATCTTTGATTGCTCGCACATCCCAATATCACTTTCTCTAAACAATCCAAGCCATCCGATTCATGATCAAGAAATTAGATGATTTAAATTGATTGTATTGACAAAGATCTGATCCTCAATCTCAACCATCCATTGGTGAGATCCACCTTGAAGTTCGGTTTTTCATCTTTGTCAGTATCTCTTTCCCTGATAAGTAAAAAAGACAACAACCAGCAATAAAATGGGCTAAGGTTTATCCGGAATCTACTTTTGTACCAATGTAGTGGGAACCAACTACTAGTTACAAAATTCACACAAAAGAAATAGACAAAGGATACACCTGCTGGGAAAAAACACAAACTTTAACACCTTATTCAGCCATGAGATTTGTAGAAAGTGAATTTACATTCGTGACAAGCATTTAAAGCATTCTTTTAAAACAAAACAAGAACCTTAGTCTTGAATCTTGATATCAGAAATCCATAGTTAATGCAAGAAAGAACCCTTATGCTAAAGAACCCCTATGCTAGGAACATAACTAGTTGTGAAGAAGGTGACCCATCTTATAAGTGGAACAACCTAATTTTTTAACCATGTGACCTTGTGGGGCCCACATTTTCAACAACCTAGATGTCCTTCACACGTTCCACATTGGCACCAGAGATGGATTGTACATTAAGCTAAACTACAACTGATTGTAGGAGATCATTTGCACTTATAGATTCCAGATAGATTTAATTAATGTTTGAGACAGAGCATCAAACTTCTCACACAAATGAATTACATCAAAACCACAATATCTCGTCTATCTATCTAAATGAAATCCACAAACATGTCAGTACAGTTCATGATTTCCACACAACAGAATTTGCTGAAACAATAGAAAAAGGGAAGAATGATGGCAATACAACAATATACAAGAACAAATTCATGCAAACTTACATTATCATACTTTAAACTATAAACTATATATTAAAAAAAAAAAACTTCAAATTGACAATGACAAAATTGAAATGAGAATTTACCAAAAGTAAAGAGATTGGTGCTCCAATTCTCCTTGATCGGCAAAGGTTTTCTAGTTTCCAGCCCCATTTCGGCCATTAAAGAGCTTATGAAGAATGATATCTTGGATTGTAGCTTCCAACAACAGAGAGATCGAAAATCCCCACAAAAGATTTTTTAAAAAATGAATGTAGAATTAAGAAGTTTAGGGGAGAGAGAGAGAGAGAGAGAGAGAGAGAGAGAGAGAGAGAGAGAGAGAGAGAGAGAGAGAGAGAGGATTTAAGATCGGAGAGATTTAGATTTTCCTAAAATGAAAGAATAGGGTTATGTGAATTAGGGTTTTGGAGAGAGATTCAGAGAGGAAAAAAAGATTCTGGTAGATGATTCGAGAGGATACAATATTCTTGAGAGAGATATGGAGAGACCTTACATCACGGCTCTTTTTGGGCACGGATTGGGTACTCACCAGCATGGAGCTATATATATATATATAGAGAGAGAGAGAGAGAGTGAGAGAGAGAGAGGGAGAGAGAGAGAGAGGGAGGAGGAGGAGATGAAAGGATTTTTTTTAGAGAGAGAGAAAGGGAGTGGGTGATGAAAGGGTTTTTTTGGGCGCGGCTCTATTTTGAGTGCCCGCCCTTTTTGGGCGTGGATTGGGTTCCCACCAGACGGAGTTACATATGGACGATCCTGTCAAGGGCTTCGTGGGGCCCACCATGATGTATGTGGCTTATCCATGCCGTCCATTCATTTTGATACCTAATTATAGTACATGACCCCAAAAAAGAATTATATTGAAGGCCGAAATGGACCACACCATAGGAAGCACATGTGATTTAATCTCCACTATTTCCTACCGTGTGGTCCATTTGAGCCTTCGATCTACCTCATTTTTTGGGTTCATGCCTTGAAATGATATGTCAAAATAGATGGAAGGTTTAAATAGAATACATATATTATGGTGGGCCCCATAGAGCCCCTTCGGGACCGTCAGTTCTAATTGTGTAAGGGAAGTGTAGCAATCTATTAGCTACGGTTTAAACACATAGCAAAATAGATACGGTTTATAACCGTACCAAAAAAACTCACTTAGTCCGTAGCCTTTGCCCATTTTTTTTGTAGTGTATGAAATGAATTTATCTTGGAAATCCTCCTTGTAGGATCCCAGGATCGGAACCTGGATATGGGTGTTAGGAGCCGAGATCGGGGATTTTGTGAACCCGGTTTTCGAGTTTGGGGAGTGACATAAAGCCTAAGGGAGTCCTTCGCTCTCAAGAGTGGTGACTTCAGGGGTTTCAGGGGCATCCGCATCTAGACACTCCAAGTCAAGCTTGGGGTATCGACGTTGAATGTCTTCTGAACAAATGCTCCTATAAAAAAAAGGACTCTCACTGTCATATCTAAGATGCCTATGACTTGATGAAGCTAAATATGTACTAAGGGAGGTCAACAAGGGCATCTGTGAAAATCATTCAGATGGAAGGGCTTTATCTTATAAAGTAATCTAACAAGGATACTATTGGTCTGAAATTGTGGTGAGGACTGCTTTAGTTGAAGTGGAAATAGCTCAAAGTGTCCTAGAGGGGGGTGAATAGGACTTTACAAAATTTTATACTTCATTTTAAATCCTATTACCTTAATCTTGATTTAATATGCAACTATCAAGATGTCTCCAAATTAACTCTAATGGCTTCTAAGCCAAGTAGAGGATCCAATCACCAGACTATTCAATATTCAGCATGATACAACAAATAGTCTAAGATGGATGAGAAGAGTGAATGTGTGTGAGATGTGATTCAGATCAAACCATTCATATTATCAAGCTTGCATATAAAAGATAAACATGATGAAAGATCAAGTAAGAATCAATCTCAAACACAATAGTTTATAGCGGTTCGGCTATGTGTCTACTCCACTCCCGGCGGACGCATTCATCCCATGAGTGTATCGGATTTCACTAACAGAGGTTTCAAATCAAGTTCACCTCAAACCGCTACAACCAACACAAAGTTGACTCTAGGACCTACACAAGGTACCTAAGACGTGCCTAAACAAGACACAAGTTTATGCCCTACACAAGAGCAAAGGTCAATACGAAGCACCTAAGTTTTATGCCCTACACAAAAGCAAAGGATTCACACAAGGAACCTCTATTTTAGGATACACAGGCTAATGATCCACACAAGGAACCTAGGTTTAGACTACACAGGCCAAGGGCCTACACAAAGGACCTAAGTTTATGCCCTACACAAGAGTAAGGGTCAACATACAACACCCAAACGTACTCTCCCGTCGGAGGCCTCCTATGAGGACTTATAAGGGGTGAGATGTACCTGTGACCCAATCCTACACAAGGAATGATCAACAGGGTCTCTGAACTCTAATGACTTACAGATAAGTAGATGAACCCTGTTAAGCACATTGATGAAGATCTTCTCCTTGATGTTAAAGATTTTTCAGCTCCCTTGATCCGCAACGCTTGATGATGTTCCAATAAAGGTGACGGGTTGGGTCATGGTTATGTTGGAATCCTACTCTAATAAATGTTTTCTTATTTTAGAAAAAGAGTTAGTCTAAGCATTCAAGCATTCAAGGTATCCCATCTCAATGATTTGCCATCAAGATAGTAACTAGATGATCCTTGAATGGAGAAGTTTATTCCTCAATCCACTCTATTGAATATTAATGATGAGTGGTGGATTGAAGGATGAACTTCTATGAGAAAATGAGCTTGGGGTAGGTGATATGCAATTACTCTCTCAAAGCTCTCTCTATTTTTCTCAATACAGCAACTAAGAACAAGCTCACTTATATAGGCAAAAAGTTCCAATGGTAATAAAATAGTTAGTTTCTAACTGAGTTCGATGTCACCAAACCGGATTCGATGTCATCGAACATATACTTTCGATGACATTAAATGACAGTTCGATGATACGAACTAAACTGACAAACACAGCTGGAACTTTTTGACAGAAGCTCGATGATATCGAACCTACTTTGATGGCATCGGGATTCGAACTCTGATGTAATCGAACCAAGGTTCGATTCCTCAATAATGTATTCCAAAGGAGCTTGGTGGACATGAACAGGCTGGCTTCTATGTCATCGAGCCTACTTCAATGTCATCGGATTTCAAATGGCGATGACATCGAAACCTAGTTTGATACATCAATCTTTTTAGAAGATTTTCCTTGAGAGTTTGTTGGACATTCCTTTGTCCGAAATTGATGTCATCAAACTAGTTTCGATAGGATCAAGATTTGAATTTTGATGTCTTAGAGGGTAGCTCGATTCCCCGAACATATCCAGATTGTATTCCTATCAAGCTTGTTAGACATGACTTGTTCGAATTCGATGACATAGAAGCTCCCTTGATGTCATCGGGATTTGAATTCAGATGTTATCGAGGCTCGTTTCGAGTTATCGATGAAATTTTTGATTTACCTTTAAAGCTTGCTGGACATAGACTAGACTATATTCGATGTCATCGAACTTGCTCGATGTCATTGGAATTTGAATTCCGATGTAATCGAAGTGAGGTTGATTCATCGAGAATATTGTCCAAATATCATGTTGGTTGTTGGACATAAAAGACCTCAATTCGATGTCATCGAGGCTGTATCGATGTAAACGAAAACAAGTGTTCAATGTCATCGATGTAAGCTCGATACATCGAAGAAAGCTGAAAACTTAGAGAATTTTCCTGTTTGCAAAATCAATTTTCATACTTATATTCCTATGTTGTTCTAAGCTTTTTAAGGATTTATATACCTGGGTGTTTTGGGACATGGGATGTGAGGTTAAGTTTACCTTTGATGAGTTTGGAGCACACATCCAGTTGAGGTAGATGCTTGTATGATCTTCATATGGGTCTCACTTGTCTTACCAACTCAACTCTCATGCTAATTGACAAACCAAGGCACTTTCAATCTCCCCCTTTATCAATTACGTGACAAAACACCTAAAACAACATCCTAAATTGTGTGTACATGAATTTTACACAATTTTACAAAGAGACTATTGGAGTTCATACACACAAAAACTTTATGAAGCTACTCCCCTATCTTCATGCAATTGCTCCCCCTATCACCTGCATTACCATGCATAGAATCCATATAAACAATTGTTCTCATGGTGGGATTTGTTCTCCCCCTTTTTGTCAGTCATTGGCAAAGATTAGTATATACCTAGAGCAGATTTGACTGAAGTTTGAACTCGAGGAATCATGGGAGAATCAAAGGAATCAAATTTCCAAAAATGCATAGGGAGATAGCAGAATATTCAACATTTCAAAGAGCACATTGGCATTTGAATCATTAACACACATTCGTAATTAAACACTTTCATCATGCATGCAATAAAAAATAGTCAGCCTATCATCATGTTATATGTAGCATTTGCCCATAAATACTCAATACAATGCTCCCAAAAAAAAAAAATATCATTCATCCATACGATCATTCAAAAGAACTGTCCAAGCTTGATAGTTATAAGTTCTTTAAAATAGCAAAACGAAACATTAAGCCCATCCATGGGCACATTAAAATTACCAAAGTACTTTACCCATGCAGGGGCATAACCAGAGATATTCAATATTTAGCCCTTCCAATGGCACAATACACAAAATGTTAATCGATCCAGGTCAGTAGGTCATCACATACATATATATACTTAGGGCACCCAAAAAGATATCCATGCCCTAAGTTCTCCATAGATAATCCAGTGTACGTGATGAGGGAAAAGAGAAGCTCCTACGAATCATGAAAGCTTGCGTCTGCACGACGATAGGGAAGTGAATCCAGAATTTGTTGAGCCGTATGTTGCAGAACCGTCAACATCTGCTCTATGTTTGAGAGACGGGCTTCACAGGTGTCAAGACGCTCTGTCATGTGTGATTGCCCATCGAGGAGATGTCGAACGAGATCATTTTCTCTGAATGTCTTGTTTATAGTGACAGAGTCGGGGCTGTGCATCGGATTTCCCTCGCTTGAGATTTGACCATTCGGATGGCCATGGAAAATGTTGTCAGTTATATTTAGTTTGCAAATGGTTTCGTAGTTGAACCATGCACAAGGGTGTGGGGAATCATTTGCCAATGACAATCCAGCAAGTCGGGAGAGCTTGGACATAAGACACGGGAATGGAAGTGTAGTGAGATGTTCTCCTGTAACAACACGAATCAACTATTGTAGGAGAAGAGTGGGTAGACACACTTGAATCCCTTAGTGAACATCATATAGGACGTTAAGAATGTAGGGAGAGAGCTTGTTGCTTGAAACTTCACAGGGGTAGACATTTGTGCTAAAGATGTTGTGAAGTATTTTATAGGTAGGACCGAGATGCCTAACATGGAGGAAATTTCTTACATTTCTGGATATTGTCGCACCATTACATAAGGGTCGAATAACTTCTCCCCATTCTCCAAGCACATTCTTATTTTGTTCAGTTACCGGTATGCGAGTAACTTCCGCACCTACCAGACGACCGATTAACACATGGGTGATGTGTTTGGTCTAGTTCATGACGGTGACTGAAATGAGTGGGGGGTTATTCTTAACACTGTAAATTGAGTTCAGAAACTAATATATAAGATCATTTTGAAACTCACCACCCAAATTTACGATATTGCTCCACCCAATCATTCTTAGGAGATTAACAATCCTAAAGGGTTCGATACACTTACTTTGGATAGCCGCTCTATCACGGGTTCTATGTCTGAAGATGAAGATGAGATAGGTGAGTGCTTCTTACTTTTCTTCTGTTTAGATGACTTATCTTGTGGAGAGACCCGATCCTTGTCTTTAGCCATTTTTGCTGAAGAAGGAAGAAGAAAAATGAGCACAAGAACCATAGATAGAAGAGGATACATTTGTGGAATGGATCCTCTTGTGTATTTAAGCACAAGTACACGTCTTTCAATAGCATTGGAGTTCAGCAAGACTACAAGCATTACGAAGGTATTCAAGGAAGATGGCGAGGAAGACGAAGCGACAACCCGATTTTGATTTTTCACGACCGTTCGATTTATACAAGTCGAAATACTTCGATGACATCGAGTCTGGTTTAATGACACCAAAGTTCAAATTTCAATTTCATCGAGAGAGTGGTTCGATGACAGTGAAGGCTTGTTTGACGGTTCAACTTCCTTATGTACTATGATAATCCTAAAGTACATTCGATGTCATCGAAGAGTTATTCGATTCATCGATTGACTTATCGAAGTGAAGAATATGACATTGATCTGAGTACTTCGATAATCTTTCATATATGCATATCATAAATTATTTTCTCATCAGCATATAAACACAGCAAAATTTTGTACCAAAGTTGTGAAACTCAAAATTATGAACATTTGTTATGCTCATTGTCACAAAGAAATTTTGAGGTATAGAAACCTCGGATATAACATAGTAATCACAAAAGTGCATCATTTCACACACATGTCCATGCCTAGATGCCATGGCCTGATCTTATTGTCTGTGCTCTGGTGATATTAGGCAAAGGGATCATTCCTGCTCTTGCCTTTGATAACATAGCAGTGATCATTAGTGCGAAGACCCTTCATAATTAATTTTCCTAATAGGTCCAAGATCTTACACTCTTGTTTTGAGAATGTCACCTCATGCTTATTGTCACATATTTGAGAGATGCTTAAAAGGTTGTGTGTCAGTCCTTCTGCACAAAAAAACATTCTCACTTTTGAGCACCTCTAATCCAATGATAGTCCCATGCCCTAGTACCTTAGCAATGCTTTCATCACCAAAGATGACCTTCCCATCATCAAGATTTGAATAGTTGGAGAGAAAGGTTTTGTCACCTGTGACATGTCTTGAGCACTCGCTATCTAGGTACCACTTAGCATTATTGCCTGTTTTTGGGGTTGAATGAGTTATTAGGCAATTTTTCTTTTCTTTCATTGCCCATTTTGTGACAAGTTTCCTTGGATTGTGAACTTGTTTGGGTATGTTAGGTGACTGAATCACTTTTCCTTGTTTCATTAATTCATTTATTTTCTAATTCAATTGAGCTACCTGACTTAGTAGCTCCTCCATTTTCTTAGTCATTCTAGGTGGGGACAGAAGTGGCTTACCTCTTGCCATGTACTTTGGTGGGCTCTTGACAGTTCGTATCATTTTTCGGTTGATTTATATTTTCCTGTAAGGTTCAAACTGAAATTGGATTGAGTTCTCCCAGTAGTGAGGCATTCGAATTTATAATGACCAGTGTCGTCACATGAATGACAACTAGGAGTAGTCCTGGTGATACTTCCTGATGTAGCATTTTTTCTTACCATTGGTGCTGCAGGAGTGAGGCTTGGTTTGGATTTTTCATATCCCAGTCCTCTCTTATCTTTTTGTGGTCTCCCCATCCCTAAGTGTCTTTCTAATTTTTCACTGCGTTGGGAGAATTTGTAACTAAATTTAACAGATTTTTTAGATTTTTCTGCATCAAACATAAGGGTGTGATTTTCATTCTTAAGACGCGTGTTTTCATCTTTCAATGACTCAATCTGTTTATTCAGTTTCATCGACTCAGATTTCATAAATGAAATGATTCTTTCCAGCCTATCATTATCTGAGTGGTATTGCTGAAGATCATTAATTATGTGTGTATTGGTCTCTATGGTTTTATCCAGATCCATTTGTAGCAATTTATTCTTATTTTCAGTAATGCCAAGTCTTTTAAGGATATTGATGATATGTATGTAAAGTTCATTATAGGCATCCTATAAATTATCCTTTTCTTCTTCTTTTTTCTTTTCATCTGATGGAAGTGTCCCTACGACTCGTGGTTCATCAATTTCCTCGGTTATCAATGGAATGTTTATAGGTGTGGAGGCCATGAGTATTTTCAGGGATTTCTGGTCTCCATCACTCTCTGAATCACTGAAATCTGAGTTTGATTCTTCAGTGTCATCCCAAGTGGCTGTCATAGCTTTTCCCTTGGTTTTTCTGTTGGGGCATTCAGTGGACATATGCCCAAAGTTTTGGCACATGTAACACTGTTGCTCTTTGGACTTTTTCATAAGTTTTTGTATAACGCTTGTTGTCCAACTGTTTCCCTTTAAATGATTGGCCATGATTTTTGTGGAAGAATTTTTTAAACCATTGAGCTAAGAGGGCCACTTCTTCATCTTCATTTTCCCTTTCACTTTCCTCCTCATTTGTTGTGATGTGTTTTGAAGTTTTGAGGGCATTATTTTTGGATTTGGGGGCATGTTTAAAGTATAGTTCAAATGTTTGTAGGGAACCTATGAGTTCTTCTACTTTCATTTCATCCACATTTCTACACTCTGCGATAGTTATTACTTTAGAGTTGAATCGTTCCAGTAGGGATCTTAGTATTTTCCTACAAAATTTTGACACCGGAACCTTCTCTCCCAATCCACCCATGGAATTACAGATGATATTTAGCTTAGTAAAGAATTCCATGAATGTCTCATGTTCCTCCATTCTGAGATGTTCAAATTGTGATGTAAGAAGCTGTAACTTGGATCTTTTCATTGTGCTAGTTCCTTCATGGGTTGTTTCAAACAAGTCCCAAGCTTCTTTTAATGTAACACACATACTGATCTGATTAAAGACTTCTTGTGATACTGCACAGTAGATAGCATTCATTGCTTTAGCTTCACATGTTTCTTTTCTTTATCATACATAGTCCACATCTCTTTAGATTTGGGTTTGATGATAGTTGTACCATTTTCAAGTACTACATTGTCAGTTGGTGGTACATATCCATTTTCAACTATTTTCCAAACCTTATGATCTAGAGATTGCAGAAAGTAATTCATTCTAGCTTTCCAATATGCATAATTTGAACCATTGAAGACAGGTGGTCTGGACACTGATGATCCCTCTCCTTTGGCCATGATTCCCAACTTCAGTCAAGATCACTCTCTAGGCGATTAAGCCCTTAAGAGAAACCCGCTTTGATACCAATTGAAATTACAGTGAGGACCGCTTTAGATGAAGTGGAAATAACTCAAAGTATCCTAGAGAGGATAAATAAGACTTTATAAAATTTTATGCCTCATTTTAAATCCTATTACCTTAGTCTTGATTTAATATGCAACTATCAAGATATCCCCAAATTAACTCTAATAGCTTCCAAGCCAAGTAGAGGATCCAATCACAAGACTATTCAATATTCAGAATGATACAACAAATAGTCTAAGATGGATGAGAAGATTGAATGTGTATGAGATGTGATTCAAATCAAACCATTCATATTATCAGGCTTGCATATAAAAGATAAACATAATGAAAAATCAAGCAAGAATCAATCCCAAACACAGTCGTTTATAGTGGTTCGGCTATGTGCCTACTCCACTCCTGGTGGATGCACTCATCCCATGAGTGTATCGGATTTCACTAACAGAGGTTTCAAATCAGGTTCACCTCAAATCGTTACAACCTACACAAGGTTGACTCTAGGACCTACACAAGACACAAGTTTATGCCCTACACAAGAGCAAAGATCAACACGAAGTACCTAAGTTTTATGTCCTACACGAGAGCAAAGGATCCACACAGGGAACCTCCGTTTTAAGCCACATAGGCCAGATCCAAACAAGGAACCTAGGTTTAGGCCACACAAGCCAAGGACCTACACAAATGACCTAAGTTTATGCCCTACACAAGAGCAAGGGTCAACATACAGCACCCAAACGTACTCTCCCGTCGAAGGCCTCCTATGAGGACTTACGAAGGGTGAGATGTACCTGTGACCCAATACTACACAAGGAATGATCAACAGGGTCTCTGGACTCTTATGACTTATAGATAAGTAGATGAGCCCCATTAAGCACATTGATGAAGATCTCCTCCTTGATGTTGAAGATTTTTCAGATCCCTTGATTCGCAACACTTGATGATGTTCCAATAAAGGCGACAGGTTGGGTCAAGGTTATGTTAGAATCCTACTCTAATAAATGTTTTCCTATTTTAGAAAAGGAGTCATTCCAAGCATTCAAGCATTCAAGTTATTCCAGCTCAATGATTTGCCACTAAGATAGTAGCTGGATGATCCTTGAATGGGGAAGTTCATTCCTCAATCCACTCTATTGAATATTAATGATGAGTGGTGGATTGAAGGATGAACTTCCATGAGAAAATGAGCTTGGGGTAGGTGATATGAAATTACTCTCCCAAAGCTCTCTCTATTTTTCTCAATACAACAACCAATAACAAGCTCACCTTATATAGGCAAAAAGTTCCAACGGTAATAAAATAGTTAGTTTCTAACTGAGTTCGATGTCATTGAACCAGATTCGATATCATTAAATGTATACTTTCGATGAAGTTAACTGATAGTTTGATGATACGAACTCAACTAACAAACACAGCTGGAACTTTTTGACAAAAGCCCGATGATATCGAACCTGCTTCAATGGCATCAAGATTTGAACTCTAATGTAATCGAACCAAGGTTCAATTCCTCGACATGTATTCCAAAGGAGCTTGCTGGACATGAACAGGCTATCTTCGATGTCATCGCGCCTACTTCGATGTCATCGAATTTCAAATGGCAATGACATTGAAACCTAGTTCAATACATCGATCTTTTCAGAAGATTTTCCTTGAGAGTTTGCTGGACATTCCTTTGTCCGAAATCGATGTCATCGACCTAGTTTTGATATGATTAAGATTTGAATTTCGATGTCATTGAGGGTAGCTTGATTCCTCAAACATTTCCTCCAGTTCAACCACTTACCCCTCAGATGCCTTAAAGGCTTCCATGGCGGCTGCCTTCCTCTCCGAAATCACGGCCTCAACCCCTACCAACCAAGATTCAGCTTCAGCAGAATGTGCCTCCGCCTTAGCTGCCCGAACTCTTTGATTACTAGGTTGGCCTTCTCACATAGCTCAGCAGTTAGAAGAGAAGCACTGGCTACGAGGTCCTCTAAGGAAACTCTTAAAGAAGAAGCTCGACTTTAGCATGTACCGCCACCTGGGCCTCCGTGGCTACTTCTAGTTTTGAAGGTTTTGACCGTAACTCAGCTCGGACTAACCTAAGCCCCTAGTTGGCCTCATCCAACCGGGCCTTCTAATCAATTAAAAGATGATGAATTGCGATGGCCCTGAGAGCACCTTACAAAAAGAAAAAGGGAGAAGGTCAACCCTTTTATAAAATAGGGAGGAGGTCAGCCCATTTATAAAAAAGAGGGGGTAAAGGGGGTACCCAAACAACACTCACCTTGATAAGCATGGTTGTCAAGTTAGAGAGGATGACGTCATGATACAAGGAGAGCAGCTCATTCACCTCCTCCTCGAGGACATGTCCTCGCCCCCAGTTGGCCAACACAGCCATATGCCTCAGGATTGGAGAAGATGACGATGCCCCCACCACGACGCCCCCCTCAAGAGCCAAGCTCTAGTGCTCAGATGCACCCTCAAAAACCCGGGTAGTCTTAGCTCGGTCCACTTCAACATGGGAAGGGGAGGACTCCAGGTCAACCACCTCCCTTGAGGGCATGCTCGGGGAGGGAGAGTCCAATGCAACTAGAACTGGAGTCGCCCCCTAACACCCCATGGGAACCGCTACAACATCTTCCTCTACTGCAACACCCTCCTCTACCTTTGCCTTGATGGACGAGGGAGGGACCTTGGGGGTGACTTCATTCGCCACCCTATCCACCACATGCTTGGCAAAGCCACTCGTAAAAGGAGATGCTGCAAAGCGCTGAGCAGGAGTTGGTGGGGTGATCCTCCTCACGGCGGCCTTCAGCCACTCCATCTCGACCGTGAATGACATCTTCACCATCTTCTATCGTGGATGATCAAACATTTCTACAAAAAGAGAAAATTAGACTCATTCAACACTGCAATATCTATAAAAAAAACACAATAGAAGAAGGAAATCCCAATTACCTACCGAGCTGGCCACGGAAAGATTAACTTGCTGTAAGACCTCAGGAGCAATCAACCACCTACAACCTCACTGGGTGGCAGGTCGCTCTCTAGCAATCCTGACATGGGGGAGAAGCGAACCAGAAAGGCTGGGCTAGGACTTGGGAAAGGCTGTGAAAAAAAAAAATAAATAAATAAATAACATATGACAAATAGCTACAAAATATGAATGAGCAAAATAATGAAGTACGATAACACAGTTCAAGTTCTGACCTAGGAGGGCGAAGGAGGTAGGTACTCTAGCTCACAATCTTCCCACCTCCAATATAGGGGCCTCCCACTCTCCCAATGTGAAGAACCATATGTCCTTCCAATCCTTGTTGGAGGGCAGATTATTTGTATTGATGGCCTAACTGTTGCCTGACCATGGGAAAAAATAATACCAGCCTCAAGAGTTGGGGTTACTCTTAGCCTGGTATAGATGGAGGAGCTCATCAACAAAGAGCTCAGTGTTGCCGACCTGCTGTCATAAGGCATAGTAGCCAAATACAGCTCTTCCAAACATTGGGATTGAGTTGTCCTGGGGAAACCCTTAAGTGATGGAGCATCTCTCTCACCATTGGATGAAAAGGAAGCCGTACGCATTGGGAAAAGAAAATAGGATATAAGGCCACCTCCCTTGTGGGAGAGTGGCCTAGGAGCTCTCCTACCCATGGAAGCCTAAGCCCTACTAACCTCGGGATCATGAACTCTGACTGGATAGACTACAAGTCCTCCAGTCCTAATTTAGAATCGAAGATGTTGGCCAAAATGGCCATGTCCTATGAAGATGAGGAAGTCAGCTTTGCATGAGGCGAAGGAGCCTCCCTAGCTAGAGGTGCCATTGCTAGTTATGGTTTCCCCAAAGATGGAGCTGACCAGGAGTCTATGTTGTCATTCACAGACTCCCCGTGGAAGGCCCCAGAAACTAAGGCCCCCCAGAATTCTCCCCGGAAGACATACGAGAGAGAGAGAGAGAGAGAGAGAGAGAGAGAGAGAGAGAGAGAGAGAGAGAGGAGAATGTGAGGGGGGAAGGAAGAAGAAAAGGGACTCAAGCAATGACATGCATACCGGAAACCCAAATCTCTGATTGTAGTGGGCTTATGAACAAGAAATGCACAGGATGAAGACTAGAAGGGAATTGGGTTGGTAGAGCTCAGATTTCGCAGAATCGGGTAGATAAATAATAAGGGGAAAGCTCCTGTTTATACAAGTTAAAGTGACAGAGCATTTAATGTTGACTACAACCACATAAACTCGAGGAGGTGCCTTGATTGATGTGCCCTTACACGTGGTGCCATAGGGTTAGCTCGAGTAAAGCCATAATGGCTTGGGCGACAGGTGTCCGTCGATAAGTCACGCAGAAGCCGAACAACGCTCATCTATTAATGGGCGTCCCTACATATCACACAATCACTATCATATCTTTTTCAATTCACATGACAGGCGCCATCTTTTTCGATTCTCACCCCATCATTAGACAATAAATCAGAGACTAATAAAAGACCATACTATTCACTATTTGAAATTCAATTCTTATGCTTTCAATTTAGTTCAGACTCTTACTTCCCGAGCTCACACACGTCAAGCTCATAAGTAGGGGAGCAACTGTTATGGGGAAAACCAAACTAACCTACTGTACAAGACATGCGACCAATTGTAAGTGGTGTCTAAGAACTGAACCATCTAAGAATTACCAAGATAAGTTCCCTAAGACATGGATGCATCAACTGTGAGATGAGCGGACCTCGATGGATAAACATCAAGATGAAGGTTAAAGGCAGAGCTCAACAACATGACTCGCCTGTTAAGCCATTTTGATTGACCTCGCCTGTCAAGCCGATCTGATCGACCCTGACCTCAGAAGCGGGATACCCAGAGAGAATTCTGCCTCTTGCCAAGAAATGAGAGATTTCATGATATTATAGCTGAAGATCACGCCGACCGAGGTGGGCTCGACAATACTTTCAGAAACTAGACCTGTTAGAATATGGAACCTCTTAGTATATCCAGTGTATCCTACCACGATATGAGGATCCATCATATTTCGGCAAAATACACTATGCCAGAAGTTGCCTAATCACCCTATAAATACACCCCCTTCCGTTGAAAGAGGGGTTTGAAAAAATCCTAACTCAACTTTCGTTTCTAATATATTCGAGTCGCCTGACTTAGGCATTGAAGGGTCCTCAGCCATAACTGGCACCTCATAGTCCTTTATTTGCTACTAGTGCAAGTACTTGTATGCCTACAGGTGCAGTCCCTGCCCGTCCATATTCCAGCAACAACAGCTGATATTCAAAATTTTTACGCATGGAACACTAGGAGTAAATCTGATTAAAGATAAATCATGAGGCCCATTTTAGATGGATCATAAACCAAAATTACACCGCCTAGATTAGCTAAAGAAATGGTTCTTGCACACTCTGGGGATGGCTCTGATTAGAAAAACTTATACGAAATCAATTCTTTAGATTCTTCGACCCAATCTGACTGTGGGAGTAATATATAATTTTGGCAATTAATTTAAGTTAATGGATGCCACCCGTAAAATTTCTAAATGTTTGCATGTCAAGCATCACACCCTGCCAGAGTATCACTATCCTAATAAGATGGGCTTTTTCTAAGCAACCTCACTGGCATAGCCATACCAAGGAAAGCTGCTGATGGTGTCAACTAAGTTATATATTATGCTCAGGCCAGCTGATGACTCTATAGAGACTTTGATATTAAGTTATCTTTCCACATATGCTGCTTCTAATGAAATATTTGTGCTAAACAATGACATTTTATTTTCAAGTTAACAATTGTATTATATCCATAAACAACTGTTTTTTAGTTTCTAGGCCTATTTAGATAGTGAAAAAAGATTCAAAAAGAAAAAAAAAAAGAAAAAAAGTAATAATTATTTTCATGAATACTATTTAAATTTGAATATTCATACATTTCATTTTTAGGAGTCTTGTTTAAATAATAAGTGAACGTGTTATATTTGCAAGAGGGCGATTACCACATACCTTGGGCTAAAGAAATGGACTACAAAAAGGCTAATAATTTCTACGTTAAATCTGTAATCTTTTTGCTATTCAAACAACACAAAAAGTAACATGAGTTGAAAACCATTTTCTAAGCATAAACTCTTTTTAGATATAACTTCAATCTGTTATGGTTTATTTATAATAATGTCTTTATGTAAAACAACCATTGTTTTCTCCGAGGCTACTGTGTATTTTCATAACAGCCACTACCATCACACGCAATGGTGATGCCTTTTGGGGCTCATAACGCCGTTTTCTAAGCCGTCGGCTATGTCCTGCCAATTTTAGGAACCCCAGCCTGAGCGACTTCTTTTCTATTTAAGAATGCTGAAATCAAGGAATAGTAGTATTTAATTTGGTATTGCCATGCATGTGATTTGATGATCCCCTGTTATAAAAATGGGTGGCTTTCGAGCATTCACATGCAAAACATACATTCATTTGTTTAATTACCACCAAACAACTAAAGAAATAAATGGATGTTTGGATGAGATGTTGGAAAATGACAAGAATAACTTCTTCACGTGAATGAATCAAGTTAGTACACAATTGCTTATTTCAAGAGAAAAACTTGCTTATTCTATAAGAAAAAAGAGATTTTAAAAAAATAAAAAATAATAAAAATAAAATAAAAAAACAAAAAAAAAAACTCTGAAACTTTGGCTGAACTTGGCGATTGATATTTGAGCGGAAAGATCCGTCACATGTGGCATATGGGTGACTTGAATTAAACCATCCATATCATGGGTCCTAATTTAGATGGCCTGCCCACTGAAAATTAGTCCGATTGAATTCCCTAACAGGCCAATAGGTGGACATTTAGCAGACGGTTGAAACGAAAAATAGCCAACGGCCAGCATTCAGCAACAATTCCTCATTAATCCGATGTTAGGATTAGAGTTGGGCATCGGTCCAGTCAGCCTGAGTTAGGGCTGAACCAATTGGATCCTGTTTTGAAGTAGGCCTGACCCGAACTCAACCCGACTCGGTACCGAGTCTAGCATGTCTGACCCGATCCGAGTTCAGGTCTGGGCTAGACTAATCCGGACCGAGTCTGACCCGTTCACAAGAACCGAGTTGGGTCGGGTGCAGTGGGTATCCATGGGCTGGATACCCTTAAATCACAATTCAAGACCTAGATTCACTTGCTAGAATTGCTTTCTCATCATCAGCTACACGGCATTTCAAATCTGAAATGTCAGTGTTTATTTATTTATTTTTATTTTTTAAAAATATATATGTACTAGTCGAGTTTAAAATCGAGTCGAGTCAGTACCGAGTTGGATTTCGGGTCAAGTTGAGTTGAGTTAGTGGGTGACTCGAACTCGACTCAGTTTGAGTTCAAATTGGACAAAGTCAACTCGATTCAGATCGACTCACCCACTGATTCGGATCGACTGTGATCTGAACGAGTCGAGTTTGCCTAGTCAAGTCATCCCATGCCCAGCTTTAGTTAGGATCGTTAATCAATTTCACTTTTAAATGATGGGCTACAGTGGGCCATTCATTCTGAGCAGTTTAATGCGAGCTAATGCATGCCACATGTACAGCTTACGAGTCCCACTGCCAGTGTATTAAATGGCTCCCTTTATTTTAAACCTGGATTTGAGATAATGCGAAAGGTATTTGCATTTTCTAAGGTTTGGGTTATTGGGAAACAGCAAATCTTTACTATTAAAAGTGCCAGGCCTTTAGTGCGAGGGAAGCAGTCCATTATTTTGTCCTTTTCCCCTTTAAATCAACTTGGGGTCAGGCCATTGGATGCGTTGCAAATGGCACTTAGCATAAACATGTATGTATATTCTGGGAATCCACTGGGGTCAGGCCATTGGATACTGATTATATGATCTTAGATCGGTCATTTTGATCACCTTTTTCGGAATATGTTCTCTCCACAGTTAGGCCCACAATTTGGACGGTCTGGATCGACATACATGCATCCCATGTGTATCATGGATAAGTTGCCCAATTTATTGATGCTGCCAAGGCGTAGGAGTGCAACTTGGGTGGGTGAGCATGAGCAAAGCCCAACTCAATCTTTAAAAGAATAAATGTTAGAATTGTGCTCGAAAACCAACGTGAATCTTACCCATTAATGACATGTATGTTATCCAATGATATCAATGATCTTGACTATTGATCATGATGACCATGAGCTCATTTCGATCTTAAAGGAGAGTGACTTCTCTAATTGTCTTTTGGAACTTGAGAGTGGATATAACAATCACTGGCCAAGGGAGAATTGTAGTCAACGGATCTTAATTAGTACCATATTGTTTCGTGACCACTGAACAACTTGTAAGCCAACCATGTGGTTATTATTTCGTGGTAGCCTTCATGTGTGAGGGGATTAATAACGAATAAAGATGAAATGTTTTTACCATAGGGCATGACAACGAGTTAATGTACCTTTGCCCTATACCATACAGGAGTGTGAGTGTAGAAATAGGATATTGGTTTTGAATATATTGGGCACTTACATTGGTGGTTTGAGGCAAGCCTCTAGATTGGAATGCCCATGCCTAGCCTATAATTAACTTATGGATGTACCAAGTTTGATTAATCATTGAAGAGGAATTAAGGTCTTAATTATATGTACTTTGACTTGCTTTAGGAGGTCATCATATGGCTACAAAATTGAGTGTAGCTAAGCGCATCCGTTAAGATTCGTTGAGAGTTATATGATCCAATAAGAAATCTATTGATTTACTAGGAATTTATGGGTTAGATATTAGAAATTAGATGTTCATTAAATGATTTTTTGCTAAGCTTAACAGTCACAAGGCTTTAAAAGGTTTTGTAGATGATTTAACCACTGAACTTCTATTTTAACTATTCAAATAAGTTTGAATGCACTTGAAGATGATTTCATGATGATTTAAATGCATGGGTTCTTCACTTGATTTGCATGAGCAACATGTTTATGGTTGATGGCTATTATAGTAGAAGAATTGGAACACATATGAGTACATGGGTTAAGCGAGGATTGCATATTTCTGATGTAATGGGACATGGAAGATTTAAAGAGTGGAGTATTACAATTGATGTTTTCTTGAGATTTTAATTTTTCCTTATATATAAAACTTATGTTAGAGGGAGAGGAGACCATAGCAAGAGAAAGCCTTGGACGTCTCTTGCGGGTATGCCCGCGCGCACACGCACACACACAGAGATCCTTTTTCTTTCATGTCAAATGTTTCACACATGTGGGATCTGCTTGCATGGAGGACTTTGCATCTCCTTTGAACGTACTCTGAGGGTTGATGTATGTCGATCATCCTGTCCTTCATCTGAAACTAAATAATATCGTAACGGGATCTACAGGATTGTATTTTTTTTTATTTTTTTTTTTTATTAAAGGGTTTTTGAAAACTTTCATTTTCCATTGTTTCAAAAATCCTAACAGTTAGGCCCTATTAAGGGATTACGTACAAACTTTCATACATTGTTGTAGATAAACTCTCAATCGATTATAACAAGAACTCACAAATCCTAACAGTTGGGCCCTATTAAGGGATTATGTATAAACTTTCATATATAGTTATTTATAGATAAACTCTCAATCGATTATAACAAGAAGTTACAACCGTAGAGATAATCCAATTTCAAAATTAGTGCAAATTACCTAAAAATCATGCACTCATTGAAAGTGAATACAAAAGATATCATTCTCTAGCTAATAATTTATGAAGTTTATGTGGCATCAGATTCTCTTATTGATCTTGGTTCCTTTACTTTCCATCACTTCACCTTAAACCCAAAGGTTTAACCTAGCCCAAAACTCAATTTGAACTCAACCTGTAGTGTTGGATTCTCAACCCCTACGCATCTCGCATTGGTTCAGGTTAACACCAGCTACCAATAAACTAACAGATAAAATCCAATTCAAAATTTCCAAATCCTGCGATAGACAGTCCATTACTACATATAGGGTTTGGTTCAGATTGCCCAACCCACCTGGAACGAGTCGAGGATTTCTAGCTCAAGACCAACCTGAGCTCGCCAAAACATTGGGTTGCCCCAGTCGGGCTTGTGTTGAGCCCGACCTAAGTTGCTACCTACGCAAAGGGACATAATGTTCTAAGAAAATGGAATTTGAGAAACGAGAAATGCTCCTGTGTTGAGTTCTCCATGGAATTGGAATTCACACCACAGAATCTAAATTGTTCTTGAGGTTCTTGTGTGCGAGGGTCGGCATCGTTGATTTGGTGGGCTGCCATGTGGATGGGCCTGTACTCTGAAAATTTAAGGAACTGGGGTTGGCATGGGCCGGTCCCAAGCCTGAAATCTAGGTCTGATGCTAGGGCGAAGCTGGGCCAAGGCAAATAATGAATGGCCCTGCCTGGCCCACTGGCTTAATCTGATCATTAAGTGGGCCATCATTATAATGGTTTAAAGACAGTTAATGGTTCCTATCGATCGGTCGTATATGAGTAGTTTAAATATAGTTGTTGGATTCAGGTCATGTTTCCATGATACTAAAAAAAAATTACACCTTTACCGGTGGTCAAAACTGCGGCCAGCTACACGCTGATAAAGGGGGTGTTGCTAAATCCTTACCGGCAGTGAGCACCTTTTACCAGCGCTTTAGTTGGCTGCCGTATGCAGTAGATAACACTTTTTCCGGAGGCCATCATCTTTTACCGGTGCTTATATTGGGAGTGGGCAACTCCTGAAAAAGGTCTGGTGAAACGCTGGGAAAGGTATGTCAAAGTGCTATTTAGGCATATCAAAGTGCTGGTAAAACTTTCAAATAGGCGCCAGTAAAAATTGTTGAGTGCAGGAATATGTTTTGACAGCCGGTAAAAAGATATATTTTTTTTTTATCCATTTAATTGTTTCTATTTGATTGGTACATGTATTTTTTTACTTTTTATTTTTAATATTTGAAACCTAAAGAATGTTGTACAAAACAATTAAAAATGAATATTAAACAAAAATTGTATTATTTTATGATAAATAAATACATAACGTTTACAACAATACATTGAATAAGCAAAAATTGTATTAATTTGCAATTAAAAAAAAATATAATATATTGCAACAATAAGTTGAATGGTTCCGATCTCATCCATCTCTGCTTACAACCTACAAAACAAAATAGTAAAAAGAAATTAATTATATCCCAAAAAAAAAAAAAAACATATCTATAAATATCAAAATTGACTATTTTCATTTCCACCATTACTTAAATGTCCACAATCAGTCAGTGTCATGTTATCAACAAGTCCAGGGATGCAATGCTACGTTTCTCCCTTGCTTTAGTAAATTCATGAAATATATGCTTGAAGATGGCCAAATTTGCAAGAATCTGCGGATCATGACCTGAAGCATTCCATAGACATAGTTGTAAATCAACAAAGACAATTTACAAGGCGAACCCAAGATAGATTAAACAAAATTTCAACAAGTTCATGGTCAAGAATTTTTCAATCAGAAAATTCACATACACAAGTTCATGGTCTAGAATTTTAAATCAGAAAATGGAATGGGCAGGATATTTTCCGAGCAGAATCCTCCCAAACCATCTATTCAAATAGTCAGTTTGGAATCTGCTCGTTGCAAAGAGAAATCAAATTGCATTTTGTATTGGAAGTGCCAAACAAAACTAAAGGTCGAACGACACACTCGCCAAAGACGTTAAAAGCAGTTCTCAATCCATTTTCAGTTAGAAAGTCACCCGATACCATTCGAAACTCAGTTACCGTTAGGATTGTGTTTCCAAATTCCAACTTCTTCCTGCCCTGCAAACTGTATTCTCTTGTGAAAATAGAGAGGTAAAATAGCAAATGGTATAGGTAAATTGTGGATATGAGTGTGGGGGTTTCTGCAGCCGGGTGCAGTAGATGGCGGGTACTTTTCTGTGGTGATTGATTTGTGCGATGGATTGGAGTCGCAACTAGCTAAAAATCTTGGTTGACCTAAGGGTCAACATGAGAGGTCTGGAACACCCAAATCCATAGCTCAGGTGGTAGACTGAGTGAAAGATACATCATGTCACGCCCCAAACTCGAAAACCGGGCTCACAAAATTCCTGATCATCGAATTCGGTGTCGACAGCCTCCTTAGTATCCCATTATCGGCTCCCAGCACCCATATGCTGGATTCTGATCCTGGGATCCTACAAGGAGGATTTTCCAACATACATTTAACTCATAATAAGCATAATAATAAGTTTACTCAAATCATAAAGGCAACATCATCATCACATATCCACTAATATAAACATTTCAATACAGTGCTGAAATGGAAATATACATATATCGATAAAAGCTCCAGAGGACAGCTGCACGCTCTAAGCTCAACGCTGTTACGACATAACGCCACTTGCACACATCTATCGTGCATAAGCTTATAGAAAGCTTAGAGGGTGGTGAAAGTGTGTGCGATACATGTGTCAAGCATATAAATATCAGAGTAAGCGGAAATACTGGCAATCCATAAATATCATCAGCCTTATCTAGGCTATGTGATGCAAAAACATAAACCAATATCATATACTAAGGAAGCAATGTAGATCAGCTACGCAATGTGGAGTCATAGAAAGCCAAATATTAAATACTGAGTCCATAAATACCATCAACCTTAATTAGGTAATACAATACAGAAGCTCAGTAAACCAAATGTGCTGAGGATGCAATGTAATGTGTGGTGTAAATGAAATGACCAAGGTGGAGTGTGAAGTTGGGATGATAGTACGTAGTATCGCAGGCTACGGGGTTCACCACAAGGGACTTCTATCCAAACCAGTCCTGTATCTAAATTTGGATAGTCAGACTTAATGTGGTAAACTCCTGATCTCAGGTTCGTTGCGCGCCCCAACCGAAATCCTAGTCATTGCGAAGGTACATGTAACAAATAGTTGAACACCACAAGCCCGAGTGGGATAGTGAATGAATAAATGAACGAGTATGCAACTCCTATTCAATAAGTCCACATATCAGTATCGTACATCTCTGGGATCATCACCGGGGCCTAGTACACTCTACGCCAGCTTGCCGCCTCTATCCGAGCACACAACTGGGTAACTGGAAGAGACTTCACTATCTGCCTGCCAATATTGGGCCCGACTCATCGATAGCGGACCCATTCCTCAAGTTGGTCAAACTCAACCTAGTTATTGCCCCCTCACTCAGGCGGGTGAGGTCACGCTCCCTCCCAACAGACCACGACACAATGGGAGACGCGGCTTACTGGTATACGGGCCTCATGCGCTCATATATATCTACTCGGTCTAGACATTGGGGCATCTCCTAGCCACGGAGGCTTAGAAATTTTTACCCAGGGATATCTATAGAGCCCGTATGCTAGAACCAAATATCTCCGGTGTCTCATCTAGTCATCCACGATATGTCTGTGGAGGCCACGGTCCTGATGTCACTAGGGCGTACGGTAGTCATATCACAAAATGCGAGATGCATGAGTTATACCATTCAGTCATGTAGCAATCTTACGCGTACCGTGCACTCATGTGGGCAACTCTGTTTCTCAGGGAGTCCCATAAACAACCTGTCCTATGGCATATGCAATGGTCAATCACGTCTCATAACAAACATGCGGATGATGTGTATGGGCATGTATCATGATGCTATGCTGTCACATACTCATATTTGGTATCAATAACTCGCACCGATAATCGGCATCGGCCTCGATAATTAGTACCATAATCATTATCGATAATTGGCACTGATAATCGCCCTTGATAATCAGCCTAACAAAGGGCCTAAAGGAAGGTGACAATGTGGACATCTAACCATCATTGCCCATTAATGTGGACATTTAACTATTATTACTCCCAAGGAGTGGCCCACATAGAGTCAAACGTATAATGGGCCTACAGCCTCATACAAGGGCCTAATATACATTACAATGGGCTTCACTCAAGGGCCTAATACACATCACGATGGGCCTCGCTCATGGGCCACATATGTATCACATTGGGCCTCACTCATGGGCCTCAAATATATCACAACGGGTCACATCCATGCGCCTCTCATACATCACATCGGGCCTCACTCATGGGCCACATATGCATCACATTGGGCCTCACCAAATGAGCTGCAGATACATCATATTGGGCCTCAACATATAGGCCAATATATATATCACATCGGGCCTCATCAAATGGGCCTCATACAAGGGCCTCATATACAACAAGTGGGCCGCACTACTCAGGCCTCCTATACGTCAAATGGGCCACGAATCTGGGCCTTGAATACATCATAATAGATGTCACCATTTACACCATACATCTATTTTTAGAGATCATTTTAGAACATTATACAAAAAAAATGAATCATATCAGAAGATCATATGGACCACATTCCAAATAGCGGCGGAGATGATGATTGAAAGATCATCTGGACCATACCACAAATAATAGTGGAGATAATGATTTTCACTGTTTAAATTTGTAAGGCCCACCATTTTATTTTCCATCCAATTTGATCATAAGGTCACAAAGACCTGGATTAAGAGGAAAAATAAATTTCATATTGATCCAAACTTCCGTGACCCCAAAAAGGGTTTCAATGGTGGACGTTCACTCTACACTATTTTCTGCGGTGTGGTCCACCTAATCATCAGATCTGCTTCATTTTTGTCCCAAGCCTTAAGATGAGCTTGCCAAATGGATGGACGGTTTGGATGGAACACATCCATCATATTGTGACCTAGTATATGGGTGGTGTGGACATACAATACATACATCAACTTGGCCCCACACCACTCTGGGCAAATGGGTAGAGTGGATATAGAATAAATACATCAAGGTGGGGCCCATGTCCACAAACGTATGGACGTTAAGGATACAACACATACCTCATATGTGGGCCCCATAAAGATGTGCTGACGTCAATCAACCATGGGGCCCACTATCCTATGAATGGACGGATGGATATGAGATACGTACATCAAGGTGGGTCCCATCCCACACGTGTAGCACATGTGGGGTGGGCCCACACATCTACCAAAAAGGGGGTGGACGGTGGGGATTTAACCCATACATCATGGCTAGGGTCCACTTGTCCCAAAACGGATGGACGGTGCTGGATATAGAATACGTCCATTAAGGTGGGTCTCATCCCACACGTGCAACACGTGTGGGGTGGGCACGACACGCCCTAAAAACGGACGGATGGACGGATTGAGAATCATTTGTACTTGAAGCTTTAGTTGTTCAATCTAAAGATGACGGAGGGGACTGACGTTGACACACACATTAGTAACTTCAAAATATTGATTTACAAATTGTTGGATGTGGATGAAACTATTAAAGATGAGGATCAAGCATGCATTTTGCTAAATTCTCTCCCGACTTCGTACGAGTCATTCAATAAGTCTTTGTGCACCGGTAAAATGACCATTAACGTTGAAACCGTTAGCTCAGTCCTTCAGTCGAAGGAGATGAGAAAGAAAAGCAGTGATGTGGGTGCTTCTACAGATGCACCAGTTACGAGGGGAAGAAATTCTGAGCGAGATAGTGGATCTTCACGATCAAGGTCCAAATCCAAAGGGTAAGGGTAAAGGCAAGCCGAAGTACTGAAATTATGGCATGTTAGAGCACATGGAGAATTATTGTCAGAATCCTAAGTCGAGGAATGAGAATTCAGATAGTTATTCTAGGGAAGCCAACACTACAGAATCTAATAAGAAGATGAATGGTGGTGACATGCTGATCGTATCAAATTCTAGGTACTTCAACGAAGAATGGATTTTAAATACAAGGGCTTCGTACCACATGATCCCTCATCGGAGTTGGTTCACCAATTATAGTGAGTGTAATGGTGATGATAATGCCTGTAAAGTGATAGGTGTTGGATCGGTGCACATTAAGATGTTTGATGGGCTGAAACATATCTTGACCGAGGTGAGACACATTCCTGATTTGAGGAAGAGTTTAATATCTCTGGGAGCACTTAAGACACTTGGGTGAAAATTCACTGGGTATGATCATGTCCTTAAAGTTTCAAAGGGGGCAATCATAGTTATGAAGGTGTAGAGGAATGGAAACCTTTACAGGTTAATCAGGAATACTTTATCAGGTGGAGCTGTAACATTTATAGCGGATTCCACATCTGCACGTATGTAGGCATGTACGCTTGGGCCACATGAGTGAGCAGGGCATGAAGGTACTTTCTGACCATTGTTTAATTCTAGTTTTTAAATGTATTGATTTTAGTATATGTGAGTATTGTATATATGATAAACAATCAATGTTATCTTTTAAGTTTGAAAAACATGTTTGTAAGGGTGTTCTTGATTATGTGCATTCTGATGTATGGGGGTTAGAACTCATGGTTTATGGTGGAGGGTCATCATGATTTTTCACATTCATGGATGACTATTCCAGAAAAGTGTGGGTTTATGTTGACATTAAGCGGCAGAAGGCGATGGTAGAAAAATAGTCAGGGAGAAAGGTGAAAGTATTGAGGACAAATAATGGTAAGGAATTCACTTCTAGGGAGTTCAATCAATATTGCAAAGATGAAGGGATCATGAGGCACAACACAGTGCGTGACACACCAGAGTAGAACGGTGTGGCTAAGCAGATAAATCTGACTCTCTGAGAGAGGGCTTGATGCATGATTAGTAATATTGGGTTGGACAAAGAATTGTGAACTAAGGCCGTGAACACGGCTTGTTACTTGGTGAATCAGTCCCCTTTTATGGCCATTAAATGTAAGATTCTAGAGAATGTGTGGAGTAGTCAACAGGTAGACTACTCGAGATTGCATGTATTTGGTTACAATGCTTACTCTCATGTATTAGCAGTTGAGAGAGATAGGTTGGACCAAAGGGCTAAAAGGTCCATCTTTGTTGGCTATGGTGGTGGTGCGAAGGGGTACAAGCTCTATGACTAGGTCACATGAAAAATGATCCTAAGTTGTGACGTCAAATTCGATGAAGGATCCTTGTTCTGTAATAATGCATATTGTTGAGTGTGCAATATTGCATATTTACCCCCTTATTATACCTTAGTTTTGTAAACATGAATGTACTTAATTGATCTAATTACAAATGTTTTCTCTTACGAGGTGATTTTGAGAGCTACGGAGAAAATTATGCTTAAAGCATGGAATTAATGCTCAATTAATTACCAAAAGAAGTATTAGATTTTTGGAGACCAAGATTGAATAATTCAAGAGTCCAAGATCCAAGAAAACCATGTGAAGAAGGAAGAAAACTGAAGAAATCAAAATGTAGAAAATCGAAGTGTTGAAGTCGACAGTTCAATATCATCGATGACATTGAAGAAAGTGTTCGATGCCATCGAAGCCACTTCAATCCTATCACAAAAATTAGAGAAAAATCAAATTTCTTGTTCGACATATTAGAGCATCCTTCAATCCCATCAAAGGTAACATAATGACATCAAAAAAATATGCAAATTCGAAAGTTCGTTGCTCGACGGTTTTTCAATTTCACTCGGACTCTTTGATGGGAGCTCGATGCCATCAAAGGTGTCATCGAAGTTGCAATAACTGCATAAATTAAAGTCGATTTTAAAGTCGGTGTATATCATGCCTATTTAAAGGGATGTTTTATGAGTTTCTAAGCATGAATTAGGGAAGGAGTTGTAGAGTTTCAAGGAGTTCTCCCTTGTTCACAACCCCAAGTGCAGGGCTGCGATGTAGTAATAACTTGGTGAGACCAATGTTGAATCCATAGGGAATGATGAACACGACCTATAACTAATCTAAGTCTAACGATATGACTAGGTTTTTAATTTAGCGAGATAAAAAAAGTTTTGAATAAATAAATAAATTAATTAAGGATCCAGGAATCCACTCATAGCAATCTCAATATTTAATTCACTAATTCAATGGATAACTCAATTGGAAATGAATTCCTAATCTATCAAGTCGGAAGATAAAGCAGTTAAAACATTATAAACACTTTAAATAGAAATATGAAGATTCATTACATTGGTTTCCACATAACTATCTAGTCAAATTCATTATAGAGGGTTCAAAGTATGTACCATGCCCGTAGTCAATGGTAGATCAGAGAATTCTATAAATCAAATAATAAAAAATAGAGAAGAAAGAATTCAGAAGTTCGCAAACATCTACCATGCTTAGAGTCGATGATAGAGCAAAGTAATAACCAAAATACTTAAATTCAAACCATAAACATGAATTGTTCAACATGAAGATTATAGAACTTGAATCAAAGAAAACTAAACATTAAGAATAACTACAAGCTTCATCCCTTAGCCTTAGCTAAGAGATTAGCCTAACAAGACTAACATCTTAAAAAAAAAAAACAAAAGAAAAAAGAGAAAGATCTACTAGAGCCTGTGAAGATATCGAAGTAGAAGAATATTGTTGGCACTCTACCTAAGCATTTCTTCTTTTCCAAACCCTAGAAGATGATTTAAAATAGCCTAGGGACTCCTTTAAATAGTTTTCCGATTCAAACATTTGCACTGCCTTGGAAAAGCTCACAAACTGTCTCAAATTTATGCACTTTGTGCATCTTTAATGGCAAACTTCGATGTCATCAAAGAGGTCTTCGATTGCACCCATCAAATTGTCTTCAATGCCATCAAAACTCATCCAGAACTGTCCAGCGAGTTGAGCCAGAAATTCTTAAATTGTTGATGCCATCAAAGTCTATTTTTGGAAGAAATTTTTCCCACTATAAATCTCACATTTCACCCACCGACTTTGCTGAATGCTCCTAAAATTTACTTTCCAAGACTAAACCATTGCCTTTTTTGGACGAAAATATCCCTATAATATAAACCCATTTTCTGTAATATTCTCTCCTCTCCTATTATGCAAAAACCCATTTTCTGGAATCTTTTCTCCTCTTCATACAATAATAACCCTCTACCTAAAACCCATTTTCTGGAATCATCTATCTTATTCATATAGTAATACCCATCTACATAAAACCCATTTTCTGAAATCTTTTATATTCTTCATATAAAAATACCCTTCCGCCAAACTATTACTTCTTTGTCTTCGTTTTAGTTTGTCAAGAAAGGACGAAAATTGTGTCTCTATTAAAGAAAGCATGCATTACAAGTATATTTGAAAAAATTATGCTAAACCCTAAGCCGAAATTTTTTTTCATGAGCCATAAAAGTTTGGATCAAGCTTGTATTTGTGTTTTCCGTTCATCCATGTCTACATTATCCTATGAACAGGCTAGATGACAAATAAAACATCACTGTGGGGCCTAGCAAGGTTTCACTGGTAGAAATCACTATCCCCACTTTTTCCTATGGTATGATGTAACACCCTGGTTCCCAAAACCCGAGTATACTACTCGTTTTCCAAAAACTCGAGTGTTAGCCCTGAGAGATTACCCAAATTTCATGTACATTTCTTTCTTTCTTTATCAGAGTTAGTAATCTAGCGGAATAAAAACAAATCGAGTATAAGAGGGAATCCAAATATACATAACCAAGATTTCAAGTGGCTACTCGAAAACTTATACAAATCAGTATCTTAAGTTTTTACAATACATGACAGAACAAATTAAATACAAATAAAGTCAAGAATAGAGAGTCGTAAGATCATCTCGCTCCTCCTATTTCACATGAGCACTAGTGTGCACATCGTCTGTGTCTCCTGCACACTGAATACAGTTCGATAGCGTCAATGGCTATCCTAGTGAGGTATAACCCCCAAGATTTATCGTATCATCAAGATAATTAAGCATAGTTATTAAGAATAGTGTATAACAAATATTTCACAATGATTATAATAAAAATTAGATACGCATTCATCAGATAAATTACACAATGATAATCTTGTTTAAATGCATGAATGCATGCACATGCTCACAGACCTGGGGATGCACATCCAGTTGGCAAAAAGTCGCCCAAGGAGAACTAGACATCTAGAAAAGTACTCAAAGGTACGCCTTAGGGACGACTAGTCACTCGAAAAAGACCATGCAAAGAGGACACCGAAGGTAGCCTAGCTTCTTGGAAGAGTACTCTATGTACGTTCAAGGAAATAGACACCCGAAAAACTCCATGCGAAAAGGACAGTCCATGGTAGTCGAATGCACGCAACGAAAACTTAGGATCACCAGGTAAAATACTCTATGGTACAGCCCGTAGTGACCCAAGAAAACCTCGCATCTTGTATCGACTGTTTTGACAAGAAACAAATGCATTTAATTTTGAGAGGATTATTCAATAATAACAAAGGAAGAATGAAGAGAATGATCACGGTATTTTATTTATACTGAATTCATTTACATCCTTTATCTCATTTGATTACAAAGTAAAGTATTTACATAACACAAATAACAAATGTTTTAATATTAATTTCTGCAGTATTTCAGATTGCATATGATCTTTAGCTATAGAGACATTGTTGTACTGGAATATCATTCATTCTGACTGACCCCAAGCTTCTGAGAAGATACATTGATATTTTAACTCAGATTGGAGCTTGAACTGATCATCCATGCAGTGAACTTTTCATACGGCCAGGTCAGTTGTGTAGCCACATCAGTTGTGCACCCACATCAGTTGTACACCCCACCAGTTGTGCACCCACATCGGTTGTGTGCCCTACCAGTTGTGTGCCGCACAACTGATATCTCTAAAACCTGAATCTAGCTGAAGTATGGATCTCTCTTTCTCTGCTTCGATATTGTTCTAATTCTCATCTTAGGGGGTAGTGGGGTATTTATAGCCTCTTGCACGTGTGAGCTCCATTCAATAAACCCTTTGTGTACACATGCCTATTGTGCAGTCAGATATGTTGTGCACTCATATCAGTTGTGCGCCACATAACTGATATCCCTTGATCTACTTTTGTTGTGCACCGCACAACCTCTCTTCCTGAACAGCCTCCATTGTGTGTAGCACAATCATTATTTCTTCAGTAACTTCAATTGTGCATCGCACAACCCAACTTCCACAGTGGCTTCTGTTGTGCACTGCACAACCCAACTTCCATACTGCCTTCCATTATGCGCTGCACAACCCAGTAATGTAATTTTTGTATGAATATTTCAAGAATTCTCTTCCCATCTCTTGATCGATTTTTTTTATGCCTCAATAACGATATCTCCGTTATCGTGAATGCTTTCAAGGATCCTACTCAATGGCCCTTCTTGGACAGTGCTTTAGTTGTCCTTGAACATTCAGGAAGGCTTGCTCATATTAATGGTTTTCCTTTGCATGATTCCTTATTACAATTCTATAATTCTATAAACAATTTGGAATCAACACAAAGTACAATTATTCCTCCGGAAGTCTTGGATCGTCAATGAGAATTAATGTCCCTTAAGGAGAAAATTTCTCGAACCGATGTCTTAATATTCGGTTACGATGTTGAGGATCAGTCTCTTCATGATAGACTAAAAGCTTCTGATAAGAATAGGGTGATTATTGAGAACCACATTGCTTTTCTGCAAAAAGAGATAGCTCTACTCGAAGCGAAGAAGCAAGAAAAGGAATTGAATATTTGCAAGATTAAGATTAAGGAAGAAATTGAAGTCAGTTGTCGTATCACTAAAATTGAGAGGACTGAGCAGATAAAAAATAAAGAAATGGTTGCCTCCATGGAGCAAGAACTAGCTAGTGTTCCTGATCAGGCCAAGATCATCCTTGAAGCCAAACAAACCCAAGTTACAGCACAAGTTCGGTTAAGAGAGGATTTACAGAGATATATGGCAACATTTGGCGTGCTAGAGGAATTGTAAAGATTTTTCTTTTACATGTAATTTCTTTTGTTTTGTAATATTCGCAAATGAATTCCAATGTTTTGTTTGAAACAAGCATATTTTTAGAAGTGTTATCATAATAATTCATTTTAAGCATGTATTGATATAACATTTCCTCTATTAATTCATGTAGTCATGCTTTAATCTATCATATAATACATTGACAATCTATCATAATTGTTAGTGCAACATATCCCCTATGTGGCATTTACTCTAATGGGCGGGGCTAATTTTGTTTTTAAAATTAGTCTTGCACACAGTTTAAGCTCTAAGTAGTGGAGCAACCACAGTTTTTTAGACTCATAAGTAGTTGGAGTCGGGTATCACGTGAATGGCCTATGTAACTCTTATGAGTTCACTAGACTTATCACAGCAGGGGAGTTCACAAACTGCGATCCATCAGAGGGGCCCCATGAAGCAGCGGGGCCGTGAACTTGATTGAATTTATGCACAGGGTTGGCCGAAGTAACTCTCTAGAGTTCACGGGGTGCACAAGGCTACTTTAGGATACCAAATTCAAGGCCGCCAGTCCATCAATGGGGGTATTTTCTTTTGGAGACCCTGTCCTCATGAGTTACTACTGAAATCAAGCTAGGAATCTGGGGGGTCTTATGCGTAGTTGACCTATCTATGGACAATAGCCAAAGAGTGCACACTGCAGCCCACTTTTTTCTTCATCTGCAAAGTCGAACCCATTCATGGGAGGGCATTTTCTCCTTCCCCATATAGCTATCGAAAGTTGTACAAATGACATTGGTCTCACGCGTGACTGGCCATTGTAGACTTTTTGGCCGCTTAGGGCTTTTAGTCGTTTACTCCATTAGCTACCCATATGGGTATGCATGTGATGGCCCATACGGGCTTTTTAAGGCTACTGGCTTCTCACTATTGCCATATATATATATATATATACATATATATATATATATATATATATATATATATATATATATATATATATATTGCCGATGATGATAGGTCTTATGCATAGTTGGCCGTATATACTTAGCTATGCCGCTGTAGATGATGAGTTGCTATCGCTGTCATAAGATTTATGTGTGGTTGGCCGTATAGGATTATCCCACCACCATGAATGGTAAATCGATAATTGATATATCACCCCTACTAAATAATGTTTTGGTAACATTCATGGTTAAGATAGCGTATCAGCTTGGCAATGATAACAATTTCGATAAGGTGATTCTTGTATTAATGATTAATGACGACAGCGATATTTTGTCAACTTACTAACGATTGTCAGCGCATAGTAATAGTTGATGATAATACGTACTCGATCTTGGTATGCTTAAGAATTCGCCTTATATTCATTCATATGAGGAAGAATACATGGCTTTGCCTTTCAAGGTTGTTTCATTATTTCACTTCTTCTTGTCCCCTTTGGATATAGAAGCATTATTCTGATAATCTTCTAGATTAAAACCGCCTCTATCTTTAGGGACAATATTTTTTGATGAATTGAGCGTTGATTGGTATGCTAATACCTCGTCCATCTTGGTCCACTACTCTGTATGCCCCATTGGAGTATACTTCGGTTATGATGTATGGCCTGTCCCATTTAGGGTCGAACTTGCCCCCTGTTCTACGGGTGACCACTATCGGCCTCTTCAACATAAACATCATGTCACCTTTCTTGAAAGAGCGATGCTTGACCTTTTTGTCAAAAGCAGTAGAGATTCTTGCTTGATATAATTGCAATCGCTGCTAAGCTACCAGTCATTTTTCATTGAGAAAATCCAATTCTGTTAGCCTTATTCTTGCATTTTCATCATCCGTAATTGACTGATGCACCGCTACTCTAAGTGATGCAACTTATGTTTCAATCAGGATGACGGCTTCCATGCCATAAACCAACGAATATGGCGTAGCTTTCGTTGCCGTTCGGTGAGTAATCCTGTAAGCCCACAATGCTTCTTGTAATTTTTTGTCCCAATCGCACTTATTTCCATTCACCTTTTTCTTCAGTATTTTTACAATCATTTTATTGAATGTCTCTGCTAATCCATTAGCCGGTGGATAATAAGGTGTCAAGAATGAGTGGTGAATACCGAATTTCTGGCACAATTTTTCCATACCCCTATTCTTGAAAGGAGTACCGTCGGTGATGATTCTTTTCGGGATGCCGTGGCGATATATGATCGAATGCCAGATGAAATTAACGACATCCTTTTCTTTGACATTTCGCAATGTAATCACTTTCGTCTATCTGGAGAAATAATATATTACTGCTAATACATATTTCTTTCCTTTGGATGAGGGTTAGGACCAATAACATCAAGTCCCCAAGCAGCAAAAGGCCAAGAAGCGACTGTCTGATGAAGGTCTTCAGGGGGTACATGTATGACATCTCCATGAATCTGACATTCGTGACAACGCTTCATATATTCTATAGCATCCTTGAACATTGTTGGCCAATAATATCCCATTCGATGCACTCGATGGAATAGATTTCGACCTGCTTGATGTGCTCCACATTCTCCGGAATGAGCCTCTCACAACACTTGACCTGCTTCTTGTCTATCCAGACATCGCAATAACATCTCATTATAAGATCTTCTGTATAATATTTCGATACACATAATGAATCTTTTTTATCTCTATTTGATTTGTTGTTTCTGTGCTGGATCTTCTGGCAGAATATCGTATTTGAGGAAATCAACAAAAGGCTGGCGCCAATTGTCTGTTGTCATGTCCAAACATGATATAGGGAGTGCTTTAGTGACTTCATTAATAATTTTTTATGACGGTAAGAACCTTCTTTCTTCTATTGTTACCTGAAGAGGACTTCAATCCGAACAGGATAAAGCTGCCGCCATGCTAGCTAAGTCGTTTGCCCTTGCATTTTCACATCGTGGTACATGCTTGATTGCAACATGATGGACTTGCTTTAGCAATTGATATGCTCTTCGATAGTACGGCAGGAGCTCTTGCTTTTTTATTTTGAACTCAGTCGTTAGTTAATTTATGATCAACTTGGAATCCTAAAAAATATGCAGCATTTTTATTTTCATTTCATGAGCTATCTCCATTCCAATGATGAGAGTCTTATACTCACCTTCATTATTTGTACATGCAGTTCCCAATGTGAAAGAGTAGAGTAATAAGTCACCATGAGGAGTAATAAATATCACTCCGGCACTTGTACCTGACATTCGAGAAGCTCCATCGAAGTACATTTGCTATGGATCTAGCGATTCAATCATCAGAACTTGTTCATCGGGAAAGTTATCACTAACAGTCTCACTGTTTGTTACAGGATGAGCTACTAAGAAATCTGCTACTGCTTGCCCCTTAACTGCTTTCGCTGGTTCATAAGTGATCATATATTCTGAAAGCAATAACATCCATTTGGCTAATCTTCCTGATAACATCGGCCTTGTCATTAAGAACTTTATAGGATCCACCCACGAGATTAAAATTATATCATGGGAAAGACAATAATGTCTCAATTTTTGTACTGTGAATATTAATGCCAAGCATACTTTCTCAATTGGGGAATAATTGCATTCTGCGCCTATAAGAGTTTGACTAAGATAATAAAGCGCTATTTCTTTTCCGTGTTCATTCACATGTGCTAATAGGGCCCCCAACGAATTTTCAGCTGCATATATACAAAATAACTGGTTTACCCTTTGTAGGAGCTGCCAATACCGGAGGTTGTTTAAACAATTCTTTTATTGAATCGAATGCATTTTGACAGGACTTGTCCCACACAAACTCCTCTCCTTTCTTCATCAGATGAGAAAATGGCTCAAACCTTCCAGCCAAGTTTGAAATAAAACGGCGAATGTACGCTAATTTTTCTTGCAGGCTTTTCAATTCTTTCAACATTTTCGGAGGTAGCATATCTTGGATGGCCTTAACTTTCCCCAGATCAATCTCAATTCCCCTATGCCTAATGACAAAGCTAAGGAATTTTCCTGATGACACTCCAAAAGCGCACTTGGCTGGATTCATTTTTAGTTGTTTCTTTCTGAGTCGATGGAAGACTGAAGTCAGATGCTGTAACAGCCCAGATTTTTGCCAACCTGGAATTAGACGTCCTTAGGCAATGGGTCGATCCTAACACCATATTAAATTGTCAGAACTCGATCCCAAAGTCTAAAACCACTTTTGAACTCATTTCCTTCACAAATCCCACCCTTCACCACCTTGATCTTTCATTTTTTTAAGTACTTTCACCCTAGATACTATCTTAAACTAGCTAAGTAGTATAACTTGGATCACTTTATATACAAACTATAAAGGACTAAGTACCACCTCAGACAAAAATCTTATATGACTAAATCCTTTAGAAATGAGACAAAATAACTAAGTGTTAAACTAGATTAGCTACAAAATCTGCTTGATCCACTTTAAATATGATTTGCAAGACCCAAAACTTGTATAATCATTGACGCTAGGTTACCCTAAAATCTAGGATCAATCTCATTACCCAGTTGCTCTCGGGAGCATATTGAAACTCCGTATCAGATCTAGACCGCACATCGGGAGTCTGAGAAATACGAAGTTAAGGAATTAGGACTGCCTCGCTGGGCTTAACAACCATCTCGAAAATCAAATCTAGGCAGTGTCCCACAGCTGTTCGCTTAAGTCCGAAATGAGGAGTGTGAAAACACTTATTTTCTTTCCAAAATAAATATCTTGAACAGTAATCTGAGACTTGTCTCTTGCAGGTCAGTATTAAGCATATTGACCGTCAGAATCAGGCCAAATTATACCCTCGTATCAGGAAAAATTTCATACATGTGTCAGTGTACTCGGAATCTCTGATCGACTTCCACTGACCGTTGAATTGAAACTGGTCCGCCACGCGTGATCTGGAATCCCGACTGAAATGAAAACTTGACTAAACATAGATTCAGCGTTAGTGAGCTTAAGTCTGACCTTTGGTTCAAGGAGGCCCGCCAGAAGTCCTCCGTTGAGCTGAAACAGAGTCGCTTTGGCTATAACCTAAGTATACCTTGACCTGAAGTCTATTTCAGTGACTTTTTAGGCTATATAAAGACCTTAAACCCTCTCCCATTTCATCCATACGAATTTGAGTTTGAGAAGAGGGAAAAGAGAGAGAAAGTGAGAGAGAAGTGAGAGCTTCTTCCTGCCGTTCTTCCCTGCCGTATCCAAGCTTAAACCGCTCCGTTCTTATCGCTTTCCCGGCGATACAGACTTCGTTTCTAGGTAAGAAACCCTAACCCTAATCTGATTTGGGATGTTGACAGTTGTAGGTTATGAAATATCTAACCTATTTCATTCTATAGGTTGCCAAACTGCCGAATACGGAAGCTTAACAAACCTATCGACTCTGTTACGATTCTACGACAAAAGGTACGGACTTTAGGTATATAGGTTATGGTTTTCAACTCTTTCAATGTCAGTTAATGATAGATTTATGATCTGCATGCAATTGTACATATACAAAGTGCTTTCTGATTTCTATTTCGATTAAAGACGTAAAATATGGAATTTTACATATTCTAGGTATTCGTAGAAAATACGGTATACGTATAAATTTTAGAAATTTTTTTTTCATGATTATTTGTTGTATGAATATAATATATATGGATAAAATACTTAGTTGGCGAAACGACTCGCCATAATACATGATTTGCTAATATACACTATGTATGTAGAAATAGTGTATTCTAGAAAGTACCGTATACGTATAAATTTTGAAGATGTGTTTTCCATGATTAGTTGTTGTAGGAATATATTATATATGCGTAAAATACTTGCTTGGCGAAAGGACTCGCCCTAATACATGTTTTGCTAATATACACTATGTATGTTATAATAGTGTATTCTAAGCGTTTGTGAAAATGCTTGTGAGAGTAAGTGTTCGGATGATAGTGTCTTAGATAGGTGTTGAGATGGGATTCTCAACTACCTTAGAGACGTGTATGATTTCCTCCATGTTGGTTGTTTACATTAACCACTTACTTATGAAATATGTGTGTTTGTATTCTTGTTTATATAGTGCTTTATAACATGCTTTATAACATGCTTTACAACATGCTTTATGACATGCTTGTTAACTTGCTTGAATTACTTGTTTATTTAGTTCTGCTCTGATTACTTCAATGTTTAAGTTGTATTCCATAAATCCGTGAAGGGTGATGGGGGAGTGGTGTAACGTTTCCAAGCAACAGCCCTGACAGTCCTAAGCGGACAATATTGGATATTTGATTGTATGATTTGAAATCTTGATCCATTACTGCTTTAGCTGTTCTGTAATTGATTGTGCTTGGGACTATGATTATAGTCCAGGCAATCGGTAATGGGATTGAATTCGTGGCTGAGATTCCTTTGCCACGTAGGATGTGTTTGATGAACCCGAGTCGTACTTCGGTTGACAGCAGTGGTTAGGCCACGCAAAGTGCTTATGCGCTTCATGTCATTCAACTTGTTGTGCACTCGAGCTAGTCAAGCTCGTCAAGCAACCCGATTTGTCTTATGTATGTTCACCATGTTTGGAAGCCTCTGTTTGAACCTAGGGTACCAAACTTACCAGTGAAATCCCATTAACCATGGTACCTCGATCCGCTAAGACTCATGAGCCGGGCATGGTGGTATGGGACACCGTAGTCAAGCTGTTGGCCTCTGTGGGGCCACGTGCCTCCCGTAGTGACCAAGTGAGCAACCGGACTCTTGAGCCGATTATGGTGGTATGGGACACTATATTCGTGCTGTCGGCCTACATTGATAAGGTGATGGGGGAGTGGTGTAACCTTTGTGCGTAACAGCCCTGGCAGCCCTTTGTAGTGACCTCGAGCATACTCTGAAATCACGGTGAGCCTTAGAGTTTTCCCACGGTATATGGAGAATGAACTAGGCCTGTTTCTATATAGTGATGAATCGTTAAAGAGGTGATGGGGGAGTGGTGTAACCTTTGTGCGTAACAGCCCTGACAGCCTTTGCAGTGACCTAGAAAAATACACTATTGTCTGAGATTAACTAGGACTGACGACCCTAGAATGGATCATGTTTGGGAATGATACAAGGGAGGTACCTTAGTTTTCCAATCCTGCTATTTGAAATTGACTAATAAAAACTCTGTAATCATGCTCATCATGCATTGCATGTGCCTGGAAGATGTGGAGCACTAAGGGATGAAAGCATGCCGCGAACGTAAGATGGTGTCGTACGAGGGAGGGTGTGGTGAGGGCATCCATCATAACTGCATTCATACTTGCATTAATAAGAGTAGTTAGGAGTGTTTGATTGTACTGCTTTATCATTACTGCTTGACTGAGTTGATAACATGTTAACCTATGCTTTATTGTTCCACTGAGTTAGCTACTCACTCCCACGTTACGGGACGGTGTTCTGAACACCCACCAGACTTTGTCTGATTTCAAATGACGATGCTGGTGAGGCGGAGCCCGACCTCTGCGACGATGAGGACACTTTCTTGTATATGTTATTTTCCGGCGGCTTCATATAAGTCGTGCCTTGATCGATGGGGTTACAGGGATATTGACTAGAGGACCTTACACATTTGGTATATTTTGGAACTATACTTGCAATTATTTAACCTGATAATGTTATCACACTCTGGAGACTCACCACAGTTTATATATTTTATATATCTATTACAGTCTTCCGCTTGCAATTTAACTGTCTCTGGAGTATGATATCTGTTTTGGCTTAATCTCACTCATGTTCACTATATTAATGCAGACAACATTCAATCATCATTCATTTTGTTGCATAAGTGATGCGTTGGAACTCGGGAGTTGAGTTTATGCTTGACCCCCGATTTTCAGAGCGTTACAGATGCTCACGATGTTCTTCATGATCATTTGATCTAACTACCAAATCGTCTACGTAACATTCAACATGCTTATGCATCATGTCCTAAAATATATTCTGCATCGCTCTTTGATATGTTGCTCCATCATTCTTGAGACCAAATGGCATAACTTTATAGCAATAAATTTCCAATGAAGTTTTGAATGCCATAGCTTCTTCATCTTCATGAACCATTCTTATTTGGTTATAATCGGCATAGCCATCCATGAAAGACATGACAACGTATTTCGTCGTATTGACGATTAACAATTTAGTTATTGGCAACGGGAAATCATCTTTCGGGCAAGCTTCATTGAGATCTCTGAAATCAACACATACCTTGATTTATCCATTTTTCTTCTTTACTGGGACGACATTCGATATCCATTTAGGATATTTAACCTCCCTGATGAACCCCACTTTAATCAATTTGTTTATTTCTTCTTCTATCGGAGGAATTAGATCTGGATGGAATCGCCTTTGCGCTTGTTTAATCAGCCTCTTGTCTTTAGAGATATTCAGTCGATGCATTGCTATTAATGGTTCTAGTCCCGACATTTCTGCATACGTCCAACCGAATGCATCTTTGTTCTCTTTCAAGAGCTTAATATATTGATCGGCCTCCCGTTCAAGAAGGATGGCGCTTATGAATGTATTTTGTGGCTCTTCTTCTGTTCCTAGATTTATTTATCGCAAACTGTTAGTTATTGGTTGCCCCCCATCTTCTATCTGTTTTGGAGCTATTTCAGGATGTTTAATTATTTCAGAATCTGTTTCTTTTGCTGGGTCGACTGTAATCATATTCACCGAGGATTCTGCCCCCAATCCTCGAAATTTCTCTCTTTTTCTGATTGACCCCGATTAGAATTTGAATTCCTTTCCCATGATTCAGGCCGGTCAGTTCTTCATAATCAAAAGCCATGTTTTTCATGATTTTCCTACTAGCTAGACTATGCCTCTTAAGATCTTCGAACGTCAGTTCACCACAACCTATGTCATTATTGGCTCTCTCTTCTGTTTTCACTTCTGAAGGGGCATAAAATTCAATCGGTTTTGGGTACTTTGTGCTGGATTTGACATGAAATCTTTTCAGAATAGACGAAAATAGCTTGTTCCTTTCAACATATGGTAGCGACACTGTATAGTTTGACTATAAGATTTCCAGCTGTTCGGGTGATAATAACGTTAATGGAGGTTGTCCCGGTTGTCTCAAGCACTTTGGTATGAAGTAGAATTTCTTTTTCTCATTTGCTATCCTGGATGATTCTATCTTTCAGTTTCTTTTCCTAGCACCTTCATATGAGCATTTCTTAGGACTTCATTTTCATTATTCTCCTTTTCTTCCTTACTGGCGAATCCATCATAATAACTGGCATTGGCAAAGAAGGCTTCTACTTCTGTATACAGCCTTGCATTGGCTATTACTTTATGTTGTACCCCATCTTTGCAGTATTTGAAACACCGATGTAGGGTTGAAGGTATAATACCATACTGATGCATCCACTGTCTTCCCAGAAGGAGATTATATGTCGTCACTACATTGATAACATGACAAACAATATTTGTGGTTAGCTCTCCTATTTTCAGTGTCACTATAATCTTACAGAGTGCGCGCTACCCATCTTGGTTAAAGACCTGTATCATCATTCCGCTAGGGTGCAAATTAGAACGCCGATATCCTAATTCATTCAATGTTTTTAATGGCAACAGATTCACTACGGACCCCATTATCCAGCATTATTGGCTTAACCTATCTACTGCAAATATGACCCACGATCATCAATGGCCTATTGTGCTCCTTATCACAAGTTAAATCATCATCAGAGAAGGAAACTACTGACATGCAATCTTCCTATTCCTTGCACTCCGCATTTTCCATTTCCATAAGTAACGCTTCTCTAACATCACTATCGGACAGGGCTTGAATCAAGCTTTGTCGGGAATCCTCTGATGACCGTAACGCATCATAAACGCTGAGTCGAGCCGGTATACCTTTCAAATGACTTATCACATCATAAGTCATTTTCCCTATTTCCTTCTTTTCTTCCTTCTTATCACTGTCGCTGCTGGAATAATTCTTGGTTATTTCCACCTTTCCTATTTCAGCCTTCAGCTTCGGTGGGCTCGTTACCCTTCTTCTTGATCGTAACATGATCATTGCGACTTTGCCCATTGTTTTGTGATGCTCTTTCCCTATTCTTCCGTGAGAGTCTTCTCGCGCAGTGAGTACATTTACTGTCGCTTTCCCGTCTCTCTCATTTTTCCTTTCTGATTATTATCTCGTCTCTATTTATCATTCTTTATATTATACATTTTAATGTGTAGAAATTTTCTGTTGGATGTCCTATTAGACGATGATAGGGACAAAAGTCTCTTTCTCTTGGTTTTGATGATTCTTCAGGACGCTTGGACAGAGGCAATTTTATCGTGCCAGCTTTTAACAACTGATTCATCATGGGAACGATGTCTTCTTTCTCAAATGCAAACCCCTCATGAGAATTTAATGACCTAGGTCTTTTGTCATTGAACCTTCCTCTGGAATGTTTTGATTCTTCTTTCCTTTCTGTCTTTTTTTTCTCTTATCTCTCTTGTATCATGGTTTTTCTTTTCATGATCGACTACATTTGTAATCAACCTATGGGGTCCCCTTCTAGCTGTTTCATAGTTAAATGCCAGCATTTTCCTGGTCATTAGTTCCAAAGTGTGAGCTTTCGTGGCTAGGTCACAGAAAGTTTTAATATCGACACTGGTGAGACTGAACGCGATTCCTGTCTCTATGGAGTTCAAGCATATCTTCACTTGTTCTTTCTCCTCTAGTAATTGTCTGCAAGAAGCTCCTAATATCTTCCACCTGTCTATGAATTTCTCTACTGATTCCCCTTCTCTCTGTCGTACTGAGGCTAATTCTGTAATGATGGCATCACGTTCTGACGAAAAGAAATTTGACATTGAGGCATCTTACATCTGTTCCCAAGTTCAATCGATCCTGGCGCTAAACTGGAATACCACCGAAACGCTTTACCTGTCAGGGAGGAACCAAACAACAGAAGGTAATATTATGGCATTGTAGAGAAGTTTTCCATGCTGGTGATGAAATGCATCAGGTGCTCCTCTGGTAATCCGTCTCCATTAAATTTCTGAAAATCGGGATGCTTGAAATTCGCTGGAAAAGGAATATCTTCCACCTCTCTCAGATATGGTGTTCGATATCTGAATCTTCCAATATTCTCATGTTCTCTTTCTGTTCTCACGGCTTCTTCAACAACCTGTCGCACTTCCTCTTGAGTTTCTCCCTTACTGCAGGAGCGGACCCAAGTGATCCTGCCCTTGGAGGCTGGGAGCCTTTAAGTTGTTCTCGTCCATTATGGTACCCATCATTGGAGGAGCTGCCATCTGAGCTACATTGTGTGCAGAGTTGCCAAGGCCTCCCAGAGGTTTCTGTATTCCTCCATCAGCGTTCTCTGTGCTTGCACCATCTCAGCCATACGATCCTCTGTAGTTGGCAGCGGGCCCTCATTTGTCAGGCCATACATACAGCAGCCTCTTCATTCCCAGACGAAGTTGTCGTTGGAGTGGAATAGGAATATATTGATAAGATGGTCTCACCGAAAAAGGAGTTTCATTCGATTTTCCTGTACTTCCGTGGCACTCGGTCGATTGTGATACATTTTGAGGCAAGACGGGGGCTGTCAGACTTACTAGTGGTGACTTACCCATTTATTTCCTTGTCCATTGAGTTCTTACAGCGGGCAGGGCTGGGCAATCACGCAATGTTAATGAAGGAATGGATTTCCTTGGGTATATTGCTGAAGGCGCGAGTTCGAGGTTCTTTCTAGCTGCATTTCATGTTACTGGCCCCTTGATTCTTTGCAATGATGGACTTGTCCTATCAGCCAGGACAGGTTCTTGATCTCCAACGCAAAACGATAATCCAATTGTTCCCATCCTCTTGTGCTAATGGTGAAACAGTTATAATGTAGCAGCTGCACATGATTCTTTTCATTTGACTGGCATGGACTGCTCCTTGCAATGCAAAGTCTGTTTACTGGCGTATTCTATGACGAATCCTGTTGACGCGAAATAGAAGATGGTCTTGTTTGGAGTGATTGCCATTAATTGATTGTAGTTTTTCGTAAATCATTACAAGTTGTAAAAACAACATGAATTAGTACTTAAATGAGATCGTACTCTACTTTGGAGATGAAAGGGAGGATGTTCTCGCTGAGAGTCGCCATTTTTGCGTCCATAGGACGCCAAACAGTGGTGAAAGTTCTCAGTATTGTTCCTAAGTTAATATCGAATCCCCTGTGGAGTGGCCATTTTGTTCCGACAAGAAACGAATGCGTTTGATTTTGGGAGGATTATTCAATATTAACAAAGGAAGAATGAAGAGAAAAATCACAGTATTTTATTTATAATGAATTTGTTTACATCTTTTATCTCCTTTGATTCCAAAGTAAAGTATTTACATAACACAAATAACAAATGTTTTAATGTTAATTTCTGAAGCATTTCAGATCACATCATGATCTTCAGTTATGGACACATTGCTATGCTGGAATATTGTTCATTTTGATTGACCCAAAGCTTCTGAGAAGATTCATTAATCTTTCAACTCAGATTGGAGCTTGAACTGATCATCCATGCATTGAACTTTTCATATAGCCAGGTCGGCTGTGCAACCACATTAGTTGTGCGCCCACATCAGTTGTGTGCCCCACCAGTTGTGCACCCACATCAGTTGTACGCCCTACCAGTTGTGCACCACACAACTGATATTTCTGATACCTAAATCTAGCTTAAGTCTGGATCTCTCTCTCTCTCTCTCTCTCTCTCTCTCTCTCTCTCTCTCTACTCCGATATTGTTCTAATTCTCATCTGAGGGGGTAGTGGGGTATTTATAGCCTCCCGTATGTGTGAGCTCCTCTCAACAAACCCTTTGTACGCACATGCCTATTGTGTAGTCAGATCTATTGTGCGCTTATATCAACTGTGCACCACACAACTAATATCCCTTGATTGCTTTTGTTGTGCACTATACAACCTCTCTTCCTGAACAACCCCCATTGTGCGCAGCACGATCATCATTTCTTCAGTAACTTCGGTTATGCATCGCACAACCCAACTTCCACAGTGGCTTCTGTTGTGAGCCGCACAACCCAGCTTCCATACTGGCTTTCATTATGCGTCGCACAACCCAATAATGTAATGTTTGTATGAATTTTTCAAGAATTCTCTTCCCATCTCTTGATCGATTTTTTTATGCCTCAACATCGACCACTCGATAAATTCCGCATGCCATGAAGATGCATGATTAGCTTATTCATTATTATTCCAATTTCAAACAACCATTTTAAGAAAACTCAAAGGTCACTATGGGGGGTTTGTCACCAAGCATAGGCCGATAGCTTAGGCATAGTGTCCCATTCCACCATCCCTAGCCCATGAGACTAACAAATATAATATTTAAAGGGTAACCCCTTCAACTAGTGGCCAATTATTGTCCAACAAGTGGAACTTACCATCATAAGATCATACGAAAATGCTCCGTCTAAGCCACATAGGTAAATATTCCATCAAAACTACAAAGGCAAGTAGTTCATTGTAAGGATGCGATAAAAAATGCGATTATCCCCAAAAAGCCACAAAGGCACCAAGGACCCACAAGATGGTAAGTCCACGACAAGGAAATTCTATTTAATTTATTTGGCAGAAAGGCCACTAGTTCAAGGACTTCCACAAACACCATTACATAACCATAAGTGGCAAAACAAGCCAAGCACAATGTCAATCGTATTTACACATGTAAAGTGGGATATTTGCAATCAATTGCATGTTCATATTTGAATGTAAATCTAACCATCAGTCATTATGAAGAATTACTCAAATAGAAACTAGCATTTATCATTAATTTCATTGAGTATTATATTAGGCAATAGATAAAATGAACAAGTTACGCTAACTATCAAGATGTAGAAAAGCTTGCAGGGTGATCCTTACCTTAGAGTTAAATTATCTCTCAATGTTGCTAGCGTTGAATGTTCGCACTTCAAGATCATCTAACATGATTAATTTAATTAGTGCGGTTAGATCACAACATTACTCAATTTATCCAATTAGGGTTAAAACTGGGTATTTTGAGTGATAGATTTATGATTTTGATGTATTATTTAGATTTTAAGGATTTAAAATCGAAATACAGATCAATAATAATAATGCTTCAAGAAATTAAAATACCAATGATATTTATTATTATCATGGTAGTCTAATTAAAATAATAAAATTAATTTCAATGATAAAAGTGGTGAATAGTAATAAGTCAGTAAGAATTCCTAATAATGACAATTTTAATGATAACAATAATACCCAAAATTAAAAATAGTACTGACAAATGTTATAAAATAACAAGCAATACCTCTCCTTCTTCTTCTTCTTCCTCCCCCCCCCCCCCCCCTTTTTTTTCTTTTCAAAATCCTTGTTGGAAATTATCAACTCGGAACCTGACCCAAGCTCCACCAGGGCTAGCTCATCAAGCGAGTTGGGTCGTTGAGTCGACTCAATGCTCCAACTCGCCACCATTCTTCTCTTTTTCCTTTCTCTTCTCTTCCTTATTATCTTTCTCTCTTTCTTTCTTCTCCCTTCTGCTTCTCTCTGTTCTTCTTGCTGGAGAATGACCGGCAACAACCTCCAAACCGACTTGACTTGGTCCAGACTCAACTCGATTTGAGCTGGTGCGGCCACGCATGACTCCACTCACAACCCCACTCGACTTGATGCGGACTCAGCACGATTCGAGTTGGTGCGACAGCACATCCTTTCTCCCTCTCTCTCTCATTGTTTTCCTTCTTCTTTCTTTCTTCTCAACAATCCCCAATCCAGCAATGTTGCAGGACTCACTAGGACTCCTGGATTGAATGAGTCAGCAAGTCTGCAACTCGGTCTGCATCCTTGTTTCCCTCTCTCGTCTCCCCTCTCTCTCTTTTCTCTTTCTCATGCTTCTCTTCTTCTCCTTCTTCTTTCTTTGTTGGAACGACTAGGTGGGTCCTGGACTCAACCAAGACTCAGTCTGAACGCACAACTTGCTCCGAGTCGCAACCCAACTCAATGTGGCAAGAAAAGAGGCGCTTTCTTTCCTCTCTTTTTGTCTTTCCTTTTCTGGAAAAGGATGCCCTAAAAATAGGCTTTAATAGTCTCCATTAACACATTCCAGACGGTTCGAATTGTAACTAATCAATAGATCAGTTACGGTCCTTAGTTGTTTAATTCATGTCGTTTTACAATGATATAACTGAATCACGTTCGCATGACTGTAATTGGATTGTATGGATGAACTTTTGGGACCTTGGTCCACCTATCCAACGTCTTAGATTATCAATCCATGATCAAACCCGATGGTGGGTGTTTTCGATTTAATGGGGAAGATGATCCCGCCACTAATGGCGGATCTCTATTCAATGGTTGATCTTGTGATCTGCTGCACATGGACGATTCTGATTGGGCCACTGGACAATATGGGACCCATATTTGGGAAGGTCGTGATGAAATCCTAATGGTCTCACTAGATTTTCAGTTGCGGCCAAAAACTCGTGCACTTGCGAGCTTCTCGTGAGAATTCTAATTCAAGCGATATGGTTGCCCTAGAATGGGTGTTCTGGATGTGTTGGAAAAGCTTCTAGAAGCTTTTGGGCGCTCGAGATTAATCCACACTTATAACGGAAAGATTCTTTCCGCTCTTTCCATTGGCGGAAGGAAAAAACTTCTAATAAAAGGATAGTAAAGTAGAGGCTAGGGTTGTAGCAGTGTGTGGCTGCGATTGGCTTAGGCAAACGGTCGAGATTGAGGAGAGAGTGGTGGATCGGATTGCCGGACTGGCAATGAAAATGGATTTCCATTTTTAAAAGTGGCTGTAAACATCCAACTTGCGCCAAAGGTTGTGTGAAGTTACACGTGTTCTAGCATGTGAAATTTTCTAAGATTTGGTCAGATCTCCCGTCCGGACCGGATGGACGGTTTAGATCGCTGCAATGGTCATGATGGTGGGCCCTAACTCGAGCAATCGAACGTTGTTTGTTTAAACAGCGTTCGGCGGAAAGCAGGGAGAGAAAAACCCTTTTTTCTGGTTTTGTCGGGTCAAACTTGGTTTGACCCAGTTAGTGACCCAGTGCACTGTGGGTCCACATGGGTTGTGTGCACATGCAACCCAAAAGTGGGGTCCAGTGAGTTATTTAAGGAAATCCACTCCGTTCATTTACTTTGGAGGGCCCACTAACTACCTTTGATCAAGGATCAGTCAGATTCAAAGCTTGGGTGGGCCATACCAACCACACCACGATCTTCAAGTGTCGATTACAATGATTCGACGGTCGGATGAATTCCAATCCGACCATCAATGGCGAAAAGATCCTAATGGGTCATTTGTGTGTTCAAGACCTTCATAATATGTTATTATCCAAATTATAATATTAATATTAGTTTTACTATTATTACTTTATTACAAATTATTATTGTTATTATTAATTTATTTAAGTTTATTTGTTGCATGTATTTCAATCAGATTGTGTACACACATAGTCATTGTGGGGTCCACAATGATGTCTAATGAAATCCACTCCACCCATTTGTCTTGAATAGAGTTGTTAGGCCATCCCACTAAAGATGAGGTGGATCAAGTAGTGGGTTGTTAACTTAGGCATTGTAGGCCTAATGATCAGTAGGTCTTTTACGCTTCGACATGAATTCTTTGATGATATATTAGTCCTTGTAAATCAACGGTTGGATGACTTAGTCTATAGACGAAAATGGTTCCTAATGATCCGATTTGTGTTAGAATGAAGTGAACACTGAAATGAGTCGAGTTTGTGTGTACATTAAGTTAGGACTTCATGATAACACCCGAGTAATGAAAGATACGGGGTGTTACATATGATCCACTTGATCTTTGGATATGCTTCGATTTTGGGCTCAGCCCATTAAATTAGATGGAAAAACGAATGGACGGCGTAGATAGACCACATACATTCAAGGTCGGCCCAACTAAGTTTACTCAGTACGATAAGAGCGTATTGAGCAATCCGATTTCCAATTTGCTAGAGTTCTCAGTCCATTTGACTTACTTCTTGGCCAATTTACCCGAGTTGTAGGTGAAATTGTCGGTGTATGATCAGTGCAATTGCCCGAGCACTTCATGAAATTAAAGGAGAAATCATAAAAAATTAACCGAGAACTTCCACAAATTGATGTAATGCTCGGTCAATTTCATGAACTACTTGGTCAATTTCACAGAAGTAGTTGGTGAATTTCATGTATTGCTCATTCAATTTTAGCAGTAGTGCTCGGTCTATTTCATGTAATGCTCAACCAATTTCATGTGATGCTCGGTCAATTTCATGTTAGGGTCGGTCAATTTCATGTGAGGCTTGGTCAATTTCATTTGAGGCTTGGTCAATTTCATTTGAGGCTCGTTGAATTTCATGTGAGGCTCAGTCAATTTCTTTTTAGGCTCGGTCAATTTCATGTTAAGCTCGATCAATTTCATGTGAAGCTCGCTCAATTTAATGTGAAGCTCGCTCAATTTCATTTGAAGCTTGCTTAATTTCTTGTTAGGCTCAGTCAATTTCGTGTGAGACCTCATTACCCGCCTAACCAGTAGTCTACCAATACCTACCCAACTCGTCGATAGCGGACCCATTTGCGAGCTGGTCAAACTCAGCCTAGCTTTCAACCCCCTCACTCGGGCAGATAAGGCCACACCCCCTTCCAACCGACCATGACACAGTGAGAGATGCGGCCTATTGGTATTTGGCACTCGTGCTCTCATGTAACCACTCGATCCAGACGTTAGACCAACCTCTTAGTACCATAAGCGTTTAGAGGCTTTCACCCACGGATATCCAAAGTGCCCATATGCTAAAACCAAATATTTTTGGTATCCAATCTGACCATCCATGATGTGTCTATGGAGGCCACTGCCCTGATATCGCTAGGGCGAGATGCATGAGTCATACCATCTAGTCATGCATCAAACCTACGCATACCGCACAAACATATAGGACAACTCTGTCTCACAGGGAGTCCCATAAATATCTCAGCCCAATGGCATATGCTACGATCAATCACTCCTCATAACATGCATACAAATTACGCGTATGGGCATGTATCATGATGTTATACTAAGCACATTCTCAGTGTGTCCTACTAGCCTAAGTACACTAGTAAGATTATCAGATATAAGCAATAATCGACCTAAATATATGGTGGGGTCCTCAGAAGGACGGCGGATCTAGCCTAGCTATCAAGATAGGTTCTAATCAGTACATATACTAACATGATACTACATATTCTTCCATCTACGGCAAGGGGTGATGATGTACTCTCTTATAGATAGTGGATGTCCTAGATGACATACTTACATCAAGAATGGGCTTCATGGGTGAGTCAAATAGTCGTACAACAAGGTGGGTTCCGAGGTTAGGTAATCCTATAAGGTGTGGTAGAAAGCACTAGCATCAATGGGGGCCCAACGGTTTGGGTTAGCCCACTAAGGAAAGATGGGGAATTACTATCATCGATGGGGGCCTAATGATTTGGGATAGCCCAATAAGGAAGGACGGGTATCGCTAGCACTAATGGCAGCCCAATGATTTGGGTTAGCCCGGTAGGGTGAGATGGGTATCATCAATGGGGGCCTAATGAGTTGGGATAGCCCAATAAGGGAAGGTGTTTATCCTCAAACATTAATGAGGGCCCAATAGATTGGGTTAACCCACAAGATAGATGGGGAGTGGGCTTACAATGGGCCCTAGGGAGATTTGCAATGGTGGACCTTTAACCACTATTGCTCCTAAGGTGTGACCCATTTGGGATTGGAATTCTACTCACAATGGGGCCCACAGCCCTTGCGCTATCTAGAAAAGGGATAGGTAATGTGTGTACAACACACACATCAAGGTGGGCCTCACAAGGTAGCCCATAGCCTAGGAAGAATGGGTGGATAGTGTGTTCAACACATACATTAAAGTGGGCCTCGTGGGGGCAGCCCATGGCCTAGAAAGATGGGCCAATGGTGTGTACATAACACATACATCATAGTGGGCCTCGCAGGCCAGCCCTAAGGCCTAGAAAACAGATGGACAGTGTGCTTACAACACACACATCAAGGTGGGCCTCGAATACAGTAGGTGGGCTTGCACGTGCAGCGGGTGGGCCCTGCACGAGTCATATGGGCCCTGCAGTTGCTAGCCCTGTTTGGGTGTCCAGCAAATGGATGGTTTGGATTAACATACATCATGGTGGTTCCCACCGTCCTAGCTGGACGGTGGAGATACAACACATACATCACGTGGGGTCCATAGCCGTTGGATAACGTGGATCAAAAATACATCACGGTGGGGTCCACAGCTGTTGGACATCGTATGGCAGTGTCCCACCTGTTGAGCTACTGGCCCTGTCCAGGCATCCAGCAGATGGATGGTTAGGTTGAAACACATATATCACGGTGGGTCCCACCGTCCTAGCTAGACGATGTGGACACCACACGTACAGCAGGTCTCCACCATCCCAGGCCTGGACGGTGTGGATAAAACACTTACATTATGTGGGATCCACGTGTGTGGGCTAAAACGAATACATCAAGGGTCCCACGTGTGTGGGACGTTGTGGATCAAACACGTACATCATAGGTGGGTTCCCACACAGATGGACAGTGTGGATATAATACATACATTAAGGTGGGGTCCAGTTGTACGTGGCCCACAGTTTGAATTAAATTGATATTTGAGTTTTTCCTTCTGCCAGGCCTGTCCAAAACAGACGAGCGGCAGATGGAGCCCCTCCACCGGACGCCACTGGCCTGCCGCCCGCTGGCTTGTCTTCAGAGCCGGATGGTGTGGATGCAAATCACATCAAGGTGGGGTCCATGCATGTGTGGCCCACCAACTAGAAGATCAAGCTGCCATTTGTGTTTTCCCATCATCCAGACTGTCCATTTGGATGATCAGTCCAGCAGGGTGGACAGCAAGATTGTCCCACCTGCTGGACAGTCTAGATCGTCCCTACATGTGTCCAATAGGTGGGCCAGCATACCAGGGAAAAAGAGAGATAGAGGGAGAGAGAGAACAAGAAAAAGACGTGTGGAGGGGAGGGGCTCCGCCACTATGAGTACTCCCTTAGAAATATAATACATACATGATCTTGGGTCCCAATTCTTGTGGGCCCACAAATATAAATCAATGGTGGAAATCCCTTTCTCACCAATCAAATGTAAGGTCTAAATGACCTTCTTACAATAGAAAAATAAACATCATGATGGAGCCCTATGGAGAATGGTCCCATCATGGGATGAACATATGAATCATGGTGGGCCATCGGCCACACCCAAGGTCAAAAGTGAGATCCATACCATCAATCGGTAGGCCCCACTTGGCCCATCATCAAAATCACAAATCTAGTCCTATAAACACTCATAATTACACTTCTTCTTGGTTCCTTGGAATGCTAAGCTCCTTGGCTTCTTCTTAATAGAAGATGATGAAGGTTGAAGGGTTAGGATGAGAGATTTGGGGTAGGAAGTGGGCCACACACTTGGGTTCTTGCTCTCCATAGAGCTTGGACGTTCCTCTCTTTGGTTTCTTAGAAATGGTAGAGAGAATAAGAGGAAAAAGGGATGTGATGGGATGAAAAGGGATGGGTTGTTTAAGAGAGGGATGGGTGTGTGTAAGAGAGAGTTGACTTTGGGGATGACTTGTGTAAGAGAGATAGGATGGAGTGATGGGTTGTGTACTTGACTAGTTCATGTGAAAGGTGGGTAGGGATTCTTTAGAATCTTTCGAAATTCACAATGCGCAGTGTTTTCCTCAAGATAAACGCGGGCCCACAACTTCTGGCCTGGGTATCGCATCGGTGTGCAAGTCGCGGCGACGGCACGGTCGCTACGGTACAAGTCTCGGGTCGAGTCATCTCAAATCTAAGGGACGCGACTTAGGATCGCGCGCAAACACTGTCTACAGGTCGCAGGACACCGAGATTTGATGGGGAGGATTGCGGGAGTTTAAGGAACGGTAGGGACTTGGATACGGGCCTTACATAGCATGGTAAGCATTCTTAATATATATACACACACATTGATTTATATATATTTATATCTTATATTCGATTATGGTTGAATCATACTATTCTATGGATTAAGTTATTGACAAATACATTGATTTTCTAGAGAAAATGCAGTATGAACTTCCAACAGCATATCCTCAAGATTGCAAGTTCTATCCCACTTATTTTACGGTAAATCTTTACATCAAATTATTGTTAAACTGTTTTCTATTTTTATATTACTTATAGTAATCTTTAATTATGTTTGTAATAGCAATGTCTCGAAGCTAGTATGTCGAGTTTTAGAACATATCGGGACTCAGACTACGACTCGGATAGAACGAAATTACAAATCGAGAAGGTCGATATCTACAGAATTGCTAAGCAACGTGTGGTATTATGAATGGGTAATGTATTCACTACAAATCATCAATGTTGCTTGTACCATATTCTATCATGTCTTTAATGATATATACTTTTGTCGAACATTAACAGGTATATCTACCTGTGAACCATGAGAATTCTCATTATTATTTTTTTTGCTCATCTATCTAAGAAAACGAGATATCACTGATATCGATAGTTTATATATGAATGCGCTCATGAAGAACAAGCAAAAGATTAAAATTATCACCGATGGGCTCCCTATTCTCTTCCATACCATTGGAGACACGTCTACTCTTGAAGGGAAGGTCTGGACCACCAAAGAAGAGAGATCAGTACCGAAGAAAACCAACGGTTATGACTACGGCGTATTTGTAATGAAATATATCGACATATTGTGCAGTGGTCACATCTTGGCGGGAACATATATGCAAAACTTCACTCCAATTTGGAGGAATTCAATAGCATATGATTGTTTGAGTGCTACCTATAAATGAGATTTGTCTTAAATTTATTAGATAAAAATGTCTCTTTAGCAACATGGGTAATCTATGTAGTCTAATGTCTTAAATCTATCCATGACAGGGTCTGTCGATGTCATTGACAGACCACTCGATCCCATCGAGCATATGTCAATGCCATCAATAGATGCTCGATCCCATCGAGAAAATTTAGAAAAATCGTAGTTGATTGATGGACAGTTTTGGAGGTTACTACTCGATGACATCGAAGGATCTGTGATGTCATCGCCTGGTCCTTAATGTCTGTCAATGCCATTGAAGGACCCATCGAAGGTGAACGCAGTTTTGCATAAGTTCACGATTTATTTCCCATTTCGATTGGGTAGTATATATATTGGGTGTAATCGAGATTAGAGGGAGGATTGGGGCTTTCTAAATTGTTATAAAGGGTTTAAGAGCATAGCTAGGGTTTCAAAGGAGATTCGAGGGTTGTTTAAATTGATAGGATTTACTATCTCTTGTAATATTGCTTTCATGGTGCATTACTCATCACTTTTTGCCGTGGTTTTTTTCCCAAAATAGTTTTTCCACGTAAAATTTAGATTACCTTCCTATTCAGGGTTATTTGTGTGGTTGTGATTACTTTGCTTGATTCTGCTCTATGTGCTTCTGTGAGTCCCAATAATCTATTAAGTGGCATTGATAGCTCAAATTATATTAAACCATGTTTAATCAATCTTGATTGTCAATTTTACTTATCTGTTAATTAAATGGTTGGGATTTCCTAATCAAGTGTTTTTTTTTTTACACGCGCACACACACCACCACACACTCACGCCGTAGTGGGATTTCACCACCTTTGGGTACTCGAACCTACAACCAGGTGTTGAAACTCCTGAGGGTTTACCACCAGAGTAAGAGTAAGGACCCTTCCTAATCAAGTTGGTTATTGAGAAAGATAGGCAATCTCATGTGGGAACCACTTGATGGATGATGTTGATTGTTCATTAGAATTCTTTAATTTTAATTTTTATTTTCATTTTAATCACTTTCGATCATTCATATTTCTCACCTTTTATTGGATGGGTGATTCTTGTTGTTAAGTGTGAAATATTGTATATTTCCCCTTACTATGCATTGGTTTTATAAGCATAAATGCCCTTAATCCAATTACGTATGTTTTTCCTATGCGAGGTGATTTGGAGAGTTAAGATGAAAAGAATAATTAAAGAGAAGATTTAATGCTCAAAGAATGATAAAAACAAGACTATGAGATTTGGAGGTGTTTAATGAAGATGTCCAGTGCCAATGATCTAAGAAAAATAAGTGCAAAGGAGAGAGAAAAGACCGGCTAAATCACAAAGTCCAATAACAAAAATAACAGACTATTTGGCCCTGGATTTAAGGTTTTCTTTAAACACTTGTATAAATTAAAGCATGGACAATAAGTTTGATGATGGTACTTTATATAGTATTAATTTAAACCATTGATTTTGCTTACAATTGATTCATGGATGAGATTATTTGACTGATTTTTCAATCTTCATAGACATATATTATCCAATGTGAGGACCTCTTGATGGTGCTGAATAGAATTGGGCTTAGACTACCTAGGTTCCTAACGGTGCATCTGAGCACTAGAGCTCGACCCTAGAGGGGTTGTTATGGTGGGGGCGTTGTCTTCCTCCCTCACGAGGCATATAGCCATGTTGGCCAACTGGGGGCGAGCGAACGTTGCCGAGGAGGAGGTAACGCGTTACTCTTTTTATGCCCTAACCTTCTCCTTTCCACCTTGACGACCATACATGTCAAGGTGCATCTTATTTGGGTGCCTTTCATTCCTTATTTATTTGTTTTATTCTTTTATTATATGCTGACCCTCTCCCATTTTCTTTTTGTAGGGTGCACTTGGGGCTCTTTACATCAGCCATCTTTCGCTTAATCTAAAGGCACTGTTAGATGACTCAAACCGGAGGCTCGGGTTCGCCAGAGCTAAGCTGCGAGCGAAAGCTTCCAAGCTAGAAGCGGCCATGGAGGCCTAGGCGGCAACTCATGCTGAGGTCGAGGTACTTTATGTAACACCCCGTGTTTTCAGGACCCGAGTATATGACCCGTTTCCCAAAAACCTGAGTGTTAACCTATAAAGAGCCAAATTCCATATATATATATATATATATATATATATATATATATATATATATATATATATAGGGAAAAGGTACAATGCACTCGAGCTGACGATAAGCTCCTGTGAGGTCGAGCTGTGTGGGCCCCACCGTGATGCGTGTCAACCATCAACACCGTGCATTTGATGGGTCCCCTTTAAATTATTGGATATCCCAAAAGTTAGCCATATACGGAACTCAGGTGGGCCATACCATCTAAAATTATGTAAAGACACCGTTAAAACCTATAAAAGTACTTGGTGGGGCCCACCTGAGTTTTGTATGAGCCTGAAACTTGGTCTGAACCCTCATTCAAGTGGGACACATATTGGATGGGCTGGATTTGCAAACCACATCTCGGTGGGCCCTCAAAAATGGTTATAAATGTTCTAATGGTGCACAACCCCTCTCCACTTCTGTACGTGGTGTGGCCCACACAAGTCACGGATTGACTTGATTTTTGAGACCTAGGCCCACGATGGAATGATGCATTTAACTGATAGGGTAGAAGTTTGAAACACATCACGGTGGGGCCCACACAACTCGACCTCATGGGACGGACTCGTTAGGTCGAGCGCATAGTACCTTTTCCCATATATATATATATATATATATATATGCATATATGCTAAATCTGAAAGATAATATACAAAAGGATGCCCATAATGACTTATAAAAACCAATGTCTCTAAAATAACAAATATAAGAATTCCATAATTTATACAAGGGAAATAAAAAGAAGAATATAAATTTAAGCCGCAAGATCGCTGAGCTCCTCTGGGTAGGTATGACCATGCATCCTTGTTGATTATACCTAGCTCCTCATCAGCCTGAACCTGAATATCACTTAAGCTACCTGTGCTACCTGTACGGTTATATATTTGATGGATGAGTGGCCAACTCAGTGTGAATTCCCCTTAAGATTACACACCACTGTATTAGGTAAGCATAGTTATAAAACATAACAAGGCATACAAAACAATACATGATGTAGTCTTATTAGATGCATGGATGCGTGAATGCATCATCGACTCGGGGATGCTCATCCGTTCAGCAGTTGAGCTCGTTGCCCATGCAAAGGCTGGCCATTAACGAAGCACATCACGTGCGTATATCACGTACCACATAATGACTGTCTATCGTACATCACGTACGTAAATCGATAGTGATGGCCTAGTACCTAGCTAAATAATACTCCAATAACTCGGAGGCACGTGTTACAACATCCAGAAATATCCACCTGTCATCGTAAATATGTCATGTATGCATGATTAGCCAAGCCATTATTAGTCCAATTACAATCAGCCAGTTTAATAAAGCTCAAGGTCACTACAAGGGGCTCGTCACCCAGCGTAGGCCGATGGCTTAGGCATAGTATCCCATTCCACCATCGCCGGCACATGAGTCTACCATCTTAGGGTGTGGATAGAACCCATCAACACGTGGCCAATCAATTCTCAATTTATGGAAAACTACCATTGTATGTTGAGTGGGAATGAATGTCAAAGATACTAAATACAACAATTAAAAAGAGTTGGTAGGCATGCCTTAAACATGAATAAGCAACGGCGATAAAAACGTCAAATGATTCATTCCACAATCAAATAGGTGGAATCACCCCATAGATGGTAAGTCCCATAAATAAATTGCCACTAACATAACCTCCATGTTAAGGGTCTATTTCTAGCACAATCAATCTCATTACACCCTGAGTATGGACTCTCTTTCTTAAATAGAGGTTCACCTCACATACTAGAGAGATTTCAATACATGTGTCTTGCAAATAGTACAATAGCATATCCACATAACATAGAGATCAAGTATCGAATTAGGATGCCATCCAAATAGTGTACAACTTAAGCACAAGTGTAAATACAATTCAAGAACTATTAAATGAATCGAGGTCTAGAATATGCATTTGATATTCATGATTAATTCTCAAGCATATATCTAAGTAAGCTAATCATATAATTAATCAAGCTTTAAGGCATCATTCTTAATCAATTAAAAAAAAACTATCCTTGATCTAATTTAAAGATGGAAAGCTTGAGGGGAAGAAATCATCACCTGATGAACCGAATTACCTTCTAATGTTGCTAAGTGCTTGCACCCTTAGAATTGACTCCTACCACAAATATGAACTTGTACAATTAGATCCAAGTTGTACGCACTACCTAGGTTTAAGATTATAGCCTAGGGTTTGAATTACTTATCTTAGGGTTTTGATGTAAGATTAGGATTTTCATCATAGGGTTTAGTCTTAAACTTAGATTCTAGATTTGAATCATAAATTAATAATAATAATAATAATAATATTATTATTATTATTAATATATAATGGATCGAATAATATTCATAATAGGAGTATTAATCCATCAATATTAATAATGGATGATTCATAAGTTCATATTTAGATGTATCGACACTATATAATATTCTTATAATGACTAATAATCTCTTAAGGGTAATAATAATAGAATATTTACTAATGATAATATAATAAGGACTAATACTGATAATTATATTAGCAAGTATTATACTAATCCCATATGGAAAATGATAAATATTTTCTAATGCTAATAGTCATGACTATCAATAATGAATCTAGTCATGATAATAATACTATGACCTACCATGAATTATGAAATTCTACAATTAGCTCAAACCTAACACACTATCTATGTTTAGGGTATTGACCTAGAGTTTAGACCACTTAGGTCTAGGATTTTATCCTAGAGTTTAGGTCTATGCTAGATTTTTAGGGTTTGAACCCTAGTTGATGTACAATTGTTCATGATGTTAATAATGTCAATAACTACGAAATCATCATTAACATTGACGATATAATTAATATTAGCTAACATGATGACAATAACCATTATGATGGTAATAAATAGTATGATCTACGGTCCATGATAATATTTAAGGATGGTAAATAAAATACTACTATTTAATAATTATAATTATGTTTATAATATTTAATATAAATGTAATTAATCTACCAATGGCTAATCATGTTGAATAATAATAATAATTTCTGCAATAATAATTTATGGTAAATTAAACAATCGAATTTAGGGAGAAAGGTTGACTTACATTAGTTGACTTGGTAGCTCAACTCGACGCAACTGGGCTGCCCCAACTCGACCTCAACACCTGTACGAGGCCCAAGCATGACCCGGCCCAGCTGGACTCGATCCCAATCGAGTTGACTCGGACTCAACTCTCTTTAATTTTTCTTCTTCTTCTTCTTATTTCTCTTCTTCCGCCTCTCTCTCCCTTTCCTACTCTTCCATTCCCATCTCGGTTCATACCTTCTTGCTGGAAAAGGACCAGCGATAGTGGCCAAACCTGGCCTGACTCAGTCCAGCGAGTCGATGACTCACCCGACTTGTCGACAGCCGCACACCCCCTCTCTTTTTCTTTCTTATTCTCTTCCTTTTCCTTTCTTCCTACCTCCTTCTTAACTCCATGACTCGGTAATAGAACGACCAGCAACTCGCTGGTGTTTTGATCAGCTCAGCAAGCTAGTGCACCCCAAACTCGGTTCAGTTCGAGTTGTTGCCGCACAGGGCAGTCGCTCTCTCTCTCTCTCTATTCTTTCTTTTTCTGTTTTTCTTCCTTCTTCTCATTCTCTTTTCTTTCGGATGAAACATCCAGTAAGGGACGTCAGGGCCAGCCTAACTCATGCTCGGTCGAGCTAGTCAACGTGGTAACTGCACCATCATTGCCTCCTCTCCCTCCTTGCTCTCATCTTTCCTCTGAGGTGATAGCAGGCCTTTCAACCAAGTCTCCAAGCTCTAGAAAGACGCCCCAGACCCACTCGAACTTACCTTGACGCGAGCTAGTGCGGCTTGAACAGGGAAGAAGAAGATGGCCATTAGTGGCGTTTTTGATGACGTTGCTCCTTCCTTTGATCTAACCCTTGCAAATGGTCTTAGTGGACCATGGGAAGATTCTAGATGATGTTTTTCGAAGCTTGGGGAAGATTAGGCCGGTGGGTTTGAGCTCTAAAGGAAACGATCAGTTTCTCTTTGTGTTGTCGCAAGAACAGGAGATAGGGTGTTTTCTCTCCCTTATTGTAGGGATTCCAACATCCTCAGGGCTGTTGGATGCGAATGAAAGGCTGGGATTTAATCCCAGCGTTTGGTTTTCTTGAAACGGCTAATACCATGGCAGTTTTGGCATCGGTTTTCCATAGCAAGCCCTAACATGTGAGTAGCACGTGGGTGGTTTGGATTTGTCCGAAATAGAGGTCTGTGATTGGAGGAAGGATCCTCGAATGGATCGTGATAGTTGGCTGGAGAAGGTGGTGGGATTGTTTCCATTTTTTTTGGAATGGGTCACTCGTGTGAGGGTGTTTTTTGGCTGGATTTCAGCATACACACGTATGCATGCATTGTCATGGGGTCCACCATCCTGGGTGGATTTGAGAGGCCTAAAATCTGAATGGTTTGGATCGACTCAAGGTGGCCTACATTGATCACAAACGGTTGATTTTGAGAGGGCTGTAAACACAAATTTGCCTACATGCCAGCCTTCTTACGACCGACGCCGTGAGTACACACGAGCTCTCCTGCATGCAAAACACTTGGGTTTTGGTCAGAGCCATGCTCCAAATTTGATGGATGGTTTGGATCGTCTAAGCGGACGATCATGGTGGGACATAGTATGTCCCAAATGAACGTTATCCGTCTGTCAAGGTGCAGTAGAAGACAAACGAGAGAGAGAGAGAGAGAGAGAGAGAGAGAGAAATTCTCTCTTTTTATAGAAATTGTTGGTTAGCCCGCTTTGACCGGGCTCCCCGGACTAGTGCACAACAAGTGCACGTCCCTCCTGTGCACTCGCAGTTCAAGGTGAGGTCCACCATGATGTTTTTGAGGAATCCACTCCATCCATGATGTTCCATGGCTCAACATAGCCATCTTGACTGAAGATGTGGCAAATCCAATGCTTATGTGGGTCATACTACTTGATTGGAGAGTCTAGTCATAGATCTACATCGATCTGATGGTCGGATCATTCTAAAATTGCACGTCAACGGTTAAAAGCTTTTTAGGGTCCCTTAGATGGAAATTGATTGTCTGATTAGTGATTGGATTAGGGATTAGATGACTTTATATTCTTTTAATAACCTTATTATCATTATCATTATTATCGTTATTATTATTATTATTATTATTATTATTATTATTATTATTATTATTATTATTATTATTATTATCTGCAATTTCTTCTACTTCTCTGTAATTTGTTTAAGTGGTCCATCCTTCTCAGTGTCATTAAAGTCTACAATAATATTATTTGCATTACTTATTTCATCTCACCTTATTGCTATATGTGCATACATAGATATTCGCTTATTTATTTATTTTTCTTTATTAATAGTAGGATTTTACGCAGGACCCACCTTTGATTAAGGTCATCGATGGTTTGAATTATGTCTTGTTAAGCCATGTGTCCAAATCTCGGGCATGACTACTACTTGGACGGTTTATGGTTAAATTTATAACTCGATGGTCTAGTTAGGGGAATTGTTCATTAGATCGATTAATGAAGCGTTGTGATTGATTTATCGTTTATTTAAGGAGTCCTAATGTAAATGTATGGTCTACTTGATGTTGTTAATGAATGGCTTGGTTGTAGAGGTCAGTTAATGGATTCCAACATTGAGTGGCAGGACTTGATAGATGGTGGATCTAGGGTTTTGGGGTTAGATGTTGGCAATGGTGAAATAGCGGTGAAGACCGCTTGAGTTGAAGTTGGAATATGCGAATATCTTCTAGAGGAGGGTGAATAGGACTTTTTAAAGATTTATGAGTTATATTAAAAATCCTATCACTCTAATCCTATCATTTATGCAATTTCAGGATTACTCAAATGTAACTCTACTAGCTTCCAAGCTAGGTAGAGGATCCAATCACAAACTAATCAAGATATATCAATATGCAACTTAGTTTATGTTGGATGTGACTGTGTATGTGTGTGAGATGTGATCAGATGTATGAATATGAATGCATTGTCATGAATCACACATATAGAAAAGTAATCACAAACACTGTCATTTTATAGTGGTTCGACGATAAGTCTACTCCACTCCTGGCTGCCGTACTCAACCCTTGAGTGTACCGGATTTCACTGAGGAGGTTTCCCACGGTTCACTTCAAACCTAAGGTTTTAAATCAGGTTCACCTTCAACCTTTACACGAAGGTTTTTACTCAGTTCACCTCTAACCCTGGAGTTTTACTGGTTCACTCCTAACCAGATGTTTATGCTCTCTATAGAGTAGGGGTCCACACAACGCACCCAGAGGTTTCTACTCGGTTCACTTCTAACCCTGGAGTTTACTAGTTCACTCCTAACCAGATATTTATGCTCTCCACAGAGTAAGGGTCTGCACAATGCACCCACCACGTACACTCCTGCCGGAGGCCTCCTTGAGGACTTCAAAGGGTAAGAACCACTTAAGACCCAATTCTGGAAAGGAATGATCGTAAGTATCCTCTCGAACTCTAGATACTTATAGATAAGTTGATGAGTCCCGTTAAGCACAATGCTGAAGATCTCCTCCTTGTTGACGAAGAGTCTACTGCTTCCTTGATCTGCAACACAAAAGATATACTAAGACTAGGCTTAGGGTTGGATCAAGGTTAAGATGGAATCCTACTCTCTAAAGGTTTTCCTATAAGGAAGGTAGAGTAGTTCCAATCTTATGCATTCAAGGCATCCCAGCTTAATGATTTTTCATTAAGGTAGTAGCTGAAGGATCCTTGAATGTGGAAGTTCATTCCCCAATCCACTCTATTGAATGTCAATGGTGAGAGTGGATTGGAGGATGAACTCCCTCGAGAGAAAGGGCTTAGGGTATAAGATGTAAGTTGAAATACACAAAAGCTCTCTCTTTTCTCTCTTACAGCAACAAAAGACAAGTCCTCTATATATAAGCAAAAAGTTTTAACGGATATAAAACGGTCACATTTATGACAGAGTTCGACATCATCGAGCAGGTTCGATATCATCGAGCGTATACTCTCGATAGGATCCATGGTCTGCTCGATGACTCGGACTTGATGTCATACGCTTTTGAAACTTCTTGCCAATTGGTCGATGAATCGAAGCTATTATCAATGTCATTGAATTTTGAACTCAGATTCCATCGATAACAGGTTCGATCCATCGACACTTGAAAAATGAGAGAGACTTGACTTTGAAATATTTCAGGATTTCAAGATTGATCGGGGAACCATCGAGATCATTGGAATTTGAATGTCGATGATATCAAGATCAGAGTCGAGGCATCGATAAATCCAGCTGATTTATCTTAAGCTTGCTGGACAGTTTATGGCTTTGTTTGATGCAATCAATTTGGTATCGATATCATCAATATTTGAATATTGATTCTATGGAAGGGACCCCGATCATAGTTAAGAACAACCTAAAATATCTGCTGTAAGATATGCACGCCCACGATCGATACCATCGATGGACTTTTGATGTTATCGATATTTGAATTCAAATCATATCAGAAGAGCATTGATACTATCGAAGACTTTTGAGATTTTCTTTAAAAAATAGGGGCGTCGGAAAACTTTCTGTTGATCTTATCGAGCCACTCTCGATGGACTTGAGATTTGAATATCAATGATATCGATAGGTGTATCGATACATCGATAATTCATCCAGATATGTTATGAAGTTGCTGGACATATTTGTACTTATATCGATGATATTGATATGTATATCGATACATCGATAAATCCGTCCAGATGAATATTTAGTTGTTGGATACTTTTGGTCCTCTCATCTATAATATCGTTAAGGTATTGAAGACATCGACAAAACAGGTCGATCATATCGAGGGTGTTTCGATAAGATCGACAAGGCGAGAAAGACATAGAGATTTTCCTATTTTAAAAAAGTTTTCTCACCTCAAAAACCCTAAGATGTCCATCTTGTTTTAAGGGTTTTAATCACCTGGTGTTTTGGGACATGGGATGTGAGGCTATGATTTACCTATTGTGAGCTTCCACACATCTTATTGAGGCAGACGCTTGAAATAATCTTCCTATCAAGTTCTGTAGTCAGTCTGACTTACCATTCACGTAACTTGACAAACCAGGGCTCTAGCAGGTGCACTTTCAATCTCTCCCTTTGTCAATTATATGACAAAATACCCAAAAATACCCTAGAACACTTCTAGACACACCCTAAATTATGTGTACATGCATTTACACAATTTTACAATTTTTCTACCCCATGTACACATACTAGAAGTATCTGCTCCCCCTTACTTCAAAACTCCCCCTTTCTTGGTGCAACTGCTCCCCCTCACACCTGCAACAACATTAGATATACAATTTTTCGCTCAGGGTGTTTTGAACTGTTCTCCCCCTTTTTGTCAGTCATTCGCAAAGGTATAGCAAGTGATATTGACTGAAGAGTGAATTGCATGGGAGAACCAATCCAGGCAGAAGCAGATCTTCTTAAAGCATTGATGCATAATAATCAACTCAATTTAAGCAAACATCAATTTCAGAACCTATGGTTGCATATCAAAAAATGGAGCAGTGATATAGCAGTTAGAATATCATCATCAGAAACATTACATGCATTCCATATTAGCCACTTGATAAACCAGGGGAACACATATACCAGATTGGTAGAAAAGATGAGAAATATATCTAGCCACATTCAACAAAATATCCAAAAAAAGTATACTGCCTAAGATTGGCAGTAGCAAAACATTCATCTCCACAATACTATCCAGAGAATGATCCTCTTTACTCATATATATATATATATATATATATATATATATATATATATATATAGTATATTTTTTGATGACCCATCATACGTGATATATATGTGAAGCGATAAACCCTATAGTATAAATTTTTACTTTGATCCGAAACTTTGTGGACCGTGAAAAATGTAAATCCTTGATTTGAATTTCTCTTTGCTATGGACGGTATGGATAAAAGTTTTAGATAAAAGTAAAACTTGGTCCTGGGGGTTTCACTAGTGCCGCTTCACATGAACGGTTCAGATTTAATTCATCACGTATGATGGGTCATCAAAAAAGTTCGTACGTACTACGTACGAACTGGTTCGCAGGTGAGCGTCTCTCTCTCTCTATATATATATATATATATATATATATATATTAAAGTAGTAATGCATCACACCTATGTATGAGCGAAGAGTTGTCAGTGAGAATCTAGGTCTGGATGCATTGAACATTCTGTAGACAGTTAACAGCCTCTAGAGTGTTGGCAATTCATTCAGAATTTTCTGTGTATCATTTTGCAGAGTTGCCAGCATGATTTTAATCTCCAGAAGACGGACTTCACACTTATCCAACTGTTTCATCATATAGGATTGTCTATCAAGCAGATCTTATATAGCATTTCGATTGATGACAACTTGAGTGTTTACGCAAGAGACGGGGCTACGTACCGAATATCCTTTGTCTGAGCTTGAATTGGTTTCTTCATGAGGCATACTGGCCATGATATGACAGATGTTTTCTTGATTAAACCAGATACGCGGGTGTGGAGGATCTTTGGTAGGAGACAGCCCAAAGTGTCGTGATAGCTTCGTCACAAGGCATGGGAATGGAAATTCTCCACCAAGATTCATGATATTCCCCCATCCAATCAGTTCTAAGAGATTGATGATCCTAAAAGGTGTAATGCCCTTCTTCAGAACTGACCGTTCTGCCACAGGGTTCAAGATTATATGTGAAGATGAGCCAGTCTCTCTATTCTTTCCTTTCATGCTCTTCATTAAAGGTTGTTGTGGAAGAACCAGATTTTTAGACATATATAATGAAGATCAGAAGAAGTTTAACCATCCCAACGATTTAGCTTCTCGAGAGATCGTCGATGGTATCGAGTTTCGGTTGATAAAATCGAAATGTTTACTCGATAGATGTCTCTAAGGTGAATGTTTTCAATTTTCAGCATTTAGACAATTTTTCATGTATACTATTAGTATATCTATGTATCAGCAGTATACACAGCAAAATTTTGTACAATCAATGCACACATCAAAATTATAAACATTTGAATGTTTATATACAAAAGATTGAGGTAAGGGACCTCAGATTTATCATTGCAAGCTCAAACAAAAAATCTTATTTTAGCACATGTTCAGATCTTGAAACATGATTTGTACTACTTCTTTCTTACCCATTTACTTTTGTTAACCAATTTGGGTGGTGATGCACAGGCATTTCTATCCACATTCCCAAGAAGACTTTTGACTTTTTGTATTTCTCTGGTTAATGAATTTCCATGTTTCTGACCAGAGTTGGGTTGAGTCCTCTTCGGTGTTATGCATTCAAATTTATAATGACCTGAATCACCACACAAATGACATACTAGAGTTATTCTGATTTTACTTCCAGAAGCAGTAGATTTTTCATTTTGGGGAGCTGCATTTCCAGTCTTTGATTTATGTTTTTCATATCCAAGCTCGCTTTTATCCTTTCCAAGTCTTCCCATTCCTAATAGTTTTTCCAGCTTTTCACCACTTTGGGAAAACTTGTAGTTTATCTTGGCTATCTTCTTGGATTCTTCTAGATCAAATAGGAGTGAATGATTCTCATTTTGAAGAAGAATATTTTTGTCTTCTAATTGCTCAACCTGTTTGTTCAGTTTTTCAGACTCATTTAAGAAGAATATTAATTTGTTCAAGTCTATCATTATCCATATGATATTGCTGCAGATCATTTATCACGTGTGTTGATTTCCAATGCTTTATCCAAGTCTTTCTGCAGCAACTTGCTTTTGTTTTCCGCTATTCTGAGTCTTTTGAGGATATTAATGCTATGAATATAAAGTTGATTATAGGCATCTTGCAGTTTATCCTCTTCAATTTCTTCTTCTTCTTTTTCTTCAGTTTCCTCATTGTCAGATGAAAATGATTCAGTGGCTAGCTGTTCTTTCTCATTCTTAGATTCAGTGGGGATGATTGAAGCAGTGGAGACCATGAGTATTTTCAATGATTTCTGATCTCCATCGCTTTCTGAGTCACTAAATTCTGAATTTGACTCCTCAGTATCATCCCACGTGACGACCATAGCCTTGCCCTTGGTTTTTCTATTTAGGCATTCTGTAGATAGGTGTCCATACTCGTGACAGGCGTAGCATTGAGGTTCTTTGGTTCTTTTACCAAATTTGCCTGCAGGAGGTTTGTTGTTCACCTTTCTTCTATTAGAAGGACGACCACGATTCTTTTGAAAGAATCTTCTAAATTTTTGTGCCAGTAAAGCCACTTCCTCATCATCATCCTCTCTTTCACTTCCACTATCCTCATGAATTGTTTTCTTTGAAGTTTTTAGGACAGTGTTTTTGGATTTTTGGGATTGAGTGAAGTGTAGTTCAAAATTTTGTAGGGAACCTACCAGTTCTTCTACTTTCATCTCATCAATATTCCTACACTCCTCAATTGTTGTAACCTTGGGATTAAATCGTTCTGGTAGGGATCTTAGAATTTTCGTACAAATTTTCGGTACCGGAACTTTTTCTCCCAATCCACCCATGGAGTTGTAAATAATGTTCAACTTTGTGAAAAACTCCATAAATGTCTCATACTCTTCCATTCTGAGACTTTCGAACTGTGAAGTCAGGAGTTGAAGTTTGGATCGCTTCACAGTGCTTGTGCCTTCATGAGTTGTTTCCAATAAATCCCATGCTTCCTTGGATGTCCCACACATACTTATCTGATTAAATATATCCTGGGACACGACATAGTAGATAACATTCATAGCCTTGGCTTCAGATGTTCACCTTTCTTTGTTGAATGCTGTCCACTTTTCTTTGGGTTTAGGCTTTGTGATTGTTGTGTCATTGTTAAGTACGATTTGTTCAGTTCGTGGCACATATTCGCTTTCAACTATATCCCAAACGTCATAATCCAAAGATCTCAGAAAGTAGCGCAACTGGGCCTTCCAGTATGCATAATTTGAGCCGTCAAATACTGGAGGCCTGGTGACTGACGAGCCCTCTCCTTTGGCCATATTCCCAACTTCAATCAAGATCACTCTCTAGGCGGTGAAGCCCTTAAAGAGGACCCGCTCTTATACCAATTGAAATAGCGGTGAAGACCGCTAGAGTTGAAGTTAGAATATGCCAATATCTCCTAGAGGGGGGTGAATAGGACTTTTTAAAGATTTACAAGTTATATTAAAAATCTTATCACTCTAATCCTACCATGTATGTAATTTTCAGGATTACTCAAATGTAACTCTACTAGCTTCCAAGCTAGGTAGAGGATCAAATCACAAACTAATCAAGATATATCAATATACAACTTAGTCTATGTTGGATGTGACTGTGTATGTGTGTGAGATGTGATTAGATATATGAACATGAATGCATTGTAATGAATCACACATATAGAAAAGCAATCACAAACACAGTCATTTTATAGTGGTTCGACGATAAGTCTACTCCACTCCCGGCTGCCGCACTCAACCCTTGAGTGTACCTAATTTCGCTAAGGAGGTTTCCCAGGATTCACCTCAAACCTAAAGTTTTAAATCAAGTTCACCTTCAACCTTTACACGGAGGTTTCTACTCGGTTCACCTCTAACCCTGGAGTTTTACTAGTTCACTCCTAACTAGATGTTTATGCTCTCCATAGAGCAAGGGTTCACACAACACACCCAGAGGTTTCTACTCGGTTCACCTCTAACCCTGGAGTTTCACTGGTTCACTCCTAATTAGATGTTTATGCTCTCCACAGAGCAAGGGTCCACATAATGCACCCACCACCTACACTCCCGCTGGATGCCTCCTTGAGGACTTTAAAGGGTGAGAACCACTTAAGACCCAATCCTAGAAAGGAATGATTGCAAGTGTCCTCTTGGACTCTAGATACTTACAGATAAGTTGATGAGTCTCATTATGCACAATGCCAAAGATCTCCTCCTCCTTGTTGATGAAGAGTCTTCTGCTTCCTTGATCTGCAACACAAAAGATATACCAAGACTAGGCTTAAAGTTGGGTCAAGGTTAAGATGGAATCCTACTCTCTAAAAGTTTTCCTATAAGGAAGGTATAGTAGTTCCAATCTTATGCATTCAAGGCATCCCAGCTTAATGATTTGCCATTAAGGTAGTAGTTGAAGGATCCTTGAATGCGGAAGTTCATTCCCCAATCCACTCTATTGAATGTTAATGGTGAGAGTAGATTGGAGGATGAACTCCCTTGAGAGAAAGGGCTTAGGGTATAAGATGTAAGTTGAAACACACAAAAGCTCTCTCGTTTCTCTCTAACAGCAACAAAAGATAAGTCCTCTATATATAGGCAAAAAGTTCTAACGGATATAAAATGGTCACATTTATGACAGAGTTCGATATCATCAAGCGTATACTCTCGATAGCATCGATGGTCTGCTCGATGACTCGGACTCGATGTCATACGCTTTTGAAACTTCTTGCTAATTGGTCGATGAATCGAAGCTATTGTCGATGTCATCGGATTTCGACCTCCAATTCCATCGATGACAGGTTCGATCCATCGACACTTGAAAAATGAGAGAGACTTGACTTTGAAATATTTCAGGATTTCAAGATTGATCGAGAAACCATCGAGATCATCAGAATTTGAATGTCGATGATATCGAGATCAGAGTTGAGGCATCGATAAATCCAGCTGATTTATCTTGAGCTTGCTGGACAGTTTATGGCTTTGTTCGATGCAATCGATCTGGTGTCGATATCATCGATATTTAAATATCGATTCTATCGAAGGGCCTCCGATCATAGTTAACAACAACCTGAAATATCTGCTGTAAGATATGCGTGCCCATGATTGATATCATCGATGGACTTCCTATGTTATCGATATTTGAATTCAGATCATATCGGAAGAGTATTGATGCTATCGAAGACTTTTGAGATTTTCTTTAAAAAATAGGGGCGCCGAAAAACTGTCTGTCGATCTTATCGAGCCACTCTCGATGGACTCGAGATTTGAATATCGATGATATCGATAGGTGTATCGATACATCGATAATTCGTCCAGATATGTTATGAAGTTGCTGGACATATTTGTACTTATATCGATGATATCGATATGTGTATCGATACATCGATAAATCCGTCCAGATGAATATTTAGTTGCTAGACACTTTTGGTCCTCTCATCGATAATATCGTTAAGGTATCGAGGACATCGACAGAACAGGTCGATCATATCGAGGGTGTTTCGATAAGATCGACAAGGCGAGAAAAACATAGAGATTTTCCTATTTTGAAAAAGTTTTCTCACCTCAAAAATCCTAAGATGTCTATCTTGTTTTAAGGGTTTTAATCACCTGGTGTTTTTGGACGTGGGATGTGAGGCTATGATTTACCTATTGTGAGCTTCCACACATCCAGTTGAGGCAAACGCTTGAAATAATCTTTCTATCAAGTTCTGTAGTCAGTCTGACTTACCATTCACGTAACTTGACAAACCAGGGCTCTAGCAGGTGCACTTTCAAATGGACGGTTTGATTTTTTTATTAAAGCGTTTGATTTATCACGGTGGTTGGAATCCTAAAAATAAAGTCACTTGATGATGTAGTGGTTCGTTCTTAAACGCAGCAGATGGACGACCTAATTATGAATGGATTACTTTCGTCTGTCAGATTTAGGCTTGAATGCATGTGAACGTTTGCTCAAGCTAGGCTTATATTTGTTTCTAAATTTGGTTATATAGTAACGCCTGAGTACTGAAAAGTATGGGGTGTTACACTTCAGGAGGCTTTAATTGTCTTCCTAGAGGACCGCGAAGCAAGTATTTTTCTCTTGGTTGTCAAGCAGCGTGAGAAAGCCAACTTGGTAACTAAGGTCGTTGAGCTAGAGGCTGGCCTTCAAAGTAGAGACCCACTAGGCCGAGGTGGGGTTTGGGCAGTCGAGGTCGTGATTCTTGCGAGAGAGGTGGTTGTCATGGAAGCCATCAAGGCATCTGATGGGCATGTGGCTGATCTGGAGGAGAAGTTCAGCATTGGCTTTCAGAACTACTAAGAAGACATTTAACATCGATATACCAAGCTCGACTTATAACATCTGGATAAGGATGTCTACGAGGTCCCTAAAGTCACTATCTTGAGTGTGAAGAACTCCCATAGGCTTAAGCTTAATTTATCTTTGTATTCATGTATTTTATTTAATATCTTTATAATGGTTTTCTTTATTAATGAAAATGAATTTTTTCTCAGCTTGTTGTCTCATGTTTCAATGTGTAGTGTAGCCTGCATATTTTCATTTATTGATGGTTGCGCACGTAAACTTAGTAGATTTGTTGGTCAAGCGTGTTAACTTGATAGATTAATGGTCAAGCACGCAAATTTAATAGAATAATGGTCGAGTATGCAAACTTTTGCCTTTCATTCATAAAGGGAAGTTTTTATAAGTAGTAATCAATTGTCGGCAAGTAGTTGGCACCCGAGGTGACGGGTTAGTTTATTCTTGGGTATGTTCCTACTAGTAGTAGATCTTTAAGTACTCGACATTCCATGGATAGGGTAGAGGTCGCCCTTGCATATCTTCTAATTGGTATGTTCCTAGTCGGACTATACCGGTGGCCCCGTAGGGCCCTTCCTAGGTCAGTCTTAAAGCTCCCGAGTCAAGTTCCTTGGTACTTTGAAAGATTTCTCAAAGTACCAAGTCTCCTGTTCTAAATCTCCTTACTTTAACCCTTGTGTTGTAATGTCGAGCAGCCCTCTTCTGGTAGGCAGCGACCCTCACTTGTGCTTTCTCCCTTAGTTCTTTGAACGGGTCAAGATTCAACATCATTTGCGCACTATTTTCTTCTATGTCGAACAACTCGGTCTTTCCTAATGGGATCCCAATCTGTACTGGAACTACTACTTCTGTACCAAAGGCCAGAGAGAGTGGAGTCTCTCCGGTCATTAAACGAGTGGTGGTTCGATACACCCATAGGACGTGGTAGTTCTTCTGCCTATGCTCCTTTGAATTTTTTGAGCTTAGCTTTAAGGTGATTTTTTATAATCTTATTGACTGCCTTTACTTATCCATTGGCTTAGGAGTGTCGAGGTGAGGTGAAAGCATTGTAAATGCTGAGCTTCTCACACAGTCCTCGAAAATGAGTTTTGTCAAACTGCCTGCCATCATTGATAACTATGGTGTGAGGAATGTTGAACCTGCAAAAATATTTTTCCAGATGAAGTTGGTTGTCTTCTGTTCAGTGATCCTAGCAAGGGGCCACTACATGAAAAATGGAAAAAAAAAAAAAAGGATGGATTTCGAGATAGTTATGGACTGTCTCTAAAATTGCTTGGTTTAAAGACGCTTTAGAGACGATCGTAAACCATCTCTAAAATTTTAGACGACCCCTGACTGTCCTTAATATTGTCTTAAAAATTTGAACGTCCACAAATCATTTAAGACGGTCGTTGACCATCTTATATGCGATCATCTGAGACGGTCATTGGCCGTCCGCATTAGAGATGGTCTTTGACCGTCTTATATGAGGTCATCTGAGACGGTCATTGGCCATCTGTTACTTGTAATATGAGACTGTCAATATTAGAGCCGAGGACGGCTCTACCCTCGGTGGGGGATAATGTGATGCCCCGGTCACTGCTTCATGTGGGCGGGCACACATGTGGGTGGGCCCCCAGGTGTGGCTGGCAGGCTACTGTGCTGGGCGAGCTACTATTGCAGTTGACTGTAGCGTAACTTGTCCCACAAAGGAAGAGTTGTCTGGACTTGTGGTGGCTATTTGTTGGGTTCCTCCATTAACAGACATGACAAGTTTTAAAGCCGTGAGCTTCGGTAAAGCGTACAATATCATATGTTTGTAATGAGTAGGCCATCTAGGCCCATATCCGTTATGCACAAGCCCATCACCCTATAACATGTTTAGTATAGACTCATGATTCATGATCATACACATCATATGTATGTCTGATATGACGAGTGACTGATCATAGCATATGCCTTTGGGCGGATCGTTTATGGGCTTCCTGATAGGCAAAGTTACCCTACATGAGCGCGCGGCGCATGCAGGATTGTTGCATGTTTGGTAGGGTGATTCATGCACTTACATTTGTGTGATCATGATTATTGTATTCCCTAGTGACATCAGGGCCATAGCCTCCACAGACACATCGTGAGTGGCTGGATTGGATACCGAAAATGTTTGGTTCTAGCATACGGGCGCCATAGATGTCCCTGGGTGAAAATTCCTAAACCCGATAATACCAAATAATGACTCCAATGTCGAGACCGAGTGAATATACGAGCGCGCGAGGGCCGTATACCAGTAGGCCGTGTCTCTCACTATGTCGTGGTCGGTTGGAAAGGGGTGTAACCTTACCCGCCTGAGTGAGGGGGCAATTTCTAGATTGAGTTTGACCAGCCTGAGGAATGGGTCCGCTATCGATGAGTCAGGCCCGATATTAGCAGGCGGATAGTGAGGTCTCTTTCGCTCTCCCAGTTGTGCATTCTGATAGGGATGACAAGCTGGTGTAGAGTGTACTAGACCCCGATGATTATCCTAAATGAGAACTGTAGTGATATATGATGAGGATTGGCATGCTTGAGCTGCATCTTGCATTGCATGGTCTTGACATGGCCGATAGCATTCATATCTTGCACCGCATAGCCTTGGTATGGCTGATTGCATTCATGTACTCATCAGTACGATTTCGCATTACTCTGACCTTGCATTTTAAGCACGCTCATATTGCGCACACACTTATACCACCCTGTAAGCTTTCTATAAGTTTATGCATGATTGATGCGTGCAGGTGACGCCAGGACGCAGCCGTAGTCTCGCCGTAGTTGGAGCGTGCAGCCGAGCTTCTGGAGTTTTTGTTATTATCACTATCTTGTATTTCCCTTCATACTCCTTGTACTCAAAGTTTTTTTATCATAGTAAATTTTGTGATGGTATTCTTGTGGTTATTGTTCGTGGGTTATGCTTGTGGTTATGCTCATTACGAATCAAATTGATTATTAGAAATCCTCCTTGTAGCATCTCAGGATCAGAACCTGGTATATGGGTGCCGGGAGCCGAGAATGGGGTACTACGGAGGCTGTCGGTGCCGGATTTAGTGATTGAGAATTTTGTGAGCCCGGTCTCCGAGTTCGGGGCGTGACAATCAAAGATCGTCTCTATTAGAGACGGTCCTTAGCTGTCTTATAGCCCTGTCAAAGACCGTCTTTATTAGAGACTGTCAAGGACCGTCTTATAGCCCTGTCAAAGACCGTCTCTATTAAAGACTGTCAAAGACCGTCTCCAATGCTCAGGTTAAAAATTAAGAAGCTCAAAAAAATAATGAATTTCGAAAAAAAAAATAGTTGAGAAGTTTAGAAAAATAATTAACAATGTTTAAGAAAAATTAAAATTTTGAAAAAAAAAACTGTAATTTTATAAAAATCTAGATTTTGAAAAAATAAATAAATAAGAACTTTGAATAATGTTGATAATTTTGAAAAAAAAAATCGATAAAAAAATGATATTCTGAAAAAGAAAATTTAAAAAATTAATCAAAATTGTGAAAAAAATGACAAATTGTAAAAAGATATATTTTTAAAAAAGAAAACTAGATTTTGTATTTTGACAAGAAAAATTAAAAAGTTATTTAACAAAAGTGAGATTTAAAAAATGATATTTTGAAAAAGAAAATTTAGAAAATTAAATAAAATTGTGAAAAAATTGACAAATTGTAAAAAAATATATATTTTAAAAAAGAAAACTAGATTTTGTATTTTGACAAGAAAAATTAAAAAGTTATATAACAAAAGTGAGATTTAAAAAATGATATTTTGAAAAAGAAAATTTAAAAAATTAAACAAAATTGTGAAAATTTTGACAAATTGTAAAAAATAATAATAATAAATAAATAAATAAAAATAAAAATAAAAATAAAAATAAAAATAAAAATAAAAGAAAACTAAATTTTGTATTTTGACAAGAAAAATTGAAAAGTTTGAGATTTTGATGATGTGTTGTATATCCATGTCACCCCTATGTTTCTCCAACCCATTTTTGGGCCGAGTATAAAAAATTGTATAGATTTAAATCTTAAGTGGACCACACCACCGGAAAGAATGATAATATAGTACATCGCCATTAAAAATTATAAAGAGCCCATCGTAAGGTTATAGTAATGTTTATTTGCAATCCAACTTGTTGATAATGTAGAGAAGATCTAGATGAAGGTAAACTACAAAGATCAAATTGATCCAGAACTTGTGGCCATCAAAAGGTTTTTAATAGTTATTCATCATTATTTTGATTGGTATGACCCACCTGAGATTATTGAGTTCTTATGATTTGAAATCACATCCCAAAATATGATGGAAAAATATATGGACGGTGTCGATATACATAAAATATATCAAGGTGGGCCCTACACGGTTAGAGTAACACCCATGAAGGAGTTACCTAAATAGTGAAATGGTACTATAAGGTCACCTCATGGGAACTTCCCATAAGGTTAATCTGTGTGTGCCCCACCATGATGTATGTAGAACATTAACACCATGCATTTGATGTGTCCCCTTTAAGTCCAAAAATCAATCGTATACGAAACTTGGGTAGGCCATAGATCTAAAACTATGTGAAGACATCCCTAAAACATATAAAAGCATTTAATTGGTGGGGCCCACATGAGTTTTGGATGTGTATGAAACTTGGGCTGACTCCTCATCCAAGTGGGACACACATAATGAATGGGTTGGATCTATGAACCACATCTAAGTGGGCCCAATAAATGATTATGAATGTTTTAATGGGAGGGTAACCCTCTCAACTATAGTATGTGGTGTGGCCCACCCAAGTCATGGATTGATTTTATTTTTAAGCTCGTGGTCTACCATGGAATGGTGCATCTGACTGACGGGGCAAATCCAAAGTTCAAGTGCACCCACACCATAGAAAAGAGTGGGATAGTGACACCCATTATTAAAACCTTCTTAGGGCCCACCGCGATGTTTATTTGAGATCCAACATGTTTATAAGTTAATACAGACATGGATGCGGTTGAAACTTGGTCTGACCCCTCATCCAAATGGGATACAGGATATGTGAATCACATTTAGGCAGGCCCAATATATGATTATGAATGTTTTAAGGAAATCCTTCTCTACTACATTTAAGTGAGTTACTCATTACCCTTACTAGAGTAATTAACTCTGTGGGCCTTACCAAAGTAATTAAACTCTGTGGGGTCCATTGTTATTTATTTATTTTATCCACTCCATTTATCCATGTTAACAGATAATTTGACGTCTAAAGAACAAAAAGGAAGCATATCCAAAGCTCAAGTGGACCACACGACAGGAAATAGTGTGATTGAACCTCTACCATTTAAAATTTCTTGGAGGCCATAGAAATTTTGGATCAAGCTGATGTTTGTGTTTTCTATTCATTCATATATTTTTGATATTATGAACAACCTTTAACCATTTTTTGGACAATCTGATCAGTCCAGATTGAAGAGTAAATAACTTCAGATGTTTAAATCAAAATTCACTCAAATTGTTGATCAATCTTGTTTGCCTAATATCTTTCTCATATGTAGCATGATCGGGGCGAGTAACCATAATGATCAGTAAAATAGAGTGAATGGACCAGACATGTAAAATGGGTCAAATATTCTAGTCAAAATTGTGACTCAACTTATTGACACCCTAAGACTCTAAGAATTAATGTTAGTAAGTTTTGTAGGGCTCATCATAATGTGTGTCGAACATCAACACCGTGCATTTGATAAAAGTTTTGGATCAAGCTGATGTTTGTGTTTTCCCTTCATTCATATCTTTTTGATATTATGAAAATGTTGGATGACAAACATTACTATGGGCCCAAAGAAGGTATCAACGGTGGAAATCATTATTCCAGTGTGGCATGGTCCACTTGAGTTTTGGATTTACCAAAATTTTGGGATCAACATACACCGTTCATTCATTTTTCGAGATCATTTTAGAGAATTATCTAAAAAATGAATCATATTCAAAGATTAAATGGACCACAATAGATTGGCTACTCCCCCTACACCATCTAATGGCTGGTGGTTGTGCTGCGTGGGCCCCGCCATGATTTATGGCCCCATGACCATTTTTTTAAAAACTTTTGAACCAGTTGGATTTCGAATAAACATTACGATGGGCCTTAGGATAGTTTCAACAGTGGGAATCACCCTCCACTACAGATTTTTATCTATCTCATTCTTTGCCTCGTGACTTAAAATGATATCTCAAAATGGATGGACGGTGTGGATATAACAAATACATCATAAGTTTTTATATTTTTAAAATATTATATATTTGATGGACGTGTGTCGTAAATCAACACCGTGCATTTGATGGGTCCCCTTTAAATTATGGGATATCCTAAAAATCAGCCGTATACAGAACTCTGGTGGGCCATACCATCTAAAATCATGTGAAGACATGCCTAAAACATATAAAAGCACTTGGTGGGGCCCCACTTGAAATTTGTATGCGTCTGAAACTTGGTATGACCTCATCTAAGTGGTACACACATAATGGATGGGCTAGATTTGTGAACCACATCTCTGTGGGCCCAAAAAATAATTATGAATGTTTTAATAGAGGGTAACCCCTCTTAACTTTTGTGTTTGGTGGTATGTAGGCCCCACCATGATGTATGTGGTTCATCCACACCATCCATCTATTTTTATAGATCATTTTATGATATTACAAAAAATGAGTTATATCCCAATCTCGAGTGGACCACATTACAGGAAAAAGTGTTGAATGAATGTCGACCATTAAAAACTTTTCGGGAGCCATAAAAGTATTGGATCAAGCTGATCTTTGTTTTTTCCCTTCATCTGGGCCTCTATGACTAAATCAACAGATTGGATGTTAGATAAACAGTACAGTGGGCCTTAGGAGGATTTAAATGATGGATATCCAATCACTATTATTTTCCTGTGGTGTGGTCCACTTAAGATTTATATCCCTCGAAGGCCTAAAATGATCTTTAAAAATGGATGAACGGATTGGATGAAACACATACATCATGGTGGGGTCCACAAACCACCTAACACTAGCCACGGGGCTGGTTTCAGGGGGAGTAGCCAATCTGTTCCACCCCAAAAACCATCCCATGTGCGCCCACAACCCCAAATCCCCAAATCTCTCTCCCTCCCTCTCCCTCTCCCTCTCTCTCTATCTAATCTATGTCCAGAGATGCCCTAATCCGCGGGCTGTCTCTCGCGGCCTCCTCTCTCACTCTCTCTCTCTCTCTCGCACCCTCTCCTCTCTCTCTCTCTCTCTCTCTCTCTCTCTCTCTCTCTGTCGCACCCTGTCCCTCCTCTCTCTCTCTCTGTCTCTCTCTTCCTCTCTTTCTCTCTCCACCATAGATCTACTATTGCCGAACGCCCTACCCACGCACGCCCTCTCTCTCTCTCTCTTCTCTCTCTCTCTCTCGAAGCTCGGTTGAAGGCTAGCTCATTCATCACAGCGAGGTATCCCTCTCTCTCTCAATCTCTGTCAATCTCAATACCGATTTAGGGATTTGGGGATTTAGCAATTTATGGATTCTCGATTCGATGTGGACCCTCATTTAGGGATTTGGGGACTTAACAATTTGTGGATTCCTGAATCGATGTGGACCCTCGTTTGGGGATTTGGGGATTTTAGGGCTTACAGATTTCAATGTGGACCCCGAACCGAGGATTGAAACCCCGTGTATGCTATGCAAGCATGCGGTCAATGTGGTATATGATTCTTCATGGATTGATGTCCTGTGTACCATGGATGTGTAGGCAACATGGTTTTGGATTGCGGTTTGGAGAGTGACTCTCACAAAAATAGGAACTTGTACAGCTCACCCCGACTCAGTATCATTTTAGGGTGTAACTTGCACATTGACTCATTTAGAAGATGTTAAATTTTACCTCTTATTTTTGGTTGCACTAAAATTGTAAGATTACAAAGAGTTTAGAAGATGTTGGATTTTACCCCATATAATCTTGGAGGATTAGGATTTTTTATTTATATTCTAGGGAACACTAGGCCAGTTGCGTGGATTTGGATAAAAAAAAATGCTCTTGTGGGATTGCTGATCGGATACTTGGATGAAAGTAATTTTCACTCTCTTTCGTTATTTTATCTCTTTTGGCCCTAATTTCTTCGATATCTGTTTGTGATGATTTGAGGAGAGGATTTCATTTTGTTTTGGGAAATCTAACATGTGTTTTGTTTATTTTAGTTGGAAAGGTATGCTTGATATGTTCTTCTCATAGAAAAATATTAAATCTTTATGAACATTTGGTGCATAGGGATCTTGATTCTCATGCAATGCTGGTGCACTTTCTCTTTGGTAAATAGCTGAATAATTCCATCATGAATAAAGCACAACTGCCAGAATTTTATGGTCCGAATTTATTTGATAATTGCCAATATAATGCTGTAAAATGTATTTTATATATGCAGGCATCAACAATTGCAGTAGTGGCATCTATGGCTTGGTTTTATTTTCACTTCTCATTAGTAATATGCATGTTAGCAGTAATTCTCATTTCCGTCCATGGCTTGGTTTTATTTTCAATTCTCCTTGGCAATATGCAAGTAACTAATTCCTTAACCATCTCATGGCCAACATCAATTTGAGTCAGCATAAACCTTTGGATCCTCTTTTTGAAAGGTATATTCACTCTAATCCAACTCCCAAGCCCACAAATAAATTCAGCCCACAAATGTATTTCTTGCAATATTTCAAAATCTGAATGATATTTGTTACATTGCTGATAGTAACATTGTTTTCTAATGTGTGCCACCAAAAAATTGGATATGGGCTGCCTTGTGGTTCTATTTGTCATTGAATTATTTTTACTCCATGTTTTATATTTACTTTATATGGATTTATTGATAGTTTTCGGCAATGATTATTGTATTTTTCAAAACGGAGGTAGTAATTCCCTACTTGGAAATGTTAGGATTACCTTCACTCCAACCATCCAACATTATAGCATGGCATGCAACAGGGCTTAAGGCATTATATTGATTTAGCTGAGTTAACTTCAATTGTTTCTTGTATTTCAGGAAGCTATCAATTTAATGTTCAAAATTCACCCACACATAACTTTCTGTTTAAATGTTATGATTGATTGGATTTGATCATATTCCTGATTAATTGGTTAGATCAAAGCTCAAGTGGACCACACCATAGATGTATATGTAGGTTTAGCAAGTAGTATTCTCCATGTACCTTCTTTGAAATGCTACAAAACATGTATTTGAAATAACCATTTGGTCTTTCAAATAGCAGTTACTTTCAGCTTGTAGTATTTCATCAAAATTTTAGAAATTGCACATGCAAGCGAGCATAATATGTTATATACCAAGCACCTAACATATTCTACCCGTCATACCTAGAGTTGTCAATGGGTCAGCTTTGCATTGGGCTTAGCATACTCAAATCCAAACATGATTAGGGAATTCAGATTTGAATCCTGTTCATTTTGGATCCGGGTATATACGAGGAACTAGAGCTAAAGCTTATTGGAAATAGGGGAAATTTTCTTTTCTAAAGTAAGTATTTGGGGCCCCACCTTTTTAATATGATGATGAAGCATGTTCATCTCTCAATTTTTTGAAAAATTTTAATTATTTGTCTTTTTTTTCTAAAAAATCTGTTTAATAAGAATAACAATAAGAATAATTACAACCTTTTTTTTGTTTTTAGATATCTGTTTTATTTCAATGTTTTCTTATTTATGGTCTATGATTATGATCAATAGGTTGCATTTATTGGTGGGAAATCAGTTTTTATTTATAATAATATTAAAAAATTTGTTTATATAAAAAAAAATTCCATTTGATTTTTTTTGTATGGATGCATCATGCATGGTTTTATGATAAAACACATGTATGTATTTGTGTATATGTATGCATGCACGCATGGATGGATGAAACGTATGCATGCATGGATGGATGGACAGATTATGCATGTGTGTGTATGCATGCATACATGCATGGATGGATTTATGTGTGTATATGTATGCATGTATGGATGGAAGACTGGATGGATGGATCATCACGCATGTTTTTGTATATGTGTATGCATACATACATATACACATTTGGGGTTTTTGTGAACTTATAAGCTAGTTGGTACGGTTTTCAATCACCATTTTTTGCTATTGCACGGTTCATTTGAGCTTTGGATTTGCTTGGTCTCTTGTTATAAATTGACATAGAAAAATAGAGGGATGGTGTGGATTTAGAATAAATACATCAATGTGGGCCCATGGTAAGGGTAACACCCATTGTAGTGGACCCACCATCAAACTTAGGGCTATTAGTTTTGGATAACAACCATTACTTTTATGAGATTTAAGTGATTATTGTGTTATTATTTAACTTATTTCTTACTATAGCACATGCGCTTAAGCCCTATTAAATAAAAAAATTTTCTTTTCTGTTTTGCAATAAGTAATAAATTGATTGAAGATCGGATACTTCACCATTTCCTCTGTTTCATTAGTTAAATTTCAATCAAGAAGGAAAACATCTATGTTGGTGCCTGTCAGATTTAACAGTAATTTTTTCTAGACATGGGTCCCACTTACAACTTAGACTGAGGAACTATAGGGTATTTTATTTAATGGATTTTTTTTAATGCTTATTACAAAAAAAGGACCTTATGAAGCAGTGTTTTGGGTCTTACTCTCACTTGTCATTTGTCATTTGTCCATCTTATATTAGTTTTTAATGGTCGACACTCATTCAACACTATTTCCTGTAATGTGGTCCACTTGAGATTGAGATATACCCCATTTTTGGTCTCATACCATAAAATGATATGTAAAAATAGATTGGATTAGTTTAAAAAAGGAGTATTATGTGGGTTTTTTCTATTATATGTAACAGAATCTCATTTGAGTGCTTTTGCATTTATCAGTTCTTCAAGTTTGTGTAATCATTTGATGTGAATCCATTTGGATTCTACTGTAATAATTTTTCTATCGTCAAGAAGGAAATCTCATATGGGTATCTCTCCTTTTGAACTTTCTTTGATTTGGTGAAAATCAATGTGACTTTAAGATGATGTGTGGGCTATTTTCATTTGTTTTGGGATGAAAAACCAATGAAATTTGGGATGTTCTTAAGCAGTTTGATGCATATTGGTTGAAAAATGAAGTGTTATGCAGATTTATTATAATTTTTTGTGGTTTAGATGATGGAATCTCATGTGGGTGCTTTTGCATTTATCAATTCTTAAAATTTGTGGGATTACTTAATGTGAATCAATGGGAGTTTTTGATGATTAGTAGTTGCTTTTGGGTGTTTTTGGACTGAAACCAATGGAATTTGGGTTTCAAGTTATTTGATGCTAGTTGATTGATTTTAGTGTTGGATTATGTTCTTCTAGCGAACATGTATGCAAGTGCTAGCCAATGGAACAAAGTGACAAGAGTGAGAGAGGCAATGAGAAACAGAGGAGTTCATAAACTAGAGCCAGGTAATAGCCTCATCGAGCTACATCCAACAATTTAGCTTGAATCAGAATTTTCAAGGACTGTTGTGGATGCATCTCTTTCTTTTGTAGCAGATTTTCTATGTTGTTAGACTCCCCTCATCTCTTTCTGTACTTTTCTCTCCCAACTTTTCTTTTTCTTCATTTTCTTTCTCCACCTGATTTGAAAATAGAAAGGGAATTCATATTTATTACTCTCCTTCCACTGATAGACAATTCACTTTCTAGGATAAACTGGTAAATTCAATAGAGCTATTGCATCTATATATATATATATATATATATATATATATATATATATATTTGGCATCATTTAAAAATTGGCAATGACTCATCCACCTTACATATCAGATTGATTTACAGCTATACACACCATCCATATTGTGGATCTCATTGTTGATGGAGCATTTCTAAATCACACTGATCAAGCAATCCTAACCATCCAATTAATGGATATCATATGGATAGATGGTTAAAAATAAAAGTGAATGGTCCAAATTTGGAAGGACAAATCTGATGGTTAATGCTATCTTCTCAGTGAAGATTTTTTATTATGCACTTGTGCTTCATCCATAGATTTGTATGGTCTGGATTTCCATACAAGCATGCCATGTGTATGTTTAAAGTCTCACCACCATTTTCTAAATGGTGCAAAACTAACACTTGACTCCCCTTGCTCAAGACCTGACAGATGACTTTTTTCTTTCTTTCTTTTTAAATTTATGGGCAGTGAAAATTGTAATGATGGAGAAATTCCAAGTATCGCATGGTAGTTTACGCTGAAATGAAAATGAGATAGTGCCCATATCTGATGATCAGGATTCCTCTGTTGGGACAGTTGTGATCATGCAGCCATCAGAGGTTATGCTAGCTTTTTCATAATTTCTTATGTCTTTCTTGTTGATTATATATGGCAAGATTCTGGTAGGCTGATTCTTTAGTACATGCTCTATTTCATTTGTCTTTACCTAGAACATAACCCCAAAGTTTATACACTCTTTTCATCATGAAAAATAACTATCCGTGAAATGTTCTGTTGAGGTAGGCTGAAAAGCAGGACAATTTGTTGCCTTTACCAATGATTGCTAGGTTGAAAAAGTTCTTTAAGATTCATGTTCAATGACCTTTATGGATATTGGTCCCAAAAATATTTTAGTGCACATTTTAGTAACTTACAGCTCTTGGCTCAGATATAATGGTATATTTAATATGTTATGTCTGTAGGTAGGAGAACCTCCTTGCCAGACATTGAGGAATGGCGTTCTTGGAGCTGTGGCAGCTTTCATCTTCTTCACTACCATAGTTAGCGAGTTTTATTATGTCTTATAATCCAAGGTCAAGGACAGTGGATCCCTTCCTCCTTACGGAAGAGACACAAGAGTTGGGATGGGCACATACAACTAAGTGCACTGCTTATGCTGGTTCATTTGGCACTCACCTCATGATAGTAGGGGATGATACTGTTTGGAATTTACATTGAATTTTGCTCCTTTTTTGCTTCTTCTTCCTTTTGGGATTGGTCGATTAGTTGAATAGATACATGGATCTTTGTACTTGATTGATATTTTGTAATGCATCAAAATTGCAGAGATTCCAAAGAAAGAGGGCTATCACAATTACGGAGATTCCGAAGAAAGAGGGCTATCACAATTGCAGAGATTCCGAAGAAAGAGAGCTGGCTATTAGAAAAGTAAGTCCAACTTGGGTTGTTGCCTATCATGTTCCCTTGTCGATGCTTGTGAATTAATAATAATAATCTATTTTTCCATCATGAGTAAGAATTTTGATGTCTACAGTTAACATGAAGGATGAATCCAAGGGCTGTCTCATTCCAAAAGCAAAGGTGGGAATTGTTAATGCTAGTTTTTAATATTTATCATGTCAGATTAATCATCCTTACAACTTTTTTTTTCTCTTTTGTTTCTTTTCTCATTGGAAGTGATCAATTTTCTTTCTTCTTTCTTATTTGAAGTGATCAAAATCAAATACCCATGTTTTTTTAACCAGCATGGTTGATTATTTCTACGATTTTATCAAACCGCCTCCATTTATTTCAAAAAGACACAAGCATATGCAATTCTTCTTTTTTTTTTTTTTTTTAGCTACACTAGTTACATGATCTTTGAATCCAGAAAGACACAAGCATATGTAAAGGCCAGTTTTCTTGTAGTGTGTATTGACCCAGATGTTCTTCATACTTGGATCATCTGAAAAATGGAGTGGTTATGTAGATACTTTTTTGTTTATTAGTTTTTGAAGTTTGTGTTTATTTGATGAAAATCAATAGGTGTACTAGAATATCGGTGCAACCACAAATCTTTTTTCTCCTTTGAATTGTAACAGACTGTATCGGTTGCATTTTTCTCTGTCATACAGGTTGTAGCTATCAAAAATATAATATCACCTCCTTATAGGGAAACATTTAATGATGTGTACAGGTAAATTCATTTTTTCTTATTCCTTATATTGTTTCCCAATTATATTTTTGTTGGTTTCAGAGTACAGGTAGCGATAGAAATTGTTGGTCGATTGTGGCTTGTAGACAAAGGGATGAGTAACCAACAATACAAATATGGGAGGCCTTCCCTAGGTATCCAGATGCTTTTAGATACATTTATGTTATTTTTAAATGTATTAGCTTGAAATTGATGGAGCAGACCCGGATGTGCGTCGGAGCTATCCGGATATTGAGTGGGGGTCCCTGGAAGGTGGGAACCGCTGTTATGACCATGATGAAGCTGTCCATTTTCTATGGATAGCATTGGAGGGGCCTGACCATTTGGACGACAGTGTTTATGTATATGCTCAAAATTAATGGAGCAAACCCGGATGTACGTCGGAGCTATCCGGATGAGCCGGAGTCCCTGAAAGGTGGGAACCGCTATTATGACCATGGTGAAGCTGTCCATTTCCTATGGACAGCATTAGAAGGGACTGGCCATTTGGACAAGCCGTGTTTATATCTTTATTTGCAGGGACCACACCCTTAACCTAAACCACATCCTAAACCTATAACCTAAATCTATTCTCAATTACTTAAACTTATAACCTATAACTTAAACCTAAACCGATAACCTAAACCTATTCTCAAATGCCAAAAGCTATACTTATAACCAAGACCTAAACCTTAACCTATAACCAAAACCTATACTTATAACCATAACCTAAACCTATTCTCAAATCCTAAACCTAAACCCGATCTCGAACCTGAACCCGATTTCCTAAACCTAAACCTTAACCTATTCTCAATTCCCTAAACCTATAGCTTATAACCTAAACTTTAACCTAAACCTATAACCTAAACCTAAAACCTAAATGTATTATCAAATCCCTAAACCTAAACCTACACCTAATCCTAATCTCAACTCCCTAACCTAAACCTAAACCTAAACCTAAACTTGAAACCCCAAACCTACCCGATCCCAAACCCGAACCCGATTTCCTAAACCTAAACCTTAACCTATTCTCAATTCCCTAAACCTATAGCTTATAACCTAAACCTTAACCTAAACCTATAATCTTAACCTAAACCAAAACCTATGACCTAAAACCCTAACCTATAACCTATAACCTAAACTTAAACCTATAACCTAACCTTAACAAAAACCTAAAACCGTAACCTATAACCAAAAAACTAAACCTAAACCTAAAACCTAAATGTATTCTCAAATCCCAAAACCTAAACCTACACCTAATCCTAATCTCAACTCCTAACCTAAACCTAAACCTAAACTTGAAAACCCAAACCTAAACCCGATCCTCAACCCGAACCCGATTTCCTAAACCTAAACCTTAACCTATTCTCAATTCCCTATACCTATAGCTTATAACCTAAACCTATAACCTTAACCTATAACCAAAACCTATGACCTAAAACCTTAACCTATAACCTATAACCTAACCTAAACCTAAACCTAAAACCGTAACCTATAACCTAAAACCTAAACCTAAACCTAAAACCTAAATGTATTCTCAAATCCCTAAACCTAAACCTACAACTAATCCTAATCTCAACTCCCAAACTTAAACCCAAACCTAAACTTGAAAACTCAAACCTAAACCCGATCCCGAACCCGAACTCGATTTCCTAAACCTAAACCTTAACCTATTCTCAATTCCCTAAAGCTATAGCTTATAACCTATAACCTAAACCTATAACCTTAACCTAAACCAAAACCTATGACCTAAAACCTTAACCTATAACCTATAACCTAAACTTATAACCTATAACCTAAACTTATAACCTATAACCAAACCTTAACCTAAACCTTAACCTAAAACCTAAAACCTAAAACTAAACCTAAAACCTAAATGTATTCTCAAATCCCTAAACCTAGACCTACACCTAATCTTAATCTCAACTCCCTAACCTAAACCTAAACCTAAACTTGAAAACCTAAACCTAAACCCGATCCCGAACCCGAACCTGATTTCCTAAACCTAAACCTTAACCTATTCTCAATTCCCTAAACCTATAGCTTATAACCTAAACCTAAACCTTAACCTAAACCTATAACCTAAACTTAAACCAAAACCTATGGCATAAAACCTTAACTTATAACCTATAACCTAAACTTATAACCTTAACCTAAACCTTTAACCTAAACCTTAACCTAAAACCTAAAACCTAAACCTAAACCTAAAACCTGAATGTATTCTCAAATCCCTAAACCTATACCTATACCTACACCTAATCCTAATCTCAACTCCTTAACCTACACCTAAACCTAAACTTGAAAACCCAAACGCAAACCCGATCCCGAACCCGAACCCGAACCCAATTTCCTAAACCTAAACCTTAACCTATTCTTAATTCCCCAAATCTATAGCTTATAACCTAAACCTTAACCTAAACCTAAAACCTAAACCTATATTCTTAACCTAAACCAAAACCTATGACCTAAAACCTTAACCTATAACCTATAACCTAAACTTATAACCTATAACCTAACCTTAATCCAAACCTTTAACCTAAACCTTAACCTAAAACCTAAAACCTAAACCTAAACCTAAAACCAAAATGTATTCTCAAATCCCTAAACCTAGACCTACGCTAAGCCTAATCTCAACTCCCTAACTTAAACCTAAATCTAAACTTGAAAACCCAAACCTAAACCCAATCCCGAACCCGAACCTGATTTCCTAAACCTAAACCTTAACCTATTCTCAATTCCCTAAACCTATAACTTATAACCTAAACCTAAACCTTAACGTTAACCTAAACCTATAACCTTAACCTACACCAAAACCTATGACCCAAAACCTTAACCTTAACTTATAACCTATAACCTAACCTTAACCTAAACCTTAACCTATCACCTAAAACCTAAACCAAAACCTAAAACCTAAATGTATTCTTAAATCCCTAAACCAAAACCTAAAACCTAAATGTATTCTTAAATCCCTAAACCTAAACCTACACCTAATCCTAATCTCAACTCCCTAACCTAAACCTAAACCTAAACTTGAAAACCCTAACCTAAACCTAATCCCGAACCCGAACCCGATTTCCTAAACCTAAACCTTAACCTATTCTCAATTCCCTAAACCTATAGCTTATAACCTAAACCTTAACCTAAACATAAACTTCAACCTATAACCTAAACCTAAACCTAAAACCTAAATGTATTATTAAATCCCTAAACCTAAACCTACACCTAATCCTAATCTCAACTCCCTAACCTAAACCTAAACTTAAACTTAAAAACCCAAACCTAAACCCGATCCCGAACCCGAACCCGATTTCTAACCTAAACCTTAACCTATTCTCAATTCCCTAAACCTATAGCTTATAACCTAAACCTTAACCTTAACCTAAACCAAAACCTATGACCTAAAACCTTAACCTATAACCTATAACCTAAACTTATAACTCAGTAACCTAACCTTAACGTAAACCTAAAACCTAAACCTTAACCTATCACATAAAACCTAAAACTAAACCTAAAACCTAAATGTATTCTCAAATCCCTAAACCTAAACCTACACCTAATTCTAATCTCAACTCTCTAACCTAAACCTAAACATAAACTTGAAAACCCAAACCTAAACCCGATCCTGAACCCAAACCCGATTTCCTAAACCTAAACCTTAACCTATTCTCAATTCCCTAAACCTATAGCTTATAACCCTTAACCTTAACCTAAACCTAAACCTAAACCTATAACCTATAACCTAAACCTAAACCTAAAACCTAAATATATTCTCAAATCCCTAAACCTAAACCTACACCTAATCCTAATCTCAACTCCCTAACCTAAACCTAAACCTAAACTTGAAAACCCAAACCTAAACCCGAACCCGATTTCCTAAAACCTTAACCTATTCTCAATTCCCTAAACCTATAGCTTATAACCTAAACCTAAACCTATAACCTATAACCTAAACCTAAGCCTATAACCTAAATGTATTCTCAAATCTCTAAACCTAAACCTACACCTAATCCTAATCTCAACTCCCTAACCTAAACCTAAACCTAAACTTGAAAACCCAAACCTAAACCCGATCCCGAACCCGAACCCGATTTCCTAAACCAAAACCTTAACCTTTAACGTATTCTCAATTCCCTAAAGCTATAACCTATATATTATAACATAAACCTAAACCTTAACCTAAACCAAAACCTATAAGCTAAACTTATAACCTATAACCTAACCTTAACCTAAACTTAAAACCTAAACCTAAACCTAAACCTAAACCTGTAACTTAAAACCTAAACCTAAAACCTGAATGTATTCTCAAATCCCTAAACTCAGACCTACACCTAATCTTAATCTCAACTCCCTAACCTAAACCTAAACCTAAACTGGAAAACCCAAACTTAAAACCGATCCCAAACCTGAACCCGATTGTTGTAATAATGTAGCCCAATTACATGGCAACAAACAAGAATGTATCCCTTTTAACACATGCCCCATTTTACAAAGCTTTAATTTTTATTATTGTTTCTATTAACTTGAATTGATACACTTTTTTACATTAGTTGCTTGCACTAGTTTTATTTTAATGATCAGTTTTATTTTAAAAACTGCCCACTTTTTTAGAAGAAGTTTCTGCAGTTCTTCATGATTCTGAATTATAATGTTTTGTTAGTTGAATATTTTTTTATTGGATGAAAGACACAAAAAGAAAATTATTGCTAATTTTTTTCCTTTTTTATTTATGATGTTAAACTTATATGTATTTATGCGTGGATGAATGTAATGTGGATAAGATTGTTTGTGTTTGGATGGATGCAGTTTATGTTTGGATGAATGTAGTTTATGTTTCGATGGATTTACGTAGTTTGGGTTTAGATGGATGTGAATATGATGAAATATATTATATAACAGGTGTATATTAGGAAGAAATATGATGAAAAATATTGTAACAGGTGCATATTGACCGCCTCAAATTTGAAAATGTCCTTTTAAGGGACATAAGAGATGGTTCATAGCAATCCTTTTTAAGGATGGTCCATGACCGTCCTTTTAAAGGACGATCCATAACCGTCCTTGGAAGGCTCATAAGAGATGGTTCGTAGAAGTCCTTTTTAAGGACAGTTCACGACCATCCTTTGAAGGCTCATAAGAGATGGTTCATAGCAGTCCTTTTAAAGGACAGTCCATGGCCGTCCTTTGAAGGCTCATAAGAGACGGTTCATAGCAGTCCTTTTTAAGGACGGTCCATAACCGTCTTTTTAAAGGACGGTCCATGGTCGTCCTTTCAAGGCTCATAAGAGATGGTTCATGACAGTCCTTTTTAAGGATGGTCCATGACCGTCCTTTTTTTGTCAGTAAGAATGACGGGTTTCAACCGTCCTTTTAAGTAATACGACGCCTCAAATTTTGACGGCCCATGTGACGGTCCATGACCGTCCTCTTTGGTCATTTGTGACGGTTTTGGACCATTATTTTTTCGCTGTTTTGCCGTAGTGGGCTTGGCTTCTGCCTACTTGGTGAAGTAATTGATGGCAACAATGGCGAACTTGGTCTGTCCCCTACCCATTCGTATATGTCTTATGATATCAACCCCCACTATGCAAAGGGCCAGGGCCCACTCATTGGGTCATTTTCTTGGGTGGTTATTGCGGTATTTTCATGAAGTGTTGGCACTTATCGCACTTCCTCGTGAACTACTTTGCGTCTTCATGGATTGTGGGCCAATAGTATCCTTGTTGGATAACTTTATAAGCTAGGGCCCTTCCACCTGAACGATTTCTGCAGACGCTTTTGTGGATCTCCCTCAGTACATATTCAGCTTCATCAAGCCATATGCATCTTAGGTATGACAGTGAGAATATATTTATTTTTTTTAGGACATCTCCCAGTATTGTATACTAAGCAGATCAGTACCTAATTTTTTGAGCCTCCGACTTGTCTTCGGGTAGCTCGCCCTATCATAAACAGTGCATAATTGGGTTCATCTAGCTCAGTGGTCCATTTATCAAGAGAGCTTCTATTTGGTCGAGCTGGTTAATGCTTGGCTTGGGTAAGAATTCGATTGGTACGACCTAACAAGGTCATCATCAATGACTGAGGTTAGCTTACCTAGGGCATCGGCTTTGGAATTTTCTGATTTGTGAACCAATATGATCTCGTACTTGTCGAATCCTTTGAAACAATTCACCAGGCTTTCCATAGGTAGCCAATCATTTTCTCTCCTCTAGCCTGATATTCTATGGTGACTTGGTTTACCACCAGATTGGAATTGCTATAGATTTTTAATGCATTGGCTCCCATTACTTTGGCTAATCTTAGGTTGGCGAGGAGCACTTCGTATTTTGCTTCATTGGAGGCTAAGAAACTGAATCTTAGAGCATACTCGATGTTGGCCTGGTTGGGTGAGATGAAGATTAATCCCACGTAGAGGTTCCATATTTGTGACCCTTCATCTTTCTTGGCTTCTGTTTACTGCTAGAGATCAGGGTAAGTGAATTCTACGATGAAGTCGGCAACAGCCTGGCCCTTAATCACCTCTCTTGGCCGATATACAATGTCGAATTCACCTAGCTCGATCACACATTTGGTGAGTCACCCTGACACTTCAGGTTTCAGCAGTACTTGATGAAGTGACTGATTATTCATGACCACAATGGTGTGGACCTAGAAGTAAGATCGAAGACGTTGGAACAATACAATCAATGCAAGAGCAAGTTTTTCTATTTCCAAATAACATGTTTCTACATCAACCATGGCTTTGCTCACATAATAGACAGATCGTTGGACACTTCCTCTCAAACTAGGGTCGAGGTGACTGCTGTGGGCGATACGGCTAGATACAAAAGCAGCTCTTCCCTTGGTTCATGCTTGGAGAGTAATGATGGAGACCCTAGATATGTTTTAAGATGTTGGAATTGTCACACCCCAAACCTGGAAATCGGATTCACAGGAATCCCGATCGCTGAATCCGGTGCCGACAGCCTCCGTAGTGCCCCATTCTCGGCTCCTAGTATCCATATGTGTAACGCCCTGAAAATCGGGGGTTGAGCATAAACTCAACTCCCGAGTTCCAGAACATCACTTATGCAACAAAATGAATGATGATTGAATGTTGACTGTATTCGTGCATTGAACATGAGTGAGATTAAGCCAAAACAGAATATCATACTCCAGAGACAGTTAATTTTGCAAGCGGAAGACTATGTTAGATAGATAAAATATATAAACTATGATGAGTCTCCAGAGTGTGATAACATTCCCGGTTAAATAAATACAAGTACGAGTTCTAAAATATACCAAATATGTAAGTTTAATGTCTTCTATCCCCAGTACCACAGCCCCGTCAATATAGTACCAGGTCTTCAGAGACCCGTCAGAGGGTAACATGATAGGAGAACTCCTCCTCATCACCATAGAAGTAGTCCGGCTCTGCTTCACAAGCATCGCCATCACCTGAAACTCAACAAATCTGTTTGGTGTATACAACACCGTCCCGTAACGTGGGAGTGAGTAGCTAACTCAGTGGAACAGTAAGGCATAAGTTAACATGTTATCAATGCAGTCAAGCAGTAAATCAAGCACTCCTAGTTACTCTGATTAATGCAAGTATGAATGCAGGTATGATGGATGCCCTCACCGACATACTCCCTCATGCGACACCATCTCACGTTCGCGCATGCTTACATCCCACAGTGCTCCACATCTTCCAGGCACATGCGATGCATGATGAGCATGATTACCGAGTTTTTAATTAGTCCTTTTCAAACAAACGGGATTGGGAAACTAAGGTACCTCCCCGTATCATTCCCAAACATGATCCATTCTAGGGTCATCGGTCTTAGTTAATATCGACGATGATGTGTGTTTTTAGGTCACTGCAGAGGTGCGCTGGGTTGTTACGCACAAAGGTTGCACCACTCCCCCATCACCCCTTAAACGATTCATCACTATACAGAAACAGGCCTAGTTCATACTCTATATATCGCGGCGAACCCTAAGGCGCACTGCAACTTCAGAATATGCTCGCGGTCACTACAAAGGGCTGCCAGGGCTGTTACGCACAAAGGTTGCACCACTCCCCCATCACCTTATCAATGTAGGCCGACAGCGCGAATATAGTGTCCCATACCACCATAATCGGCTCACGAGTTAAGTTGCTCACTGGTCACTACGGGGAGGCACGTAACCCCAACGTAGGCCGACAGCTCGACCACGGTGTCCCATACCACCATGCTCGGCTCATGAGTCTTAGCGGATCGAGTTACCATGGTTAAAAGGGTTTTCACTGGTAAGTTTGGTACCCTAGGTTCAAGCATTAGTGGCCAAACATGGTGAACATACAAAAGACAGATCGGGTTGCCTGACGAGCTCAGCTAGCCCAAGCGCACAACAAGTTAAACGACATGAAGTGCATAAGCACTTCGCGTGGCCAACCACTATCGCCAACCGAAGTACGACTCGAGTTCGTCGAACACATCTCACGTGGCAAATGAATCACAGCCACGAATTCAATTCTAGTACCGATTGTCTGGACTATAATCATAGCCCCAAGCACAATCACTTGTCATCCTTAGCATATGGAGTAAAGCATGATAGACAAAGTAATTCAAGCATGATAAATAAAGTAATTCAAACATGCTAGTAGGCATGTTATAAGCATATTATAGAGCATGATATAAAGCATGTTGTAAAGAACAACACAAGCATGAGTTTGTATATATTCAATTCCTAATCACATAGCTATTCAAGGAAATCATACACATAGTTAAAGGAGTTGAGAATCATACCTCAACACCCTTAAACATTACAATTTACTAACTACTACTCATTCAGACATTTCAACAAACACTTTAAAATACAGGAATCAACATACATGACATATGTTGATCACAGAGGTATAAGGCCAAATCCTTTCACTAGGGAGTTACCCCAATCATAACACGCATACACCCATGACGGATAGTCATGGCAAGCAGGAAACCAAATTCCATATTCATTCAGTCATTTCCACAAACACTTGGGCCACACATTTTAACATATATAGTGTGTATTGGCCGTGGCGTGATTTAGGGCAAATCCTTTCGTCAAAGGGGTATTGCCAATACAACAATCAATTATCCATGACAATTAGTCATGGCGAGCACGAATGAGAATTCTATACTCATTCAGTCATTTTCACAACACTTAGAATACACTATTACAACATACATGGTGTATGTTAGCAAAACATGTATTAGGGCTATCCTTTAGCCAAGTGAGTATTTTATTCATGTATAATATATTACTACAACAAATAATCATGATAAATACATCTCCAAAATTTATACGTATACAGTATTTTCTAGAATACGCATTTTCAACATACATAGTGTATACAAGCAAACATGTATTACGGCGATTCCCTTCGCCAAGAAAATATTTTATACGCACATAATATATTTAAACGACAATTAATCATGATAAACACATCGCTAAAATATACATGTATCCGGTACTTCTTACAATACCGTATTTCTACATACATAGTGTTTATTAGTAAACATGTATTTAGGCGAATCCTTTCGCCAAATAAGTATTTTATCCATACGTCATATATCCATATGACAAATAAACATGTCAAACACATTTCCATAAAAATAATGCGTATACGGTATTTTATACGAATACCTAGAGTATGTGAAATTCCAAATTCTACAATTCTAATCGGAACGTAAAATGTAGAAAGCACTTTGTACATGTGCAATTGCATGCAGATCATGAATCTACCATTATCTGACATTGAAAGCGTTGAAAACCGCAACTTATACACTTAAAGTCCTCACCTTTGCCTTTGGAAACGAAATGATTCAGCAAGGGTAGAAGAACTTCCGTATACGGGAGTTTTCTAGCCTAAAGAGCGGAATCGGTTAGTTGTTACACATCCTACATCGATCCCACCTCAAATCAGACCTAGGGTTAGGGTTTCTTACCTTCAAATGAGACGGAATACGCCGGGAAAACGCCTAGAATAGGGCGGTGTAGGCTGTGGGGTGATTTGCAACAGTAGGAGGAAGATCCTCCCACTTCTCCCTCACTTTCTCTCTCTTTTCTCTCTCCCAAAACTCAAATTCGTATGGCTGTGAGAGAGGGTGCTCTAAGGCCCTTATATAGCCTAAAACATTCCGAAATTAGACTCAGGTTCAAGGGGTACTGCTAATATAGGATTTTCGTCACTTTTCCAGCTCAAAAGGGAGGTTCTGGTGGCCCTCCTTGAACCAAACGTCAGACTTAAGCTCTCCATCTATGGATCTACGTGGGATTACGTTTTTGACTCGATCGGATTCCCAGATCGCACGTGGCGGACCACTTTCAGTTCGACGGTCAGTGGGCCACGATCAGAAATTCCAAGTACATGTAAATGTTCCTGAAATTTTTCTTAATCCGAGGGTGTAATTTGGTCTGATTCTGACGGTCAGGTTGCTTAATACTGACGCGTCAACGAATGATGCCAGATCACTATTCCAGATATTTATTTTGGAATATGAATAGTGTTTTTCACACTCCCTCGCTCCGAATCGAAACGAATGGCCGTGGAACATCGGATGGACCTGATTTTTGAGATGATTGTCAAGTCCAACGAGGCGATCCTAAGTCCTTACTTTGCGTTAATCGGATTTTCGATGTGCGGTCTGACTAATACGAAAGTTTCGTTTCATTCCCGAGAGCAGCCGGGAAATGAGTTTGGTTCTAAACTTTAGGGTAACCTAGCGTCACTTGTTCTGCAAGTTTTGGGTCTTGCAGATCGTATTTAAAGCGATCCCAACGGATTTCATGGCTAATTGAGTTTAGTACTTAGTTAACTTTGTTAAATTTCTAAAGGATTTAATCCTACGTGATTTCTGGTCGAGGTGGTACTCAGGCCTTTGGAGTTTGTATATAAAGTGATCCAAGTTATACTACTTAGCTAGTTTAAGATAGTGTCTAGGGTGAAAGTTCTTAGAAAAATTGGAAGATCAAGGTGATGAAGGGTGAGATTTGTGAAGGAAATGAGTTCAAAGGCGGCTTTAGACTTTGGGATACAGTTCTGACAAGTTAATGAGGTATTAGGATCGACCCATTGCCTAAGGACATCTAATCCCAGGTTGGCAAAAATCCGGGGCGTTACAATATGCTAGATTCCGATCCTAGGATCCTACAAGGAGGACTTATATATATATATATATATATATATATATATATATATACATTTAACTTATAATAAGTATAACCATAAGATTACCTAATTCACAAAGGCAACATCATCATCACATATCCACTAATATAATCATTTGAGTACAAAGCTGAAAGGGAGATACATATATCAGAAATCAAAACTCCAGGAGACCGTTGCATGCTCCAAGCTCAACACTGCTGCAACCTAACATCACCCGCACGCATCTATCGTGCATAAGCTTATAGAAAGCTTAGAGGTGGTGTAAGTGTGTGCACATGGTAAGTGTCAAGTATTCAATACAATGCCATTATCATACAATACCGGAAATACTGGTAATCCATAAATCGTACAATATCAGAATAAGCAGAGATACTGACAAGATCATGAATTATCAGAGTAAGCAGAAATACTGACAAGAGAAGGACTTATCAGAGTAAACAGAAATACTAAAAAAATCATAAATCATACGATACCAGGGTAAGCAGAAATATGGACAAGTCCATGAGTCAATCAATATCAGAATACTCAATATATAACAACTATGCAAATGAGGAGTCATAAAGAGCCAAATATTAGATGCCGAGGATGCAATGCAATATGCGGTGTGAATGAAATGACCATGCTGAAGTGTGAAGTCAGGATGATAGTATGTAGTATCGCAGGCTATGGGGTCCATCACAATGGACTTCTATCTAAACTAGTCTCATACCTAAATTTAGATAGTCATACTCAATGTGATAAACTCCTGATCTCAGGTTAGTCGCGTGCCCCAACCGAAATCCTAGCCATTGCGAAGGTACGCATAACAAATAGTTGCGCACCACCAGCCCGAGTGGATAGTGAATGAATGAATAAATGAGTATGTAACTCCTACTCAATAAGTCCACATATCAGTACAGTTCCTCTCTAGGATCATCACCAGGGTTTAGTATACTCCAAATGGCACTTCTGCTCTCCTAGCCGCACAGTCCAAGTGAGCATAAGAAACCTCACTATTTGTCTGGCCAATAGTCTGTCAATATCTATCCGTAACATCGATAGCGGACCCATTCACGAGCTGGTCAAACTCAGCCTAGTATTGCCCCCTACCCTCAGGCGGGTAAGGCCACACCCCATTCCAACCGACCACGACACAGTGGGAGATGTGACCTCCTGGTATTCGGCACTCGGGCGCACATGTATCCACTCGGTCTTGACGTTGGGTCATCTTCTGGCCACGGAGGTTTAGGGATTTTCACCCATGGACATCTATGGCGCCCGTATGCTAGAACCAAACATATTTGGTGTCCCATTCGGCCATCCATGATATGCCTGTGGAGGCTACGACCCTGATGTCGCTAGGGTGTACAATAGTCATATCATAAAATGCGTGATGCATGAGTCATACAATCTAGTTATACATCAATCCTACGCATGTCGTGCGCTCATGTGAGATAACCTCCGCCTATCAGGGAGTCTCATATCAACCTGCCCAATGACACATGCAATGGTCAATCACATCTCATAACAAACATGCAGATGATGCATATGGGCATGTATCATGATGCTATGCTGTCACATACTCATAATCGGTACCAATAACTGGCACTGACAATCGGCCTCGATAGTGTGGACATTTAACCAACATTGCCCTAAGGAATGGCCCACATAGAGCCTAACATGCAATGGGCCCATGGCCTCACACACAAGCCTAATATTCAACATAGTGGAACTTACTCACAAGCCACATATACACAACAGGTGGGCCCTGCTCATGGGCCTTAAATACATGACATGTGGGCCCCACACATGGGTCTCGAATACATCAAATGGGTCATGCATCATGGGCCTAATACATATCCCAATGGGCCTTGCCCATAGGCCACAAATACATCACAGTGGACCTTACCCATGGGCCATGAATACATCACGATAAGCCTAGCCCATGGGCCTCAAATACATCACAATGGGCCTCGACAAATCGGAATCGACCTATACAATCGACCTCGACAACCAGAATCGGCCTATACAATCGGCCTCGACAAATCGGAATCGGCCTCGATACTTGGCCTCGACAATCGAAATCGATCGATAATCAAAATCGGTAAATCGGTCACGACAATCAAAATCGACCAATAATCAGAATCGGCAAATCGGCCACGTCAATCGAAACCGGTAATCGGCCATGACAATTGGGATCGATCGATAATCAGAATCGACAAATCGGTCACGTAAATTGGCAATCGGTCACGACAATCAAAATCGACCGATAATCAGAATCGGTAAATCGGTCACATCAATCAGAACCGGTAATCGGCCATGACAATTGGGATCGATCGATAATCAAAATCGGCAAACCGGTCACGTAAATCGGCAATCGGTCACGACAATCAAAATCGACCGATAATCAAAATCGGCAAATTGGTTACATCAATCGGAACCGATAATCAGCCATGACAATTGGGATCGATCGATAATCAGAATCGGCAAATCGATCATGTAAATCGGCAATTGGTCACAACAATCAAAATTGACCGATAATCAGAATCGATAAATCAGTCACGTTAATCGGAACCGATAATCAGCCATAACAATTGGTATCGATCGATAATCAGAATCGGTAAATCGGTCATATAAATCGGCAATCGGTCATGACAATCAGCACCGATGCTCAGTATCACCAATTGGCACTGATAATCTTCACCGACGATCAGCATATATAAACAAGGCGGGGTCCATAGATGAACAGCCAATCAATCATAATATAAAGATTAACCCTCGGTCGTGGTTATATCAAATTCGATAGGACGGAGCCATCCGTCTATGGTGAATGAGCCCCACTTATTTGGGTTAACCCACTAAGAGAATGATGAGAATGGGCCTAACAAGGCCTAAGGGAAGGCATAATGTGGACATCCAACCATCATTGCCCATCAACGTGGCCATTTAACCAACATTGCTCCCAAGGAGTAGCCCTCATAGAGCCAAACATATAGTAGGCCCATGGCCTCACACAAAGGCCTAATATATATCACAATGGGCCTCACTCAAGGCCTCGCCGAATAGGCCACAAATACATTACAACGGGCCACATACCTGGACCTATATACATCACAATGGGTCGCATCTTATGGGCCGGGAATACATCACAATGGGCTCTATCGCATGGGTTTTAAATACATAACAGGTGGGCCCTGCACATGGGTCATTAATACATCTCAATGGGTCATGACCCATGGGCCTCGATCACATCACAATGAGCCTCGCCCAGGGGCCTTGAATACATCATATTAGGCCTTGCCCATGGGCCTTGAATACTGGACCTTATATATCACGTGGGCTACATTACATGGGTCGCATTATATGGCCCGCGCCAATGGGCCATAAAAATACCTCAAGGTGGGCGTCACAGATGGGAGCTTTGAATTACATCAAAATCATTTCAATAGTTGCAGGTGCAACATGTGTACCTCTGTACTCATCAATCGCTGGGGCACATGGCCCACTAACGCTAATCAGCACCGCCCAACACATGAAGCATGTAAACCAGCACTGTCTTAACATTGTCCAACAGGTGGGTCACACATTGCATGGTGCGGATATAAAAACATACATCATGATGCCCACAAAACTTAATGACATCATCAGCAAGGAGACCCACTGTCCTAACATTTGGATGGTGTGGATCCGATCCATACATCCCACCATCCCAATCAAATGGACGGTGAGGATAGAGAATACATATAGCAAGGTGGATTCCCAACCCCACAAGCTACTGGATGGACAGCAGAGATAAAACGCATACATCATGGCTGGATGAACAGCGTAGTTGTAATGCACTTACATCCAGATGGGGTCCACGTCAGTGTGTCCCACCTAGTTTTAAATCAAGATGATATTTATTTATTTATTATTATTAAAGCTGCTCTAGCGTCCAGATACCCACCGTCCAGGATTGGACGGTGCAGAACATCAAGGTAGGTCCCACCACACACGTACCACACGTGTGGGATGGTCCACATATATAAAACAGAAGGACGGCTTAGATAAAGCACACACCAGCCATGTGGGACTCTCAGAGCTTACTGACGTCAAATGGTAGCTATGCTGCTGGGTGCTGCGTCTTCAAACGAACGGACGATTTGGATCATCAGACCCTTGGGTCTCACGTCTTGTTCAAATGAAAGGATGGTCTGGATCATCAGACCCTACAAAATTTGCTGACTTCAATACAGCAGCTATATAGCTGCTTGTGGGACCCAACAGAGGGACGGTTAGATATTCGCATGCCTCAAGTAGGACCCACCGTCCAGAGGTCTGGACGGTGCGGATTGAAGCACATACATCATAGTAGTCCACATGTGTGGATCTAGACGTGCATCAAGGTGCATCCCACGTAGATGAAGTCCATCGTCAAACGGATGGTGTGGATTGACAGATATATCACGATGTGCTGCACCCATCACCGTCCAAATACGGACGGTGTGGGTAACAGATACTTACATCAAGGTGGGTCCCACATGGGGCCCACCAGACACATCTATATACAAAATATAATATTATATTATTTTAGGTTCCAGCGTCCAGACCCGGACACCGGAACAGATGGACGGCTTTGATTTCCACATGCATGTGGAGTCCACATGTGCGTGGGTCCCACAACTTCTCTGCAACATGGATGAGTCACATACGTCATGAGTGGGTCCACAGGACTGTCTAACCTATCCAGCATCGTCCAGATGGTCTGGACGGTGTGGATGAAATGAATACATCATTGTGTGGCTCAACAATAGTTGGGCGGTTGGGATCCAACACACATGATCATATGGGATCCACTGAACTTACTGACATCAGTCAGCCGGTTGGGGTCCCACCGTTGGATGGTTTGGATGCAACACACGCATCAGGGTGGGCTCTACAGTGATGGATGGCATGGATATGTCACACCATCGAGTGGGCCGCACATCAGGAGGGAGAAGGAAAGAGAGAGAGACAATCGTGAGAGGGGAGGGACCCCGCCACTATGGGCCCTCCCTATACATGCATACATCGAGATGGGTCCCACGTATGTGGGCCCTCAAATCATAAAATTAACAAATAAAAGCACCCACCACTAGATCTTGAACTCCTCCTTCCGGCAAAGCATGCCAGAGCTCCAATGGATGGACTTCAACAGTGGAGATTGATTTTAGAGGGTGAGGATGGGAGATAGGAAGGTGGGTCACACTGTCTCTCTCATGGGGAGCTTGGACGTAGGTTGCTTGGGAGGAAAAATGAGAGAGAGAGAGAGATGATGGGAGAGGAGAGAGGAGTGGTGTGTAAGAGATAAGGCATGGGAGGTATGGGTCTCTTTGACTTTTGGGATAAGAGGAATAGGCTAAGCATGGGTTGCTTTAATTAGTTGGTGGGAGAGGCATGGGTGAGTGATTTGATTGATGTGATTAATGTGATGTTGAGTAGAGATTCTTTTCTCGGGATTTGCAACGTGCGGCGTCTTTCCTCAAACTGAATACAGGCTCACATCTCTAGGCCAGGGTATCGCCTCGGTGCTCTAGACGTGGCATTGGAACCGCAGCGACGGTGCGGTTGCCAAGGTACGAGTTTCGAATCGAGCCGACTTCGGTATACGGGACTTGGCTTAGGATCGCACGCAAATGTCAGATATGAGTCGAGAATTGCTGGAATTTGTCCGGCAGGATCACGGAAGCCTACGAGACGATACGGACTAGGGCACTGGTCTTACAGGAATACTTGCTCATAATCCCCTATCCAGGTCAATTTCGTTCTTCACTTCAATTACTTAAAAAGGGTAAGCACTTATCTATAGCCTAAGAGACGAACCTATTCAGAGCTGCCACTCTGCCTGTGAGGGGCTAAATTTCCTTCATCATACCGAGGGAACTCATCTCTAGGAGAGCTCAGATTTTGTCAGGGTTCGCCTCTATCTCCCTCTAGTGAACCGTGAAACGTAGAAACTTTCCCGAGTGTTAATACTTAAATATTGCATATTTTTCCCTTCAATTACATTAGTTTTACTGACATTTAATTAATAATTTGATTTAATTATATAAGTTTTTGTCATACGAGGTGATTCGGAAGCTTATCATGAATATGCACTCAAAAGGATGGATTCAGAGCTCAGGAGAAGATAATGAAGAATTGAAGATTTAAGAGTCATTAATGAAGAATTCACATGCCAACGATGTAAGGAAACTAAGTGAGGAATGAAGAGAATCGAAGGATTGAAGCGAAGAAAAGGAATCTTGAAAATTGGCCAGAAAAATGATATTTTGAAACTCCAAGTCTAAAAGAGAAATTCCTGAAATAATTTCCAAAATAGACTTTGATGGCATCGAAGTGACTTTGATGGCATCAAAAATTTATAAATTTCGAGCTCAACTCGCTGGATAGTTCTAGACAAATTTCGATGGCATCAAAGTTTGCCATCGAAGATGTGCAGAGTGCGTAAATTTGAGGCAGTTTGTGAAGTTTTCTGAGGTGATGCGAAAGTTTGAGTTATAAAACTATTTAAATGAGTCCTTATGATATTCTAAATCATCTTCTAAGGTTTGGAAAGGGAGAGAAGGCCTAGGTGGAGCGCCAACAACGTTCCTCCACTTCAATTTCTTTGCGGTTATAGTAGATCCTTTTGTTTTTCTTTTAAGATGTTAGTTTTATTAGACTAATCTCTTAGCTAAGGCTAAGGAATGAAACTTATAGTTTATTTTGATGTTTATCTTACTTTAATTCAAGTTTATAGTTGAACTGATTTCTAGCTTGAATAAAGGAATATTTTCATTTTTCTGTGGTTTATTGTGACTCCAATTACAGTAAATGCTTGGAAAGCTTTTGACATCTTCTTATCTATTTTGCAATTGTATGATCTGTAGAATTCATGAATTACCATTGTCTCCTAGGCATGGTAGATGGTTGAATTCCTTACGATCATTACATTGGTGCTTCATGAGGGAACTAATCCAATGAAAGTTCAGATTCTGTTTTAATCACTCCATCATCCTATTGGATAGGATAGGATTTCAATTCCAATTGAGTTATCGTTGAATCAAGTAGATTAACATCGAGATTGTTATAAGTGGATTCCTAGATCCTTAGTCTTTTATCTTTATTATTCAAAAGTCGTTTTATCTCCCTGGATTAAAAACCCAGATAACCAAGTAAGATTTAGGTTAGTTTTAGATTGTGTTCCTCATTCCCTATGTATTTTACCTTGTTCTAACCGAGTTGTTACTACATTACAACCCTGCACTCGAGGTTTTGAACATTGAGCTAACGCCAAAGGTGCACTTGCTCGGTAGCTTCATTCGATATTTTATAAGGATTTTGAATATCTTCTTTACGTCTGTCACATGGTCTTTTTCCATAGAACTCTTGACGAGCATGCCGTTCATGTAAACCTCCATTGTCTTCCTGATTTGATTGGTGAACATCTAGTTCAATAATACAAGCCTCGGCTTAAGCCGACTCAATTCTAAAGGATACGACTTAGGGTCAATCGCAAATGTTGATTAACGTCGCAGGTTGTCGGAATTCAACGAGAAGGATCGCGAAAGTCGACGGAATAGTACGGACTAAGATACGGGTCTTACAGCTCTTCCCTCCTAATAAAAATTTCGTCCTCGAAATTTACACTACCATCGCAACTCAACATAACCTATAAGGGAATAGAAAATATATCACCATATATAATCACAACATAATACAACATACAATCAAACATCGAAAAGATGGGGATAACGCTCGCGAATCTCTGTCTCGCGCTCCCAAGACGCTTCATCCACACTATGATGTCCCCACTGCACCTTCACCAAGGGGATAACCTTGGTCTGCAAGACCTGCTCCTTCCGATCGAGGATACGAACTGGCTGCTCAATGTAAGAAGTGTCCTCAAGAACCTCCAACGGCTGCCAATCAATAACAGGCACAATGTCTGACCCACACTTCCTCAACATAGAGACGTGGAAAATGTTGTGAATCCCGGACAACTGAGATAGCAAGGCAAGCCGATAGGCCACGACACCAATGCGCCCGATGATCTCGAAAGGTCCTATAAATCTCGGGGCAAGCTTGCCCTTCACTCCAAAACGAACCACACCCTTCATGGGTGAGACCTTGAGATACACATGGTCCCCAACGGCAAACTCCAAGGGACGACGCCAATGGTCAACAAAACTCTTCTGCCGGCTCTGAGCTGTGCGCATCCTTTGCCTGATGATATCGATAGCCTCTGACGTCTGTTGCACAAGCTCGGGACCTAGGAGACGGTGCTCTCCAACCTTGGTCCAACAACTCGGAGATCTGCACGGTCTGCCATATAATGCCTCAAAAGGAGCCATGTCAATGGTCGCCTGATAGCTGTTGTTGTATGCGAACTCAGTCAATCGCAGGTGCTCGTCCCAACTACCCGAGAAGTCAATCGTGCAAGCCCGAAGCATATCGTCAAGGATCTAATTGACCCTTTCGGTCTGCCCATCGGTCTGTGGATGATACGTGGTGCTGAGCTGCAAATCAGTGCCCATCGCTCTCTAGAAGCTCCTCCAAAACTGAGACATGAACCTCGAGTCTCAGTCTGAAACAATTGAGACAGGAACAACGTGCAGTCTCACGATCCCATCAATAAACATCTTGGCTAGCCGGTCCATATGCCAAGTCTCATGAATCGCAAGAAAATGTGCCGACTTCGTCAGACGATCTACAACAACCCAGATGGCATCATGACCGCGCTGAGTCCTCGGCAAACCTATGACAAAATCAGTAGATATGTGCTCCCGTTTCCACATCGGGACGCTCAACGGCTGCAATAGACTAGGGGATCTCTGGTGATCGGCCTTGACACGTTGGCACGTGTCACACTCGGCCACAAAACTGGCTATCTGACACTTCATCCCTGACCAAAAATACTGACACCTCATATCGCTATACATCTTAGTCGAGCCAGGGTGGATAGAGAACTGCGATCGATGTGCCTCGATCATAAGATCTCGGCGCAACTCAGGAATATCTGAGACACATAATCGGCCTCTAAAACGAAGTCCACTATCAGAACCAATCTGCCAATCTGTCTGACTCTCGGATGCTGCCTCTGCTCAGTACTCCTGTAACGACTCATCTGTCTGCTGAGCCTCGATCACCCTTGCGACAAGAGAGCGTTGAATCGATAGGCTCGATAGCTGAACGATAGAAGACTGCAGACCAAACTCGAAGTCATACTCTGCTACATCCTCGAGCATCCACACTTCTGAATCATCAAGTGCACTACCAGGCTTCGTGGCTGACGGATGAGGGCATCCGCCACCACATTCATTTTGCCCGGGTGATTTTGGAGGTCAAAATCATAGTCCTTAAGAAGCTTCATCCAACGTCTCTGCCTCATGTTCAGCTCGGACTGAGAGAACAGATATTTCAAGTTCTTGTGGTCGGAGAAGAGCTCAAAACTAACCCCATAAAGATAGTGTCTCCACACCTTCAAGGCGAAAACAACTGCTGCCAGCTCTAAATCATGCGTGGGGTAGTTCAGCTCATGCACCTTGAGCTAGCGAAACGCATAAGCCATCGGCTTCCCGTGCTACATCAAGACAACACCCAAGCCAATTCGTGAAGCATCGGTAAATACAACAAATCCGTCATCCCAGAGGGGAGAGTGAGGACAGGAGCGAACGTGAGGCGGTCCTTCAGCTCCATAAATGCATGCTCACAAGTGTCACTCCATACAAACTCGGCACTCTTCCGGGTCAAGCTGGTCAACGGGGCTACAATACGAGAGAATCTCCCGATGAAACGTCGGTAGTAGCCCGCTAAACTAAGAAAACTGCAGATCTCGGATGCGTTCATGGGCTGGACCCACTGACGCACGACATCAATCTTTGAGGGGTCTACAGCGACACCCTGCCTCGTCACCACATGACCGAGGAACTTCACCTCCTCCTGCCAGAACTTACACTTCTCCAACTTCGCGTAAAGCTGGTGTGCACGGAGGGTCTGCAATGTAATCTCCAGATGCCGCTCATGCTCCTCACGAGCCCTCGAATATATCAGAATGTCGTCGATAAACACCACAACAAACTGGTCGAGATACAGACGGAAGACCTCGTTCATCAACTGCATGAATACTGTGGGCGCATTGGTTAGTCCGAAGGACATGACCTGTAACTCAAAATGACCGTAACGCGTCCTGAAAGCTGTCTTTGGGATATCCTCATCTCGAACCCGAACCTGATGATAACCGGACCGCAAGTCAATCTTCGAAAAGAACTGCGCCTCCTGCAGCTGATCAAACAAATCATTGATCCTCGGGAGTGGGTACTTGTTCTTGATCGTGACTTTGTTGAGCTCGCGGTAATCTACGCAAAGCCTCAACGAACCATCCTTCTTCTTCATGAAGAGTACCGGCGCTCCTCACGACGAACTGCTCGGACGAATAAAGCCTAACTCGCGCAACTCGTCCAACTACTTCTGCAGTTCCCGTAACTCCAACAGTGTCATACGATACGGGGCCTTCGAAATAGGCGCAGTACCAGGCACAAGAACAATCTGGAACTCGGTATGCCGACGAGGTGGTAATCCCGGAATCTCCTGAAACATATCGGGAAAACCACAAACGACCGGCAGCTGGTCGATACTCAAAGCAGCTGGCTCCTCAACGGCACATGATAACAAGCAAGAAAGCTGCTTTCCTCTAGGCTTGGCAATAAACTGGAACTCTGGCATACCGGGTATACAGAACGTGACTGTTCTCACGAAGCAGTCCAATATGTCGTGATACTCGGTGAGCCAATCCATGCCCAAGATGACATCAAACTCGGACATCGGCAATATAAATAAGTCAGCAGGCAAGAAGATATCCCCAACCAGAACGGGAAAAGATGCGCAAAATCGGCCTAACACTACAGTCTTCCCTAAGGGCGTCGATACTGACAAACCCTCACAGGCAGACTCCATCGGTAAACTGGTCGATTGGCATAAATCATCGGCCACAAAGGAATGCGATGCACCAGAATCAAACAATACACGTGCAATGCATGCAGAAATAAGGAGAGTACCCTCAACGACCCCTCCTAATGACTGTGGGTCCTGCTGTGCATCATAGAACCTGTCCTGGGCCTGCTGGGGAGGTGCAGGTCCCCTCTGAGGTCTCTGTTATGCTGTAGCCACTGTGGGGGCCTAACCTGCTATCTCTGCTGCTACGGGAGAGGTACAGGAGGCTGGTGTTGCGGTCGCTGCTACTGCTGTGGTGGCTGTCGCGGAGACGGATGCAGTGTCCTTGGCTGATGCCGCTGTGGATGGGGACACTCGTGCACATGATGTCTTGTCCTACCATACCCAAAGCAAGTACCTGTAAACGGTCCTGAAGGTGGTGCTGGGGGTACTACTGGTGCTTGGAATGTTGGGTGGGTCATGAGTTACTGTTGTGAACGATGCTGTTGCGGCTGTGAACTACCAGAGGGCGCCTTCCTCTTCTCATCTCCCCTCTGATCACGGGTTCTCTGCACACCGGCCCAATCTGTCTCATATATCAGGGCTCTCTCCACTATCTACTCGAATGTCGGAAGCATGTGTCTGATCACACGACTTCGGAGGGCAGGACGCAAACCGTTCTCAAAAAGGCAGGCCTTCCGCCCCTCATCATCCACAAGATACGTCGCGAACCTCGAGAGTGCGACGAAACGTGCCTCATACTGGGACACAGTCATGTCTCCCTGGACCAGAGTCTCAAACTCTAATGTACGCTGCTGGCGCACATGCTCAGGAAAGAACATTCGGTCAAACCGGTCTGTAATGTCCTCCCAGGTCCACTTGAAATCGGCTGCTACCGATCGGGCTACAGATGCCCACCAATGCTGAGCCTCACCCTGAAGGAGAAATATGGCTAATGGGACTTGTTGTTGGGTCGTGCATCTCATGATGTCGAATATCTTCTCCACCTCAGAGCACCATATCTCGGCTGCAGTGGGGTCTAGCTCACCCCTGAAACGTGAAGGATCGTGTTGACAAAAGTCCTTGAGAAAGGTGCTCGCATGCTCCTGCTCAGCGTCAGCTGGTGTAACAGTGGGACGCCTGCACTGCCCCTGAAGAATGGCTGTCATCGCCTGAAGCATCTGCTGCACCTGGGTGGCACTCACAAGTACGGTCGGATCCGCACCAGTCTCAGGTAAAGGAGTGACATCTACAGGCTGGAAATCAGGAATATCCGGTGGTGGAACGGGAGTCACAGGTGGTAGAGAGGGAGTAGCAGGTGGTGGAGCGGGGGTCGCAGGTGGTGAAGTGAGATTCGTTCGGGTCGGTCTTCTAGCCATTACGTCCTACAGGAAGCAATAAGGGCCTATCAGCCTTGAGAATTCTCGAACGCATAAACGTCAAGGGGCTATGTCGAAAAATTGCTAAGTTATCAGGACTCGAAACCTATTCATTCTAAGTTCATAACAGATATGTGTTGTGATCTCAGGTATTCCCAAGTTATGCTCTGATACCAACTTCTGTCACGCCCCAAACTCGGAAACTAGGCTCACAAAATTTTCAATCGTCGAATCCGGCGCCTACAGCCTCCGTAGTACACCATTCTCAGCTCCCAGCGCCCATACGCCAGATTCCGATCCTGGGATCCTACAAGGAGGATTTTCAGTATGAATTTTTTTTGTAATGGAGCATAACCACAAGCATAACCAAGTCACAAAATAACATCACCACATATCCACTATATCAAAAACTTTTAAGTACAATGCGGGAAGAAAAATACAAGATGATCAAAAGGCTCCAAAATGATCTGATCCGCACTCTTGCCTCAGCACTGCTGCTGTCCAACACTACCTGCACGCAACAGTCGTGCATAAGCTTACAAAAGCTTAGAGGGTGGTGTAAGTGTGCGCAAGGCAAACGCCAAGTATACAATATCAGAGTAATGTGAAAATATGTGGTAAGTCCATGAATGCTACCAGCTGTACCAAAGCTATGTAATGCAAGGCATGAATGCTATAGGCCATACCAAGGCCATGCGATGCGAAACATGAATGCTATTGGCCATATCGACGCAATGCAAGGCCTACATAGCCAAATGCCATATGCGAGATACAATACAAGCATGTCAGTCCTCGTCATGTACACATATCAGTACAGTTCCTCTCTGGATATCACCAGGGTCTAATACACCTCACACTGACTGCCTCCTCCCTAGCTGCACAGTCAAGCAAGTGGAAGAGACCACACTATCCGCCTGACCAGTAGTCTGTCAATACCTAGCCGGCTCGTCGAAAGCGGACACATATGCGAGCTGGTCAAACTCAGCCTAACTTATAGCCCCCTCACTCAGGTGGATAATGCCACACCCTCTTCCAACCGACCACGACACAGTGGGAGACGCGGCTTACTGGTATTTGGCATTCGGGTGCTCGTGTATCCATTCGGTCTAGACATTGGAGCATCTCCTGGTACCAAAAAGGTTCTGGGACTTTCACCCAAGGACATCCTAAGTGCCCACAGTGCTAGAACCAAGTATTTTCGGTATCCGATACGGCCATCCACGATGTGCCTGTGGAGCCACGACCCTGATGTTGCTAGGGCGTGCAGTGATCAAGTCACACAGATGCGAGATGCATGAATCACACCGTTAAATCATGCAGCAATCCATGCACGTACAACGCGATAATGTGGGGCACTCCATCTCATAAGAAGTCCTGTAAATGGTCTGCCCAATGGCATATGCTATAATCAGTCACTACTTATATCAAGCATACATATGATGCGTATGTGCATGAGTCATGAGATTATACTAAGCATGTTATAAAGTAATAAACTACTCTTACAATACAGATGGACCTAGATGGCCTACACACAACTAGTATGGGCCTAACAATGAACCCTAAGGAGAGTTACAATGCGGACATTTAACCAACATTGTACCTACAATGTGGGCGTTAAACCACCATTGCTCCTAAGGTACAGCTCGCTATAAATATCATTATACAAACCATGGAGGGATCACACATTGCAATGGACCTTAGGTACATCCCATTGGGCCTTAAATACATCAAATGGGTCATATCACATGGGCCTTATGTATATCAAATGGGCCACGCCAATCCGGCCGTACTAATGTGCCTTAAGAACATTGCAATGGGCTATAACCCATTAGCCTTGAATACATCGCAATGGGCCTCAACCCATGGGCCTTAATACATCCTAATCAGCCTTAGAATACATATAAATGGGCCTAATCACATAGGCCTTAGAATAATACAAATGGGCCTAATCACATGGGCCTTATATATATCAAATGAGCCTAATCTCATGGGCCTCAACCACATACCAAGGTGGGCCTCAATGGACGACCACAAATAACTCAAGATGAGCCACATGTATATACCAAGGTGGGATCCACTTGAACTATAAATCTATCTCATTTTTAGCCGCATATCATAAAATGAGCTCTCAAAATGGGTGGACAGCTTAGATGTAGCACATGCATCATGGTGGATCCCACCGTCCAGGTGTGGACGGTGTGGATATAACACAAACATTAAGGGGGTCCCACCGTCCTGGTATGGACGGTGCGGCTGGAACACATACATCATAGTGGGCTTCCACCGTCCGCCTGGACGGTGGCAGCAAGGCACATACATCACTGTGGGTCCCATGTGGGGCCCACCATAAAGTTTACTTTCCATCCAACTTATTGATAAGGTCACAAATACCTGGATGAATGGGAAAAAAACAAATATTAGATTGATCCGAACGTCTGTGGGCCCAAAAAGGGTTTCAATGCTAGAATTCAATTCACACGGTTTCCTATGATGTGGGCCACCCAAGCATTGGATTGGCCTGATTTTCGGAGGGTGGCCCACTGCCCTGAGGGCCCACCACACGAATGGATTGGATGGCAAATCAACATCAAGGTGGGGCCCATGGCTAGAGCCGTGAGACCTTGTACGTCCGCCGCCGCCGTGTGAGAGCACAAAGAAATGTGTCGCCGTTCTGCCTTGTGTTAGTGGCGAAGAAAGCGCCGCTCTCCTTTTTATTATTATTTATTTTTAAAAAAAAACTCATTTTCTTGGGATTTTTCATGTGTGGGGCCCGCATCAAATGTATCCGGCCCACCCAATGGATTCCATAGTCCATAACAAGTTCATCAAGCCCAATATTGGGGGTGTTTTGGAGTATAGAAGTGTCAGGTGGTCTTTCAACCATAGAAACTACTTTTTTTTACATACCATGGCCCACCAGAAGATTGGATGGGCTTCCTTTTTCGGCTTAACGCCTAAAAGGGGGTAGGGAAGGGGATGGACGGCTTGGATTGAATACATATATTAAGGGGGGGCCTATGTGAGTGGCCACCCTCTAAGGCTTGAAAATCAAGCCAGTATTTGTGTTTTCCTTCCCACGTCCATGTCCAGGGACGTCCCTGGACATCTGGCCATCACATGCATTGAGGTGGGCCCCGCTTAGGTGGGTCACCAAATGGATGAATGACATGTATAACACATGCATTAAGGTGGGGTCCATTCAAGTGGGCTACACCATCACATCATCACAATCAAGGAAAATGGAAGAGAGAGAGAGAAAAAAAAGTGGGACACTGTAACGACCCGTAAATTTTCGTACTATGGCTCGAGTACCACCTCGACCAGAAATCACTTAGGATTAAATCCTTTAGAAATTTAACAAAGTTAACTAAGTGCTAAACTAGATTAGCCATGAAATCCGTTGTAATCGTTTTAAATACGATCTGCAAGACCCAAAACTTGTAAAATCATTGACGCTAGGTTACCCTAAAGTCTAGGATCAAACTCATTGCCCGACTGCTCTCGGAAACGAATTGAAACTCCGTATCAGGTCTGGAACGCACATCGGGAGTCCGAATAATACGAGGTTAAGGACTTAGGACCGCCTCGCTGGGCTTGACAACCATCTCGGAAATCAAGTCCAGACGATGTCCCACGACCATTCGCTCGCGTCCGGAGCGAGGGAGTGTGAAAACCACTGTTTCCTTTACAAAATAAATATCTTGAATAGTGATCTGGCACCATTCGCTTGCGGATCAGTATTAAGCAACCAGACCGTCAGAATCAGACCAAATTACACCCTCGGATCAGGAAAAATTTCAGGAACATTTACATGTACTTGGAATTTCGGATCGAGGCCCACTGACCGTTGAACTGAAAATGGTCCGCCACGCGTGATCTGGGAATCCGATCGAGACGAAAACATAACCCCACGTAGATCCATGGACTGTGAGCTTAAGTCCGACGTTTGGCTCAAGGAGGGCCGCCAGAAACCCTCTTTTGAGCCGGAACAACGCCATTTTGCTTACAATGTAAGTAAGCCTTGAACATAAGTCTATTTCGGAGAGGTTTTAGGCTATATAAGGGCCTTAGAACAGCCCCTCTCACAGCCATACGAATTTGGGATAAAACCCTAAGGAGAGAGGGAAAAAGAGAGAAAGCTTAAGAGCTGTGGGAGCATCTTCCTCCTACTGCTTTCGATCACCACACGGACTGCACCACCCCTTCTTTGCCGCTTTCCCGGAGATACCGACTCCGTTTTAAGGTAAGAAACCCTAACCCTAGATCTGTTTTGAGGTGTATAGGCTATAGGTTATGAAATAGCTAACCGATTTCACTCTTTAGGTTAAAAAACTCCCGAATACGGAAGCTCATCAAACCTTGCTGATCCGTTGAGATTCCAAGGAGCAAGGTGAGAACTTTAGGTGTATAGGTTACGGTTTTCAACGCTTTCAATGTCAGATAATGATAGATTCATGATCTGCATGCAATTGCACATGTATAAAGTGCTTTCCGTTTTCTGTTTCGATTAAAGTTGTGGAATATGGAATTTTACATATTCTAGGTATTCGTAGAAATACCGTATACGTATATTTTTTGGAAATGTGTTTGACATGATTATTTGTTGTATGATTATATAGTATATGGATAAAATACTGATTTGGCGAAAGGATTCGCCTAAATACATGTTGTACTAATATACACTATATATGTAGAAATACGGTATTGTAAGAAGTACCGTATACATGTATATTTTAGTGATGTGTTTGCTATGATTAATTGTTGTATAAACATATTATGTGTGTACAAAATACTTGCTTTGCGAAAGGACTCGCCCTAATACATGTTTGTTAACATACACTATGTATGTTGAAATAGTGTATGTTAAGTGTTTGTGGAAATGCTAGAGTGAGTGAGTGTTTGGATGTAGATGCCTTAGTAGGGTGTTGAGATTGGATTCTCAACTACCCTAGCGACATGTATGATTACCTCCATGAGGTCGATCACTTAAATCGCTTACTTGCAATACATGTGTTTTTATTCCTATTGATGTAGTGCTTTACAACATGCTTTATATCATGCTTTATAACATGCCTTAAATCATGCCTACTAGCATGCTTGAACTATTTTGTCTATCATGCTTTACTCTACATGCTATGGATGAGAATTGATTGAGTTTGGGACTATGTCTATAGTCCAGACAATCGGTATCAGATTTGAGATCGTGGTTGAGTTTCATGTCGCCACGTAAGATGTGTTTGACGAACCCGAGTCGTACGTCAGTTGGCGACAGTGGTTAGGCCACGCGAAGTGCTATGCACTTCATGTCGTTTAATTGATCGTGCGCTCGAGCTAGTCAGGCACGTCATGTAACCCGATATGTCTAATGTATGTTCACCATGTTTGGTCACTACTGCTTGAACCTAGGGTACCAAACTTACCAGTGAAATCCCATTTAACCATGGTACCTTGATCTACTAAGACTCATGAGCCGGGCATGGTGGTATGGGACACCGTGGTTGAGCTGTCGGCTTACGCTAGGGCCACGTGCCTCCCCGTAGTGACCAGTGAGCAACCAAACTCGTGAGCCGATTATGGTAGTATGGGACACTATATTCGAGCTGTTGGCCTACGCTGGCACAGCCTGGCTGTGGTCCCCAGTCGGGATGCATCCGGGTTCCATTCTCAATAAGCGGACTGGTCGGGCTTCGAAAATAGACTGCCAATTGGTAGGGTGTCAGTGGAGTGACCTCGAGCATACTCTAATTTGCGGTGAGGCTACGAGCCTTCCCGTAGTAATAGAGTATAAACTAGGCTTGTATTGATAAGGTGATGGGGGAGTGGTGCAACGATTCTGTGTAACAGCCCTGACAGCCCTTGCAGCGACCTAGAAATACACCATCGTATGAGATTAACTAGGACTGACGACCCTAGAATGGATCATGTTTAGGAATGTTACAAGGGAGGTACCTTAGTTTTCCAATCCTGCTATTTGAAATGGACTAGTTAAAAAACTCGGTAATCATGCTCATCATGCATTGCATGTGCCTGGAAGATGTGGAGCACTGAGGGATGAAAGCATGCTGCGAACGAAGAGGGTGTCGCATGAGGGAGTATGTCAGTGAGGGCATCCATCATACCTGCATCCATACTTGCATTAATAAGAGTGGTTAGGAGTGTTTGATTTTATTGCTTTATCATTACTGCTTGACTGTATTGATAACATGTTAACCTATGCTTTATTGTTCCACTGAGTTAGTTACTCACTCCAACGTTACGGGACGGTGTTGCGCATACCAACCAGACTCTGTCTCAGGTTTAGGCGAGCCGATGACTCAGGAGGCGGAGCCTGATTATGACGAGGACCAGGAGGAGTTCTCGTATATGCAGTACTATAGCGGCTTCGACTAGGTTGCCGCACTGACGGGATTTGCAGGGATCATTCCTTAGAGTATTTTTGACATTTTGTTCGCAAACAAATATATGTATTTAGTAACTCAGATAGATTCATACTCTGGAGAACAAATATGATTTTTGTTTCATTACCTACATGTATATATAGTTCAGTCTTCCGCTTGCCTTTATACTAATGATCTAGAGTATGAATTCCTATTTTTGGTGTAATCTCACTCATGTTTATTGTTCTAACACAGACAACATTAAATTAGCATTATTTATGTTGCATAAGTGATGCGTTGGAACTCGAGAGTTGAGTTATACTCGACCCCCGATTTTCAGGGCGTTACAAACACGTGTGATGGAGGGACCCCGGCACTATGGGCCCTCCCTTGCATTCCATCATACATCAAAAGATAATCATAGTGGGTCATTGGACATATCTTAGGGTCCCAAGTGAGATCCATACCATTGATCGGTAGGCCTCACTTAGCCCATCTAAGAAAGCATGAAAACTACCCTATCAAAGCACCCACCTAGCGATCTCCTTGGTCTGTTGGAATGCCTATCTCTTTGTGCTCCTCTTTGATCGTGGAGATGAAAAATGGATGGATAGGATGATGGGTTTTAGAATGGAAAAGGTGGGCCTCACATATGCATTTTTTTTCTCATGGAAGAGCTCCAACGTGGGATTTTTCCTTACTTGGGAATGTGGAGAAATGAGAAGGAGAGAGAGGGTTGTAAGGGAGAGAGTGATGTGAGATGAGTGATGGGTGAGGTGAGAGATGGGTTGACTTGGTGGTTGCTTTACTTGTGGAGAAAGGTAGCATGGGTTGCTTGTACTTGACATTGAAGTGATTGATTGGTTAATGTGATTGATTAATTGATGGGATTGATTTGACATTATGTAGAGATTCTCTTGAAATCGAGAAAGCGCGGCATTTTTCCTTGAACTGAACGTGGGTCCACATCATCTCGTCTGAGTATCGGATCGGTGCGCGAGTCGCAGCGTCGGAACTGTGGCGACGGTGTGGTCGCAATGATACAAGCCTCGGCTTAAGCCGACTCAATTCTAAAGGATACGACTTAGGGTCGATCGCAAACGTTGATTAACGTCGCAGGTTACCGGAATTCAACAAGAAGGATTGTGGAAGTCGACGGAATAGTATGGACTAGGATACAGGTCTTACACTAAAGCCACTTAAATAAGCAAATAAAGACATAAAATTAGTAAAATACCCCTAGAATAAGCAAATAAAGACATAAACTTACTAAAATACCCCTAGAATAAGCAAATAAAGACGTAAACTTACTAAAATACCCCTAACTAAGCAAAAACGTGCAAATAACATAAGTACGGGAAAGTTCGGGCGCTTGGTCTTCTTTCTTCAATCTTTCTTCACATGTGTCTTCCCTGAGTGGGGTCTTCTATGTGTCCAATCACATGTGAAAGGTCTTCAGCTCCTCAATAGTCACCTATCCACAAGGACGACACTTGTGGTTGGCGCTTTCTTCATTGGTACAGCTTGAATGTGCTTGTGTCTGCATCAATTCCCCTCGGGTGAGAAAAACTCGACTTCGATGAATTGAAACTTTTGTAGCGCTCTAGTAGATCTAGATCAATACCCTGCAATGCGTCGCCCGACAGCCACGTAGATTCAAATGATGGTTTGTTCTTCCACTTGACAAGATACCTTTAGAAACATCCATCTCTTGTGGATACTATCTCGTCATCCAAGATTTTCTCAATTTCTTCTTTATGGGTAATAGGTGGAGGAGGGGGTGGAAGGGGTTGGGTAGCAAACTTAGAAAAAGGCCATGAAAGGGACGATGTATCAACAATGGGAGTATGGACACGGAGTAGATCTTTCACATTAAAAGTTGGATTAATGTTTATTTTAGGTGGAAGGTCAACCCGATAGGCATTAGACCCAACCTTTTGTAATATCTTGAATGGTCTAGCACTACGCACTTGTAATTTTTTTGCAGATCCTTAAGAGAATCGCTTTGGCCTTATTCGCGCCATTACATAGTCTCCTTCTTAAAACTCTTGCACTCTACAATGAGAATCAACTGAAACTTTATAATCATCAATTCTCTTATTTAACCGCTGTCTAATATGTGTATGCAAATCATGAATATGGCGTGCAAATGCATCGGCTGACTCAGAAGACCTTTGGGTAACAGACATAGGTAAGAGATCTATAGGCATTTTAGGTTTATAACCACTTACAATTTCAAAAGGATTCAATCCTGTAAATCTATTAACTGACCCATTATAAGCAAGTTTAGTAGTTGGTAAAATTAGGTCCCAAGTCTTAACATGTTTACCCACTAGACAACGTAGAAGATTTTCAAGGCTACGGTTTACTACTTCAGTTTGACCATCTGTTTGTGGGTGGTAAGCAATAGAAAATTACAAACGAGTTCCCATAATGTGCTACAGTGTCTTCCAAAAATAGCTAGTAAATCGAACATCACGATCAGACACTATGGTTTTAGGTAACTCATGGACAAGCACCACACCATCAAAAAAGAGACGAGCAATATGAGACGCATCCGACATCTTCGAACATGGGAGGAAATGCATCATTTTAGAAAAACGGTCCACAACAACAAAAACGGAATTGTGCTTTTTTATAGTCTTGGGAAGCCCAAGCACGAAGTCCATACTAATGTCCTGCCACAAAGCATGCGGCACTGGCAATGACGTGTACAGCCCAGTATTTTACTTTCTTTGCTTTGCCAGCTGACATGTTCGACACTGCCCTAAAACTTTGGCTACGTCTCGCTTGAGGCTTGGCCAATAGAAACGATCTTCCATGAGGGCAATGGTTTTATCACGACCAAAATGGTCAGCTATCCCTCCTGAATGAAGCTCCCAGATGAGGAATTCACGAAGGGACATAGGGAAATACAAAGTCTGTCTCCCTTGTAAAGAAAGCCATCTTTAAGAACATATTCACCCATAATATGCTAGCCACTAGAGAGCGACGCGTAAGTACCCCAAAAATTAGGACATATGGGGTATTCATCTTTCAGTTGCTCAAATCCGACTATCTCTACACTCAAGGAGTTGAGCAACGCAACTCTCCTATTAAGGGCATCCGCTGGTTTGTTTTCAACCCTGGCCTTGTGTTTCAAAACAAACAAATATTTCTGAAGAAACGCTACCCACTTGGCACGCCTCAGGTTGAATTTCTTCTGAGAATGCAAATATCTCAAAGCCTCATGGTCAGAAAATAAAACGAATTCTTGCGGTAGGAGATAGTGTCGCCAATGTCTCAGGGATTGCACTACCGCATAAAATTTTTTGTCGTAAGTGGAGTACTTTTGTTTTACCTCATTCAGTTTCTCACTGAAATAGGCCATTGGGTGTCCTTCTTGACTCAACACTCCACCTATACCGACACCAGACGCATCACACGCTACTTCAAAGACTTTAGAAAAGTCAGGTAGACGCATGACAGGAGCTTCCACCATCTTGCCCTTAATTTCTTTAAAAGCCTTGACTACGGCTTTAGACCATATGAACTCTCCCTTTTTCATGCACTCGGTAATGAGAGCCATGATCGTGCTAAAACTCCTAACGAACCGACGATAAAAAGTTGCTAGGCCGTGAAAGCTTCGCACTTCATGAATGTTCCTTGGTTCTGGCCACTCAACTATGGCCTTGAATTTTTCAGGGTCTGCACGCATCCCTTCAGATGACACTATAAATCCTAAGAACACAACTTGGCTAGACATGAATGCACATTTCTTAAGATTAGCGTACAACTTTTCCTTCCTAAGGACACTACAGACCTTCTTTAAATGTTCAAGGTATGATTCCTTAGTGATACTATAAATAAGAATATCATCAAAGTACACCACTAGGAATTTTTCCATGAACGGCCTCAAAGTTTGTGTCATCACCCGCATGAAAGTATTGGGTGCGTTAGTCAAGCCGAAGGGCATGACCAACCACTCATACAGCCCATCTTTCGTCTTAAACGCCGTCTTCCACTCATCTCCTGGGCGTGTACGGATTTGGTGATATCCACTCTTAAGGTCTATCTTAGAGAATATAGTGGACCTGGCCATTATGTCAAGTATATCATCAAGTCTAGGTATAGGAAACATATACTTAACAGTAATTTTGTTTATGGCATGGCTGTCCACACACATGCGCCACGTGTCGTCTTCCTTTGGCGTCAACAATGCAGGCACGGCACACGGGCTCATACTCTCTTGGATGAAACCCTTTTGCAGAATCTCATCAACTTGTTTCTTCAACTCTGCATGCTCTGCAGGGTTCATCTGTAGTGAGGAAGGTTCGGTAAAGTAGACCTTGGGACAAGATCAATGCCATGTTGTATGTCCCTCATAGGTGGCAACTCATTCCGTAAGTCTTTAGGAAATACATCACTGTATTCCTTAAGGACCGAGGTCACCTCACGGGGTAACTCTAATGGAACCTTAGGTGTATACTCTCTAGCCACAAGGGCATACACCATAGAATCCTCCTTAGCCTCTTTTTCAATCTCTCTTGCGCTGACTATATATAGAGACTTATGTTTGGATTTCCCCATTCCTCTAGGCTCGCTTGTCTTCTCATCCTTTTTCTTCCCTTGTGTATCCTCAGGTGGCATGGGATTAAGTTTAATCTTTTTACCGTTATATATAAAAGTACACGCATTCAAACGGCCAAAGATCGTGACATCATTATCGAATAGCCACGGTCTACCTAGGATAACATGTCCCACATCCATAGGTAAAACATCACACCACAGGGACTCTTTGTATGACCCAAACTCGATGGGGACTAGACATTGCTGGGTGACAGGTAAGGATGTTTTGTCAACCCAAGAAACTTTATACGGGTCTGGATGAGGTGTGGATTTCAGTTTTAAGCGATCTAAGGTGCTAGTAAAAATCACATTCTGACAACTTCCACTGTCCACTATCACCTTACAATTCTTTCACTACACTTGGCAATAGTGTAGAAGATAGTGCTTCGATGTCAGTCAGCACTACTTCTAAACTGAGCTAGCACACGCCTGACTACTGCAAGCGTTGCTTCTCCATCCACTTCTTCTTCATCAGTAAGTCCTCCTTCAGGGTGATACTCTTCAACTTCATAGTTGCCCTAGTCATCTCCACCCTCGTGGGACTCGCCTATAACTAAGGTTCTCCCACGGCTCTTCGTAGGATACTGATTAGACATGTGACCAAATTACCACACTCATAGCACCTCACTTGGCTCATGTTATTAGGACCGGCACCAAGAACCCCTTCGCCCTTGTCCTCCCTAGGCCTTGGTGGAATGGTCGCATGTGCCCTAGGTTGACTACCAATATTAGGTCTAGTTCCTTGGGAATTAGATCTAGCACTGGAGTCTCAGGACTCAAAACGACGAACGACAGGAGCCTTCAGATATTGCTCTAACTCCTGCACGACTTGATATGCTTCATCGAAGTCCGTTAAGGGTCGAACATAAGCTCGCACTGAAGATCCGCACAAAGGCCCGTCTTGAAACGCGAGAGCGTTACTAGAGGATCTTTTCGGATATCACATCGCATCATATACTCTTCAAATTTAGCGATGTAGTCAGCGACAGACATTGACCCTTGGCGTAAGGATTGTCATTGGTCAAGGAGCTTCTAACGGTATGAGAGAGGAAGGTACTTCTCCTTCAACTTCTCTTTCATCTCATAGCAATGTGGATAGGGGCTCTACCAACTCTCTCTATCCTACGCTCGGTGTTGGTCCAGAAGAGCTTTGATTGACCCACAAGTTTCATCTTAACAAACCGCATTTGACGATTTTCCGACATGCCATACCACTCAAAGTAGTAGTCCATGTCAGCAACCCAGTCAAGGAATGCCTTGGGATCCAAGTGCCCATCAAAACTCAGGGCCTCAACTCTCACACTCTTCATCGCACGCTCATCTGGATCATAGCGGTCTTGATGATCACATGTGGCTCGTGCCTCTCACACCACACCACGACCTCTATCCTCACTATCACCACGTGTGGCATCGCGTTCTTTAATAATTTCTCCCACTTAGAAGTGCGCATCATCCCCTACAACGGAGTTTTCCTTTTGGAACGTCTCTAGTTGCTCGACCTTAGTCATGGTAGTAGTAATTTAGTTCTCAAGGTGGGCAAACTCAAGCTTTTGACACGCTTCTAGGGCAGTTATCTTTTATATCAATTGAGCAAGTTACTCAGATAACTGCTCGTTATTCATGGTAGGTTAAAGTCCGAAACCTCTACCTCTTCTCGTGGGCATACAATGAAGACTTGAACCAAACTCTACCTAACTAGACTACTAGGTGTTATGACTTTCAAGATGAATGCGATGAATGCAAAACTACTACAAACTGACACAATTAAGTTAAAACAGGAAACAACTCAAATTTGGAAAATTTTCAGATTAGGAACTTTCTAAAATTGAAAACTTTCTAAATCTGGAAAGTTTCTAAATCTAAAAACTTTCTAAATCTGGAAATTTGGAAAGTTTCTAAAATTGAAAACTTTTTAAATCTGGAACTTTCTAAATTAAACCTAAAAATCAAAACCCTAATTTGATAACTCGATCTAGATAAAAAACCATGCAAGCCTAGGCTTTGATATCAAATTTGATGCAGAACAGCCCTAATTATGATGCATGCTCATGAACATAATTAAATAGCAGAAATAAAAGGAATAAATGATTTAAAATTCTAGCAGTAATCATCATAACTGAGAAAATCATAAAGGAAACATGCAATGGAGCGGGTCATCATCACAACCATGGAGTATGGCATTCAATTATTACTTAGGTTGGATCTGGCAAGGGATGAGACATCCCGATCTTGCATGGTCACACCCAATCGATCAATGAAGATCACTAGTCCGAAGAACCAAGAAGTTTCTCGGATTAGAGATTTGAGAATTTGAGAGTTTAGGGTTTAGATCGGTTTTCAAGATTTTGATCGAAGAAAGATTAGCTAAAACTGGAAAATAGAAAGAAGAAAGTAATTACCTTGAAGAAGTTGGAGGGGCACAAGAAGAAATTAGAAGAGGAAGATCAAGGGGAGATAAAAAGCACCATTAGAGAGAAGAGAGGAAGGAGGCAACCAAAGGGTTTACTTTTCACTAATCAATAGTTGAAATTCGGATTTAGGGCTTTAGCCCACTTAAATAAGCAAATAAAGACATAAAATTACTAAAATACCCCTAGAATAAGCAAATAAAGACATAAATTTACTAAAATATCCCTAGAATAAGCAAATAAAGACATAAACTTACTAAAATACCCCTAATTAAGCAAAAACGCGCAAATAATATAAGTACGAGAAAGTTCGGGCGCTCGGTCTTCTTTCTCCAATCTTCCTTCACATGTGTCTTTCCTGAGTGGGGTCTTCTATATGTTCAATCACATGTGAAAGGTCTTCAGCTCCTCAATAGTCGTCTATCCACAAGGACGGCACTTGTGGTTGGCACTTTCTTCGTTGGTACACCTTGAATGCGCTTGTGTCCGCATCAGATTGCGTTTCAAAAAGGGTTGTTGTGGAGATTCTTTTCTTGTTGGGTATGCTTTGCCCCTCTTTGTAATTTCTTTTACCCTTTATTCTTACTAAGATGCTGTTACATGTCCCCAAAAAAGAAGAAGACTTCTTTTTGTTCGAGTGTTGACATATGTTTGAGCTTCTTTAGAAAAGCATACGTTTACTATTCTATTTTGTATTTTCCAATACATGCATCCTGTTTAGATGGAACACTACCTGCTCACCACCTGCATAGAGGGTATGCATCGGGAGCAAACAGTTGGCTCATTCAATTGGAGGTAAGATAGGCTTCAAAGTAAAGAAATCATAGATTCTAATGAATGTTAGTTTGCATTGTTCTTCATGTGAATTCCAAAAGCTCATTGAAGAACTCTTGATGCAATAGGGAGGAGGATGGTGCAATGACATAAAAAATTGTGTTTACCAAGACGACTCGACATGGTTCATCAAATTACATTGAAAAGCAGATATCATTTACTGGAATTTTGAGCAATAAGGCTAAAGAAAATCTTGGTTTTTCCCAAATCACCTTCCCTACCTTCTTTTTTTATGAACTGGGTTAGATACATATTTCTTCTTCCTGCAGGATTGGGGAGTGGGTTTTTGTTTTAATTTGTGGAATTTAGTTTTGATTTGGATTTAACTTTATTCTTCTCACAGATTTTTCAATTGGAATCGAGTCAAGGTTCGATATTATGATGGTGCATCTTTTAGTGGTGACAGTCAAAACGAGGTTGGTATTATTATTCCATCACATGCATATTCTTTCACTTAGATAGGAATCAATGGTGAAACGAGATCTATATATCTGACCCGAATAGAATGAGGGGCATGTTTCTCCTATCTCCTAATTCTTGCTTCCTGGATAAACTAGCCCAAAATGTTTCACAAATGCTCATGAAATTCAGCAAATCCCCTTCTTGAAATTAAATCGTCCCTTCAGCTGCTTTTACATATTTGAATCCAACTGAATTTTATTGTTCCTTAGATGTCCGAATTTTTTCATTTTTCTATTGGAATTTGGACTCAACAGTTTTCAATTTCCTGAGGATTCCATATGGTTTTTCCATGACCGTGTTTTCTTCTAAATTGTTGTTCCATTTCCAAACTTGAGATGGGATCATTTTGCCACTTGCTAATGTGTGGCAAGCCTCTATCTTGCCTAGGTTTCAATCATTCGGGGCATTTCTTTAGTCTTTCTGGGATAAGTTGTCTACAAATGCATGTTTTCCTTCATTAATCAGTGGGCAGTCCGTGGGTCCTTTAAGGCTGGGAGGTAGTGTCTTGTGGTGGATGTTGCCTTTTGGGATTATGGAGGGCTTGTGGTTGGAGAGGAATAGAATAGGCAAGCCTCAATCGATTTGATCACTTTTGAGTCAATCTACTAAGAAAACGAAAGTCTTGTCTACTCTTTAAATACTGGATAAGAATCAATAAAGTCTCAGTAAAGCCAACCACTGTTTTTTTTTTTTTTTTTTTTCTTATCATTAAAACCTAGGGTTAACCATTTCGTGAAATTTTTAGTGTGAATAAATATGGTTAGGGATTGTGTGTACTTGATTCAACATCTCTCTCTGGTCGATTGATCATGTAAAGGTGGATGGCTCTACACATGTGATGATGGAAATTCTTTTCAGAGGGGGAGCATTTGAGGGTCCCTTCGAATGTATCCCTCCATCATGTGGTTACAAAGGCTAATGAAGTTGGTGCTTCCCTTGGGAGGAAAGGAGCGATTAAAGGATCACTCATAGACTTTGCCTATTCTTTAACTCTCCTTCATATGTTTTTACTGTTTTCTCATGAATAAAACTTTCTTATTCATCTGAAAACAACAACAACAATTATTATTATTATTATTATTATTATTACAGTGATGCTGCCATGTGTCGGCTTACCAGCCGCCAGATCTAGTGCTATCAGATCGGGTGTAAACACCTAGTACCTTATTAGGTATGTGCTGACGAAGAGAGATACCAAGCCATGGCCTGGCTAAGAGCTGTCAAGGAGAGTGGAAAATACCCGAGCAGGTAACCTTATGTTGCATTGCTTCGGCTTCGACCCATCCTCTCGTGAGTGATGAAATGGTTGATGGGGACAGCTCGCCTTCGCTTAATAGTTTAAAAAGTAGCTTGTTAAGAGCTTTTGGGGCCTTGACCTGATTGACACTATGAGAATGAAGAGATTGTGACATAGTGCCAACAATATTCTGTCCTAGTCAGCATGGGCCTCCCCATTAAGTACTTAATTTACGCAGCGTATGGGTAAGAGGAAGGACCCGTCATGGCAGCCTTCTTGAGGAACTAAAAGAAAGAGCAATGATGACACTTGGCTTCTGTATCCAAAACAATGCTTCGTCAGAATGCATCTGCCAACGAAGATGTTCAGGTTGCCCTCTTATACTTGGCAATGTGAGAGAAACACCCCAGTTTAGGATGTATTTGTATGAGCACTTGCTCATAAACTTGTTCTGGCGGACAAGCTCTTAGATGGAAGAAAAGCGATTAAGCAGGAAGAAGCGCAACAAGAGATCCCGTAGTTCTTCCTATGTGAAGACTCCTTTTACTGCCCATCAATCATTCGAATCTCAAAGGAAGCACCTAAGAGCCTGGAGGAAATATATGAAGAGACGGCAAGAATTGGATTCATCACTGCAACGTTCCTAAGTAGTTGATCAGGTGTTGCACAGGTGGCACCATGACTGAAAATTGAGGGAAAGCCAGTTGGGGCTTCCTCTTAGCTGTCTGTCTTTTGGAGGATCAATGTACCCTTAGGCTGGTCAAGGAGGACGAAGAAGTAATAGAGGCAACGGAGATCAGTAGACATTTAATGACTGCTGTTAATAGTCGTAAAAGTTGTCACAATCATCTTCATCATTGTTGCTATATTGAGAAGGCTACCCACTCACGCACAGCAAGCTCTGTGAATCATATACCATCCTCTGCTAAACATATACCATCACCATCTCGATATGCAAAGGGAGTTCGTCCTAGAAGATCTCACTTGTCTCATCGTCACTGTGGGGAGCATCTAGTTATAGGTTCACAGCCTCTAGCGCGACAAGACCAGCTGGAAGATATTTGTCCAAGGTGACCTGGGAGCACAGACCGTAGTTTAGGAGATAGGTCTGGGTGGGTCAAACTCCTGCTTCCAGATCACTTGCTTCTTCTTCTGCTTCCAAACTGTGCAGTGTGCAATACACCAGCGTCACCAGGCAGCAATGATAATGGCCCACTTGGCTTTGGCGGCATGAGAATACGCTTGGCGTGTGAAACAATCCACTACCGAATTGCCCAGTTACGGATATGCCTCTTGCTGAAGATCAACAATCCTCGGCCTTTTGTCTGTATTGCATGGCTTACCATCCATCTTGTCGTAGGTCTTCACCCCTTAATGTTGACCTTTACAGGCTTCTTACCCTCTATCGACAATTGTTTAGACAGATAGATGCCTTGTTGCTCACCACAGAGCCAATCCAATCCTTCAGTTGCACCATGTCTCTCGCAATAGAAACCTGCTCGATATACTTTAGTAGTCAGTTCCGGAAAAGTCTAGATAGTCAAAAGTCAGCCAGCAGGTAGACTATCCTTCACGCTGGGATTCTGACGGGAGATGGCGGTAGGAGAGGCTTAGAGCGCCCTACAACGATCAATGAATTGTTGAGCAGTTTCATTTATTTGATGCTTTGGCAATGGTCAAGTCAGCCAAGCTAACATCCTGTTCGGATGAGATAAATTGGCAGCAACTAACGTATCCTACGTCTTGTCTCACTCCATAAATTGGCAAGGAATGTATCCTACAAACATCTGCTCTCACATGTGGATGGAATTTAGCACTTCTGCTCAAGTAGACGTGCAGATAGGATTACTCTCTTTGGGTTGCCCGATTTTATATGCAGTACACATATACATGTGATCCATGATTAATGTACATGTTATAAACATAAATCATGACCAAAATAGAAATCATCTACAACCACCATTATTTTTAGGGAGTCTTTGACTTACATGATCAGCATACTACCATTATTTTATTGTCCATAGCATGTTCATATTGCAAGCTACTTGTTCGATGACATATATCTCCAACATGTGTGTCATCTGTCCGGATCTTAGGCACATGTTCCACACCCTCACATTAGGGGTTCTTCATTGAATATTCATGGGTCACAACTCCCAAGTCACGACTCTATTAGAGAGATCTGAATCATCTTCAACCTGTTTTACAAAGTCCACATCACACCAAAGTTCTACAGGGCCCACCGTGTCGCATGTGCTCCATCAATTTCCTAAATATGATTTGTTCATGTCAGGTGATTGAAGACTTTATGTCGGGTGTTACTTCAACGACGTTACTTGATTGTTACATGTTTCATCTTGTGTTAGTTTACCAGTTATATAACCTAATCTAATCCTACATAAACCAACCCAGCCTAACTCAAATATTGATAGAGTTGAGTATTTAATACCTCAGGTTGGGTAGCTCGGCCTAATTAGGCATTGGGCCGACTCCTGTGGTTGGGTTGGGCTAGAATGACCATCTTTTTTTTTTTTCTTTAAAAAAAAATATATAAATATAAATATAAATAAATAAATAATAATAATTTACTCAAGCACACACACCCCACACACTCATGCCGTAGTGGGATTTCCCGTAGTGGGATTTCACCACCTATGAATACCCAAACCCTTGACCGGGTGTTGAAACTCCTAAGAGCCTACCACCGGAGCAAGAGTAATTGACCATCTACCCAACCCAACCTGCCAGATTTGCACCTCCACTCTTGATGACAACTACTGCGTGACCCTGCTCGATATCTGAGCTGCCCATCAGGTGATCCCCCGGTGTATACATGCTGTCTCAAAAACCACCTAGAGTGATCATTGGGTGGGCCATCTTTTTTTTTTAAATGATCTGTGGGTGATCACTTCCTGTGCATGCATTGAACGTGGATCATTGGTCAATTCTCATAACCATTCATTTATTATGTACACACAACCCACCTGATGATCATACAGGCCTGAGTTTTCAGACACAGTCGGAAGCACCTAATGAGTGTTGCCACCGTCATACACATGGGTCTCATCTCCATGTATATGACGATTACACTCCATCTTTATAATATAAAATTTATGACATTTTTATCAGTAATTTCAGCATTCAACAAAAGGTTATAAATGACCAAGAATGCCATTACCTAAAATTTTCAGGCATGAAGCTCAAACCAAAGCATTTATCTGCTTAAAACTGATGACCATACCAATAACATTTTTTAAATTACAGAAGAACGAAAGAAAGAAAGGAAGATGATGCTCCATCTAAGAGGAATTACTAAATCCAGAAAATCTATGGACACTTAGAATAAGAAACCTGCAGTGACGATTTTCCAAAAATTTCTTTCACTACACTTTATTTGACCAGGCATTGAACTTAGAAAGCACAATAGGAAAATAAGTCAAGGCACCCAAAAGCTCGGATGCAAGGCGAGGCGAGGTGAGGCGAGGCGAGGTGAGGCGAGGCAAGCAATAAACCAATCCTCAGTAAGATCTGTAGATTCTCCTGATAAGGCCACAAGTTGGAACAAAGCAGAAAACAGGCATTATGCACTTATCAACTAAATTATTCAGAGGGAAAATAGATTATTTTATTAACGAATATATCAGTTTGTTTTCCTCATTTCTTGAGAATAGATAGAAGTGATTCTTATGTCAATGTGGATTGAACATCTAAAAGAATATATCTACAATTCGCATACAGTAGCACCAACCGTCCATTCATTGATCATAAGACTCGTCAAAAAATGGGGAAACTTTCCGACTTCACTAGGAGTAAGGAGAGGATGAACCAGGCTGTGAAAAAGAAAACAAAACAGCTTCAACTCAATTTGAACCCCCCAAGTATAAATGAACAGGTTGACTCAAATACAAGTGCACTTTTTCTTCTTTTTCTTTTTTCTTTCTTTTTTTTCCATCAAAATTACAATTTGGCTAGTCTTCCAAGTTGAATATCTGCTCAGGTTGAGTCTAACTCAGTTCTGGCATCGAGCTTGTTGGTTTTTGGTACTGAGTCTGTTTATCATATAAAAAAGCAAGGAATTCCTTGAACACATTAGCTCTAAAATGAGATCATTGAACATCATCATAACCTTGTCCCAGTTATTTGGGGTGGTTTTACAAATCATTTTTCACCAATCATCAAGATTTGAAACAGGAATTAAAAAGAAAAAAAAAATGTTAGAGAGCAATGAGAACAACAACAACAAGAACAGATCGCATACCTCTATCCAATCTGAACATGTGTTTTAGTACTGCAAATGCATTCTGGAAATGGGTTTTCATAGAAAGATTCCTCGGTTCTAAACCGAGCCCGGCCTTTAATCCCAGGAAGGGAACCTCCCCTTTTCCTGGGACCTCCTAGCCTGTTAATTTAGAAAAGGACAATGTTAGGCCACCGAAGAAGATAGGCAAACCATATGCCATAAATAAAACTATGACTTTTGCCACCATAATTCGGTTCAATTAAGCCATTTTCGTTGGCAAATTGATTGAACAGGCTAGATTTGATGCACTGAGTAGAAAAGGTTCCATATATTACCTGTGTTTATGCATCTGAGTTACAATTGATGATAATGATGAGCCTTCTTCCAGCTCTCCTCTTACCATCTTATCAAAGACTCCTACCAATCCTTTCCTGAGAAATTGATAAGATTTCAGTGGATGACGGAAGTACCTCTGCTACTCCAAATATACAAATCACCACTATTCTCACCGAACTATAAATTCTATGAATGAGAAAATTTCCCTTCTTTATATTTCATCACGGGAAAAAGGTACCCTTGGTTGTATTTATTAGATGAGTTGACAATTTAGATCTTTAGTCAATTATCAACATAAGAAGGTCACAGTTTTAGCATAAACATGCAAACATTGTATTCATGTTGACGAAATGTGTCCAATCTATGAAAATGCAATAAAATTATGTTTAGTTCTTCAGATGTACGAAAACATTTAAGACACCCTATAAAAATCCTCACCATAACGATAAAGGGAAAAAAATAAAATAAAAAAATTTACCTATCTGGAGTGATGGTCTTGCGATGCCCTAAGAATCTGCGATGCCCCTCAACAGCTCTTGCCATGTTACCTGAATATGACGGAATAAACACATCGCTTTCTACAGATATAATGTAATCTATTGCTGCTGTCTGAGATGCATGATTGGCAAACATCCTCAATTCTTCTGGAGTTGCCACCATCTCCTGTCATCAATCAGGGAATCTGTTAGGGTTTTTTTTCATGAAGGCTCCCTCCCCCTCTTATTTTTACAAGTAACCCTAAATTGTAAACCATTTGTTTCAACTTGAACTTGAAAGAAAGGTAATTTCAATTTGGGGATTGGTACTTTATACTGGAGCAGACTCCAGTACACTTTAGGAGTTAAGTTGTTGCAATTCAGTTCAAGTGAGCGCAAATTGCAGCCTTGGACATATAATGAAGTTAAAAGAGTAGATTTTGTCGAGAAATTTATGCTAGCTACCCAAGCACACCTTGAAAACTAAATTTGGAAAGTGAGATCTGAGCTCTGAGAGGTGAAAATCACCACCATATATTTCACCAGCTGCAATGTAAATCCAAGTGGATGGAGGGTAGCCGAGAGCTTGCAGAAAGATCCCCACCTCCTTTGGAGTAAGCGGGCAATAACCTCCAATCCGCTGTTCTGTTGAGTTTATCTTCTTCGTCTTCCAGTGGTTCGTATTCTCCCTACAAACAAATGGATAGCAAATTATTGATTGATTGCATTTGTAAACCAAGGAGGCTGTGTCTAGTTGGAAGTGGCCATCCTAAATGCCACTCTGCTTACACGTGCCAATGTTATGCCTGTGTGAGATTTTCATTAGGTGAGTCCCACCGTGCATGTTTTATAACCCAAAAATCATACCAATCTGGTCACCAGGAGGGCTGCAATTATACGTTACATGTGGATTGTTAGTCAATTTCTGGTAACCGCCCATTTTGTTTATGCACATATAGCCCTCAACTGATGAAGAGAATCACCCGATTTTCAGGCCACAGTACATACATGGTGACATAACCTGATGAATGACCCAAATATTGCACACGTTTGGAAGGTTAGGACTCAGATGGCAATCCTCAAAGGTACCCGTCAAATTTCTCATCAATGGGGATAGTCCTCTCAAAAGGAAGTTCTTACCTCATTACTCTCAGCTCTTCAGCCTCTGTTTCAGACAAACCATAGGTACAACCAGTAAATGATAGCATATCCTTCTCAAATCGCAGATGAAGAGCAATGTATCGCCCATGTAACCTCAGCCGCTCCACCAGCTTCTGTGGTGTCACCGTCATGTATGCTCAGAACCTAATTTACAAGATATCCCATAGGAGATCTCTTAAATGCACTAATAACAGAACAAAACATGCACAGTGTAAAAAGATATTTAACAGAAGTTCAGACTTCGGACCTTTCCCAAGTTCTCTATTGGAGGAGAAAAACGGAGAGCATGATAAAGGGCACGGCACCGCAACCTCTGAATATCAAGAGGAAGGTCATTGTTTGATAACCGTGAATCGGATTTTGGAACATGAATCACCTGCAAAATAATAGCATTAAAATATCCATTTAATCCTAACATAGTATCTTGCCATATTAATCAAGGAGAAATACAATGAAAATGATACTAGTTGATGACATGTCCTAAGATCCATTTTCTAAATCTCTGTAGAAGCAAAAATTATACAAACCTGATAGTCCTTCCATAACCGTGTCATCTCCTCAAAATATCCCATACTGGCCCAGGAAGTGAAGTGCTTCCGAGCCCTAGGAGTGGATTCTAATTCCTTTGGAAGCTCCTTCACTATCCTCACATCCCCTTGCAAGGCAGTGATAAAGTGGAACTCATCAAATATGTCTGAAAATGTACTGTTTGGAGGCCCAGGAACATAATGGAAGGTGTAAGTTGTAAAAAAAAAAAAAAAAAAAAAAAAAAAAAAAAAAAACAGTTACAAAACGATTTCCTATCCAGCTGAGGAATTACAAACATAAAAGTTACTATGGAAGTGACCTTGAATCTTGCCAAAACGATTTCCTATCCAGCTGAGGAATTACTAGTGTTGCATCCATTATGCGTGCAATGGCAACCATATCACTTATCTAAGAACAAGAAGAGGTTATTGAGTTTGTTAGATGTTAAACATGATGATAGTGGTTCAGAAGATAACTATGATCCAAATAAATAGTTGATTAAAATTGCAGATGTATTCAAATAAGTAGGCAATAAGAAAATTCATGCAAAGCCAATTTCCACAACATCCAATAAATGGAATCAGAGTGGCATGACATTAATCTCTTATTAACAGAAAAAACAGTAAAGAATTGGATATAATGGGTAGAGTTGGTAGAGAAACAGTAAACATGACTCCAACCATTGTAAAGAAAATGAAAGAAACGATAAAAAAAAAATGCAAAATAAACATCATCACCCTCATCGTAGCTTGGCCAAGGAAATTCGGTCAGCCATATGAATCCCATTTTCCCAACCATACTTGAAACAGGCATTCTCTGGATTACTTGGCAAATGAATTATGACCAGCTGCCCAGCTAACGGCCTAATATCAACCCACTCCTCTCTTCCTGTGTTTGCTACTGGCAGGCTTCTAGACAAAGTTTCTGGTCATGTCTCAGCAAGATATTTAACAAAAAGACCCTGAAACATGAATGTTCGCTTTATCACAAAACATAAATCAGGTTGAGTTGAAATTTGAAGGTCGTGCTGATTTACATTTTTTAGAGAATACTGTGGAAATGGACATTTCAAAAATGGAATTTGTTTTTGATTTTATTTTTTTCCCTCTAAAAAACATCATTTTGATGTGAAATGGACAAAAAAGATTTTTTTTTTTTTTTTTTTTAATGGATTTATGATGGTTCTTGAGTGTGAAAATAAGCTTCGTGTCTCATTTTCTAATGCGAACCCCTTTCTTCCTTTAGAATCTTGCATGAATCTAAAGCATTTCAGCTAATGTTTGAGAACTGATAGAATAGAGATTCTTTGGGGTCTCCATAAAAAATAATAAATAATTAAAGATTAAAATAAAACATAATAATAATAATAATAATAAAAGAAGGATTCAAGTCAAATATAGATAAAAAGAACAACATTTATTTAACAAAACCTGAAACATCATCCTCCAAAAAAAATAAAAATCCAAAGCATTCAAGTTAAGAAATAACCCACAAAAGTTACAAACCATCAGATGTAAATAAGTTACAAACCATCATCAGATGTAATGCTTGAGGCAAGCCAGTTTCTTGCTTCACATGTACATAAGAAAGCCACTTGAGACTAAGCCAGCAAGAAATCTTAGCATGTCTCAGGGTAACTCCAAGTTCCGAGGGATCTTACCTTTGAAGCTTGAATGGCACTTGAACTTCTATATAGGCGTTTTACATATTTTCTTCCTTCTTTTTGACAAATTCTATCCTTCTTCCATAGTCCTCTTTTGTTCTAATATGAGAAAGTTCTTTTTTTTTTTTTCTTTATTTTATTTACATGGAGCAATAAGAATTATCAGATAATCATCATCACATCATTGTTCTGGCAATTTGGGGTCAGCTGTACTAATCATGTTTCGCCAATCGAAACAGGGATCCTCATGGTAGATTTGAAAAAGGCTTGAGAACCAACTTCCCATCGGCAAACAGGCCCCCTTCAACTGGTCAGGGACTGACTGGTCCAATTGCCACCAGGCCATGTTTCTTGGAGCAATAAGCTAACAATCTAGAAGTTAAGAATATTGCGGTGATGCATGATTTTTGCAAACAGGATCAGATCAAGCTTCAAAGACCATGGTTACTTTTTTCCCCTGTTCATTTTGGTTTTGAAAGGGTTATTTCTGATTTAAGTGAGTCAACCATGAAAACATTAAGGTCTTCTAGGTACATTTTTTTAAATGGATACTCCCTCCAAAGGTATCAAAAGACAAACAAATCGAGCAGAAATAGCTTGCAATCATTATTTCTGATAGACAGCTTCTAAGCATTATCATGCATATCAACAACTGATGAGCGTAATCATCGGGACCATCCAATTAAACTCTTCCTTGAGGGCACTACTAACTAGAATACCATGAGATTGAATGACTTCAGAATCAGAAAATAATCCTGTGGTGTGTGGTTGTGTAACTAATCACAACCTACTAGGATAAGCAGTTGAAATGTCCATATACAGTTAAAATAGTCAGTGCATGTGTTTACTTTTTTTTTTTACAATAACAAACTAGCAAATGCATTCGTCTATAAAAGTGGTGCACAATTGTAAATATTCTAGTTATTTGAGCAGCAGAACAAGGATAATCAATGTGAAAACCTATATTAGACCAAAAGAAATGCTACTTCAAGAACAATGTCAAATAGATCATTCTAGAAGCATTTTTTTAAAAACTACTGAAAATCTTCTGGAATACCTGAAGCATGTGTCTTTGACTCTTTGCTTAGTAGTAAAGGCAGAAAAAGCATGGAAGAAATAAAACGCAATTCAAAATGAACAATGAGATTGAATAACTTACGCCGGTGCGCATTTGATTGAGGCCTCCGTTACTTTTTACAGTTAGATAGCGGTCCCGATTTTGGGGAACTGATATTGTAACATAACACATCAATATTAGTTCAAATAAAAATATATCTCATATTTGGACACAGTATGAAGACAAATGAACTATTGAAATCTACATGCAAAGGAAAATGAATGTCGAATGCTAAGGATACAAGCTCGATGGAAGTACCTCAAGGGAAGAAGCTGTGTTTCAAGTTACAGGGGACTTTGAAATGGGCCAACAGATTCTTTATTAATATGAAAAAAGGGGAAATGCAGGCATCTCCCACCAAAACTCAAGTCGGTCACAAGACAAGAAAAGGTGGATAGGGAAATACCCATTGTTAAAACCTCCCTGGGGTCCACCATGATATTTATATGCCATCCATACCGTTCATAAGGTCATTCCTACTGGGATGAACAGAAAACACATAAATATTAGCCTGATCCAAAACTTCTATGGCCCCACAAATGTTTCAACGGGTTGTGCGGCCCACTTGAGCTTTGAATCTGCCTAATTTTTGGGCCCATGTCCTAACATGATCTAGCAAACCGAATGGACAGGGTGGATTTCTCACAAACATTGCAGTGGGCCCCACCTAGCTTCTTGTCGCAAGCCATCCGAGTCTATTGAAAACGAGGTGGCCCATGTATTGGAAAAGGAGTGTCCTGACTCGATGAGGCTGTAACAGTGGGGTCCCCCGTCATCTGTTATATGCCCAATCCACGCCATCCGAAAATCAGGACAGTCCACTCATCGTATGGCCCAGTGTCCGAAAAATATTGGACCAATTTTTCTTGGTTGCCAATTTTTCAGATTTTTTTTTGAGATATATTGTTATGGTTTTTTTTTTTTTTTTAACAAATAGATGGATCATGTGTTGATTGGATCTACTTTTGTGTAAATTATCTTGACTATCCATATTAATGGCCATTGATCATATGGTTCATATTTGTTAGATGGAAAGTGACGCTTGCATGATAGCCCATTTGAATTGTCTTGATTTATATGGAGATGAATTTATTTGTGAGGAATTGTCTGATCCTTGACCAAAGGATTTACTTTATTCTTGGGTTTTCAGTTTTACAAGTGGGACCTATGGCTCAATTATCCAGATTGTTAAATTGGGAGGCTGCATGATGGATGGGGGATGATGACCAAAAATATCTGTGGTCGGATTATTTTAGCCATCCAACCTTGGCCTATTTTTTCCAGTTGAATGCGAAATGGCCTCTATTTCTTTTTGTAAATGTCTGTTTGCATGGCACCAACCAATTACTAAAATTGTCCAGCCAAGATCCTTATGGGAACCTCAATTCAGTGATGAGGCCCATCAGGCCAATGGGTCGGATCATTAACCCTATGTGCTCGGTGATGAATTTTTAGTTCCCTTTTGCTTAGCTTAAGTTGTTTCACATTATAGGTATTCTGAATACATGGGCTCGCTTTTATGGCCCACTGGATGATTAGTTTAGCCTAAGAGTCAGCTCAACTATTCATCTAGATGGGCTTAACAAAACAGCATACTCTATGACAAGACTAATCATGTGTCAATCCAATTTTGGAACGATTCTCTACTCCAAGCATTGCTTAGTGTGAATATACAGATTCTTACCTATAACTAACTTACAAGTTACCCAAACACAGAAACTAAATTACCTATAAGTAACTTACAACTTACATCCAAATAGGATTACCTGTGACTTACTTTCACTTGTAAGTAACTTATAACTTAAAAAACTTAAAAGGCATCCCAACGCACCCTAAATAAATTGTACTACTATGAAGAACAAAATAAGTAAACCATGCTAAAATGAAATTTGGTATGAAAAACAATTGCTGAGAGAGCCACGATATGTCTGACGCGGGGGAGGACGTGATGAGGTCGATCACTGTCTACCTCAATCGATAACTACCATGAATCCACAAGGCTCTCTTGAATCCACATGAGAAAATCTCGAATCCACGAGAAGAAAGAAGAAAACTTCTAAGGAATTGATTTATTGAATTAATGAATGAATAAAAACGAATTCAACATCCCTTAAACAAACCCTAAAAACGCAATCAAAGAGTTCTAATCAAACTAGAAAACAAATTCAGAAAATCGCGCAAATTTCCCGCGCCCGTCGACCTGTCGTCGATTGGTCGAGTCGACAGGCTGAAACACCCAAAAAGTGTCCAAAGACTTAAACCATAAATTATGTGATTTTCGACCCGTCGACCCAATCCTGTCGAACTGGCTTTCGACCTATCAACCTCTCGAAATTGGCAAAAATCAGACAGTAAGCAATCTGGAATTTCTAGTGGAATTTCGACATGTCGACAAGATCTATCAACCTGTCGAAATTGGCAGAGATAAGGCAGCAAGCAATCCAGAATTTCTGGTGGAATTTCGACCTGTCAACAAGATTTGTCGACCAGTCGAACTATGTTGAGTGTGTTCGATCCATCTTGGCTTCTTTTCTTTGGTCCATCTTAGTCATGAACGAGTTCGCAACCCGTTATACATCAGTCCCCCCTACTTCAAAAGAACTCGTCCTCGAGTTATTCGTCAAATTCGGTTCATGATACTCGTACAGGTCCGCCACATTGAATGTGCATAAGATCTCCATATCTTCAAGAAGATCAACAACATAAATATTATCATTAATCTTACGGAGGATGGGTAACGGTCCAATCTTCTTGTTCTTCGGTTTATTATACGTCCCAGTTGGAAATCTCTCTTTGTGCAAATGAATCATCACATTGTTGCCCACATTAAATACTTTCAAATGCCGATGCGGTCACCCTTCTCCTTGTACTTGTCATTGGACACCTTCAATGGTGCCTGAATATCAGCGTGTACTCTTATGATTCGGTTTGCCATAAGTTTTGCAGCAACGCTCATGCCCGAGAATTTGGGTAAGGGAACCAAATCAAGGGTGTGTCGAGGTACTCGTCCGTACACAATTTCAAATGCGGACTTGCCGGTGGAACGGTTCAACATGTTATTAAACGTGAACTATGCCTGAACCAATGCTAAGTCCCATTCTGTGAACTTATCACCTGAAATGCATCATATAAGGTTTCCAAGTGTACGATTCACTACCTTGGTCTATCCATCAGACTGCGGATAATATACACTGTTGAATTGTAACCGGGTGTCAAATCGTCACCACAAAGTCCTCCAAAAATGACTGAGGAACTTAGTGTCACGATATAAGGTCATGGATTTTGGGACCCCATGTAGTAGAACAACTTCTCGGAAAAATAGATTTGCAATGTGCGTAGTGTCGAGAGTTTTCTTGCACGGTATGAAATGGGCCATCTTGGAAAATTTGTTGACTACAACGAAGACAGAATCCACACCACGTTGGGTCTATAGGAGTCCTAGCACAAAGTCCATAGACAAATCCTCCCAAGGACCGTCGGGGACAGGTAATTGAGTGTATAGTCTCGTGTTTTGTGACCACCCCTTGGATGACTGACACATGTGACATTGTTGCACTGCCTTCATACATCTTGTTTCAGTTATGGCCAATAATAATGTTCTTCAAGGAGAGCTATTGTCTTGTCTCGCCCTAGATGACCGCTGAGGCCACCTCCATGTAGCTCTTGGATGATGCGGTCTCACAAATGCACAACTGATTTCCCTTGAAGAGAAATCCATCTTGAATATAGAGGTCGCAGGGTTGACCCTCCTAGCATCTAATCCACACCTCCTTGAAGCCGGCGGCGGCGGCATATTGGTCTTTGAGGCATTCCAATCCGACAACCTCATTGCTCATGGTGAGTAACAAGGTTGCACGTCGGCTATGTGCATCAACCACCTTGTTCTGTCGTCCAAACTTATGCTTCAGCGCAAATGGGAATTCCTACAAGAATGAAATCCACCTAGCATGCACACGATTCACATTAGCTTTGCTATTTATGAATTTAAGAGCTTGATAGTCTGTGTAAAAAATGAACTCGCTCTGAATCAAGTAATGTCGCCAATGTCGCAATGCTTGGACCATTACATACAATTCGAGCTCATGCGTCGACTACTTTTTTGCATGCATCACTAAGCTTGTCACTATAGAAGACTACCGGCCTACCCTCTTGTGACAAAACTCCCCCAATTCCAACATAGAAAGCATCACATTCGACCTCAAATAGTTTGCCGAAGCTGGGAAGTACGAGAATTGATGTTGTGAACAACTTGTGCTTGATTTCAGCGAAGCTCCTTTCAGCTTCGTCAATCCACTGAAATTGTCAATTCTTCATGCAATCTGTAATCGGTGAAACAATGGTGCCGAAATTCTTCACGAACCGACGATAAAATGTCGTCAACCCGTGAAAACTTCGCACTTCATGAATGTTTATGGGAACCAACCACTCTCTGAAGAGCCTCACCTTTTCGTCGTCCACCCGGATGCCCGTGGATGTCACGACAAAGCCCAAAAACAATAGGTTATCGGTCAAAAGGCTGCATTTTTTTAGATTGAGATACAGCTTATTCTTTGTAAGTACTTAAGTGACCCGTTTGAGATGTTCCATATGACTTGCTTCATCCTGGCCATATAACAAAATGTCTTCGAAGTAGACCACCACGAACCGCCCAGTGAATGGTTTCAGAACTTGGTTCATCAACCTCATGAATGTACTAGGCGCGTTCGAAAGACCGAAGGCATGACCAACCATTCATGCAGTCCCTCTTTGGTCTTAAAAGTTGTCTTTCACTCGTCATTCAGCCTTATTCGGATCTAATAGTAGCCGCTCCTCAAATCCAATTTAGAAAATTATTTCGCACCTTTAAGTATGTCCAACATACCGTGGTATAAGAAACCTATATTTTCTGGTAATTTTGTTAATTGCCCGGCTAACGACACACATGCACCAATTCCCATCTTTCTTAGGAGTTAATAGGGCCGATACAGTGCATGGGCTCATACTTTCTCGAATTACACCCTTCCGGATCAATTCATCCACCTGTCCTTGTAGAATATCGCACTCTTTCAAACTCATCCAATAGCGAGGACGATTGGGCAAGTTGGACTTGGGGACAATGTCGATATGGTGCAAAATATCACGCATAGGAGGTAATCTATCGGAAAGGTCGTCGGGCAAAATTTCTTTAAATTCATGCAGTAAGGGTTTTAGTTTCTTAGGAATAATCGTAGGCTCGAGTTCTTTCCTATTTACAATTAATGCATAGGTTTGTCCCATCTCTTTGGATTCCTCCACTCAATCCTGTATGGTTAAGAGCGAACACCCCTCCACTTTAGAAGTTTTGGGTGGCTCCTCTAGATTCATAGGGGCTAGTATGGTTTTTTGACCGTCCTTGATGAAAATGTACACATTATCTTGTCCTATATGAGTGGCGTCACAATCGGATTGCCATGGTCGACTGAGTAGAATGTGACAGGCATCCATGTCAACAACGTCACATACTACTTGGTCCTTATAATGTTTGCCAATTGAAAAAGTTATAATGCATTGTTCAGTTTCCTTCGACTCAATGACTTTCTTAATCCAGCCAATTGTATACGAGGGATGATGCTCCATTTTCAGTTGCAATTTCTCTATCATGACCTTGGAGACGATGTTCTCACTGCTCTCGCTGTCAATGATCACATAACAAACTTTTCGATTCACCGTACACCTTGTTCGAAAGATAGTGTCGTTGTGGATGTACTTCGTTCCTTGATGCATACAATAGTTGCCTCATGACTAGCGACTCACCATGATCCTGCGAAAACCAATCTGATTCATTAGTTTCGCCATCCACGGCGTGCCCTAATTCATCATCTCTCGAGTCTTCTTTTGTGTTCTCAGCGCCACCATTATTAATGGTGAGGTTTGCCACTTGTCGCTGGGGGCAAGTGTTTGACAAGTGACCCAACTGGCCACATCAATAGCAGTGGTCAGGCTATGGCCGACTGCAGGGGTTCGGGATCTTGCTCGGACCGGCAGCAGTAGTTGTTTTTCTTTGGGGTTTAGATGGACCACTCCCCGTGTTACAGTTTGCAGTTATAGGAGGTTGAAGACGCCCTCCTATTGGTTCCTTTCCTTTGGTCAACGTCGAATCCTACATGGGACCACCATGGGGGGCCAAGTCGAAGGATAAAGCCAAGTAGCAACTCTTGCGAGCTACGTTTCGGCCCTACTTGCTAACTGAATTGCTTCATCTACGATCCCAACTGAGTGCATCTGAACTTGGTCCTGAATGGTCAGTCGTAAACCGCCTATGAGCCATACTATCTTCTGTGATTCGGTCACCGACAAATCTTTCCGCATTGCCAACCACAGGAATTCGTTGGTTTAATCTGTGATGGTCTGATTCCCCTATCGGCAATTTTGGTATTGCTAGAACAACACATATTCACTGGGGAGAAATCGTGATCGAAGGTGTCTCATCCGCGGCTATCATCGGATAAGTGTCTTGTTCTGTCGGGCACGTGAGAGTTGAAATTGCTCCCACCATGCAGAAGCACGGGATTTCAATTTGAACGCAACCAACTTCACTTTCTTATGTTTCGGCACATCCATGTAATCAAAATACATTTCTACCTTGACTAACCAGTCGAGGAAGTCTTCTATACGCAATAAGCCATTAAAACCGGAAAGTTCGACCTTACCTCGATAATCTCTTTCAACGCGATCTAGTCGATCGTCTCCATGGACCGGTCGTCAAGCAATGACGCCACCGACGTCATCATCGCTAGAGCTCAACTCATTTGGAGTAGGCCTACTATTCTCCTCCAGAAATGCCTTACGAAAATCAGGGTTGTGCCATACAGCGATCACGGGTGGCTGAGCATCGACTTGGGCTAGACAGAATTAACACATCCGCAATATGGAGGGTTGCCTGCAGCCCTTGCATTGTCAACTGACTCTCCCAGTGGAAAGCTTCCGTTTTTCCCAACAGATGACAAATCCCTAGATCACTGTCTATAGGATTTTGGTTCATTTCGTCGTTAGTTGCCATCAACCCGAGGGGAATCCTCGCTCTGATACCACTGACACATGGGAGGACATGATGAGGTCGATCAACGTCTTCCTCAATCGATAACTACCTTAAATCCACAAGGCTCTGTTGAATCCACAAGAGAAAATCTTGAATCCATGAGAAGAAAGAAGAAAACTTCTAAGGAATTGATTTATTGAATTAATGAATGAATAAAAACGAGTTTAATATCCCTTAAATAACCTTAAACAAACCCTAAAAACGTAATCAAAGAGTTTTAATCAAACTAGGAAACAAATTTAGAAAATTGCACAAATTTCCCGTGCCTGTCGACAGCAGATCGAAACACCCAAAAAGTGTCCAAAGACTTAAAACCATAAATTTTGCAATTTTCGACCTGTCGAACTAGCTTTTGACCTGTCGACAAGATTTGTTGACCTGTCGAAACTGGTAGAAATCATACAGTAAGCAGTCTGGAATTTCTGGAGAAATTTCGACCTGTTAACAAGATCTGTTGACTTGTCAAAACTGACAAAGATTAGACAGCAGGCAATCTGGAATTTTTAGCGGAATTTTGACTTGTCGACCGATCAAACTATGCTAAATGTGTTTGATCCTTCTTGGCTTCTTTTCTTTGGTCCACCTTAGTCATGAACGAGTCCGCGACCCATTTTACATCAATATCCATGGAACCGCTATGAAGAATCAAAGAAGCAAACCTCTGAATCTTTTGGTAGGCTTGACACATGGGGTGAAACCATGGTTGAAACGAGCATTCCAAAGCTGCTCTTCTGGCACCTGTAACAATGAAACATTCTCGACATTCACTCCAAACATAAAGTCCAAAATCAGTTTGTGGTGAAAGACGAAAACAATAACTTTATTTAAATGGAAAGATAATTCCAGCATGCATCCTGTTACCATATAGAAATCAACATGGGTCAAATTTCAAGAACAAAACAAAACAAATAACAAAGATGCACTTCCCAAAAATCCTAGGTTATGAAAATCCAAATGAAATTCGAACTCAAACATCCAAATCTTCATATAATAAGTGCAATTTGAAATCAAGAGCACAAATTCCAATCCAAATCAAAAGACAAGAACCCATCAGCATTATTGAAAAATCCAAGTCTTGCTGTGAAACTTCAAATAGAAGAGGAGAACCCGTGAACAAAAGAACATAAGACTAAAAACACTGTAAAATGGGAGAATTTTCCTTGATGATTTTCATTGAAGGAGGAATAGCCCTCTCATAGAGATGTAGATTATTTTCTGTAAGGGGCCATTTGGATGCCTGTAATTTTTATAAAATGTAAGAAAGTTACAAGTAACTTTGTTGTAGATGGTGTTTGGTACCGGTAACTTTCTCTCAAGCTATAACTTCCTTACACTTGGAAGGTTGTGAAAATCTCACAAGCACTGAGGCTATTTTCCAAGTTACCTATAACTTTGAAACAGGGCAACGGATGGAAATTTCAAATTCGAAATTGCTTGGGAGAAACGTAGCTGACAGGAAGCATCTCCCTCTCTCAGCAGTCTCTCTCTCCCTCTCTCTGCAATCCCCCCCCCCCCCCTCTCTCTCTCTCTCTCCAAGCCTCTCCTCTCTCTTCTCCAGGTAGGGTTTCAGGCCCTTTTTTTCTTTTGATCTGAAAGTTGCATACGTGGATTGGGTACTACCCAAACTAGGGCCTAGCTAAAGACGGACAGTCCTGTCAAGGCCTCTGTGGAGCCCACCATGATGTATATGATTTGTCCACGCCGTCCATCTATTTTGATAGATAACTTTAGTGCATGAGCTCAAAAAGGAGGGTGGTTGAAGGCTTAGGTGGACCACACCACACAAAGTAGTGGGGATTGAAATCCTACTGTTGAAAACTTCCTAGGGCCCACCATAACATTTATTTGCCATCGAACCTGTTCATAAGGTCACATATACCCGGATGAAGGGAAAACGTAAATATCAGCTTGATCCAAAACTTTTGTGGGCCCCAAGATGTTTTCAACGGTACACTTTCTTCCCCCCACTGTTTCTTGTGGTGTGGAAGATCCTTCTATTAGCCTTCTTTTTTGCCTCATGCCATAAAATGGCCTGTCAAAACAGATGGACGGCATGGATAAAACATTTACATCAATGTGGGCCCCATAGAGCCCCTGATGGGACCGTTTATCTCTAGCTTGGTCCTGGTGGGCGTAGAACCCAATCCGCGTCCGTGTGTCATAGTCTTAGGAACTTCCGAATATATAAGCTAGGTGGGGGTCACCATGATGTTTGTGAGAAATCCATCTCGTCCATCCATTTTTCCAAATCGCATTAAGACGTGGGCCCAAAAATAAGGTAGATGCAAAAGTGAAGTGGGCTGCACGACAGGAAAACGTGGATAGGGAAAAGCCTACCGTTGAAACCTCCCTGAGGTCCACCGTGATATTTATATATCATCCCTACCGTTCATTAGGTCATTCATACTAGGAAGAACTGAAAACACATAAACATTAGACTGATTCAATACTTTTGTGGCCCCACACATAAATATTAGACTGATCCAATACTTTTGGATTCACTTCATCTTATTGAACTGTTGAACTGAAAAACCTCTATGATTCAGCCTGTTGAAGTGCCTAATGGATGCTAATTCTGGGAGGGTTTCATTTGTTTTTGGCCATTTCTAAGTTAATCTTACGGAATGTATCATGCAGTTTTTCGTAGTTTTAGACTAAATTTATGATTATTTTTCTATTTTCTGCTCTATATGATGGTATTTTGGTCACTTAAGCATGCTACTTTTGTAGATTTTCTAGCTAACTTTAGATTTTCCACATTACAAGCATTTCAAATATGTGTGCCCACATTTATGGCTCACATATTGATTAGTTTAGCCTAAGAATCAGCCCAGCTATTCATTTACATCGGCTCAATAAAATAGAATACTTTTAAACAAGCTTTCTTACATGTCAATATGATTTTTAAACGATTACCTACTTCATGTTCTAGTTGGTGTGAATATACAACTTATTTCCTATAACTAACAGGTTATCCAAACACAAACTAAGTTACCTGTAAGTAATTTACAGTTACATCCAAACAGGATTACCTGTAACTTTCTTTCACTTGTAAGTTATAAAAATAAATAAATAAATAACTTACATGCATCCAAACACGGCCTAAGTTCCTATCTGTACAATTGCAAAATATAAATTCTAGAATCTAATCAAGACTAAGTAACAGGTATGTAAAGATTTACAATCTAATAAACATATTTCCCAATATCTGAATTGCACAAATCGACACAGACCAGAAAAATGCAAATGGAAGATCAAGATTGCCAATTCCAGGCTAAAAGAGGTGAACCCATCAACAATCCAATGTATGAAAAAAAAAATAATAATAAATAAATACCTACTTCCCGAAAATTCAAAACCAAGCTAATCTGGTCAAACACCAAAATAAGTATTTCCACCTCCAAGGGGGAAAAGAAAAATTAAAAATCGGCAATTTTAGTGGGAGAGAGAGAGAGAGAGAGAGAGAGAGAGAGAGAGAGAGCAATGGAAATAAAAAGGACGCCAAATTCCCAAAGGATTGAAGTTTACAACACTAACAACGGAACACAATTTCCAAGAATGGAGAGCAATATGAGAGAGAGAGAGGAGGAGAGAGAGAGAGAGAGAGAGAGAGAGAGAGAGAGAGAGAGAATAATACCTGTAGAGGATCCTCAGTTGAGAAAGGGATCTTTTCGTCGTCGTCATGAGGGATCTTCCAAGGAGAGAAGATGAAGAAGAGAATCGAAAAGACGAGAAGGAAAATGTAGGCAGAGATGGAAGATGGAGAGGGTCTGCGCAGGTATCGAGTTCGGTGCTGAGAATAATAAGAGGATCTGCTGCTGTTGCTCTTTATTCCCATCTCTCTCTCTCTCTCTCTCTCTCTCTCTCTATTCACATGTTCTTCCGCATTCAGAATCTCTACCGGCTCCTCCTAGACCCTGGAGGAGGTCTTGCCTCAGGCACGTTGGATCCTGCGAGAGGTTCGTCGCCCTATACCAGACACGCTGGATATTGGTCAATAGATTTAGACCGACCGCCCCTTTAGCAATCCAGATATGTAAATGTCCCTCTGTGACTCGGACCGTCGGGAGTCGGTTCGGTGCGGCCCGGGCCTCACCCAAGACCGTGTGGCCATTACTGTGGAGCCCGTCTTGTGCATTTAATCTATATCCACGACGTCCATCCGTTTTTGGAGATCATTTTAGCAGATCCAAATCTCTGTCGTCCATCCGTTTTTGGAGATCATTTTAGCATATCCAAATCTCAGTGGATCATACAACAGAAACAGTGGTGATTAGCCATCAACAACTTATAATGAGCCACAAAAAATTTGAATCAGCTGATGCTTTCATTTACACTTCATCCATATGTACGGGCCCTTTGTTCGTCGGTGGGTCCGTGTTTTATTGTGCAGGTGTACTAGAATTGATACAGGGACTCGTCCAAACCGATTAACTTGGACCAAGCATCAAAATAAGTAGATTGGTCAAATATAAACATACATGATTCTGTGAAGCGCTTACTCAGCCACTTGTAGAATTTGATCATTTCATCCTTTGAAGATGGATTATTTTGTGCCTTCCACAAAAAAGGGCTTTCAGAATACTAGTCCAAATCAAATAAAAGGAAAAACTCACAATCGGTCAATAGGAGCAATTATAGTAATGTATCTCTTAAAAGAATTGCTTAATATTGGATATAGAATAAAGTTAGTGAATGAGCATAGACTTGGATTAAAACTAAAAATTATAGCTCAAAATTATTATTACTAATTATCGCTACTCTTAGGACAAGTTAGGATAAAAGATAATTTGATGGATTTAATTTGATTGGTTGTTGTTGGCTTAGTTGGTAGGCCTTTTTTTATCACATTCCTTTTCTATTTATATATTTATGTTGTAGCTTATTTTTCCAGATCTTTCTTCTATTATTATAATGGTTATAGTAGTCTAAAAGTCTTTCTAGATTCTTCTCTTCTTTAGATCCTTCTTTGAGTATGTTTCTCTTTGCGACGGCTCCACTTTAGTCGGCCAAGGCATTGTTTCCCTCGGTCGCCTTTGATATCATAAACAGCTCAACCATGTTTCTTGTATATCAACTACAATACTCCGTGGACCATCTACTGATGTGTAAAACTTGACTTACGTCAGTTGTAATCCCACAAAAAAAAAAAAAAAAAAAAAAAAAAACTCCAAATCTTTGAAGATCTTCTTATCCACTACATATTCCTCATGCAATGTCACATGTTGTCCTCCTATTGGTTTTCTCGAATAACCCCCCCCCCGGTTGCTTTGGCATAAGGCATAAAAGGAGACAGTGATGCCATTCCGTTGTCCAATATCATAAATACAATCAGTCGTTAATCAACTTGTTGTTTCCCCATTGATTTTAGTCAACCAATGTCGTATTAAAAGAATTACTTATCTCGCTTTTCTAAGTTGTTCATGTAACAGGTCGCATAAAATTGTATCACACAATGTCATGCCCCAAATTCAGAAACCGGGCTCACAAAATTCCTGATCGCCGAATCTGGCGCCGACAACCTCCATAGTACCCCATTCTCGGCTTCTAGCGCGCATGTGCCAGATTCCGATCATGGGATCTTACAAGGAGGATTTTCGGTAAAAAAATTTGTAATGGAGCATAACCACAAGTTTACCTAAATTACAAAGGCAACATCATCATCACATATCTACTAATATAAACATTTAAATACAATGTTGAAAGGAAAATACGTATGTTAAAATCAAAACTCCAAAAGTCAGCTACATGCTCTAAGCTCCACGCTGTTGCAACCTAACATCACCTGCAAGTATCTATTGTGCATAAGCTTATAGAAAGCTTAGAGGGTGTAAGTATGTGCACAAGATAAATGTCAAGTATACCATAAAGCCCATAAATCATACATAATCGAAATAAGCGGAAATACTAACAAGATCATGAATCAAACGATATCAGAGTAAGCGAAAATATAGTAGTAAGTCCATGAGTGTTATCAGTCATACCAAGGCTATGCGATGTAAAACATAATAACCCAAATTGTAAGTACTGCAGATGCAATGTAATATGCGGTGCGAATGAAATGACCATGCTGGAATGTGAAGTCGGGATGATAGTACGTAGTATCGTAGGCTACATGGTCCACCACAAGGGACTTCTATCCAAACCAGTCCCATACCTAAATTTGGATAGTCCGACTCAATGTGGTAAACTCCTGATCTTAGGTTAGTCACACGCCCAACCGAAATCCTGACCATGTGAAGGTACACGTAACAAGTAGTTACGCACCACCAGCCTGAGTAGATAGTGAATGAATGAATGAATGGATATGCAATTCTTACTCAATAAGTCCACATCTCAGTACAGTTGCTCTCTAGGGAAATCACCGGGGTCTATTACACTCGACACCGACTGCCTCCTCCCTAGTTGCATAGCCCAGCGAGCGAAATAGACCTCACTATCCGCCTGACCAGTAGTCTGCCAATACTTACTCGATTCATCAATAGCGGACCCATTTACGAGCTGGTCATACTCAACCTAGCTAATAGCCCCCTCACTCGGGTGGATAAGGCCACACCCCCTTCCAACCGACCACAACACAGTAGGAGACACAACCTCATGGTATAGGCACCGGCGCTCATATTCCACTCGGTCTAGACGTTGGAGCATCTCCTAGTACCAAGGATGTTCTGGGATTTTCACCCAAGGACATCCTACGTGCCCACAATGCTAGCACCAAGCATTTTCGGTGTCCCATTTAGCCATCCACGATGTGCCTATGGAGGCCACGGCCCTGATGTCGCTAGGGCGTACAATGATCAAGTCACACATATGCGAGATGCATGAGTTACACTATCCAGTCATGCAGCAATCCTGCGCGTACTGCGCGATAATGTGGGGCACTCCGTCTCATAAAGAAGTCCAGTAAATGGTCTGCCCAATGGCGTATGCTATGATCAAACATTCATCATATCAGGTATACATATGATGCGTATGGGCATGCATCATGGAGTTATACTAAGCATGTTATATGGTGATGAACTATCCTCATCATGAAGATGGGCATTGATGGCCTACACACAATAAGTATGGGCCTATCAATGGGCCCTAGGAGAGTTATAATGCGGACATTTAACCAACATTATTCTTATAATGTGGACGTCAAACCAACATTGTTCCCAAGGCACGGCCTGTTATAAAGGTCAACACATAAACCACGGTGGAATCACATTACAATGACCTTATGTACATCCCATTGGGCCTCGACCCATGGGCCTCCAATACATCAAATGGGCCTCAATAATGGGCCTCACACACGTCAAGGTGGGCCTCAATAACCGGCCTTTGAATACATCACAATGGGCCTTAACAAATGGGCCAAAAATATATCACAATGGGCCTCTACCCATGGGCCCTAATACATCACAATGGGCCTCAACCCATGGGCCCTAATACATCACAATGGGCCTTAACCCATGGGCTCTAAATACATCACAATGGGCCTCAACCCATGGGCCCTAATATATTACAATGGACCTCAACCCATGGGCCCTAATACATCACCATGGGCCTTAAATACATAACAGGTGGGCCGTGCACCTAGGCCTCAGAACATACAAGAGGTGGGCCCCGCTCATGGGTCAAAGATGCATCTTGATAAGTAACATGTATATCAAAGTGGGCCTCTCGATTGGGCCACAAAATATATCAAAGTGGGCCTGGTGGATGGGCCACAAAGTACATCAAGGTGGGCCCCACAAATGGACTATAAGCACATCAAAGGTGGGCCTCATGGATGGGCACCTCTGGACTGTAGAAGTTTCAAGGATAGGCGTTCATCCCACCATTGGTTTTTACGGTGCGGCCCATCTGATTAGGGGCTGGATGGTGCGGATAGAACATGTACATCATTGGTGGGTCCCACCGTCCAGTGCCTTAGACGGTGAGGATAAAATACGTAAATCATGGGTTCCACTGTCCACGGCAGTGGACGATGTAAATAAAACACATACATCACTGTGGGTCCCACATGGGGCCCATCATAATGTTTATGAGCCATCCAATCCGTTCATAAGGTCACACAGACCTAGATGAAGAGTAAAAACAAATTTCATATTGATACAGAACCTCTATGCAGACCCAAAAGGGTTCCAATGGCAGACGTTAATTCTCCACTGTTTCTTGTGATGTGGGCCACCTGAGCATCGGATGGGTCTGACCTTTGGAGGGGGCCCACTTCAGGAAGGGGCCCACCTAATGAACAGGTTGGATGATGAACAAACATCATGGTGGGGCCCATGGATAGGGTCGTGGTCCCTGCCCGTTTCATGCTGACACCAGCAGTGTCCTGCTGTACAGCAGCAGCAGGCGCTACACCTATATATTTGTTTTTATATATTTTTTTGAAATCTCATTTTTCTGAGGGTTTTCGTACATGGGGCCCACATCGGAAGAATTCACCCCGCCCACTGATTTCTACAGCAATAACAAATCTATCAACCCAATATTGGGCATCTTTCGGCGTGTAGGAAAAATCGAGTGAATTTAAATAGTAAAAGTCACTGTTTGCTAAGGTACGGCCCACCAATTAGTCAGATCAGCTTCATTTTTCGGCTCAACGCCTAAAACGGGCCGAGGAATGAAATAGACGGCGTGGATTGAATGCATACATCAAGGTGGGGCCGGCATGAGTGGTCCACCCCTAAGGCTTGAACCAAGCTCATATTTGTGTTTTAACTCACGTCCAGCGTCCCCAGACGCTAGACGGTTTGGGCTTGGCACATGCATTGAGGTGGGCCCTGCTTAGGTGGGCCACCAAATGGTGGGTGGTGTGGATATAACACATATGTAAGGTGGGGTCCATCCAAGTGGGCTACACAACTATAACATCACAAAAAGGGAAAGAGAGAGAGAGAGAGAGAGAGAGAGAGAGAAGAATAGGCACGTGTGATGGAGGGCTCCGCCACTATGAGCCCTCCCTTGCATTCAATCATACATCAAGTGGGCCCCAATACATGTGGGCCCACTAAATCAAAGATCAACGGTGGAGATCCCTTCTCCACCCAAAATGGACGGTCTAGATGACCTCTTTTCATGCAGGGAAAATAAACATCATGATGGGGTCTATGGAGAATGGCTCCATCATGGAATGATCATGAGCATCAAGGTGGGCCATCGGCCACACCTAGGGTCTAAAGTGAGATCCATACCATCAATCGATTGGCCTCACTTGGCCCATCATCAAAACATGAAAAATCTAGCCTAATGAGCACCTACCGTTCGATCTTCTTAGTCCGTTGGAAAGTTGGTCTCCTTGTGCTCCACTTTAATGGAGGGTGATGAGAGATGGATGGCTAGGATGAAGGTTCTTTGGGATGGGAAGTGGGCCACATAACTCACTTTCTCTCTTGGAAAACCATGGACGTGTGATGCTCTTGCTCTTTGGTTGCTTGGAATTTTGTATTTGTGAAATGAGAGAGAGGTAGAGAGAGGGTTGTAAGGAGTGATGGGTGATAGAGTGATGGTGTACTTGACATGAGAGTTGACTTGGTGGTTGCTTGACTTGTGGAGAAAGAAAGCATGGGTGTGTGTACTTGACATGAGGTGATTGATTTAAGTGATTGATTGATGAGATATGTTGTAGAGATTCTCTTGGGATTGTAAAAGTGTGACATTTCTTCGAAATAAACATCGGCCCACATCTTCCTGTTAGGGTATCAGATCGGTATAAAAGATGCGGCGTTGAAACCGTGGCGATAGTGCAGTCGCAATGGTACAAGTCTTAAATTAAGCTGACTCAAATATAAAGGATACGACTTATGGTCGCGCGCAAACATCGATTATAGGTCGCGGATTGCCGGACTTCGATGGGAAGGATCACGAGAGTCAACGGAACAGTACAGGCTAAGATACAGGTCTTACACACAAGGAGTCATCATAACATTTTCATTAATGCGCACATATTGTGACCGATGCATAAGCAACTCTTAAGTCGATGCTTCTCCCCTTTCACTCCTCTCTTGCATCAAACTCTTCCCGATTTTCTCTCCTCGATTCATCATGGTGTAGACACTCCCACCCCAAGCTAATAAGTTGATTGAGTTTGAACCAATGAATGGTCAGCCAAAACCCCAATCATAAACCCCAACCCTAGAGGCCTAAACCCTAGGAACCTCATTCTTAAACCTTAAACTCAACCCAGTCAACACATTCAACCTAGTTAACCTAGCCAACCCAGTTAACTTAGTCAACCTAATCCCAACCATAGGAACCTATAAACCTAGAGCCTTGAGTCAATTCGATGAGTCAACCCACCCCAATCAACTCATCCGGTTAGCCTACCCAGTCTAACAACCTAGTCAACTCACCTAATTAAGACCAAAACCAAGCCTGAACCAAAGCACAAAATTAAGCCAATCGAAGTACATTAAGCAATATCAATGTGACGTCCTTCACAATAGAGCCTCCACACAAGTGAGGGAGGTTGCCTACCAAAGCAGGGAGTCCAAGTGGGAACTTGCAGCAATTAGCTTACTGCCATCCATGTGACACTCCCCCTCTTTGGGGTGGCATCCGTCAAGCATTTGTAGCCTCTCCTTTCTAGACCCTAAGTGTGCAACCGATGTGTATTTACTCCAATGCCCATCTCCTTATCCAAAATTATCCTTTTACCACCTTATCTAGCCCATGAAAATGATGTCATGTGGCAATCTCTAATCATAACCTTTCAACTACCTTTTGCCCCTGGACATTGCAGGAATTACAAGAAAACCGAATTTGGAAGCTATAAATAGCCCTCTCCCCTTCTCATTTCAAGCATCCACTCCTATTCCAATGCACCTTCATCCATTCAGGAGGCATCCATTACATCGAGCCATCCCTCCACCAAGGAGAGTGAGAGTGAGAGTCCAACTCTCGTATAGGCTAGCCTAACTAGAACTTGAGTCTCCTGAGCCACCTAAGTCCTTATCCGAGCCACTCAATCTAGCCTTTATGACACAACTATTCATCGAACCATTCAAGCTTCAAATAGTTTCACCTAAGCTTGAGCAATAACATCATGCAACACAGATTCCCTCCTCAACCTCTCTGCTTCTCAAATACATCATCATTACATTGTATTTCATTATTTTCTAGTATTTAATTGGTGGGTGTATGCTCTATGGCTTGCCAATATAATGAAAGCCTACCCACCAGAAACCTACCCAGTTAGCCATCGTTTTGGCATAAGCATCAACATAACATCCAGCATCCTATACATCACATTTATATATATACTTTGCACATTGCACTCGGTCGGTTCGAACATGTGCTCTACGGCTTGCCGATATAATCAGACATGTCCATCAAAAATTCAAATCAATTAGCCGACATTAACATTGCATTACATCACATCTTTTATGCATGATAATTAATCTTATTCCTTAGAAATTAGTTAAATCTTCTAAAGTAAAGACCGTACATCTATAAAGGCAGAGTGAGTGCCTAAAACCTTCTCTCTTTATAACCATGGTCTCTTACTCAAAATCTCTGGAACGCAAAATCAAGAGTTATCTCAGGATTAAGGATCTTCCAGTTCTTAATCCTAAGTGTTTCTAAAGGATCTAACTGACTATAGGATCGAAATAATTGGTTAGTGACAACTCTGGTTAAGCATAACAACCTCTTAACCCCCAACAAAAAAGAAGCCCTTGAGCGAGACAAGCTGTGGAAAGCAAGTTGATCCCCTCATTTGGGATCCAACATCCATAGAATGACGACTTTACTAGGGAATAACTAGTCATACTAGCTGTGACTTAACTTGAAGAACATGATCTTACAAATACCTGAGGAATACCTGTTCTCGCACATCTGCATTAGCATCCATTTTAAAAACTTAAAAAAAAAAAGAACATAAAAATTGCACCTCTGCGAGTTAGGAGTCCTCGAAAAAACTCCTCTTACCGCAGCATAATCCACACCAGATCACAAATAGATATGGCTAATCATGAGGAACATGTTCAACCCTTCCACACTCTCAATCTCACATAAGCTCAACCTGCACAACTACAACATGCAAAATCCACGCCAATGGCCTGCGTCCAAGAATTAGCACAAGGCGTAAAAGTAATATAGGAAATGTTCCTGCAATTCATGTAGGTGCAAGCCACCACAGTTAGTAACCAAGTTGGCCTAGTTTCACAGCAACAACAATTAGCTCACAGACTCTGTCTGGCTTCAAGTTCAAATCAAGCATGGCGATCAAAGTTCACATAGGACCACCGACACCATCCAGCACAACCGTCGACCATGGGGCATTTTTTTTCAATACTCTCCCACAACTGGGGGTCAATCTTAAAACAATCCATAACCGGCATTCCTAATCAATTTCAAAGCAGCCTCGGAACTGGGGCTTCTGATCAATTTCTAGCCAACCTTGCAACCAAGGTTTCAAATCAATTTCAAATTGATCCTGCAAACATGATCTCCAATCAATTTCCAGCCAACCTCGCAAACAGGGTTTTAAATTAGTTTCAAACTAATCCTATAAATAGGATCTCCAGTCAACCTCCCAATTGGGGTTTCAAATTAGCCTTAAACTGATCTTACAAACAAGGTCTCTAGTCAATGTCCAACACATCCCGCAATCGAGATTTCAAATCAATTTCACCATTGATCTTACGCCTGGTGCGACACATATCTCATTGCCGACTTATCGTATGCCTCCATGTGAGATGGAGGAGCTGTGGAGACAGATTGACGAGCTAGTAGGGAAGGGTTTCATACAACCTAGTGTGTCTCCTTGGGGAGCACCTGTCCTATTTGTGAAGAAGAAGGACGGGACACTACGGTTATGTATTGATTACCGTAGGTTGAACCAGGTCACGGTGAAGAACAAGTATCCTTTGCCCAGGATAGATGATCTGTTTGATCAGTTAAAGGGGGCGAAGTATTTTTCGAAGATTGATCTATAGTCAGGGTATCATCGGCTACGCTTCAGAGATGAGGATGTGCAGAAGACGGCTTTCAGGACATGATTTGGGCACTACGAGTTTCTAGTGATGTCGTTTGGTCTTACGAACGCACCAGCCATGTTCATGGATCTGATGAACCGAGTACTTTGACCATTCCTATACCGATTCGTCATCGTCTTTATTGATAACATTTTGATATACTCTATGAGTTGGGAGGAGCACGAGGAGCACCTGAGAGCAGTGATGGATATGTTGAAGAAGAATCAGTTATACGCGCAGTATAAGAAGTGCGACTTCTGGCAGGAGGAAGTCAAGTTCCTCGGATATGTGGTGTCCAAGGATGGGATAGCAGTGGACCTTGCTAAGGTAGCCGTGGTCCAGGATTGGCAGCAGCCTGGCTTAGTTACCGAGGTGAGGAGTTTCCTTGGTCTGGCAGGGTACTACAGACACTTCATTCGGGATTTCTCAAAGATTACTAGGCCGTTGTCTCAGTTGACACGGAAGGATTTGAAGTTCGCATGGAATGAGAAGGCAGAAGCAGCATTCAAGGAGCTGAAGGACAGGTTGACGTCCACCCCTGTGCTAGTATTGCCAAAGCAAGGGGTGAAGTACACGATATATACTGACGCGTCTCGCGTTGGTCTGGGTTGTGTCCTTATGCCTCGAGATAATTAAGGAAGCACGAGGAAAATTACCCTACACACGACCTGGAGTTGGCAGCTGTCATCTTTGCATTGAAGCTCTGGAGACATTACCTCTACGGAGAGGAGTTCGAGCTTTTTTGTGACCATAAGAGCCTTAAGTATATATTCATGCAGCGGGACTTGAATATGAGACAACGCCAATGGATGAAGACCTTAAAGGACTTCAAGTTCGAGGTTTCCTACCATCCGGGCAAGGCAAACCTTGTGGCAGACGCGTTGAGTTGTAAGAAGGCTATAACATTTGTGGCTCTGTTGATGGTAGCAGAGTGGGACATGGTTGAGTTCGTGCGGGACTTCGAGCAGAGACTCACCGTGGAGGAGCCATTTGAGTGTGTTGCGCACGTTCGAGTGCGACCACTTGTTGATGATAGAATTGTTGAGGCCCAGAAGGGCGATGTGCAGTTGTCTGAGCTTCGAGAGCAAGCTAGCGACACCGAGGACTCTGAGTGGAGAGTTGGTTCTGACGGGGGTCTACGATTCCGTGGCCGCCTATGCGTTCCTGACATGCTTGACTTAAGATATGAGCTTCTCGAGTCTGCCCATAACTCGAAGCTTGCGATGCATCCTGGTAGCATGAAGATGTACAGGGATATGAGACGGTCGAATTGGTGGGATAACATGAAGGCCCACATCGCTGAGTATGTGTCTCGTTGTCTGACGTGCCAGCAGGTCAAGGCAGAACATTACCGACCTCATGGACTGCTTTAGCCCATGCCCATAGCAGAGTGAAAGTGGGACTTCATCTCCATGGATTTCATATCAGGGCTACCGAAGACAAGAAAGGGACATGATTCCATTTGGGTGATTGTGGACCGATTGACTAAATCGGCCCATTTCCTGTCTATTAGAGTTACGAACTCTACAGACGAGCTGGCTAGATTGTACATCAGAGAGATCATCCGTCTGCATAGAGATCCTTTAGAGATCGTGTCGGATAGAGACACTCGGTTCACATCTATCTTCTGGACTCATATCCAGGAAGCGATGGGTGTGAAGTTGAAGTTCAGTACAGCGTTTCATCCTCAAACTGATGGGCAGACAGAGCGGGTGAATCAGATTCTGAAGGATATATTGTGGGCATGTGTTGGACTTCAAGGACAGTTGAGATGACTGTTTTCCTTATGCAGAGTTCGCTTACAACAACAGCTTCCAGGCGAGTATTGGCATGGCGCCATATGAGGCCCTGTATAGCCGTCCTTGCAGAGCACTGCATTGTTGGGATGAGGTTGGCGAGCGTAGTCTGATTGGCCTGGAGTTGGTACAGGCGACCTCAGAGAAGATCGACATTATCAGACGTCGACTTCTTAGAGCGAGGAGCAGACAGAAGAGCTACGCCAATACGAGGCGGCGACCGCTTGAGTTCGAGGTCGGTGACCATGTGTTCCTCAGAGTTTTCCCTATGAAGGGAGTCCTTCGATTCGGGAAAAAGGGGAAGCTCACACCGAGGTTAATCGGTCCGTTTCAGATACTGGATCGAGTGGGTGCTGTGGCGTATCGTCTTGCTTTTCCCACACCGCTTGCAGCTGTACACAACGTATTTCATGTATCTATGCTGAAGAAGTACGTTCCTGATCCTTCACATATCATCAGATGGGAGCAAGTACAGCTGAGCGAGGATGCTACATACGAGCTACGTCCGACTCGTATACTTGACAGGAAGGAGGCAGTACTGCGTAGCAAGGTCATACCACTTGTGAAGGTACTATGGACGCATCATTCAGAGGAGGAAGCTACTTGGGAGACTGAGGCTGAGGTCAGAAAGAACTACCCTCAGATTCTAGAGGAATATGAAAAGGTACAAATTTCGAGGACGAAATTTTTATTTAAGGGGGGTAGATTGTAACGACTCGTAAATTTCCGTATAATGGCTCGAGTACCATCTCGACCATAAATCACTTAGGATTAAATCCTTTAGAAATTTGACAAAGTTAACTAAGTGCTAACTAGATTAGCCATGAATCCGTTGGAATCGCTTTAAATACAATCTACAAGACCCAAAACTTGTAGAATCATTGACGCTAGGTTACCTTAAAATCTAGGATCAAACTCATTACTCGTCTGCTCTTGGGATCACATTGAAACTCCATATCAGATCTGGACCACGCGTCGGGAGGCCAAATAATATGAGGTTAAGGACTTAGGACCGCCTCACTAGGATTGACAACCATCTCGAAAATCAGACCCAGACAGTGTCCCACGGCTGTTCGCTTGAGTCCGAAGCGAAAGAGGGTGAAAACACAAAATCCCTTTACAAAATAAATATCTGGAATAGTGATCTGAGACTTGAAACTTGCGGTCAATTTATAAGAAATCAGACCGTCAGAATTTGACCCAAATACACCCTCGGATCAGGAAAAATTTCAGGAACATTTACATGTACTTGGAATTTCGGATCAAGGCCCACTGACCGTTGAACTGAAACTGGTCCGCCATGAGTGATCTGGGAATCTGACTGAGATGAAAACTTAACTTCACCTAGATCCAGGATAGGTGAGCTTAAGTCCAACTTTTGGCTCAAGGAAGCCAGCCAGAAGTCCTCCGTTGAGTTGAAACAATGCCGATTTGGATATAACCCAAGTATACCTTGAACTTAAGTCTATTTCAGAGACTTTTTAGGCTATATAAGGACCTTAGAGCACCCTCTCTCACAGCCATACGAATTTGGGAAAAATCCTAAGTAAGAAGAGAGAAAAAGAGAGAGAAAGCTAGAGAGTTGTGGAAGAATCTCCCTCCTACTGTTTTCAATCACCACACGAGCTGCACCACCCCTTTCTTGTCGCTTTCCCTGCGATACCGACTCCGTTTTAAGGTAAGAAACCCTAACCCTATATCTGTTTTGGGGTATGAAGGTTATAGGTTATGAAATAGCTAACCGATTGCGCTCTTTAGGCTATAAAACTCCCGAATACGAAAGCTCATCAAACCTTGCTGATCCGTTGAGATTCCAAAGTACAAGGTGAGGACTTTAGGTGTATAGGTTATAGTTTTCAACGCTTTCAATGTCAGATAATGATAGATTCATGATTTGCATGCAATTGCACATGTACAAAGTGCTTTCCAATTTCTTTTTCGATTAAAGTTGTAGAATATGGAATTTTACATATTCTGGGTATTCGTAGAAAGTACCGTATATGTATATTTTTTAGAAATGTGTTTGACATGATTATTTATTGTATAGATATACGATATATGGATAAAATACTTAATTGGCGAAAGGATTTGCCTAAATACATGTTTTACTAATATATACCATGTATGTAGAAATACTGTATTGTAAGAAATACCGTATACATGTATAATTTAGAGATGTGTTTGCCATGGTTAATTGTTGTATAAATATATTATGTGTGCATAAAATATTTTCTTGGCAAAAGGATTCGCCCTAATACATGTTTGCTAACATACACTAAGTATGTTGAAATAGTGTATGTTATGTGTTTGTGGAAATGCTTGTGTGAGCAAGTGTTTGGATGTTGATGCCTTAGGAGGGTGTTGAGATGGGATTCTCAACTACCCTAGAGACATGTATGATTACCTCCATGAGGTTGTCTACTTAAACCACTTACTTGCAATATATGTGTTTGTATTCCTACTGGTGTAGTACTTTACAACATGCTTTATATCATGCTTTATAACATGCCTTATAACATGCCTACTAGCATGCTTGAATTACTTTGTATATCATGCTTTACTCCACATGCTATGGATGAGAATTGATTGAGTTTGGGACTATGTCTATAGTCCAGGCATCGGTACAACATTTGAGATCGTGGTTGAGGTTCATGTCGCCACGTGGGATGTGTTTGACGAACCCGAGTTGTACGTCAGTTAGCGACAGTGGTTAGGCCACGCGAAGTGCTTATGCACTTACCAGTGAAATCCCCTTTAACCATGGTACCTCGATCCGCTAAGACTCATGAGCCGGGCATGGTGGTATGGGACACCATGGTAGAGCTGTCGGCCTACGCTGGGGCCACGTGCCTCCCCGTAGTGACCAGTGAGCAACCAGACTCGTGAGCCGATTATGGTGGTATGAGACACTATATTCGTGCTGTCGGCCTACATTAATAAGGTGATGGGGGAGTGGTGCAACAAATGCGAGCAACAGCCCTGGCAGCCCTTTGTAGTGACTGCGAGCATACTCTGAAATCGCGGTGAACCTTAGAGTTATGTCGCGGTATATAGAGTATGAACTAGGCCTGTTTCTGTATAGTGATGAATCGTTTAAGAGGTGATGGGGGAGTGGTGTAACCTTTGTGCATTACAGCCCTGACAGCCTTTGCAGTGACCTAGAAAACACACCGTCGTCTGATATTAACTAGGACTGACGACCCTAGAATGGATCATGTTTGGAAATGATACAAGGGAGGTACCTTAGTTTCCCAATCCTGCTGTTTGAAATAGACTAACTAAAAACTCGGTAATCATGCTCATCATGCATTGCATGTGCCTAGAAGATGTGGAGCACTAAGGGATGAAAGCATGCCGCGAACGTGAGATGGTGTCGCATGAGGGAGGGTGTGGTGAGGGCATCCATCATACCTGCATCCATACTTGCATTAATAAGAGTAGTTAGGAGTGTTTGATTTTACTGCTTTATCATTACTGCTTGACCGTATTGATAACATGTTAACCTATGCTTTATTGTTCCACTGAGTTAGCTACTCACTCTCACGTTACAGGACCGTGTTGTGCACACCAACTAGACTCTGTCTCAGGTTTAGATGAGCCAACGATTCAGGAGGCGGAGCCTGATTATGATGAGGACCAGGAGTTCTCCTATATGCAGTACTCTGGCGGCTTCGACTAGGCTGCCAGGATCGACGGGTTTTACAGGGATTGTTACTTAGTTTTATTTTTGACATTTTGTTTATAAAATAGACATATGTATATGATGACTCAGATAGATTCATACTCAGGAGAATGAAATGAATTTTGTTTCTTTACATACATATATATACAGTTCAGTCTTCCGCTTGCTTTTATACAAATGACCTGGAGTATGAATTACTATTTTGGTATAATCTCACTCATGTTTATTACTCTAACACAGACAACATTTAATCAGTATTATTTATGTTGCATAAGTGATGCGTTGGAACTCGGGAGTTGAGTTACACTCGACCCCCAATTTTCAGGGCGTTACAAGTTGGTATCAAAGCATGATTTTGATTAAACCGGACCTGAGTTATATTCCCACTACGTACGCTGACGCATTACAACCTAGGAGGGTGTGAGAAAAACATTGAAACAGTCCTAGGTTTTCCCGACTTCGACATTTGGCGAAGTTCATCGAAATTAGGCATTTTGATCGAGTTCGTAATCTATCCAAATCGCACGTGTTGATCCCAAATCACTTCTAGACCATCGATAAATTGCACGTGTTGATCCCAAATCGCACGTGTCTAGGTCACAATACACCTTATCCCAGCAGTCAAAAATCTGTAAATGTCAGTATGTGTTCGAAAGTACCCAAAACTGCTCGAAATAAAGCGAATCGGGGTCGGGGGCCTACCCACGCTAATCCAGGGGTACCCAGGGTGGGTCCCAGTGATTTTTGGGGCCTAGGGAACTGGAGGACCACGACCATGGGGCCCCCTTTTATAAAATCCAAAATTTTTTGGCGAGGTCCTCGCCCGGTTGGCGAGGCCTCGCCGCTTTTTTGGTTGGGCCGGGCCTGCGGCTCGGGCTGATCACTTTTGGGGGTCCCTAAAACCCCCTGCCCTAGCTCCCGTCCTAATCTCATCTCCTAAAACCCCACCTCCTTCACAAACTCCCTCCCCAAGCCATTTTTCCCTCTTGCATTGCTGCCCTCTCTCGCAAATCACCTTTCCAATCGACCTCCCTACTGATTTCGACCATCACCCATCCTTTCCCATCGTGCATTGCAGTCCTCATCTCCTTTCCCTCTTCGTTTCTCTCATTTAGACCCCCATCGCCCACTTGGAGCTCAAAACTTACGTGAGCTTCCTCACCCACCTGTTTCCTTCATTCTCTTTCTTAAACCCCTATCTGTTGGGCCACTACAATATCTGCTGGGCCCTAAATCCGTGGAGGACCTATATTTCCAGCCCCTTCTCTCCTTTTCCTTCATTTTCCATGGCTTTTCTCGAAATTATTTCGGCCATTTTCTCTATCTCCACTATCCTCTCTTGTATGGCTAAGAGGAAGAGCACCGCTGATGAGGCTGGGCCTAGTCACCCTACACGATCAAGGCGGCCGAGAGACACCGCCGCTAGCTAGAGCTTTGCCCGAGAATTTCGGACGAAGCGGGACCTTGATCCCCGGATCCCTGCCGAACGGGCTCAGTTGGCGGGACTACCTCATGGAGTTTATGAGGACCGTAGAGTTCTTTTTGAAGCCCAGGTGGATGGTCGACTCTTTGGGGAATACTACTTGTTTGAGCAAGTGGAGGCGGCCCACTGGGGTCCGCTATTTGAGGCCAAAGGTCGCGCAAATCCTGGTACTGTCCGAGCCTTCTACGCCAATATTCGTGAGCCTACACGGGACCCTTTGTAATTCTGGCTCATAGTTGGGGTGGATCTGTTTATCACTGTTGATGCGAGAGTGATTGCACGACTTATGAATATGCCTCTTGGTAATGTACATGCTAGCGAGAAGAATCTGGGGACTGTTCGTGAAAGGATCGTCGCACACGTTACCTTTGTGGTGGTAAATTGGTTGAGTGGCAGCCGAACAAAAGCCTGCTAGCATCCCACATGTCAGACGACTTCCGCCTACTACATCATATATTCACGTACAACCTCTACCCCAGGCACAATAATCGCAGCGAGTGCACGCGACTTATGGTGGACTTTCTGTACCAAATGGGGCAGGGGGCGAACTTGTGCGTGCCTACATTCGTGTTGCGACAGATCGTGAACATTGCATGCTCCACCAGGAGCTCAGATTTGCTTCCCTTTGGCCGACTCATATGTAGGATTGCACGGGAGTTTGGCTACAGTCTGGGGGTGGAAAGACCAGTACCGATCCACTAGATTGGTGAGAGTACTCTCTATCAGATGGAACTCGGGGCGCGGCGACGACGGGCCCGACATGTGGAGAGTGAGGATGAAATAGAGAGCGAAGAAGACGAGAGTGAGAATGGGAGTGAAGCTGGAGAAGAAGAAAGGAACCTGAGGCCCAAGATATAGAGGAGAGTTCACCTCCTACGACTCAGGAGTAGGGTACCGATCGGGCTTCCATAGATGTGCGTTTAGCACGTCTCGAGGAGGGCCAAGCCGCCCTGCGACAGGAAGTCGAGTGGGTCCAAACCAAGCTAAGCAAGGTGTCTCGCACCTTGAAGGCCATCCTGTGTTGTCTACAGGACAAGAATGCTCCTCCTCCATCACCTGATTTGGATGCCTAGTCATCCAAGTTGTTGTTGTGGTTGTTTTAGTTACCGCATTAGGCGGTTTATGCTTTCATGCTAATGATGTAGTAGTTAGTAACATGTTTTAAGTGTTTGATGCTTTTGATGTAATTGGCTCACATGTAATCTCTGTCATGATTCATGTAACTCTGTAGTCCATGTATTATGACAATTTTGGGTAAATGAAAAGCATGTAGCCTTTTTTGCTATGAGATGTGTGGAATGTTTAAAGTTCTTATATAATGTGTTGATATGCTTTAATCTCACCAACGTTGCACCCTATGTTGTATAGGGCATGCCGCGGCAGTATACGCGAAGCACGGCACACCTCCTTCTTATGAGCTCGATGGACCAGACTCCTTCTGGTAGTGGTGGTCCTATGGATCGAGGGTTAGGTTCTGATCAGCCTCCTGCTGGTGGATTGCCACCATATACGCCCCCGGTTCGCGAGCAGTACCAGGCATCATCATCTGCGCAGCATGACTCACAGGCTGCTCCACCTACTGATAGGATTGAGCAGTTGATGGTGATGATGCATCAGCAGCAGATGCAGTAGCAGCAGATACAGCAACAGTAGCAGCAGTAGCAGCTTATGACCACTATTGCTGAGGCCTTATCTCAGGGTGGTAGTGCGACTCCACCTCCGACATCTGCACGTCTTGCTGAGCATTCGGAGCCTCCTGCTCAGTTTGAGGATGTGCCTCTGCTCTCACCCATTGCACCTCCTACTGGAGATGTCAGTACCCGCGGCTTACTCGAGCGATTTCAGCACTTGAGGCCTCCCTCATTCATGGGTTCTCACAGACCCGAGGAGGCAGAGTTTTGGTTAGACCGCATCTCCAAGATGCTACGGATGCTGCACTGTACAGAGGCAGAGCAGGTCGAGTTGGCCACTTTCATGTTTGAAAGGGAGGCCAATCTATGGTGGGACAGTGTGCTGCGGTCTGTCGCAGCGGATCATGTGTGGACGTGGGTGGCATTCGAATTCTGGTTCCACGAGAAATATTACCCGTAGATGTACAGACATGAGTGGGAGGATGAGTTTCTACGCCTCAGGCAGGGAGGCATGACGGTTACTGAGTACGAGCACCGCTTCACAGAGTTGGGCCGCTTTGTCTCGACAATACTGGTTGATGTGCAGATGCGGATGCGTTGTTTCTCTTTGGGTTTGCGACCTGACATACGGTCGAAGATGTGCTGCATCAGTATACCTTCTTATGCGGAGCTGGTGCACTTGTCTATGATGGCCAAGCAGGATGTTGATCGGCTGGCCCGTTCTCGTGGTACTATGGTTGCGAGACCACGACAGGAGGTACAGAGCAGGCCTATCCTAGGCAAGAGGCCTCGTGCTGACTCACCTCCCAGGATCGCAGCGCCAGTGGCTTCGATGAGGCGCCCTATTGTGACCTGCACGTACTGCGGAAAATAGGGTCATCCTATTGAGAGTTGTTTCGCGCGGATGAAGGATAGTGGTTTCTCTCCGCCACAGATGATGGGTCGTTCTCGCCCACAGGCCTTATCGACTCCACCTATACAGACTGCCCCTGCTCATCCTTCCTTCCGACCTCCTGTATCACGCTTCAGGCCACAGCAACGGCCCTTGGTTCCACAGTCGAACCGTCAGCAGCAGGCTCGAGTACATATGCTCGTTGTTGAGTTACCTGAGATGTCGATTTCGGCCCCGACAGCTTTTGAGGGTACGACCCATATTCACGGTACTTCCGTTTCCTTGTTAGTGGACACTGGGTCCACTACTTCTATTATTTCTTATGGGGCAGTTAAACGTCTATCTTTGCGTACTATTCCCACGAAGGGATTGAGACTTACTACGGCTACTGGAACTTTTTCGGATGTCGCACGGATATGTGAGGGTTGCTCCGTGGATTTGGGTAGCAGAACAGTGCTCGTCGACCTCATTACTGCTCCGCTATGGCACTACGATGTTATTCTCGGTATGGATTGGCTCTCGAAGATGAGGGCAGAGATAGATTGTGATACTCGAGTCGTGACGGCCTATGGATCCGACGGCACTGCTTTCACGTTTCCAGTGCAGGTCACTCAAATGCAGTCCGATGGCGGTTTCGGCAGCATTTCGATGCTTTTTGATCACATCTCTAGGGGAGATGGGTTGTGCGGGCTTGAAACCCTTGATCTAACCGTTGAGATCAGTTCTGATCATCCTTCAATTCATTCTTCCTTGATCTGACTGTTGAGATCAGTTCTGATCATCCTTCCGTTCATTCTTCCTTAATCTGACCGTTGAGATCAGTTCTGATCAGCCTTCCGTTCATTCTTCCGTGATCTGACTGTTGAGATCAGTTCGAATCATCCTTCTTTTCATTCTTCCTTGATCTGACCGTTAAGATTAGTTTTGATTATCCTTTTGTTCATTCTCCCTTGGTACCCACGAAATGTGGAGCGAACATCCCTTGAAATGTGGAGCGACGATCATCCCTTGAAATGTGGAGTGACGATCCCTTGAAATGTGGAGCGGTGATCCCTTAAAATGTGGAGCGATCATGCCTTGAAATGTGGAGCGATTATCTGTCTAAGGGTAGGAGTACACAAGCTTCGGGGAATATGGAGTGCATGGATCTTACTTTAAGACAAAAGCTATGCATCAAAACAAGTTCCCTCATAAGGTGGCACATGGGCTGTCTGTTAAGACAACATAAGCCTCTCCTTAAGATAAAAGGAGAGAGAAGTGGCGCATGGGCTATCTGTTAAGACAACATAAGCCTTGTCTCTGGACAACCCTCCATGGGAAGTGGCATTGGAAGCCAAGTATAGGACAATATTCCACCAGAAGTGGCGCAGAAGCCAAGCATCATGACAGTGCTCCGCTTGAAGTGGCGCAAGAGGAAGGCCTTAGGATAATGTTTCCATGCAAAATGGCATTGGAAGCCAACCTTCTGGACATGTTTCCATGCAAAGTGGCGTTGGAAGCTAACCTTCTGGACATATTTCCATGCAAAGTGGCGTTGGAAGCCTTGCTTTAAGGAGTTTGCGCGCAACCGCGCCAAGGATTTTCTTCAAAGGGCTTGCACGTGACCGTGCAAAGGGCTTCCTTCAAGACAATGCCTGTTGAAAAGTGGCGCAAAGGCCTTTCTTTCAAGATAGCTTCCACAAGGGGTGGCGCAATGGGATTTCTCCATTCTCATTCCGCGAGTCCGTGCAAAGAACTTCCTATTGTCTTGTTGCGCGGGCTGGCGCAATAACTTCCTTCTCTCCCTCTCTTACCTTGCTTCTCTCTCGTTTCCTGGCCAACCAACTGACCAACCTCCAAATGAGGCATGAGGAGGGGTATTTATAGGCCTCTCTCTCTTACATAGTGGTGATCACCACTACTCCCTTCACATAATGTCTAATCTCCTCTCTTAAACAATGATGCCTACTAAGCTATCCTTTACATGGTGGTGTACAACCACTTCTCCCTCCATACAAGGCAATACCCCTCCACTCCTTTTTTTTTTTACCAAAATACCCTCACTCACTCCCTTTTACCAAAATACCCCAACTCACTCATTTTTACCAAAATACCCAAATTCACTCATTTTTACCAAAATACCCAAAATACCCCCAGATGCTGATTTTTACCAAAATACCCCCAGATGCTGATTTTTATCAAAATACCCAAAATACCCCGGATGCTGATTTTTACCAAAATACGGAATGCACAACCCTGAAAATGATTCGTACCATGGAATTCTCTGACCACTGCAATGAAATATTTTTGTGCCTCAACACATGGGAACCATAAGATCAAAGAAATCGATCACTATGCCGGAGAAGGGGAACGAGCCTTTCCATGAGAGACATCAGTCCCTCAAACAAGCCATACATAAATAGAGGAATTACGGGAGTAACTCCAAACCATGCAAAACCAGCTTCAAAGACAGTAAGGGGTTGATCTCCCCTAAAAAAAAATTCAAGGACTTTTGTGCCTTCCCAGATGCACAAGTACCTCAAAACTTTAAGGTACCTAAATTCAAGAGATACGATAGCAGTGGAAGTCATATAACACATCTCCAGGCATTTTGTGGGGAATTAATGCAGCAGTAAGGAATGATAGAGCCTTGATTTGCCTATTCTAAAAGTCTCTGAAGGGTGATGCCCTGGATTAGTACACTTTCCTGGATTGTCACCGAATCAAGACCTGGGAACAACTCTCACAAGCATTCGTCGATAGGTTTGCCTAAAACCTCAACATGGCTCTGAGGAGAGAAGAATTGGTAACCTTGAAACAATAAGGTGATGAAATATTATCTGCATATGTGGGACGATGGCGAGCAATGGCCGTCAGAATGCGCATCCCAATCGATGATGAGGAGAAAATCTCTATGATCGTCCATTTAACGAATCCAGGCATCTCCGGTGATCTGATCTCACGTTCTTAAGAAAATTTCACTCAACATATCTACGCTAAAGAGTAAGTAGAAGTAAGAATATATGTAGGTACGATCTCCCCATGGCCTCATCAGGCTGCTCTAGCCAAATGGAGCAAAGTTGAAGGAAGTCCCATGGGATACAGGAATAGAAACTGCAATCGCTCTGCCCATCGCCCAACAGAAACAAATAACATGATCACCACAACTCAAGGCACCCAACATGCACCTCAATAAGGATGACAACAATACTAGCAATACCACCCCTCAACATCAACAACAAAGATACTAACCACCACCTTCACCGCAACAAAATCCATAACCACATTAATAACAACAACACCCCAGGGGAAATGCCCAGTACCCCTAATAGAACCGACAGATGACCAAGGATTTTAGGAGATTCACCACACTCACACAAATGTACAACCAAATTATAGCAATATTAATGTAGAAACAAATCACTCCCCTATAACCTAGACCACCTCGAAATCCTTTGCCATTGAATTAATGAGTATTGTGCTTTCCACTAGGGCCAAGGTCACTTGAAAAAAAGATGCTTCTCCCTAAATCATGAAATCTAAGACCTCATCAATAGTCAAAATATTTCCATTTTAGGTGTCAGAACTGCTCCAACGGCTCCTACAAACATTAGCCAGAATCCCTTGCCACAACATCGATCAGACCCCAACTCATCAAGTGGTCCAACCATTAATTACATCAAAAAGGAAAGCATTAATCGCTTCTTCTCTCTTATGCAGTCTATACGCACCATCTTGGAAAATCACTCAAATGCACTATTTGTCTTGCAAGGGGCATTCCTGACCCCTCTCCCAGTAGCCGAGCTAGTCACCCTTCAAGGAAGGATCACTGCCTATTTCCTCTTACTGTCTCCTATAAACAATCAGCCGTGAGAGCCGATGGTATTAGAAGGCACACCCTCCAACTTCGAACCAATGTTTTGCAAGGGGAACCCCTAAGTCATGAATCAACAGTCCTAGAGGGGGCTTTCTCCGTACATCCATCATCATTCCTATCAATTTGACAAGAGGGAGCTCGTAGAAGACTGCAACAGGAGCCAGTAATCTTGGAAGGAGCACCCTTAGCATATGTAAGACCCGTATCCTAGTCCGTACTATTCCGTTGACTCTCGCGATCCTTCCCGATGAAGTCCGGCAATCGACGACCTATAATCGATGTTTGCACGCGACCCTAAGTCGTATCCTGTAGATTTGAGTCAGCTTAATCCGAGACTTATGCCATAGCGACCGCACCGTGGCCGCGGTTCCAACGCCGTGTCTTGCATACCGATTCAATACTTATGTTCGAAGATGTGGGCCCACGTTTATTTCGAAGAAAACACTGTGCATTTGCAATCCTAAGAGAATCTCTACATCATGTCCCATAAATCAATCAATCAATTACCTCATGTCAAGTACAAGAGCACCCATACTTTCTTTCTCCACAAGTTAAGCAACCACCAAGTCAACCCATCACTCACCTCACGTTCATCATCCATCACTCTCTCTCCTTACAACCTTCTCTCTCTCTCTCTCTCTCTCTCTCTCTCTCTCTCTCTTTCTTAACACATTTTCCAAGCTAGCAAGAGTGGTGGACGTCCAACATTTTTAAGGAGAGAAAGTGGTTTTGTGTGGCCCACTTCCCACCCCAAAAACGTTCATCCTAGCCATTTATTCCTCATCTTCCACCATCAAAGTGAGACACAAGGAGATCGGCTTTCTAACAAACCAAGAGGATCGAATGGTGGGTGCTTTATTAGGCCTCGATTTCCTTTTTTTGATGAAGGGCCAAGTGAGGCCTACCGATTGTTGGTATGGATCTCACTTTGGACCCTAGGTGTGGCCAATAGCCCACCTTGATCCACATGATCATTCCATGAGACCTACTTGATGTATGATTGATTGTATAGGAGGGCCCATAGAGTCGGGGTCCCTCCATCACACGTATGTCTCTCTCTCTCTCTTTCTTCCTCTCTCTTTCATTTTTTTCTTATTGTATGTGATGATGTGGCCGTGTGGCCCACCTGGATGACCCCACCATAAGGCATGTATTTTATCCAAGTCATCCATAGGTGGGGCCCACTTTATAAGTGTTGTCTCCACCCCATCCCTCATTTGGTGGCCCACGTGGGCAGCCCACTTGAAATGCACAACCGTCCAACGTCCCTGGACGCTGGACATTGAAAGGAAAACACAAATATTAGCCTTGGTTCAAGGCTATTTGGGTGAGCCACTTGTATAGGCCCCACATTGACATATGGATTCAATCCAAGCCGTCCATCCTTTTCTCCAACTCATTTTAGTCGTTAAGCTGAAAAAATGAAGCTGACTCGACTAACTGGTGGGTCATACCTTAGCAAATAATGATTTTCACCGTTGAAATTCACTTAAATTTTTCTAAACACCGAAACATGCCCAATATTGGGCTTGGCAGATTTGTTATGGATGGTAGAAACCAGTGGGCGGAGTGGATTCTTTCGATGTAGGCCCCACGCATGAAAAACCTCAGAAAAACCCAATTTTTCAAAAAAATAAAAATAGGCAGCACCTGCTGCCACTGACATTAGCAGCAAGCGCTGCTGTGTTGTGGACGGACGGGCAGGGACCACGGGTCCCAGCCGTGGGCCCCACTGTGATGTGTGGCAGCATCCACACCGTGCATTTGTTGGGTCCCCTTTAGACAGTGGGCCCCCCAAAACTCAGCCACATACGAAGCTCAGGTGACCCATGTCATAGGAAACAGTGTGATAGAATGCCTACCATTGAAACCATCCTTGGGTCAGAGAAGTCTTGGATTAATATGAAATTATTTTTCCTTCTCATCCAGGTCCGTGTGACCTTATCAACTGTTGGATGATAAATAAACGTAATGGTGGGCCCCACATGGGACCCAAGGATGTATGTGTTTTATTCTCATCGTCCATGGCAGTGGACGGTGGAACCCACCATGTATGTGTTTCGTCAATGCCGTCCAAGCAGTAGGCTCCCACCCTTGATGTCTGTGTTCTCTCCACACCGTTTATCCATTCATCCATGGGACCCACACGTGTAGTGGGGACCACTACGTTGTATGTGTACCATGTCCAGGCCGTCTGTCCAGGGCCTGGACGTTGCCAGATTCAACATTTAAAAAATATATATATGATATATATAGTACATATATGTATATAATATATATATACTACCATTTCTTGGGCTAGATGTATTGGTTGAATCCTCACCATCCATCAGGGATAGTACGATCCACCATGATCTATGTATTTTATCAGCTCCGTCCATTAATGACATTGGGACCCACTAACGTGGGTGTATTACGAGCCCATGGGTTGAGGCCCATTATGATGTATTAGGGCCCATGGGTTGAGGCCCATTGTGATATATTAGGGCCTATGGGTTGAGGCCCATTATAATGTATTAGGGCCCATGGGTTGAGGCCCATTGTGATGTATTTGGGGCCCATGGGTTAAGGCCCATTGTGATGTATTAGGGCCCGTGGGTTGAGGCCCATCGTGATGTATTTTGGACCTATTTGGCAAGGCCCATTGTGATGTGTTTCCGGCTCATATGTTGTGGCCCACTGTTATATATTTTCAGCCCATTTGACGAGGCCCATCTTGATATATTTGTAGCCCGCATGGCTAGGCCTGATGTGGTATATATGTGGCTCAATGTGAGGAATGTGCACCCGATGTAATGTGTGATTTCACTATAATGCAGGTAATGATGTTTATGGTGGGCCATGCCTTGGGAGCAATGAGAATAATGTTGGTTAAATGTTCGCATTATAACTCTCCCTAGGACCCATTGATAGGCCCATCTTCGCTATAAGGATAGTTCATCACCATATAAAATGCTTAGTATAACTCCATTATTCATACCCATACGCATCATATGTATGCCTGATATGAGGAATATTTGATCATAGCATACACTATTGGGGAGACTATTTACGGGATCCTTATGAGACAGAGTGCCCACATTATCGCGTCGTACGTGCAAGATTACTGCATGACTGGATAGTGTGACTCATGCATCTTGCATATATGTGACTTGATCATTGTATGCCCTAGCGACATCAGGGTCGTGGCCTTCACAGGTACATCATTGATGGCTAAATGGGACACTGAAAATACTTGGTTCTAGCACTGTGGGCACTTGGATGTCCTTGGGTGAAAATCCCAGAATCTTCGAGGCCAGGAGGTGCCCCAATGTCTACATCGAGTGGAACATGAGCGCCCGAGTGCCGAATACCAGTAGGTCGTGTCTCCCATTGTGTCTTGATCGGTTGGGAGGGGGTGTAGCCTTATCCGCCCGAGTGAGGGGGCTATAAGCTAGGATGAGTATGACTAGCTCGTAAATGGGTCCACTATCGACGAGCTGAGTAGGTATTAGTAGACTGCTAGCTAGGCTGATAGTGAGGTCTCTTCCACTCGCTGGGCTATGTATCTAGGGAGGAGGCAGTAGGTGTCGAGTGTAATAGACCCCGGTGATTTCTCCATGGAGCAACCGTACTGATATGTGGACTTATTAAGTAGGAATTGCATATCCATTCATTCATTCATTCACTATCCACTCGGGCTGGTGGTGTGTAACTATTTGTTACGTGTACCTTCGCATGGCCAGGATTTCGGTTGGGCGCGCGACTAACCTAAGAGCAAGAGTTTACCACATTGAGTCGGACTATCCAAATTTAGGTATGGGACTGGTTTGGATAGAAGTCGCTTGTGGTGGACCCTGTAGCCTACAATACTATGTACTATCATCCCGACTTCACATTCCTTTATGGTCATTTCATTCGTACTGCATATTACATTGCATCCGCAGTACTTAGCATTTTGGGTTACTATGCTTTTTACACTTATATGGCATAGATGAGGTTGATGGTATTCGTGGCTCATTAGGATTTGTATATTGCATTGCATCCTCAGCATCTGTTATTGTTTTATTATGTTTTGCATCGCATAGTCTTGGTACGGCTGATAGCACTCATGGACTTACCAGTATGACTGATAGCACTCATGGACTCTAGAAATCAGGTTGTCCTACCATAAGCCATTGGTTTTTGGTGTAAGGTTGTCCTTAAAATAACATCTGTATCAACCTCTCAGTATTTGTGCATTTGAGGTTGCTATTCATTTCTGCTATTTGGAATTGATAAGTGCTATCTTTATTTATCTCTTTCATATTTCGCATTAAAATTTTTTAATTTGGCATAGTCCTATTCACCCTCCCCCCCTCCCTCAAGGACTCTTAGTTCGGCCTTTTCAAGTGGTATCAAAGCCTAATAGCTCATTTTATTTGGATTAATTTCCTGAGCTAATCTATTTGAGCTTTTTAGGATGTCAAATTTTGATAGCCTCTCTATCACTAGGCCTCCACCACTTGATGGCTCCAATTATGCCTATCGGAAAGCTAGAATGAGGATTTTTTTAAAGTCTATGGATGAGAGCGTGTGGCAAGCCACAGTGACCAATTGGACCCCTCCTACCATTGAAGTGACTAGTACTGATGGATCTAAAACTGTAAAAGTCACACCTTACTTTTCTTAGACCGCTCTTCAGAAAAATGAGAGCAGTCCAATGCAAAGGCTTTAAATGCTATTACTTGGGCACTATCACTAGATGAATTTAAGAGAATTATATCATATGATACTACAAAGCAAGCCTGAGATATTTTGGAAATGACCATGAGGGTACAACAATTGTCAAGAAATCTAAAGTTCAAATCCTCACAACTAAATTTGAGGAAATACGTATGGAAGAAAGTGAAACTTTCATGGACTTCTATACAAGATTGAATGACATTATCAACTCTATGTGGGGTCTTAGTGATAGGATCCCAGAAAGTAAAGTCTGTACAAAGATACTACGCTTATTGCCTGATCAGTTCAATTCAAAAGTGACCGTGATCCAGGAACTTCGTGATACAGATAATATGAGGGTAGAAGAGTTAGTTGAGTCTCTTCAAACCTATGAGTTAAATTTTAAGGCCCCCAAAGGTAAGTCAATCGCTCTTAAGTCTTCTAAAGTTATTTTTCATGAAAATAGTAATAATTCTGATTTAGAAACTTCTGAAGATGATATGACTCTTTTAGCCAAAAAGTTTTACAAGATTTTTAAAAGTAAAAAGAGGGTTGATTTGTAAAAACCTATTGAAAAGAAAAGACCTAGATCTAAAACTTGGAAATCTCTAAAAGACGGCCAATGTTACAACTGCATTAAATATGGGCATCTAGCAAACAAACGTCCTAAAAAGTACAAGTCTAAAAAGAAAGGTATGTTAGCTACATGGGATGAATCTTCCTGCTCTGGAGTCTCTTTTGAGTCAGAAAATTCTGAAACCGAGTCGGCTAATGATGTTAAAGCCCTAATGACTCTATCTAAGTTCACTTTCTCAGATAATGATGATTTAACTAGTGAAGAAAATCTGGGTAGTGATCATGAAAATGAAGAAAACCTTTAAGATGCTTATGATGCCCTATAAAGGAAAAGTTGTAAATAGCTGTAAAGTTAAAACTTCAGAAAGGAAAGTTTTCAAAACTAAAAGAAAAGTTTGATAATCTAGTCTTAGAAAAATCACACTTTTAAGATTGCTTTGAAAAAACTAAGTGCGACTTAGATTTCAAAACATCCCAAGTTGAAAACTTAAAATCTGAAAATGAAAAGCTAAAATTAGAAGTCTCTTCACTTTTGAGTTTGAAGGACACATGGAGGTATGCCCAAGGTGATCTTAAATTAGAAAAACTTTTATCTGGATCCAGAAAATGTGGCGATCGATCTGGATTGGGCTATAATAAAAGTATTCCTCCCAAATATAAGAATACTCCACCTAAATTTATTAAAGGGGAGTCTTTTAACTCAAAAGGGAAAAGTCTGAATCAAAATAATTCTAAAAATACTAAAACTTTTCAGACCTTAAAACCTAAAAGCAACCATATCAACTATAAAAATCAGAATTGTTATCCTTTAGTTGAGAAAATTGTTGACTTGCTTAAGGAACTCTTAAAATCTAACTCAGTGGGTAGGACTTATAACAACTATAAATATAAGAAGACCAACTATACTCCTAAACCCAAAACTACAATGAAATGGGTCCCTAAGGTTGCTTGTTTGGTTGCCCACACCAATTTCAAGGCTTCAACCCATTCAAAGTGGTACCTAGATAGTGATTGCTCCAGACATATGACAGGTGACAAATGACTGTTTACTAGTCTTAAAGACATGACTGATGGTTCAATTGCATTCGGTGATGGTAGCAACTGCAGAATTGTTGGCCAAGGTATGGTCAACTCTTTAACCTCCCTCTATTTGAGAATGTTTTATATGTAGAAGGTTTAAAACATAATCTATTAAGCATCTCTCAAATATGTGATAATAATCATAGTGTAAAATTTACCAATCAAGGATGTGAAATTTTAAATAAAATAGTTCTGTAGTATTAACTGGTCGTAAAACTTCTGAGAACTGCTACATTGTTAGTGATTCAAGCTCATTTAAGCTATCATGTTACATGGTCCAAACCGATGAGACCGAATTATGGCATAAGGGCCTAGGATATATACACTACTGTAACTTGTATAGATTGAGTAAAAGTGAATTGGTAAGAGGTCTACCCAAAGTAATGAAAGTGGATAAAATATGTGGCAAGTACTAGATTGGTAAACAAACCAGGAGTGCTCACAAAAAGGTGAACTCCAAAGCCACATCTAAACCACTCGAATTTCTCCACATGGATCTCATTGGACCAACTAGAACGGAGAGTCGAGGTGACAAGAAGTATATTCTGGTGATTGTAAATGACTTTACCAGGTATACTTGGGTAGTCTTCTTAAGAGAGAAATCAGAAACTCTCGACGAAGTAAAAAGGGTACTTAAACGTATTGAAAAAGAATCACAAGTCACTAAGATCCGTAGTAATCATGGTTCTGAGTTTGAAAATAGCAGTTTTGAGAAATTTTGTCGTGACCAGGGAATATCACATGAATATTCTGTGCCCAAAACACCACAACAAAATGGGATAGTGGAAAGGAAAAATAGAGTTCTTCAAGAAATGACAAATGTAATGCTAAATAGTATGAAGTTTCCTAAAAATCTTTGGGCTGAAGTCGTAAATACTACTTGTTATATAATTAACCGCATTTATACTAGAAAATCAAATAGTAAAACGGCTTATGAAATGTGGTTTGATAAGAAGCCTACTGTCAAATACTTTCAAGTTTTCTGCAGCAAGTGCTACATCTTGCGTGATCTAGAAAATCTGGGTAAATTTGACACCAAAAGTGATGAAGAGATATTTTTAGAATATGCTCTGAATAGTCGAGCGTATCGGGTTCTTAACAAGAGGACTAGTGTAATTCAAGAGTCCATTAATGTGGTTATAGATGATCACTTGAATACACCTGTCTCAAGTTCAGAAAATGATGAAGTCCTTTTATTTGATAAACCAGACTCTTCATCTAGTCAAAATAATACTGAACTGTGAACAGTTAAAGACCATCTAGGTGATCAAATCCTTGGAAATCCTCTCACTGTTGCGTGCGCTCATAAACAACTAGAAGATATGTGCAACTACGTGTGCTTTACATCTCAGATAGAACCGACAAACGTAAAAGAAGCCCTTATTGACGAAAACTAGATTGTAGCAATGCAAGAAGAGCTCAACAATTTGTTAGAAATGATGTTTGGTACTTAGTTCCAAGACTAAAAGATAAACACATTATTGGAACAAAATGGATTTTCAAAAATAAGTCTGATGAACTTGGTAATATTATTAGAAACAAGGCTAGGTTGGTTGTACAAAGTACACTCAAATTGAAGGAATTGATTATGATGAGAACGTTTCTCTAGTAGCTCGTCTTGAATCAATCAGACTATTTATATCCATTGCATGCTTTAAAAAATTCAAAATATATCAAATAGATGTAAAGAGTGCGTTCTTAAATGGTGATTTGTATGAAGAAGTATATGTTGAACAACCAAAGGGTTTTGAAGACCCTAAGCATGCTAATAATGTCTATCACCTAAAAAAGGCACTCTATGGTTTGAAACAAGCTCCCAGGGCATGGTACCAAAAGTTGACTAAGTTTCTACTAAGTCGTAACTTTGTAATGAAGAGTGTTGATAAGACACTATTTGTTAAGAAAAATAATGATCATATTCTAATAGTACAAATCTATGTTGATGACATTATCTATGGATCTACCTGTGTTAACATGATTGTTGAGTTTGCAGATCTTATGAAATCTAAATTTGAAATGAGGGTTGGAGAACTAAACTATTTCCTAGGGTTGCAAGTCAAACAGCTCCCTAATGGTTTCTTTATCTCTCAAACCAAGTATGCTCTGAACTTAGTTAAAAAGTTCAAATTTGAGAGTGGGAAAAATTTTGATACTCCAATGAGTACTACTCTAAAACTCTCTAAGGATTCAATAGGAAAGAGTATGGATCTTAAGTTGTATTGCAGCATGATAGGTAGTTTACTTTATTTAACTGCGAGCCGGCCTGATATTGCTTTTAGCATAGGAATTTATGCTAGATATCGGTAGGACCTTAAAGAGTCACACCTGATTACTGTTAAGCGCATTTTACAATATGTTGCTAGTTCAACTAATCTTGGTCTTTGGTATCCACATGATACTAGTGTGTAATTAGCTGGTTACACGGATGCTGATTGGGCTGGTAACATTAATGATCGTAAATCGACCAGCAATGGTTGTTTCTATGTCAGGAACTATTTGGTTTCTTGGCTAATTAAGAAACAAAGTTCCGTATCACTCTCCACAGTTGAGGCTGAATATATTGTTGATGGTAATGTATGCACTTAGCTTGTGTGGATGAAGAGAATGCTAAGTGATTACGAAATTGCGCAAGAATCCATGGTTTTATATTATGACAATTCAAGCGCAATTAATATTTCTAAAAATTCAATTCAGCATTCGCAAACTAAGCATATTGACATTAGATATCATTATATTCATGAATTGGTGGAAGACATGATAATTTCATTGGAATATATTCAGACCGAGATTCAACTTGCTGACATATTCACCATAACTACTCGACAAAAATAGGTTTGCAAAATCGAAATTTGATCTTGGTATGTGAAATATGAACTGATGATTTATGCCTATTTGTATCATTATGTATATATGTATTATTTTAAAAATTTTAAAATTTAAATAGATGCAAATTTGCATATTTTCAGTGGTGCACAACCAGTCGAGTACACACTCGACCAGTCGTGGCTTGACTGGTCAAGTATGTACATGACCAGACGTGGAACTCAGGTTATGCCTTTTATTTGGGAATAAACACCTTTTTCTTCACTTGGTTCTTCTTCTCCAACAAGCCCTACCACTACCGGTCGAACCCATCTTCGATTCCTCTTCGGTTAGTGCTTTATTTTCAATTTCCTTGTAGATTTGAGTTCTTTGATATTCCATTTCTTTGATTTTGTTGTCTATTTCAAGGTTTATGGTAGTTTTTTGGGTTTTCTAGCAAAAAAATTGATTTTCTTTAAACCCTTCTTTCCTCTCTTGCATTCCTTGCATTCCTTGTTTTTCTTGTTGCAATGGAGAGTAGATATAAGAAGAAAGGATCTCGTGGTCCCTCTTCTTCTCGTTCCGCTCCTATCACGACGCGCCATCTTCGGTCACCCAAAGAAGATCCTGAGTATGTGCGGGATATTCGCTTACACAACGTGATAGTTGAACTGACAGTTAACACTGATCATTTGGCACCATTTGGGATAACATTTTACAATGGGACGGTCCGACATACCGTTCCATTGCGCAAGCCATGTATGCTTGCATAACTGACTTCTCTTCTGAGAATCTAACGTTTATAATTACTATTAGAGAAGGTCCAATTGATGTGGACCGTCACCTAATTTCTGGATTAATGGACCTTCCAATCAATGATGACGGTATTCTCATTAATACTCTTGTAGTAAATCATCTGAATCTGAGAAAACATTGCTCACTAGAGATCTATGCAACATGAATGCGGAATGGAGTTCTGGGAATGCGCTCGCTTCCAAGTTTATGTTACCCAGATACAGGGTTCTCCATCGTTTATTTATTTCTAATGTCTATCCTAGATCTGGTAATAAAACTGAGATCACTACTTTCAAGGTTCGCATTCTACACTCTACTATTACTGGTGTCTTCATGTGTCTTCCTTCACTTTTCTGTTACATCATTATTCAGTTCCGTCTCCATCCAGGTCATAGTGATATACCTTTTGCCTATCTTATGACTGTATTAGCCACCCATAGTCTCATGGCTATGCCTATTGGAGAAGCTCCGATTAACCATCTACCATTCAACAACTCAAACATAAATAACATGATTTTGAGGTTAGCTCCAAGCCAAGTTGACGTAGGTGCTGGAAGAGCAGATAAAGTAAATGAAGAGGAGCATGCTTTGCCTCCAGATGATGTCAATATGGATGACATATTTGATGAGATTGAATCAGACTCTGCAGCTGATCCTGATTTTCAGCCGTCTGATTTTGATGAACGTTTGAATTCCCTTGAGGAAAAGGTAGAGGGTGTGCATGTGTCCCAAGAAACTAAATTTAAATACATGCACAAGTATCTGAGGCACATTAACAACAGACCATATCAAATTGATCCTTCCATACCTGATCCTTCCTCTGGTTCAGATTAGTGTTGAATTTCTAATCTGTAATAACTTTATACTTAGATTTCCTTTGACTCTATATGCTTGGACATGTTTTCTTGTTATTATGGACATGCTTGAATGGTTTTCTTGACAATATTTATGTTATCTTGAACTTACTTCTTACTCTCATTACTCATTGCTCTTTTTTTTCCATCATCATTTATAGGTTCTTTCCTTTGTCATATTGTAACAAAAAAGGGGAGAATTTGTGTTAATATTGCTTATTTCATAATGATATTGGATTCCTATAGAGTGGATGTTAATAATCTGGAGAAGTGGCTAGGTAGTAAAATTTTAATTTCTTCTCCTCTTGGATTCTATGGAGTAATGTATTAAGGGGGGGTATTGGATTGCTGCTTTTTGCTGACCAGTTTTTAACTGGTGCATGATTCTTTGTTGTGCATGTATGATACATGATTCTTTACTGTGTGTATTATGCATATTGTTATTTATTTGGTTTTGTCTCAAATTTGGCAAAGGGGTAGATTGTAAATGCTATCTTATCTAGCTCATAGGTTTGTCAAATTTTGTAGTGCCAAAACCTCTTGGAAAACCTCTTGGAATCTATATCTTGTGTAGTTGTTACTATAAGATCAACTTCATGTCATCCTTGCCTACATTCAAGTACAAGATTAAGAAGTTTTAATACAAGTGCAAGAAGTTCAAGTATAAGATCAAGAGACTCAAGAACAACATCAAGAAGTTCAAGTACTAGATCAAGTCTTCAAGCTTCAACTACATCAAGAGAATGATATGTGATGATTCCATCTCACAAATAAGGTTTGTTTGACCTTAGATTGACCTTAGGATAAGTCATACAATTTGCATTTATATCATAAGTCATTTGATAATTTTATAGGTCATATTTCGACTAGTCCTAGTCATGGTTCGACTAGTCCAAGTACTAGCTCGACCAATCTAAGAATTTTCTCGACCAGTCCAAGGTTTGTTGTGAAATTTTCAGAATTTCTGTTGGACCCTCGACCAGTCCTGGAGACTGCTCGACCAGTCAAGTGAACAGTGCTCGACCAATTGAGCAGGCTCGACTCAAAGTCTAGCAACATTTCTGGGTCCCACTCGACCAGCCAAGTGCAGGGCTCGACCAGTCGAGCAGGCCACTCGACCTATCGAGCAAGCCACTCGACTAGTCGAGTAGCGATCTTATCTTATCGCGCCAGAGTTTTTGAAATGTTGTTGGTCCTTTGACCAGTCGAACTGACCACTGGGCCAATCGAGTGAACAATATTTTTGCCTATAAATTGAGGACGATTTTCAGAAATTTTCAATTCACTCCAAGATATTCAAGTCACAATTCTGAAAAAACTTGTCCCCACATTCTAGAAGCTAATTGGTTAGTATTTAAGATTCTTTTAATAGCATTGTTGCATTTGATTTTGTGATCTCTATTCAATTCTATTTCTTTTGAAAAGGGAATATTGGTTTTACCCTTTTTGAGATCAAAATCAAATCAAGTAAGCCTAGGTTAATTTAATCTAAAAATCATTTAGATCTAAGAACCCTTTCATGTGTGAGTTTGGACATTGAACATCTACATCGAATTAGTTCTACCGGGCTTCATCAGAAGAGGAATCCTCAGATAAGTACATTTCAATTTTATGTATTTGGTTTATAAGATTGCTAGAAAATCTTTCATTTTTAGTTTTGACTGAGATAGCCAAAAAATCTCAGCGAGTGGGGTTTTTAATTGTGGTAGCCCTTTAAAAACACAATTGTGAAGGTTTTGGGTGAACCTTGGAAAATCTATTTCATAGTGAACGCCAATATCCCGAGGGTGAGGATATTGGGAGTGAAATAGTTGTGTGGCTGTTTTCTAATAGTTAGTGTACACACAAGCGAACCAGTATAATTTTTGGTGTTGTGGTGGATGGTTGAATGTGCCTAAGTGTGTGAATGATTGTAATTTATTTTCTGCACGTGGTGAATGATTATAATTTATTTTCTGCACATGTGGTGAATGTTGTAATAGCAGTAGATATTTATTTCTGTTTTATTCTTTATTCCTCTGTATTGGTTTGGGACTTCGATACACAGGCCGTTCTAGAAATCAGGTTGTCCTACCATAAGCCATTGGTTTTTGGTGTAAGGTTGTCCTTAGAACAACATCTGTATCAACCTCTCAATACTTGTGCATTTGAGGTTACTATTCATTTCTACTATTTGAAATTGATAAGTGCTATCTTTATTTATTTCTTTCGTATTCCGCATTAAATTTTTTTAATTTGGCATAGTCCTATTCACCCCCCCTCCCCCTCTAGGACTCTTAGCTCGGCCTATGAGATTAAATATTGTACGATTCATTCCATAGTCAGGTAAGTAGAATTTCTCCATAAAATGTAAGCCGCATGAATCAATTACCACTAATCATAACCTCCATGTTGAGGGTCTATTTTCATCACCATCCGTTCTGTTACACCCTAAGCTCGGACTCTCTTTAAATAGGAGTTTCCATAGAGAGATTTCCACAAGATGTGACTTACAACCAATACAAACATATGAGGATGCAACATGAAGATGTAAGCATGATTCAATACTTAAAGAAAAACATGTAATTATACGTATTATCGATTCTAAACATGTAATTATAGTAAACTGATCAAGAGTCTAAGACATGCTTTTAGATAGAACTAATCAAGTGATTTAATGAATTCCAATAACATGTGATAATGTAAACAACTCAAATGATTGGTCCTATGACATATGGTGAAATAGATTAAGAGTTTGGTCACTTCTAAGATATATATAATAGCTAATTAATGGTTAGGTAAAGGAAAAAGGGCATGTATTCAAACAAAAAGTTGAATGGTCATCGAATGGTCATCCACTCCTAGGATATCATTTGTAACTGTCATAAAAGACTATCCCTAATCCAATTTAGAGATGGAAAGCTCAAGGGGAAGAAAATCATCACCAGAAGAGTCATAGTACGTCCCTTGATGCAAATTCCCACGAGAAGTTAGTGGCTCAACGTTACTCAAATAGTCCCCTAGAGAATTTGCTTACATTAGACAATAAGTCCTAGACTTTTAAGCATATTAAAGATTGGTGGGGGTTTAAAAGGCCCATAATTAAGATTGTTTGGGCTTTCATTAAGGGAACCAGGCCCACCAAACACTTGCCCCAACAAGTGGCCTAACTGGGCTTAATCTGGGCCTAATTTAGCCCAACTTGATGGCTCCAAGGGTGGCCCACCTGCAACAGGGTGCGGCCCACTTGTTTGTAAGGTGCGGCCCACTTGTTTGTAAGGTGCGGCCCACCAATTTATGGGATGTGGCCCACCTATAGCGTGTAGGGCCTGGGTTTGTACAGGCCTGCTGCCTGATTACAGGGTCGATCTTGGGTTGCTTTCAGCCCACTTCTAGGCTGACTTTCAGCCCAGATAACAGCCCAATGAGAGGCCGATCTCAAGGGCCCAGGTAAGGGTGATGCTCTGGCCCATCTGGAAGCTCTCTTGAGCCCACTTCCTTGGCCTGTTGTATGGTCTGATTTTGGCCAGCACAATGACTCGGATCATGGCCCGTTCACAGGCCGTTTTTGGCCCATTCCAGGGGTTTGATTTCTACCATGGTTTTTGGCCCAGTTGAGTCCTTCCTTTAGCGTTCCATAGCCTGGTGAATACTGGGTTTTAGCCCCTTGCACAACCTGATGCTGGCCTGATTTTGGTCCATTTACACAGCTTGATGAAGGTCCGTTCTCAGCTGGAAACATGGCTGATCTCAGCTTGGTTTGAAAACCCACTCAGGGGCCTATTGTAGCTTCATTAACGTCCCTACTGATTGCTGTTTTCAGCACCAAATACGGCCTAGTTGGGGCTCATTTTCACCACAACTTTAGGCCTAATCTTAACTGGGTTTAAGGCACAAATGAGAGCCCAACTGAGGTCAGGTTTCGGGCTAGCTTCAGGGTCCGACTGAGATCCCAAATCAAACCCATCTGAGGGTCATTCCTAGCCTAAATTACAGCTCGTTGGAGGATTAATTTCTATTGGGTTTCAGTCCAGCTGAGAGCTCATCTTGGCTTGGCGTGAAGGCCATGGACTTGGTCCATTTGAAGGTGTTGTTTGGTCGTGGAACATGGCCTAACAACGAGCTGAGATTTACTTGAAATCAAGTCTATTCTCTGTCTTACCAAGGCATGGTTTTCAGCCTGATGTTTGAACTAGCAAGAGGCTGTTTTCACAACCTATTTATGGCCATTCACTATCCATTACGGAGCTGGCTAAGGGCCTGCTTATGGTCCAAAATGTAGCCATTGTTTGGCTTTGTTTCAGTCTAAAACCCCACCACTATTTGGCCTGATTTCGGCCCTGAAATACAGCCATCATTTGGCATGGTTTCGGCCCAAACTACAACCATTGCTTGGCCTAGATTTAACTCAAAACACAGCCATTGTTTGGCTTGGTTTCAGCATGACTCCATGGCCTGTTGGAGGCCAGCTTCAACTCTCATGTGAGGGTGTAACGGGAAAAGGCAGCTTGTTACCTGGCGACCTTAGATCTCGTGATGGGGTGGATCTCTCTCGACCGAGTCGAGCTATGGATGGGCTGAGTTAAGCTGACTCGCCCACCCAGCTCTCTCCTCTTCCTCTCTTCTCTCTCTCTCTCTCTGTCTCTTTCCTTTCTCTCTCTCTTTTCTCCTCTCTCCCTTGCTAGTGCAAATCCCGAGGGCAACAGTGCCCTTTTTATAGCAGTGGGAGAGAACCATCAACGGCTAGAAAAGAGCCTCTCATGTGACAGTTGTGATTGAAAAGTGGCCATTCATGGGGCTTATTCACACGCTAGGATGGATTGCTGATGCCCTGGTCCACCAAAAAAGTAAAATTTTAAGTCTGGTGGGGCCCATCTCGTGATCAGGTCCAGGTGAGTTATCGGGGAAGATGATCTAGCCATTAATGGCAGATCACTATCCCATGTCTATTGGCATGATCTGGTCCATTTGAGTGGACCAGATGTGATCTCTGATCAATATGGGGCCCACTTTTTAGACCCCAAATGTGAAAATTCAGTTTTCTTCATTTTCTCATGAGATGAGATGCTTCTCTCTCTCATCTTGTACTACCTTTCAAGGGAGGGCTAGGATTGCTCCACGTGGCCTAAGGAGTGGTTAGAAACATGCCAGCACCTTCTTCCCAAAAAGGAAAGTCTCTTTTTTACTTTTCTCTTGCAGGTCTTTGCTTGGCTATTTTCGGAAATGGGAGAGCGTGGCTCTTCTTGGGCGATGAATGGCTGGGATGGTATGATCAGGCCGATCGTGGGCCACCCATGCAGCCACAGATTGGTCCCACATCTCAGATATCCGCTACGTGTAAGTCCTTGGACGGTTCTACCTGAAAATCCTCGTCTCTTTGCACGGGCTTAAAAGCCTATACGGTTATGCTTAAACAAGTCCCATGAGCCAAATGAACAGTTTGGATCATTCAGAAAATGCTCATGGTGGGCCACTTTGGAGGTTAAAAGCCATCAGATTCAAAAAGGTTGTTAGCGGGAGAAATTCGCCTCTTTGCGGTTTGGTTTGGTCAAGGGCTATTTGACCGAGCCCATTGTTCCAGTGCATGTCGTGCACGAGCACACTAAATGCACTCGCACACTATGTAGGCCCACTCGTGATGTTGGGGATGAATCCACGCCGACCATTCTTCTCAGGAGTCCCACTTAGGGGCCTTGGCCTAGTTTGGGGTAGAATCGAGGTCCCGGGCGGACCATATCACACATCCCCATCCTTCATTGGTTAATACACCCTGATTTAAGGGTTGGATTGGTTTGAAATATGGTTTTGACGGTTAATTGGGGTTTTAGGTCACGATGAGGGTTTGGTTAGCCACTAACTAACCCTCAAGAGTCGATTATAAGTGCGTTGAGCCAATATTCTTTGATCATGTGATCTATAATGGCTTTAGCTTGAAGTGTTTAGTTAAGCTTACCCTTCTTACTGATGTAAGGTTCATTTCAGCTCCTATAGACTTGATAGATGACCTTAATGTTGACTAGAAGTCTCATCCTACACATGTTAAGTTCAAGTTGTCTAGTTAATCGATCTTGGTCCCCATAGATGTAGGTTTAAGAGGTAACACCCATGTATCAGAGGTATGGGGTGTTACAACATCAACTAGCTCATGATAGGAGGCCTCCCTGCCAACCACCGGTAATGGAGAAAAGACCATTCTTCATCCCATGCCAGCCTCCAACCACAAGAGCAATCAAGCCAAAGCCTAGGCCTCATATCATCAATGAGGATGAACCTCACCATATCCCATCTAGTGTAGGCAACAAAGTGGTCCTACTAATAAGAGCTCCATACGAAGAGAGATAACTATCATCTTGACATCACTAGCACAACCACCAACTTCCAAAGAACCAGTGACACTTAACGAAAAAGAGCCTCCATGCTACAAGTTGGTCCCTTGGCATTATCTGAAATGCGATGAAGTGGGGAACATGAACCTTAATGATTGTTGTGCTCGAAGAGACAATGGGAACAAAGGAGACCCTAAAGGCACACTATTAGGGCTAGGAAGAGAAACAACATATGATGTGTCAACATAGCTCAAGACAATTTGTCATGGCCCCAACTTGGTGAATGGGCTCATTGAATTTTCAAGCTCTGAATCCGGCGATAATGGCCTCCGTAGTATCCTAGCTCCCATACACCAGGTTTCAATCCTAAGATCCCACAAGGAGGATTTTCAGGGTGATTTTTTTTTTATACATTAGCATAACCACAAGTGTACCAAAACTAAAAACATCACCACATTTTCACTATGATATCAGTTCGAATACAGTGCTTGAAGGAAAACACATGATATAATAAAAGTCCAAAAGATCAGGCACATGCTCCTGCCTCAATGTTGTTACGGTCTAGCTTACCTGCATGTCAATAACGTGTGTAAGCTCACTATGAAGCTTAGAGAGTGTGTGCATGTGTGCGCAATGCATGTGCCAAGTAAAGTTGTACACGAGTCAAACCGAGTTGAGATTCACACAGCTCGACTCGACTGTGGTCAAACATAACTTGCACGTAAACAATGTGTGTAAGCTCATTATGAAGCTTGGAGAGTGCATGTGTGTGTGCACAATGGATGTGCCAAGTAGAGCTGTACATGAGTCGAATTAAGTCGAGCTTGGCATAGCTCGACTCGGCTGCAGTCTAGCATAACTTGCATGTAAACAATGTGTGTAAGCTCACTATAAAGCCTAGAGAGTACATGTGTGCGTGCGCAATGCATGTGCCAAGTAGAGTTATACACGAGTCGAGCTTGGCACAACTCGACTTGGCTCGACCACTAGCTGACCCCGGCTTGAACTCGGCTCGGCTCGGTCCTCGAGCATGACTGGCAAGCTCAGTTCAATTCGATCAGCAACTTGGGCCAGTTAGAGCCGAGTTCGAGCTGGTGTGACATTTTCTCAAACACATGAAGTGCACCTTTAATTTCTCACAATATGCAAAACAACAACAACAGTTTATAGGTATTTCATCAAACACTTAGTAGGCAGTATCAAAATCAAGATGCGAGGATAGTTTTGTCATGTAATGTTTTTTTTTGTAGTGATTTTTTCATATCCATACCTTCCTCGCCACCAACTGATCCCAAGGAGAATGTATGCACCCGAAACAACACTTTGTTGAGTCATTTCATCAAATACTTTGTCACGCCCCAAACTCGGAAACCGGGCTCACAAAATTTTCGATCGCCGAATCTGGTGCCGACATCTTCCGTAGTACCGCATTCTCGACTCTCAGCATCCATACACCAGTTTTCGATCCTGGGATCCTATAAAGAGGTTTTTCTAACTTACATTTAACTTGTAATAAGCATAACCACAAGTTTACCCAAATCACAAAGGCAACATCATCATCACATATCCACTAATATAATCATGCAATATCAGAAATACTGGCAAGATCATAAATCATACGATATCAGAGCAATGTGAAAACATGCTGATAGGCCCATAATATCGTCAGCCTTATCCAGGCTATGCGATGCAAAAATATAATAAAACAAGATTTCACACCCTACCACACGAATATTTTAGTTTTAACCATTTTTGTTCTTTTCCTTATTTCAGGGGCTTTATTGCACTTTCTTTACTTTTCATTTTTTTGTTATTTTTCTTATTTTCAAGGGTTTTAGTGCACTTTTACTTTTTCTATAGCTTATATATATGTTGTGAGAAACCCTATTTTCCATTATTATCGAATGAATAGAAATTCGTCTCTTTTCTTTTTCTTTATTCAAGAGATAAGGGTTCAGGATTGGCCCTTGGGTGTTGAGGATTCCACCCTGATTTTAGGTTTCCTTCTTTTTAGATCTTCAAGGTGCAGGAAAAGGTAAGAATCATCTCCTTTTCTTTGACGATAAAAGGACGTGTACTTTCTTCATCTCGAACCTTTCATTCTTGGGCTTTATTGCACTTTCTTTACTTTTTTTTTTTAATTATTTTTTTTGTATTCAGGGGTTTTAGTGCACTTTTACTTTTTCCATAGCTTATATATACATTGTGAGAAACCCTATTTTCATTATTATTGAATGAATAGAAATTCATATCTTTTCTTCCTCTTTATTTAAGAGATTAGGGTTTTAGGATTGGCCCTTGGGTGTTGAGGATTCCACCCCGATTTCAGGTTTCCTTCTTTTTAGATCTTCGAGGTGCAAGAAAAGGTAAGAATCATCCTCCTTTTCTTTTGATGATAGAAGGACGTGTACTTTCTTCATCTCGAACCTTTCATTCTTCACCCCTTTCGTTCATCCTTGGATATCCCCTTTCTAGTTTGAATGGAAAAGATAAATGGTTAGTTAGTCGAACCAGATCCAAACTTGACTGCGGACTGACTTATTTTAGATCTGGGATATTCTCATATCCTTAGGTCCTCCATTTTTACTGTTTATGCGATTTTATGTTAAGGGGCATGATCCTGACGGAATGACCTCATCTTTGTTTTGTAGTTTACCTAATCCCTTTGACTGAAAATGGTTAGTTAATTGGTGTATTTATTTGAACATTCTTTAATCTGATTATACATACATCTAAGATTAGGTCATCACATGTCCTTGCATCTGCATCAAGCTTGCCTCGAACAAAAAAATCATTCATAATTAGTATTTTCAAATAATCTAATTTTTTAGAGATCGGGAAGTTAATCTATATATGAAGTTTCATTTATTGATAAAAGGTCTTTCCAACAAAAATTTTGGGACATTATTTAGTTTTCACCTACTTGGAAATCATTCTCAAGAACCATCTTTTGTTTAGATTCTTCTTACATTTTTAATTTTCTTCTCCTTTTTTTTTTTTTTTTTAATGTTCTTCTTGCTTCTGCTCAAGAACCATCATTTGTCTAAATTCTCCTTCTTCTTTTTTGTTTTTATAGTTTCCATTTTCTTTTTATATTCTTATTTCTTGTTTTGTATTTTTTACAAAGTAAAACTTCAAACAAGAGAAATAATTTAGTTATAACCCATTTCAACTTGCATTCTTAAATGGCAGGTGTTATAGATGTGTGTTTTCTCTCATAGACTTCCTTAATTTTATAACCCCTCAATGGTAAATCCTTATCATTTTAATTAAAATATTATGTAAATTCTAACATACTCTTATTCCATGGTAGAGGCTCATAATCACAATTTAAGGCCATCTTAGCAAAAATATTTTCTAAAACATTTATTTTGATGATAAATGGTCTCTCGAATTTAAGTATTATAGTTAAAGGGCTTTTTTTTTTCTATAATAGTTGAAGGGCACTATCATTGTACATACTGTGTGATGCAGGACACAAGATTTAATGCTAACATGCAACGTGGAGATTATGAAAGAGTCCATAAAGTAATTCAATTAACAAAAGATGCTAATCCACTAAATAATTAAGAGTAAACAATAACAAATAAAATCTTATTTAACTTAAATCACATGCCTGCATGCTAAGAAATCACATAAATCAATTAAAATTAGGCTCGATGGAAGGCTAGAACTTCCAATTTAGCATAAGCACATTCCACACTTAAGGGAATGACTAGTAGGTTTTATGATTAGGGTTAGGAAGGGAAAATTTTGAAATTTGAAAAATTAAGGTTCCTAGGATTTGAGGATTTTGGAATTAGGGAGTTTTTTAAAATTCGGGAAAATAAGAAATTGAAGATCTAGAGTTTAGAAGGTTATAATGGAAAGGAAAAGATGAAGACAAGAGAAGAAGAAAAATAAGAATACCTTTCGAAGAAGAGAAAGAGGAAGGATGTATCTTGGGGAATCCACCACCAAACAAGCTTCTACCCTTCCACAGTCCAATTGGAAGAGAAGCTTTCTTACAAACCCTAAAAAACCTAAGGAGGAAAATTCCTTCACACAAGAGAGCTTCTCTCTCTCTCTCTCTCTCTCTCTCTCTCTCTCTCTCTCTCTTCTTCTCAAATCTCCACTAGGCTTGGAACTCCACTCCCCTTATGGTTTTATAATAAAAGATCCGGAATTAAAATTCAGCATAATTACAACTATCCCGCACACTCAAGTAACGTGGCCAATCATCCAAAATAAGAAAACTAAGACATATATTATTAATCCCAACCATCAAATAACTCCTAATTTTTTTTAAAAATCAAGATCAGAGTCCAAGGGGCCTAAATCTAAAAGATCTGGTGGCCCGATGGCGTGATCGACAAGATCCAACGATTGAATCGACATGAAATAAAAATTCTATGACTAAAATGATCTCCTAAGCAGCACACATATATCATCCCAAGGTAGAGTCTTCCTGATGCAAGTCTAATGTATGTGGGGTCTTCAAAATGGCCCGGCAGGCCCCATCTGGAACTCGTCTCCCATCTACAGAGAAAGTTGTGCTGATGTGGGTGATCGTCTCCCTTAGACTCTGATCATCTCCGTCTTTGGTATACTTGAGTAGGTCCTCTAATGTCCCCATCAATTCTCCCTAGCTAAGAAGAATTAGCCACTGATAAAATAAAGTTGTAATAACCCTTGAGGAGGTCAGGATCAATGCGTTGGAACTTTGCCTCTGTAATCTAAGTGTTGTCTGATTCTGGCCTGTTCTTCCACTTCACGAGGTATTTCTAATATCCAGCTCACTTAAGTGGCCCATTATCCAAAATAAGAAAAGTAAGACATATATTATCAATCTCAACCATCAAATAACTCCTAAAAATAACAAAAAATATAAAAAATCAAGATCATAGTCCAAGGGGCCCAGATATAAAAGATCAGGTGGTCCGATAACCTGATCGACAAGATCCAATGGTCAGATCGACATGAAATAGAAATCCTATGACTAAAATGATCACCTAAGCAACCCACATGCATCATCCCAAGGTGGGGTCTTCCTGATGCACGTCCAATGCATGTGGGGTCTTTCAAATGGCCTGGCAAGCCCCATTTGGAACTCGTCTCCCATCCATAAATAAAGTTGTGCTGATGTGGGTGATCGTCTCCATCTCTGGTACACTCGAGTAGGCCCTCTAATGTCCCCATCAATTCTCCCTGGATGAGAAGACTTCGCCACTGATGAATTAAAGCTGTGATAACACTCGAGGAGGTCAGGATCAATACAATGGAACTCTGCCTCTATAATCTAAGTGTTGTCTGACTCTGGCCTGTTCTTCCACTTCACGAGGTATTTCTAATATCGTCCATGGCGGGTAGAGACCACTTAGTGGTTTAGAACATCCTCGATCTCTTCTTTCTAACCAGGTAGTGATGGAAGAGAAGGCAATAGGTGGGAAGTAAGTTTGGTAAAGGCCATGGGCTAGGGACAAGGTCAGGGACACCATCATTTGGGATAAGAGAAAGGTTTGCAGGAGGGATATAAGATAGTTTTGTGGGTCCATCACAAGGCACAAGGTCCTCCACGTTGAATGTTACACTAATGCCCATGCCAGATGGAAGATCCACCACATATGCATTAGGGCCCACTCTCGTCAAAATTTTATACAAACCTGCACTACGAGCATGTAATTTCCCCACGGTTCCCTGTGGGAATCGTTCGGGCCTAATGCGGACCATGACGTAGTCACCCACCTGAAACCCCTTAAACCTATGATGTGAATCTGCAGAGATTTGTAATGTTGATTACTATCATTAATGAGCTTCTTGATCTCACTATGTAAATCATGAATATGTCGTGCAAATGCGTCTGTGGACTCAAATGGCCTATGTGAAACGGACATGGGTATGAGATATATAGACATTCTAGGCTTGTACCCAAATACTATCTCAAATGGACTCATTCCTATGGACCTATTGATGGAATTATTGTATGCAAACTTGGCTATGGGCAAAATCACATCTTAGGTCACCAAACATCATAGCAAATTTCCTCAGCTTCGAATGATAACCTCCGTATGACCATCGGTTTGAGGATGGTATGCCAAATAGAACTGTAACTTAGTCCCCATCATGTGTGGGTCCATCACAAGGCCCAAGGTCCTCCACATTGAATGTTGCACTAATGCCCATGTCAGATGGAAGATCCACCACATACGCATTAGGGCCAACACTTGTCAAAATTTTATATAGACCTGCACTACGGGTATGCAATTTCCTCACGGTTTCCGATGGGAATCGTTCAGGCCTAATGACGTAGTCACCCACCTGAAACTCGTTAAACCTACAATGTGAATCAGCAGAGATTTTGTAATGTTGATTACTAATATTAATGTGCTTCTTGATGTCACCATGTAAATCATGAATATGTCGTGCAAATGCGTCTGTGGACTCAAATGGCCTATGTGAAACGGACATGGGTATGAGATCTATAGACATTCTAGGCTTGTACCCAGATACTATCTCAAATGGACTCATTCCAGTGGACCTATTGATGGAATTGTTGTATGCAAACTCGGTTATGGGAAAAACCGCATCTCAAGTCCTAATATGGTCTCCCACCAAACATCGTAGCAAATTTTCTAAGCTTCGATTGACAACCTCCATCTGACCATCAATTTGAGGATGGTATGCTGAATAGAACTGTAACTCAGTCCCCATCATGTGCCATATAGTTTTCCAAAAATAACTCATAAACCGTACATCTTGATCCGACATAATGGTCTTTGGCAAACCATGTAGACGAACTATCTCCCCAAAGAATATCTTCGCCATGTGAGTGGCATTAGAGGTTTTAGAACATGGGAGAGAGTCAGTCGTTTTCAAAAAACGGTCCACAACTAAAAAAATGGAATCGTGCTTTTTAATCATGACTTCATTACCCATAACAACTCTTTAAGCCTATGGCGTGAGTCAGCAATCATTTTGTATATTTCATTACTTGTATTAATTCTTTTTCTAATCTCCACATGCAAGTCATGCATATGTTGTGTAGATGCATGTGTAGACTATGAAGGCCTATGGAATAGAGATGTAAGTATGCAATCTATAGGGGTCTTAGGCTCATCTACTTGTCTTTTCAAATTCACTTCGTCCCCAGGACTCATTTAATCAGTCAATGCGTGAATGTCCTGCATGGGTGTAAGCTCATCCGGTTTGTCCTCTAGAATAACAACACTGGACTCCTCCAATACCGGACTCACCTCAGATGGTAACTCTACACTACCCTCGGGTGTAACCTCAAGTGACATCTCCATAATAACCTTAGGTGTGACTTCACTTGCCATGTGGGCATGCAATGTCAAATCAGTTTTAGTCCCTCTTTCAAACTCTTTAGCATTAACTATATGAAGAGACTCAAGCTGGAGTTTTATCACTCCTTCAGGACCACGTTTCTTGACGTCCTCTTTTTCCGATGTGCTTTTAGACGGGAGAGGCTTTAAGACAATCCTTTTGCCTTCATATAGAAATGGACACATATTCAAGCGACCGAACAGTGTTGCGTCTCTGTAAAACAACCAAGGCCTACCCAAAATGATGTGGCCTATATCCATAGGCAAAACATCACATCATAACGTGTCCGTATAGGAACAAAACTGGATGGGAATGGAACAACGCTGAGAAACCAAAATTGACGATGCGTCAACCCATGAGACTCGATAGGGCTAAGGGTGAGGAACGATTAGCATACCTAAGCGGTCCACGATGCGAGCATATACCACATTGATGCAACGACCATTATCAATGATCAACTCCCTTCAATTTGATCACCAGCTTGTGATTGGACATCTTCCCTGGTGTCAGGGTTCGCTTGAAGGGAGGCTCCAATCAGATTGATACATGCATTAGTCATAATCAATTGAGTCGCGATGGGCTTATTGTGCGCTTCAATAGCCATTAGACGATTGTTGATAGCGTTAAGGGCCTTAACAATTTGTTCCAGATTCATAGTGGAATGTAGGCCAAAACCACGTCCTAAACTAGTGGGCATACACAAGGACACTATAAAGGAAACCCTAGGTCTTAGGACAATGTGATGACAATGATAGTAATAACTTAGAGATCACGCTAGACACACTAACAAGAAAATTCAGCAAAATAGTAATCTAAGGGTAGTAAACTAAAAATTCAGCACCGGTGTAATCCGAAAATTACAAGCTGAAAATTCAGCAATATGATAACTTGAAATTACTATGCTAAAATTTCAGCAATGGTATAAGTGGGGACGCGTACTGAAAATTTCGCAATAAGATACTCCAACAAAAATTCAGCTATATAATCCTATATGCAATGCATACTCTATTAACCCTAGGTGTGACTCTAACCTAGATGCAACACAAAAATCCTATGCTAAACATATTCTCTAATACCAAATTTGATACAAGACATATGATTTAATGCTAGCATGCAACATGGAGATTATGAAAGAGTGCATAAAGTAATTCAATTAACAAAAGATGCTAATCCACCAAGTAATTAAGAGTAAGCAATAAGAAATAAAATCTAATTTAACTTAAATCACATGCCCGCATGCTAATAAATCACATAAATCAATTAAAAGTAGGCTCGATGGAAGGATAGAATTTCCAATTTAGCATAGGCACATTCCACACTCAAGGGAATGACTAGTAGGTTTTATGACTAGGTTTAGGAAGGAAAAATATGAAATTTGAAAAATTAAGGTTCATAGGAATTGAGGATTTTAGGATTAAGGGTTTTAAAAATTGGGAAAAATAGGAAATTGAAGATCTAGGGTTTAGAAGGTTGTAATGGAAGGGAATAATGGAAGATAAGAGAACAAGTAGAAGAATACCTTTTCAAAGAAGAGAAAGAGGAAGGATGTACCTTCTCAGGGAATCCACCACCAAACAAGCTTCAACCCTTCCACAGTTCAATTGGAAGGGAGGGTATCTCACAAACTCTAAAAAAGACTAAGGAGGAAAATTCTTTCACACAAGAGAGCTTCTCTTCTTCTTTTTTTTTTTTTCTTAAATCTCCACTAGGGTTGGAACTCCACTCCCCTTCTAGTTTTATAATTAAAAAATTTGGAATTAAAATTCAGTATAATTACAACTATGCCACTCAGTCAAGTAAAGTGGTCAATCATCCAAAATAAGAAAATTAAGACATATATTATCAATCTCAACCATCAAATAACTCCTAAAAATAACAATATATATATATAATCAGATCGGAGTCCAAGGGACCCAGATCTAATAGATTTGGTGGCCTGATGGCTTGATCGACAAGATCCAATAGTCAGATTAGCACGAAAAAAAATCCTATTACTAAAATGATCTCCTAAGTAGCCCACATGCATCATCCCAAGGTGGAGTCTTCCTAATGCACGTCCATGCATATGAGGTCTTCAAAATAGCCCGGCAGGCCCCATTTGGAACTCGTCTCCCATCCACAAAGAAAGTTGTGCTGATGTGGGTGATCGTCTCTGTCTCTGGCACACTCGAGTACGTCATCTGATGTCCCCATCATTGTGTCACCTGTTAGAATTTTTTGTGGACCTCTTACTTAGCTACTGTAGGCAGTTTTTTCCTCCTCTCTATTCAGTAAGTCTAATTGAGCAAGATATCTCATTTTATCATTAATGTGGATCCCTAATCAAATAGAAGGTTTAAACTACTCAGAACTTAAATGCATGTGTACGGTAAGAATCATGGAAGTCGGCGATTAAATGAATGTTTGGACAACTAAATATGAACTCAATAATATTAAAGGTTTGGATCATTGAAAACGAATCAACTTTAGATGACCCATGTAAGTCAATCACATGCAAAAAAATAATCGTAACTTTACAGATTAACTTCCTAATCTCTAAAAAAAAAAAAAAAAAATTATTTGAAAGCAACTAATGAATTAGTAGTCAAGGATACCTAAAAAGATCTTGTTCGACCATGAAATCTTGAAATAAGCTGCAACTGGACTCCGATCAAATAAATTTGAAGCACATGGCATCTATCAAGGATTATAAAATATCAGCATATTAGATGACCAATTGGATCACTTCAAGTGACCCGAGTACTTCAAAAGGTTGGCCCAATCCATCGAATAGTTTGGTTAATGAAAATAGGACCAATTGCATAAAGTTTTCAATCATTATAAACAAGTCGAGTGATTGATGGTTTGGATCACTACAAAGGGGCCCAATCATACAAATGGTTTATACCAATAAAAACAGAAGGAGAGATACAAATGGTTTGAATCATTGAAAATGGACCCACTGTGAACGACTCAAGCACTAATTATCTCAAATGAGCAAAATCATAATTTCAAATGTGCAAAGGACTTTATAACATTGATTACTTTGATCACTAAACACAAGCATTTGCATCTAAAAGGTTTAGATTAGCCCATTGTGCATGATTCACATACTTAATTGTCTCAAATGGGTGAAAACACAATGATAGATCCACCAACAATGGTATCACATCGACTGTTTGGATTTCACTAAATATAGGCATTAGAATATTCATGGTTCACATTAGTAGTATATCAACTAGACAAGTTGGGCTATAAAACAATTTCTTAGATTGTTGAATATCAAATAATTTGAATCACTAGAAATGGCCACAATAAAACGAAGGCTTTGGATCATTAAAATGGCTCAAATTATGTAAAGGGTTTGGATCACTTCGCTTAGAATGCTAAAATATGGGGCTTAGCATATTAATTGATTTGGATCATTAAAAAAAGCCTCAATAATACGAAGGGTGTGGATCACCAAGATGACCCAAATTATATAAAGGGTTTGGATCGCTTAAAAAAAGCAAACAATATGAATAATTTGGATCACCCCACATAACCCAAGCATTATGAAAGGTTACCCAATTGGATCACTTCAATTGCCCAAGAATTTAAAAAGGAAGGCATATCCTATGAATGATTTGGTTAACAAAAATGGGATCATTTTTATAAATAGTTTGCATCATTAGAATCAAGTTGAGTGATTAACGGTTTGGGTCACTACAAAGGAACCCAACCATAAGAACGATTTCTACTAGTAAAAACGAAATAAAAGATATTAACTAGAGGTGTACACAAGTCAAACCAAGTCGAGTTTGGCACAGCTTGACTTGGCTCGGCCACTAGCTGACCCTAGCTCAAACTCGGCTTGGCTCGGTCCTCGAGCTTAACTGGCTGGCTCGGCTCAATTCGATCAGTAGCTTGGGCCAGTTTGAGCCAAGATCGAGCTGAGTTCGCCTGTGCAGCATTTTCACAAACACATGGACTGCACCTGTAAATTCTTATTGTATGTAAAACACGAAAGTGCCCTGGTTTGTCAAATTACGTGAGTGTTGAGCCAATCTTTAAGTGAGCCCCAAAATGAAGATTGCAAGATAAAGATCTTAACTAGGAAGAAACTCGAGTGATCCAAACAGGTGAATGAAGCCTCGCTTCCCTAACCAAACCCTTAAGGTATATCACCCCATTTAACTTAGTCTTACCTCCTATACATTGTAAATCATCTTTGGTAAGCTTAAGTGTTAAACATTTAGAATGTTAGAGGAGTAAAACATGAACCATACAGGAAAAATTGATTGCATCAATGGATCATTTTGGTGTGTGAAAGTATCTGTACAGCAATGGATCCCTCTGGACGTACTTTATTCCTCACAAATAGTTTTAGTGTGTGAAGGTATTTGTACACAAAACCACTATGTTATACGTATAAAAATATGGATATATGTAGTTTATGGAATGAATAAAAATTATAATAGGTTCTACCCCCTTTATATCGGATACATCCAACAATATTGTACTGGGCCTGCAAGCTTCACCTCGTGCAATAAGTGAATCGCTAGGTGTACCATGACATCGAAACACACAGGTGGAAATATTCTTTCAAGTTTGCAAAGGATTACGACAATGTCCATCTCTATTCATTTCATAACTTCTACATTCAACGATTTCAAAAACAAATCCTTAAAGAATATCCCTAACTTAATTAGCGTTGCACTGATATCCTTGCTCAGAAATCCACGAATCGCAACTGGTAGTAAATGTTGCAGAAGGACGTGACAATCATGACTTTTCATTCTTGTTACCTTACAGTCCGTAATGTTTATGCACCGAGAGATATTTGACGCATACCCATCAGGAAACCTCACCGATCTCAACCATTCACATAAACACTTTTTCTCTAATTTTGTCAATGTATAGCAGGCTGCTTGTATAGTATATGAATTTTCATGTGATTGCAAGTGCAAATCTTTCCTTATACCCATTGCTTGTAGATCCAATCGAGCCTTAAAACTGTCTTTTATTTTCTTCTCTATGTTCATCAATATTTTGAAAACGTTATCACATATATTCTTCTCAATATGCATGACATCCACGTTGCAATTTCAGATCACTCCAATAGGGCAACTAAAAAAAATGCTCTTCTTCCTCCCGTTATACACCAATACCGTACGTTTCCTCTTCTTCAAGTGCGGTGCCTTACCAAATCTAACTTCTCCAATGTTACTCAGTTGTTGTATCACATCTTCTACAGATAGCTTGTAGATCCAATCGAGCCTTAAAACTGTCTTTTGTTTTCTTCTCTATGTTGATCAATGTTCCGAAAACATTGTCACATATATTCTTCTCAATATGCATGACATCCACGTTGTGTTGCAATTTCAGATCACTCTAATAGGGCAACTAAAAAAATTCTCTTCTTCCTCTAGTTATACACCACTACCGTATGTTTCCTCTTCTTCAAGTGCGGTGTCTTACCAAATCTAATTTCTCCAATGTTACTCAGTTGTTGTATCACATCTTTTACAGATAGCTCTTTCGATGGTAGCCTACGATCTTATTTTCTATCAAAGATCATCGTCTTCCTGCGCCAACTATATATGTGACAAAAGACAATATATGAATTTTCATATGATTGCAAGTGCAACACTTTCCTTAAACCCATTGCTTATAGATCCAATCGAGCCTTAAAACTATCTTTTGTTTTCTTCTCTATGTTCATCAATGTTCCGAAGATGTTGTCACATATATTTTTCTCAATATGCATGACATCCACGTCGTGTCGCAATTTCAGATCACTCTAATAGGGCAACTAAAAAAAATGCTCTTCTTCCTCTAGTTATACTCCAATACTGTACGTTTCCTCTTCTTCAAGTGCAGTGCCTTACCAAATTTAGCTTCTCTAATGTTACTCAGTTCTTGTATCACATCTTCTCCAGATAGCTCTTTCGGTGGTAGCCTATGATCGTATTTGCCATAAAAGATCATCGTCTTCCTGCCCCAACTATGATCGCTCAGAAGGAGGCGACGGGGCCCATATAATACATTCTTTTACCTGCTTCAATGATAATGAATAAGTCTCAATAATACATGTAAGACAAGCCAACTTTCCCTTCGTGCTCCACTTAGATGAATTCCCATATGCAAGGAAGTCATTTATTATCCACAAGACCGTTGCATGCAATCGAAATGTTTGTCTTGCAAATGTGTCATACGTTTGTACACCTTGACTCCACAACTCGTTTAACTCATCTACTAACGGTCGCAAATACACATCAATGTCATTCCCGGGTGACCTGGGTCTAGGAATAAGTAATGACATCATCAAAAAAGACTCCTTCATACACAACCAATGAGGTAAATTATAGGGCATAAGTACCACTGGCCACATATTGTACGACCAACTCATATTACCAAATGGATTAAAATCATCACTTGCAAGACCTAGTCGAACATTGCGAGAATCCTCTGCAAACCAGTCATATTGCTTGTCAAAATTTTTCCTGGCTTTAGAGTCCGCATAGTGCCTCAGCGTACTATTATCATGAACGCATTTCTCCTTATGCCACCTCATATCTTCAGCCGTCTTGAGAGACGTAAACAATCTTTGCAATCTAGGTTTTAATGAAAAGTACCTTAACACCCTAACCTAAACCTAAACCTAAACTTGAAAACCTAATCCTAAACCCGATCCCAAACCCGAAACCGAACCTGAATCCCTAAACCTAAACCTACACCTAATCCTAGACCTATAACCCTAACCTAATCTTAAACCTATTTCCGTAAACTGACTCTAATCTTTTCATTGTAGAGATGGATAAGAGTTGGATTCGAGCTAAGAACAGGTTTGGCCCATAGTATAAACAAGGGGTTCAAGAGTTCATGGAATTTGCACGATATCGGGCAGATTCAGGCAATAGGATTAGGTGTTCATGTCGAAAATGCACGAACATGGTTCATAAGACTTTAGACAAAGTAGAAGACGATTTGTTCATAGTTGGGATTGACTAGGGTTACACTTGGTGGATCCATCATGGTGAAGAGTTCCACCAAAAAGTTGAGGCCACTGAAGTCCTTGTTGACCCAATTGTGCCGGATGATGAGGATGAAGATGTTGACGAAATATACGTAACGTCTCGGAAAATTCCGTACAATGGCTCGAGTACCACCTCAGGCAGAAATCACTTAGGATCAAATCCTTTAGAAATTAGACAAAGTTAACTAAGAGCTAAACTAGATTAGCCATGAAATCCGCTTGAATCACTTTAAATATGATCTGCAAGATCCAAAACTTGTAGAATCATTGACGTTAGGTTACCCTAAAATCTAGGATCAAACTCATTACCCGACTGCTCTCGGGAGCACATTGAAACTCCGTATCAAATCTGGACCGCACATCAAAAGTCCGAATGATACGAGGTTATAGAATTAGGACCGCCTCGCTGGGCTTGACAACCATCTCAGAGATCAAATCCAGACAGTGTCCCACGACTATTCGCTTAAGCCCGGAGCGAGGAGTGTGAGAAAACTTAGTTTTCTTTAGAAATTTAATAAACTTTAAGTAATCTGAGACTTGACGTTTGCAGGCTAATTATAAGTAATCAGACTGTTGGAATCTGACCCAAATACACCCTCGGATCAGGAAACATTTCCCATAAATGTCTGTGTACTTGTAACCCTGATCGAGATTCGATGACCGTTGAACTGAAACTGGTCCACCACGCGTGATCTGAGAATCCGACTGGAATGAAAACTTAACTAGACCTAGATCTATAGTCTGTGAGCTTAAGTCCGACCTTTGGCTCAAGGGGGAGGGCTCCAGAAGTGCTCTGTTGAGCTGAAACAGACCCACTTTGGTTATAACCTAAGTATACCTTGACCTTAGGTCTATTTCGGTGATGTTTTAGGCTATATAAGGACCTTAAACACTCTCTCATTCAGCCCATACGAATTTGAGAAAAACCTTAGGAGAGAGAAGAGAGAAAAGTGAGAGAAAGTGTGAGAGAAGTGGGAGGATCTCCCTGCTATCTTACCCTGCTACTCTGCAAGCTTAACCACTTTATTCTAATCGCTTTCCCAGTGATTCTGACTTCATTCTAGGTAAGAAAACCCTAACCCTAATCTGATTTAGGGTTTCAACTGATTCAATTAGCGAAATAGCTAACACTACTTGTGCTTTAGGTTGTTATACTGTCGTGGAAGAAAGCTTAGCGTTCCTACCAAGTTCATTACACTTCTACGGCGTAAGGTGCGGACTTTAGGTGTATAGGTTATGGTTTTCAATGTCAGATAATGATAGATTCATGATCTGTACGTTATTGCACATGTACAAAGTGCTGTCCGTTTCATTTTTCGGTTAGACGTTAACTATGTTGAATATACTGTATTCCTCGTATTTGTAGAAAGTACCATATACGTATAAATTTTGTAAGTGTGCTTGCCATGATTAATCACTGTATGAACATGCTATATATATGTATAGTACTTACTTGGCGAAAGGATTCACCCAAATACATGTTTTGGTTAATATACGTTATGTATGTTAATAAGTGCATTCTAAGTGTTTGTGAAAATGCTTATATGAGTGAGTACTTAGATGATTGTGCTTTAGGCAGGTGTTGAGATAGGATTCTCAACTAACATAAAGATGTATATGATTTCCTCCATGTTGGTTATTTAATTTAACCGCTTACTATGAAAAATATGTGTTTGTATTTCTTGTTTATATTGTGCTTTGTAACATGCTTTATGACATATTTGTTAACATGCTTGAATTACTTTGTTTATTGTGCTTTACTCTACATGCTTCTGGTTAAGGATTAATTGTGATTGGGGCTATGATTATAGCCCAGACAATCGGTAACAGACTTGAGTACGTGGTTGAGATTCATTCGCCACGTAGGATATGTTTGATGAACCCGAGTCGTACTTCAGTTGGCGACAGTGGTTAGGCCACGCAAAGTGCTTATGCACTTCATGTCGTTCAGTTAATTGTGCGCTTGTGCTAGTCAAGCTCATCAAGTAACCCGATAAGTCTAATGTATGTTCACCATGTTTGGACACTACTACTTGAACCTAGGGTACCAAACTTACCAGTGTAACCCCGTTAACATTGGTACCTCGATCCACTAAGACTCATGAGCCGGACATGGTGGTATGGGACACCGTGGTCGAGCTGTCGGCCTATGCTGGGGCCACGAGCCTCCCCTTAGTGACCATTGAGCAACCAGACTCGTGAGCCGATTATGGTGGTATGGGACACTATATTCGAGCTGTCGGCATACACTGCTTTGATGGGTGATGGGGGAGTGGTGTAACGATTCTGTGTAACAACCCTGGAAGCCCTGACCGTACCTAGTGTAGTGACCTCGAGCATACTCTGAATCTGCGGAGAGGCGACGAGCCTTCCTGTAGTAAAATAGAGTATCATCTAGGCCTGTATTGATAAGGTGATGGGGGAGTGGTGCAACGATTCCATGTAACAGCCCTGACAGCCCTTGCAGCGACCTAGAACCGCATCATCGTATGAGATTATCTAGGATTGACAACCCTAGAATGGATCTTTGTTTTGGAATGATATAAGGAAGGTACCTTAGTTTTCCAATATTGCTGTTTGAAATGGACTAATAACAACTCGGTAATCATGCTCATCATCGCATTACATGTGCCTGGAAGATGTGGAGTACTGAGGGTGACAGCATGCCGTGGACGTAAGATGGTGCCGCACGAGAGAGTATGTTGGAGAGGGCATGCATCATAATCGCATCTTATCTTTGCATTAATTACAGTACTTAGGAATGTTGATTGTACTGCTTTATCATTACGGCTTGACTGAATTGATAACATGTTAACCTATAATTTATTGTTCCACTGAGTTAGCTACTCACTCCCACATTATGGGACGGTGTTCTGGACACCCACCAGATTCTGTCTTAGACGCAGGTACCGACAATTCTCAGGAGTCTGAGCCTGATTATTATGAAGATCAGGATGAGTTTTCCTTCATGCAATTCTCCGGCAGCTTTGCTTAGGCAATCCAAATTTACGGGACTACTGGGCTATCATGACAGTTGGACTATTTTTGACATTTTGTTTTTGATTCAGTACATGTATATGATGACTCAGAGAAGTAATTATACTCTGGAGACAGATCGATATCGTTTTGTTTTTATACACATCTATATATGTTTTTCAGTCTTTCGCTTGCATTTTATACATTAATCTGGAGTATGGATTACTGTTTTGGTATAATCTCACTCATGTTTATTGCACTAACACAGACAACATTCAATCATAAGCATTTATGTTGCATATGTGATGTTTTGGAATTTGGGTGTTGAGTTGCTACTCGACCCCCGATTTTTAGGGTGTTACAATATAAGATATCATTAGGGATGTGTTCAGGAGAACAATTGCGGATACTGATTTTACAGCAACAAGTAGTGTCCAAGATATTCCTCCTATGGGTGATGTCAAATCCGAAAAGTTAGTAGGTTGTTGAGGGATGTGCAACGTTCACTTTATCCGGGGTGTGAAAACTTCTCCAAGTTGAATTTTCTTACAAGGTTTCTTCATTTGAAGATAATAAATCGTTGGAGTAACAAATCGTTCGACATGTTGCTTGACTAGTTGAAAGAAGCATTACTGAACAGTGAGACATTACATAAGTCTCATTACGAGGCAAAATCCTTGATGTGAGACTTGGGCCTTAGTTATATATTGATGTTTTATTTAAACCAATCTGATTTAAATGATTTTAAACTTGCAAGTACACGAATCAAATGTAGATACGGTACGTATTACGAGATCGTTCCCACGAGGACTAGTTGTCACAATTCAAAATTTAAGACTCTTCTTAACTAATCCAACGAATGGTTTAGCGAACTATTAAGTAAACTTTCACAAATCTATGGAGAATAACCGAGAACAATGGGGAAAATCCAATCAAGGAGAAGACTAGGACTTTCGAATCCACCCCTAATTATCCTAACCCTTGTTTTACCTATTAATTCACCCTAATTCAGATTGATATCAAAATAAATAAAGCGCACTCTATGTCCTTAGTCAGGCACATAGAATGTATAATTCCTTAAAGCATATGAATCACATCTTTCCATCCATGGTCAGGCATGGAGAAATGTCGATTCCTGTTTCTTCCTCTATAGGAAACCTGTTCATGGTCAGACACAAGCACCTAAAATAATATTCCAAACAACATCCATATCTAGACTTTGGTTAAGCTCATAAAATGGAGAAGTATGAAGTTTTCTGTTAAGCCCCCTAGAGAAAGAAACAAATCAATCAAATTCAGGTAAAATCAACACATAACAAAAGTCATTCAAATTAGGGGCTTCATCTCAGCCCTAGCTAAAAGATTTAGAAGCTCATGGAATGTAACATAAATTCAACTAGAAAGAAGAAAAATATCACTGATAAAACAAACATCCCTTTTCTTCTTTCCAATCTCTCTCTCTCTCTCTCTCTCTCTCTCTCTCTCTCTCTCTTTATATACTTCACATCCACAACTGGGCTAGCCGACGATGGTGACTTTCTTCCAGGACTCACCCCCCTCTCTTCTCTTTCTTTCCTTCTCTTTTTATAGATGTCAGGGACGGTCCCTTCCACTGGAGTCGGCTATAGATCTTATTTATACACAGCCATCCACGTGCATAGATTATTTACGCACGCAGCCAAGATGCGCAATAGGTGGGGCCCACATTACCTTCTTTCTTTCCAAAGAAATGACATCACTTGGGAAGTTTTTGGGTGGTCTACATAATGAACGGATCAGATCTGCCATTCGATCGATGACCATGATCGTGCACTCGGCCAAAGCTGGTCGATTACGGACGTTTAAAATAGAACATGCGTAAGAAATCTTACGCTGTGACGTTGGTGGGGCCCACTCCATTATTATTTTGATGAATTCAAACCGTTCATTGGATGCAAATCGAAATTTTGGTCGGACATATGTAGTTTTCACCTTCTGTTGATGAGGTCCACTTGACTTTTCTTACTGCCATCCGTCTGACGTTTAAACGGCTGCATTTCACTCCTCGTGATATTTTACATTTCTGCCACCTAGGCAGTGACAAGAGACTTCACGGGGATCTGATGGATGGTCCGGATTGAACCGTTGATGTACGGTGGTGTCCCACAACAGAGGACCGCGAGTCTCTGTTAAGCAGACGAAAATAGTAACTGTAGTATTTGAATTTGAGAAGGAGAGTCAGTCAGTGCATGTTGACCAACTTGTGGATTTTTGGTGCACGTCCGGTGCATCTATGCACATTGCACATTCGATGTATGTGTGGGTCCGACGGATATGCGTATCCGTAATCCGCTTCGTCCATTCATTTCATCATCCTATTTAAGGCGTTGAGTCTAAAATTGAAGTATATCCAAATATCAGGCGAGCTGCAAATCATGATTTTAGGGGCTGATCTGTCTGTTGGGCCACTTCCACAAGGATCCAATGGTTCAAATTCGGCGTGTATAGTTTATTTGTGGTCCTCAGGCCATGTATGAAGTTTTGGGCTGAACGGATGGTGGGAACACTGTGATCTTGCATTCTATATGCTTTTTCGGGCCTCTTTAATGTAAATGGCTTGATTTTCTTCAATCCTTAGTGTGCAAATCCGTCAATGTTGGACCTTTGAAGTCCTTCCTTTGCTTTGGTGATTTTGAAGTATCAAATCCACGCTTTTAATACTCTTCTTCAGTCAATGCTCCTGATTACTCCCTGCAACAAAAACACAATTAAAATATGGCATTAAACATTATCATGTACGTAAAATTAGGTTATAATCGGGGTCTAATATGCAATATTTGACCCTCATCATATATCCCCATACATGCATGTATCAATGATTGTGTATTGTCTAGGTGATGAAAATGTTGAAGAGTGTCTAGAATGTGGAGAGTCAACATGGAAGTTGGACGAAGCCAAGCGTAAGAAAATCCCATAAAAGGTGTTAAGGTACTTCCCATTGAAACCCAGATTGTAAAGATTGTTTACGTCTTGCAAGACGGCTGAAGATATGATGTGGCATAAGGAGAAACGCGTTCATGATGATAAGAAGGCACCTGCTCTAAAGCTTCGAAAAAATTTTGACAAGCAATATAACTAGTTTACAGAGGATTCTCACAATTTTCGACTTGGTCTTGCAAGTGATGGTTTTAATCCATTTAGTAATATGAGTAACTCGTACGGTATGTGGCCAGTGATACTTATGCCCTACAATTTACCTCATTGGTTGTCTATGAAGGAGTCATTTTTCATGATGTCATTGCTTATTCCTGGACCTAGGTCACCCGGGAATGACATTGATGTGTATTTACGACTGTTAGTAGATGAGTTAAATGAGTTGTGGAGTCAAGGTGTACAGACATATGAAAAATTTACAGGACAAACATTTCGATTGCATGCAGCGGTCTTATGGACAATAAATGACTTCCCCGCGTATGGGAATTTGTCTGGGTGGAGCAGGAAGGGAAAGTTGGCTTGTCTTACATGTAGTATTGAGACTTGTTCATTATCATTGAAGCATGATAAAAAAACGTGTTATATGGGCCATCGTCACTTCCTTCCGAGCGATCATAGTTGGCGCAAGAAGACGATGATCTTTGATGGCAAACAAGATTGTAGGCTACCACCGAAAGAGCTATCTGGAGAAGATGTGATACACCAACTGAGTAACATTGGAGAAGTTATATTTGGTAAGGCATCGCACTTGAAAAAGAGGAAACGTGCAGTATTGGAGTATAATTAGAGGAAGAAGAACATTTTTTTTAGTTGCCCTATTAGAGTAATCTGAAATTGTGACACAATTTGGATGTCATGCATATTGAGAAGAATATATGTGACAATGTCTTCGGAACATTGATGAACATAGAGAAGAAAACAAAAGATAGTTTTAAGGCTCGATTGGATCTACAAGCAATGGGTTTAAGGAAAGAGTTGCACTTGCAACCACATAGAAATTCATATACTATACCAGCAGCCTGCTACACATTGACAAAACTAGAGAAAAAACATTTATGTGAATGGTTGAGATCGATGAAGTTTCCTGATGGGTATGCGTCAAATATCTCTCGGCGCGTAAACATTACGGACTGTAAGGTAACAGGAATGAAAAGTCATGATTGTCATGTCCTTCTGCAACGTCTACTACCGGTTGTGATTCATAGATTCTTGAGCAAGAATATCAGTGTGGCGCTGATTGAGTTGGGGATATTCTTTAAGGAATTGTGTTCAAAATCGTTGAATGTAGAGGTTATTAAACGAATGGAGAAGGACATTGTCGTAATCCTTTGTAAACTTGAAAGAATATTTCCCCCTACATTTTTCGATGTCATGGTACACTTAGCGATTCACTTACCACACGAGGCGAAGCTTGTAGGCCCAGTACAATATCGTTGCATGTATCAGATCAAAAGGTGGTAGAACCTATTAAAATTTTTATTCATTTCATAAACTACATATATCCATGTTTTCATACGTATAACAGTGGTTTTGTCTGTAATACCTTTGCACACTAAAACGATTTATGAGGAATAAGGCACGTCCAGAGGGATCCATTGTTGAGGCGTACATTAATAATGAATGCCTGACATTTTGCTCCATGTATCTTCCTGGCATAGAGACTAGATTCAACCGAGAAGATCGGAATGCCAATGAAGGGCAGGAACATGAACAAGGACTCATATCTGTATTTGCACATAACGTCCAACCTTTAAGATCCCCCACGTTTCAGAATATGAACCTTGGGGATCAAGCAAAGGCGCGGTAGCATGTGTTGCATAATTGTGAAGAAATAGAGTCGTACTTAGAGTAAGTCTTCCCTCGATAATTGTATCTCTACATACGATGATCTTAATGTTTCTTGTTGATGACGTGCCAATTATATGTAGTGGACAGATCGAGGAAATGAAGTCCTAATACCCTAAAAATTATGATCGAATGCATTAGGATCAGTTTTCAGAATGGTTCGCAAAATGTGTAAGATTTCACCATGTATCCACCATACAGAATTTTGTTGTATTGCACAATATTTAAACCTAAGAAAATCCCTAAACAATTATATTTTGTACGTGATAATAGATGAAGACGTTGTGCGCTAGCAACTCTGTGGATGTGTCTGATGTACTCTACTCATTGGTGTGTGACCTGATAGACGTGTATTTAGATATATAGGTTGTATTATAAAAGGGATTCGGTTCCACACTGAAGAGCATGTGAAGTATATGACCACAAAATAATGGGGTGGTTGTGAAGGGAACGCATGAGGAGGTAGAAATTAACTTTTATAGCGTTTTAACGGATATTATTGAGCTGAGTTATTATATGAGAAAGCGGGTGTACTTATTTAAATGTGATTGGTGGGACATTGGAAATAAGAAGTTGGGAATACAGACTGACGACAACTTTACAAGTGTAAATTTATCTCGGAAGTGGTTTAAGGACGACCCATTTGTCATCGCCAACCAAGTCGAACAAGTATTTTACCTTGCCAACACCAAGTTAGGCGGCTCTTGGCATGTGGTGTAGAAAATAAAGCCTATAAACGTATTTGATGTTCCCGAACCAGACGTTGAAGATAGCGAGTAGGGGGGAAATGAAACATCTAGGGTTGAACAAGCATATCAAGAAGACATGCATGCCATCAGGGGATAGAGGGACCGATCTAAATGTTTGATGTGGTGCAATTAGATAGAGATGATGTGCCACCTGATCATGTTGATGCCTCAATAATACATGACATTTTTAGAGATGATAGTGGTTTCATTGATGACAATGTTGCAGATGATGAAGAGGAAATACTAATCTGCGATAGTAATGGTGAAGAAGAAATAGTCCTAAGAGATAGTGATACAAACGACGATTATTAAACGTACACATGATTTACATGTCATTTCTCAATTTGAATAAGCCAATTATTACATGTATATATGTTTCACAAGTCATGATTTATTCCTTTAATTGAATTCTTTATAATCCACATTTGTAATTGAGTCAATTTCTAATCATGTCCTCCTCAAACTGGAGCATAACGGAAGCATGCAGCATTCTTCATCAGCTGTTGTGGATGGACTTTTCCAGCCCTATCTTCTTCTGGTAGGGCCAAAGAGGTACCTGGTCTGGTCGATGAGAGTAGGGAGGAATATATCGACGATGACTCAGATGAAAGATTATACAATCTCAAAGAAATTACGGACCTAATGGAGGAATATAACCGTAAGAAACTTCATATGGAAGATGCAGTTTTATCACTTGCACATCTGAATGGAGTCCCGAGAGACCAGATTTCTCCTATTGTGACTGGTATGTTAGCTGTAACAATGTCGAGTGCTTCACACAACTTGACATATACTTCTGCAGCATATGATAATTTACGCAGGGAGTACTTCGGATAGTTAATCCGAAGTTGTTTCATATTACAAGGAAATACATGTATTTAATATAAAATGACAATGTGTAATGGAATTTTCAAATTTTACTAGAATGTTTATGGTTTTATTATATTCTGCTTGCATTATAGTGTAATGGTTTAATCATATTTTAATTATCTCCCTAAGCATAAGCACAAATTCATTCTACCATCAACACTAGTATAATGTTTTAGTATATTCCGCTTGCACTGTAAAGTTTAATGTATTTATTATATTGATGTTCATACACTTGTACTGACATTGTTTAAATTTATAAGTTCGTAGTTCACACATATTCAGTCATGGCACCAGGTGAGAGATTAGGTCGTTCACGCACTAGATCTACCCCTTCCACCCGTGATGCGACGGAGACAGCATCGACGTCGCATGCTGCATTACAAGCGTCTGAGCCCTCGGTTGAGCATATACCAGGCACTACATGTAATTCTAGACATATATCTATTTAGCGACTTCTATTTATGTTTAGACTTACATATTTCTTTTACGACAGCATCGTCGACCAGCCAACGAAGACGTGGACCCATGCATGGGTTAGTTTTAGAGCGATTTATGCGTGAGTTAGTTTTAGAGTGATTTACGCATGAGGGTAGGGTGACGGTAGAGTTCCCACAGGACTGCCTTAGACCTGTTGGGGATAATGTCAGGTTGTTTACGTCAGAGGTCGGTGTCCTATGCCGATCTCTGATCCCCGCCACCACCCCCCATTGGGCAGACATGACAAATGATGTGCCGCAGCTCATCCGTCAGTGCCTTCAGGTAAACTTATTTTTGTAAACCTAAACTTAAACCTACACCTACACCTGGAAGGTGAGAACCACTGTTATGACCATGATGAAGTTGTCCATTTCCTACGGCCAGCAATATAGATCTAGTGATACCCACTCTTGAGGTCCATTTTGGAGAAAATTGTGGCATTGGTCATCATGTCCAACATATCGTCAAGACGCAGTATAGGAAATCGATACTTAACAGTAATCTTGTTGATGGTCCTACTATCCACATACATATGCCATGTGCCATCCTTCTTGGGCGTCAGAAGGGTAGGCATGGCGAACCCTTTCCTAAGAAGCTCATCAACTTACTTCTTGAGTTTTGTATGCTCCGTGGGGTTCATTCTGCAATGAGGAAGGTTTAGGAGAGCTGACTCGGGGACGAGATGAATGGCATGCTGGATGTCCCTCATTAGTGGAAGCTCATTTGAGAGGTCGTCAGGAAAGACATCGTTGAACTCATCCATCACCAAAATCACCTCACTAGGCAACTCTACACCAACCTGTGGTGAAGCCTCTCTAGTCACGAGTGCATACACCTTCGAATCCTCCCTAGCCTCTCTTTCAAATTCTTTTGCATTAATGATATGAAGAGACTTAGGTTTGGACTTCCTCGAAGTACCAGGGATCACCCTTCTTGGTGATCTCCTTCTTTCCCAATATGCTCTTGGGTGGAAGAGGATTCAACCTAATTTTCTTCCCCTCAAACATGAATGTACAAATATTCGAGTGATCAAATATTGTAACGTCCAAGTCAAATAACCAGGGCCTACCCAAGATGATGTGGCCGACATCCATGTGTACCACATCACACCACAACAAATCCTTATATGACCCAAACTGGATGGGGATACAACATCGCTGTGAGACTGGAATGGAGGACTCATCAACCCACGACACTCTGTAGGGTTGAACGTGAGACTCAGCTTTTAAGCCCAATCGACTCACGGTGCTAGTAGAGACTATGTTGGCACAACTGCCACTGTTCACTATCACTTTACAATTCCTTTCTCCACACTTGGTATAAGTGTAAAAGATCGTGTTCCTACACCAATCATCATTTTCTTCCCAGTATGCTCTTGGGTGGAAGAGGATTCAACCTAATTTTCTTCCCCTTAAACATGAATGTACAAATATTCGAGTGATCAATATTGTAACATCCAAGTCAAATAACCAGGGCCTACCCAAGATGATGTGGCCGACATCCATGTGAACCACATCACACCACAACAAATCCTTATATCACCCAAACTGGATGGGAATACAACATCACTGTGAGACCGGAATGGAGGACTCATCAACCCACGACACTTTGTAGGGTTGAAGGTGAGACCCGGGTTTTAAGCCCAATCGACTCATGGTGCTAGTAGAGACTATGTTGGTACAACTACCACTGTCCACTATCACTTTACAATTCCCTTCTCCACACTTGGTATAAGTGTAAAAGATTGTGTTCCTGCACCAATCATCTTCTTTAGCTTGAGTAAAGGCACATTTGACTACTGCAAGAGTGTGGGTCTCCCAATCATCAAACTTCTCATCGCTAGCACCAATATCAGGCTCATGTTCCTCTACGTTGCAATTATCCCCATCATCCTCATCTGCCTCATCTATCATAAGAGCTTACCTCTTTCTTTGTTTGAGCATTCCTTTGTGAGGTGACCATAACCATTACAACAGAAACACTACATGTGCTCACTTCCCTTCGAACTAGTGTTAACTAGATCCCTACCTTTAACATCTTTGTTATAGGTGGGATCACCAGTTGGGGCTTTGGTCTGGCTCCTAAGGTTAGGTTTGGCTCCTTGAGCAGCAACCCTGCCATTGGAATCACGAGACCCAAACCGCCTCATGGTCAGCTACACTAGGTATCACTCAAGCTCCTCTATCTTAAGGTAGGCCTCCTCTAGTGTACCAACATTATGAGGGATGAGCTCATGCCTAATCTTAGGGCGCAGACCCATCCTGAAACGAGACAAGGTTACAACGAGGTACTCATCGACATCACATCGCATCATGTGCTCCTCAAATCTCTCGATGTAATCCGATAAAGACATTGACCCTTGCCTCAAGGACTGCCACTAGTCCAAAAGACGATCGCGGTAGAAGAGCAGGACATATTTTTCTTTAAGAAGTTCTTTCATCTTAACCCATGATGTAATGAGTTCATCTCCACGCCACTCTGCCTTCCGTTCTGTATTAGTCCAAGACAAATTGGCTTGACCCGTCAACTTCATCTAAGCGAACCTTACTCGACAGCGATCTAACATTTCATGCCACTCGAAGTGTTCCATGTCAGCTAGCTAGTCAAGGAAATGCTTTGGGTTCAAACAACCATCAAAACTGGGTCATCGACTTTGACGCTCTTCATAACCTTATCCTCTGGGTCATAATGATCTCGCGACTCTTTACAGGGCGCATGATCATGCGGTCCTACATAACCTACTCCCTGACTAAAGTTCCTATTACAACCCCTAATGGGTTCTACTGGGAGTGGACCCTGCTCAATTGGGTTCTCATCTGCTGGCTCTCCTGCCTGAGACTGGTGGTCTTCCCCAGTGACGGGGGTATCATGAGAGGTAGCCTTTAGTCATGTGATATGTTGGTTGCTAGCAGTCAATTGCATGGTAGTGGTCTTATTGTACGTCTCAATAGCCATCAAATGGTGGTTAATCCTTTCGAGAGCCTCGGTAATCTAATCCGGATTCATGATAGGGAATCGACCAAAACCATGACTTGTTCTCGTTTGCAAACACTAAATGACCCTAATGAGAGACAACCTAGATGTGTGTGTACTATATGATGAATGCGATGTGAAATCAGATTTGATGACATCCAATGTGACATTATATGATGCACAAGTACTTTATGTATGATGACCCTACGTGCCTTAAACCCTATGACAACTCTAGAATAATTTTTATAAGGCTAAAACTGAAAATTCAACAACTATTTGTCTTAAAGTCACTATCTTAAAATTTCAACAATATAGGACTTTAAAACACCCAAGCAGAAAATTCACCAAGCCAAATCAGAAAATTCAGTAAACCATATGTGACCTATATGCTCTACTATGAGTATGGAAATTTTATCGAACACCTACCCTACGCTAGACCTAGGCTTTGATACCAAATTTGATGCATGATGATGGAAATTATCCTAGGATGCAAGATAAGAGATCAACACATTAATTTCAATAATTAACATGTAAAATCAAGCATATCCTCGTAATAAATTCAAAAATTCAAATTTATAACATGAAGATCCTAGATTTTCACATACACAGTGCATGAAAATAAAAAATAGTTCAAGAGTGGCCCATTTGGAAGTAGGGACTTCCAATTTAGCATAAGCACGTTTCACACTTAAGGGAATGACTAGTAGATTTTATGATTAGGGTTAGGAAGGGGAAAACCTAATGGAGAATTAAGGTTCATGAGAATTGGGGATTTTAGAATTGGAGTTTTTTTTTTTAATTGGGGAAAATAAGAAATTAAAGATCTAGGGTTTAGAAGGTTGTAATAGAAGGGAAAAGAGGAAGACAAGAGATGAAGAAAATACCTTTTGAAGAAGAAGAAGATGAAGGATGTACCTTGGAATCCACCACCAAACAAGATTCTATCCTTCCAGAATTAAATTGGAAGGGATGGTTTTTTTTTTTATATAAAAAAAAAACCTAGAAAATAAGGAGGAAAATTCCTTCACATAAGAGAGCTTCTCTCTTTTTTCTTTCTTCGTAATAACACCACTAGGATTGGAACTCCACTCCCCTTGTGGTTTTATAATTAAATATTTGAAATTAAAATTCAGCATAATTACAACTATGACACTCATTTAAGTAAAGTGGCTCATCGTCCAAAATAAGAAAACTAAAACATATATTATCAATCACAACCATCAAATAACTCCTAAAAATAACAAAAATCATAAAGAAAGTAAGATCAGAGTCCAAGGCGCATAGATCTAAAAGATCTAGAGGCCCAATGGCCTGATTGACAAGATCCAACGGTCGGATCGACACGAAATAGAAATCCTATGACTAAAATAGTCTCCTAAGTAGCCCACATGTATCATCCCAAAGTGAGATCTTCCTGATGCATGTCTAATGCATGTGGGGTCTTCAAAATGGCCTAGAGGGACTCATCTAGAACTCGTCTCCCATCCACAAAGAAAGTTGTGCTAATGTGGGTAATCGTATCCGTCTCTAGTACCCTCAAGTAGGTCCTCTGATGTCCCCATCAGTAACCGAGTCACCGAACTGGTTCGATTCGAGTTAGGGTTCGAGCCAAGTCAAGTCGAGCTCAAGCAAGCTCGAACTCAGTTTGAAATTTTTTTCGAGCTCAAAAAAACAGGTTGACTCGGCTCAAACTCAGTTTCAAACCGAGTCGAATCGAGCTTTTTCGAGTCAAGTCAAGCGAGCTAACCGAGCTAACTCAGTTCGTGTACAACCCTAATATTAACAGCATAAGTAATTGAAAATGTGCCCATTATGCATGACTCATGCACTCAATTGTCTCAAATGGGTCATTAGAAGCTAGCTAAGTGATTAATTGTTTGGTTCACTACAAAGGGACCCAACCATAAGAGCAATTTTTGCTAGTAAAAATAAAATAAGAGAAATTAATGGTTTGGATAATTGAATATGGGCTCATTGTGCATGACTCATGCATTTAATTGTATCAAATGGGTGAAAACACTACATGGGCTATTAAACATTCACTTAGATTGTTGAACATAGGCCATAGCATGTTCATGGTCAACATTACTGGTATATCAATCCTTCCAACATGGGCTATAAAATATTTGCTTGAATTGTTAAACATGACACTTGGCATATCAATTAATTTGAATCACTAAAAAAAGGCCTCAAGAATATGAAGGGTTTGGATAACTAAAAGGGATAAAATTATATAATAGGTTTGGATCACCTTCCATGGATTGTTGAAACATAGGCCTTGTCATATCAATTGATTTTGATCACAAAAACGGCCTCAATAATATGAAGGGTGTGGATCACTAAAATGGCCCAAAATATACGAAGAGTTTAGATCACTTAAAAAGAGCTAGTAATATGAACGATAATTTGGATCGCTACGAACAACCCAATCATTTTAGATGGTTAGCCCAATTGGATTAATTCGAGTGGCCCAAGCATTTCAAAAGGCTGGCCCATCTTACAGATGATTTAGTTACCAAAAATGGGACTATTCTTATAAATAGTTCGCATCACTAGAGGCGAGTGATTAACTGGTTTGGTCACTATAATGGGCCCAACCATAAGAATGGTTTCTATCAATAAAAACATAACAAGATATATTAATGGTTTAAGTAATTGAAAATGGGCCCATTGTGCATGACTCATGCACTCTATTGTCTCAAATGGGTGAAAACACAACAGATCCACCGAGTTTTGTATCACATTGACTATTTAAATCACTAGACATGGGCCTTAGCATAATATTCATGTTTAACATTAGTGGCATATCAATTCAACCAACACAGGCTATAAAACATTTGGTTGGATTGTTGAACATGAGCTTAAGCATATCAATTAATTTGGATCACTAAAAATGGCCTCAACACTACGAATGATTTGAATCACTAAAACAAGCCAAATTATGTAAAGGGTTCGGATAAGTTTGCTTGGATTGTTGAAACATAGGCCTTAGCACATCAATTGATTTGGATCACTAAAAACAACATGAATAATATGAAGGGTGTGGATCACTAAAATGGTTAAAATTATGTAAAGGATTTGTATCACTTAAAAAGAACCAATAATATGAACAATTTAGATAATTCCAAACAACCTGCGCATTTCAAAAGGTTTGCCTCATTGGATCACTAAAACAAGCCAAATTATGTAAAGGGTTCAGATAAGTTTGCTTGGATTGTTGAAACATAGGCCTTAGCACATCAATTGATTTGGATCACTAAAAACAGCCTAAATAATATGAAGGTTGTGGATCACTAAAATGGTTAAAATTATATAAAGGATTTGGATCACTTAAAAAGAACCAATAATATGAACAATTTGGATAATTCCAAACAACTTACGCATTTCAAAAGGTTTACCCCATTGGATCACTTCAAATACCCCAAGCATTTTAAAATGTTGGCCCATCTTACAAATGGTTTAGCTACTGAAAATGGGACCATTCCAATGAATACATCGCATCACTAGAAGTGCATAAATGATTAATGATTTTGGTCACTAGAAAGGGATCTAACCATGAGAACGGTTTCTACCAGTAAAAACAAAACAAGAGATATTAATGGTTTGGATAATTGAAGATGGGCCATTGTGCATGACTCCTGCACTTAATCGTCTCAAATGGGTGAAGGAAAAAAACCAGATCCATTGAGTTTTGTATCACATCCACTATTTGGATCACTAGACATGGGGACTTAGCATAATATTCATGGTTGACATTACTGGTATATCAATTCAACCAACATGGGTTATAAAACATTTGCTTGGATTGTTGAACATGACCCTAAGCATATCAATTAATTTGGATCACTAAAAATGGCCTCAACACTAAAAATGGTTTGGATCACTAAAACAGGCCAAATTATGTAAAGGGTTTGGATTAATTTGCTTGGATTGTTGAAACATAGGCCTTAGCATATAAATTGATTTGAATCACTAAAAATGGCCTTAATAATACGAATGGTGTGGTTCATTAAAATGACTCAAATTATATAATGGGTTTGGATAACTACAAAGGAACCTACCATAAGAACAATTTCTACCTGTAAAAATAAAACAAGAGATATTAATGGTTTGGATAGTTGAAAATGGGCCTTTCATGTATCACTCATGCACTTAATTGTCTCGAATGGGTGAAAACACAATCACAGATCCACCAAGGGTTGTGCTAAAAAATAGGTCAAACCATATGAACGGTTTAGATTGTCGAAAACAAACTCTACCATATTAACAATTTGAATCACCAGACACTACCTAATCGTATGATTAGTTAAATTGTTGAAAATGAACACAAGGATATGTCAAGATTCCTCCCATAATGAATTTTTGTGCTTGTGTAATCCAACAAAGAGTATAAAACATTAATTCATTGGCTTAGGAAACAGAAGCCTAAGTTTACCAATCAGTTTTGATCCAATCATATGAAGGGGTTTAGATCACTTAAAACAGCCAAACATATGAACATTTTCGATCCCTTGATTAGGCACACGCATATCAAAGGTTTGTGCCATTTAAAATGAGTTGAATAATAAGAATAATTTGAATCACTAACATATTTGGTGCATCATGTAGCGCCCACTAATAGATTTGTTGAGCATAAAACATATAGATGGTTTAGATCACAAAAACAAAGCAATCATATGAATGGTTTGGATTAGGAAGAACAAGTCCAAACATTTGAATGGTTTGTATCATTGAATAAGGGCCCTAAAATTGTAACAGTATGTATCAGTATGTATCACTGTGAACCAACTCAATCAAATGAAAGATATGGATCAACTTAACATATCAATTACCATCAATCACTGAAAACAGACCCAATCATATAATGAGTCTGAATCACTAAAAGCTGCTCAAATCATATTAAGCATTTTGATCAATGGATATAAGCCCAATAATATGAAAAGTTTGGATCCATTGAAATGGCCCAAGCGTGTCATAGGTTTAGATCGCTGGAAAAAGGCCAACTCATATGAATAGTTTAGATCATCATAAACAGACCCAACCATATCAATGGTTTATTCAAATTGAACAATTATGCAAATAATTTTGATCTCTGAATGGTCCATGTTATATTAAATGTTTGGAATATTGAAAACATGCCCAATCGTGTAAAAGATTTGGAATACAAATAAGGACTCTATTGTAAGACCACCAAGGATCACAAAAAATCATATCAATCATATGAACAGTTTATGAATATGATGCCTACTCTATGAATGGATTGGATCCCAAAAAATAGGCCTACTGTAGTTGATCTAGTCAACAAATGTCCTGAACAATAAAAGATCCCAAAACTTAATGGCTAACCAATTGATAGTTAAGAACGGAAATACCTCAACAGTTTGCATTCAATAGCAAAAGGTCAAAATATTCTATGACTAAATTCCTCCACCCCTAACAACTTTTAGTATATGTCGCATCCAACAAGCATTGTAAAACATGAACAGATTTGATTGTTGGACATAGATCTTGGCATCCAACAAGCATTGAAAAGCATCCTCATTTCAACACCTAACCAGAATACCTATATGTTTGTACCTAAGCTACAAGAACAAAGTTTTAAATCAAAAGTCAATCTACAGTAAGGCTTTAGAAGTTATGAGACAATTTTTTTAGTTCAAAACAGGTTACCAGCATCCTTATAGGAACTATGAATTGGTACATCATTTGAGAAAGTGGGTTTAGAGATCCAAAAGTTCCATGGTAACTATCACATAAATGTTCAAATGGAATCAAATAGTTATCACAGTTCTTGCTGCAGTCTATGTGTAATTCTCTCATGTGATAGAAGACATTCAACTTTCAAATTTGTCACAAGCATGGATATGATCCTAACTGTGTAGAAATTGGCACTCTTAGTTCTTATAGTCTAACTATGCATTTCAAAGAATGGTGAAAGAACACCGATGCATAATTTCTAGTAGAGTGAGTGAATCGTATTGATGGAAGTAGGACCTTAAATTAAGATAATCAAATAAACATATCGTGCTTGTAAAAATATCCCCTTTGGATACCCACAAACCAACTATAAATTCTGGAGTTACTAGATCACCAACACTGGATTCTATAGTAACGTTCAATAGATTCACAGCAGTTTATGTAGGGCTTTTCGTCAAGTTAATTGTGATGAATTCATCCTCAACAGCTGCATAAATTGATTTGTCCTGGGAAAATGCCTACAAAAATCCAATGCAAATACATTCCCTTAAACCCTTACGAAGATTTCTTGTTAGTCTAGAAGAATCGTAACACATATCATTGAGGGTGCTTACCGATGGCAACATTTTCCAGAGACAGACCTCAGAGCCATCAATTTGGAACTGTTTGCACCTCATCAGCAAAAGAATCATGTTCTCGACACTGGTGGCAAGAGATGAATCCAGCAATTGTGGTGGATATACACTTAGAGAACCTTAAACCCGTCTAAAGTGACGCAAACACTCCCAAAATCCAGCATGGAAGAACCCTTGTTGACCATCTTCCACACCAGGCAAACTATTATCAATGACACTATCTTGAGATGGAGAGAGAGAGAGAGAGAGAGAGAGAGAGAATAAAAGTTGTAGAAACAAAAGTTGAAGAAACAGAACTTCATAGAAATTCAACCATCAAAAGCCCTCAAAGCACTAAGATGCAATAGATGAAAGCAATGAAATGCACACCTGAAATTGGCACATCGCTAATGACATCTTAAGATGGAGCCACAAACATCAATGATGGAGATGCTGTCGGTTTTCCAGACCCCATATCTACTCACATGCTCTAATCCAAAAGCCTGTGATCGAGATCTAAAGGCAAGGATTGGGAACGTTACTAGGGTATCCCAGGATTCAGGTATGTCACCCTGTTTTTCTTGTGTTGTGAAGATGCCATAAAAATCGAGGATGCTAGGGGGCGTTCCTGTTTGAGGAGCCTGTTTAGAAGGATAGAGTCCTTAGACGAGAGCGGGAGGGTTACAGAGAGAACACAGAGAGAGAAGTTAGGGAGAGGGAGAGGGAGAGGGAAATGGAGAGAGCACGGACGGAGAGGGTCGATCGATATAGAGAGGAAGGGAGGGAGGGAGGGAGGGAGGGAGAGAGAGAGAGAGAGAGAGAGAGAGAGAGAGAGAGAGAGAGAGAGAGAGAGGGTTCGAGAGAGGGAGGGAGAGACAAGCCAGGGAGAGGCGGGAGAGGGAGATAGCACGGTCAGAGATGGTCGATCGATCGAGAGAGAGAGCCATTGCTCTCTCGAGATGGATTTGAACTAGAGAAAGATAAAGAAAAGGGGAAGCACGTGGATCCGCGAGATAGCTATCGGACGCGGATTTCATAGGAAGCTACTGACAGTTATGAGTAGCGAGACTCCCGGACGTTATCAAGTTCTATGGGCCCCACCATGATGTATGTGTTGTATCCACACCGTTCAACTATTTGGAGAGATCATTTTAGGGTATGATCCAAAAGAATGAGACAGATCTAAACCTGAAGTGGACCCCACAAAAAAAAAATAGTGGGGAGAGTGACACCCACCGTTGAAACCTTTCGGAGGTTCACCATGATGTTTAAATGAGATCCAATCTGTTCATATGTTAATGAATGTTAACGACGACCTGTAAGAAAGGAAAAATCAAATATTAGCTTGATCAAAAACTTTTGTCTCCATTAGAAGTTTTTAATTGTGGGCGTCACTCTCCCCACTATTTTCTGTGGCAGGGTCCACTCGAGCTTTGGATCTAATTGATCCTTTGGGTCATACCCTAATATGATCACTCCAAATGTATGGACGGTGTGGATACAAAACATACATCCTAGTGGGGCTCACAGAACTTGGTGACGTCACTTCAGTAGTGAATCTCTCTACTATAGCTAATCCGCGTCCGACCGTTAGAAACCTCTTGCTTGCTTATTAAGGAAGATTAAGATTAGGTGGCTTACCATGATTTTTGTGAAGAATCCAGCCCGTCCATCCGTTTTTCGAGGTCACCTAACAACATGTCCTAACCAGATCTAAAACACAAGCAGGCCAGATGATAAAGAAAAAGTTGGTAGGGAAACGCCAACCGTTAAAATCTTCCAAGAGCGCGGGAACGGACGCAGTTTGGCTATTGACAGTGCCACTATGATAGTTAACGGTCAACCTGGCTTCTTGTTTTTTTTTTTAATCCACGTGTCACGTAGTCATTGACTGACAGAGAGATAATGTGGGACGCGGATTTCCTGCTAAAGCCTTTAGCATGAAGTTCCAGCGCAATATTCTGTGTGGGTTCCACTACGATATTTGTGAGAAAGCCACTCCGTCCATCCGTTTTTTGAGTTCATTTTAGGACATGCCACCACAAATGAGGAGGATCAAAAACTCAAGTGGGCCACACGAGAGTAAACAGTGGAGATTTAGTGACCACCGTTGAAACATTTATATGGCCAAAAAAGTTTTGTATGGGTTTAATTTCTTGGCTTTTTCACTTCATCTCAGTGAAAATGACCTTATAAACGGTTTGGATGGATTATAAACATCAAGGTGGATCCTGGGAAGGTTTCAATGGTAAGAATTCCTTTCCCACTGTTTCATCTAGTATGGCCCACTTGGGTTTTGGATCCTAATCATTTTCAGTCTCATGTCCTAAAATGAGTTCAAAAAATGGAGGGACGGGTTAGATTTCTAACAAACATCACAGTGGGTCCCATCCAGAATCCTTGCGTAGGAACTTCCTGTGAAAGCCTTTCGCATGAAGTTCCTACGCAATATCCTGTGTGGGGTCCACTACGATGTTTGTGAGAAAACCACTCCGTCCATCCATTTTTCGAGTTCATTTTAGGACATGCCACCAAAAATGAGGAGGATCAAAAACTCAAGTGGGCCACACGAGAGGAAACAGTGGAGATTTAGTGACCACTGTTGAAACATTTATATGGCTAAAAAAGTTTGTATCGGTTTAATTTCTTGGCTTTTTCACTTTATCTCGGTGAAAATGACATTATAAACGGTTTGGATGGATGTGGTTGATAGTTGGAAATGGATTGGCTACTCCCCTACCACCATCCAATGGATGGTTGTTGGTGCTCTGTGGCCCCACCATAATGTATGTGTTTCATCCATGCCATCCATCTATTTTTCTAGATCATTTTATTATATGAGACCAAAAATGAAGTATATCCCAATCTCAAGTGGACCACATTACAGGAACAGTGTTGAATGAACATCCAACAATTAAAAACTTTTTGGGGGCCATAAAAGTTTTGGATCAAGCTGATCTTTGTTTTTTTCCTTCATCTGGGTCTGTATGACCTAATCAACTGATTAGATGTCTAATAAAGAGTACAGTGAACCTTAGGAGGATTTTAATGGTGGATATCAAATCACTATTATTTTCCAATGGTGCGGTCTATGTGAGATTTATATCCCTCTCATTGTTAGGATCACGCACTAAAATAATCTGTAAAAATGGATGAACGGAATGGATGAAACACATACACGATGGTGGGGCCCACGGAGCACCAACCACCCCCGGTTGGTGGCAGGGGGAGTAGCCAAACCGTTTCAGTTGGCCAGTGGTCGGCGCATAGTGGGCCCACTATGATGTATATGTTTATCCCCGCCGTCCATTCCTTTTTCTGCTTAATTTCAAAATTGAGGTAGATCTAAATGTCAAGTGGACCACATAACAGGAAGGATTGAATGTACACCATTAAAAAAACTCCTAAGGTCCACCATAATATTTTTTTGGACATCCAACTTATTGATTAGTTCATACTGACCTGGATGGATTGAAAAAGCAAATATTAGCTTGATTCAAAACTTTCACATGATGTTATCCATTTTGTTATCCATTTGAGCTTTGGATCTCTTAGGCTCATACAATAAAATGATACAAAAAACTGGAAGAACAATGATCTGAAAAACTGGAAGAACAACATGGATGAAACACATACATCATGATGGCCCACATAGCACCAACCATACCTTCACTAGGTGATCGGCATCCAGCGGAACTTCCCTGGCAATATGCTTCCGATGGTGGATGGCATAGGAAGCAAGGCAGGGGTACCGTGATGTTTGTGAGAAGTCTAACCCCTCCATTTGTTTAGCCAGATCACATTATGATATAGTTTTGAAAGTGAGTAGATCAAAAACTCAAGTGGATCACATAACAATAAAAAGTGGAGATGAAATGTCCACCATTGAACATGTAGCTATAGAAATTGCGAAAGTATGGATGTCATCGAATCCTCTATAGAAATTGCGAAAGTATGGATCTCCTTGAAAAGCGATCGAAATCCATGATAGATGATGAATGGAACAAGATTGATAAGAAAGTAAGAACCTCTATCCAATTGTGCTTAATGGATGAGATCCTCTATAATGTCATAAGAGAGAAAACTGTAAATAAGTACATGAGCGAAGTTAGATAACATTTATGCAAAGAAATCTCTAGAGAAACACTTATACTTGAAGATTCAGTTATTTAATCTGAAGATGGCGGAGGGGACTGATGTTGAGGCACACATTATAACTTCAACATGTAATTTGTAAATTACTGGATGTTGAGGAAATAATGAAAGATGAGGATCAGGCATACATCCTGTTGAATTCTCTCTTGGCTTTGTATGAGTCGTTCAAGAACTCGTTGTGCATTGGTAGAACTACTATCAGTGTCAACATTGTCATCTCAGCCCTTCAATCAAAGGCGATGAGAAAGAAAAGTGATGATGTGGGTGCCTCTATAGATGCACTGTTTACAAGGGGGCAGAATTCTGAGCAAGACAATGGATCTTCTCAATCAAGGTCCAAATCTATGGGCGAAGGCAAAGGCAAAGGCAAGTTGAAATGTTAAAATTGTGGGATGTTCAGGCATATGAAGAAGGATTGCACAAATCATAAGGTAAGAAAAGAGAATTCAAAAAATTGTTCCAGGGAGGCTAACACTATGAAATCCAGTGAGGAAGTGAATAATGGTGACATGCTTACCGCATCAAAATATGAATACTCCGATGAAGAATGGATATTGGATACGAGGGCTTCGTACCACATGACCCCTCATCGGAGTTAGTTCACTAGTTACAATAAATGCGATGGTGGCCAGGTCTTTATGGGCAATGATAATGCTTATAAAGTAGTTGGTGTTGGATATGTGTGTATTAAAATGTTTGATGGCATGGAGCATATCTTGACCTAGGTGAGACACGTTCTTGATTTGAGGAAGAGGCTAATATCTTTGGGACCACTCAAGGCGTTTGGGTACAGATTCACCGGGTTTGATCACATCCTTAAAGTTTCAAAGAGGGCGCTCATAGTTATAAAGGCATATAGAAACGAAAATCTTTACAGGTTGATCAGGAGCACTTCATCAGGTAGATCTGCAACGTCTGTAGCAGATTTCACGTTTGCATGTATGTGGCATGCACACTTGGGCCATATGAGCAAGCAGGATTTATAAGCTTGTTGCTCATTATGTGCATTCTGATGTATGAAGGTCGTCGCCCATAGTTTCTAGTGTAAGGTGATCGTATTTTGTCACCTTCATTGACGACTATTCAAGGAAAGTGTGGGTTTATTTTATAAAAAATAAATCCGATGTTTTCGCCAACTTCAAGCAATGGAAGGCAATGGTGAAAAAATAGACAGGGCGAAAGATGAAGTTATTAAGCACAAATAACGATGAGGAATTCTCTTATGGGGAGTTTAATCAGTATTATAAAGATGTAGGGATTGTGAGTCACAACACAGTGTGCCACACACCAAAGAAAAATGATATGGCTGAGCGAATGATTGAACTTCTTAGAGAGGGTTCGATGCATGATCAATAATGCTGGGTTGGGCAAGGAATTATGGACTGAGGTCATTAACACGCTAGTTACTTGTTGAATCAGTCCCCTTCTATGACCATTGAATGTAAGATTTCAGAGAAAGTGTGGAGTGGTCAGCAGATAAACTACTTGAGACTACGAGTATTTGGTTGCGATGCTTACTCTCATGTACTGTCAGTTGAGAGAGATAAGTTGGATCAAAGATCTAAGAAATACATCTTTGTCAGCTATGGTGGTGGTGTGAAGGGGTATATGTTGCATGACTGGGTCACATGGAAAATCATTCTTAGTTATGACGTTAAATTCGATAAAGAATCCTTGTTCCGTAAGGATGAGCATAAGGAACTGTTGCGCAGCAGGCCAACAACACAGTGAGCCTAGATCCAATCTCAGGCCTCACCCACAAACGATAAATAGGAAGAAATATAAACTAGAAAGGAATAAAAGCATTCAAACAAACCACAAGACAAGATATACGTGGAAAAACCCCAAACTAGGGTAAAAAATCACGGATACAAAATTTCACTATGAAGAGAAATAAAAATTACAAGGCAATATACTAACCTCTCCCTTGGGAGTACAGAGAAAATCCCTTACCCACACCTTAGAATAATTTCTTAATATTCACCTTTTTTTTTTAGAATAGCCCTAGGGACCCCAATTTATAGTTTTGACAACTTTCCTTTCGCATCCCAGTTGCGAAAGGACTTGCGACACAAAATCTGTAAAACTCATTTCGCATCCCAATTGCGAAAGGACTTGCAACACGAAATCCGCGAAACTCCTTTCGCATCCCAGTTGCGAAAGGACTTGCGACACGAAATCCATGCATGTGGCTCCACTTCTCAACAATCTCCCACTTGGAGACACATCACTATAAACCTTTGTCTTCTTCATCCGGAGTGCACCACCTCCCCATCTTTAAGCCTGAAGACTAATCAAAGCTGAACAGAGCTTCAGCATCTCCCTTGTGACCGCCTTGGTCAACATATCCGCAGGATTCTCACTTGTATGAATCTTCTCCAGAGCAATCGATCCATCTTCCAGTAACGAACGTATGAAGTGATATCTGATGGTAATATGCTTGGTCCTTGAATGAAAGGCTGAATTCTTAGCCAAGTATATTGCACTCTGACTGTCACTGTACAGCTTGCAATCTGCTTGCTTCTTACCCAACTCTTCCATAAAACCTTTCATCCACACCATCTCCTTGCATGCTTCTGTAGCCGCAACATATTCTGCTTCTATTGTACTGATAGATACTATCTTTTGTAACTGAGAGACCCAACTGACTGCAGCACTACCCAGAGTAAAAACATAACCTGTAGTGCTTCTTCTGCTGTCGATATCTCCTGCCAAATCCGAATCCACGTAGCCTTGTAACTTGATTTCTGATCCACCATAACACAGCCCTATGTCCTTAGTACCTACCAAGTACCTATGGATCCACTTTACAGCTTCCCAATGTTCCTTCCTGAGGTTGTTCATGAACCTGTTAACAACTCCCACTGCTTGAGCAATGTCTAGCCTCGTGCTCACCATAGCATACATGAGACTCCCAATAGCTGACGCGTATGGAACTTTAGCCATGTAGTCCTGTTCCTCCTGCGTCTTTGCACCTTGCTCCTTAGATAGCTTGAAGTGGTTGGCTAATGGAGTGCTACCCGGCTTAGCACCTCCCATATTAAATCAATCAAGTACCTTAGCTATGTACTCTACCTGTGACAAAATTAATTTCTTATTTTCTCTATCACGCTTTATCCTCATGCCTAGGATTTATTTTGCAGCTCCTAAATCCTTTATGGCAAATTCTCTAGACAATTCTCTTTTGAGATCTAAGATGTCCTTCATGCTTGAACTGGCCACAAGCATATTATCAACGTACAGAAGAAGGATGATGTAAGATGTATCAAACTTCTTCAAGTAACAACAGTGGTCTACATGACATCTCCTAAAACTGTTTTCTGACATGAAACTTTTGAACTTCTTGTACCACTGCCTCGAGGCCTGCTTCAGGCCATATAGACTCTTCTTCAGTCTGCACACCTTATTCTCATTACCTGGTGTCACGTATCCTGTCAGCTAATGCATATATATCTCTTCTTCAAGGTCCCCATGAAGAAAGGCTGTCTTAACATTTAGCTGTTCTAGATGTAAGTCCTCTGAAGCCGCTATACTCAAGACCACGTGAATCATAGACATTTTCACTACTGGTGAAAATATTTCAGTGAAATCGATACCTGCCTTTTATTGAAAGCCTTTCACAACCAATCTGGCCTTGTACCGTTTCAAACCATCGTGCTCCTCCTTTAGTCTGTAAACCCACTTGTTATGAAGAGCTTGCTTACCCTTGGGTAGAGTGACTAGCTCCCATGTACGATTAGACTCAAGAGAGTCCATCTCATCATCCATGGCCTGCTCCCACTTAACCCGTATATCTGACTATAACGCCTCTTCAAAACACTCTGGCTCACCATTATCTGTCAGTAGTAGATAATGTAAGGAGGGTGAGTATCGGACCGTGGGTCTCCTCTCCTGAGTAGACCTCCTCACAACTGGTGTATGCGGCTCTGCCTCATCCTGTGGCGCTATAACACTGTAACGACCCGTAAATTTCCGTACTTTGGCTCGAGTACCATCTCGACCAGGAATCAATTAGGATTAAATCCTTTAGAAATTTAACAAAGTTAACTAAGTGCAAAACACAATTAGCCATGAAATCCGTTGGGATCGCTTTAAATATGATCTGCAAGACCCACAACTTGTGAAATCAGTGACTCTAGGTTACCTTAAAGTTTAGAACCAAACTCATTTCCCGGCTGCTCTCGGGAATGAAACGAAACTTCGTATTAGGTCTAGATCGCACATCAGAAGTCTGATTAACACGAAGTTAAGGAACTAGGACCGCCTCATTGGGCTTGACTATCATCTCAAAAATCAGGTCCAAATTGATGTCCCACGGCCATTCATTTGGATCCTGGCGAGGGAGTGTGAAAAACACTATTCCCTTTACAAAATAAATATCTGGAATAGTGATCTGGCACCATTCGCTTGCGCATCAGTATTAAGCAACCAAACCGTCAGAATCAGACTAAATTACACCCTTGGATTAAGAAAAATTTCAGGAACATTTACATGTGCTTGGAATTTCGGATCGTGGCCCACTGACCGTTGAACTGAAAGTGGTCCTCCACGTGCGATCTGGGAATCCGATCGAGTCGAAAACGTAATCCCACATAGATCCATGTGTGGTGAGCTTAAGTCTGACATTTGGCTCAAGGACGGCCACCAGAACCTCTCTTTTGAGCTGAAAAAGTGATAAAATACCTATATTAGCAGTAACCCTTGAACCTGAGTCTATTTTGGGGAGGTTTTTGGCTATAAAAGAGGCTTAGAACAGCCCCTCTCACAGCCATACGAATTTGGGATAAAACCCTAGAGAGAGAGAAAAGAGAGAGAAGAGCTTGGGATTTGTGGGAGAACTTCCTCCTGCTGCTTTCGATTATCGCACGACCTACACCGCTTCTTTCCAGGCGCTTTCCCAGCGGTATCCACTCCATTTGAAGGTGAGAAACCCTAACCCTAGGTCTGATTTGAAGTAGATAGGCTATAGGTTGTGAAAAGGCTAACCGATTCCGCTCTTTAGGCAAGAAAACTCCCGAATACGGAAGCTCACCAAACCTTACAGATCCGTTGTGATTCCAAGGGCAAAGGTGAGGACTTTAGGTGTATAGGTTACGGTTTTCAACGCTTTCAATGTCAGATAATGATAGATTCATGATCTACATGCAAATGCACATGTACAAAGTGCTTTCCGTTTTCTGTTTCGATTAACGTTGTAGAATATGGAATTTCACATACTCTAGGTATACGTAGAAATACCGTATACGTATTTTTTTTAGAAAAATGTTTGACATGTTTATTTAATGTATGATTATACAACATATGGATAAAATACTAGTTCGGCGAAAGGAATCACCGTAATACATGCTCGCTTGTAAATACTACGTATGTAGAAATTGTGTATTCTAGAAATACCGTATATGTGTAAATTTTGGAAATGCATTTGTCGTGATTATTTACTATATGATTATGGTATATATGGATAAAACAACCGCTTGGCGAAAGGATAGCCCTAATACATATTTTGCTAACATACGTCATGTATGTTGGAATGGTGTACTCTAAGTGTTTGTGTAAACGCTTGTGAGTGTAAATGTTTAAGTGTTAGTGCCTTAGGTAGGTGCTTATATGAAATTCCCGACTACCTTAGAGACATGTAGGATACCCTCCATGTGGTGGTTTACTTTAGCCACTCACTTGTGATGTATACGTAATTGTGTCCCTATTTGTATAGTACTCTACAACATGCTTTACAACATGCTTTATATCATGCTTCATAACATGCTCTATGATATGCTTCCTAACATGTTGTATTACTTTGTTTATCATGCTTAACTCCACATGCTATTGATGAGAACTGTATGAGTTTGGGACTATGTTTATAGTCCAGGCATTCGGTACCAGATTGGACATTGTGGCTGAGATTCATGTCGCCACAAGGAATGTGTCTGGCGAACCCGAGTCGTACTTCGGTTGGCGATAGTGGTTGGCCACACGGAGTGCTTTTGCGCTTCATATCGCCCAACTTGTTGTGCGCTCGAGCTAGTCAGGCTCGTCAAGTAACCCGATTGTCGAATGTGTGTTCACCATGTTTGGTCATTACTGTTTGAACCTAGGGTACCAAACTTACCAGTGGCGATCCCGTTAACCAAGGTACCTCGATCCGCTAAGACTCATGAGCCGGACATGGTGGTATGGGACACCGTGGCCGAGCTGTCGGCCTATGCTGGGGCCAAGTGCCTCCCCATAGTGACCATTGAGCAACCCGAACTCGTGAGCCGAATACGGTGGTATGGGACACTGTATTCGAGCTGTCGATACTTACGGCGAGAGCCGAGTATGGTGAGACCTGTGCTCGTGCTGACGGGCGACGAGTCCTCTGTAGTATCTTCGAGTATACTCCAAGGGTCTGTGATTGGCGACGAGTCTTTCACAGCAACTAGAGTATGAGTTGAGCCGAGTACGGTGAGACCTGTACTCGATGACGGCTAGTGATTGAGCCGAGTACGGTGAGACCTATACTTGAGCTGACGGTCAGCAATTGAGCCGCATACGGTGAGATCTCGTATCCGTGTGCTCGACGGTGACGAGCCTTTGCGATGCCTTCGCTATGCCTCTCAAACCATAATATCGTATGAGATTAACTAGGATTGACGACCCTAGAATGGATCATGTTTGGGAATGATACAAGGGAGGTACCTTAGTTTCCCAATACTGCTGTTTGAAATGGAATAATAATAACTCGGTAATCATGTTCATCATAGCACCGCATGTGCCTTGTAGATGTGGAGCACTAAGGGAGTTAAGCATTCACGAACGTAAGATGATGTCGCATGAGGGTGGTTTGGCAAGGGCATACATCATCATGTCATTTCATTCTCGCACTTAATAAGAGTAGTTAGAATTGTTTGATTTGTACTGCTTTATCATTACTGCTTGATTGAATTGATAACATGTTAACCTATGCTTTATTGTTCCACTGAGTTAGCTACTCACTCCCACGTTACGGGACGGTGTTTGCAACACCAACCAGACTCTGTCGCAGGTATAGACAGCGCGACGGTTCAGGAGCCGGAGCCTGATTTCGACGAGGACCAGGACGAGTTCTCGTTTATGCAGTATTCGGACGGCTTTGCTTAGGCCGATTGCACCGCGGGGATTACAGGACACATCTTTAGATTGTATTTTGATTTTTGACTCTAAAAACAGTACATGTATATGGGTACTCAGTTAGCGATCATACTCTGATGTTTCATAAAAATTTTGTTTCCTTACATACTTTAAATATACAATTTCAGTCTTCCGCTTGCCTTTATACAATTGAACTGGAGTATGATTTACTGTTTTGGTATAATCTCATTCATGTTTATTGCTCTAACTCAGACAACATTTAACCATCATTGTGTATGTTGCATAAGTGATGCGTTGGAACTCGGGAGTTGAGTTCATACTCGACCCCCGATTGTCAGGGCGTTACAAGTTGGTATCAGAGCATGATTTTGATTAAACCGGACCTGAGTTATGTCCCCACTACGTACGCTGACGCGTTACAACCTAGGAGGGTGCGCAAAAATATAGAAACAGTCTTAGGGTCTCCCGACTTCGCCGTTCGGCGAAGTTCTTTAAAAACGGACATGTTGATCGAGTCTGTACTCGATCCTGACCGCACATATGGATTCCAAATCACTCCTAGACCGTCTATTGACGTGTCCAGATCACCATCCACCCAAAACCAGTCGTTAAAGATCAGGAAAAAAAATCAGTTTAGTTCAGAAAATTTTCAGGACCACCCGTTAGCCGAATCGAGCCGAGTCGGGCCTCCCCACTTAAACCCACTAAGCCTCAAGATCGAACCAGGGTGCATTTGGCACCCTGGGCACGTGGCAAACAGGGCCCCACCGCAGCGGAGCTGCAGTTCCGGCGGTAGATCGCGGTCCGGTGGGCCATCTGGAGTGGGGCTAGGGCTGGGGTTGGTTGGCCCGACCTCCCCTACCCCCTGGCACGTGCCATTTTGGCAAATGTTTAGGTTTTAAGGGGCTGGAGCACCCCACTCTCCCATTTCATCCCTTCCAAGCACCTCCAAACACCCATTTCATTTTTCCTCTCAACCCATCCCTCCAAACCTTCAATCCTCCATTTTCTTCCATAACCCACACACTCCAACTTTCCACAACAGCCCTAGCCTCCTCTTTTCCCATTTTCTCATGTTGGAGCTCTCATACCCTTCATTTGGAGCTCAAAATCGGGTAATCTCCTAACCCATTCCATTTTCTTTTTGTTCCTCCTTCATTTCCTACCTCTAGTGCCCCTTCCACACCTATTGGATTGTTGCTTGTGGAGGATCAAAGAGATCAGCCCCTTTTCCCCCATTTTGGCATTTTCCATGGCCCTCTTTAGTGTGGTGGTGACTATTTTCTCCATTTCCTCCATCCTATCTCTCATGGGAAAGAGGTAGACCGCGGCTGATGACGCCGGCCCAAGTAGGCCAGCCCATTCCCCAAGAAGATCTGACGATGGGGCCGGCACTAGCACGTTTGGGAGTTTAGGTCGAAGCGAGACCTGGATCCTGACCATCCCGTCAGAAATGCTTATTCGATAGGCGTCGAATACGGGCGCTTCGCGGGTCACAAGGTTATGTTTGAAGCTCATGTGGATGAAAGGATGTTCGGGCTACACCCACTGATGGATCACCTGGTGGACATCGGATGAAACTCGATGTTTGACGGTGAGTCCCCTGCATGTGAGAACATGGTTCGCGCTTTCTACGCCCACATCATGGACTCATCAGTAGAGCCTCTTCAGTTCACTATCTCTGTGAGGGGCATAAGACGCACAATCACTGTAAATGAGGTGGTTCGAATCACGAAGATTCCACGTGGTCAAGTGCTTCCTAGTGACGACTTCTCCAGGAGTGCCCGGGAAAGGGATCGCCGCACGCGATACCTTTGTGGTCGCCGAGTTACTTGGACGTGAGGAAATTGTATTGCGGCGACAAAGATGGCCGAAGACTTCCGTTTACTCCATCACATTTTCACATACAATGTATACCCACGGTGGGGTAACCGCACGGAGTGTACTCGGTTGATGGTGGACTTTCTGTACAAGATGGGACGCGGGGACAACATATGCCTGCCCACATTCATCCTATTTCAGATAGTTCAGGTTGTTCGATCTACCAGGAATGACCTTTCGCTCCCATTTGGCCGCCTGATATGTAGGATGGCTCGTGATGTCGGCTATAGGCTCAACATGGAAGACCTTGCACCAGTCCGAGTCATAAGCGAGGCGACACTTAAGAATATGAAGATCGGCCCTCAATAGCGGCAAGCACGACTCGACGAGTCTGGGGACGGATAGCGCCGGTGAGGAGAGTGTTGACCTTGAGGCAGAAAGTGATGAGGAGGGCAGTGATGACATACAAGAAGAGGAAGAGGAGGCTCAGGATACTGAGGAGAGCTCTCCTCCTAGTGCACCTGAGTCGGACGCTACTCAGGCAGCGAGAGAGGCTCGTATGGATCGCATTGAGGAGAACCAGGCCGCCCTGCGGCAAGAGGTTGGACAAGTTCGAGCTGAGCTTGGTGAGACTCGAGCCAAGCTTGAAGAGACCGAAGCCTACATGAAGAGGAGCTTTAAGAAGGTGTCTCGTACGTTGAAGGCCATTCTGTGCTGTGTGCAGGACAAGAACGCTCCTCCTCCATCACTTGACTCGGATGCCTAGGCATCCACGTTGTTGTGTGTGGTTGTTTATTTTGGTTACTGCGATAGGCGGTTTATGTTTTCATGTAGTTGATGTAATAGATAGTAGCGTGTTCTAAGTGTTTGATGTTGTGGATGTATTGGCTATCATGTGATTTCTGTCATGATTCATGTAACTCTGTATTCCATGTATTATGACAATTTTGGGTAAATGAAAGGCATGTAGCCTCTTTTGTTTTGATGATGTGTGTTATGTTGTATCTCACAAATGTTGTACCCTATGTTGTATAGGGCATGCCGCGACAGTATACGCGGAGCACGGCACATCTCCGTCTGACTAGCTCTATGGACCAGACTCCTTCTGGTAGTAGCGGTCCTGCGGACCGAGGGTTGGGTTCTGATCAGCCTCCTGCTGGTCCTACCGGTGGACTGCCACCTTACACGCCCCGGTCCGTGAGCAGTATCGGCCGTCTTCTTCTGCGCAGCATGACTCCCAGGCTGCTCCGCCGACTGATAGGTTTGAGCAGCTGATGTTGATGATGCATCAACAACGATGCGACGGCAGAAGCAGAAGAGAGATACAGTCTGAAGACGGCGGCACTGGCGGCTTATGGCCACTATCGCTGAGGCCTTATCCCATGGTGGTAGTGCGACTCCACCTACGACATCTGCACATCCTGATGAGCCTTCTGAGCCTCCTGCTCGGTTTGAGGATGTGCCTCTGCCCACATCCGTCTCACCTCCTACTGGAGATGTAGGTACACGTGGTTTACTCGAGCGATTTCAGCGCTTGAGGCCTCCCTCATTTATGGGTTCTCACAAACCCGAGGAGGCAGAGTTCTGGCTAGACCGCATCTCTAAGATGCTACGGATGCTTCACTGTTCAAAGGCAGAGCAGGTCAAGCTGGCTTCCTTCATGTTTGAGAGGGAGGCCAGTTTATGGTGGGACAGTGTGCTGCGGACGGTCGCAGTGGATTACGTGTGGACCTGGGAGGCCTTCGAGTTTCGGTTCCACGAGAAATACTACCCGCAGACTTATCGGCATGAGCGGGAGGATGAATTCCTGCGCCTCAGGCAGGGAGGCATGACGGTGATGGAGTATGAGCACCGCTTCACTGAGTTGGGCCGTTTTATCCCAACTATCCTCGTCAATGAGCAGATGAGGATACGTCGCTTCTCTGGAGGCTTGCGACCCGACATACGGTCGATGATATACTGCCTCAGTATCCCCACCTACGCGGCATTAGTCCACATGTCTATGACGGCCGAGCCGGATGTGGACCGATTGGCCAGATCGTGTGGTGCTATAGTTGCGAGGCCACGGCAGGATTTACAGAGTAGGCCTATTCTAGGCAAGAGGCCTCATGCTAATTCGCCTCCCAGGGCCGCGGCACCAGTAGCTCCTGTGAGACGCCCGATGGTGACCTACACGTTTTGCAAGAAACCGGGACATCCTGCTGAGAGTTGCTTCTCGCGCATGAGGGCTAGCGGCTTTACGCCACCGCAGAGGTTGGATTGCCCTTACCCACAGGCCATATCAGCTCCACCGCTACAGACTGTTCTTGCACATCCTTCCTTCCGACCTCCTGTGTCGTGCTTCAGGCCGCCACAGCGACCCTTGGCTCCTCAGCCGAACCGTCAGCAGCAGGCGTGCGTGCATATGCTTGTGGCTGAGGCACCTGAGACGTCACTTGCAGCCCCGACAGCTTTTGAGGGTACAACTTACATCCATGGTACTTCCGTTTCCTTATTGGTGGACACTGGGTCCACTACTTCTATTGTTTCTTGTGGGGCGGTTAAACGTCTATCTTTGCATACTATTCCCACTAAGGGAACGAGACTCACTACGGCCACTGGGACCTTCTCGGATGTCACACGGTTATGCGAGGGTTGCTCGATAGTTTTGGGTAGCAGCACAGTGCTCGTCGACCTCATTGTTGCTCCACTATGGCACTACGACGTTATCCTTGGTATGGATTGGCTCGCCAAGATGAGGCGGAGATAAATTGCGATACTCGGATCGTGATTGCCATGGACACGATGACACGGCTTTCACGTTTCCGGTCTGGTCGATTGGCCCCTCCGTGTTGATTGTTATACTGCTTTGTTGGCACCGATTGATGGTCCGACGTTGAGGAATAGGCCGGTGGTTCGAGAATTTGCAGGCGTGTTCGAGACTATTCCTGGTTTACCTCCTCGACGTGAGATCGATTTTATAATTGATCTTACGCCGGGTGCGACACCCATCTAACTGCCGACTTATCGTTTACCTCCATGTGAGATGGAGGAGCTGCGGAAACAAATTGACGATCTGGTAGACAAGGGTTTTATACGACCTAGTGTGTCTCCTTGGGGAGCGCCTGTGTTATTTGTGAAGAAGAAGGACGGGTCGCTACGGTTGTGTATTGATTACCGTAGGTTGAACCAGGTCACGGTGAAGAACAAGTATCCTTTGCCCAGGATTGATGATCTGTTCGATCAGTTGAGGGGGGCGAAGTATTTCTCGAAGATTGATCTTCAGTTAGGGTACCACTAGTTGCGTGTGAGGGAGGAGGACGTGCAGAAGACAGCCTTCAGGACGTGCTTTGGACATTATGAGTTCCTGGTGATGTCGTTCGGCCTTACGAACACACCAGCCGTGTTCATGGATCTGATGAACCGGGTATTTCGGCCCTTCCTTTACCGATTCGTCATCGTCTTTATTGATGACATTTTAATATACTCTACGAGTCGGGAGGAGCACGAGGAGCACTTGAGAGTGGTGTTGGGTACACTGGAGAAGAACCAGTTGTTCGCACAATACAAGAAGTGCGACTTCTGGCAAGAGGAAGTCAAGTTCCTGGGACATGTAGTGTCCAAGGATGGGATAGCAGTGGACCTTGCTAAGGTAGCTGCGGTTCAGGATTGGCAGCAGCCGAATTGAGTTCTGAGGTGAGGAGTTTCCTTGGTGCAGGCTTTGGGTATTACGGATGCTTCATTCGGGATTTCTCGAATCGATCGCCAAGCCATTGTCTCGATTGACTCGGAAGGACACAATTTCGCTGAATGAGAAGGCGGAGGCAGCTTTAAGGAGCTGAAGGACAAGTTGACGTCCGCCCCTGTGCTAGTATTGTCAGAGCAAGGGGAGAAATACATGATATATACTGACGCGTCTCGCGTTGGTTTGGGTTGTGTTCTGATGCAGAAGGATAGGGTGATTTCGTATGCCTCGAGACAATTAAGGAAGCACGAGGAGAATTACCCTACACACGACACAGGAGTTGGTCACTTTGTCATCTTTGCATTGAAGCTCTGGAGACATTACCTCTACGGAGAGGAGTTCGAGCTTTTCTGCGACCACAGAGCCTTAAGTACATATTCACACAGCGAGACTTGAATATGAGACAACGCCGATGGATGGAGACCTTGAAGGACTTTAAGTTCGAGGTTCCTACCATCCGGCAAGGCGAACCTTGTGCGGAGACGCGTTGAGCCGCAAAAAGGCGATAGCTTTGCGGCACCGTTGATGATAGCCGAGTGGGACATGGTGGAGTTCGTATGGGACTTCGAGCAGAGACTCACTGTCGAGGAGCCATTTGAGTGTGTTGCGCACGTTTGGGTGCGACCACTTATTGACGACAGGATTGTTGAGGCCCAGGAGGGCGATCTACTACTGTCCCGAGCTTCGAGAGCAGGCTAGCGACGCCGAGGACTCCGAGTGGAGAGTTGGTTCTGATGGGGGTCTACGATTTCGTGGCCGCCTATGCGTTCCTGATATGCCTGACTTGAGACGCGAGCTTCTCGAGTCTGCCCATAACTCGAAGCTTGCAATGCATCCTGGTAGCACGAAGATGTACAAGGATATGAGACGGACGTATTGGTGGGATAACATGAAGGCCCACATCGCTGAGTATGTGTCGCGATGTTTGATGTGCCAGTCAGGGTCAAGGCGTAACATCGTTGACCTCTGGACTGCTTCACCCATGCCCATAGCAGAGTGGAAGTGGGATTTCATCTCCATGGATTTCATATCCGGGCTGCCGAAGACGAGGAAGGGACACGATTCCATTTGGGTGATTGTGGACCGGTTGACTAAATCGGCCCATTTCCTCCCTATCAGAGTTACGAACTCTGCAGACGAGCTGGCTAGATTGTACATCAGAGAGATTGTCCGTCTGCATGGAGTTCCATTAGAGATCGTGTCGGACAGAGACACTCGGTTCACATCTATCTTCTGGACTCATATCCAGGAGGCGATGGGTGTGAAGTTGAAGTTCAGTATGGCGTTTCATCCTCAGACTGATGGGCAGACAGAGCGGGTGAATCAGATTCTGGAGGATATGTTGCGAGCATGTATGTTGGACTTCAAGGACAGCTGGGATGACTGTCTTCCGTACGCAGAGTTCGCCTACAACAACAGCTTTCAGGCAACTATTGGCATGGCGCCATATGAGGCTCTATATGGTCGTCCTTGTAGAGCATCGCATTGTTGGGCCGAGGTTGGCGAGCGTAGTCTGATTGGCCAGGAGTTGGTACAGGCGACTACAGAGAAGGTCGACATTATCAGGCTTCGATTACTTACGTCACAGAAAGCGGAGCGAGCAAAAGAGTTACGCCGATACGAGGCGGCGACCGCTTGAGTTTGAGGTCGGGGATCATGTGTTCCTTCGAGTTTCCCCTATGAAGAGAGTCCTTCGGTTTGGGAAGAAGGGGAAGCTCACACCTAGGTTTATCGGTCCCTTTCAGATACTGGATCGAGTGGGTGATGTGGCGTATCGTCTCACTCTGCCCACACCACTTGCGTCGGTACACAACGTATTTCATGTGTCTATGCTGAAGAAGTACGTTCCCGATCCTTCGCATATCATCAGATGGGAGCAGGTACAGCTGAGCGAGGATGCTACATATGAGTTGCGCCCGACACGTATCCTTAACAGGAAGGAGCAGGTACTATGTAGCAAGGTCATTCCACTTGTGAAGGTGCTATGGACACATCATTCCGAGGAGGAGGCTACTTGGGAGACTGAGGCCGAGGTCAGGAAGAACTACCCTCAGATTCTCGAGGAATAGGAAAAGGTATAAATTTCGAGGACAAAATTTTTTGTTTAAGGGGGGTAGATTGTAACGACCCATAAATTTCCGTACTTTGGCTCGAGTACCATCTCGACCAGGAATCAATTAGGATTAAATCCTTTAGAAATTTAATAAAGTTAACTAAGTGCAAAACTCGATTAACCATGAAATCCGTTGGGATCGCTTTAAATACGATCTGCAAGACCCAAAACTTGCGAAATCAGTGACTCTAGGTTACCTTAAAGTTTAGAACCAAACTCATTTCCCGGCTGTTCTCGGGAATGAAACGAAACTTCGTATTAGGTCTAGATTGCACATCAGAAGTCCGATTAACACGAAGTTAAGGAACTAGGACCGCCTCACTGGGCTTGACTATCATCTCAAAAATCGAGTCCAGATGTCCCACGGCCATTCGTTTGGATCCGGAGCGAGGGAGTGTGAAAAATACTATTCCCTTTACAAAATAAATATCTAGAATAGTGATCTGGCACCATTCGCTTGCGCATCAGTATTAAGCAACCAGACCGTCAGAATTAGACTAAATTACACCCTCGGATTAAGAAAAATTTCAGGAACATTTACATTTACACCGAAAATCTTCTCTTTACATGTGGCACGATAGATGTCCCTGAGTGAAAGTCCCTAAACCTGACCGTACCGGAAGACGCTCCAACATCGAGACCAAGTGGATGTATGAGCACAGGAGGGTCGAATACCAGGAGGCCGCGTCTTCCACTGTGTCATGGTCGGTTGGAAGGGGGTGTTGCCTTACCCACCCGAGGGTAGAGGGCAATTGCTAGGCTGAGTTTGACCAACTAATAAATGGGTTCGTTATCACTGTGCCGGGTAGATATTGACAGATTACTACTCAAGCGATTATTTGCTGTATGATTATGGTATACATGGATAAAATAACCGCTTGGCAAAAGGATAGCCCTAATACGTATTTTGCTAACATACATCATGTATGTTGGAATGGTGTACTCTAAGTGTTTGTGTAAACACTTGTGAGTGTAAATGTTTAAGTGTTAGTGCCTTAGGTAGGTGCTGATATGAAATTCCCGACTACCTTAGAGACATGTAGGATACCCTCCATGTGGTGGTTTACTTTAACCACTCACTTTTGATGTATATGTAATTGTGTCCCTATTTGTATAGTACTCTACAACATGCTTTACAACATGCTTTATATCATGCCTCATAACATGCTCTATGATATGCTTCCTAACATGTTGTATTACTTTGTTTATCATGCTTAACTCCACATGCTATTGATGAGAACTGTATGAGTTTGGGACTATGTTTATAGTCCAGGCATTCGGTACCAGATTGGACATTGTGGCTGAGATTCATGTCGCCACAAGGAATGTGTCTGGCGAACCCGAGTCGTACTTCGGTTGGTGATAGTGGTTGGCCACACGGAGTGCTTTTGCGCTTCATATCGCCCAACTTATTGTGCGCTCGAGCTAGTCAGGCTCGTCAAGTAACCCGATTGTCGAATGTGTGTTCACCATGTTTCGTCATTACTGTTTGAACCTAGGGTACCAAACTTACTAGTGGCGATCCCGTTAACCAAGGTACCTCGATCCGCTAAGACTCATGAGCCGGACATGGTGGTATGGGACACCGTGGCCGAGCTGTCGGCCTATGCTGGGGCCAAGTGCCTCCCCATAGTGACCATTGAGCAACCTGAACTCGTGAGCCAAATACGGTAGTATGGGACACTATATTCGAGCTGTAGATACTTACGGCGAGAGCCAAGTATGGTGAGACCTGTGCTCGTGCTGACGGGCGACGAGTCCTCTGTAGTATCTTCGAGTATACTCCAAGGGTCTGTGATTGGCGACAAGTCTTTCACAGCAACTAGAGTATGAGTTGAGCTGAGTACGGTGAGACCTGTACTCGAGCTGACTGCTAGTGATTGAGTCGAGTACGGTGAGACCTATACTTGAGCTGACGGTCAGCAATTGAGCCGCATACGGTGGGATCTGTATCCGTGCTGACGAGTGATGAGCCCTTTGCGATGCCTTCGCTATGCCTCTCGAACCATAATATCGTATGAGATTAACTAGGATTGACGACCCTAGAATGGATCATGTTTGGGAATGATACAAGGGAGGTACCTTAGTTTCCCAATACTGCTGTTTGAAATGGAATAATAATAACTCGGTAATCATGTTCATCATAGCACCGCATGTGCCTTGTAGATGTGGAGCACTGAGGGAGTTAAGCATTCGCGAACGTAAAATGATGCCGCATGAGGGTGGTTTGGCAAGGGCATACATCATCATGTTATTTCATTCTCGCACTTAATAAGAGTAGTTAGAATTGTTTGATTTGTACTGCTTTATCATTACTGCTTGATTGAATTGATAACATGTTAACCTATGCTTTATTGTTCCACTGAGTTAGCTACTCACTCCCACGTTACGGGACGGTGTTTGCAACACCAACCAGACTCTGTCGCAGGTATAGACGGCGCGACGGTTCAGGAGCCGGAGCCTGATTTCGACGAGGACCAGGACGAGTTCTCGTTTATGCAGTATTCGGACGGCTTTGCTTAGGCCGATTGCACCGCGGGGATTACAGGACACATCTTTAGAGTGTATTTTGATTTTTGACTCTAAAAACAGTACATGTATATGGGTACTCAGTTAGCGATCATACTCTGATGTTTCATAAAAATTTTGTTTCCTTACATACTTTAAATATACAATTTCAGTCTTCCGCTTGCCTTTATACAATTGAACTGGAGTATGATTTACTGTTTTGGTATAATCTCATTCATGTTTATTGCTCTAACTCAGATAACATTTAACCATCATTGTGTATGTTGCATAAGTGATGCGTTGGAACTCGGGAGTTGAGTTCATACTCGACCCCCGATTGTCAAGGCATTACAAGTTGGTATCAGAGCATGATTTTGATTAAACCGGACCTGAGTTATATCCCCACTACGTACGCTGACGCGTTACAACCTAGGAGGGTGCGCAAAAATATAGAAACAGTCTTAGGGTCTCCCGACTTTGCCGTTCGGCGAAGTTCTTTAAAAACGGACATGTTGATCGAGTCTGTACTCGATCCTGACCGCACATATGGATTCCAATCACTCCTAGACCGTCTATTGACGTGTCCAGATCACCATCCACCCAAAACCAGTCGTTAAATATCAGGAAAAAAAATCTGTTTAGTTCAGAAAATTTTCAGGACCACCCGTTCTGGAGCTGAACTGAGTCGGGGGCCTCCCCACTTAAACCCACTAAGCCTCAAGATCGAACCAGGGTGCATTTGGCACCCTGGGCATGTGGCAAACAGGGTCCTACCGCGGCGACGGCTTTCCGGCCAAGGCCGGCGCGGCGACCGCGGTCCGGTGGACCGCCATGGGCCATCTGAGTGGGGCGGTGGGGGGGTTGGTCGGCCCGACCTCCCCTACCCCCTGGCATTTGCCATTTTGGCAAATGTTTAGGTTTTAAGGGGCTGGAGTACCCCAACTCTCCCATTTCATCCCTTCCAAGCACCTTCAAACCCCCATTTTCATTTTTCCTCTCAACCCATCCCTCCAAACCTTGCAATCCTCCATTTTCTTCCATAACCCACACACTCCAACTTTCCATAATAGCCCTAGCCTCCTCTTTTTCCCATTTTCTCATGTTGGAGCTCTCATACCCCTCATTTGGAGCTCAAAATCGGGTAATCTCCTAACCCATTCCATTTTCTTTTTGTTCCTCCTTCATTTCCTACCTCTAGTGCCCCTTCCACACCTATTGGATTGTTTCTTGTGGAGGATCAAAGAGATCAGCCCCTTTTCCCCCATTTTGGAATTTTTCCATGGCCCTCTTTGGTGTGGTGGTGACTATTTTCTCTATTTCCTCCATCCTATCTCTCATGGGAAAGAGGAAGACCGCGGCTGATGACGCTGGCCCAAGTAGGCCGGCCCATTCCCGAAGAAGATCTGACGATGGGGCCGGCACTAGCACCGTTCAGGAGTTTAGGTCGAAGCGAGACCTGGATCCTGACCATCCCGTCAGAAATGCTTATCCGATAGGCGTCGAATACGGGCGCTTCGCGGGCCGTAAGGTTGTGTTTGAAGCTCATGTGGATGAAAGGATGTTCGGGCTACACCCACTGATGGATCACCTGGTGGACATCGAATGGAACTCGATGTTTGACGGTGAGTCCCCTGCATGTGAGAACACGGTTCGCGCTTTCTACGCCTACATCGTGGACTCATCAGTAGAGCCTCTTCAGTTCACTGTCTCTGTGAGGGACATAAGACGCACAATCACTGTGGATGAGGTGGTTCGAATCACGAAGATTCCATGTGGTCAAGTGCTTCCTAGTGACGACTTCTCCAGGAGTGCGCGGGAAAGGGATCGCCACACGCGATACCTTTGTGGTCGCCGAGATACTTGGACGTGAGGAAATTGTATTGCGGCGACAAAGATGGCCGAAGACTTCCGTTTACTCCATCACATTTTCACATACAATGTATACCCACGGTGGGGTAACCGCACAGAGTGTACTCGGTTGATGATGGACTTTCTGTACAAGATGGGACGCGGGGACAACATATGCCTGCCCACATTCATCCTATTTCAGATAGTTCAGGTTGTTCGATCTACCAGGAACGACCTTTCGCTCCCATTTGGCCGCATGATATGTAGGATGGCTCGTGATGTCGGCTATAGGCTCAACATGGAAGACTTTGCACCAGTCCGTGTCATAAGCGAGGCGACACTTAAGAATATGAAGATCAGCCCTCTACAGCGGCAAGCACGACTCGACGAGTCTGGGGATGAGTCGGATGGTGCCGGTGAGGAGAGTGTTGACCTTGAGGCAGAAAGTGATGAGGAGGGCGGTGATGACATACAAGAAGAGGAAGAGGAGGCTCAGGATACTGAGGAGAGCTCTCCTCCTGGTGCACCTGAGTCGGACGCTGCTCAGGCAGCGAGAGAGGCTCGTATGGATCGCATTGAGGAGAACCAGGCCACCCTGCGGCAAGAGGTTGGACAAGTTCGGGCTGAGCTTGGTGATTTACATGAACATCCCCCTTTCCAATAATATTGCACGGCTCATCATCACCCAGGTAGACTCTCCCAAAGTCACCTGTCACATAATCACGCAAAACTTCCTTACACGAAGTGGCATGAAACGAAGTACCCGAGTCTATAACCCAAGACTCGTTCCTCGCATCAAGAGACAAGATCAACGCCTCTGTGTCGCTCTCCTCAGACAGATTCACTGAATCCTTCCCGCCTTGAGAGCTTCCTTCTTGTTTCTTGAGCGCCCTGCAATTATATTTCATGTGCCCCTTCTTGCCACAATGCTAACACCCGTCTTTGTCTTTCGGTCACTTGGACTTCTTCCTCGACTTAGAACGCCCGTGTTTATTGCCTCCTTTGTTCAGCAATCTTCCTCTTCCTTCAACGTTTAGAGCATTCCCTGAGTCCCCTGAAACTCCTGATGCCTTCCTTCTGGATTCTTCGCTGAGAATTAGACCGGCCACATCATCAAATTTAAACTTTGTCGACCCTGAAGAATTGCTCACAGCAATCACCAAACCATCCCAACTGTCTGGCAAACTGGATAAGATCAATAATGCTCTGACCTCATCCTCAAAATCAATGCCAACGGATTCCAACTGGCTCGTGATTGTATTGAACTTGTTTAGATGTTCTGTCATGCTCCCACCATCTGACATCTTCATGTTGAATAGCTGTTTCATAAGATGAACCTTGTTGGATGCTGAGGGTTTTTCATACATGGTAGCTAGGGCTTCCATTAATTCTTTTATCGTTTTTACTTTGGATATATTGAAGGCGACGCTCTTAGACAAAGAGAGTCGGATCGTTCCTAAAGCCTTCCTATCCAGTAAAAACCATTCATCATCTGTCATCTTTTCTGGTTTCTTCTTTTTTCCTCCTAGAGGAATATAGAGGTCCTTCTGATACAGATAATCCTCCATCTGCATCTTCCAGAAGGCAAAGTTTGAACCATCAAACTTCTCAATTCTAGTTTTCCCATCTTCCGCTATCGCTCCCAATAGAACTAAACCAATAGCTCTGATACCAGTTGTTGCGCAGCAGGCCAACAATGTAGTGAGCCTAGATCCAATCTCAGGCCTCACCCACAAACGATAAACAGGAAGAAATATAAAGTAGAAAGGAATAAAAGCATTCAAACAAACCATAAGACAAGATATACGTGGAAAAACCCCAAACTATGGTAAAAAACCACGGATGCAAAATTCCACTATGAAGAGAAACGACAATTATAAGGCAATATATTAACCTCTCCCTTGGAAGTACAGAGAAAATCCCTTGCCCACACCTTAGAATAATTTCCTAATATTTACCTTTTTTTTTTAGAATAGCCCTAGGAACCCCAATTTATAGTTTTGGCAACTTTCATTTCGCATCCCAGTTGCAAAAGGACTTGCGACACAAAATCCGCGAAACTCCTTTCGCATCCCAGTTGCGAAAGGATTTGCGACACGAAATCCGTTTGCGAAAGGACTTGCGACACGAAATCCGTGCATGTGGCTCCACTTCTCAACAGGAACCTGAAAAGTTGGTTGTAAACATTCAGTTAGACAGATATGAGACACATGAACATATAAAGATGTAGACAGAAGTATAGGAGCAGATAGAGCAGCCACCTGTGAGAAGGAATCTTTCACGAGATTGCAAGTTACTGGTGAGATACAGGGATGACTCAAATGTCGCATTTGCCTTTATTACAGATGAGGTGGTCCATCAACTATTTAGGAGGCTCTTGAAGAGCCAAATGCTGAAAAGTGGAAAACTACAATGGATAATGAGATGGACTCTTTATATAAAAATGAGACGTGGGAGCTAGTAGAGTTCCTGTTGGATGTAAAGAGATCAGGTGTAAGTGGATCTTAAAAAAGAAATACGATAAGTACAAGGTATGGTTGGTAGTGAAGGGATATGCTTAAAGAGAAGGTGTCGACTTCACTAAGATATTCGCGTCGGTTGTGAAGCAAATATCTATCGGATTCGTTTTAGCGCTGGTTGCGTAATTCGATCTCAAGCTAGAGCAAATGGATGTGAAGACTGCCATCCTACATGAGGAATTGGAAGAGCATATCTATAAGAAGCAAATAGAAGGTTATGAAATATAAGGGGCAGAGAACAAGGTTTGTAAGTTAACGAGGTCGTTGTACAGCCTAAAATATATAGTAGCCTAAGCATTAGTATAAAAATTTTGATTCTTTCATGGTAGTCAGAGGTTTACCGGGAGTGAATATGATCATTGTATCTATTACAAAACACTGAGTGATGGGAAAAAAAATCATTATCCTAGTATTGTATGTCGATGACATAATTATTGTCAGTCACAACTTGGTTGAGATAAACTTACTTAAGACTTAGTTATCAGGGACATTCGATATTAAAGATATGGGGTTTACAAAGAGGGTTCTCGGCATTGATATACACAGTGATAGGAAGAGGAGCAGTTTATGGTTATCTCGGGCTGAATACCTTAGAGAAGATATCGATGAAGTATGGGATAGATGAGGCAAAGCCGGTCAATGTTCTCCACGCAACTCACTTCAAGCTATCTTCAGAACAGTGTCCTAAAACAAATGAGGAAAAGCAATATATTTCTCGTGTGCCTTATTCGAGCATAGTTGGTAGTTTGATATATGTCATGGTCTGTATTAGACCGGATATTTAACAAGCGGTGGGTGTTGTTAGCAGATACATGTCTAACTCTGGTAAGCAATATTGGGAGGCAATGAAATGGCTACTTCAATACATTCGAGGTACGCAGGACTACGTCTTATCTTTTAAAAAATCAGAGGCTAAGTTAGTAGGCTATTTTGATTCTAATTACGCGGGCAATGTGAATAATAGAAAGTCGACTTTTGGTTACTGGTTCGTGCTAACGGGTGGAGTGATCAGTTGGGTGTTAAAGCTTCAGTCAGTGGTGGCTCTTTCCACAATCGAAGCTGAGTACATGATGGTGACAGAAGCATTCAAGGAACATATTTGGTTAAGGGGGGTGATAAATCAGTTTGAGCTTCAACAGGAGGTTGTGTCGATTAATTGTGACAACGAAAGCGCAATTAATTTAGCTAAAAATTCTTTTCATTACTTAGGTACTAAATATATTAATGTGTATCATCATTTTATCCAACAGGTACTTGAAGAAGGAGGCGTGACTCTAGAGAGAATTTACATGAGCGTGAATCCAACTGACATGCTCACTAAAGTGGTTCCCACAGAGAAGTTCAAGTTCTATGCAACTTCTCTAGACTTGACGAAGACATAAAAGGAAGACAGAGTGTGCATGAGAAGCGATGGTGGAACTATGATGCAAGGCATAATTAGAGATGATGATAAATGAGCTATAATGAATGAAGATTCAAGACATGGTGGAGATTATTATTGATGTATTAAATTTGTGAGCAAAAGAGTCTATTGATGCCATTGACAAACTGGTCGATGCCATCAAGAAAATCCAAAAAATTTATGTTTTATCGCTAGAATATTTTGGTATTTTCTTAATGCCATCAAAGGTGTTCAATGCCATTAACAGATTGTCGATGCCATCGAAGGTGTCATCGAGCGCGCATACAGAATTGTGTAAATGCAGGATTTGTTTCCTATTTCAATTGTGATATGATACTATGCTACATATATCAGGTGTAGTCGGGATTTGGGTAGCAAGAGAGATGTTATAGGTTTTATAAATTCGTTCCTAAGGGTTTCAAGGGCATAACTTGGCTTCTGAGGAATATTCGAGGCTTGTTTAAATCGGTAATCTCTATCTCTTGTAATTTTTTACTTTTATAGTGTGTTTTTGTCACTTTATGTGGTGGTTTTTTCCGCAAGGGCTTTTCCACGTAAAATTCGGTTTGTTTGTGCTTGAACTTGATTGTGCGATTGAAGTACTCTGCTTGATTCATCTCTATGTGCTTCCGCAGTCCCCCAACATTAATCAAGTTTATCTTTTGCATGCATAATCCAAATAATGGTTTTCACTCGATGGATGGAGTGGGTTTTACATATACAACATGGTGGATCCCAAAAGCTCATATATGGTAAGTGTAGACTATTCCCGTCTATTTTTTTCCTGCCAACATGTCACTCAGGTAGAACATTAGTAAATTGACAGGGCTTTTCATGAAGATCACATGACATAATAATCAGATCGTCCTTTCATCAAGTGGGCCACATTGTTGGAATTGTGTCTATAACTAGGTCTAAGCTTTTTTGGGGTTTGGATCCAAATTTGGTCACGTTTATGGACCTGATTATCATAGTAAGGCTAAAATATTGATTGATTAAATTAGGATCGGATATTGTGAATATCTACGAGTGGCGTGCCATACCAAATCCAAATATGATTGATGTTTATATGCCATCCCACCATGATGAAGAGAAAACATGAATATCAGCCTAATACAAAACTTCTTTGGCCCAGTTTGTGTCCGCGTGCATGGTCAACCCTGTGGTTAGATATATGGGTGGGCCATTTTGTCATAGATATTTTTGTCTGTGTGATGTGGTCCATGTAAAGTGGGTCTTAATACTTGAAGGTAACGATTGACAAATAATTTGACTAGTGATCACATTTTATCCAAAAAAGAAAAAAAATCTAAATAAAGAGAGATGGAATAAAATTGAAGTATAAGTGTTACAATGTAATATGTGGTAGAAATCTAACCAATAGTTAGAAGGGGCTTTTTGTGAAGATGTGGCAAAAATATGGATGATTAGAAAGAAAAATCACCATTAGAAGTACATGCATGGCCTACCTTATGAGTGTGATGGCATTAATTTTTTGCATAGGGCATGTCACATAGGTGCCCCACCCCGGTGGGGTCCAATTAACTTTAACTGCAAACTTATATGTATTTAATGTTGTTGATGTCTTAAATATGTGAGCAATAGAGTCTGTCGATGGCCTGGTCGATGCCATCGAGTAGAGTTCAATGTCATCAAACAGGTGCTTGATGCCATTGGAAAATATGAAAAATCCATGTTTTCTTGCTGGAACATTTTGGTGATTTCTCAATGTCATCGAACTGCCATCAAATGTGCCATTGAGCAAGTGTGCAGAATTGTGTAAGTACGAAATTTATTTTCAATTTCGATTATGATTCTCATAAAGGCTATATGTATGGGTGAAATCGGGATTTGGGGGATCAAGAGGTCTTTCTAATTTGTTACTTGGGTTTCAAGGGCATAGCTTGGCTTGTAAGGGAGATTCAAGGCTTGTTCAAATCAGGTAATCTCTATCTCTTGTAATATTCTGCTTTCATAGTACATTATTGTCGCTTTGTGACATGGTTTTTTCCCACAAGGGTTTTTCCACGTTAAATTCAGAGTGTTTGTTATTGGACTTGATTGTGCGATTGGAATAGTTTTCTTGATTCATCTCTATGTGCTTCCGTAGTTCCCTAACAATTTGTATTAGAGCTAATGTTAGGAAGCATATTGAATATGAAGGCATAGTATCAATGACTTCTAATCCTAAGTTCGATGTTGAAAAATATTCTGAGAAAAATAATTTTGAACTTGTAAGGTTAAGATAACCACTCTCCTAGTTCAATAAGGATTGGATGATGCACTTCTTGAGAAGCGGTCAGAATCTATGATAGATAATGATTAGAACAAAATGGATAAGAAAGTGAGAACCTCTATCCAATTGTGCCTAATGGATGAGGTCTTATACAATGTCATGAGAGAGAAAACTGCAACAAGTACATGGGCAAGATTAGAGGACATTTACATGAAGAAATCTCTAGAGAATCACTTATACTTGAAGCTTCAGTTGTTCAATCTGAAGATGACAGTGAGGGCTAATGTTGAGGCCCACATTAGTAACTTTAACAAGTTAATTTTTAAATTGCTGGATGTGGAGGAAATGATGAAAGATAAGGATCAGGCATGCATCTTGTTGAATTATCTCTCGGCTTCGTATGAGTCATTCAAGGACTCGTTGTGCACTGGTAGATCGACCATTAGCGTTGATATCGTTATCTCGGCCTTTCATGGAAATGTGATTAGAAAGAAAATCGATGACGTTGGTGCTTCTACAGATGCACTGGTTATGAGGGGGCATAATTTTGAATAAAATAGTGGATCTTCACAATTTAAGTCTAAATCCAAGGGCAAGGGCAATGCCAAGTTGAAAGTGCTAGAATTGTTGGATGTTCGGGAACATGAAGAATGACTGCACAAATCCTAAGGAAAAAAAAAGAGAATTCAGAGGCTTCTTTTAGGGAAGCCAATATTGCAGAGTCTGATATAGGTACTAGTGGTTATGATTTATTGTCACTTTCCATGGTCAGACACTTATACGATGAATGTAAAGATGAGTGGATTTTAGATACTGGGGCATCATATCACATGAGTCCTCATTAGAGTTTGTTCACCAACTATAGAGTGTGTGATGGTGGCCAGGTATTTATGGGCAATGATAACAACTGTAATGTTGTGGGTGTTGGATCGGTGCGCATCAAGATGTTTGATGGTATGGAGCATACCTTAACTGAGGCGAGACACGTTCCTGATATGGGTAAGAGCTTGATATCTCTTGAAGCACTCGAGGCGCTTGGGTGCAAATTCACTAGCTTTGATCGTGTCCTTAACGTTTCAGAGAGAGCACTTATAGTCATGAAGGCACAACAGAATGAAAATCTTTATAGGTTAATTAGGAGTACTACTTCATTGGGTGGAGTTGCAGTGTTCCTTAATGGATATCACATCTATACGTATGTGTCATACATGCTTGGGCCACATGAGTAAGTGAGGCATAAAGGTACTTTCTAATCGTTATTTAATTCCAACTTTTAAAAGTTTTGATTTAAGTACATGCGAGTATTATATATATTGTAAACATTCAGGGTTATCTTTTAAATCCAAAAAATACGTAAGGGTGTTCTCACCCATCGTTTCTGGTAGAGGGTGTCATGGTTTGTTACATTTATTGACGACTATTCAAGGGAGGTAGGTGTTTATTTTATGAAAAATAAATCGGATGTTTTCACCAACTTCAAGCAGTGGAAGGTGATAGTGAAAAAATAGACAAGACGAAAGGTGAAGGTATTAAGGATAGATAATGGTGGATAATTCACTTCTGGAGAATTCAATAGGTATTGCAAAGATAAAGGGATTGTGAGGCACAACACAGTGTGCCACACACTAGAGTAAAATATTGTTGCTAAGTGGATGAATCAGATTGTTTTGGAGAGAACTCGATGCATGATCAATATTGTTAGGTTGGGCGAGAAACTGTGGACTGAGGCTATTAACATGGCTTGTTACTTGGTTAATTGATCCCCTTCTATGGCCATTGAATGCAAGATTCTAGAGAGAGTGTGAAGTGGTCAGCAGGTAGACTATTCAGGACTACGAGTATTCGATTGTGAAGCTTACTCTCATGTGCTGTCAATTGAGAGAGATAAGCTGGACCAAAGAGGTAAGAAATATATCTTTGTCAAATATGGTAGTGGTGGTGTGAAGGGGTATAGGCTGTATGACTGAGTCACATAGAAAATCATCCTTAGTCGTAACGTCAAATTAGATTAAGGATCCTTGTTCCGTAAGGATGAGCACAAAGAACTATAAAATTTGGTTGTAGAGTTTAGTTAGACAGAGATGAAACTTAGGTTAAGACAGAGACGCAGACAGATGTACATGAGTAGGTGGAGTAGCCACCTATGAGAAGGAATTTGCCACGAGATCGCAGGTTACCAACAAGATACAATGATGATTCTAATATCGCATATGCCCTTATTACATATGAGGGGAATCCTTCTACTTTTTAGGAGGCTCTTTATGAGTCCGATGCAAAAAAAGGGAAAGTCTACAATGGATAATGAGATGGACTCTTTGTATAAAAATAAGACGTGGGAGCTAGTGGAGCTTCCCGTTGGTCGAAAAGCGATCGGATGCAAGTGGATCTTCAAGAAGAAACATTATAGGTTCAAAACAAGGTTGGTAGCAAAGGGATATGCTCAGACAGAAGGTGTCGACTTCACTGAGATATTTAGACCTGTGGTAAAGCAAGTATCTATTAGATTCGTATTGGCGCTAGTTGCCCAATACGATCTTAAGCTAGAGAAAATGTATGTGAAGACTACCTTCCTGCATGGGGAATAAGAAGAGCATATCTACATATAGCAACTCGAAGACTTCGAAATAAAAAGGTCAGAGAACAAGGTTTGAAGGTTGACGAGATCGTTGTATGACATGAAACAACCACCTAGGTAGTGGTATAAAAAAGTTTGATTATTTCATGGTGAGTCACTAGTTTATTAGGAGTTAATATGATCATTATGCCTATTATAAAACACTAAGTGATGTGAAGTTCAATATCCTGGTATTGTATGTTGATTTCTATCGAACTTCATGGTTTTCAGTCAAAAATAGTAAGTGTCCAATTTGGCCTAACTACGCTATTCTCCTAATTTTTCTAAGTCATTTTCATGTTGGGCATGACTCCTAAAGCTCAAAGGATCAAGAGTTATGATCAGCTAAAACTTACTATAAATAGTAAAAACAAAATTAAAATGGACTTTCGACTGTCGATCTGGTGGAATCTTGCAAATCCAGCATGTGGAACCCAGTGTAGTAGGGTTGGTTGGCTAACGTAGCTTCTCCTACCCCAAAATCATATACTATAGGTCAAATAATTCATTCCGATTTACGAGATATGCCTGCTTTAGGGTTCTGACGATCCCGATCGTTTTCGCCTCTATTTGGGCCTTCTCTAGTCCATCTTGGCGATGAAAGTATCCATGACCCGTTCTTATACAATCCATCTTACCATCTACATGCTACCATCTATGTAAGGTGGCATCCCCCTTCTTATTAGTTTTTGTTTATTAAGCAAATTTGGTCTTCCTTGTCTGATCCCGTTTTCTATTGAAAAGTTATAATCAAAACCATAATATGGCTTTAGTTAGATAAAGGCATGACTTGATTAAGGGGCCTGACTTAGAAATTTAAACTCAGTTTTTGGACTACTCACTTTCGAAGGAAATTCAAATATTGAAACTATAAGTGCTTTTAGTGTGGCTTTACAGTTCTAGAGGTATTCTAGCTTGTTTGGATGGATATATGAGCAAATGTATGTTTTTGGTAATGGATGCGAAATTTATTTATTTATTTATTTTTTCCAGTGCGGCTACCAAAGAGAGTGAAGACGTGAGGTATGAAATAATTTATGAAATTTGCTTACTGGTTATCATATGCATTAGGCAACAAAGAGGCTAGATTGGCCTATGGGTTTCAAGTTTTGACCTAAATGTGTTGGCTTGGGCCTATAATATAGAGACACTGATGTGCTTATGCTACCAAGGTTGGCCTACAGGTCAACTAACCCAATATGTTTTTGATGTGGGTTCATGCAAAGTTAAATGAGTAGTGGGTCAGGTGCAGGCTAGAAATATAACTATTTAAGTAAATGGGTTAGGCTCGACCAAAATCCTGAAACAAAATAAAGAAAAGTATGGGTAAATCCATTGTTTAGACCTGAATCGAACCTGATTTCTTAATGAGTCCAATTTAATGAACCTAGACTTATTAAATAGAGTAGGGTTCATCAAGTACTCTTGGCTTCGGGTACCTCCTATTCAATCGGCCATCATTGAGTACTCTTGCCTTCAGTACCCATTGACTTACATGCGAGCAAATAGGGGGTTAGCTTAGGTGGGCTACATCGTGATTAGTTTCCAAAATCCATTATACAATCAAGTACATGATGAAAATCCACTTGATGATGGGTCCCAGTGTGGGGACTATCTTGATATATGTTGTATATTCATGTTATCCCTCCATTTTGTGAGGATGGGACCCACTTAAATACATGCATTCTAAATCTGTGTGGGCCCATGTGAACGCGGCCTTTTTTTATGTAGTCCAGCAGGGCCCACCCAAGGCAGGCTACACTGTCAAGATAGTGTGGACGCCCTGTGTGGCCCCACCACAATGTTTATTTGTTATTCAACCTATTGATAAGGCCAATCAGATAGGGATGAAGGTAAAACACAAAGATCAGCTTGGTCCAAAGCTTCCTTGCCCCACCTTGAGCTATCAATCGAATGGACAGAGTACGTCACATTAATAAACATGGTTAAAGTTGGGTCGGGTGTGTTAAGTAAACTTGAGAAAATAATAAACCAAGTGTATGTCATACAAACATTGTGGTAGGCTACATAGAATTTTGTGATGTAGGATAGATTAGGCACCCGGACCCATGGGACCAAAGTGATATTCAAAAATAGAATTGGGTTCAGGTCCTGCTCTTTATGCCCATTTTGAAATGGGGTATAACCAGTCAAGTTGGGGCTGGTCCCATTTGCTTTTCTTTTCCCAACCCCTCTGAACGCTATAGGGCCCACTGTAGACTCTCACCATCATGTAGGTGGGATACTCGAATGGCCCACCCAATTCAGCAACAAAATAGGCCACGGGCCCTTATGGGCTGTCCAAAAATGAAGCATATCCAAATCTTTGGTGGATTACACCAAATTATTTTCCCATGCCGTGGGCCCGCTGTGTAGGTCCCACCTTGATGTATTTATTTTATTCACGCTGTACATCCATATGGCAGCCTATTTTGGGGGTGTGGGGCCCAATTTTAAGTGGACCACACCTAAGAAATAGTGTTGGTTGAATGCCTACCTTTCCTAGGCTCACCGTAATGTTTATTTTCCATTCAAACTGTCTGTGGGGCCCATTGTGGGTCTCACTTGATGTATTTATTTTATTCACGCTGTCCATCTGTAACGTCCCGAATTTTGAGGGTCGAGCAAAGGCCCAACTCCCAAGATCCGTCGCATCACTTATGTAACATAGATAATGATGATTAAATGTTGTCTGCATTAGCACATTAAACATGAATGGGATTACAGTAAATCAGCATATCCTGCATGCAGCACAGGATAGCCTTCAAGGTGCAAGACACCTTCTTAAATTCTTGTTTCATGCAGGCCCTATTCTCTTCGAGTTCGTCCTGGGTCTCTCTGACCTCTTGTCGCAGGGCAACTTGGCCCTCCTCGATTTGAGCCAAGCGAGCTTCTAAAGCAGCCCGATCACTATGGTGCTCATGTGTAGCAGGAGGAGAGCCCCCATCAGAGTCTTGGGTCTCCTCTTCTACCTCTTCCTGCTCTTCCTCTTTCTCGCTTCCTTCCTCTATTTCATCCTCGTTCTCTTCTTCATCACTTCCTTCCCCTTCACTTCCCGTCTCATCCTCACTCTCATCGAGTCGGGCTTGACGTTGTCGTGGCCCAATCTTCATGTTATTGAGAGTAGTGTCATTGATGAAATGGATCGGCGCAAGCTTTTCTGCACCAACTCTGTAGCCGAATTCACGAGCAAGTTTGCATATAAGTCGGCCAAATGGGAGTGAAATGTTTGTCTTAGGAGAGCGTGCGGTCTGAACTATCTGTAGTAGTACATACGTAGGCAGGCACAGCTTGTCTTGCTGCCCAGCACAGTATAGGAAGTCCACCATCAATCGCGTGCATTTGGAGCGATTGCTCCACCTAGGATACACTTTGTGTGTAAAGATGTGGTGGAGTAGGCAAAAGTCAGGAGTCATCTCGGATACCAGGAGGCAATTGCCTCGATTCTAGTGGACTAGTTAGCCACAAAGAAATCGCGTGCGGCGATCTCTTTTACACGCACTCCTGAGATTCTTCTCGCTAGTATGTATCTCTCCATGTGGCATCCCCATCATTCGGGCTATCAAGTCCACATTGATAATAGCTTCCCGCCTTCCCACAAGGATAGAGAACTGTAGAGGCTCCGGCAGTGGCTCTCGTATATGGCGTAGAAGGCTTGGACAGTGCTCTCATTCGCACGAGACTTGCCCTCAAATATGGGACCTCACTCGGCGTCCAACAAGAGATCCATCGTCGGATAAAGCCCAAATAGTTTCTTGTCCACGTGTCCTTCTAAGAGAACTCTACGGCCTTGAAACCTTGCGTGTGCCATATCCGCTAGTAGAGCTCTTTCAAAAGGAATCTGGGGATCAAGATCCCGCTTGGTCCTTAACTCCCGATCGACGCTTATGCTAGCCTCAGCGCCTTTCTTCCTCCTTGAACGAGTAGGGTGGCTAGGCCCGACTTCATCTGTGGAAGCCCTCTTCTTTTTCATGAGAGAAAGAAGTGTGGAAAGTGAAAATATGGTGGCCACTAGCTTAAAAAGAGCCATGAGAGTGAAACAAAATGGAGGGATGGGATGGGTTGTTAAACTTTAAGATTTTTGAGACACAAAGGAGGGTTTGAGTGCTCAAATGGGAGGAGATGAGCGAGATAGGTGGTTATAGAAGATGGGTTTGAGAGAATGGTGGAGGTGGGTGCAAGAAAAGGAAGAAGATGAGATTGGAGGGGGATTTAAGAGAGAAAAATGAGATTTTTAGAAGTTTGGAGAGCTTAGAGGGGTTGGAATGGAGGAAATGAAGCAGATGGGGAAGATATAAGGGGCCCCACACGATTTCGTGGGCCCCACACACGTGTACAATGGTCAACCCACCCGGCCCGCTGCGGCCAGCTGTCCGTTGACCATGAGGCCTCGCGGTAGGGGCGATGCCATTACAGTCCACTGGACATGTGGGCCATGGCTCATCCCAGGGGGAATGACATCCCCCTCCCGGGGTTCCGAAAATGTGCGGGGCCCACCTCGGGTCCCACTGTTTTATGCGTTTTAGGCCCCTGAGTCCGTTTGGTGTGGTTTCGGGTTCCATCTCGCATATATTTTTGTGTTTCGAGTTATTTGAGTGTGGAATACCTCGATTTATCGTATAAACTCGTTGATGGATGGTTTGGAAAAGAATTGGGATCATCTCGCATGATCACAGATGCCTACGGGTCCAATTTTAATGGTCAATTTCGCCCGTCAGCCAAACTTGGAATCCTATAATTGTTTCTATGTTTCATCACTCCCTCATAAGTCAAAGTACATCAGTATACGTCATGTTACTATAACCCAGGTCCAATTTAATCTAAATCTTCCTCTAATACCAACTTGTAATGCCCTGAATTTCGAGGGTCGAGCAAAGGCCCAACTCCCGAGATCCGTCGCATCACTTATGCAACATAGATAATGATGATTAAATGTTGTCTGTATTAGCACATTAAACATGAATGGGATGACACTAAATCAGCATATCATACTCCAGAGATGATTAAATTAAGCAAGCGGAAGACTGTGATAACGGATAAAGCACATAAGTGGTTGTAAGTCCCCAGAGTATGAACATGTCACCATGTTGAATAATTACATGTATTGTTCCAAAATTTACAAAATGAATAAGTGCGATGTTCAACTAGTCTGTATTCCTGTAACCCTAGGGATGCAACTCCAGGTCTACATAGACCCGCCAGAGGGCTGCATGTAGGAGAACTCCTCCTCGTCGTTGTAGAAGACCAGCTCCAACTTGCAAGCCGCATCATCATCTGCAACTATAACAGAGTCTGGTTGGTGTTTTAAAACACCGTCCCAGAGTGGGAGTGAGTGATCAACTCAGTGGAGCTATAAGGCAAAGGTTAACATGTTATCAATTTAGTCAAGCAGTAATGATAAAGCAATACAACAAGTATTCTTAAGTACTCTGGTTAATGTAAGGATGATATGTAATAATGATGCATGCCCTTGCCTACACTCCCTCAGCGACATCATCTCACGGTTGTGCATGCTAAACTCCTACTGTGCTCAACACCCATACCAAAGGCACATGTAATGCAGTGCATGGTCGTATTAGCCAAGTTCTTAATTAGACCTATTCATATGGCAGATTTGGGAAGCTAAGGTACCTCGCTTTATATCATGTACCCAAACGATGATCCATATAGGGTCGTCAATCCTAGTTAATCACATACGATAGGTAAGTTATAGGGCAACATCACCCCTGATTTAAAAATAGTGGACAGGCAAGTTCAGGTCGCTACGGGAGGCTAGTCACCTCGGCGTAGGCCTAGTTTATACTCGAGGTCACTACGGGAAACGCTCGTCACCTTAGCGTAGGCTAACAGCTCGAATACAATGTCTCATACCACCGTATTCGGCTCACGAGTTTGGGTTACTCATCGGTCACTACGGGGAGGCTTGTCACCCCAGCGTAGGCCGACAAATCGACCACAGTGTCTCATACCACCATGCTTGGATCATGAGTCTTAGTGGATCGTGGTACCAAAGTTAAATGGGTTTTTCACTGGTAAGTGGTACCTTAGATTCAAGCAGTAGCATCCATACATGGTGAACATACATTAGACCAATCGGATTACTTGACAAGCTCGACTGCTACGAGCGCATATTGAATTAATCGACATGGAGTGCATACTCACTCCTCGTGGCCTAACCACTATCGATAATCACCGTGCGACTCGGATTCATCGAATGTATCCGTTGTGGCGAACTAGTTCGGCCACCGATCATAAACCATTACCGATTGCCTGGACTACGTATTAGTCTCAATCATACTCAACACAACCAGCATTCATATGTGATAGTCAAACAACATGTAACAACCAATTCAATTATAAATCTCATTTGAGCATTTTAACAAACACATAGTACACATATTGTCATACATAGGCATTTCATCCATAAATCACGTAGTAGTAAATTAGGTTACGTGAAGGAAAAAATAACAACGGATAAGGTAATTGAGAATCCTATCTCAACACTCCCATTAAATACATTTCAATAAACATTTTCTCATTCAGGCATTTTATTAAACACTTAGACTACACCTATCAACATTCATGTAATAAATTTGTTATAACATATATTATAGCAAATCCTTTCACAAGGAGTTGCCACACATACAATAATTAGGTATTCTTAATCAATAATCATGGCAAGCACAAATCATGATTCCATATTCATTCAAACATTTCAACAAACACATGGAATGCATCATATTCAACATAGTTCATATATAATATATATATATATATGTGTGTGTGTGTAATATACGGAAAACATCGTATCTAATAACAAGTGACAGCAATCAAGTCAATCATAAATCATTAACTGACATTAAAAGCCTTGAAAACCATAACCTAAACGTTTATAGTCCGCACCTTTCATCAGTACGCCGATTACGAACTCGGTTCGTACACTACGCCTTTGTTTATGGCACAACAACTACCTGAATCACGAAATAGGTTAGTTATTTCATCGATTCTTCTACTTGGATACCTAAAATAGATTAGGATTAGGATTTCTTACCCAAAAATGGAGTCATATTCATCGGTGTAGCAACACGGGAGAGGTGATTCAGCACGTGGAGTGGCGGGAATGAATCCCAGCGACAAACCACAACTCTCTCTCACTTCTCCTTCTCTTTTCTCTCTTCTCTCTCTTAGGGTTTAGGAAATTCGTATGGAATGAGAGAGGGGTGGGTTTAGGGCATTATATAGACTCAGAACTGGTTCAAATGGCCCCAGGGCCATGGTATACTTAGGACATAGCCAAAAGACGTCTGTTTCGGGCCAACGGAGCTCATCTGGAGGTCTATTGCCTGCATACAGTCTGGGAAAAGTTTCTTAACAATAGATCTATGTCAAGCTAAGATTTCAGTCTGATCGAATTTGTGGATCGACCGTGGAGGACCAGTTTTCGTTTAACGGTCATCGTTACTCGATCAGGGCCACAAGTACACTAACATGTGTAAGGAAATTTCCCTGATCCAAGGGTGTGGTTGGGTCAGAATCTGACGGTCTGAAACCTTAAATTTGGTATACAAGTGACAGAATCTGACGGTCTGAAACCTTAAATTTGGCCTGCAAGTGAACGACCCAAATCATTTAAATCTGAATTCATTTTCTAAAGATATTTGCGTTTCTCACACACTTCGCTCCAGGCTCAAGTTGTGCATTTCTGGTTACTATTTGAGTTTGATTCCCGTGATGTCAAGCCCAGTAAGGCGGTCATAACCATATAGTTTCATGGTAATTGGACTTTCGACGCGCAGTCCATGTCCAATACGGAGTTTTAGTGTGCTCCCAAGAGCAATTGGGTTTTGAGATTTATCTTAGGTTTTTAGGTAATGTAGAGTTCGCGATTCTACTGGTTTTGGGTCTTGCAATTCGTATAGAAAGTGGTTCAAGCTAATCTACTAATTAATTAAGTTCAGGACTTAATTAATTTTTGTGCAATTTCTAAAGGATTCGGTCCTTAATGATTTCTGTCTGAGGCGATACTTATAAGCCCCATGTCTTAGTCCGTACCGTTCCATAGACTTTCACGGTCTTCCCGGTCAAATTCCAACAACCTTCGACCCTTAACCGGCATTTATACGTGACCCTGCGTCACACATCGTCAACCTGAATCGACTCAAACCGAGACTTGTACCCTTACGACCATGCCGTCGCTGTGTCTCGCGCGCCGATCCAATACTCTGGCTAGGAAATGTGGGCCAGCGTTCGGTGCGAGGAAACGTCACGCGTGCGAATTTTGAGAGAATCTCTACGATATGTCACTTTAATCAATCAATCAATCATTCCCATTATGTCAAGTACACATCACCTCTCACCCTTCCCCAAGCAACTCCTAAAGTCAAAAGTTTCTTACACAAGCCCATACTTTCCTTACACCATTTGCCACAAAAGTCAAAAAGTCTCTTCCACACCCATCACTCACCACATCGATCACCCATCACTCCTCTCTCTTTACAACCCTCTCTCTCCTTCATTTTCAAATCTCATTCCAAGCAAACCCAAAAAAAAATACCACACGTCCAAGCCTCTCCCCATCTGTTCTAAGCTACAAGTGTGGCCCACATTTCCTACCCTTTCATCTCTCATCTCAACTATCCAAACCTCATCTCCTCCATTGGAATCAAAGCTAAGGAGCTTAGGAAGCCTAGGGTGCAAGAAGAAGCCGGTGGATGATTTTGGATTTTGTCTTTCATTCATTTGTTTGATTTAAGGGTCCATATATTTGGGACCCAGCTTGATGTACGCCTTGTAACAAGAGGGGGCCCATAGTGGCGGGTGTCACACCTCAAACTCAGAAAACGGGCTCACAAAATTCTCAATCGCCGAATCCGGTGCCGACAGCCTCCGTAGTACCCCATTCTCGGCTCCTAGAACCTATACGCCAGATTCCGATCCTAGGATCCTACAAGGAGGATTTTCAGTATGAATTTTTTTTTGTAATGGAGCATAACCAAGTCATAAATGTGACAACATCATTACATATCGATTAATATAATCATTTAGATACAATGCTGAAAGGAAAATACATATATCAAAATCAAAGCTCCAGAGGACAGTTGCACACTCTAAGCTCAACGATGCTGCAACCTAACGCCACCTGCACGCATCTATCGTGAATAAGCTTACAAAAGCTTAGAGGGTGGTGAAAGTGTGTGCACAAGATAAGTGTCAAGTATACCATAAAGTCCATAAACCATATATCATCAGAATAAGTGGAAATACTGACAGGATCATGAATCATACGATATCAAAGTAAGCGAAAATATACTGGTAAGTCCATAAGTGCTATCAGCCGTACTAAGGCTATGTGATGCAAAACATAATAAGACAATAACAGATGCTGAGGATGCAATGCAATATGCGAATCTTGACAGGCCATAAATACCATCAACCTCATCTAGGCCATATAAGTGTAAAAACATAGTAACCCAAAATGCTAAGTACTGCAGATGCAATGTAATATGCAGTGCGAATGAAATGATCATGCAGGAACGTGAAGTCGGGATGATAGTACATAGTATCGAAGGCTACAGGGTCCACCACAAGGGGCTTCTATCCAAACCAGCCCCATACCTAAATTTAAATAGTCAGACACAATGTGGTAAACTCCTGATCTTAGGTTAGTCGCGCGCCCAACCGAAATCCTGGTCATGCGATAGTACACGTAACAAATAATTACGCACCATTAGCCCGAGTGGATAGTGAATGAATGAATGAATGGATATGCAATTCCTGCTCAATAAGTCACATTCAGTATGGTTGCTCTCTAGAAAAATCACCGGGGTCTATTACACTCGACACCGACTGCCTCCTCCCTAGCTGCACAGCCTAACGAATGGAATAGACCTCACTATCCGCCTGACCAGTAGTCTACCAATACCTACCCGGCTCGTCGATAGCGGACTCATTTACGAGCTAGTCATACTCAGCCTAGCTTATAGCCCCTTCACTACGCCGGATAAGGCCATACCCCCTTCCAACTGACCACGACATAGTGAGAGATGTGGCCTACTGGTATTCAGAACTCGGGTGCTCATGTTCCACTTGGTCTAGACATTGGGGCTACTTCTGGCCTTAGAGGTTTTAGGATTTTCACCCAAGGACATCCTAAGTGCCCATAGTGCTAGAACTAAATATTTTCGATATCCCATCTAACCATCCATGATGTACCTATGGAGGCTACGACCCTGATGTTGCTAGAGCATGCAATGATCAAGTCACACATATGCGAGATGCATGAGTCATACCGTACAATCATGTAGCAATCTCGCGCGTACCATGCTCTCATGTGGGGCACTCCGTCTCATAAGGAGTCCCGTAAATATCTAAGCCCAACGGCTTATGCTATGATCAAACATTCCTCATATCAAGCATATATATGATGCGTATGGTTATGAATCATGGAGCTATACTTAGCATGTTAAAATGATGAACGGTTTTTACAATGAAGATGGGCCTAGATGGCCTACACACAACAAGTACGGGCCTATTAATGGGCCCTAGGGAGAGTTATAATGTGGGCATTTAACCAACATTATTCTTATAATGTAGACATCAAACCAACATTGCTCCCAAGGCATGGCCTGCCATAAATATCATTACATAAACCATGGTGAAATCACATTCAATGGGCCTCATGTACATCCCATTAGGCCTCAACCCATGGGCCTCCAATACATCAAATGGGCCTCATAAGTATCAAGGTGGGCCTCAACAACAGGCGCCAAATACATCAAGGTGGGCCTCCTCAAATGAGCCTTATATATATACCAAGGTGGGCCTCAACATCGGGCCACAAATACATCAAGGTGGGCCTCCTCAAATGGGCCTTAACCCATGGGCTCCAAATACATCACAATGGGCATTAACCCATAGGCCCTAATACATCACAATGGGCCTTCACCCATGGGCTCCAAATACATCACAATGGGCTTTGCCAAATGGGTCGAAATTACATCACAATGAACCTCAACCCACGGGCCCTAAATACATGACAGGCGGGCCCTGCACCTGGGCCTCAAAAAACGCAACAGGTGAGTCCCGCTCATGGGTCAAAGATACATCCTGATGAATCACATGTATATCAAAGTGGGCCCCTCGATTGGCCCACAAAAATACATCGAAGTGGGCCTGACGGATGGGCCACAGAGAACATCAAGGTGGGCCTCACAGATGGCCACAAAACACATCAAAGGTGGGCCTCATGGATGGGCCATAAACACATCAAAGTGGGTTTCAACAATGGACCTCATGCACATCAAGGTGGACCTTACAGATGTCATATCATGGAGTGGCCCATTGTGATGTGTTTGAGATCCAACCAATTCATGAGTTAACATAGAGCTAAATGAAGTGAAAACAAAATATAAGCTTAATTGGAAGCTACTGTGGCTCCTAAGAAGTTTGAATTGTGGAGGTCACTGTCCACATTATTTCAATGGTGGGTTCCACTTGAGCCTTAGATCTGACTTACTTTTAGTCTCAGGCCTATTAGGACAAGCTTGCCGAATGGTGGATGGTTTGGATGCAACACATGCATCATGGTGGGGGTCCACATAAGGATGGACAGTGGGGAGAGAATACATACATCAATAGGGTCCTCACTGTCCAATACAGGGGACAGCATGTACAAAACACATACACCTTGGTGGGTTGATAAATCACATACCTCATTGTGGGCTCCACCATCCGTCTGGACGGTGGGAATAAAACACATATCATCGTGGGCTCGACAATAAAACACATATATCACTGTGGGTCCCACATGGGACCCACCATAATGTTTATAGGCCATCCAACCATTGATAAGGTCACACGGACCTAGATGAATAGGAAAAACAAATTTCACCTTGATCCAAAACTTCTATGTTGACCCAAAAGGTTCCAATGGCAGACGTTAAATCTCCACTGTTTCCTGCAATGTGGGCCACCTAAGCTCTCGATGGGGCTAATTTTTAGAGGGGGCCCGCTTCAGGAATGGGCCTACCCCATGAACAATGTGGATATATAACATACATCATGGTGGGGCCCACGCACAGGGCCCCTATCCTGCCCACCCGTCTCTATGGACGCGAGCAGCGTCCTGCTGAACAGCAGCAGCAGGCGCTACCCCTCTTCCTTCTTATTTCTTTTTTTTTTTGAAAAATATTGTTTTCTTATAGTTTTTCATGCTGGGGCCCGCATTGGCCGAATCCACCCCGACCACTGGTTTCCATGGCCTGAGACGGACCAAACAAGCCCAATATCTGATATTTTTCAGTGTATAGGACTATCGGGGTAGATTTCAATGGTAATGACACTATTTTCAATGCTATGGCCCACCAAATACTCGAATCAACCTCATTTTTCAGCTCAACGCCTAAAAGGAGCTGGGAAAAGGAATAGACAGCGTGGGTTAGATCCATACGTCAAGGTGGGGCTTGCATGAGTGGCCACCTCAATGCTTTGAAGCAAGCTGATATTTTTTTATTTTTCTGCTGCTGTAATACACCCCACCGTAAGCGCCCACTTCTTTGTCCAGCATTGCATAAACACATTTTAAGGCGGGCCCCACTTACTAGACGGCTTGGCTAAAACACATGCTTCATGGTGGGGTCTATCCGGGTGGACCACACAGCCACCTCATCACACATAAAATAATAAAAAATAAATAAATGAAAGAGAGAGAGAGAGAGAGAGAGAGAGAGAAAGAGTAGGTCGCGTGGGATGGAGGTCTCCGCCACTATGAGCCCTCCCTTGTAAGAAATCATATATCAAGTGGGTCCCAGTACATGTGGGCCCACCAAATCAAGGATCAATGGTGGAGATTCCTTCTCCACCTAAAATGGATGGTCTAGATGACCTCTTTTCATGCAAAGAAAATAAACATCATGATGGGGTCCATGGAGAATGGCCCCATCATGGAATGATCATGAGAATCAAGGTGGTCCATCGACCACACCAAGGGTCCAAAGTGAGATCCATACCATTGATCGGTAAGCCTCACTTGGCCCATCAAAAATATGAAAATCTAGCCTATAAAAGCACCCACCATTCAATCTTCTCGGTCCGTTGGAAAGCCAATCTATTTGTGTCTCACTTTGATGGTGGAAGATGAGGTTTGAATGGTTAGGATGATGGATTTGGGATGGGAAAGTGGGTCATACACAAACTCACTTTTCTCTCTAACATGAAATGCTTAGACGTGTGGTGCTCTTGCTTGGGATTTGTTGCTTGGAAAATGAGGGAGAGAGAGAGAGAGAGAGAGGGTTGTAAGGAGATGTGAGAGATGGGTGATGGAGTAATGGATGGGAGAGAGGGATGGGTGTGTAAGGACTTTATTGACTTTAGGGGTAGATGATGTAAAAAGGGTATGGGGTGTGTAAGAAACTTTTGATTTATGGGTTGCTTGGGGATGGGTGTGAGGTGATGGTGTACTTGACCCTTGATGGAATTGATTAATTGATGGATGTGACATGTTGTAAAGATTCTCTTAAGATTTGTAATGCGCAGTGTTTTCCTCGAACTGAATGCGGGTGCACATCTCTCGGCCAGGGTATCAGGTCGGTATGCAAGACGCGGCGTTAGAACCGCGATGACGGTGTAGTCGTAATGGTACAAGTCTTGGATTAAGCCGACTTAATTCTACAGGATATGACTTAGGGTCGAATGCAAACGTCGATTATACGTCGCAGGTTGCTGGAATTTGTCAGAAAGGATCGCGGGAGTCGATGGAATAGTACAGACTAGGATACAGGTCTTACAGCGGGGCCCCTCCATTATCTCCGATCTCTCTATATTTCTTTCTCTCTCTCTTGTGTATGATGACTTGTGGCCCACCTTGATGTATGATGTCACTCACCCCATCCACCCATCCAAAACGGTGTGACCCACCTTGATCATGCCCCTTTTAATTGGCGTCATCCATCTATTTTTATCCAGGCCATCCAGTGGGCCTGGATAATGAGAAACACATAACAGCTTGATCCAAAAATCAGGTGGACCACATCCATGTGGGACCCACCTTGAGACTTGTGTTATATCCACACTGTCCAGCGTCGAAGGACGCTGGACGTGTGTGACAGTGAAGTGTGAACTGCAGTGGGTGTACTGACAAAGTGTCAGCTAACGGTGGGGTCCATGGGAACCACCCCCATCCTCCACCCCTCCAAATGGGCCACACCATGACGTATGTGCTATATCCAAACCGTCCACCATTTTAGACGGTGGACCATGTCCGTGTGGGGCCCACTTCCACGCCCAAATCCATAACTCACTGGCAGACTGAGTGGGGATACATCGTTTCAACGGTGGGACACACCCATGTCCATAGCTCACTGGCAGACCGAGTGAAAAGATACCTCGTTTCACACTGAGGTCTTGGCATCTATCCCTAGGGCGGTGGCTAACAGAGAAGTGTGCCCTGACGTGGGGTCCATAGGACCCATCTACACCGTCCTTCCATTCAGATGGGCCCACCACGATGCATGCTACGTGGGACACACCCCACATGTGGGGCCCTCCTTAATGCATGTGATGGTCCAGGCCATCCAAAGGCCTGGACGTTACACTGTGGTTATGTGTGTGTGTATATATATATATATATATATATATATATATATATATATATATATATATACACACACATATATATATATATTAAAATATGTATATTATATTAAATATATTATATAGTATATATTATATATGTTCCTGATGGTGGGCCCTACGTGGGACCCACCTCTGCCCTTTTTATGCAGAAGCTGCATGGCAGCAGCTATGTATACTATATATATATATATATATATATATATATATATATATATATATAAAATATTTTATACCTTATATAAAATACATGAGGGTAGGCCCTGCATGGGACCCACCTTTGCCTTACAAAATGGGCAGCGGGCTGCACATGGAGGCCACATGGTGTGTGTTTTGCACACGCCGTCCGTCCGACGGTGGGACCCACCCCCTATGTATAAGCTTTATCTACACCATCCCCTATTTGAACAGTGGGGCCCACCATGATGCAAGTGTTGTATCCATGCCGTCCAGCCGTTTGTGAGATCATTTTACAGCATGGGAAGATAGTGGTGAATCATATCTAAAGTTCAAGTGGACCCCACCATTTAAATAAGTAGACCATGACATCCATCGTTCAACTTCTAAGGGCCACAGTAGTTGTCAATTTAGTTGATATTTGTTTTCATTTCTTCTATCCCTATGTTAACTTGTGGACATGTTGGATCTCAAATACATAAGGGTGGGCCCAATTTGATATACATTTGGCCCATGTGATCAGCCCATTTGACTAGGCCCGATGTGATGTACTTAAGGCCCAGTTGGTTAGGTCGATGTGATATACGAGGCCCGTTGTTGAGGCCCACCTTGATATATATAAGGCCCATATGATTAGGCCCATCTTGATGTAGTTATGGCCCATCCTTTGAGGCCTACCTGATATACATAAGGCTCATGTTATGCGGCCCATTTGTTGTATCTAAGGCCCATGAGTCGAGGCCCAATTGGATGTACACAAGTCCATTACAATGTATGACTCTACCATGGTTTGTGTAATGATGTTATGACAGCTGTGCCTTGGGAGCAATGTTGGTTTGACGTCCACATTGTAAGAATAATGTTGGTTAAATGTCCGCATTATAATTCTCCCTAAGGCCCATTGTTAGGCCCATACTTGTAGGTCGACTAGGCCCATCTTTGTTATGAACAACATCTATCTCATATAACATGTTTAGTATAGTTCCATGATTCATGATCATATGCATCATATGTATGCTTGATATGAGAAGTGATTGATCATAACATATGCCTTCGGGCATATTGTTTAGGGGCTTTCGAATAAGCGATGTTGCCCTACATGAGCGCACGATACGCACAAGATTGCTACATTAAAGGATGTGTGATTCATGGATTCACATTGTGTGATATGGTACTGTACGCCCTAGCGACATCAGGGCCGTAGCCTCCACAGGCATATCGTGGTTGGCAGGATTAGATACCGAAAATCTTGTTCTACATGGGGTGCTATAGATATCCCTAGGTGAAAATTCCTAAACCCTTATAGTACCAAGAGGTTACTCCAAAGTCCAAACCGAGTAGGTGTAGGAGTGTAGAGTGTCAATTACCAGAGGCCACGCTTTCCATTGTGTCGTGGTCGGTTGGAAGGGGGTGCGGCCTTACTCGCCCAAGACGAGGGGACAAACCTAGGCTGAGTTTGACCAGCTCGAGGAATGGGTCCACTATTGACGAGCTAGGCCTGATATTGGTAGGCGGATAGTAAGGTCTCTTCCACTCACCTTATTGCGCACGATGGGGTGGCAATCTGGTTTGGAGTGTACTAGACCCCGGCGATATTTCAGATTTGATCCATATTGATATGTGGAATTAGATGAGGATTCGTATACTTGAGTTGCATCTCGCATTGCATAGCCTTGGTACGGCTAATGGTATTCATGGATTCATCAGCATGTTCCGCATTTCTCTGATACTGCATAACTGCATTACTACCTTGCACACACACATTCATCACCCTCTAAGCTTTCCATAAGCTTATGCACGACCGTTGCATGTAGGTGACGTTGGATCACAGCAGCGCTGAGGCAAGAGCGCATATCAGATCAGCTTGGAGCTTTTTGTCTATCATCATTGTATTTCCCTTTATGCTCATTGTACTTATAAAGTTTTTTATCATAGTGAAAATGTGATGGAGTTTTTGGTTGCTGTTTATGGGTTATGCCTTTGGTTATGCTTTTTACAAATAAACTGATATTGGAAATCCTCCTCGTAGCATCCTAGGATCGGAACCTGGCGAATGGGCATCGGGAGCCAAGAATGGGGTTCTACGGAGGCTGTCGGTGCCGGATTCGACGATCGGGAATTTTGTGAGCCCGGTTTCTGAGTTTGGGGTGTGACAATACTCAGGTCTTTGTACGGATTTTTCTGAGACATTACACCATCCATAGGACAATTCATCTGATCAACATGTGGGGCCCGGTTTTGGGTGGACCCTACCAAGGAAACAATAGTGATTGGATGCCTATCATCAAAAACTTTCAAGGGCACACTGTTAATGTTTATTTTCTATCCAACCTGCTAGTAGGATCCTGTAGTCAAGATTAGATACCTCATAAAGAATCTCCGCCATCAAATACTAGATCTTCTATTGGATGGTGAAGTTAGAGTTGTCAGTGGTTCATGACCACTTTAGAATTAAATTCAACTATGACCTTGAAAAGTTCCATGCTTCTACCTATCTTAAGTCCATCTAACAGGGCTTGGACCTCTGTAACCATGTTTGAGACCCTTTCATAAGAATGATAATGGCAAAAATGACTTTCCTTGTGTGATCCCTACAAACCCCACCCCCACTTTCTCCTAAGTTCCCTTGAGATAATCGGTCTACTTTTAATTTAACCCAACCTGCCTTGGCTGATTCCACTTGATCAACTTAATCGAGATTTATAGGCCTAGCTAGCGAGAGTGAAAGCCCACCTCCTCTATGAACAAGCTGTTAAAATCACTTGGGATGCAACATCCCACCTCCCTTAACCATCTATTGCTCTTAGCAATTACCCTATTGCTCTTAGCAATTACCCCTCTTACTAAGATCCTCTTTGACTCAAATTTTCAGTTATTTCCCCAAGCCACAACTCCCACACTATAAAGTATGAGACAATGCTCCCCTTAAATACTCTGAACATGGAAGTGTTCTTCGCTCATCAAAACCATGGAGTGATTCTCTATGAAATGCACCAATCTAGATTTAAATGCATATCAAATATACTACTAAAATTGTCCCATGCTTGCATTGGCTGCCAGCCATGGCAAAAGGGGTGGGTCAAGTCTTTTGCTACATGTGGGAAGAGGCATTGCTACCAAGGTATTCTGTAACGATAATCTATTACCTTTACAATGTGGTCTGTAATGGCCATTGTAGCTCCCATAATGACTGTTACAATCTCTCTCTCTCTCTCATTTTTTTTTAATATAAAAAAAAATCCGAAAAACCTATATTAGCCCCATAATGGACTGTTACAACTTTAAAGGAGGCATAACGGGCCATTATAGCCTTATGAGGTTGTAACAACCATTACAGGTCATTTTTTCGTAACCATAACGTGTAACGGTTAATGGCCTTTACAATCCCATAATGGGCGTTACGACACACCATGGTTGTCACGATCCCAAAATGGAAGACCAACCGCACATCTCAAACCCAAGTTCCTTGGCACAACTCATACACTAAGTGTACTTAAACCACCAAATGCATGTACGATCATAGTCAATCATTAAGTATAATTGATGTCAAAACTAAGTTCTATCCATCCATTACCCATTATTTACAAACCATCTATGACCCACTCGTTTTGGGTCTTATTCATGGATAATAATCTAACTTTAACTAAATAACTTACAACTCATGTCCACCAAAATCAAACCACAAATAATTCAACTAAAAGATTACAAATTATTAACCAAACCAAAAATAAATAATCATCATGTTTTAAGTAATTAAAATAAATTAAATGTTGGTCAATCCAACGCAACAGGTTCTTCTTCCGTAAGATAAGGCCACGTGTCCCGTGGGTCATTCTCTGACTGATCAGCCGCGTCTTCAGACTCTTGTACCAATTGCTTAACTCCAGTTACATCTGTTTGTTTTTCGTCAATGAAAGAGTGAGTTGGCCAGGCCCAATAAAAGTTCCCACCAAGGTTCATTCTCATTAAAATAAAAGATAGTAAATGAGCAAAAACCACATTTAACAGTCATTATATTAATTAATGCATGTGTGCACCAAGTAGGGGATGTAACTACCTGCAATCCACATTCACCCATTAGATAAGGCTTCCACCATATATGTAGGCATGGATAAAACCTGCATTTGAAAGCAAAGCTACCAGGAACAACAATTTATCCGGGGCGGTCCCCCAGGAACGATTAGATTTGTGTCATGCATGCATGATGTTTAGGTTTCCACTTTTCATTTATAGATTTACAATTTGCAACAGGTTTATATACGTGTATGATAATCAGCATATAAATACCCTACTTTTTCAAGCATCTATAAATGTGAAAAGTGTTAACAAGAAATAGATAGTTTCAAATTAGCTTAATCGATATAATTATCAAATAGAATATTAAACTACATTATCACATATCAGTAAACACTATTTTGATTCAAATGGAAAGGAAACAAGTTGGGATACCTCACTTGAGGATTTGGTGAGGTTGATTGAATTAGAATGATTAAACTAGAAAGATTATGGAATTCCTAAAATACAATGTGCAATAACAATCATTCTTCTGATTAATTAATCTATTTGGTGGGGCCCACCTTTGATTGATCAAGATCATGACTGGGTCCACCATATAATCAAATTGGATCCTTTCAAATCCAACCCTTGACACAGGGTTTGTAATCATTACAATTTGACGTGAAACACACTTGATCAAACAAAGAGATCTCTACTGTTAAATCGATATTTAAATAACCCATTATTTATTGTTAATTATGAACCTCAAATAAAATGATTTGATTGATCATATTCCTAAAATTTGAAATTTAAGTGATTTGATTTATGCTCAGTCGGTTGAACCATCTGACTGTCGGTCAGACCAATAGAGTCTTACCGTGACAATTCTACCCTTTTTACCATCAATCGGTCGGACTAACAGTATATCGGTAGGACTAACAGATTCTAGCTTCGTGTTTTTTTTTTTTGAAACACTCTGTCAGTCAGACCGACAGAGTCCGAAAACCATTTCGGTTTTATGAACCATTTCAGTTTTATGAACCATCTCTTTTAACTTAGATTTAGGTCCACTTGAGGTACACGGGTCCGATCTAAATCAAGTAATGGCCTAACAATGTATTGTTAAAGATGGGGACCAAATATTAGTTTGATCCAACTCTACCGTGGCCCCGAGCAACCTTTAGTACTATTTTCCTTTAAAAATCATTATTTGATTAATGCAGTATGCTTGATGGTTAGATCGACCTAATTTTTAAGGTCCTAACATATTTCAACCTCAGCAATTAGATGGACCGTGTGGATCGGACCCCACATGCCAACGTGGGCCCAACACGGTTTCCCATGCTAAGAGCCAAATCAAAACATCTACATGGGGATTTGGGCTTCAAACATATGGTGCTCCCTTGTACACCAAATGATTGTACCCATGCCGCTACGTATATACCTGTGACAGCCCTACGGCTAATCCGAACCATCCATAACGTAGATCATGTTGTAAATAAAATAAAATAAAATAAAGCAAAAAATATCACCAACCTGGAGGAGCTTTCGCACCAAAACCTTATAATTAATTCTCTCTCTCTCTCTCTCTCTCTCTCTCTCTCTCTCTCTCTCTCTCTCCCCCCGTTTTTCTTATGAGAGAGGTCTGGAGAGATTCTTCGTTCCCTTTAAGAAGGGAGAAAACTTTGAGATAACGCAACTGAGATCTTAATATGTTAATTTGAAATATAAGATTAAGATTTGAATTTATTTTAATAGATATTGATCCTTCAACCTAATCTACACTTAATAGTGATTTTACTACTTGACTCGCTGGTTGGTTTTATTTTTAAAGAAAAATTAAAATTTTAAACATGTTTAATTATTTACGTGGAGGATATATGTGTTTTATTTTTAAAAACAAATTAAATTCTTAAACTTGTTTAATTGTTTACGTGGAGGACGTATGCGTATAATGCTACGTACAAAGCTTAAGGGTGTTATAATGCTTGCGACACTCCCTACTACTTTTGCCCCTCGATATTTAACCCGTGTGATTCATCAACTACATTATATGTGTCCTTCTGAGCATGAATGGGAGAATTCGAGTTTGCGAGCCCTGCTCTTATTTGCTCTTGTGTATGGCCTAAATCAAGTCCTTGTGTAGGCCACCAGACACATGTGCGTACGTGTTAGTCTTTGTGGAAGCTTTTGATGGGAGTAAACCTACCCTTGGACTAGGACCGTGGTTATTGGTTATCCTATGGAAAACCAACTAAAGTTTTTTGCGGGAGCCTCCGACGAGAGTGTACATCAGTAGGTTCTTATGTAGGATCGAAGTTTGTGGTGAACCTATAGAAAACCACATAAAATCTCTTGTGGGAGTCATTCCTTGTGTAGGATTATAAAGGTTAGATTTTAACATGATTAAAAACCTCTGATAGTGAAATCCGGTACACTCATGGGTTAAGTGCATCTACCGGGAGTGGAGTAGGAAAACCGAAGTATTATACATGCTTGTGTTTGAGATTGTGATTTACACACTTGTTTAATTGCTTTTGTGATTGAATGTTTAATTATTTATATGTATGATTAGATAAATGTTAGGTCTTGATAGTTAGCACATACCACACACATATGTACACTATCATGTTATAGACTAGTTACTTAATTGATATATCATTTGTAGCATATGCGATTAGACCATTTATTGCCTTGAAGCCTTAGAGTTAATTGCATTGCTTAGCTTACTTTGCATTTTAACTTAAGTAGGTAATTATGTTTTAAAAAGATGAAAATTTTATTTGGTCTTAATCACCCCCTTAGAACTTAGCCTTCATTCTTTAGCTCCGCTAAGCTTCCGCATGCGCAACTGTGATAATCTCATTACACCACAGGTGAGTTTTCAATATTAATCACGTATGTATAGACATATACCATGAAAGCTCTAGCAATTTTTCAAAACCTGACATGGGGAGGGACATGATGAGGTCGATCACCATCTTCCTCAGGGGATATCTACTCCGAATCTCTGGAGCTCTCTGGACTCCTCATAGAGCTTCCTCAAATCCACGAGTGATAAAAGTAGAAATAATTTCAAATAAATTCAAAATAACTTGATTGATAATTTTTTTTTTAAATGATATTACAACTCTACTCTTTAAATAAGAAAATCAAAACTCAAACTCCAACCCAAACATCCTAAAAATGTGACTTACTAAGAGTATTAAACTTACTATTTATAGATTTATTCCTACTAGACTTCATAGTTTTCAGCCAAAAATAGTAAGTGACCAATTCGGCACAACCATGTTATTCTCCTAACTTTTCTAAGCCCTTTTCATGTTGGGCACGACTTCTACAACTCAAAAGGATCAAAGGTTATACTTAAACTAAAATTTACTATTTGTAATAAAAATGAAAATAAATAGGACTTTTAACTATTGATTTGATGGAATCTTGCAAGGCAACCCGGCATAGCGGGTTGGTTGGCTTAAGTAGCTTCTCCTACCCAAAATCATATGTAATAATATAAAAAAAAATGATCACATTCAGAAGCTAACATAAACTTTCATACATACAACCTTCTCTTCTACCAATGTGACATATTCATAGAACATATTTGCTCCATGCAAAAGGTGGAACACACTGTGATTATTGCTTTGTATAAAAAAAATAGGCTGACTTATTTGCAGGCTACACTAGTATACTGAGTTGTTCCATCGATTCTCCAATGACTTTGATATTGTGTCCCACTCATCATCACCTTCTAACTATGATCACAGATGCACTTGATATACCATTCAACATTTTGTCCTTTTAGGTATTATGGACAAATGTTTGATTCTTCAACATGTAGATACTGGATCTGTGACATTACCACAACATCTACTCACCCGTTTTGTTTGATTCCCTTCGTTGATTCTCCTTAACGATAAAGCTTACCACAACTTTTCATTTGGACATATCTCAATGAAAATGGTTTTGAATATTTCCATGGGTTCGTCTTGTTTGGTTGATATCCATTTTTAGGGTGGTTTGATCATAGTATCACTGTGTCCAGCAGAATGGGGTCTAAATAATGTATAGATGACATCTCTTTGACCATAAAGTGCACTTAAAGCCCAAAAATCAAGCTAATCCAAAACTTAGGTAGGTCTTCCACACTACAAGGAACTCTTTAGAAGCAATTTTCACCTATTAGAGCCTTCTATATTAGTTATGGGGCTCACCGTCGTCCACAACTGCCACTCAATTCATTCATCGAACCCCCCCACCAAAAGTTTGAAGGGACAAAAAAATCAAGTCATTTCAAAATTCATAAGAGCCATGAAATGTGAATTTAGAGGTTTGATGCATGATTGCATGTTGTTGCCACTAGCAGGCTCACCTGAGTTTTGAATTGTCTTGTTTTTTGGGCTCTAGGTGATCATAGGATGAACTTACATGATGGACTTAGTGATTTTATTTTTCCAAACATCAGGATGGAGCCCACACAACTTGACACTACCAAAACGTGAGTAATGTCAACACCATGGGATCATTCCGTTAAAATATATATATGAGTATGTTTTATGCTTCAATGAAGGGACAAAAAAAAAATATTCAAGTCATTAATTTTTTTTTCAATGTTCTACATTCATCTACATAAAAAGACAGTTAGAATCATCTAATCGGGTAGATTTTTTTACCCTGTCTAGAATAGCATCTACAACCCAGACCTTGTGATAATATCATGATATTTGGTGCAATCAACCACAACCTTAGCTAAGCATGTAGTTTGCTAACCATGAATGTAACATCCCGAAAATCGGGGGTCGAGCATAAACTCAACTCCCGAGTTCCAAAACATCGCTTATGCAACAAAATGAATGAAGATTGAATGTTGATTGTATTCGTGCATTGAACATGAGTGAGATTAAGCCCAAACAGCATATCATACTCTAGAGACAGTTAAATTTGCAAGCAGAAGACTGTGATAGATAAATAACATATATAAACTATGGTGGGTCTCCAGAGTGTGATGATGTTACTAGGTTAATTAATTACAAGTACAATTCTAAAATATACCTAATGTGAGGAAGTGTAATGTCTTCTATCCCAAGTACCATAGCCCCGTCAATACAATACCAGGTCTTCATAGACCTGCCAGAGAGATATAGATAGGAGAACTCCTCCTCATCATCATAGAAGTAGTCCGGCTCTACTTCATAAACATCGCCATCACCTGAAACTCAACAAATCTGGTTGGTGTGTACAAACATGGTCCCGTAACGTGGGAGTGAGTGATCAACTCAGTGGAACAGTAAAGCATAGGTTAACATGTTATCAATTCAGTCAAGCAGTAATGATAAAGCAGTAAAATCAAACAATCCTAACTACTCTTATTAATGCAAGTATGAATGCAGTCATGATGTATGCCCTCACCACACCCTCCCTCGTGCGACACCATCTCGCGTTCATGGCATACTTTCATCCCTCAGTGCTCCACATCTTTCAGGCACATGCAATGCATGATGAGCATGATTACTGAGTTTTTATTAGTCCATTTCAAACAGCAGGATTGGGAAACTAAGGTACCTCCCTTGTATCATTCCCAAACATGATCCATTCTAGGATCGTCATCCTAGTTAATATCGACGATGATGTGTTTTCTAGGTCACTTGCAAAGGTCGCCGTCGGTACATTACGCACAAAGGTTACACCACTCCCCATCACCTCTTTAACGATTCATCACTATACGAAAAACAGGCCTAGTTCATACTCTATATACCGCGGCAAACTCTAAGGCTCACCGCGATTTCAGAGTATGCTCGAGGTCACTACAAAGGGCCGCTGTGGTTATTGCTCGCATTCGTTGCACCACTCCCCCATCACCTTATCAATGTAGGCCGACAGCACGAATATAGTGTCTCATACCACCATAATCGGCTCACGAGTCTGATTGCTCACTGGCCACTACGGGGCGGCACGTGGCCCCAGCATAGGCCGACAGCTCGACCACAGTGTCTCATACCACCATGCCCAGCTCATGAGTCTTAGCGGATCGAGGTACCATGGTTAAAAGGGATTTCACTGGTAAGTTTGGTACCCTAGGTTCAAGCAGTAGCGACCAAACATGGTGAACATAAATTAGACAGATCGGGTTACTTGACGAGCTCAGCTAGCTCGAACGCACAACAAGTTGAACGACATGAAGTGCATAAGCACTTCGCGTGGCCAACCACTATCGCCAACCGAAGTACGACTCGAGTTCATCGAACACATCTCACGTGGCAAATCAATCACAGCCACGAATTCAATTCTGGTACCGATTGTCTGGACTATAATCATAGCCCCAAACTCAATCAAACCTTATAGGTAGCATGTAGAGTAAAGCATGGTAAACAAAGTAATCCGAGCATGTTAGTAAGCATATATAAAGCATGTTATAAAGCATGTTGTAAAGCACTACATAAGTAGGAATACAAACACATATATTGCACAAGTAAGCAGTTTAAGTAAACAACCTCATGGAGGTAATCATACATGTCTCTAAGGTAGATAAGAATCCCATCTCAACACCCTCCTAAGGCATCAACATCCAAACACTTACTCACACAAGCATTCCCACAAACACTTAACATACACTATTTCAACATACTTAGTGTATGTTAACAAACATGTATTAGGGCGAGTCCTTTCACCAAGCAAGTATTTTACGCATACATAATATATTTATACAACAATTAATCATGGTAAACACATCTCTAAAATATACATGTATACGGTACTTTCTACAATACAGTATTTCTATATACTTAGTGTATATTAGTAAAACATGTATTTGGGCGAATCCTTTTGCCAAATAAGTATTTTATCCATATATCGTATATTCATACAACAAATAATCATGTCAAATACATTTCCAAAATTTATACATATACGGTATTTTCTACGAATACCTAGAATATGTAAAATTTCATAATCTACATCTTTAATCGAAACGGAAAACAGAAAGCACTTTGTACATGTGTAATTGCATGCAGATCATGAATCTATTATTATCTGACATTGAAAGCACTGAAAACCATAACCTATACACCTAAAATCCGCACCTTTTATCGTAGAATGTAACGGAGTCGATAGGTTTGCTAAGCTTCTGTATTCGGCAGTTTGGCAACCTATAGAATGGAATAGGTTAGCTATTTTATAACCTACAACTGTCTAAACCCCAAAACAGATTAGGGTTAGGGCTTCTTATCTAGAAATGACGCCGGAATCGCCGGGAAAGCGATGAGAATAGGGCGGTGCAGCTTGCGTAGTGGCAGGGGAGCATGGCAGGAAGAAGCTCCCACCTCTCTCTCACTTTTCTCTCCTCTCTCTAGGGTTTCTCTCAAATTCGTATGGCTGCAATGAGAGAAGGTTTAAGGTCCTTATATAGTCTAAAAATTCACTGAAATAGACTTGTGAATAAGGTATACTTAGGTTATAACCAAAGCGGACCTATTTCAGCTCAATGGAGGACTTCTGGCGGGCTTCCTTGAGCCAAAGGTCGGACTTAAGCTTACTAACACCGGATCTACGTTTAGTTAAGTTTTCATTTCAGTCGAATTTCCAGGTCACGCGTGGCGGACCAGTTTTAGTTCGACGGTCAGTGGGTCTCGATCGGAGATTCCGAGTACATGTAAATGTTTATGAAATTTTCCTAGTCCGAGGATGTAATTTGGTCAGATTCTGACGGTCTGGTTGCTTAAAACTGATCCGCAAGCGACAAGTCTCAGATTACTATTCAAGATATTTATTTTGTATAGAAAAAGTGTTCTCACACTCTCTCGCTCCCGACTCAAGCGAACAGCAATGGGACACTATCTGGATTTGATTTCCAAGATGGTTTTCAAGCCCAGCGAGGTGGTCCTAAGTCCTTAACTTCGTGTTAATCGGACTCCCGATGTGCGGTCCAGACCTGATACGGAGTTTCAAAGTGCTCCCGAGAGAAGTCGGATAATGAGTTTGATCCTAGGTTTTAGGGTAACCTAGCGTCAATGAATCTACAAGTTTTGGGTCTTGCAGATCATATTTAAAGCAATTCAAATGGATTTCGTAGCTAATCTAGTTTAGCACTTAGTTACTTTGTCTCATTTCTAAAGGATTTAATCCTAGGTGATTTACGTCGAGGTGGTACTCAGGCCTTTGTAGTTTATATATAAGGTGATCCAAGTTATAATACTTAACTAGTTTAAGATAGTATCTAGGGTGAAAGTACTTAGGAAAATTGAAAGAGCAAGGTGGTGAAGGGTTGGATTTGTGAAGGAAATGGGTTCAGAAGTGATTTTAGACTGTGAGATTCAGTTCTGACAAGTTAATAAGGTGTTAGGAGCGTCCCATTGCCTAAGGACGTCTAATTCTAGGTTAGAAAAAATCCGGGCTATTACAATCTACCCCCCTTAAAATAAAATTTCGCCCTCGAAATTGGCTAAGGGTAATAAAGAAAGATTTAATTATTTCTTTGCCTAAGCTTTATTGATTTCGCGTTTCTACGCGAAGTAGGGTATATACTAGTCTGGTTCATTTTAGTCTACCCCCCTTAAAACTTATTTCTTTATCCATTTCTCATACCCTAATGATTTGCTACAATTTATTTCTTTACCTATTTGGAGTCTTGACGATAATTCCCACTTATTTAGAGAAAGATAGTTGTTTTCATTGTTTGACCAGCATGGAGAGACGATTGTAGTGGGCTTGATCCCAATACATTGATCATCTACCTTGCTAAGGTAAAAGGCTCATCGTTTCCCTTCCTAATCCTGATGGATCCTGGACTTCTGTTCGGCTAAGCAGTGAGTCCGTTGGCAGTCACCCAGGATTGAGAATTGGGTCAAGTCGTGAATGCTTCACAGTTGTATATTTCAGTAACTCCGTAGTCCGATCACTCTAAAAGCTTAGGAAATGGCCATCGCTGAAAGGTTCAAATATCCTCTTTCTAAGGTTACCCTGTAGGTCTTGGTTTAAGAGAGTCCTTATTATAATCTATATTCAGGGATAAGGTAAATCCATGTCCTAATAAATCATCCTAAGGAGGTTTCCAAGAGTATAGAATTGGCTAAGGTTTCTATTAACATTTGTGAATACACTAACTCTATTTATTGTGACGTAACTTGTAACTATTGATAAGTCTAGTAGTACGAAATAATGTAATACGTGAACCCTAATTGTCTTTATTCCAGTAATTTCAACGTTAACGATCTAAGGGAGGTTTAACCCCTAGCTAGTAACCATCTAGTGACCTACCCTATTGGCAACATGAAGTTGTAGAAATTCTTCATTTCAACCCTCCTATTATTTATAACATAAGTGTCACCTCTAGTTACCGTATTACTTTTGTAGTAATCCAGTGTTAGGCCTTTTTCTTTCATATGAATTGTTTAATAGACTCAATATTTATCATTAGGAAAAACAGGTGTACCTTGAATGTGGGCAGTGACCACAAAGGCCAAAGGCGCTGCAGCTGCGGATTCAGGTGTCCCAGCGGCAAGCGCATGCACACGGGCTCATTGAGGATGATTTGGTTCCGCTGCCATAGTTCGTTGAGGTGGCCTACTCTGAGGTACAGACGAGTGGTAAAATGGCCACACTGGTGGTGCAAGTCGTAAGGGTGGAGCCGATGTATCACATGGCGGTAGACGGTCGGTCTCCTGAGGTGGCGTAATCCCATTGTCTTTCATCTTGGTAAAATAAAAGGGGTCAGTGTGTCCCCCTCTATTGCAATACGTACACCGACGTTTCGTTCGCCTTTGTTGGGTCAGTAGAGCCAATCTTCAGGTAGCCTCTTACCGAGCATAGGCCTGCTCTGCATCTCGGCAGGACGTACAGGTGGTGGAGGTGGAGTCGCACTCCTACCCTAGGATAAGGCCTCAGAAATAGTGGTCATAAGCTGCTGCTGCTGTGCTGTTGCTGCATCTGCTGCTGATGCATCATCAACAACAACTACTCAAACCTATCAGTAGGTGGAGCAGCCTGCGGCTCATACGGCGTCGAAGAGGATTCCCGGCTCTGCTTGCGAACCAGTGGTGCATAAGGGGGTAGTCCAACTGTAGGACCAGTGAGAGGCAGAGATTCAGGTATAGTCCTAAAATTAGGGCCCAAACTAGGGTCTCTGCGACCATCACCCTGACAAGGAGCCTGGTCCATCGTATCAGTGAGTAGGAGGTGTGTTGTGCTCCACGTATATTTTCGCGGCAGGCCCTATACAACATAGGGTGCAACGCATGTGAGATGAAGCAACTCAACCCAAAACACAAGCACTTAAGCTTTCTACACGCTCCATAGCAAAAGAAGTTGCATGCTTTTCATTTACCCAAAATTGTCACAATACATGGATAACAAAGTTACATGAATCATGACTGAAGATGCATGTGAGCTAATTACAACCAAGCTTCAAATACTTAAAACATACTACTATCTACTACATCATCAACATGAAAACATAAACCGCCTAATGCGGTAACCAAAACAACCACAAACAACAACTTGGATGACTAGGCATCCGAATCAGGAGATGGAGGAGGAACATTCTTGTCCTGTACATAGCACAGGATAGTCTTTAAGGTGCGAGACACCTTCTTAAAACTCCTCTTCATGTAAGCTTCAGCCACGTCAAGCTTGGCTCGGGTCTCACCAAGCCCAGCCCGAACCTGGCCAATCTCTTGCCGCAGGGCGGCTTGGTCCTCCTCAATACGAACCATGCGAGCATCCCTCGCAGCCTGAGTAGCGTCCGGCTCTAGTGCTCCAGGAGGAGAGCTCTCCTCAGTGCCCTAAGCCTCAGGTTCCTCTTCCTGTATCTCATCACTGCCACCCTCTTCGCTACCTGCCTCGAGGTCAACACTCTCCTCACCGACACGATCCGACTCATCTCCAGACTTGTCGAGTCGGGCTTGTTGTTGGTGAGGGTCGATCTTCATGTTGTTAAGTGTAGCCTCACTTATGACTCAGACTAGCGCAAGGTCTTCAATGTTGAGCCTATAACCGACATCACGAGCCATCCTACATATCAGGCGGCCAAACGGGAGCGAGAGGTCATTCCTGATAGATCGAACAACCTGAACTATCTGATATAGGATGAACGTGGGCAGGCATAAGTTGTCTCCATGTCCCATCCTGTATAGAAAGTCCACCATCAACCGAGTACACTCTTTACGGTTACTCGACCGCAGATACACATTATATGTGAAAATGTGGTGGAGCAAACAGAAGTCATCTACCATCTTCGTCAACGGAAGATAGTTTCCTCGCGTCCAAGAGACCAATCGACCACAAAGGTATCGCGTACAGCGATCCCTTTCTCGTGCACACCTGGAGAAGTTGTCAGTTGGAAGCACTTCACCATGTGAGATGTTCATGAGCCGCACCACCTCAGCCACAGTAATCGTGCACCTTATGCCCCTCACAGAGACAGTGAACTGAAGCGGCTCCAATGATGGGTCTATGATATGAGCGTAGAAGGCATGAACCGTGTTCTCACATGCAGGAGACTCGCCTTCAAATATATGACCTCATCCGATGACATCCACCAAATGATCCATCATCGGGTGTAGCCCAAACATCCTTTCATCCACGTGAGCTTCAAACACTATCTTACGGCCAGCAAAACGACCGTATTTGAAACCAATCGGTAGTGCATCCCTGATCGGCAGTTGGGGATCCAGGTCTCGCTTCGACCTATACTCCCGAACGGTGCTAGTGTCGGCCCCATCGTCAGCCCCTCTTCTTGAACGGGTTGGGCGACTCAGCCCAGCTTCATCAGCGGTAGACTTCCTCTTTCCCATGAGAGAGAGGATGGAAGAAATGGAGAAAATGGTTGTAACCAACTCGAAGAGGGCCATGGAAATGGAGGAAAGAGAGAGAAAGGGGCTGGAGATTTCAGTTCAGGTCTCCACAAGGCTTATAGAAGCCTAAGTTATAGAAGCCTAAGTAACAGGGAATGATGAAGGAATAAAGGAAAAATGAGGTAGGCTAAAAGGTTACACGAATTTGAGGTCCAAGTGAGGGTGTGGGAGCTCAAATGTGAACAAAAGGGGAAGGTTAGGAGGTAAGGTTTGCTATAGCTGGTGGAAATGGATGAAGTGTGGTTGAAATTCGTAGATTGAGTGATTGGAAGGGAGGGTTGAGAGAGAGATAGCAGCTTGGAGGGCTTAGTGGGGTGAAATGAGGAGAGGGGGGGCTGATGGACTAAATTAGGGATCCCCTAAAGTTTTCGCACGCACCAAACGTGCGTATGGGTCGAGCCGACCCTGACCAGGCCTGGCCTAACCCAAGTGGACCAACCTGACCGCGGTGCCACCGCGGTCCACCTTGTTCGGCGCCGCGCCGCCGCGGTGTGATCTTGCTCTCCACCATCCCAAGGTGCCAAATGCACCTTGGTTCAACCCTGGGTCCCTCTGGATTTAAGTGGGGAGGCCCCCGACTCTATTCCGTTCCAGATTGAGTGGTTTCGAGAACTCACTGATCCAGACTGACTTTTTATTGATTTTTAACGGCTAAGATTGGGTGGAATGGAATCTAGACTCGTCAATAGATAGCCTAGGAATGTTTTAAGGTCGTCCCGTGCAACCAGGGTTTAGGTACGGACTCGATTTCGGTGTCTATTTTCAGTGAACTTTGACGTTGGATGAAATTGGAACACCTAAGACTGTTTCTATATTATTCTCGCACCCTCCTAAGTTGTAATGTATCAGCGTACATCGTGGGAACATAACTCAAGTCCGGTTTAATCAAAATCATGCTTTGATACCAACTGTAACATCCCGAAAATCGGGGGTCGAGCATAAACTCAACTCCCGAGTTCCAGAACATCGCTTATGCAACAAAATGAATGATGATTGAATGTTGACTATATTCGTGCATTGAACATGAGTGAGATTAAGCCCAAACAGCATATCATACTCCAGAGACAGTTAAATTTGCAAGCGAAAGACTGTGATAGATAAATAACATATATAAACTATGGTGGGTTTCCAGAGTGTTATGATGTTACTAGGTTAATTAATTATAAGTACAATTCTAAAATATACCTAATGTGAGGAAGTGTAATGTCTTCTATCCCAAGTACCATAGCCCCGTCAATACAATACCAGGTCTTCATAGACCTACCAGAGAGATACAGATAGGAGAACTCCTCATCATCATAGAAGTAGTCCGGCTCTGCTTCATAAACATCGCCATCACCTGAAACTCAACAAATCTGGTTGGTGTGTACAAACACCGTCCCGTAATGTGGGAGTAAGTGATCAACTCAGTTGAACAGTAAAGCATAGGTTAACATGTTATCAATTCAGTCAAGCAATAAAATCAAACACTCCTAACTACTCTTATTAATGCAAGTATGAATGCAGTCATGATGTATGCCCTCACCACACCCTCCCTCGTGCGACACCATCCCACATTCGTGGTATGCTTTCATCCCTCAGTGCTCCACATCTTTCAGGCACATGCAATATATGATGAGCATGATTACCGAGTTTTTATTAGTCCATTTCAAACAGCAGGATTGGGAAACTAAGGTACCTCCCTTGTATCATTCCCAAACATGATCCATTCTAGGATCGTCAGTCCTAGTTAATATCAGACGATGGTGTGTTTTCTAAGTCACTGCAAAGGCTGTCAGGACTGTTACGCACAAAGGTTACACCACTCTCCCATCACCTCTTTAACGATTCATCACTATACAGAAACAGGCTAGTTCATACTTTATATACCGCGGCAAACTCTAAGCCTCACCGCGATTTCAGAGTATGCTCGAGGTCACTACAAAGGGCTGTCAGGGCTGTTTCTCACATTCGTTGCACCACTCCCCCATCACCTTATCAATGTAGGCCGACAGCACGAATATAGTGTCTCATACTACCATAATCGGCTCACGAGTCTGGTTGCTCACTGGTCACTACGGGGAGGCATGTGGCCCCAGCGTAGGCCGACAGCTCGACCACGGTGTCTCATACCACCATGCCTGGCTCATGAGTCTTAGCGGATCGAGGTACCATGATTAAAAGGGATTTCACTGGTAAGTTTGGTACCCTAGGTTCAAGCAGTAGCGACCAAACATGGTGAACATAAATTAGACAGATCGAGTTACTTGACGAGCTCAGCTAGCTCGAGCGCACAACAAGTTAAACGACATGAAGTGCATAAGCACTTCGCGTGGCCAACCACTATCGCCAACCGAAGTACGACTCGAGTTCGTCGAACACATCTCACATGGCAAATGAATCACAGCCACAAATTCAATTCTGGTACCGATCATCTGGACTATAATTATAGCCCCAAACTCAATCAAACCTTATACATAGCATGTAGAGTAAAGCATGGTAAACAAAGTAATCGGAGCATGTTAGTAAGCATATATAAAGCATGTTATAAAGCATGTTGTAAAGCACTACATAAGTAGGAATACAAACACATATATTGCACAAGTAAGCAGTTTAAGTAAACAACCTCATGGAGGTAATCATACATGTCTCTAAGGTAGTTAAGAATCTCATCTCAACACCCTCCTAAGGCATCAACATCCAAACAATTATTCCCACAAACACTTAACATACACTATTTCAACATACTTAGTATATGTTAACAAACATGTATTAGGGCGAGTCCTTTCACCAAGCAAGTATTTTATGCATACATAATATATTTATACAACAATTAATCATGACAAACACATCTCTAAAATATACATGTATACGGTACTTTCTACAATACAGTATTTCTATATACTTAGTGTATATTAGTAAAACATGTATTTGGGCGAATCCTTTTGCCAAATAAGTATTTTATCCATATATCGTATATTCATACAACAAATAATCATGTCAAATACATTTCCAAAATTTATACATATACGGTATTTTCTACGAATACCTAGAATATGTAAAATTTCATAATCTACATCTTTAATCGAAACGGAAAACAGAAAGCACTTTGTACATGTGCAATTGCATGCAGATCATGAATCTATCATTATCTGACATTGAAAGCGCTGAAAACCGTAACCTATACACCTAAAGTCAGCACCTTTTATCGTAGAATCATAACGGAGTCGATAGGTTTGCTAAGCTTCCGTATTCGGCAGTTTAGCAACCTATAAAATGGAATAGGTTAGCTATTTCATAACCTACAACTGTCTAAACCCCAAAACAGATTAGGGTTAGGGTTTCTTACCTAGAAATGATGTCGGAATCGCCGGAAAAACGATGAGAATAGGGTGGTGCAGCTTGCGTAGCGGCAGGGGAGCATGGCAGGAAGAAGCTCCCACCTCTCTCTCACTTTTCTCTCTTCTCTCTCTAGGGTTTCTCTCAAATTCGTATGGTTGCAATGAGAGAGGGTTTAAGGTCCTTATATAGTCTAAAAACTCACCAAAATAGACTTGTGGACAAGGTATACTTAAGTTATAACCAAAGCGGACCTGTTTCAGCTCAACGGAGGACTTCTGGAGGGCTTCCTTGAGCCAAAGGTCGGACTTAAGCTCACGAACACCGGATCTATGTTTAGTTAAGTTTTCATTTCAGTCAGATTTCCAGATCACGCGTGGCGGACCAGTTTCAGTTCGACGGTCAGTGGGTCTCGATCGGAGATTCCGAGTACATGTAAATGTTTATGAAATGTTTCCTGATCTGAGGGTATAATTTGGTCAGATTCTGACGGTCTGGTTGCTTAAAACTGATCCACAAGCGACGAGTCTCAGATTACTATTCAAGATATTTATTTTGTATAGAAACAAGTGTCCTCACACTCTCTCACTCCGGACTCAAGCGAACAGCCGTGGGACACTATCTGGATTTGATTTCCGAGATGGTTGTCAAGCCCAGCGAGGCGGTCCTAAGTCTTTAACTTCGTGTTAATCAGACTCCCGATGTGCGGTCCAGACCTGATACGGAGTTTCAAAGTGCTCCCGAGAGCAGTCGAGTAATGAGTTTGATCCTAGATTTTAGGGTAACCTAGCGTCAATGATTCTACAAGTTTTGGGTCTTGCAGATCGTATTTAAAGCGATTCAACGGATTTCGTAGCTAATCTAGTTTAGCACTTAGTTACTTTGTCTCATTTCTAAAGGATTTAATCCTAAGTGATTTAAATTCGAGGTGGTACTGTGCCTTTGTAGTTTGTATATAAGGTGATCCAAGTTATAATACTTAACTAGTTTAAGATAGTGTCTAGGGTGAAAGTACTTAGGAAAATTGAAAGAGCAAGATAGTGAAGGGTTGGATTTGTGAAGGAAATGGGTTCAGAAGTGATTTTAGACTGTGGGATTTAGTTCTGACAAGTTAATAAGGTGTTAGGAGCGGTCCATTGCCTAAGGACGTCTAATTCCAGGTTGGGAAAAATTCGGGCTGTTACAATGAAGCATTTAATACTATTGCAAAATTGATGCCAATGCCAAAGCAAGAAGAAAGAGGAACAACTTGTGGTGGAACTATCATCAACAGAAATGGGCAATTTGGAGTATATTTTTGTCTATATATTATACGTTTGGATGTACTATGGAACTGAATTGCAATTTAATAGGCCCTTAAAGTCAGAAAAACAAATTGCAATTTCCTTACCTAGCATCCATGTTAAGATAAAGGTTCCAAACTAAGATTATGTTATCTCAAGTTGGACTCAAATGAAATCTTCTATTCGGGCTACTTTCGAGTTTACTGATACTAGGTAATTTCATTATCATCTTTAAAAGGGTGTGTTTAGTTGCACCAAATTTCATGAAATATCATGAAATTTTGGACCAAAATACATTGATTAATCATGAAATATCATGATACTTAATGATATTTGGTGCAACCAAATGCACACTAAACTAAACTTGTGTACTAAAAAGACTACCATGTTTATTAAATCGGATAGCTGGCATTTTGGCCCTATATCATTCAGGTTTTAAGATCAAAGCAATTATTCAAACTTCAGTGTTTATTAAGTTTCAATCAAAATAATTAAAATAATCCAAGGAGCAGGTCATCAAGGTGATAACATGCCATCCAAACAGGTCCACCCACAGACATACATGTACATACATGTGCATGTTTCTAATGAAAATAATATACACATCCATCTCAACGATACCGATCAGACTCTGAATAGAATAAGGTTGACATCAATCCCCTCCGACATTCAACGTTGTGGCGGGAACTTAGGGAGGGACCTTGCGATATGGTGAATGGCCTCAAGGTACATTGCATACCTATGTTCCATGCCCCCACTACGAGCATGGTTCTGGCTCGAAGGCATAGATGTGGAGTCGTGGTGATAGCGGTAAGCCCCACCATTGCTGCTGACGATGCGGATGCCGCCCAATTTAATGTTATTCGGTGCCAATGCCCTCTCCTCGCCGACCACCTTATGGAGGGCACTCCTTCAGAAAGTCCAGTCACCTGTCTTCTAAATGAAGTGGTAGAGGGGAAGGAAATGCTGGCCGTAGAGTGCTACGAACTCGATTGCAGCCAGGATGAACTTAAATTCAGTATGGGACATGTAATAGGTGAAGCTGGTCCTTGTCCATCTAGGTTTAAGGCCATTGTATCCCTATGATTATAGATAATGTGTTAGGATTAATGGGGGTTAGGAACTAGAAAAACATGATCATACTTACATGTCTTCACTATATTGTACTCAAATGCATATGCATCCACACACATATGTAGGCATGAAAATATATGCTTTTGTGTTTGTTGGAAAATAATGTCTATAATCGTGGGTTTAGAACAATTCAAATTACAAACAATGCACTTATCTTACCTTTTGAATTGCAGACCGGAACGCCAACAACTGTTGTATGTTAACACTAAGGAGAACATGGCCATATGGGCCGGCACAAGCGCAACCCCCACGCGCCTGGATTCTGAATAGATCGTTGAGAAGTTTCGTTACAAAGCATCCATGGAGAGGCTTCTCCGTCTTGGAGGCTCGCTCTCTCCACATGTACACCCCTTTGTCTCCCAAATCAGCAGCCTGGTCCATTGACATGGTGTTGATGAGGAAGGAGAGGCTGGGCTGACGCTTTACTAAAGTGTTCCTGAGCACATGTATGTTTGCGTTCGGTAAGAGCCTTTGGAGAGCCCTGTCATTCCACAACGTTTCTTGAGTATCGATGAGATGGTAGCTCATGTAGTCCTTCACCCAGAATGTCAATGTTATTTGGATCTTTTGCACAATTGTCAGCATTCCAGCATCCTCCCGCTCCTCTACATCGTCATAGTAAAGGGTATCCTGTAAAACTCCCATGTTATTGACTAAAATTGCATATAAGAGTTGCATCATCTAGTGTAAATTCTCCATACTGATTATCAATATTAGTCAAAAATCAGGATCACTGCCATTTGATTGGGTGGATTGGCACTATCTCTTAATGGAATCAAAACCACCTCCATTCAATCAAGTTTAAATGGTTGTGACATCGACTCATTCAGAAATGCGGTATAATTGAATATTTGTATCATTAGAAAATTAACAAGCGATTAGAGTCTCATTAGACCTTTTCATTGAAACTATTGACGAAGGCGACGGTCCCACCGCCACAAGTAGTGAAGATCTCAAGTAATAGAGTGTCTTGCTCATAAGCAAGATCCCTGGGGGTTCCTGGGCCTCCAACAAACTTGTGGGGACTGAGGAAAACAACATCATAGCCCTACAGTTCTCCCGAACGGAGGTCGATTTGCACGTATGGGCCGTTGTGCACGGAAAAATCAATCATAAATTAGTCATATAAAACTAATCCTAATAGTAATTTTCATTTGTATTATCTTCTTTTGAATTGAAAAACCTAATCAAGGTTGATGTTATAAGATAGGCATATCTCGCAAACCAAAATGAGTTGTTCAACATAACATTTGATTTTGCGGTAGGAGAAGCTACTTTACACAACTAGCCCCGCTGTGCCAGATTGACCATGCTGAATTTACGAGATTCCATTAGATCAACGGTCGAAAATCCATTTTATTTCCGTTTTTACTATTATAGTAAGTTTTAGTTCGATCATAACTTTTGATCCATTGAGTTTTATGAGTCATACCCAACATGAAAAGGGCTTAGAAAAATTAGGAGAATAACATGATTAAGCCAAATTGGACACTTACTATTTTTGGCAAAAAACTATGAAGTCTAATAGAAATCATGACCGTCAATAAATAGTAAGTTAACTATTTATAGGAAGTCATGAATTTTAGGGAGTTTGAGTTGACTTTGATTATGAAACTTCTTCCCAGGTATGGTATCACTATTTAAAGGTTGTAAATTAATTTTTATCATCAATCAATTAATTTTTGAATTTCTTAGAATTTACTTTTATTTTCCTACTTTCCTCACATGCGTGTGTGAAGTGCAAGGTTCGCATGTGCTTGCTACTAGTGATTACATTACTAGATCAAGTATACTTATTTCTCTTACCTTGCGGCAAAGTCGAAACACGCAAATGCACCATGTTCATGTAATAATCTTGTGAGAGCTCTCGTATCGGTGTAGATGCCAGTCGTGTTGCTACAAACTGAGAAGGAGCCCAACATGGGGTGATTGGAGCATTTGGGAGATTCCAATTCTTGTCAGAGCATGTCTAAATCGATTAGCCCATCTTTATCTACACCAATCTCCATCACCTCTGCCAGGCTCTGGCGCCATGATAGAAGGTGTGCTCATAGGGACCCACAAAAACCACCCATTTCTCCTCAGGCCTAAGGTTCTTCACCACCCTAGATCTCATGGTGGATGAAATAGCAATGCCCATTACCTCTTACAGCCTCTTGATCGTAGCCATAGTGCCCGAGCCATAGAACAGAAGAGCATCCTCAGCTCCTCCACCCATGCATCTCTTAATGTACTTGGCCGCTTCATGGACCATCTTCGTCATCTTGTGGCCTACAAAGCTATCGGCTGTGTGAGTATTGCCATAGTAAGGAAGAATGTTCTCAATGATGTAATTCTCTATGGGGTGAAAGCACCTTCCTGAGGTAGTGTGGTCTACATAAATCAAGTGCCGCTTCCCAAATGGACTATGGAACTCGACGTGATCGCCCATGAGTTGAGAACGAAGCCATACACACTTCTTTTTTATGCTTTCCATCTCTTCAACGAACCCATCACCCAACATCTTGAATGAGACGGCCCGGAAGTTGAACTCCTCATTTAGATCTTGTTGATCATCGACACTCAAGGTTGTCGCTTCATCATCTTCCTTCCCAATATAGGCCAATGGAAAGGGAGATGGCGGTGTTCTAGGCCATTCCTTTGCATCCTTGTGCCTGTCTTTGATCATGATGAACGGATTATCGTCTTGAAGAGCATGATGGAACCAGACATGGGCGACTACCTTGCCATCACATGGCTATGCTTTGTTATACATGTAGAGAATGAGGAACTTCGCTTAATAATGAAAAACACTCGAACCAGCCTCCTCTACTTATAGCAACGTTCCTAAAGAAGCGAACCTGCATGGTATACATAAGTGGGCCCCACTCATCACGCCATACAATGTTAAGTTCCTTTAGGGGACGCAGCTTCGGTGGATCCCTGGATCCCTTGAGGTAGGTGCATTATAGGCTGTGGGACCCACCGTGATGTATGTACCTTAAATCCATGTTGTCCATCCATTTTAAGAGATAAATTCAAGACGTTATCCAAAAATGAAGTAGATCCAAATCTCAGATGGACCACACAATGGTAAACATTGGTGATTGAATACCCACCATTTTAAAACATTCTTGGGGCCACCGAAATGTTTATTTTCCATCCAACCTGTTGATAAGGTCACAAAGACCAGGATGAAGTGACCATATAAATATCAACTTGATCTAAAAACTTTGTGGCCCATAATAAGTTTTTAACGTTCAATCACCCTTTTTTCCCCTTATATGGTCCACATGAAATTTGGATCTTCTTCTTTTTTGGGATCATGCCCTAAAATGAGCTTTCAAAATGGAGGGCCTACGTGAATGTAAGGCACATACATCATGATGGCCCCACTATCAGGGATCTACCGAGGTTGCGTCCCCCTTTAGGGATCATGTTCCATGTATTTGACTCTTTTAAGGTGCTATTTATGTTGGCTCGTTGGGTTACCTTGTTCGGAAGTTGACCATACTAGCCTTGATGTATGGTCAAATTCCCTGAAAAAATTAAACCTTTCAAATATTCCGAGGGTGGCCTTCTGACAAGCTTTTAAAAATTATAAAGACTGTCATATTATGATGCAGCAACTACTTCCAATTGCTATACGAACAACATTACCTAAGAACGTAACCTCAGTCTTACTTGAATTGAGCGGATTCTTTAGAGAATTATGTTCCAAAGTTGGTCGAGTAAGAGACTTTGACCGATTGGAATCTCGAATTGTGCTAACACTTTGCCATTTAGAAAAGATCTTTCCACCAGCTTTTTTTGATATTATGGTGCATTTGACCATTCATTTAGCGGGCGAGGCAAAAATAGCTGGACCGGTACAATATCGATGGATGTACCCCATTGAGAGGTGCGTGTTAATGTTTAAAAATTAAAATTATTTCCCATGTTATGCTAGTCATGCTAATCGACCATATATTTTTAAACTTTTTAATATTGGTGATCACAGATATCTACTCACATTAAAGTCGTATGTGCATAATAGAAGTAGGCCCGAGGGATCAATTGCAGAAGGGTACTTGGCAGAAGAATGCTTAACATTCTGCTCGAGGTACCTGCATGGTATAGAGACAAGGTTCAATCGGCCAATACGAAATGATGACTATGGTAACACTGTTATAGAAGAACAATCCTCTATTTTCCCACTAGTAGGTCGTGCATTAGGGAAGTCTGAGGATTGTGTACTGGATAAAGTTACATTTGCATAGGCACATCGATATGTCCTGTTTAACTGCCATGAACTCAGCCCATTTCTTGAGTAAGCCAACTATAGGACTTAATTTATACATATATAAATTTACTCCTTTTTTTTGGCTAAAACTAATGACTTTTACAGAGAACATATGAATATTGTTAAGCGGATGAATCGTCGTGCACGACCAAGGGACATAGAAAGCATTCACAATGATACATTTTATAAATGGTTTAGTGATCGTGTAAGTAGTTGATTTGACAAGTTTAAGGACATGTGCATATTTTTTTTTATTTTTTTTATTCAAACATGAGCTTTTAAATGAATATTTTCGGTATCTGAATAGGTTGAACAGTTGCGCCATGAAAGGAATGAGCAGGTTTCAGATGACCTTAGATGGCTAGCGCGGGGTCCTAGTATGGCAAGAAGATATAAGGGTTTTATTGTAAACGGCTTCAGATTTCACACCAAAGATCGTGAGAAAAAAAGAAAAACTCAACATAGTGGAGTTTTTGTGACTGCAAAGACATCAAGCTTCGCAAGTGCCAATGACGGAAATCCTATTGCAGGAGACGTAACATACTATGGTGTATTGACGGACATCATAAAACTGGAATATTGTGGTACTCGGAAGGTTGTATTATTTAGGTGTGATTGGGTTGATGTTCGATCTCAAGGCAGGGGTGTTAAGAAGGATGGGTTGGGGTTCACGCTTGTGAATTTGAAACGATTATACCATACAGGTCAACAATTGTCTGATGAACCATTTGTGTTTTCATCTCAAGCTGAGCAGGTGTTTTACGTACAAGACCTCATCGAGAAGGATTGGCATGTTGTAGTGAGGACGAAACCTAGAGACTTATTTGAGATGCATGGGCAAGAGTCTGCAGATGATGTTGATACATTCTTAGGCATGTCGCCCTGCGATGATCAATGTTTGGAGGACCCGAGTGATGACACTATTAGCTGGGAAAGGACAGATGTCGATGGTACAACAGTTGTCACATATTTACCACCCACCCAGCCGATAGTAAAAGAACAAATAGATGATACTGAGTTATCTGATCCCATTGGAGATGACATTTTGTAGAATAATTGATTTCTTAAGTACCATGTTTTCCTAATGTATGAAATAGAAATTAAAATGTCTTTTTTCATATGGTTCTGTTATTTATTTATTCAAAATTGAATCATCTTATCAACATGCATCTGTTCACTAATGTGACTCAGGTTATTCTTAAGGCATGAAACGTGCTCGTTCTAAACGCACGACTAGGCTACCGATAAGCATTATGACTGGTGGCATCAATCAACCTCAGCTACCCGAGACTGATGTGGGTCCCTCCCAGCCTCAGTTGCCCCAGCCTATAGCGGGTCCCTCCCAGCATCAGCCTTCCCCGACTACATCAGGTCCAGTCCAGCCTTTGTTCTACGGCGGGTCCTTCCCATCCCCAGCTTCCCCTGCCTACGGCGGGTCTCTCCCAGAGTTTGCCTCAGGATCCACACCAGACAGTTGATTCATTAGAGGATGCTTCTAGTGGTATGTTATGCATTGGTTCTAACATCCTGAAATTTTTAATGTATTTTTTGCTAATGAACTATACAAGTCTGCATACTATTTATGTGCATTTTTTTCAACAGATTTGCCGTTCACGAAGAGAAGGGGTCGAGGCCCCACACGATGTCATCAAGTTTGGCACATGCGTGGAGGGCAACACATTTTTATTACCACCAACAATCTAGGGCAGCCCGTTAATGAAAATGTTAGTAAGCTGACAAACTTTTTGGGGACAATAGCACGTAATGGGGATTACGCACCCCTTACATATTCTAATTGGAGAGCAGTGCCAAACGAGAAGAAGGATGATATGTACGAACTTGTCATGGTAATGGTGATTTGTTTTATGTATTTTATTATTTTATTATTTATTTTTTGTTCATTATGTGATTGTCTAGTTTGTTCATGTGATGCAGTCCAAGTTTCAGTTTGACAAAGAGATTAAATCTTGGGTGTTGATGTCGATTGGTAAAAAATGGAGGGACTGGAAGTGCGAACTGAAGAAATTCCACTACTCGCCTCATGATAATGATGAGGCACGGCTAGCAGACCTCAATGGGCGTGTCCATAGGGATCAGTGGAAGGCCCTCATTGAATTTTGGAACTCTGAAGAAGGAAAGGTATGGGATGATTAGCTACTGAAACCTTCACGTTATGAAATTACACAACTGTCTTAGGCTGAAATTTCATAAATTACTCTGTTGATGTGTCACATTTTAGGCCCGTAATAAGATAAATACTGAAAATCGGAGAAAACGACGCATCGGCCACGCGCTTGTGCACGAAGAGCTTTTTGTGCGAATACGTGAAGAAGAGGTAATTTTTTATTAATCACTGATAATTTGATGTCAATCTATTTCTTATATATAACTTATTTAAATAATGATAGAGAAAGAAGAGGGCCAATGGGGAGGATTTGAGCCGAGTAGATATGTTCTTGTTGACACATATACGCAAGAATGGGATGCCTGTGGATGAGGCCTCAGCAAGAGCAATGGTATGTATATGTATCTTCTTATTTTGTTTAATCTTTTAGCAATATAAAATCTAAAGTGGTGATTTTTAATTGTAGGAACAATTAAATGAACGAACTTCGCAAGAAAGGAGGCTTCACATCAAAAGACCTTTGCGAGGAAAGATATATTCTCAGAAGTCATGGGTGACGAACGACATGGCCGTGTCCGTAATTACGGGTTAGGTCCCTCTCCTTCTGATATATGGGGCACTACATCCCACAGTGTCCTGTCCCAAGGGATGACCTCCAATGCTGAGAAGAGAGATGAACAATATGAGGGATTGCATGCTAAAATATCTTCCCTAAGAGAAACTATGGCTGATAGAGATGCTCAAATATCTTCACTAAGAGAAACTATGGCTGATAGAGATGCTCAAATATCTTCACTAAGAGAAACTATGACAACATTTATGGCTGCCATAACGAATCCAAGCATGAATCTAGCGACATTATTAGGTGTTTCAGCTAATCCCAACTTGAACCAACCCTCCTCATCATCAAGCCACTTAGTTCCAACCCCTCAAGTAATTATAATATATACATGTACATTTTTACATGTAATCTTTTTTCAATTATACATATTTCGAGCTGTATACGATGATTGACATTGATTTATCATTTGTAGAGAAACTTGGCGAATAAGGGGAATTCTACGAGTTGCACTAATGTGACTCAAGTTCTTCTTAAGAGTATTGTAAGGCCCGGGGATACTGTAGCTAAAGGAATCGTTTTAAGCACGGATCCATTGACAAAAGTAGGGGGGCAAAAACTTGGAGTTGGTTTCTGGGAAGTATTTGTTCAAGTGGCAATGGTACATGATGAGGATTTGATAAGGACCCATGGACGATATAAAACAATTGGGGATGCAATTGGAACGAGTATTGCTTGGCCCACTAGTTTATGTATTATAAGTTTTATTTTTATTTTTATTTTTAAGCAATAGAACTTATTGTATGAGATTTTGAATAATAATTTATTTATTTTTGTTATTTTTTATAGGTTGTAGACAGAAATGGACGATGACTACATGAGAGAAGTTTTTATTAAGTATTTGGAACTATACACATCTTTTGTAAGTGGGGGTAGTAGGGATCCGTGGTTCCAGACTTTTTGGATTGAGTTAGACACATCTAAACAGTTTATTTTTATCGTAGTTTAATTATAGATGGCACATCTAAACTCATCTAATCTCTTTAATTTAATCTTTGTTTTATAAGATTATGATTTGTGATTTGAATTTTGCATTTGGATGTCTTTAATTTAATCTCTTCTGTTTCTTTTCTTTTTATATGTGGTCACTTGGTCATCATATTTGTAGTGTAAGAGTTCCTATCATACCTTTTAGTAAATTTGCATGTAAGTCTTAGGCTCCATTTAGTCATCACATCAATCTTTATGAATATAATTTTTTCTCAAACCAAATGGAGCTTAAACCCTTTTTTAACTCAGCCAATGCAACTTCTTGCATTCTCGGTCCCAAGCTTAGGGTAAAGGAGGAGGAAAAGGGCATTAAGGTGAGTTGTGTCATTTTTTTCCATTTTATTTTACATATAATGTTAATCTTCAGGTCACTCGACTAATTTTCAAGTCACTTGACTAATTTTCAGGTCGCTTGACATAGTTGGCATGGCCCACCCTCAGTTTGATTGTAAGTGAAGTTGATTTATGTACTTTCATATGACATGATATTTTAGAGGTCATGCTAATTATCTATCTTCTCCCATTAACTTTTTCTTCTCTTTGATTTGTCTGGATGTTGTTTCTGCACGTATCATCTTCCAGGCCGATTTAGTAGTGAAAAATCTTTATCATATTCTATTGATAGAAATAATGAGGCAGTGGCAGGTAAGTGTATGTGAAGAAGGTAATTGCTACAATGACTATTGGGAAGGATGTTTTGTCGCTATTTCCAGATGTTGTGAACTGCATGCAAATAGAGAATCTGGAGCTGAAGAAGCTTGTATATTTATACGGTATAAACTATGATAAAAGCCAACCTGATCCAGTTATAATTGCTATGAATATGTTTGTGAAGGTAAGTGCTTTCATGTAGCAGCCGTTTCTTGGAATTCGGTCTGCGTCACCTTATACATTGGCATGTTGTATAATCCATTTCCACTAATCAATGCACTTCCTAGCAATTACTCTTAGTATATGGTCCGGATGGTATTTGTTCATGAGTTTGAATTGCTTGTCCTAACAGGTGCACAAGTTGGGATGGTTTGGACTTCTATCTTGAGAAAACGCCATGACTTCTATTTTGAGAAAACGCCATGATTTCAGGTACCCTTTTCAGGTGCCCACCAAACAGGCCCCTATCAAATATTCAACCATCAAAATCTACATCCTGGATAAATGATAGTGGCACTATTTTCTTTTCTATTACCAAAACAATAGAAAGAAATGGCGTCATTATCAATGCTCTAAATCAATATTAGTTGCGCTCTTGAATTAGTAAATCAGTACCATTTACCCAAATGCAACTAAAAAAGGAGGAAAAAATGTTCCCGCATGGGCTTGAAAGCTTAGTGAGCCAAAGACAACTCAAACAAATAGATTCAGTTTTGCTGAATCTGATTTAGCTAGTCTGAGTTAAAAATAAATATTCCCTGACCTGGCATTGACTCGAGAACTGTGTCAAGCTACCAACCCAATTGTGAAACACAACTGAGTCATCAAGGACCTCACAAGAATCAGTTGTGACCAATTCACGATCTCACCATTATAACAATAGAAAGTGGTTGTTATAATGATTTGCACCATAGAAAAGATCTCACAAGAGTCAGCTCATTTTAGGGGATAGCCCAAAAATAAAAAAGATCCAAAATCTGTGGGGGCCACACTATATGAAATAATGGTAACCAAAACTGACAACCTATCTCTCTCACTTTAAATGCTAGAGGAGAGAGCTCCCCTTTGGATTTACAGGATCCGACCCAAAGACATCAAAATCGCTGCGGTTGGTGAACACTTTTTGAGAAGATCCAACTTGCATAGGGGATTCCAATTGGATTTGTGCTTAATTTTATTTTTTTTTATCATTAGCATTTTTCTTCAATATTCTATTGTCTAGTTTAAGCGTCAATGTTTTGTCTCCATGCGCTTCTTCTTTTCCTAAATTTATAACTGGATATTGTGATACGTTGGCATTAAGGCTTTAGATGACGGCAATGATGAAGGACTGGATTTTGTGACAACTTGAGAATCTACTTTTAGAGATTGTTGAATGATGATGTCATTACAAGATGGAATTAGGAGGGGCCTTAGATCTTGGAAGGTTGGAAAGGCATATGTATTATCATGCATCATTAGGAAGGGTAAGTAGGAAATGCTCAAATGATTTTCAAACTGATATGTATGGCTTCTAATAGAGCTTTGAATCAGGTTTTGATCAGAATTTTTTTTTTTTTTTTTTTGGGGGTCTTTTTTTCCTTGTTTTCTACCCTTTGTTTCAGTTGAGAAGTTTCTAGCGATTTTAAAGGATAATGTCTTTGTTCTTCCTTGATTGTTTTAGTATTTCCAAAAAGCTAGAAGAGATAGGTAAAGTAATCATCATCTTAATTTCCAACTTGTATTGCTGTGTCTGCATAAGATTTGAGTATTTCTGTGTTTGCACCCAACATGAAGCTTGTAGTTGGCTGTAAAATATCGATCATGAATAGAGTAATAGATGCTTGCCCACCTCTATACATGAATCTTCTCCACTTCCTGTCATATTTTGTGCAACCATATTTGATTTTTCTCCAGGTGGAAATTAATTTAGATGGTTCTCTTGAAAGCAACTTTATTTCTTTCTTTGTTTTAGAGTGCATCCTAGAGACATTTGTATCAAACTAAATTGATGGAAGGATTGAATGTCATTAAAACATCTCAATAGGCCCTGCATGTCAATTTGTATGTTCAACTTATCCTAGAGACATTTCTATCAGACTATGAATTGAAATGGCTCTAATGATCCTAGCTTTCTTTCACTGTTTGGATTTTTAGAATTTAATGCTAGATGGCATGTATTTTAGATTTGATGGGTTCCATATTAATGACGATTACAAATGCAAAAACTGGAAAGGAGAAACATGTTACAATTTCTGTTGATGATGGAATTCGACTAAACACATCATTGTCTGATTTAGCAAAGCTCTTCTAGCTGTGACCATTTTTCATATTTAAATTTAAGAGGGTGGTGCAATTTCTTGGGCTGAGACCCATCGATTCTATGCGCCACCAGATAGATGTTTTGTATCTTCTATACACCACATGCATAGCGGTGGAATCTAAAATATCTTTTTCATATTTTCTTTTTTTTTTAATACGAAAATAATGCTTACAACTTTTTTGTTAAATCTAAAGTTTGAAATTTGAATTTAAAATATGAAAACCTATTTGGTAACTACCCAAAAGAGTGGCTAAAGTCTAAACATTAAGTATTGAATTTGAAACAATCTGTTTATTAACAAATGTCTGAAATATATTAATTTGATACATTTGCTAATTCTCTAACTGTGGACCCACTATAATTTATTTTCTTTACATTCACATTGTTAATGCCTTTACCATGGTGTGCTTATTTCTCTCCTTCATGTTGTTTCCTTGATTATAACTTGGCTATCTACTTTAGATACACATGCTGATGCAACCAAGAAACCCATTGCTACTTCATATCCCAAGTATGCCATTTTTTAAGCATAAATTTCCTTGCCAAATACTGGGTACTGCTTAATTAATTTTAGGCATTCGGTGTCCATTCAAAGCATCAAGCTTCCCTTAATTATTAGCCTTTTGTCCATCAGATTCTTTAGTTTGGGCTGATATAGAAATATTGGGTGGATGCAACACAAAATGTTCATCTGCATTTGAAATCACTATTTGAATGACAGCTTTTCCCTTCTACAACTGAAAAATAGTGGATTCTTGCTACCTTTGTTTACATAGATACAATTTTACATGTTCTGTCTCGCACATCTTGCAGAAACCTCGTGCCTACTGATTTTATTTTTATTTTGCAATTAGAGTTGTCTTTCTTGTATCCATATGACCCAATTTGATTGTATTGCTAGACTAACTAGAGTAATAATGTCTTATCCTTTAATCGTGGTTTTCGAGGTGTATTGCTAGACTAACAGAGATTTTCAACTAGAATAGAAGACAACAACACATCCGAAACTGTTAAAGAAGTTCTTCATGCCACACATGAAAATTTTGGTGCTTGATGTAGGAAAGATATAATCACCATTTATTTCCAAAATGATCTGTTATGGGCACAATCACTAAGCAGATGGTAGATAGTTATATTTGTTGCTTTTCCCAATTGTCTTTATTTGATGGAAGTGGTGTTCATGTATGTAGGGTAGTAGTGCTACACCAAAAATCAGGCCTTTTCAAACTCTCAAGTGGGCTCCACCTGTTAGATGGGCCACAAGTTGTCATCGCTCCTCATCAAACGACTTCGCCAAAGGTTGCTAGTCTCATTTGTTAGCAATTCTGAGAGGCATAAACGTGTGCATAGATTTTTTATGTGTGTTATGGATGGATTGGTTTGTTGCATGGAAGGGAAAAAAAGTTTGGATTTGAGATGGGTTTACTCTTCTGTAAAAAGTTCTACACATTATTACTTGCTTCATGATTATCATTTCATTGTGGTTATACTATAGTCGATTCATGAATCATTTGTACAATTTAATAATCTTTCTATACATCCAGGTTGGATATGATATGCTAACAAAACACTTGGCTCATATACTACCTTTATTTCTTCTGTGAAGATTCCATAACAAGCAATCGAGGCAACCATCAAGCATCACATTTGCCCAAAAATGGGTGTAATGTAAGTTCTAATAGTCCAAATACCCACCCTTGTGACTTTGGTGTTTCTTATTATAAGAATATTATATGACATGGTTTTGGCTCATGTGAAATCATGCTTCTATCATGGTGACCATTGTTAGGTTTTTTTTTTTTCCTCGTGAAATTGAAAGTACTTTTGGACGAGGATCCTACGTAATCGATTAAGCTCTAATCTCAATTTTGACAACCCATGCCCTCCATGTCGATTTGAAGGTGCTAGCAGCTCTTTTCTCCTTTAAATCACAATTTTCAATCATTTAGTTTCTGTTTTATTGAAATGCCAATGTTTGTTGTAGGAGAAACAAGAAGTTGTCATCGAAAAGGATGTTCAAAATAAATGCAAATGTGTCACAATTGTGAAAGGCCTTGAACTCTTTGGTAAGCAATGTCCATCGAAAAGATCACCCCATTAAGGCACACTTCACCTCTGTTATGTATTGGAGCATTGGTGTGAAGATCATTTTAACAGCCTAACATTGGGAGACCCTGATTTTGCCCATATTGAAACGGTTAGTATTGAAATAACCGCTATGCTTTTCCCCTTTTCCACATTACTTTAGGTCTTGATCTTTTATATGCTTTAAGTGTGAGGGAAATTATAAGGATCAAATTTTTGACTGATTGAAGTACGGGGGAAATTTTTCATGACTTACAATGTTAAATTATATTGATTAATTTTTTCAAGTTCATGATCTGACTCACCAACTTACATGCAATTTTTTAGCTACCACCCCACATTGAATTACTAGTTGCAGCAGTCACACAAATCAATGAACCTGACAACATATATGGGATCATCCAATCACACAAGGTGAATTATTTTATCATAGTTGCATGAATTTTGTTTTGGTTTTGTACTGCCACCCCACATTAATTTTTATATAGGTTGTGGGAGCATATTTCAAGAAGATTGGGTCAAAATGTTTTGCAGTTTATTCAATTCTTGTGAGGGATGCAGAGAATAAGACTGTTTGTGAAAAAAACTCTTTGGTGAGCAATGTCCATCGAAAAGATCACCCCATTAAGGTAGATGCACCTATAGAAATGAAGCCAAATTCTGTTAAGATAGATTTATCTTCAAGTATGAATTCTAGCTCAGTATGCAAGGTTGAGCAGATTGAAGGGAATACAGGTTCTCGAGGAGTAGACATGGATGGTGCAAAGATATCAATATCTGGAGGTGTGGATTCATCTATTTGTATTTCTATTTTGACTATTGTTAGAAAATGCTTAATAAATGTTTGATCATTTTCTCGCATTGTCAAGTTAATTTTCTGCTTGAATTTCTTGGTGATGAGAATCCCGTCTTGTAGGCTTTATGGTCTTGATGTACATCTTTGAGACATATCTGATATACGGCAACATGCATCTCTAAAGCTACCAATTCTTCCTAAACCTTTGGTTAGAGTGGTCAATCAAGAAAATTTTGAGAAGTCTCGAGCATATACTCTTGATAAAAGGTTTGTTTTTATCCATCGAGGATCATTCTGCATCCCATGTGTATGCACTTGTGATTCAACAATCGCTTTAAACATGCTTTCGATCCATTTCAATGTTGAATTAGTTTACTGACTTCATTGGTCTTCTTATTACATACTTGAAATTAAATTGGTTATATAGATTGGAATCTCATTCATTGAGACTAACTTCTTTGAGGTTTATATATTTCAAGAACTTCCACTTTATTCATGGGGTCAGAACCATACTAATGGATATCACAATTTTGTTCTTTGGTGTCTTTGCCATGGTTTTGGAAGGTGAGTCAAGAGAATTGTGTCACCATTATTCTTTTGGCGTAAATTCATTTGTCAGTGCTTTCTGGCCGCAGAGATCTGAGACTTTCTGGTGCACATGGGCCTTAATTCGAGAATGAAATACTTCACACCCTTGCATTCTTAGGAGGTGTTATGATTTGGTCACAGGTATGATATAAAATCTTCCAATGGTTCTCAAATAATTAAATTGCACTTCATTTTCAAAAAATTGACTATAGTTTTCATGTCTCTTAGTACTCCCATTCATTTTCTTTGATGATTTCATCGGGTCATAACTAGTGGGACCGTAGCATCCGTTTTCCCACCAACATGTGATGTATGGGTTTTATACACACCGTTCATCCATTTTTCTAGATCATTGTAGGAGATGAGCCAAAGAATGAGACAGATCCAAAACTCAAGTGGACCACGCAGTGAGGATTGAACTCCTACCATTAGAAACTTCTTGAGGGCCGAGAAGTTTTGGATCAAGCTGCAATTTGTGTTGTCCCTTCATCCAGCTCTTTTGACCCTTCATCCAGCTCCTTTGACCTTTTCAAAAGGTCGGATGGAAAATAAACATGAAGTAGGAAGGTTTCAACGGTAGGCATCATTATCACTTCGCTTCTTGTGGTGTGATCCACTTGAGCCTTGGATGTGCCCCCATTTTGTACCCATATTCTAAAATGATACAGAAAAATAGATGAACGGAGTGGATAAAACCCATATAACGGTTGGCCTCACAAAGCCCATGTGGACCACTTTCTGTCTGGACGGGCTGGACGCAATCCGCTTCCAGGTCAGCTCACCAAGTCCACCACAATGTTGGAATCAATTCCACAACTGACCATTGGTCTTAACCCAAACATAAAGGTGTGGCTAATCTAGTAAGTGAATCCAACACCAACCAGTGTCTGTGAGCTCACTAGGATGTATCTGTTTTATCCACGCCGTTCATCCATTGTTTCATATCATTTCAAGTTACGAGCCAAAAAAGAGGTAAATCCAAATCTCAAGTGAACCACATGTAGGAAAATAATGTTGACTGAAAGTCCATAGTTAAAAACTTCCTAAGGCCTACTGTAATGTTTATTTTACATCCAACCTGATAATAAGGTCACACGAACCTTGTGAGGGTAAAATACAAATATCAGCTTTATAAAAAAAAAATATGTCACTTAGAAAGCTTTCAACAGTAAGGATTCAATTCCTTCTGTTTGTTGTAGCGTGGTCCACCTGAGAATTGGATTACATTATTTTTGGGCTCATATTTCCTAATAGGTTCTACTTTAAAATGAATAGATGACGTGGATAAAACAAATACATCATGGGGAGGCCCACGAGTTACTAGCCAAACCAAGCCCGTCAGGTACGCCCGCAACCTCTCTTTTTCTCGGTCAAGAAGTTGTACATGTCGTACCAGTTACACCAACTGTCCATGAAATCGGATTACGTACTGAGTTACTAGTATGATCTTATCGTACTGTGTAAACTCTGTTGGGAGCACCGTGAATGTTTCTACTCTACCCACGCAGTCAATCTGCTTTTTCATCTTATTCTTATTTTATTGGTTTGACCAAAATTTAAACATACCCAACGATCAAGTTGACCATACCATAGAAAATAGTTAGAATAATGACTTCCACTGTTGAAACTTCTCTAGTGCCCACAATGATGTCTATTTCTCATCCAACCTGTTTATAAGATCACACATACATGGATGAAGGTAAAACATAAATACTAGCTTGATCCAAAACTTCAGGTATTCACCAAGAAATTTTTAATGGAAGATGTTCAATTCACACTGCTTTCCTATGGTCTGTTCAACTTGAGGCTTGGATATACTTCATTTTTAGGCTCAAGCCCTAAAATTATCCGGTAAAATGGATGGACGAGTGGATAAAATACATAAATCACAGTGGACCCCACAAAGTTTTCTCAGTACGCAATCCGCTTCCACTGTCCACCACTATGAGTAGTGGTAGGACTATTGTGGGCCCACATTGTGGGTGTATTTGTTTTAGAAAAAATGCACTCGGGGAAGGGAAGAATCTTTTAAGAACATTCTATCCAGATCATTTCACATGGTGCTTTTTCCATCTTTCAAATATTAGAATTTAAAAAAGAAAAAAAATTAATTCCCAAACTACTCTAAAAACTAAGGGTCAGTTTAGCAGTGGGATTAGAAGGGATTAGATGGGGATGGGATTCATCTGGTCCTGTGCCAATTCCACTCCATGTTTGGGAAGAATGGAAATGCTTGGAATTACATTAAATGAAATTGCGTTGGGTCCTGTGCCAATTTCACTCAATGTTTGGAAAGTTGTGTAGGTCCCAACATGATGTGTGGGCTATATCCACACCATCCACCCATTTATCGAGATTATTTTCGAGCATGGGCCAAACAATCAGGTAAATCTAATGCTCAACTGGACGCCACCATAGAAAGCAACAGGGATTGAATATTTACCGTTGAAAACTTCTTTAGTGCTACATAAGTTTTGGATTTATCTCATTTTTAGGTCCATGCTATAAAATGAGGTTATGAAACAAATGAACAGTTTAGATATAATACATGCGTGTTATTTCAATAATTTCAAATGATGGTGAGTATATTCATTCAATGTACCACCGTATTATCAACAAAGCAGGGAGTTAATTTTATCCCATGGTAATAGGGGACAACCCCTGCCATGAGCAATAATTATGTTTTTTGGAATCCCATCCCACCTAATCCCTTCTAATTCCACCGCCCAAACTGACCCTAAACCTCATCTTATGGCAATCATGTGAATTCTCATGATCTCTCCATCTTTGACCATATGTCCAATTCTTCTACTATTTTTTTTTCCTCATTTCATTTTGAAAACTGACAATTCATGGAAAAAAGCTGACACATTCCCTTCATGGGATTCTTCATATCAATTGATGCAACTTAGATGAGTAGATTTGCCAAAAGTAGGGAGATTTGATGTTTTTTCCAACTTTAGTTTGAAAGCTATGGTTTAAAACTCAGAGTTGGGACTCATACTAGGAAAAGTTGTTCATTTTTTTGTAAAGTATGAATGATCAGTTAATGAAGTTTTCTAACCCAAGTATACAAGGTATATCATCTGCACATCCGCTGGCATGCCGGACAGGTGCAATATCCAAGCTCAGATGGTTCCAACCGTGTATTCTTGTCTAGAAATCGAGCCAGTGCACTCATCGGTTGGGGTTCATTCATAGTGACAATTGACACTTAGAAAATTCCGAAAAGTTTTCTTCGCCGGTATAATTTTTTTTCCTAAACTTTCGCCCACCTAATCGGTGAATCAACATGATTCTCCGGCCGAGACATCTACAGACTCCCCTGATGGATGGGTTGGATCTTTTACCTATGTGCTATACCCAGGCAAATGTCATGGCATGTACGTGAGCTCCCTTCCACATGCATGTGGGCTTACCAAAGCTCCTCAACTAATATAAAAATTCAGCTTCCTTTTACAAAAGCTCTTACAGAGAGTTTTTGAAAAACTCATTCTCTAAACTCCATACTACCCCAACCGAGATCCAAGTCAATTTTAAACCTTGCCAATTGCTAATACAATCTCATTGGACAGGGGGTACACAACACCTGAGTATGCAATACATGGACAGTTAACTGAGAAGGTTGACATATACAACTATGGTGTGGTCGTCTTGGAAATCGTAAGTGGTGAAAAAAGTAACGAACCAACGCGTGAACCAGAAAAACAATACCTACTTGAATGGGCAAGTTCTTCTAAACTCATTACTTTTAATGTTGTTCCACAATTACGATCTCTATGCTTTGGCTAACCGCATTATCCTTCTATGGAAGTACATGGTGTAATGCAAACAAAACCATATAATCTATGAAACTGCAGTCGTGGTCATCCACCCTACTTTATCCAGCCTTGCACGTGTGTATATGTCATTAATTATGCAATATTTACACACCCTTACATCTGTCTATTATTCATTTTCTGCTATTATTTACATAGTTTGAGTGCATTCTCTATTTTGTTTGATTGGTTGGGTCGTATTGCATTATCGTTGTAATTCAGTAAACTAGTCTCTCAAGCCAACGATTTCTGTATGTTTGGCTATAGCAATCTTCCTTGATTATGGTTTCTTAAAGGCATCGATCTGTGGCGATATTGAAGAATGCGGCTCAAGTGACAAGATATTCCAACAAAACCAAGACAATCTTCTAAGATACAACAAGACATGTAAAAGCCTAAGAAGTAACTTTACAACTTTGTTATTTCTAAGATACAGGTGATTTGGTTGTGTCATTTTCTCAAAATGCGTTAAGTGGCTAAGCTTCTTTTCCTGTATTCTCGATGCTTGTTTTTCCAAGAGCTTGCAAGTCTCGGGAAACGAAGGGTGAGATGTTATGCATCAAATCCTTGCTATTTTTAGCAATGCCCTCAACAAAAAATAATTTGGAGTTTCGGTCCTCAGTTTTAAGTGAAATGAGAGTTTTGTTTCACAGGGAAAACACTCGTGTCCATCAAGGCATCGTTTAGCAATGTTGCTAACATGTTCCTCGACTGGAATGCTGATGGCAACGAAGATCATTGCTCTGGCCGAGGTTGCTTGCGACAATCTCTCCTTCGCCGTCGTTTCTCTGTAACTCACATACCTTATGTTCTTTTTCTTCTTTCTTCTTTCTTCTTTATTCTTATCTGATTTCAACTTCTAATTCATTACAATCATGAATCTTCTGTGAAGGAATTTCTTGAATTTGGATCTCGGTGGGAAGATTTCGCTAGCCATTGGGGATTTATAGAGCTTACAGTGCACTGTATGTTTTACTTTATTGCATCGGGATAAATATGCATGTGGATGAAATCATTTTAAGCTCAAATGCTTATGTTGGTTGCATTGATGTGCGAGAGATTTGAAGGGGAATCACCGGCCAAGGTCTATCCACGATGAGATCGGCAATTGTGCCTTGCAAATCTCTGTAATCTCTCTCATTTACTTGCATTAAAGTTATGGGATTGAGAATGTAATGGTGGATTTAACTGAAATCTGTGTTGGTTTGTTTTCTATAGGGATTTATCTGGTAACTTGTTATATGGAGATATTCCATTCTCGACATCTAGGCTCAAACAGCTTGAGGAATTGTTAGTATCATGTCTGCTTTTATTTGGTAGATTGGTCATTTTCATGAATCTTGCTTGCCCCTTTGTAAGGGATAGATTGGTCATTTATGGTGATGTTACTATGTAGGACATTGAAGAACAATCAGTTAACAGGGCCTATTTCTTCAACCCTATCACAGATGCCAAATCTCAAAACTCTGTAAGGTTGTTGTCACTTATATTTGAGGTGCTTGTTCTATTTTGTGGTTTATGCTTTCTAATATCTACTTGAAAACATTGAATTGTTTTTTTTTTTTTTTTTTTTTTCCTTCTCATTTGGGTTTTCTCAATTACATATTTGCATTGGGGGTTTGTCTAATAGAACATACCTGAACTACAATTGTTTGTTTCCAATGGTGTGGATTTGTGTGTACAACGTGATTTTAATGGTGTCCCTTGCTGTTTAATTTTTTTTTTTTTTTTTTAGGGATCTTGCTCGAATCACCACCTTGGTGACATTCCGAGGCTGATTTACTAGAATGAAGTATTGCGAGATCTCGTGAGTACTTCCTCCACTCTGTGTACTCCATGTAAATCACAATTTATAAGTCTATCTCAAATTAGTTCTAGTTCATCTAGTAATTTGGTATGTTTTGGAGTTGCCCATTATTGTGACCACACTATGGGTTGTGTTATGTAATGTGATGGCCACTTTGATTCTTGTTATGTAAGATGGACATTGACTGTTATGACTTCCAACATTTCTTTTGGTGTGGGTGTTGTTCTAGTTTTTTCTTCAATTGTTTATGGTCTATTGATTGTTATGACTTCTAGGGATATTTCTTACAATCAAATCAGTGGAGAGAGTCTTTACAAACTTTACTATTTTTAGCGGCGCTTTACAGCTTTTAGCGGCGTTTCTTACAAATTTTACGATTTTTTTTGCAAGTTTTACCGGTGTTTCTCAGAGCTTTTAACCGGCGTTTCTGCTGTTCTAGCGGCGTTTTTAGCGGCAGTTACCCAAGCGCCACTAAAGAATAATAAACGCCGCTAAATGTTCCTATTTTAGCGGCAGCCACCAACACGTCGGTAAAAAGTTCGACCGCCGGTGAAACACACAGCGACTCCCCATTTAGCGGCATTTGTCTAACCGCCGCTAATTCTTATACCGGCAGTTTTTGAGACATTTAGGGGCGGTTTTGGCCGCCGGTAAAGCCTGTTTTTCTTGTAGTGTGAGCTCTCAAAACGTATGAACGGTGTGGATTTCTCACAAAGATCACAATGGCCCCACATAGGATCCCAGCAGGAAATCCGTGTCCATATTTTTGCATGTGTTTGTCCCACTTGGCTGATACTACGCTGAATACAATTGGAATTTATCAAAAGCAGTCGAAAAAGACCAGCGAATGCTGCCGATAGGAAATTGTAGACTACTTAAACGATGCCGCCGAGGAGCTTACTGGGGAGTTAGTTGATACTATGACAGACTGTAATGTTGATACGCAGGAGTCAGACACTGTAGACGTGGAATATATTAACTCAAATTAAACCATTTGTACTTCCAAAACTCAGATTAGGCGAGCTACCCTAACCTCTTATTAGTGTACGCTTGTTTGATGAATTGGGATCATTGGTTATTTCTCGTTGAGATAAACGTCCATTAGATAGATATCCACACATTAGTAAGGGTGGCAATGGTTCATGTTCAGACCAGCTTGGGTTCAGCCAAGCCTAACCCATTTACTTCATGGACCAAGAATTCTTGCCCATTGCCCTTTGACCGGACCAGACCCACTTAAAAATTCATCATGTCTGACCTAACCCGACCTAGCTCATTTAATTGTCAATGGTCAAGCTCAACTGACCAGCCACAATCCAACTCAGGTTTAAGAATGGAAAATGTGCTAAGGCAATGCATAATCTCACCCAGACAATGGACATGCACACTAAAATAAGAAATAATAATAATAATAATAATAATAGTAAACATCTATGCTTTGATTCTTTATTTTGTTTCAAGTCTTACCCATTTACTTAGATGGGTTTCATTTCTAGACGAGCCTGACCCACTACCCATTTAGCTTTGCCAGAACCCACCTCGAAAGTGGGTCGAACCGATTGACCCAGGGATTAACCTGACCCATTGCCACCTCTACTCATCAGCTAGTCAGTAGAGCTGGTAATGGGCAAGACTTGGGCGAGGTTGGCTCTGTCCCTACTTAGGCTGGAAAGGCCCAAAGGACTTGAATGATCAAATGTAAGAAATGGTCTAATATAAGAAATTTTTTAGGTGTCCTCCATCAATGATCAGCATCGCATAATTCGGATCTAATACATCTTTAAATCACACGTATGGTGGAAACCGATCACAAAAGTCTTTAAAACATCCATTTTTTTCGTATAATGGTGTCCCACTTGATGATTGAACCAGGCCAGTTGGCTGGGCCATTTACCATCTGCCCAGCCAGCTGCCTGGCCCACTTGGTCTGTACTCCAATTTGGAAGCTTACAAGCTAGCAAACGTATGCAATTCACAGTGCCTGTGTATCAACCAATCAAACCATGCAAGAGTTAGGGGTGGCAATGGGTCAGGTCATCCCATGGTTTGATTGGCCCGGCCCGTTTTGAGGCGGGTTCGAGCCAAGCTAAATGGGAATAGGTCAGGTTATGGTTACAAAATGTGGCCCATTTAAGAAACACAGGGGGCTCAGATCGAAACCTACCAAACCTAAATCGTCCGTACAGATTATCAGCTGGGCCAGATGACTCGGCCCGGCCTGACCAAAACCTAAAATAAATTAATAGACTAAATATATAAAGGTACATAATGCATGTATCTTTGTATGTATCCATTAATTAGATTGGATTGGCATACCTTTATGCTCATATTCCATTCTCATACCCCAAGTGCGATTAGACTTGGTTGGAATGGGCCGGTTGAGGCGACACAATTACAACCAAATGTTGGGGGACCGTGGAAGCACAAGAGATGAATCAAGCAAAGTATTTCAATCGCATAATCATGCACAATCACAAATACTCCAAATTTAATGTGGAAAAACCCTTTCAAGGAAAAAAAAAACTATGGCACAAAATGACAGATATCAAGATGAAAGTAGAAATTACAAGAGATAGAGGGAATACTTGATTCGAACAAGCCTTAAATCCCCCCTACAAGCCTTTGAAACCCTAGAAACGAATTAGCAAGCTCTTAAAACACCCACTAATCCTAATTACACCCCTATTTATAATCTCTAGGAGAATCACAATCGAAATTGATGGAACCTTCGATGGGACTTTGATATCATCGAACATCCTTCGATGTCATGGAACAATTTTCGATGGGATCGAACTAACATCAAAATCTTCCAACGACTAAACATGAAAAATCCATATTTTTATGATGATATCAAATAGGGCTTCGATGTCATCGAACTGTCTTCGATGGCATCGAACCTCACTCAATAGCATTGTACAGGACCCTTAAAGTGTCCAGCAATCAACAAGGAAAATTCTGGATTTATACGATGACATCAAGCAGGACTTCGATGGCATCGAACTGTCATCGACAGACATGTTGATTTACAGATTTAAGATATCAATCAACAATCTCCACCATGTCTTCAATTACCATTCTTCATAGTTTCTTTTTCTTCATCTCTAATTCTACCTTGTATAACAGCTCCACCATTTCTTCTCATGCATCCTCCATCTTCTTTTATGCATTCTCCAAGCCTAGAGAAGTTACACAGAACTTGAACTTCCCTGTGAGAACCACCTTAGTGAGCATGTCCACCGGATTCACTCTTGTGTGAATCTTCTTCAGAGTCACGCCTTCTTCCTCAAGCACTCGTTGGATTAAATGTTGACAAACATTAATGTGTTTAATATGTGAGTGATAAACAGAGTTTTTAACCAAATTGATAGTGCTTTTGCTGTCACAATTAATCGACACGGCCTCCTGCTGAAGCCCCAACTGATTTATTATCTCCCTAAACCAAACACCTTCCTTAAATGTCTCCGTTACTTCCATATACTCAGCTTCGATTGTGAAAAGAGTCAACACAGACTGAAGCTTCAACATCCAACTGATCGCTCCACCGCTAATATCGGCGAATATATTAAATATATCGAAGTAGCTATTTCATTGCATCCTAATGTTGCTTTATGAGGGTTAGACATGTATCTGCTAATAACACCAATCGCATGTGAAATATTCAATCTAGTACAGACCGTGGCATACATTAAATTGCCCACCACATTCGAATAAGGCATACAAGATATATCATATTTTTTTCATCTATTTTAGGACATTATTATGAAGATAACTAAAAGTAAGCCGAATGGGGAACACTAATCGTCTTTACCTTGTCTATCCCATACTTGATTAATACCTTCTTAAGGTATTCTGCCTGAGATAACAAAAGTCTGCTCATCTTCTTGTCTCTGTGAATATCAATGCCGAGAACCCTCGTTGCAGCCCCCAGATCTTTCGTCTCAAATGTCCCTGATAATTGATTCTTCAGTAAATCAATTTCAAACATGCTATGAGTAGCGATCAACATGTCATCAACATACAACACCAGGATGATAAATTTTTCATCACTCAGCGACTTGTAATAGACACACTATCGTACTCACTCATAGAAAACTTCTGACTCAACATGAAAGAATCAAATGTTTTATACCACTACCAGGAAACTGTTTCAGGCTGCACAACGACCTTTTTAACCTACAAACCTTATTCTCTGCCCCTTTTATTTCGAAGCCTTCTGGTAGCTTCCTGTATATTTGATCTTCCAATTTCCCATGCAGGAATACAGTCTTAACATCCGTTTATTCCAGCTTGAGATCGTATTAGGCAACCAGCGCCAACACAAATCTAATAGATACTTGCTTTACACCAGAGAAAATATCTCAGTAAAGTCAATGCCTTCCCTTTGAGCATATCCCTTCATTACCAACATTTCCTTATACATATCATATTTCTTCTTGAAGATCCACTTGCATTCAATCACTTTTTGGCCAACAAGAATCTCCACCAACTCCCACATCTTATTTTTATATAAGGAGTTCATCTCATCGTCCATCACGACTTTTCACTTTTCTGCATCCAGCTCATCAAGAGCCCTCATGGAGAGTAGACAGATTCCCCTCATCCGTAATGAGGGCATATGCGATATTTGAGTCATCCCTTAATCTCATTGGTAACATGCGATCCCACGGCAGGTTCCTTCTCATAGGTGGCTAATCCAATTACTCATGTACCTTTGTTTGTATCTTTGTTTCAACCTAAGTATCATCTATGTCAACCTGAACGTCCATAACCAAACTTTTTGGTTCTTGTTACTTATCCTTACGGAATAAAGATCCTTCGTTGAACTTGACGTCATGGCTAATGACGATTTTTTGTGTGACACGGTCATACAACCTGTATCCCTTCACACCACTACCATAGCCAACAAAGATATACTTTTTGGCTCTTTGGTCTAGCTTATCTCTCTCAACTGATGGTACATGAGAGTAAGCTTCACAACCAAACACATGCAATCCTAAGTAGTCTACCTTTTTTCCACTCCATACTTCCTCTAGAATTTTACAATCAATGGTCATACAAGGGGACTTATTCACCAAGAATAAGCCGTATTAAAGGCCTCAGTCCATAATTCCTTGCCCAACAAAGGTGTGTGGCACACTGTGTTATGTCTTATGATCCATTTATCCTTACAGTATTGATTACATTCACGTGAAGTAAATTCTCCGCTATTATATGTCCTTAGAACCTTCACCTTTCGCCCTAATTCTTTTCCACCAATGCTTGAAATTGGTGAAAACATCATATTTATTTTTTAAAAAATAAATCCACGCTTTCCTGAAAAAGTCATCAATAAACGTGACGAACCATGACAACCCTCCGGTGAAAACCACGGGCGATGGCCCCACATATCAGAATGCACACAATCAAGGACACTCTTATATACATGTTTTTCAAATTAAAAAAGATAATCTTGAATGTTTACCATATATACAATGCTTGTATATTCTTAAATAAAAAAACTTTAAAAGATAGAATTGAACAACAGTCGTAAGGTACCTTCATGCCCCGCTCGCTCATGTGGCCCAAATGTGCATGTTACAAAGTGTAGATGTGGAATCCACTACAGTTGTTGTAGCTCCACCCAATGAAGTGCTCCCGATCAACCTGTAAAGGTTTCCGCTCCTTTGTGCCTTTATAACAACGAGTGCCCCCTTTAAAACTTTAAGGACATGATCAAATCTGATGAATTTGCACCTAAGCTCCTCGAGTGCTCCAAGAGATACCAAGCTCTTCCTCATGTCAGGAACATGTCTCACCTCTGTCAAGGTACGCTCCATGCCATCAAACATATTGATGCACACTGATCCAACACCCACCACATTACATACATTATCATTGCCCATACATACATGGCCACCATCACACTCTCTGTAACTGGTGAACCAACTCCGATGAGGAGTCATGTGATATTATGCCCCAGTATATAAAATTCACTTGTCCCTATGATCATCATATAAGTATCCGACCATAGACACCGATAACACATCACTTCCACTCATACCTTCATCAGACTTTATGGTGTTGGCTTCCCTAGAAGAAGTCTCTGAGTTCTCTTTTCTTGCCTTAGGATTTTTACAATCCTTCTTCATGTACCTAGATAACCCACAGTTCCAGCACTTCAACTTTCCCTTTCCCTTGCCATGGGATTTGGATCTCAATCGAAAAAATCCACTGTCTCGTTAAGAATTCTGCCCCCTCGTAACCAATGCATAACTAAAGGTGCCCACGTTACCATTTTTCTTTCTCATCGTCTTTCCTTGAATGACCGAAATAATGGTATCAACACTGCGGGACGATTTACCGATGCACAACATGTCTTTAAATGACTCATATGAAGCCGGGAGAGAATTTAATAAGATACATGCCTGATATTCATCCTAAAGCATTTCCCCTACATCCAGTAATTTGTAGATCATTTTGTTAAGGTTGCTAATGTAAGCCTCAACATCACCTCCCTCTGTCATCTTCAGATTAAACAACTGAAGCTTTAAGTATAGGCGATTTTCAAGAGATTACTTCGCATAGATGTCCTTTAACTTCACCCATAAACTTGCTACAGTTTTCTCTCTCATGACATTGTAAAAGACCTCATTCGTTAAGCACAATTGGATAGAGGTTCTCACTTTTTTATCCATATTGTCCCATTCATTATCTGTCATAGATTCCGGTTGCTTCTTAAGGAGTGCACCATTCAATCCTTGTTGAACTAGGAGATCAGCCATCTTAACCTTTCATAATTCGAAATTATTTTTCTCGGAGCACTTCTCAACATCAAACTTAAGATTAGATGCCATTAATACTCTACTTTCGAATTCAACCTGCACCCTAACGTTTTTCTCTTATACCACTTGTTGGGGATAGCGGAATCATACAGAGATAAATCAAGCAAAGTATTCCAATCGCACAATCAAGCACAATCACAAAGACTCCGAATTTAACGTGAAAAAATTCTTTCGGGAAAAAAATCATGGCACAAAGTGATCACCACCCCAAGTACAGGGTCACGATGTAATAATAACTCAGTGAGACCGAGTTCGAATCCACAGGGACTATACTTGTACGTATTCTGAAAGTAAGTAGAACTAGAACTAGAATCGAAAATAAACAAAAATCTTGAATAGTTGAGAATAATTGTGAACAAACTATTAATCATAAAAAGGAACTAGAGTACCAAGGATCCACTTGTAGTTATTAAGATGCTACCTTACTTGATTCAACAAAACACTGCTGGAATCAGAGTCTCATCCTATCCAATTGGAAGATAAAATAGTTGAAGCGCAATCTGAACTTCTCATTGCAATAATTCACACATGAAGAACCATTGTGATGATTGGAAGGAAATTCAACCATCCACCATGCCCAGGAGACGATGGTGTATCACGAATTTTACCAATCTCAACAACATCAAAACAGATAAGAAGATATTCAAAGCCATCACAACATCTATTGTAATTTGAGTTATAATAAATCATATAAAACTGAAAATATTTCTTAATTCAAATTAAAAATCAATGAAGTTTAACATAAACATGAATCGAAGATAAATATCCTAATAAACTATAAACTTCACCTCTTACCCCTAGCTAAGAGGTTTATTTAACCATAGGCATGATTAAGACTAAAACCCTTAAACAAAATATTAAAAATAAATTAAGGAAGAAGGAAAAACTCTTGGGAGGCTTCTCCACCCTTTTGCTCTGCTCCTTGAACCCTAATTCATGTTTAAAACTCATTGAATAACCAAATATATAGGCTTTGTTTGGTTGACTTCAAAAACTGCCTCAAATTTACGCACTTCGCGTAATGCTTTCGATGCTATTGAACATACTTCGATGCCATCGAAGGAAGAATCCCGATTTGGATCGGATTTGAAAGTTATGCCTTTTCGCATTGTGTAAGTTGTCGATGACATCGAGCATCTCTTAGATGTCATCGAACATGTCTTCGAGCCATCGAAAAAGTGTCCAGAATGTTCCCGCAAGTTGCACCAATATTCTTCAAAAATCTCAATCCCATCAAACAGTCTTCGATATCATCGAAGTACATCGAAGTAAGTTTCAATGAATCGAACATGTGGTCGATGCTATTCAAAAATGCACCCAATTAGTCCAACAACGAAAGTCGATTTTTATGTAAGTTCCGATGTGTTCGATCAGGTCTCGATGCCATCGAAGGGTGTTCTATGTTATCGACGGTGAAGCTTCAGATTTCTGGATTTCAACACTTTGATCTGTCGACTTTCTTCCTTCTTCACTTGGTTTCCTTGAATCTTTGGGATTCGAGATCTTCAATGTGGTCTCCTAAGATCCATCCTTTGCTTTGGTGATCTTCAAGCGTCAATTCCATGCTTTTAACACTCTTTTCATTCCAAGCTCTCATATTCATTTCGTAAAACAAACATGCATAAAATATACCTATTAAGCATTATCATGTTCAAAAACCAAGATATAAATAGGGGGAATATGCAATATTTAACACTCAACACACCCCCTAACCAACATTTTTCTAGTCCCAAGCAAAACATGCGTGAAGATATCCTCAATTCTCAATGTTCAAATCTCTTTTAGAAAATAATCTTTTATGCAGTCAAGTATGAATGAGCATAAACCCAAGAAGTGAGAGTGAAAATTTGAAAACCTAGAGCCAAATCACACGAGCAATCAATCAAATAGATTCTTTATCAATCACTTAGGAGCATAAGTTCGTATATCAAGTTTTTCCAATGTGCTTAGTAAATTTTAACTTACTTTCCATAAAAAAATACTATCATTTCATAATGTTAACCATGCCCATCACCCCAAGATTAATTGAATAATTAAGTACTAATTCCAAACTTATCCCATTTTTCTTCTTTTTGATTTTATATCGACGATCCCTTTTATTTATTCATTCTTTTTAGTTTTTTCATCTTCATTTTTTTTCAGTCTTTTCATCATACATGACCTTTTTGTTTATCTTTCTATTTTTTAACTGGTTCTTTTCATCTTTTTAAGGCAGATAAAATTCTTCAGACTTAATTCTAAATATCTATCAATGATACACATGCTAACAATAAGAAATTCTAGCATTATTCACAGAAAGTAAATTGAAGGTGTCTTGTGATTTAGATTAGCATGATGTTCAAACTTCCTCTTAATCAATTAAATGAAAGAACTTAAGTGATAGTCTACTTGTTGATCAAACTCCAATAATTCAAAATTCAATCTCTATCCTATCATCATACTTAGAACATTCTTAAATACAAAAATTATCACTTTTCAAACAGTTTTTTAATTTGAAAAATTGAAATTTTTAAAAAAATTTGCTCAAGGACTAAGAAAATATTGATTAGTTTATCTAATCCACACCCCAACCAAAAAACTACATTGTCCTCGATGTAAAATATATAAGCATGTAATGCTCATGAGATAATGAAAAGAAATGAGAAGTGATGGGAAGGTTGTACCTAAAATGGAGATTTGAAGCTTTTCTAAAGTTCTCATCATGTAGATGAGTTAGCACAAAAATAAACTAAAAACAAATTATCCTAATCCTAAGTCGTATGAAAGCAATAAACCTAACTACACCTCGCTCAGACTAGGAGGTCAATCCTAATACACATGATCAATCAGAGGCATAGACATATCCTTTGAGTCAAATTTCTCAATGAATGGCTTGAGACGATGACTGTTTACTTTGAAAATGTTTTCATTCATTGGATTCTTTATCTCGATGGCCGCATGAGGATAGACGTTCGTAACAGTGAAAGGGTCGGTCCAACGAGAGTGAAGTTTACCCAAAAAAAAGATGTAACCGAGAATTGTATAGAAAGACTTTTTGATCGGTTATGAAAGATTTTCGAAGGATATTCCAATCATGGAACACCTTCATCCTATCCTTATAAATTCTATAGTTCTTGTATACATCGTTCCATATTTCCTTGAGTTCATTCAATTGAAGCTTGTGTAGCGAGCCAACATTGTCTGAGTTAAAGTTCAAATTTTTTATAGCCCAGTAGGCTCTATGTTCTAACTCCACAAGCAAGTGAGAAGCTTTCCCATAGACGAGTCTAAAGGGAGACATTCCAATGGGGGTCTTAAAAGCTGTACGGAAGCTCATAAAGCATCGGTCAAGCGTATTGACTAATCCTTATGGTCAGGGTTAACCGTTTTTTCAGAATTTGTTTAATTTTCATATTGGAAATCTCGACTTGTCTGCTTGTCTACGGGTGGTATAGAGTGCTCACTTTATGAGAGATATCATATTTCTTAATTAAGTTCTCAAATGACCTATTAAAAAAGTATAAACCTCCATCACTAATGATGGCCCGAGGCATTCCGAACCGGGAAATGATATTTTCTTTTAAGAATCTAATGACCGTTTGATGATTATTATTCCGGCACGGGATTGCTTTGACCCACTTAGTGACATAATCTACTGTTAACAAAATGTAAATATTTTCAAATGATTAGGGGAATGGCCCCACGAAATCGATGCCTCAGCAATCAAATGCTTCAATGATAAGAATTGGGTGTATCGCATCATATTTTGATGGGACAAGCCTCCCAATTTCTATTAACGCTCACAAGTTTTACAAAACTCATGAGTATCTCTGAACATATTAGGCCAGTAAAAGTCACATTGTAAAATTTTGGTCGTGGTCTTTTTAGTAGAAAAGTGACCACCACATGCCTGAGAGTGACAAAAGGAGATAACATTTTTATGTTCATTGTCTGGCACACATCTCCTTAGAATTTGATCTAGGCAATATTTAAACAAATAAGGTCATATATGATGAAAAGATTGAAAAAGAATGAAAAGACTGAAATGAATGAATAAATAAAAGGGACCATCGATATAAAATCAAAAACTGGAAAAAGAAGAAAAATGGGATAAGTTTGGAATCAACACTTAACAATTCAATTAATCTTGAGTGATGATCATGGCTAATATTTTGAAATGATAGTATTTTTATGGAAAGTAATTTGAAATTCACTAAGCACATTAAAAAACTTGATATATAAACTTATGCTCCTAAGTGATTGATATAGAACCTATTTGATTAATTGCTTATCTGATTCGACTCTAGGTTTTCTAAGTTCCACTTTCGGCTCTAGGTTTTCTAAGTTCCACTTTCTCATCTTGATTCTACTCATTCATACTTGATTACACAAAAGATTATTTTCTGAAAGAGGTTTGCACACCGAGAATTGAGGATATCTTCATGCATGTTTTGCTCGAGACTAGCAAAATATTGGTTGGGGGGTGTGTTGAGTATGAAATATTGCATATTTTTCCCTATTTATACCTTGGTTTTATAAACATGATAGTGCTTAATTGATTTAATTATGCATGTTTTCATGTGCGAGGTGATTTCGAGAGCTTAAGGTGAAATTGATGTCAAAAGGAAGATTTATACTCAAAAGATTACTAAATGAAGATTTGGAGATTTGAAAGTCATTAATGAAGAATTCACATGCCAAAGATCCAAGAAAACTAAGTGAGGAATGAAAAGAATTAAAGATTTGAAGTGAAGAAAAGGAATCCAAAAATTGTCCCGAAAACAAATATATTCATAAAATTGTCCTGAAAAATCATATTCTGAAACTCTGAGTCTATTTTAGGAAACTACGCAGAGTGCGTAAATTTGAGGCGGTTTAAACTCTGATTCTATTTTGAAAAATTGCACAGAGTGCGTAAATTTGAGGCTGTTTTTAGATTTTTTTTCAACTCAGTGTGAAAGTTGGAGTTCCACAACTATAAATAGGACTTCCTAGGATACTCCAAAGCATCTTATAGGGTTTGGAATAGTCTCAAGGAGCATACACAAGGGTGGAGCAACCGCCAATGAGTTTTTCTTCTTCCCTAGTTTATTTTTCATGTTCTGATTAAGAGATTTGGTTTCAATCATGTATATGGTTGACTAAACCTCTTAATTAGGGCTAAGAGGTGAAGCTTGTAGTGTGTTTGGATGTTTATTTTACTTTGGTTCTTATTCATATTGAACTTCATTAATTTTTAGTTTGATATTAAAGGAATATTTTTAATTTTCTATGATTTATTGGACTCTAATTATAATAAATGTTGTGATAGCTTTAGATATTTTCTTTTCCTGTTTTGAGATTGTGAGATTGGTAAATCTTGTTATTCACCATCGTCTCCTGGTGTAACGCCCCAAAAATCGTGGGTCAAGTAAAGGCTCAACTCCCGAGTTCCGGTGCATCACTTATGCAACATAGATAATGATGATTTAATGTTGTCCATATGAGTGCATTAAACATGAATGGGATTTCACTTAATCAGCATATTATACTCTAGAGTTAATGCAATTTGGCAAGCGGAAGACTGAAATATATTTATTTAATTATGAAAACATTTCACAAATTTCGTAGTATAAGTATGAAACCAGGCTAAATATATACATGTGTTGTTTCTAACCATATAAATGCGGAAAGTAAATGTGTTCAACTAAACAAGTATCCCAGTAGTCCCTGCGCATCGTTATGAGATCTACATAGATCCGCCCGATAGTTGAACGTAGGAGAACTCTTCCTCCTCGCATATGAAGTCCAACTTTGATGTATAAACCTCGCCATCAGTTGCATCTAAACCAGAGTTTGGATGGTGTTTAAAACACCATCCCAGGTGGGAATGAGTAGCTAATTTAGTAGAACTATAAAGTAAAGGTTAACATATTATCAATTCAATCAAGTAGTGATGATAAAGCAGTACAACAATCATGTCCTAAGTACTTTTGTTAATACAAGGATGATATGCTATAATGATGCATGCCCTCGTCTACACTCCCTCAGCGACATCATCTCACGGTCGCACATGCAACACTCCCGCTATACTCAACTCCATCGCCAAAGGCACATGCAATGCAGTGCATGCGCGTTTAACCAAGTTCTTAATTAGACCTATTCATACAGTAGGTTTGAGAAGCTAAGGTACCTCCCTTTATATCATTTACCCAAACAATGATCATTCTAGGGTTTCAATCCTAGTTAATCACATATGATAGGCAAGTTCAGGTCACTACGGAGAGGCTCGTCACCTCAGCGTAGGCCTATTTTATACTCGAGGTTATTCCACCAATGTCCTACCAACTGACAGTCTATTTTTGAAGGCTCGTCACCAACCCGACTGGGGACCATAACCAGGCTACACCAGGGTAGGCCTCGTTTATACTCGAGGTCACTACTGGAAGGCTCGTCACCTTAGCATAGGCCAAAAGCTTGAATACAGTGTCCCATACCACCGTATTCAGCTCACGAGTTTTAGGTTACTCACTGGTCACTATAGAGAGGCTCATCACCCCAGCGAAGCCGACAGCTCGACCACGGTGTCCCATACCACCATGCCCGGCTCATGAGTCTTAGCGAATCTTGGTACCATGGTTAAACAGTCTTTACATTGGTAAGGGGTACCTTAGATTCAAGTAGTAGCGTCCATACATGGTAAACATACATTAGGCCAATCGGGTTACTTGGACGAGCTCGACTGGTACGAGCGCACGTTGACTTAATCGACATGGAGCGCATAAGTGTCTTGTGTGGCGAAATGACCTCGGCCACTAATTCGGGAATCATTACTAATTGCCTAGACTACGCAGTAGTCCCAATCATATTCATACACAATAGGCATTCATATGTGATAGTGAAACAACATGTGTTAACCAGTTTCAGTATAAATCTCATTTGAGCATTTTAACAAACACATCGTACACATATTGTCATACATAGGCATTTCATTCATAAAGCACGTAGTAGTAAGATATGTTACATGAAGGAAACTGTAACTATAGATAAGGTAATTGAGAATCCTATCTCAACACCCTCATTAAATACATTTCCACAAGCATTTTTTCATTCAGGCATTTTATCAAACACTTAGACTACACATATCAACATATATGTAATAAATTAGTTATAACGTATATTATAGCAAATCCTTTCACAAGAGAGTTATCACACGTACCACAATCATATATTCTCAAACAATAATCATGGTAAGCACAAATCATAATTTCATATTCATACAAACATTTCAACAAACACATGAAATGCATTAATTTCAACATAGTTCATATATATATGTAATACGTGGAAAACATCACATCTAAGCATATGTAGTAGCAATCAAGTCAGTCATAAATCATTAACTGACATTGAAAGCCTTGAAAACCATAACCTAAATGTTTATAGTCCACATGTTTCGTCAGTATGCTCGTTACAAACTCAGTTCGTACACTACGTCTTTGTCTAAGACACAACGGCTACCTAATCATTGAAATAAGTTAGCTATTTCACCGATCCTTCTATTTGGATTCCCAAAATAAGATTAGGGTTAGGATTTCTTACCCAAATTGGAGTTGGAATCACTCGTGTAGTGATAGTGGGGAGGCGATTCGGTGTGTAGAATAGTGGGAGTGAATCCCAGTAACGATCCTCTAATCTCACTCTCTTCTCCTCACTCTTTCCTCCTCTTTTCTCTCTTCTCTCACATAGGGTTTGAGAAAATCGTATGGAATGAGAGGGGTGGGTTAAGGGCTATTTATAAGCCCAGAACTGATGTCAATGGCCCAAGGGCCATGGTATACGTAGGTTATAGCCAAAGGGTGTCCGTTTCGGGCAAACGGGACACATCCGGAGGTCCATTACACACCTACGACATAGGGTAAGTTCCCTGGCAATGGATCTAGGCTAGGTTAAGGTTTTGGTCTAATCGGATCAGTGGATCGATCATGGAGGACCCTTTTCAGTTCAATGACTATCGTCACTCGATCAGGGCCACAAGTACACTGACATGTGTAGGAAAATTTTCTCGATTCAAGGGTGCAGTTGGGTCAGAATTTGACGGTCTGAAACCTTAAATTTGGCCTGCAAGCGAACAGTCCAATTCACTTAAATCTGAGCTCATTTTCTAAAGATATTCGTGTTTCTCACACACTTTACTCAGGGCTCTAGTTATAAATTTCTGGATACTATTCGGGTTTGATTCCCGTGATGGTTATCAAGCCTAGTAAGGTGGTCATAACTATATAACTTCGCAATTATCGGACTTGCGACGCGTGGTCCAAGTTCGATACGAAGTTTCAATGTGCTCCCGAGAGTAACTGGATTTTGAGACTGATCCTAGGTTTCTAAGTAATATTGGGTTAGCAATTCTAATGGTTTTGGGTCTTGCAGTTCATACAGAAAGTGGTTCAAGCTAATTCCACTGATTATTTAGTTTAGTACTTAATTAATTTTCGTCCAATTTCTAAAGGATTCGGTCCTTAGTGATTTCTGCCTGAGGTGGTACTCAGGTCTTTGTACGGATTTTTCCGAGGCATTACACCTGGGCATAGTAGGGTGATGGAATCCCTTCCAATCATTACAATTCTCTTCCATTGAGAATGAGGTCAATGAAAGTTTAGATTTGATTTAGTTGCTTTATCTTCCAATTGGATAGGATAGGACTTAAATTCCAATTGTGTTCTTTGAATTAAGCAAGGTAGCATCTTAATAGCTACAAGTGGATCCTTGGCACTCTAGTTCCCACCTTTAAATTCACAAGTTTTAATCAACTTTATTCATAATTACTCTCCTTTATTTTAGATTTCATATTTAGATCTTCTTCTAGTTCTAGTTATTTCAAAATATGTACAAATTTAGTCCATGTGGATTCGACCTCGGTCTTACTGAGTTATTACTACATCGCAACCCTACACTTGGAATTGTGAATAAGTTTTTTGGTGCCGTTGCTAGGGGCTATAGCTGCATTTTTCTAAGATTATTTCATATTAGAATTACGTTAAGATTAGGGTTTATTTTTCTGCTACGTTTTTAGGTTATGATTTTTTCTAAAATTGCTTTTATAAACTAACATTGTTTTCTGTTTTGTAAGATCCTAACATAGTAACCCTAATCGAGTAACTTCTCTCTAATCTCTCTTATCTTTTCTAGATCTCTTATTTGTTTTATTTTATTAAGTTTTCTTTTTTAGGTTAGTTGTTTAATTACTTGACGGCTGAAAGTGTTTCATGCCCAAGTGGGTTCATGACAACACCCGCCGTCTCTTGAATGAGGGAAGATTAGTCGAAGGGTTGCTTATCCATCACCAGATTAGACACCACTTGAGATCCTCTAAATTAATCGAAGTTATGGCTAAAATCAACCTCAACCTCTAGTTGAGGAAGTTTAGGATGAGAACAGGTGATCAATGCACCCCCGCCTTGTACTCTATGAGATTATTTAAAACCGGCGGGGGTGAGTACACCTTCCTGTATGATATTCTCATTGAATGCAGGAACTATGGATATTAAACTAGGGGTAATTCAACTCCTCCCTAAGTTTCATGGACTAGAATTTGAAAGTCCATACTTGCATATGAAAGAGTTTGATGAGATTATATCTACATTGCACTTCCCAAAAGTGTCTGAGGACACGGTAAGAGAGAAATTGTTTCCTTTCTCTTTGAAAGAAAAAGTTAACTCGTGGTTACATTCCTTAAGACCACGGTCTATTGGTACATAGGCTGAGATGATAAGGGAGTTCCTTAAAAAAAATTTCCCATATCATAAAACGAATACCTTAAGGAAAGCAATCATGAATTTTGTGTAAAAATACGTTTTGTCATGTAGTTTCCCCGACGGCTTTTAGTCGTCGGCGAATCACAAAAATCTGTTAGCAAAAACAAGGTGATTTTTAATGGCGAACATTCAGTCACTACTATTTTCCTTTGATGTGCTTCACCTGAGATTTAGATCTTGCTCATTTTTTTAATCAAGCCCTAAAAGGATCTTGATAAATGGATAGATGGCATGGATGAAGCACATATATCATAGTAGGGTCCACATAGCACTTGCCACTACCCACCTAACTAGTGGCAGCGTCATGAGCCAAACCATGTACAGAAGTGGATTGCGTCCTACCCTTCCCAAATGATGATTCGTCCGGGTAGGGCTCTATGGGGCTCACCTTGATGTAAGAGTTTTTTCAGATGTACCCCTAAGCTGCAGCGACGTTCTTGCACCCTAACAAATGATGATAAGTTTTAGACATCGGTGGTCATAAATAATTTGTGTTGTAGAAATTCCGAAGGTGTTTGTTTTGAACAAGCAGAACAGTCAATTTATTAAATATCTTCTGATATTCTTTTAAGTGATTGGGTATTTGAGAAATCATTAGTCTACTACGAATAGATAGGTGATGCCTGTAAAATGGAGAAAGAAACTTTGGTATTCTCGTGCCAAAATGTATTTTCCTTGTAACACCTCCATCTTTATCTTGAATCTAATGGTGTTTTATTGAAATACAAATTTTATATGTTTGGAATTTGGATGATATATTCCATTTTGATTTCTTCTTATTCTTTTGTGTAGACTTACCTTTTCAAATAGGTTTGTTGGTTTAAGGCATTGGAGAAATGGGTAGATCTAGTTTTGGATGTGCGTTGATTATGCAATTAATTTTCATTATTTATTTTTAAAAATTAATGATAAACGTCGATGGCTAAAACTGTCGGCGAATGGCCGTCGGACCTGACTATTGGAAACGCCGACGGCTAAAACTGTCACAAACGCCGACGGTTTTGGTCGTCGCCCTCAGCCATCAAAAACACCGACGGTTTTAGCCATCGAAGACACCGACGGTTTAAATTCGTCGGCGAGCAACGCCGATGTCCCCTTTCCCGACAGACCGTTCAATGGCTTTTAGCCGTCAGGGAAGGTCATTGCTGACGATTTTTAGCCGTCGGCGTTGCCTTTTTTTTGGTAGTGTTGCATCTAGTATTCGTATTTATCTTCTATCTTTAATCTGTTTCCTAATTATTCAATATTACCTCTATCCACGTCATAGCTTTATTCCTTTTGCATTCCTCATGACTTCCCTTGTTTTGCGCTTTAATGTTCGAATTTCTACGATCGAAGCACCGAAATTCGAACTCCATTCGGTAATGCAAACCTAAATATGATGCAGTTAAACCTGCGTCCTTAACAGTTAAGCGATCAAGAAGAAGCTCGTGAGGACGACATCATCATGGACGACATTTTGGCTAATTTGGATGAGTTAGGAGACAAATGATTATGATTTCCACGCTTCGCAATTTGGTAATAGGTTGGAGAGTTTAGAGAAGAAGGTGGACGCTTTACAAGTATCTCAGGACTTACTCCATCAAACTCAAAAACAACACATGAAGTACATCAAAATGTACTTTCATCGCTTCAATAAGGGTTTGATTATTAATGATCCTGAGATGCATGCATCGTCCACCTCTGAATTAGAATGATTAAACATTTATGATCTGTAATAACTCTTTACTACTCTTTAGATTTGCTGCACTCGTACTTGGATTTCTCTCTAGATTACTTGGATAATTGTCTTATACATTTGGATGATCTTATTGTATGACATTATCTTTGATATTTATGCATTCTATTATGCATCTTTTGATTTATTTCTTCCTTTGTCAACTTTTAACAAAAAGGGGCCAGGGAGAGATAATATCTAGGGTTATTATTCTTTGACGCATGAATGATATATATGGAGATGAATTTTTTTTCTCTAATACATGGTATGAGATATGGAAATGATTTTTTTCCTCTAACATGATATGGGATTATACTTGTTTACATTGGATTGCATGTGGTGAAAATTTAGATATATATATATATATATATATATATATATGTATGTATATATATATATATATATATACACACACACACACACATTTCTCCTTCATTAAGAACTCAGGGAGAGCTACTGATGCATATTCTGAGGAGCATCAAGTAAGAACTTCAAGATATGATACTACAGGTGGTGTACAGATGATCTTTTGAACTAGAGTATTTTTAGTATGATGAGTGTAACATCTTGAATTTTTGCTATTTTGGACTGTCAAAAATCCTTTTAAAAAAATTATATAACTAGCCCACATCGTCACTTACTGACCCTTGATGCTCGAGGTGAGCCTATACGTATGTGATACCAGTAAAAAATCGCACAAATTTGATTAACCAACCATATGAAACCAACGAATTCACCTAATCACCTAAACCTCAAGTCTAGCCTCGTGAATTGTTCATCTAAGGCCCAAATCTAACCAACCTATCACTAACTAATCAAGACAACTATAACTAAATTAAAGATCTACCCAAAACCGAGCCAGCTACGGCCCGGATCTTAACTAACAGACCAAGTTAACCTATTTATTCATTTAGCCTAAAAACCAACAGTTTAGAGTACTCATGACTGAATCACCATTTTCGTTAATTTTGAATAGGCCACATTGTGAACTTAGTTAATTCAGACCCTAACAACTGTGCCCAAGGAATCTCCCTACCCAATTCATTTGAAAAATGCCTCAATTATCCGAACAAGCTCTAGACAGCTCATTAGTGGCCCACTAGTTCCGAAATTATAGATAATGTCCATCTCACTGGGCTTGATATCTATCGCGAGTGGTGAACCAAGAAAGTGCCCAGAATTACTCAACTTGGCCAGAAGCCAGGTGCTTGAAACGCGCGAATCCCCTAGGATGAAATCTGAAAACTTAAGTGAAATAGACCTTCCGCTCTTTTGCGAAGTTGTGGCTTTCCGACCATTAGATCGCAATCAAACTCGAGGCATGAGTTAAGAATATTTCTCTGCTCATATCCATATAATTGTGGGCCCGATCGATCATCAGTGACCGTTGATCACAAATCAGGCCCCTGGCGGCCAATCGAGTCATCCGTTTGCAGCCAATTTCGAACCAACCACTCATCCAACAATGGGGCACTTGCCCCATGACACAGATGGGTCAGGGGGGCACTAGAATGGCCCTATGGCCCAAGATTGAACCCATGCATGTTAAAAAAAGAACTCATAGGGCCATAAAAACACAAATTCCAAACTATAAAGCCTGAAAATCACACTCCCTCACTCCCATACGAATTTTTTTGTTGCAAGGGAGAGAAGGAGTGGAGAGAGTAGAGGAAGGGAGCCCCCAAGGAGCTGGATTTGGGGAAATATTCCCTCCTACCACAACCCGCATCGGAGCCCACGACTCCTCCACCATAAAGCGAACTGCTGGCAATAAAGAGGTAATCAATCTAGTCCCTTTCTAGATTTTGGCATTTTAGGCCCCTTGCATGTACTCTAACATGCAAATTCTATCGGCGCAGGGCTCCAATACGCTAACCCACGGAACCAAAACCTTAGGAGTGGCTCCACGAACCGTCGGATTATTCCTAGGTACAGACCATTACCTCTAGGTTGCCAATTATTGTACCTATGTCATAAATAATGATTATGTAGTGAAAATTGTGAATTGCATGCTAACTAGTGATTAATCCTTAGGCCTATTATCCTCCATGAAGTGAAATTTTTATTTATGGTTGCCAATTATTGATTGCATGCTAGAATAGACTAGATACACTGAAATTTCATGCCCACATGTTCTATATTTTTCCCTGATACATGCGCCTAATTAGCTGATTGTGGTAAATTATGCAATGATTGAATAATACACTTGTATGCCAATTTGTTTGCCCATATTAGCTAGAATATCACTGTTTATTGGTTACCTATTCCTGAATAGAATATATTATGGTATGCTGTAAAATATTAGTCTATTGGTAATTGGGTTAGCTAGCTAACTGAAAAAATTCACAAGAGCAGCCCTACTGGATCGACTGCCATGGGCCAATCCGACCGATTCAGGCAGAAGACGGATAACGGACAGTAGTTGGATTACACAGTATGCTTGCACCCAGTGTCGGTTGCACTGTAGTTCACTTAAGTCAACCAAATTAGTCCACTAGTTGGCCAACCATGTATGGTCATGCCTACCTGAATCTGAAGCACCACATACCTTTGAGAGGCCTACAGATAATCGTTAGTAATACGATCTCACTAAGACTCATGAGCCGGGTATGGTGGAATGGGACACCGTGTTCGAGCTATCAGCCTATGCCGGGGTGACGAACCTCCCCCGTTTTGACCAATGAGCAACCAAGTCTTGGGAGTCAAGCATGGTGGAATGGGACATTGTGTCCGTGCTGTCAGCCTACGCTGGGGTGACGAGCCTCCCCATAGTAACCAGCGAGCACAAGAGGTGATAGATCCTTGTTCGAACGGCCCCCGTCAAACTATCCAGCTCATGGTTCTGTGCCAAAGTACCATTCGAACGACCAGAGCATGAATGGAATTGGGTGACAAGCCCTTTCCTAAGGTGATTTGGTTATGCGACAAGCCCGTACCTCGGAACTAAGTGATCATACTCGGTGTTTGGGTGACGACCCATACCGAGTTGATATTCATACCTTTGGGTATCATGCCTTACTTTTTGAATTATTAATTTGTGAGACAGATGGATGATACCTAAATTTGGATCATGGATTGCAGGCTCAGAGCCGCTATGGCCGCTTTGGGCCAAGCAATCTGGATAAGGTCATTGATTAAATGGAGGTGTTTCAGCTTCCCCGATCTTGTTGGATGAACGGACTTAATTAAATACTCAACTAACATGAATATTCATGGCATTGCATTAGCATAGGTTGGAGACTCGGCCGTCGAGGTCTCATTGAGGGAGTGTTAGTCATATGCGAACGTATAGATGGTGTCGCTTGAGGGAGTGTTGGATGATGAGGGCATGCATCATATCATAATACTATGCATGTGCATTAACAAGAGTGTCTAGGAACTGTATGCTTACTTTTTTTTCATTAATTGTGCGTGTGAATTTGATAGCTTGTGTAACTTAATGTTAATGGAATTACTGAGTTGATCACTCACTCCCACTCTGGGATGGTGTTTTAAAATACCAACCAGACCCTATCTTAGATGTAGGTACCACAGAGCCTAACGCGCTGGATGAGGCGACGATTGCAGAATATGTTTTAATTCCAAGAATTGCTTAATGTCGGGTAAAATGAACTATAAAATCCTACTTCCGCAAAGCATAAGTGGCACCTGTGATATCGGGAGTCGAGTATCTACTCGACCCACGAAATTTGGGGCGTTATAATGAGTTTATGAGATTATCATAATGTTGTATGTTGCATCGTGTATGATTGTGTTTTGTCACGAAATTGACAAATAAGGAGATTGTAAGTGCTTATACTTAAAGCACAGTTAGGATTGTCAAATTTTGTAGTCTCTAATGGATCACAAGCACTAATGAAGATGTTCTTCGATGAATCGTGAAGACTACGTAAAGAGTGAATCAACATTTCATGGAAGACTCATCATCGCAAGCTCTAAATGGTATTGGTTCAAAGTTTGAAGCATCTGTATGTGTCAACCATCAGGTGGTATATCCTTAGAATGACCCTAGGTTAGGTATATTTCATATGGAATCATAATGAACATAATTCTAAGTAAAATACACTGAAGTTAGGCCAGCCCGACTTCTAATTCAGCCAGCCTAACTACCTTGGGCTAACCCAACATATTTCAGGCAAGTCTACAGCAAGATAAGGATTTTCCGTGTCAAGTATGGCTAGCCCGACCTTGGGTTCGGCCAGCCGAACCTGTCAGTTCAGACGGCCCGAAGTGTTCTGTCAAGTTTCAGCAACCTTAAAACTTTGGGTCTTAGGGAGATTTGGCCAACCGAATTTTGGCTTGGGCTATAAATAGAGGCCTTCTCTCATTCATTTCTATAACGAAAAATTGTGAGCAATATACTCAAGCGATGAGAGAAAGTCAGAGCCTTTTTAAGCTATTTTTACAGTAAATCTTATTTTAATTTAGCTTATTTTATTCTCTTTTTTCAAGTTAGTTTTAATCATTTTTAATAGAATAATCCATACTTGAGAATTAGATAATTGAATTTGCAGTATTAGGGTTTTTGTTTATTAAAAATACATTAGATCCCTATACTCTTTTTGGGTTGAACACATATACGTCTTCATCAATATCCCAAGAAAGAAGATCATTGCAATCAAGATACAGTTACGTCTTTGACTCGACATCAGAAGATAAGTACTGTGTTTTAAGGTTTTTTCTGAGATAGCCCGATAATCTCAACGGGTTGTTTTGTGGTGATCTCGTGAAAATCACAAAGTGGGTTTTGTTGTGATAGCCCATGAAAATCACAAAAACGGTATTAGGTTGTTAAGGTGAACCTGTGAAAACCTTGAAATAGTGAAAGCTAAAATTATAAAGGTAGTAATTTTGGGAGTGGAGTAGGTGGTTAAGCACTGAACCACTATAACTCCTTGAGCAGTGATAGTGAATGTTTATTTATTTATTGCTTTCCTTGTGATTGATTGTCTCTTGTTAAGTTTGGTATTTTGATCTCAAAGACGTCATGAAATAAGGTTGTCCCGCCTAAATCTTTTATGTGAAGGTTGTCCTACGAACTATTTAGAACCAAAATTTCAATACTTTAAACGATTGAGAATATTTATTTTATTATTCCACATTATATTGAATTATTTTGTATAGTCCTATTCACCCCCCTCTAGGACATCTATAGCTCATCCTTTCACCTCCGAAGAGGGAAATTGTCTTTAGAGAATGCCCTATTTAAGGTCGTGTAGTTGACACATTCTCACAATTTTCCATTGGATTTCTCCACCAGCATGACATTTATTATCCAATCAGGGTGGTAGATTTCCTTAATGAATCTGGCCTCGAGGAGCTTGGCGATCTCTTCTCCAATGATGGCATACCATTCTGGTTCGAATGCTCATCGTTTCTGCATTACTAGTCGATGGTCGAGATCAATGTTCAATCTATGAACCATTACCTCTGGTTTGATACTCAGTATGTCCTAGTGAGACCATGCGAAGACATTGGCATGTCGCTTCAAGAGGCTGATGATCTCTTCTTACTATTTTGGGGCTAGCAATGAGCCGACCTGGATTGTGCCGGTCTGGTCGGTCTCGTAGAGTGGAACGGAGACCAAGTCTTCCACAGGGGATCCTCTTTCGGCTAATTCTTCCCAAGGATCCAGGGAAGTGATGGTCATCATTTGTTGTTGCACTTTTGCCCTAAGTGACATTGAGTTGCACTGTCGAGCCTCGTGCTGGTCACCTTTAACTTAACCTACCCCATGCTCAGTCAGAAATTTCATCATGATCTGATAGGTTGATACTGTTGCTCGCATGACATTAAGGGATAGCCACCTTAAGATGACATTGTAGACAAAGGGACAGTCGATTCTGAGGAAGTTGATCATTACGATGGTCTGGTTGTGACCCTCTTCTGTAGTCATGGGCAATAGTAGACTTCCTTCGAAGGTGACCTTCTCTCTTGCAAACCTAAGCAAGGGAATTCGAACGGGACCTAGTTGGGATCTCCCAATCCCCATCTTATCGAAGGCAGCATCGAACAGGATGTCGACCGAGCTGTCAGTATCCACCAATATACAGTGCACCTTGTGGTAGCCATTGTCATTGTCACCACCAAGGCATCGTCGTGTGAGTGGTGAATCCCTCGGGCATCCTCCTTGGTAAAGGTCAAGTTACAAGGAATCAATTTATGCTCTTTTGCAGCTTTACTTGTGAGATGAATGTGATCCTCTATACCACTATTGTTGGTGGTCCGAGCATGAGCCTAGTGAGCTCTATTCGAGTCCCCACCTCATGTGGGTCCTCCAAATATTATGCAGATTTTAGCTATCATTTTTATTACCTTGTTGCTCATCCCTCCTGTCTAGTCACTAATCCCTTCTCCTGTGGATGTATTCTTGCAAATGTCTAGCTTGGATAAGGGATTCAATCTCTTCCATGAGATTTAAGCAGTCGACAATGGTGTGGATCGGGTGGATGATAATTTGACGGTAGGTTAAACATACTCATAGGTAACGAACAAGATGAATGGATCAAAATCTTAACTCGATATGCATACGAGCGAATATGTAAATCAAGTAATTAGTTTACTATGATCGGATGGTTCAAATTCAAACTGGACGGTCAGATATCTACATTTAATGGTGAATGGTTGATTTAACAATTGTTTTAATGAACAGGTATGAATACTAAGGTATTTAATGGTTCGTCCTATTAATCAATGGTCGACTGACTTAATCTATGGATGGAAAGTGCTCCCTATGGTTTAGATTCATGCTAAACTACAAATAGATGGTTAAAAGGAACTAATCTACAAATGTATAATTGAACAAGTGTAACCATACCTTCTTACGTATGGGTAATGTGAGGCCCGTATCCTAGCCGTACTATTCCATAAGCTTCCACGGTCCCTCCGATCGAATTCCGATGACCTGCGATCTGTTATCGACATTTACGCGCTATCATGAGTCATGTCCTTTATATCAGAGTCGGTTTGACTCAAAACTTGTACCCTTGCGACCGTGCTGTCACTGCGGTTCCGACGCCGCGTCTGGCGCGCCGAAGCAATACCCGGGCCAGGAGATGTGGGCCCACGTTTAGTTCAAAGAAAATACTGTGCATTTGCTAAACTCAAGAGAACATGTCCCATCAATCACATCACATCACATCAAATGTCAAGTACCACATCCCATCCTCAAGTACAATCAACGCATCCCTCTCTCTTACACAAGTACCCTAAAGTCAACTCTCCCCATCACTCATCACTCACTCACCGATCCCTCTCTCTCTTACATCTCATCCTCTCTCTCTCTCTCATTTCAAAACTCATTCTCCTAAGCAACCATGGGAGGTGGACATCCAAGCTTTCCATGAGAAAGAGCTAGGTGTGGCCCACCTTCCTACCATCCAATCCCACCCTCCATGATCGATCTCAATCATTGAAGTCCATCCATTGGAGCTTTAGCATGTATTAGCGAAAGAAGGAAGAGGAGATCTAACGGTGGATGTTTTCTAGGATTAGAATTGTATTTTTTTTCTTGGATTTGATGATTTGAGGGCCCACTTGTGGTGGGTCCCATCTTGATGTATGCTTTGTATCATGCAAGGGAGGGCTCATAGTGGTGGAGCCCCTCCCCTCCACTCATTTCTCTCTCTCTCTCTCTTACTCATAGTTCATGGCCCACCCGATGATGTGAGAGAGATCCGAACCATCAATAGCAAGGACGCCCTTGCTGTCCATGTTGTTGGACGTCCAGCGATCACGAAATTGATGAAGGGAAAAACCCAAACATCAGCTGAATCCCAACTTTGTAGCCATTGGTGTGGACCCCACTGTAAGGTGTACATGATCCTCGCTATCCATTTGGTGGTCTGCACACTATCCAGTAGTGGGACGGCCACTGACTAGCAGCAGTGGCCCACCTTGCTGCCGGCTATCTGGACGAAAGGCAAAACACAAATATTTGCTTGATATAAAACCGTGGTGGAACACCACGAGGACCCACCTCTGATATATTTATCCATGTAGTCTGTGCTATGCACGTGGCACCCACCATTGATGACACGTGTGACCCACACCCACGTGGGACCACAGTGGTGCATGCGATTCATCCACACCGTCCACTGGACTGGGACGTGGGATGCTAGCCACGATGTATGTATTTTAAACATACCGTCCATCCATTTTTTTAACAGTGTATGGGGCCCACCCCACATGTGCTGCATGTGCGGGATGGGACCCACCTGGATGTATTTATTTCATATCCACACCGTCCATTTCTGGACGGTGCAGAGAGGGGTCGACTTTGATGTATGTGTTTTATGCAATCCGTCCATCTATCTTGGACATGGGACGTGTGGGACCCAAGTGCTGTATGGTTTGCATCCACACCGTACGTCCATATGGTCCCACCTTGATGATGTGTTGATCCACCGTCCAGCCCTTGGACGGTGGGTCCTAACCTTGATTATGTATTATATTCTCACCGTTTATCTGGACTGGACGGTGATATGCAGGGCTCACCGTGATGAATTTGTTTTAGACATGCCGCCCATCCATCTGGTGGGACCCACCTCTGTTGTCCAGACCGTCCATTTAGACGGTGGGCCTGGCCACCTCACCAGCTACATAGCTATGTTTTGACGTCAGTAGGTCCGTGGGACCCCCGACCATGATGTATGTGTTTTATATACGCCGACCATCTATTTTTGTTAAGTCATGAGCAACCCCATTAAGCCCATGTAATGTATTTATGACCTTTGAATCAGGCCTATTATGATGTATATTTAAGGCCCATATGATAGGGCCCACCTACTTGAATCTGAGGCCTATGGGCAAGGCCCATTGTGTATTCGTGGCCTATGGGCAAGGCCCATTGAGATATGTATTAAGCCCATAGCGCGTGGCCCATTGAGATGTACTCGAGGCCCAGATATGTGGCCCATTTGATGCATATGAGACTCATGTGTAGGGCCCGCATGTTATGTATTTGAGGCCCATGTGCAAGGCCCACCTATTGTGTATATGAGGACCATGGGTGTGGCCCATGCAATGTAGCCCACGAGTGAGGCCCGATGTGATGTAATTATGACCCATGTGCCGAGGCCCATTATGATGTATATGCGGTCCATAAGTCAAGCCTATAGTGATGTGTATTATGTCCTTGTGTGAGGCCATGGGCCCATGATACTTTGGCTCTATGTGGGTCACTTCTTGGGAGCAATATAGTTAAATGTCCACATTGATGGGCGATGATGGTTATATGTCCACATTGTGACCTTCCCTTAGGCCCTTTGTTAGGCCGATTACCGATTCCAATTATCGAGGCCGATTTCGATTGTCGAGGCTGATTCTGATTATCGAGGCCAATTTCGATTGACAAGACCGATTCTGATTATCAAGGCCGATTGTCGAGGCCGATTCCGATTGTCGAGGCTGATTCTGATTATCGAGGCCGATTCCGATTAACGAGACCAATTCCGATTATCAAGGCCATTGTCGAGGCCGATTCTGATTGTCGAGGCTGATTCCGATTGATGAGACCAATTTCAATTGTCAAGGCCGATTCCAATTAATGAGACCGATTCCGATTGTCAAGGCTGATTGTCAAGGCCGATTTCGATTGTCAAGGCTGATTCCGATTGTTAAGGCTGATTCCAATTGTCGAGGCCGATTCTGATTGTTGAGGCCAATTCTGATGGAAGAGATCGATTCCAATTATCAAGGCTAGTTGTCAGTTTGTGTTATGATTACTGTAGCCCTAACGACATCAGGGCTGTAGCCTCCACAGGCATGTCGTGGATGGCCAGATGGGACACCAAAAATTTGTTACTAGCATCGGGCCACCATAGATGGCCTTGGGTGAAAATCCCTAAACCCTCTTGGTACTAGAGGACGCCCCAACATCGAGATCGAGTGGATACATGAGCACCCAAGTGCCGAATACCAAGAGGCCGCGTCTCACACTGTGTCGTGGTCGATTGGGAGGGGGTGTGACCTTACCCGCCTGAGTGAGGGGGCAATATCTAGGTTGAGTTTGACCAGCTTGAGGAATGGGTCTACTATCGATGAGCCGGGCCGGATATTGGCAGGCGGATAGTGAGGTCTCTTCCACTTACCTAGTTGTGCGCTCGGATAGGGGCGGCAAGCTGGCATAGTCCCGGTGATAATTCCAGAGATGTATAGTACTAATTTGTGGAGCAGGAGTTGCATACTTAGCATTATATTCATTAACTCATCCATTCACTATCATCCCGACTTCACACTGCAGCTTGGTCATTTCATTCGCACCGCATATTGCATTACATCCGCGGTATATGGTATATTGGCTTGCTATGTCTTTTCATCCATATCCTAGATGAGGTTCAGTATATGATATTTGGCTCATTATGATTTACATTGCATACTCTGATATTGTATAACCCGTGGACTTACCAGTATGCTTCCTCTTACTCTAATATCATATAATTCATGATCTTGACAGTATTTTCGACCTTTTATGATTATTACATTGTATTGAATACTTGGCACTTACCTTGTGCACACACTTTCACCACCCTCTAAGCTTTCTATAAGCTTATGCACGATAGATGCATGCAGGTGGCATTAGGTTGCAGCAGCGTGGAGCTTGGAGCATGTAAATAACTTCTAGGGCTTTGATTTTGATATATGTATTTCCCTTTCAGCATTGTATTCAAATGTTTATATTAGTGGATATGTGATAATGATGTTGTCTTTGTGATTTGGGTATACTTGTGGTTATGCTTCTTACGAGACAATTCATATTGAAAATCCTCCTTGTAGGATCCTAGGATCGGAAACTAACATATAGTCGCTGGGAACCGAGAATGGGGTACTACGGAGGCTGTCGGCACCGATTCGGTGATCGAAAATTTTGTGAGCCCGATTTCTGAGTTTGGAGCATGACAAGTAAATTTACACCTAAAATTCCAAGTTGTTACAACAACGGCCTGGCTTCAAGCACTTTAGTAGGCACAATCATGTAGATAGACTTACATGGGCTATATACGAGCTTCATCAAGCACCACAGACCTGGTTCAATTGTTGCAACATATTCCTTTTGTCTATAAGGTTCTTTTGCGGCATCGCTAATCCATTTCTTTTTATGTGACATTGCTCATATGGTATGCTACTGATGACATCATCCTTATAGGAAAAAAATTGCATTCTTAAACTAGTTTATAGAAAGTTTCATCATGAAGCTTGCAATGAAAGACTTGTGTTACCTTTATTACCTTCTTAGAGTTGAGGTGAAGTTATTTCTAGTGGTTTGTTTCTTAATTAGGCCAAGTATGCCGTTGGTCTTTTGGACCAAGCTTAGATACAAGATTACAAGCCTATTTCGACTCTCATGGTCACCAAGCTACAAGCCCTACTTAATGATGATCCATTTTGTGATCCTTAATTTTAAAGGAGCATTATTGGGGTTCTACAATGCTTTAGGTTTTACCATACTAGATATATCATTTAGTGTTAACTATGCGCGTCAACACATGTAAAGCTTGACTAACTTCCAATTTTAGTTTTTTTTTTTTTTTTTTTTTACACACTCACACTCACTCACGCACTCACACCATAGTGGGATTTCACCATAATGGGTACTTGAACCCATGACCTCATGTTGAAATTCTAATAAGTCTACCACTGAGGCATGATTAAGGACCCAACTTTCATTTTTAGTTACTCAAATGCATACTACGGTATTTGCAAGGGATGATCAAGCATGGCATTTGTCTCTTATTCGACAGGCCACTTCTCTTTTATAGATTTAGCATTACAGACTAGGTTGGATGTCCACTATACGACAGTCTACAATTGGATTTTCTATGCATATTGGTGTTAATTGCATTTCTTGAAATGCCAAGAAATAACCAATGGTATCCCGCTCTAGTAACCGAAGCGCATAACTGAACTCTTGCATCGATGGTAGTTGAGATCACATGCATCTCCTACATCTTACAAGATATTGACCTTTATCTCTCTCAACCACCAACTTTATTTTGTAAGCCATGCTTTAGCCTTCTCCTTAAGAGAAAGGGGAACAGTTTTAATCTAATAATATCTTGGTTGACATTGTTGAACTGCAAGGTTACGACAATCTCGTCAGACTCCTTCATATGTAGATATGGACTCTCTAAATCAAGTCCATAAATTTTAGGTAGCAATTGAATAACTCCCATTTTAAAATCCATGTTTCCCGCAAAGGTTTGGAAAATCATCAGGAAGGCGTGCTTATTCTCACAGTCTTGTCAGTTGTAAATAATCGCGCAAAGTTTTGATCGGTCGAACTTGGTGTACCTCATTCTCATCACGCAATGTCCTAACATGCAGCGTATTACCCCCAACATTCTCATCAAATTTTGGTTTAGTTTCAGCCATATTTCCATATGGTGTTTCAGGAGCACTTAGATGTTTTCTCACATGATGATGGATGCACAATCCCTCAACCAGTCCTCATTCGCTTAGAAGTCATAATGTGTGATCCTTTACCCACTTGGGCATGAACTACACAAAACCCTAATTTAAAAAACTAACCCTAAAATAAAATTTTATAGAAAATTTAAATCTTACAACAATATGCAAAGCAATTAAGAAGAGAGGGGAACAGTGTTACCGGAAGAGACAAACTAGAAAGTTCCTATAAAACATAAACAAAAAATGTTAGTGATGTTAGAAAATCTAAAGTAAACCCTAGAAATGAATTCTAAATTGAGAACCTTAAAAAAATGAAACCCTAGGTTAGAAATTAAAAAAAAAAAAAAAAAAAAAAAAAAAAAACAAAACCCTAACCTACAGCGAAAATTAAAACTTCAAAAAAAAAAAAAAAAACTATTATGTTTAACACCACTCCTTGGCAATGGCGCTAAAAACTTGATCGAACTCAAGGGTTGACAACCCCAAGTGCAGGGCTGCAATGTAGTAATAATTCGGTGAGACCGAGGTCAATTCACAAGGAATGTGAGAACACAACTAAAGCTAATCTAAGAATTAAAACTCTAGCAGATTGAGGTAGGTTAAAATAACAATTAAAAAACACTAAGGATCCAAGGATCCATCTCTGGAAATTAAAATATATATCTCATCGATTTATCTTCTACAACTCAACTAGAACTGAATTTCAATTCATTCTAATTAGAAAATCAAGCAGTTAAATTAATCACAAACATCCAACAAGGTATGATTTCAATTGAAGATTCTCTCATAAAGCACTTGGACATCAATCGTTGGGAATTCAAAGCATCTATTGCACCCGAAGTCTACAATAAAACAAGAAATTTTATAGACTGATTAATTCTCTAAACAAGCTAAGCAATTGCACTTCAAAGCATCTGATGTACCCAGAGTTTACAACGGATCTAGAAATAAATAAACTAAAATCTTTAAAAAGTAAAATCCAAACTTAATTCAATTAATATATCATCATTCAAATGCAATGCATGAATTTAAACATTGCAATTAAATTAGAAACTTGACCCCTTAGCCTTAGTTAAGAGATTAGCTCAATATAGCTAAATCTAAAATAAGAGAAAAACAGAAACTATTAGAACCCAGAAGGAAATCGAAGCGAAAGGGCATTTTCAGTGCTCTACCCGAGCCTTCTCTCTCTCTCTTCAAACCCTAGAAAATACCTTTGAATGTCTAAAACAACTACTTATATAAATAATATACTTCAAATTTTATACCAGCTTGGAAATTTTGTAAAACTTACGCAGTCACCACCTTCTTCGATATGTACTTTGATAAAATTGAGACCTATCAAATGTGTTGTCAATGGCATCAAAGATCTTTTAAAAACTATCGAGCAACGAACTTTTAAATTCCCTAATTTTCTTGAGGATTAAAGGAACAATCCAACAACCAATCTGGAATTTCTCAATATGTGGCTCGATGGCATCGAACTCCTATCGATGGACTGTTGATGGGATTGACACTCCTATTGACAAGTGCTTAATTTTTTCACTCTTCAATATACTTTAAATCTTCCTTTTGTACTTAATTAGCTTGATCCTTTAGCACTTCAAATCTTTCTTTTCATGATCTATTCCTCCAATTCTTCAATTTATACCATTCATGGGCTTTAATTCCTCTTTTTAAGCAAAAATTCAGCTTTAGATCCAAAATCACCTTACATGTAGAAAACATATCTAATTAGATTAATTATATACACTTAAATGCATGGAAAACTATTGCTTATAAAAGGATAAATATGTGATATTATCAACCGAGTCAAAAGGTCACCACAGACCCTCGACTGAGCGACTATGGGACAACTGCCCATGCGATAACACCTGAAGATGACTAGTGAATGCAAAATGTTCAGCAGTCATTCTGAGCCAGCGATCATTCACAAAAACACACCATGGAAGACCTGGAACTAGGTTATTGAGAACAATGATCCTAAGATTCGTAATTATCCATAAGATGCACCCCCAAGGCGAATTGAGATGCAACAAGAGCTTACCCTACCGGACAGACCCATGATGGTTCGGCCAACTGAGGCATTTACCAACCGATGGACCATTGTCATCCGTCAAAGTTTCTTCGAATTTTCTAGGGCCTAACCCATACTCAAAGGCGTCGATTATAGTGATGAAGAGCGATAGCTACAACTTTTACCATCTTTGCTCGAATGAAACACAAAAATCTGTGGCCAGTTAAAGAAAGGCTTGGGCCACAACTCATTTGAACCAGTTCTCCCAGGGACACTCCTATGGAAAACGACTCGACAGACTGTTGCACTAATACTAAGGAACCTATAATGATCGTGCAGTCATTCCAAGGGTCTCCAAGCCTAGAATATTTCATACAAGAAGTCGATCGAGAGGTTGCAATAGTTCTAAGGGAAAGGGGGCTTGAAACAACAAAGGCGTTCAGGACCATACCACTTATCACCTTTAACTGCAACACAATGTTTATCATCCCAATGAAGCTCTAGGCACAAGTGGCCCAGGAAAATCAATAGATGAAGGCATCGAAAAAGCAAGGGAAGCCTTAGCAATATTTGATGTTAAAGCCTACATGATTTCCCTGGATCGAGAGTGTAAGGACTCAATTCCTGTTAAGGAAGAAGGGGGACATGATGAATCTAATACAAACTCAACTAGATTTGATGTTTCCAATGATTGTTCAAGGACACATGGCCAGGGGGTCCGTCTACATTAACGACACCAGAGGTAGTCAAAGAGTGATATTCACAAAACCCCCAAAAGTATTAGTTAAACACCTGAAACCCCTTTATGTGTCCATGCACATGGATGGGTATCCCTTGTCCAGCATCATGGACGACAATGGAGTTGCAGTCAATATCATGTCAATGGCAATAGTCAAAAAGCTTAAGAAGTCAATCGATGACCTGCTACCTACTGAAGTTATAGTGTCAGGATTTACAGGAGCCATCACTAATACAAAAGAACTACTCAATGTTGAACTACAAGTTGAGGGCAGCAAGGTCATGGCAGCATTCTTCATCATCAAGCTAACCATTAACTACAACAATGCACTCCTTGGGAGATATTAGATCCACTTGAAACGGGGCATCCCTTCATCCTTGCACCAATTTCTGATATTGTGACATGGATTCAAAGCAGGGATCATTTGGGCCAACAAACAACCATTTAAGGTAGATTTCAATTTAGCCGAGATAAATTTCTATAGAGGAAAGTTTAATACATTGCACCTGATCAATCGAGATAAGAGCGATCGACCAGCTAGAGTTACAGCCACAATTAATCATTCACATGACCTTAATGCACTTATTGCAACTAGCTCGGCATGAGAATGGGATTTCCTTACAAGTGCTAATTTAGTCAAAACCAAGGCCATAGTAAATGCCTACGTCAGCACATGACCACAATACTAGAGAATTTTCCACTCGAATTGATTCTTATGCCAAGTCAGAATTAGCCCTGCACAATATTAGAGGGTTAGTCTACTGAACCAACTATTGTTAGGTTTGAGGAATCCCCAGAGTCCTTTGAGGAGCTGAATGCAATTACTCCATATTGGTGATAACCTCAATACTTCGTCGAGGAAGTTCCCTGATGGATCTCAATAGCAAGAAAGGTAAAAGGCCAAAACCATGGGCATTGTCAGCAGGCTCGATGAGTACCAACAATCAGGACGACTGTTATGTCCACATTGTGGAGTGTCTAACAGAGGAAGACACCATGGAAGATGATGGAATAGCTTTCTATGAATTAAAGCTAGCAATGGCTAAGATAAATGATGTCAAAGTCGATGTCCAACATACTCTGATTGAGGTAAATTTTGGAACGAAGGAAGATCTACAGGCCACATTCATCAGTGTTAAGCTCAATTCATAAGAATAGATGGAGATGATCTATCTCCTCCAAGATTATGCAGATTATTTTTCTTGAGATTATCATGAGATGCCAAGGTCAGATCAGGATCCGGTCGAGCATCACCTTCCGATCAAGGAGTGTTTCAAGCCCCTTAAGCAACCCTTAAGAAGGATGCTCCTGAAGTCACCCTTAAAATCAAAGAAGACACTAAGAGACTACTTAAGGTTGGATTCATCAAGTCGATCAAGTACGCTGATTGGATTTCGAATATAGTCGTGGTGATCAAGAAGCACAGGAAGTTGAGAGTCTGCATCAATTTCAGAAATATGAATCTCACAATCTCAAAAGATGAATACTCGATGTTAATGGAAAACCGGTTGATCGATAGGGCCACAGGATACAAAATCATATCCTTCATGGATGAGCATTTTAGTTATAATCATATATTCATCGCAGAAGAGGATGTCTCAAAGATAGTGTTTTGATGTCCAGGGGCGATTGGAACCTACTATTGGGTCGTGATGCCTTTTGAGCTAAAAAAACACTGGTGCATCCAATCAAAGGGTGGTGAATGTCATCTTTTGTATCATGATCAGTAAGTTTATAAAAATATACATTGATAATATCATGGTGAAAATAGTCAATTTAGGAGATCACTTTGCCAATCTAAGAAGATCTTTTGAGTGCATGAGGAAACAACAATTGAAGATGAATCCTCTAAAGTACACATTTGGGGTTTCTAGCTAAAATTTCCTAGGTTTCTCATACATCAAAGAGGTATCAAAGTCGACCAAAATAAAGTATGAGCAATCGTAGAAGTATCACCTCCTACAAATAAGAAGGAATTACGAAGGTTCATCGACCGCGAAAATTTCTTACATCAATTCATCTCAAACTCTATAGGGAAGATTAGCCCCCTTCTCATTGTTAATCAAGCTAAAGGCTGGCCAAGAATTTATCTAGAACCCAGGCCATTAGGTTACCTTCAACTAGTTGAAGGAATATCTTACGAAACTCCCTATGTTAATCCCTCCCAGGAAAGACAGACCATTCTGTCAATATATCTTAGCCACAGATGAGTTTGTCAGAGCATTTCTCGCATAGGAAAATGATAACAAAAAGGAGCATGCCATTTACTACTTGTCCAAGACATTACACGATGTTTAACAGAGGTATTTGGACATTGAAAAGTTGTTCCTAACATTGTACTTTGCTGCAATAAAGCTCCATCATTATTTAATGACGGGAATAGTTCATGTCATTTCATCGGCTGATCTTATTAAGTACATGCTTACATGACCAATCTTACAAGGAAGAATTAAGAAATGGACTATGGCCTTTTCGGAGTTCTCCTTTATTTATGTTTCCTAGAAGACGGTAAAAGGGCAAGCATTAGCAGACTTCTTGAATGATAAACCTATGCGTGTGGACGATAAGATCACAATAGAGGAAGTGGCAATCCACGTTATACATCTGGTTCCATGGCGGCTTACATTTGATGGATCAGAGATGGAGCATTCCTCCAAAGTTGAGATAATCATAATTTCTCCCATCGAGAAGAGGAAGGATTATGAGTTTCAACTCAAATTTGACTTCACGAACAATTAGGTCGAATACAAAGCACTGATAATCAACCTAGAGATTATGATGGAGCTTGGGGCAAGACAAATCAAAGTCATTGTTGATTCCTTATTAGTCATGAATTAACTCGCAGGAATTTACAAGTATACAAGTTCTGCATTACTGCCTTATTATAGGATAGATGTACAGTTATTAGACGACTTCGATGATGTTACTCGAAGGTACGTTCATTGGGAATTCAATAAAGACGCAACGAGATGGCACAAATTGTAGCTAGCGCTATACACAAACTGCGTTAGCTCGGTTAACTCACTCGACTCGACTCGAAAAGCTCGATTCGACTTGCTTAAAACTGGATTCGAGACAAGTCAAGCTGATTTTTTGAGGTCAAAAAAATTTTAAGCCAATTCTGAGCTAGACTAAACTGGACTCCGCTTGGCTCGGCTCAGAACTTGACTTGGTTCAAATCGATTCGACTCGGATTGGATTCACTAAGTATAAATATTTTGTATATATTTATATATTTAATTAAATTATATATTTTATATTTTATATATATTAAATATCATAAAACCTAAATTCGAACTCAACTCGTAAGCTCGAACTCGAACTCGGCTCGAAAGATTGAGCTCAAGCTTGGCTCAAACTCGGCTTGAGCTAACCGGAGATACTAACCAAGCTGAGCCGGGCTGCCCAGTCAGGCTCGAGGATAGAGGCGAGCCAAGTTAGAGCTGGGGTAGTCTACTGGCCAAGCCAAGCCGAGCGGGGCTAAGCTCAACTCAGTTCGACTCTTGTACAGCTTTGATTGCAGCATGTTTGAATCTCCCCGAGAGATTGTTCAAGAGGCTTCTTACAGTACATAATGCTCATTGTGTGCAATACAATAAAGATCTTTAACTGTTGAAATGACGTCATTAGAACTTCCAGCTGACGATTGGCGAATCTCAATCATTCGGTACCTGATGACGCCGAGTATAAGGATCGACCGATCAATGTGACGGACATCCCTACATTAGTTGATCATCGACAATGATTTATATAGAAAATGGGCCAATGGCCTTCTTCTAAGATGTTTAGGGCAACAAAGCCATATTGGTTATGGGTAAAGTACACAAGGCATTTGTGGAGCACATCAGGCAGGTCAGAAGATGAGATGGTTAACTCAAAGGCATAGTTTTTACCGCCTAACTATCTAGAAGGATTGCATGAAGTATGCAAAAGGACATCAGGCATGTTAAAGGCATGGTCCATTACAGCATGTCACAGCATCATAATTCCATCCGATTGCGAAACCATAGCCCTTTTGAGGTTGGGCTATTGACATCGTAGGACAAATATATCCACCTTCCTCGAAGCAACAGAGTTTCATCATTTTAGTACCAATTACTTCACTAAATGGGTGGAGGCGTGACCAACGAAAGGAGTCAAACAAGTAAAAGTTATGGATTTTATCACGGAGCACATCATCTACTGGTTCAGCATCCTAAGACAATTATAATAGACAGGGGAGCAGCTTTCTCAGAAGCACAAATACAAGCTTTTGCAGCCTCATATAAGTTTACGTTTGTATACTCTACACCATATTATGCTCGGGCCAATGGACAAGCCAAGTCAACCAATAAGATTCTGAAAAATATCATCAAATGGATGGTAGAGGATAATACGCAATCGTGGCATACGACGTTATCTTAGGTGTTGTGGGCGTACCAAACCTCACAAAGGACAAGCACAATGATGACACCTTTCGCGTTAACATATGGACATGATATTGTATTACCCATGGAAGTTAACATTTCCTCTTTAAGTGTAGCATATCGACACAAACTAACTCCAAAAGAGTTTACCGAGTCCATTGTTCACTCCCCAAGTATAGGGTTATGATGTAGTAATAAACTCGGTAAGACCGAGGTCGAATCCACAGGGACTGAAACCTGTACGTCGTCTGAAACTAAGTAGAACTAGAACTAGAATAAGATGTAATCTAAATTGAATGAATATGAGAAAAATATGGTGAAATAGAAAACTAAAATTGGTGAAATTTAAAGGTAGGAAACTAAGGTATCAAGGATCCACTTGTAGAGATCAGGGAGATCTACGCCTGTTTTAAGGATTCAACCGGACTTAGAGTCCTATCTTCATCCAGTTAAAGGGTGTAACCATGAAAATCAAACTGAACTTCCTTTGATATAATTTCCAAGGGATGAAAGGTATATGAATTAGAATGAATTCCATCACCAAACCATGCCCAGGAGACAAAGTAAACAACATAATTAAACTAATTACCAACCAATCAACATGCTATGAAGGTTAGGAAGGGTACCGACATCCAACCATGCCCAGGAGACGATGGTAAACAACAGGGCTTCCTGGAGTCATAAACATCAAAAGGAAAAGGAAATACTCAAGCCATCACAGATCTACTATAATTTCAGTCACAACAAACCATTAACAACTAGAAGAATTCCTTAAAATCAAACTAAGATCAAATCATTTCAGGCATGAATCAGGGCGTAGAACTTTCCATCACACTGCAAGCTTCACCTCTTAGCCCTAGCTAAGAGGTTTAGCCACACATGAGTGGACTAGATCTCATGAAATTAAAAGAAGAAAAAAAATAATAAATAAATAAATAATAATAATAATTATTATAAACTCTCCCCTTCTCTCTCTCTGTTGGCCTCCACGGCTGCCCTCCGTCCTAGCTTGTATACACCGTCCCCCCCCCCCCCCCCCCCCTCACATCCGATTCTCTCTCTCTTTTTATATAGCCCTAAGGAGGTCGCAAGTCGGTTTGCTTGTGGAGAAAGTCGGGCGTGGCATTTACGCAAGAAGACTCTAAACCTCCTTGCTCATCATCGCCAGACGAAATCAGAGACCCCATTACGAAATCTGATCCGGACAGGATTCTTGGGATTGGTCGGTCGTCCCATGGGAATGATTTGGACGGCTAGGATCGACGGTCCGATCCCAGCCAAGATCACAGAACGGCCCGGAATGTCCAAGCCTCTCCGGACGCACGTCTGCGAAAAGAATCCAAAAAATCTGATTTTGCGTTAACTGTGGGGCCCACATTCCTTGGTGTTTGAAGCATCAGATCCGTCCATTGGATTCCCCTCGAAAAACCAATCGGGAATGGATGGTTTTAAATTGGATTCTGTGTGTTCTGGAGGATCTCTCTCGCTGTCGTCTACCGTACGTTTGACCACTCTCTACCTGTTTGTGCGTGTATTGATGCAGATGGCCACCGTGTCTATAGTTGAAACCTCCATTTGAATGTATTGGACGGCTTGGATCATCGAATCAGATGATGAAATGGCCCACTGAATTCGTTGTTGCAAACACTTGCGGAAACAGAGTTCCGTTTCTGTTTTTTGAAAGAAGGTTCGGTCAACGACCATTTGGCTAGACCCTATGCTCTAGTGCAACTCGGGCGCACAAGCTTTCTATGTACATGCAATGTACACGTGGGCTCCTTCATAATGTTCGTTAGAAATCTGTTCCGTCCATTCGTCTTCTCACCTCATTTAAGGGTTTAAAACTGAATTTGAAACGTATCCAGATGTCAAGTGGGCCTCAAATCAGGATTTTGGGGGCTGATCTGTCCGTTGGCCCACTTCTCGAGATATTCAATGGTTGAAATTTAATATGTATGGTTTATTTATGGTCCCCAGGTCATGTATGAAGTTTCGAGCCAATCGAATGGCGGGAACCCTGTGATCTTGCATTCTGCACAAGTTTCAGGCCACTTAAGCTTCAGTTTCTTGATTTCCTCGGGTCCTTAGCATGTAAATTTGTCGATCTTGGTCCCATGGTGTCCCGTCCAATGCCTTGACATCATCAAAGCGTTAATTTCGTGCGTTCAACACCTTTTTGTAGTCCGTGCTCTCAAATAAACCCTGCATCACAAACACAGTTAAGTCGAGACGTTAAACAGTATTATGCTCGTAAATCCAGGCGATAAATGGGGTCTGATATGCAATATTTGACCCTCAACACAACCCCCAACCAGCATTTTGCTAGTCCCGAGTAAAATATGTGAAAAATAAGTTGAGAATTACAGGGCAATTTCTATGCAACCGAGTGAAATCTTGAAAAACGATTCAGATACAAGAAATCTAAGATTCATGAATGTTGGGCATTATTCTCTCCTAGACTCAAGCACACGGTAAACTTCATAATCAAGTTCAAAGTATTCATCCATCAATTAGAAAAATTCCAAACATTGAGTTCCATGGGTGTAGAGTGTAATCCCGGCTTATCGATCATTAAGATTCAATCCGTTATTTTAGGATATCATTGGTGATTGAATGAGCATTCAGGACAACCAAAACGTGAGCCAGAACTTGCCTTACAGATCAGCTTTTCCTTCTTCCAGTTTTTTAATTTTTTATCAAAAGCAACTCCAAGGAGGGGAATCAAGTCTTCACCTATAGGGAGCAAACCTATGGTGAAGATTATTCGCCCAACACTTTTCAAAGGTATTTGTTTCTTCTTTTTTTATTTTTATTTTTTTTACGTATCATCCATGGGGAATTAAATCTACACCTATAGGGAGCAGACCTATGGTGAAGACTATTCGCCTAATCCTTTCAATTTCTCAGGTTGGTTCCTTTAAAGTTTAGTGATCACCAAGTTAATCCTTTAATATCAAACTGAAACCTCAATATGTAAGTGAGATGTGGCATGTGAAATCATGACTCAATCAATGTTTAAAACTTCAAATCATGGATTAACAGTTTGAACTTAACTGTGAAATCTAATAGATAACTAAGTTCAAGAGTAGTAAATCACCAACATTCCGTATCCTATAATTCTAAATCAAAGATGGCCGTCAAAATCACATCGCATTTACAAGAAATTCCAGAAATTTTTTGAAAAATTTTCACAATATTTTTGCTCAAGACTAAGAAAACACTGATTAGGTTACCTAATCTCCCACCCCCAACCTAAAATCTACTTTGTCCTCAATGTAAACGAAATAAGCATACAATGCACATGGGACAACGAAAATAAAAGAGGAGTGATGAAAAGATAGTACCTGGAAGGAGAATCAAGAGGCTTTCTCAAAAATATCAACGTAAAAGCGAATCAGCACAAGAGAGAAATCAACAAAAGCAAAATAACAAAAATAAAATCACAAAACAGATCCTACCTGTACCACTTTCACAGGTGCTCTCGATTGCATTTAGCATATGCAACAAGCCTTTAAACCCCTAGGTTGCCCCTAGTGGACGAGTTGTAGTCACGTGAGGGTTTGCAATAATGTTACCCACAAACATTGAGCTAACTAACTAGAAAAATGAAATGAATTAAAAAGCTGGGTTGCCTCCCAGGAGCGCTAAGTTTAACGTCTTCAGCCAGACCAAAGCAACTACCCTAGTCCTATGCAAACAGGAAACCTACCTATACCTCCATTAGACTAGGAGATCATTCCTGGTAAACAGGATCAGTCAGAGTCATGGACATGTCCTCTGGATTAAATTTCTCGACAAATGGCTTTAAGCGATGTCCATTTACTTTAAACTCCTTGCCATTGTCAGGGTCTCTTATCTCGACGGCCCCATGAGGATATGCAGTAACAACAATGTAAGGGCCGGTCTAACAAGATCGAAGCTTACCCGGAAAGAGATGTAATTGAGAATTATACAAAAAGACTTTCTGACCTGGCGTGAATGATTTTCGTAGAATATGTTGGTCATGAAATGCCTTCATCTTGTCCTTGTAAATTCTCGAGTTCTCGTACGAGTCGTTCCGGATTTCTTCAAGTTCATTTAATTGAAGTTTGCGTAGCGAGCCAGCGTTGTTCAGATTAAAATTCAGATTTTTGATCACCCAGTAGGCTCTATGTTCCAACTCCACAGGCAAGTGGCAAGCCTTCCCATAGACGAGTCTAAAGGGAGACATTCCAATAGGGGTTTTAAAAGCAGTACGATAAGCCCATAAGGCATCAGTCAATCGAATTGACCAATCCTTACGGTCGTGGTTAACCGTTTTCTCCAAAATGTGTTTGATCTCCCTATTGAAATCTCAACTTGCCCACTTGTCTGTGGGTGGTATGGGATGCTCACCTTATGAGAGATACCGTATTTCTTCATTAAACTCTCGAATGGCCTATTACAAAAGTATGAGCCCCATCACTAATGATGGCTCGAGGCGTTCCGAATCGGGAAAGGATGTTTTCTTTAGGAATTTAATGACCGTGCGATGGTCATTAGTTCGACACGGAATTGCTTCGACCCATTTAGTGACATAGTCTACGGCAAGCAAAATGTATAAATTTTCAAAAGATTGGGGGAATGGACCCATGAAATCGATACCCCAGCAATCAAATGCCTCTATGATAAGAATGGGATTCAAGGGCATCATATTTCGACGAGACAATGCTCACAATTTCTGACAATGCTCACAAGCTTTGCAAAACTCATGAGTGTCCTTGAACATAGTGGGCCAATAGAAGCCACACTGCAGAATTTTGGCCATGGTCTTTTTAGCAGAAAAGTGACCACCACAAGCCTATGAGTGACAAAAGGAGATGACACTCTGATGCTCATCGTCTGGCACACATCTCCTTAAGATTTGGTCTGGGCAATATTTAAACAGATATGGATCGTCCCAAAAAAATTTGCGTACCTCAGTAAAGAATTTCTTCTTATCTTGTGCAGCCCAATGTGTCGGTATAGAACCTGTAGCAAGATAATTAGCAATATCAGCAAATCAGGTGAATGGGAGACTCTGAACAGTTGTTCATCAGGGAACATGTCATTGATATGGGTTGCCTCAAGGGAATCAGAGGTATTAAGGCGAGAAAGGTGATCGGCCACTACATTCTCTACTCCCTTTTTATCTTTAATTTTCAAATCAAATTCTTGGAGTAGAAGGATCCATCGTATCAGGCGGGGCTTAGAATCATTCTTAGAAAGAAGATACTTCAGTGCCACATGATCTGTATAGATAATGATCTTGGATCCGATCAGGTAGGACCTAAATTTGTCCAAGGCGAACACCACAGCTAAGAGTTCCTTTTCTGTAGTCAAGTAGTTCACTTGGGTAGGATTTAAAGTCCTACTCGCGTAATGGATGACGTAGGGCCTCTTCTCTTTTCTCTGGCCTATAACCGCTCCAAGAGCATAATCAGAAGTGTCGCACATAAGCTCGAAAGGAAGGCTCCAGTCGGGTGGCTGCATGATGGGTGCAGTGGTTAACGTGCCTTTAAGCTTGATGAAAGCTTTCTGGCATTGCTCAGTCCACTCGTATGGAGCATCCTTTTGAAGAAGATTACATAAAGGACGAGAGAGGAGACTAAAGTCCTTTATGAATCGCCTGTAAAATCCTGCGTGTCCTAAGAAGGATCGCATGTCCCTGATGTTCTTGGGTGGAGGTAGGTTAGAGATAAGATCGATTTTTACCTTATCTACCTCAATTCCCTTGGACGAGATGATATGTCCAAGGACAATCCCCTTATGAACCATGAAATGGCACTTCTCCCAATTAAGTACCAAGTTCTTTTCTTCACATCTTTTCAGCACACATTTAAGACTTTCCAAGCACTTGCTGAAAGATAAATCATAGACAGAGAAATCGTCCATGAAGACCTCTAGATATTGCACCACCATATCAGAAAAGGTACTCAGCATACATCGCTGAAAGGTGGCAGGGGCATTACATAGTCCAAATGGCATCCTTCGGTAAGTAAAGGTGTCGTAGGGACATGTAAATGTGGTCTTTTCCTGGTCCTCAGGGGCGATTTCAATCTGATTGTAGCTCGAATACCCGTCAAGGAAACAGTAATAGGAATGACCAGCTAGCCTTTCCAAGATTTGATCAATGAAGGGCAAAGGAAAGTGATCCTTCCTTGTGACGGTATTCAACTTTCTGTAGTCAATGCACATTCTCCAACCAGTAGTGACTCTAGTTGGCACGAGTTCATTATTAGCATTGGCTACGATGGTGATTCCGGACTTCTTAGGAACCACCTGAGTTGGACTCACCCATTGACTATCAGATATAGGGTATATGATACCCACATCCAATAGTTTAAGAACCTCGGCCTTAACCACTTCCTTCATGTTTGGATTTAGTCTACGTTGTGGTTGCCGAGCGGTCTTCGCATTATCCTCAAGATATATGTGGTGAGTACAAATCGAGGGGTCGATTCCGTTGAGGTCTGCGATCGTCCATCTAAGGGCTCCCTTATGCTTAATGAGAGTAGCTATGAGCATACTCTCCTGTTCTTTCTCCAGGTGGGCAGAGATCACCACCGAGTATGTCTCATCTTGACCTAAATATGCATATTTCAAATCAGGGGGCAAAGGTTTTAGGTCAAGCTTCGGTGGCTTGAGGTTAGACGGTAGAGGCACTACATCGGTTTATGGCAATTCTTCAAATTGTGGCCTCCACTGGTTAACTTCAAGTACCGGTGCAGTATCAAGCAAGGCATACGTCTCCCTAATCATATCATCATCAAACTCATGGGAGTGGGCCAGGCACGTTTCTAGAGGATCAGAGGCTAAGGTAAGGGGTGTCCTATCTTCTACGAAAGTATCGATCATGTTAATGTCATGGACATCGTCATCATCCTCTGAGTTGCTACCGTTATTGAAAAAGATGTTTGACTCCAATATCAAATTTCCAAAAGACATAGTCATGACACCATTCCTGCAATTGATGATTGCATTTGACGTGGCAAGGAATGGGCGACCAAGAATGACAGGAATCTGAGTGCTCATGTTATTGATGGGTTCGGTGTCCAGGATGATAAAATCTACAGGGTAGTAAAATCTATGAACTTAGACTAACACATCCTCAATAATCCATCTTGGTATACGAACAGAGCGATCGGCAAATTGTAGTGTAGTTAGGGTGGGTTTTAACTCACCCAAACCTAACTGTTTGTATACCGAGTAGGGAATCAGATTGACGCTCGCTCCTAAGTCAAGAAGTGCGTGATCAATTCGATGGTTCCCGATTACACATGATATGGTTGGGTTACCGGGATTCTTGAATTTCTGCGGCACGTCTTACTTCAGGATGGCACTCACTTTCTCAATCAAAAAAATCTTCTTTTGAATACTCTGTCGTCTTTTGGTCGTGCATAGGTCTTTCAGAAATTTTGCATATGAAGGAATCTGTTTTACAACATCAAGTAGAGGAATGTTGACTTTCACTTGTTTTAACACCTCCAGAATATCCTGAGAGTTAGAAAGACGTTTTGGTGCAGCCAACTGTTGGGGGAACGGAGCAACTGGCTTCTCTAAAAGTTCTGGTTCTAATTTTTGTGGGGCATCACCAGATCCATCATCGTTGCCCTCTTCTGATTCTTGAGGCTTTTTAGGCCTAACCGGAAGGGTTTTATCAATGATCTTCCCACTCCTAAGAGTGGTGATGGATTTAGCGTGCCCCATTTGATTTGAAGAGCTGGGATCATTTATCTCGTATTGCGGTTTGGGATTGGGGAGCGGTTGTGCAGGAAGCATCCCCTTCTCTATAACCGTCATGCGTGAATCCATTTTTTGCATAAAATCTCGCATTGTCTGGGCTAGCTCTTGCATGAAATTTTGAACCGGTTCTTCTTGAGGTTTCCCCTGATTTGGATTTTGATTGAAGAAACTTTGAGGGGTAGCAGTTTGTCCATTCCTCCAACTAAAATTTGGATGATTTCTCCAACCAGGATTGTATGTATTAGAGGTAGATCCATTGAAAGGTCTTTAATAGTTATTTACGGCATTAGCTTGCTCATTCAACACTCCTCGAAAAGCAGATATTGTAGGACAATTTTCAGTTGTGTGAATGTTGTAGTCACAGATGCCGCAAACAATTTTAGTAACCTTATCCTTCTTTCCTTCCATGGCCTCGACATTTCGCATGAGAGTAGTCACTTTAAAATTTAAATCATCCTCTTCTTTCAGGAGATATACTCCACCTTTCTCCTTAGATTGAGTTGGCCTAGATGTGGTATTTGATTTTGGGTAATGGTCCCATGATTGTGCATTTTCGGCAAGTCAATCGAGGTAATCCCATACCTCATCGACCTCTTTATTCATGAATTCTCCATTACACATTGTCTCGACCAGTTGGCGCATAGAAGATGTCAATCCATCATAGAAAAAATTTGTAATGCGCTACATTTCAAAACCGTGTTGTGGGCATGAACTAACAAGATCCTTGAACCTTTCCCAACATTGGTAGAATGTTTCATCTTCTTTTTGGGCGAAGTTCATGATTGCTTTTCTGAGGGTAATCGTTTTATGGTGTGGGAAAATTTTCTTTATGAATTCCCTCTGCATAGCATTTCATGTGACAATGGATCTAGGATGCAGTGAATGTAACCACGTCTTAGCCTTCTCTTTCAAGGAAAAAGGAAAGAGTTTCAACCTGATTGTATCCTCAGATATATTAGGAAAGTATAAGGTGGCTATAATCTCATCGAACTCTTTTAAATGTAAGTATGGACTTTCTTATTCAAGCGCATGGAATTTAGGAAGGAGTTGGATAACTCCTGGCTTGATATCCATCTATCCTGTGTTTTCAGGAAAAATCATACATGAGGGGGTACTCACCCCCGCCGGTTGTAAGTAATCTCGCAAGGTACGAGGCGGGGGTACTTGATGCACCTCATTCTCATCCTAGGCATCTTCTACCCTAGGTTGGGGTAGAAAAGGCTGATTTCCAGCCATATCCTCAATTAATTCAGGGGAATTCGAGCGGTGTCTAGTCCTGCGATGGACAGTTAACCCCTCAACTAATCCTCCTTCAGTCAAGAGACGTCGAGTGTCGTCACGGGCCCACTTGGGCATGAAACACTCGCAGCCCTCAATCAAGTCCTAAACCCAATCCTAAGAAAGACAATAAGAATCTAGAAAGAAAGAGAGGTTTGGAAAGAAATTACCAAATTGGAGTCTCTAAGCTAAAGACCTGTAAAACAAAACAAAATAAGTTAGTTTCTAAATAGAAGAAGTTCCTAAAGCAAACCAAATCTAAAGAGTTAGAAAATCTAGAAAATCAGAAAGAGTTTACCAAATTAGAAGTTCTATCTTAACAACCTACAGAATAGGAAATAGGTTAGTTCTATGAATCAAATAGAAAATAAAATCAAAAATTAAAATTAGTAAAATCCTAATCTTAAACTAACTCTAAAACTAATTAATTTCAGAAAAGCGTAGCTGTCAGTCCCCGGCAATGGCGTCAAAAACTTGTTCACTCCCCAAGTATAGGGTTGTGATGTAGTAATAAACTTGGTAAGACCGAGGTCGAATCCACAGAGACCGAAACCTATACGTCGTCTGAAACTAAGTAGAACTAGAACTAGAATAAGATGTAATCTAAATTGAATGAATATGAGAAAACTATGGTGAAATAGAAAACTAAAATTGGTGAAATTTAAAGGTAGGAAACAAGGGTGCCAAGGATCCACTTGTAGAGATCAGGGAGATCTACGCCTGTTTTAAGGATTCAACCGGACTTAGAGTCCTATCTTCATCCAGTTGAAGGGTGTAACCATGAAAATCAAACTGAACTTCCTTTGATATAATTTCCAAGGGATGAAAGGTATATGAATTAGAATGAATTCCATCACCAAACCATGCCAGGAGACAAAGTAAACAACAGAATTAAACTAATTACCAACCATGCCCAGAAGACGATAGTGAACAACAGGGCTTCCTAGCGTCATAAACATCAAAAGGAAAAGGAAATACTCAAGCCATCACAGATCTACTGTAATTTCAGTCACAACAAACCATTAACAACTAGAAGAATTCCTTAAAATCAAACTAAGATCAAATCAGTTCAGGCATGAATCAGGGCGTAGAACTTTCCATCACACTGCAAGCTTCACCTCTTAGCCCTAGCTAAGAGGTTTAGCCACACATGAGTGGACTAGATCTCATGAAATTAGAAGAAGAATAAATAAATAAATAAATAACAATTATAAACTCTTCCCTTCTCTCTCTCTCTCTGTTGGCCTCCACGGCTGCCCTCCGTCCTAGCTTGTATACACCGTCTCCCCCCCCCCCCCCTCACGTCTGATTCTCTCTCTCTTTTATAGCCATAAGGAGGTCAGCCAAGTCGGTTTGCTTGTGGAGAAAGTCGGGCGTAGCGTTTATGCAGCAGCACTCTAGAACCTGTTTGCTCATCATCAGCAGAAGCAGAAATCAGAGACCCCATTACGAAATCTGATCCGGACAGGATTCTTGGGATTGGTCGGTCATCCCATGGAAATGATTTGGACGGCTAGAATCGACGGTCCAATCCCAGCCAAGATCACAGAACGGCCTGGAATGTCCAGGCCTCTCCGGATGCACGTTGCGGAAAGAATCCGAAAAATCCGATTTTGCGTTAACTGTGGGGCCCACATTCCTTGGTGTTTGAAGCATCAGATCCGTCCATTGGATTCCCCTCGAAAAACCAATCGGGAATGGACGATTTTGAATTGGATTCTGTGTGTTCTAGAGGATCTCTCTCACTGCCGTCTACCGTACGTTTGACCACTCTCTACCTGTTTGCGCGTGTATTGATGCAGATGGCCACCGTGTCTATGGTTGAAACCTTCATTTGAATGTATTGGACGGCTTGGATCATCGAATCAGATGATGAAGATGGCCCACGGAATTCGTTGTTGTGAACACTTGCGGAAACAGAGTTCCGTTTCTGTTTTTTGAAAGAAGGTTCGGTCAACGACCGTTTGACCAGACCCTATGCTCTGGTGCAACTCGGGCGCACAAGCTTTCTATGTACATGCAATGTACACGTGGGCTCCTTCGTAATGTTCGTTAGAAATCTGTTCCATCCATTCGTCTTCTCACCTCATTTAAGGGTTTAAAACTGAATTTGAAACGTATCCAGATGTCAAGTGGGCCTCAAATCAGGATTTTGGGGGTTGATCTGTCCGTTGGCCCACTTCTCGAGATATCCAATGGTTGAAATTTAATATGTATGGTTTATTTATGGTCCCCAGGTCATGTATGAAGTTTCGAGCCAATCGGATGGTGGGAACCCTGTGATCTTGCATTCTGCACCAGTTTCGGGCCACTTAAGCTTCAGTTTCTCGATTTCCTCGGGTCCTTAGCATGTAAATTTGTCGATCTTGGTCCCATGGTGTCCCGTCCAATGCCTTGACATCATCAAAGCGTTAATTTTATGCGTTCAATACCTTTTTGTAGTCTGTGCTCTCAAATAAACCCTGCATCACAAACACAGTTAAGTCGAGACGTTAAACAGTATTATGCTCGTAAATCCAGGCGATAAATGGGGTCTGATATGCAATATTTGACCCTCAACATCCATGCTTATGGAGTGGGAAGAGGTTGACCATGTACGATTGTAGGCCTTAGATAACGTGAATGTTTAAAAACTCAAAGTTGCTAAAGCTTATAATAAGAAGGTAAAGGGGAAAAGCTTTTTTGAAGGAGAAATATTGTGGAAAACCAAGCTGCCATCAAAGAGAATGACAAAAAATATGGAAAGTTGTCGCAAACATGGGAATGACTATTAAAAGTTAAGAAAGTCCTACGTAGAAGAGCATATTTGCTGCAAGATATGGACAGTCGAGAGAGTAAAAATCCTATCAACGGCCAATATCTTAAAAAGTATTATCCAACACTATAGGAGTCCATGCAAATTAAAGAAATGACAACCATTGACCAAGCTGACCAGAGTGAGAAATGAAGAAACGATAAGGAAAGTAAAAGATTGACCGTTGCAGAAATTTAATATGACATGTCATAGGCTGATCTAATTTGTAACACTATGTCCTCATCGAACTGATAAAATAGTGGTTATTATGATATCCCAAGTGCAGGTCTGCGATATGGTAATAACTCAATAAGACTAAGGTTGAATCCATAGGGAATGGGGAACATGGCTTAGAACTAATCTAAGTCTAACGGTTTGTCTGGATTTTTAAAATCCAGCGAATGAGTTAAGAGTAAAAATAAATAAATAAAAGACTAAGGATCTAGGAATCCACTCATAGCAATCTCAATATTCAATTTACAAATTCAATGGAAAACTTAATTGGAATCAAAGTACTATCCTATCTAATTGGATAATAGAGCAGTTAAATAGTCATTCATATGCTTCAAAATACATTTGAACTTTGATTGATTTAGTTCTCTCATAAAGCATCAGTGACTTGATTGTAATAATTTCAATGCATCTATCATGCCCGAAGTCAATGATAGATCAATGGAATCTACATACCAATCTCTTATAAAACATGTAAGAAAATATTCATAGTCTTCCTAAGCATCCACTATGCCTAGAGTGGACAATTAATCAAAATAAACTAGAATTACTTCTTCATTCAAACCAAATATCTATAAATTGTTCAACATGAAAAATAAATAACTTAAATCAAAGTAAACTAAACATTAAGAAAAACTACAAGGTTCACCTCTTAGCTCTAGCTAAGAGATTAGCTAACCATAGACATGATTGAACTAAAACTCAATTAGAAAAATATTAAAACCAACTAGAAATGAAAGATTAAAGAGGAGGGAAAACTCATTGAAGCTCTATAACTCCTTTCTCTATTCCTACCCTAATTCATCCTTAGAAGATCCTTTAAAAAAAACCCTTTATATAGCCTTCAATTGCACCGACTTCAAAATTGACTTGAATTTATACAGCTTTAACATCTTCGATGGCATCGAACTCCCATCGAAGAGTCTAGGTGAAATTATAAAATTGTCTAGCAATGAACTTTCGAATTCTCATATTTTCTCAATGTCATCAAACCGCCTTCGATGGGATTGAACTTGGCTTCGATGGCATCGAACATGCCTTCGATGGCATCAAATTGTGCCTAAATTTGTCTAGCGATAAAATAAAAAATTAGTGATTCAACACTTACTTCGATGACATCAAAGGTGACATCAAAGGATCGATTTTTACACTTCGAATTTTCTGCACTTTGAATCCTAAGTTTTCTTTCTTCCTTGCTTGGTTTCCTTGGATCTTAGACTCTTGAATTCTTCAATCTTGACCTCCATAGATCCAATCCTTCACTTGTTTATTCTTTGAGCATTAAATCATCACTTTAAGTATCATTTTCTCCTTAGATCTCAAAATCACCTCATAAGAGAAAACATAAGTACTTAGATTGATTAAGTGCATCCATATTCATAAAACCAAAGCATAACAAGGGGAAATATCCAATATTTCACTCTCAACACACACCCTAACCAACATTTTGCTAGTCTTGGGCAAAACGTATAGAAATTAATCTTCCAAATTTCAAACATTTCTCAGAAAACAACATTCTGTGTAATCCTAAACATATGAGTAAAATTCAAAGATAAAAGAATGAAACATTAATAATATAGAATCTAACATCACTAGTAAACAAATGAACTAAGTTCCCTTTCAACAATTTAATCAATAAAATGCATCTAAACATTAAATTCTTAGTGTGCTTAATAGCTTCCAACTTATAATCTGTAAAAGTTAGCCTTCTCTCCATAACATTAACCATAATCATTACTTCAAAGCGGATAGATCAACATAAGTTACTGATTTTGAACCTATCTCCTTTTTCACTTATTTTTCTAGCTTTTCAATTTTATATCAATGGTTTTCACACTTATTTTCATTCTTCTTTTTCTTCTTTTTCATTGTTTCTCATAAACACATACAATAAGTAGCCATTTTTTTCACTATTTTTTTAGCTGGTCCTTCTCTTCTTCTTTTTATACTTAAGGTAGATAAGGATCTCCAGACTTGGTTCCTAACACTTTTAAGTAATCATCAAGCTAAAACTAGGAGTTCAAGTTAACTTCATAGAATATGAGTTAAATGTGAATTATGAACTAAACTAAATTGATGTATAAACTTTATATTAATCAATTCAGTTAGAAGAACTTATTCAAAAATCTATTAATTAACTAGACTCCAAATTTTCAAAAGTTATTTTATATCTTTTCATAATACTCAAATGTATTCAATTACACATAATATCAATCTTCGAAAAGAGTTTTGAAACTGAAAGTTTTGAAAATTTTCAAGAATTTGCTCAAGTCATAAAATATTGATTAATTCACCTAATCTCACTGCCCAACCTAAAATCTACAATGTCCTCAATGTATAAACATATGTAATAAAAAAAATATTAGGAGCAACAAAAAATAAAGAGGAGTAGATGAAAAGTACCTAGAAGGTGATATACAAATAGGCTAGTGCGAATTTCCTATCAAAAAAGGTTTTAATAACTAAACAAAAGCAATATAAATCAAACTAATCCTAAGAAAACAATAAATTCATAATCCGAACTATCAATCATCTAGAGGCATCGGTTCTTCTTTTGGTCAGTAACTCGATAAATTTCTCAACAGGTTTCTCAACAAGATCATCCAAAATCTCATTATAAAGTAAGTTTGATTGTCCTGGAGCTTGGATGTCCAAAGAAATTTATGAACCTTAGTAAAAAAAAATATTTGATTAATATTTTGAGGTTTCCAAAGTGTATAATATTCATATATGGTAGAAAAATTATCAATGTTAGTACACCACGGTGAATCAGATACTACAATTAATTGTAAATTAGAGAAAATTTCTTTAGCCAGTGTAGTCTCAACACATTCCGAAGTTTCGGACTTCAGTTCAAATTCCAGCTCTTCCACCTTTAATTATAAACATTCAAGATCTGTGGAATGATCTCTTCACAATAATGATTCCCCCGATCAGTGTCAACTACCAAGGTACATTCTTGCAAGATATCCACTATGTTTTTAATCATATTATCATTAGAATTCTCAAATTGTGCTAGGAAAACTTCTATAGAGTCAGGATATTCAGTCAAAATGAACTCATTCTCCACATTGAAATCAAGTGTGTCATGTAAGTGGAGAGGGTCAACATCACTATGTTTGAAAATTACTTGTTCCTCTCGATCATTAACTGGGACCTTACTTGAGATTAACTCTTGGAAAAACTGAACTGTGAGCTCTTGAGCATACTCGAATTCTACCTCATTCTCAAATTCAATATACTCAACAAGCGAGGTGGGATCACTCTCCTCACACTGTATTTGTAGATTAGGTTAAAGCTGGACTAGGCAAGCCTCTTCTTCATCAATGAGGCATGACTGAATTCTTTGAATGGAGGATTCAAACATATCTACTGATGTTCTAATATCTGAAAACATTTATATAGTATTTTGGTTAAATTGTTCTTGAGCATCCATGAATTTTTGAAGTGAATCCTCTTGGGTTGTTTCTGGTTGGATCTGTAAGACCCGCATCCTAGTCCGTACCATTCCATAAGCCTCCGCTGTCCTCCGCAGTTGAATTTCGGCGACCTGCGATCTGATATCGGCATTAGCGCGCGATCCTGAGTCATGTCTCGTATTCCAGAGTCAGATCAACCTAAGACTTGTACCCTTGCGACCGCGCCGTCGCCGCGGTTCCGACGCCGCGTCTCGCTCGCCGAGGCGATACCTGTGCTAGGATATGTAGCTCGCATTCAGTTCGAGGAAAATACCGCATGTTGTAATTTCGAGAGAATTTCTACAAAATGTCACATCAACCAATCAAATCAAGTCAAGTACAAGCAACCATCCCCAAGTACAACCACCTCTCTCATAAAGTCAAACCTCTCCTTACACAAGTACACCTATCACCTTCACCCATCACTCCCCATCACACCCATCTCCCTCTCTCTCTTACATCTCATTCTCTCTCTCCCTCATTTCTTCATTTTTCAAGCAAACCATGAGACTCCAACGTCCAATCCTCCACATGAGAAGCCATGTGTGGCTCACTTCCCACCTCCTATCTCCACCATCCTAAGAACATCTCGACCATTGAAATCATCCCCTTGGAGCCCTAGATCATGTTGGCGGTTGAAGGAAGAGTCCATGATCAAAGGTGGGTGCTTCTTTCTCTCCCTCTCTCTATCATTTTGTGTGAATATGTGGTTGTGTGGCCACCTGGATGGACCCCACCATGAAGCATGTAATTGATCCCAAGCCAGTTGTAAGTGGGGCCCACTTTATATATGTGTTGTATTCACACCATCCACCATTTGGTGGCCCACCTGAGCAGGGCCCACCTTATAACCCAAACCATCCAGCGTTCGTGGATGCTGGACATTCACTGAAAACACAAATACTAGCTTTGGATTCAAAGCTTTTGAGAAGGGTTGTCCATGCAAGCCCCACCTCGATGTATAAGTTTAATCCATGTCGTCCATCCTATTTCTTACATTATTTTAGGCGTTGAGCTGAAAAATGAGGTTAATCTGACTCTCAGGCGGGCCATAGCATAGTAAACAGTGTGTCTACCATTGAAATCCACCCTGATGTTTTGATGCGCCAAAATATAACGAATATTGTGCTCTTTTTGTATGTCTTGAGCAGTAAAAACCAATGGGCGGGTGGATTTTGCTGATGCGGACCCCACCTATGAAAAACCCCAAGAATATCCAAAAATAATAACAAATAATATATATGCAAGCAAATACCCCTCTTCAACAACTTGTTTTAAGATGCGGACGGCAATGAGGGACCCATGGTCCCAGCCATGGGCCCCACCATGATGTGTATCCATCATCCACACTGTGCAATTGTTGGGCCCCCCAAGGCAATGGGCCACCCCAAAAAATCAACCTTATACAACCCTCAGGTGGCCCACACGGTAGGAAACAACGGTGATTGAACGACTACCATTGAAACCCTTTTTTAGGTCACAGAAGTTTTGGATCACCATGAAATTTGTTTTTCCTTTTCATCCAGGTTCGTGTGACCTTACCAACGAGTTGGATTGCAAATAAGCATTATGGTGGGCCCCACATGGGACCACAGTAATGTATGTGTTTTATTCACACCGTCCACTGACCGTGGAAGGTGGAACCCGCAGTGATGTATGTGTTTTAGACATACCATCCACAACTGTGGACGGTGGAGCCCACCATGGTTTATGTATTTTATCTACACCATCCACACCTGGACGGTGGGACCCACCATGATGCATGTGCTGCATCCAAACCGTCCATCCATCTTAAAAGCTCATTTTTTTTACATGAGCTAAAGAATGAGTCAGATCCATAGTTCATGTGGACCCCCACCATGATGCATGTGTTACATCCAATTTGTCCAACCATTTTAAAAGCTTATTTTAAGGGCTTGAGTTCAAAAATGAGGAAAATTTGCCTATCAAGAGGACCACATAGCAAAAGCAGTGGGGTTAGACGTCTGCCAATGAAACTTTCTTATGCAGAAGTTTTGGACAAATATAATATTTATTTATTTATTTTATTGGGTTTGTGTGATCTTATCAACAACTGGAAGGAAAATAAACGTTATGGTGGGGCCCACTTGGGACCCACCTGTGATGGGATTAGATTGGCATGTGTACCACACACTAGCCTATAGATGCTATTGAAGCAGCAGGTTCTGTGGAGCCCACCTTAGTGATGTTTGCACCCCATGTGTGGGACCCTCTTTGACGCATGTGTTGCATCCAAACCATCCATCTAATTGGCAAGCCATCTTAGGCTTGAGACTAAGAATGAGGTTGATTTATCAGGTGGACCACACCACAGAAAACAGTGGAGAGATGAACGCTTACCATTGAAGTCCTTTTTGGACCATAGTAGTCTTGGATTAAATTGATATTTATTTTTCCTCCCAACCAAGTCTTTGTAACTTTACTAACAGATTAGATGGGAAATAAATTTGATGGTGGGCCTTGGAATTGTAAACGGTGAAAATCATTATCTCCACTGCTATTTGTGGAATGGTCCAGATCCTTCAATATGATTCCTTTTTTTGGGAATGTATGAGGCCCACGTATATGAGGCCCACCTTGGTATATACATAAGGCCCATTTGAGGAGGCCCACCTTTGATGTGTTTATGGCCCATCCATGAGGCCCACCTTTGATGTGTATGGCCCATCCATGAGGCCCACCTTTGATGTGTTTATGTCCCATCCATGAGGCCCACCTTTGATGTGTTTGTGGCCCATCTGTCAGGCCCACTTTGATATACTTGTGGCCCATTAGTGTGGCCCATTGATGCGACCCACTTGTTATATATGAGGCCCATTGGTGCGGCCCAATGATGCAACCCATTGTGATGGGTATGTTATCCAGGCCATTCTTTGGCTGAACCACTGGTAGGCCCAACTGTGATGTGTAGGCCCACTTGCTACATGCGCAAGGCCCACCTCTGATGAATATTCGAGGCTCACCTGTTGGTTATTTAAGGCCCACTTGTTGGATATTTGAGGCTCACCTATTATGTATTTTTGGCTCATATGGCATGGCCATTGTGATGTTTTGTAACCCATTTAATGAGGCCCATTATGATGTTCATTGGGCCCATGGGTTGTGGTCATGCGATGTATCTGAGGCCCATGTGCAAGGCCCACTTGTTGTGTATATATCCTTTGTATGAGGCCCAATGCGATGTACATTAGGCCTTTGTGTGAGGCTATGGGCCCACCTTATGTTTGACTCTATATGGGCCACTGCTTGGGAGCAATGTTGGTTGAATGTCCACATTGATGGGCAATGACAGTTAGATGTCCTCATTATGACCTTCCCTTAGGCCTTGTTAGGCCCATTCTCTTCGTGGGTTAACCCAAATAAGTAGACCCCATTCGCCATAGACAGATGGCTCCGTGCTATCGGATTGATATAACTACGGTCGAGAGCCGATCTTCACATTATTGTTGATTAGATGTCCATCTATGGACCCCGCCTTATTTATATATGCTGGTTGTCGGTGCCGATTATCGATGTGGATCGTCAGTGCTGATTATAGATGTTGATTATCGGTACCGATTATCGAGGCCGATTCCGATTGTCGAGGCTGAGTATCGAGGCCGATTTCGAGTGTCGATTCCGATTGTTGAGGTCGATTTCGATTACCAAAGCTGATTGTCAAGACCTATATGATATATACGCGACCCATAATTGAGGCCTATTGTGATGTGTATTCAGCCCATGTTTAAGGCTTAATGTGAATAGGAGGTCTATGTAATAAGGCCCATTGTGATGTATTTAAGGCCCATGGGCAAGGCCCATTGTGATGTATTCGTGGCCCATGGGCAAGGCCATTGTGATGAGTATTAGGCCCATGATGCATGGCCTATTTGATGTATTCGAGACTCATATGCAGGGCCCACATGTCATGTATTTGAGGCTCATGAGCAGGGCCCACCTATTGTGTATATGTGGCCCTTGAGTAATGCCCATTGTGTTGTATATTAGGCATTTTTCTGAGGCCGTGGGCACATTATATGTTTGGCTCTATGTGGGCCATTCCTTGGAAGCGATGTTGGTTAAATGCCCACATTATTGAGGCCGATTGTTGATGCTGGTTGATGATATCGATTATAAGTATGTGACAGCATAGCATCATGATACATGCCCATACACATCATCTGCATGTTTGTTATGAGATGTGGTTGACCATTGTATATGACATTGGATAGGTTGTTATGAGACTCCCAGATAGGCAGAGGTTATCTCACATGAGCGCACGTTATGCGCAGGATTAATGCATGACTAAATTGTATGACTCATGCATCTTGCATTGTGATTACTGTATGCCCTAGTGACATCAGGGCCGTAGCCTCCACAGGCATATCGTGGATGGCCAGATGGGATACCGAAAATTTGTTACTAGAATCGGGCTGTCATAGATGGCCCTGGGTGAAAATCTCTAAACCTTCTTGGTACCAAAGGATGCCCCAACGTCGAGACACAGTGGATACATGAGCGCCCGAGTGCCGAATACCAGGAGGCCGCGTCTCCCACTATGTCGTGGTCGGTTAGGAGGGGGTGTGGCCGTACCCGCCTGAGCGTAGGGGGCATTGTTAGGCTAAGTTTGACAAGCTCGTGAATGGGTCTGTTATCGACGTACCGAATAGGTATTGGCAGACTATTGACTAGGCGGATAGTAAGGTTTCTTATGCTCACTTGGACTGTGCGGCTGAAAGAGCGGCAGTGTTATTTGGAGTATACTAATCCCCGGTGATGATCCCAAAGATGAACAGTACTGATATGTGGACTTATTAAGCAGGAGTTGCATACTCATTCATTCATTCATTCACTATCCACTCGAGCTGGTGGTACATAACTATTTGTTACGTGTACCTTCGCAATGGCCAGAATTTTGGTTGGGGTACGCAACTAACCTGAGATCAAGAGTTTACCATATTGAGTCTGACTATCCAAATTTAGGTATGGGACTAGTTTGGCTAGAAGTCCCTTATGATAGACTCCATAGCCTGCGATACTACATACTATCATCCCAACTTCACACTTCAGCATGGTCATTCCATTCGCACCGAATATTGCATTACATTCGCGGCATTTGACATTTTGGGTTACCTGTGTTTCTACATTTATATGGTTTAGATACAGCATCCGATATTTGACTCTTTATGACTCCTCATTTGTATAGTTGATCTGTATCGCATATTTTGATATTGTTCCTTATTTATATAGTTGATCTGTATCGTGTATTCTGATATTGTTCTTCATTCGTATAGTTGATCTATATCGCGTATTCTGATATTGTTCCTCATTTGTATAGTTGATCTGTATCGCGTATTCTGATATTGTTACTCATTCGTATAGTTGATCTGTATCGCGTATTCTGATATTGTTCCTCATTTGTATAGCTGATCTGTATCGTGCATTCTGATATTGCTTGACTCATGGACTTGTCAGTATTTTTGCTTACTCTGATAACATATGATTCATGACCTTGCGCCTATTTTGACATTATATGATTATGACATTACGTTGAATACTTGACACTTACCTTGTGCACACACTTACACTACCCTCTAAGCTTTCTATAAGCTTATACACAATAGATGTGTGCAGGTAATGATAAGTTGTAGCAGCAGCGTTGAGCATGGAGCATACAGCTGTTTTCTAGAGCCTTAATTTTTATGTATTTTTCCTTCCAGCATTGTATTCAAAATTTATATTAGTGGATATATGATGATGATGTTGCTTTTGTGATTTGGGTAAATTTGTGGTTATGCTTCTTACGAGATAAATGTACGTTAAAAAAATCTTCCTTGTAGGATCCCAGGATCGGAACTTGGCATATGGGCGTTAGGAGCCGAGAATGGGGTACTACGGAGGCTGTCGGCACCGGATTCGATGATCGGGATTCCTGTGAATCCGATTTCTGAGTTTGGGGCGTGACAGGATCTCATAAGTAGGGGATTGAAGGGGATAGTTATCAGAATCCATGGTTGGTTCACCTCTCTAATTTAAACTCTGATGACTCCACCAATTAAAATCATATGCGTCATATGTGAGAGTATTTTATAGTTGTTGATAAGCATTACCACTCATATAATAATCACGCATTGTCTTTTTAACCAGTGGACGAGAATTGTTCTCCCTCGTATAATCACGTAGTGATTTCTTAACTAGTGGATCATCATATCCCGGTCGTTTCTTAATCATAGATTCAGTTAATTTACAAGACATATGGCGTTTCCTAACATAATGATTTGACAGCCCTTCAAACAATCTCACATCACTTAGAAGTTAATTAGAGTATTCACATGTCCACTCTGGCATGAACATGATGAAACCCTTATATATAAAAATTCTACAGAAAAATCCAACCGTAATAAGAAAAGCAAGTAGATTCAGTAAGGAAGGATGTTACCAGAAGAGAGGAAATAGAGTGAAGAACCTATAAAACAGAAACAATAAACAATGTTAGTAATATTAGAAAAAAAAATACGATAAACCCTAAAAAAAAACAATTTAAAGATTAGAAAATCCTAAAAAATTAAAGTCAGAAATTTTCAGAAAACTAGAAAAGTCTAACATAAAATAAAAAATCAAACCTAGAAAACATAAACCTAATTGTGTTCAACGCCACTACGCGGCAATGGCGCCAAAAACTTGTTATGACAACCCCAAGTGCAGAGATATAGTAATAACTCGGTGAGATCGAGGTCGAATCTACGAGGAATGAGGAACACAGCTTAGAACTAATCTAAGTCTAATGGTTTGTCTGGATTTTTAATCTAGTGAATGAGTTAAGATTAAAAATAAATAAATAAATAAAAGACTAAGGATCTAAGAATCCACTCATAGCAATATCAATACTTGATTTACTAATTAAATAGATAAATCAATTGGAATCAAAGTCCTATCCTATCCAATTAGATAATATAGCAATTAAATCATCATTCATATGTTTCAAAATAGATTTGAACTTTTATTGAATTGGTCCCTCATAAAGCATTAGCAACTTGATTGTAATATTTTTAAAGCATCTATCATGTCCGAAGTTAACGATAGATCAACGGAATCTACATATGAATCTCTTATAAAACATGTAAGAAAATATTCACGGTCTTCTTAAGCATCTAATGTGCCGGAGTCAACAATGGATCAAAATAAATTAAAAATACTTCTTCATTCATATCTATAAATTGTTCAACGTGAAAACCAAATAAGTTAAATCAAAGCAAACTAAACATTAAGAAGAACTACAAGCTTCACCTCGTAGATCTAGCTAAGAGATTAGCTAACCATAGACATGATTGAACTAAAACTCAAATAGAAAAACATAAAAACTAATTAGAAATGAAGGATTAAAGATGAGGGAGGACCCATTGAAGCTCCACAACTCCTTGCTCTACTCATACCCTAGTTCGTCCTTATAAGATCCTAAAACATCCCTTTATATAGCCTTTAATCGCACCGACTTCAAAACTGGCTTGAATTTATGTAGCTTTTGCATCTTCGATAACACCTCTGATGACATCAAACTCCCATCGAAGAGTCCGGGTGAAATCAGGAAACTTTCCAACAACGAACTTTTGAATTCTCATTTTCTCGATGTTATTAAACCACCTTCAATGGGATCGAACTTGGCTTCGATGGCATCAAAGAGTGCCTAAATTCGTCCAACGAGGAAATCACAAATTTGTGATTTTTGCCATGGGATCAAAGATGGCTTAGATGGCATCGACGCTTACTTCAATGGCATCGAAGGTGTCATCGATGTCATCGAATGGTCGATATTTGCACTTTCAATTTTCTCCACTTTGAATCCTTAATTTTTTCTCCTTCCTTGCTTAGTTTTCTTGGATCTTGGACTATTGAATTTTTCAATCTTAACCTCCATATATTAAATTCTTCACTTGGTTATTCTTTGAGCACTAAATCATCGCCTTAAGCATTCTTTTCTCCTTAGATCTCAAAATCACCTCGTAAAGAGAAAACGTAAGTAATTAGATTGATTAAGCACATCCATGTTCATAAAACCAAAGCATAACAAGGGGGAAATATACATATTTCACTCTCAACAGTGGTTAAGCTTTAAGCTTTAAGCTTAGCCTACCGCCCATTGATAGCGTCATATTCATATTAACAAATGAAATGTTGGGTTTTACATCCATATTAAAAGATGGCAATCATGCTAGGAAAACTCTGACGCTCACATTAACTTGCACAATGGTCAAATGCAAACCCCATACTACCACGTGTCACACATCAAAGCAGTCACTAAAATTCAAATGTCAAATATTTCATCACATCTCTCGATACAAAGGGACATGGGGAGCATTGTTTACACTCATTTTTGGTACCCCGACGTGGATCAATGGAAAAATGTCATGTATTGACATTACGAGTTTGGTACTCAAGAAAATCTTGCTTGTGCTCGAAGATATTTTCAATTGATCTTCCTTCGACAATACTTGTTCTATTATTAATTTGGTGGCACGAAACCTTACGCATGCCCTTTAAGGGAATGAATCGTCGCATGCCACGTGACCATGATAAGCGAATCAATTAATGAGGTAGTGTGCCCGGCACATCTACAAAAGACCTATCGAGAGAACGTATCACATATTTAGCTATGCTATGCTCGAGATGAGGCCATATCTCACAAAATAGGAGATCTTTCCAGAGACGTTCGAAGAGTCTATGATGTTTGAGAAGGTTCCTGATATCCAAAAATTAAATCCATATCCAAGCAAATTTGGTTATGGTTTGGTCCCAAGACAAGAGAGAGCAAACATCAACCAGATCAAGTCCCAAGCCATACAATAATCAGAATTAAGAGAATGGGAGAACTAGATCCAACATTTTTCGATAACAGATTGGTATAAGGTGGATCCAGTCCGTCCAACACCTACATCAGAAGAGATAAAGAGACCACTAAATGAGTGTCTATGATCGGTTTGAGATCCGAGATTAGTGATCCCCTGATTTATCCCATAACAGGCCACAAGCATATCTCATGAAGGGATCAACTTCGAGAAGAAGATCTGGATTTATCCGGAATCATTTTTATTCAAAATGCATGTTGTAAACAAATAGGATCCATGATCAATAAGGAAATCCAGTGAGGGTTTAACCACCTCGACAATCTATATAATGGGCAATAGAAGAAGAGCTCGAGCCCCCGCACTAAACATATCATTCTACTTTTCAATTTATCTTTCGTTTATCGTCTTTTATCTTAGCATAGCATAGCCTAGCCTAGCTATAACATAAATCGTTACTACTAGCGTCCACCGCTATAGTACTATAGGATTAGTTTAAATGTCCACAACCCTAAGTTGATGTATTTTAATCAACTGAGTTCTTACTTAGGCAATCACACTTATCCAGTCACATCCGGCTGACCATCCGCCTTGATCATTTGTTTCGATAGATCGATCAAGTATTTATCTCTCACTTGCTTTCTAGGTTATTTTTCAATAATAGCTAGGCAACATATTTAATTAATGAAATTGGCATTGTTTAGCCATTTTTATTTATTTTTTCATCTTCATTCTTTTAAGAAATATATTGCGATTGTACCGGTGAAAAAGAATAAGTCCTTATACACAAGGCAAAACGAATTCATTCGGAAGATCTCACCCCTATCTTTTCACAACCTGATCACTAATCACAACCGATGATTGAGAGGATAGCTAGTTCGAGCATCCAATATCCAAACAGTCTAACTCAATGCACGGACACTAGTGGTTCAATCAAATATTGAGTCGAGTAGACCCTAGCATGCAGCATCATAATCACACACGAAATATGAATACATGCCTCGATCACACGTGTGGCCTTGTGCTTGATTAAATTGACATCGTAGGCAGTCGTCACATGGAGGTCCCATTCTTAATCGTGCGCTATCTGACCGTGCGTCTTTCCTGAGCTAGCTAGCAGGCTCGAGTTTGATAATCAATCGTGTGACCGGGCTTGATCTCGAAACGTTAATTCTGACCGCCCATCAGGCTGGGTTGTGGACTAGTTATTCAGGACCACCAGATCCTTATATGTATGAATTACTCGATCGAGCAAGGAATGACCCCGGCTGGACTGTCATGGCCATCCAATATTTATAATATCTACCGGGTTTAATTGGATACAGACACAGGCTCCAGCCCATGAAGTAAATCAGGTCCAGGCACGGGGATGAAACGTTGGGCCTGTGACGGGTTTGGGCCTAGGCTCAGGTTGAGTATTGTAATGGGCTTCTAGATGGGCTTCCTTTGTGACCACTTCTTCAACCTGATCTGTGCGTATCTGATGGACCCAACTGAATTTTACCATCTGGCTCCGATTTCTCAAATGGTCTGGGTCTGCCATTTTGGACCTGGTTGCAAAGCTGCTTCTACTCGGGTCCCGGTCGTGGGCCTACTTTAAATTATTTATTCAATATCTACACTATTCATCCATTTTGCTACATCAATTTAGGGCATGAACCTATAAACAAATAAGATTCAATTTTGGGTCCTTATTCAAGGCTTATTCATGGCTCCGTGGTAGACTGACAAGAGTTTCAACTCGGGGTCATGGGTTCGAATACACATTGTGGTGATAGTGTGTAAATGTGTGTGGGGTATGGGTGTGTGTTAAAAAATAAAAAATAATAAAAAAGAATGTCCAAATTTTAAGTGGACCATATTATAAGAAACAGAGAATTAGATCTACTTCCTGTACCATCTAGGGTGAGGCTAAGGCCACACCTCTCTAAAATTAGTGGGGAAAGAGATGGACGGTGCATCTATGTAGATCCATGTAGCTGGGCAGCGTAGGCAATCATTAATCTTCATGGGCATGTATGCTTGTTGAGAAAGCAAAATGAAATTGAAAAAAAATATCAAACTTTAAATGAGAGTTTAAAATAGCTAGATGGGCGCATCCTATTGTACACTACCGATATAGGGTAATATTGGCAATAACAACTGTAAAAAAGAAAGAAAGAAAAAAGAACACAGCCGGTGGTGTCAGTGACAACTCTTGGATATATTTTGGAGAATTCTTTTTGAGTTGTCTGTATTGATCTAGCTCCAAAAGAATTTATTTATAGAAATATACAACCTATGAATCTTACTCTCTATATAAAAAAACTAAATTACAATATCATTATCTAATTAATATTTATGGAAATGAATAATAACTATGTGAACTACAGTTGGGTGGTTCTGGATTGGGTTTAATTGTGAGGAAAACCTCTACGTTCGTTCGTATGCATGCAGGGAGGATGGCATCACTTTTAAGGTAATGATGGCTGCATCAGTGGATTGGTGCAAGATCCATGGGATTGCTATATCTCGGATTAGATCATCAAGTCTGTTTGGCATGCCCGTCCAATCCCGGGATTGCACCTTCCAATCCCTTCCAATCCGTCGAACCAAACAGTCCAAGGCAAAATTGAATGGGATTAGGGTGGATTGGATGGATTTTAAGGTAATGGTGGTGATGTCAGTGGATTGCTGGCAATCCCATGGGATTGCTATATCCCAGGATCAGAATCCCGAGTCTGTTTGGCACGCCCGGCCAATCCTGGGATTTACCTTCCAATCCCTTCCAATCTGCCCGGCCAAACAGGCCCTTAGTGATCAATGGTTAGATGTACCTCTGATACCATGATAACTCAGAAAATTGAAGATAATTTGGTGGGACTCTTATAGAAATATACAACCTTTATTGATTTAGTTCAAAAAAGTTTATTCATAGAGATTTATAACTTAGGAATCTTTATATATATATTACAATCTTATATTTTATAGAAAGGAATAATAACTAACTATCAGCTATTACATGCACTAACAGACTTTAGCATCAAGCAGAGAGAAAAGGCTGAGACGGGCCATCATGGCTTGCTTGAACGTTTGTTGGTCTTCTTAGGAAAGATGAAGAACAAGTAAAACCCAAAACTGCTGCTGGAGATAGCCATGGCCCACACCAAACACCTCATGGCTATATTCATGATCATAACCCGATAGGCGAAGACTATGTTGAGGGACGTGGCCACCACCCATATAGGAATCTTCAATCTCTCCCTCTTCTCAGAATTTCGGTCATACACATGCAAACACCAAAACAATAGCATCAGCAGTACATAGACGAAGAGCACGAACGCATGGATCGTCATTTGATCGGACGACTGAGATAGCAGTGCTGATGGTTAGGAAGCAGATGACTAATATCGATATGAATGAGAATGAGCCGGCGGCCATTAATAGAATAAGGCTGCTGCTGCTTCGCCTCTCTTTTGCTGATTGATGGTTAGTTCAAATCAACCCCGGCTTATGGTTTATACTTTCTTTGTATAGAACTGATTGGCAACTCCCCTGACACTAGCTCGGTGGCTGAAGTATGGTCGGTGCTCTGTGGGCCCCACCATGATGTATGTGTTTCATCCATTCCGTTCATCCATTTCTAAAGATAATTTTAGGCTTAATCCAAAAAATAAGAGGGATATAAATCTCAGGTGGACCGCACCACATGAAAACAATAGTGATTGGATATCCACTATTAAGATCCTCTTGAGGCCAACTGTACTGTTTATTTGACATCCAATCTGTTGATTAGGTCATACAGGCCCAGATGGAGGGATAAAAACAAAAATCAGCTTCATCCAAAACTTTTATGGCCCCAAAATGTTTTTAATGGTCGACGCTCATTCAACACTGTTTCCTGTAATGTGGTCCAATTGAGATTGGGATATACCTCATTTTTGGTCTCATGTTGTAAAATGATCTGTAAAAATAGATGGACGGCATGGATGAAACACATACATCATGGTGGGCCCCATAGAGCACCCACCATCAGCCATTGGCTGGTGTCGGGGGAGTAGCCAATCCGTTTCCCAGCCTCAGGGCTGGTGTCAGGGGGAGTATCCAATCCGTTTCGTTGGCGTTTACGACGGTGTAGAAAGAGTGGTCACCAAGCAAACGAACGGAAGTCGTCAATTGATTTTTCGGAGAAAAGCGGGGAATTCACTGGAAAATGTCAGGGGCGTGTTTAATTTTCCAATCCTCTGCAAAAGGCCTTGTAAATGGTAATAATTATTTACTTATGTAATTGCCGCCCATTTTGGACCTGGTTGCAAAGCTGCTTCTACTCGGGTCCCGGTCGGACCCATCATCTTTTACCCAGTACAAGATCAAATCAGTTCAGGTCCAGTTAAATTTAATATTTTAATATATATTAGATGTTTTATATATATATATATATATATATATATATATATATATATATATATATATGTTATATTAATTATTCTTGCATTGAAGTAAGGTTTGATACGCCTTGTGCATGTAAGATAGCTCATTTGCACCACAAATGTGTAAAAGTAACACAGATTTAACCCATCCATTTAGGTGGGCCCAATCATGTAAATGCCCTGATTTAATGTGGACCTGACTGGGACCTAACTAGAAACCAAGGTCTAGAGACCCGTTAAGTACACGAAACTAATCCAATCCGGGTCCGGGTACTACAAAACAATATCCGAAAAGGACCCAAACCCGAACGCAATCTGAACCCGAACCATTAATATCCCTAGCTTCTTGTGGAAATGAGTCGATGTCATCACTCATCAGCCTCCTTTTGGCACTGTCCCCCCCCCCCCCCTGTGGTCCTATTTTAGTGGAGGTGCGCTCATTTGTCACTGGTATCACCACAGGTTGTGGTGGTAGCAGGCCGTTGTGGGGCCCACCTCAACTGTGCATACAATCCACCCAGTCCATCGTTTTTCCTCACATTGTCAGCAGAAATCAAAATCATGCTGCTTCAGAACATAGGTGGACCACGGAGTAAAATCATGCGTATGAGGTCTAAATTCACGTGGTGTGGCCCTACTTGGGTTTTCGAGTGGCCTGATTTTTAGTTTGTGCTTTCATCTTACTGGGGGTGTCTCATGAATGGATTATTTATGAAATATCACAAGATGGTGGGGAAGGTTTTATTGGTTGGGTGTCCTCTCCTAACTTTTACTCGTGGTGTGACTCACCTGAGCTTCCATTCTATTTGATTTTTGCCATCATCGGCTAACATTGTAAGGCACATCTAATGGACGGGATGGATAGGATGCACAATTGACATGGGCCCCACAGAAAGCCGGCCATGTGGGGCTGATCAGGCTCCGTGTGTGGACGACCGCGACATATGCGTGCGTATTCTTGTTGTCTATTTGGCAGTCATTACAGCTGGGGTGGTCCACTTTGCCGATCTTTGCTAACATATTGCCAGATGTCGTACGTTCGTCCCCTCCCATTTCCATGTGTCCTTTACGTCAGTGGTCCCATCTCAGTCCCACGTGGGTGACGTCCAGTTCACCACCACGTCACTCGTGTAACATCAGTCATTCAACTCGTGTGGTCAATCTAACGATGCACGAGGACGATCTGACGGTCAGTTTGGGCTTATCCATACAGTAGGCCCATCTTGGATCGATCGCTAAGCAAATACATGATGCTAGTAGCGGTTTCATACTCTGGCAAAGGGCGAAGGTTGCTATTCTAGCTTTGCTCGTTGAATTCTGAATGTTAACTGTCCAACAATGTGACTTCTGGTCTGTGAGCTATCTAAGTTGGGACCCACGATTAGACAGTTTAATTCTCATTTCTCAGTTGAATATATGCCACGTATGCATTTTCGTAGCGCCTGCGTATCATTCATCACTCTCTGCCGGAATATCCAGGTTTTTTCTTTTACTTGCTACCATCCACTGCCACCGGCAGACCTCTTTGTATTTTATAGGTAACGACTGTCGGGTACCCGTTGGCTGGTCTGATCATGCATAGTGAGGAATCCATTTTTGGGCTGCGGTTGATTCGATGTGGGGCCCACTAGGTGCACGTTCCTGATGGAATTACTCTTTTTCCAAGCTGACTGCCTAATCCAATGGGCTTTGGATAAGCTTTCTGACCTTTTTTTAAAAAAAAATAATTAATATTCCATCAGCCATTCAGCGGCGCCCCCTCGCCACCTACAGCTAATCCTGGCTGTCAACCCTCATCTCGTGGAACCGGTAGTACCAGAATTTGGTGGATCCAGATTTTATATAGTGTATTTGGTATGTTTATGCATCAATCGGGACCGTGAATCTGGTGTGTCCTAACATGGATGATCCATGTTTCAAATCGTAAACCTAGTAGAAAATCCTAGCCATATTATTATGATTGCTCCGTTAGATTGTTTTGAAACGGATCAGAAGGATAGTTTCATTCAATCTGTGCTCGTTTTGAAGTAATATGTGAAACGAAGTAGGGGGGAATGGATGGACGATCCAAAATGATAAGCCATCCTGCCACGTGTACTGTGGAGAGAATGGTTCTGAGACAGTCCGGTCCTACCTCCTCTACCTTATCACATCCCCTTCTTTGAGCCCTTACTCGCCGCTTGAGGCTCTGCAAAAGCCGTTCTTTCCACGTCGGACGCTCTGATCCGCTCTGCTCTTCCGCGCAAGTTCCACGCCAGCACTCAATCCTAGAAAAAGGATCTTGACCCTTGATCCTTGGAAGATTGGGATTGGACGGAAACGGATTGGCTACTCCCCTAATGGCTTGTGGTCGGTGCTTTGTGGCCCCACATGATGCATGTGCTTCATCCATGCCGTCCATCTATTTTTTTTTATATCATTTTAGGGTACAAGACCAAAAATGAAGTATATCCCAATCTCAAGTGCAACACATTACATGAAACAGTGTTAAATGAACGTAGACCATTAAAAAAATTTTTGGGGCCCATAAAAGTTTTGGATTAAGCTAATTTTTTTTTCCCCCTTCACCTAGGTCCGTATGACCTAATCAACAGATTGGATGTCAAATAAACATTAAAGTAGACCTTAGGAGGATTTTAATGGTGGACATCCAATCACTATTGTTTTCCTGTGGTGTGGTCCACATGAGATTTATATCCCTCTCATTTTCGCAATCAAACTGTAAAATGATCTGTAAAAATGGATGAACTGCATGGACGAAACACATACATCATGGTGGGGTCCACAGAGCACCGACCACTAGCCACCGTGGAGTAGCCAATCCGTTTCCTGGCCCTACCGTGGACGTGGCATGTGCCTCAAATTCAGAACTCCCATTTCATAATCATCCGATTAGTAAGCAAATCGGATTATTTTACTTCTTTCCTTTTGTACCGTCCAAATAACGCCTGCCGATGGGGACGTGAAGAGAGAGGGAGAGGGAACAGCGAAACGTAGGAGGATAAGGGTGCTACGTATAATGATCTACAAGGAATCGGTCAAATAACTTCTCAAGAATTCATCTCACGTGCACAATATCCAACTCATCCATCAGGTCCGTCAGCTCATGAGCCCTAGGGTCAATCTAAAATTTAGATAAGCCACGGCTAAGGTTCAAAGTAGGAGCGACCACCCACGATTATTTTCACCGGCTCGGTGAGTTGGAGAAGCTTATTTTGTAAATAATTGGTGATGCCAAATCTGTATCTTATGAGTTGGGTTGTATTCGTTTGTTCGAGAATTACATCAAATATATTTAGATAATGTATGTACTAAAATTCATATGAACTGGCAAAGGAAATATCTGAGATTCATAGAATTTAGAGATCAGCTTACTTTTTCTTTTTAGTAGTTTTGACATTTTGGTTTTCACTGGAAAAAGGCGAGCAGTTTTTCCAACCACATCAACCCTAAGGGCCTGTTTGGCCAGGTTGTATTAGGATGGATTGGAAGGAGCAATCAGGGGATTTGGCTGGGCGTGCCAAACAGGCAGAAGTTGGATATAGCAATCCCATGGGATTGCCTGCAATCTACCGACATCACCATCATTACCTTGAAATCCACCCAATCCCTCTTAATCCCATCTATTTTGCGTGGGACATGTTTGGTTAGATGGAGCAATCCCGGGATTGGCTGAAGTAGTCCCGGGATTGGCCAGGCGAGTCAAACATACTCGGTGGTGAATTCCCTAGATATAGCAATCCCATGGGATTGCCAGCAATCCACTGACGCAGCCATCGTTACTTGCCATCCACCCTAATACAATCCAATCCCATGGGATGGGCCCGTCCAAACACGCCCTAAAGGATGTTTTAAACATACAATGAAAATAAGATTATAATCGATGAAATGTAATCACTATTTTCCCAACTAGTTGTACATAAAGGCGCCACGCAGTTGTTCTTCTATCTCCCCCAGAAAGCTATAAATAGCATAAGCAGATATAAAGCAAATGACCCCTATTCGAATCCAAAACTCAACTACAAATCCAGCGCAACGTTGTGTATCTAGGTTTAGTTCTCCCATGCTCAATAGTAGTGGACCCTTACTGTAGATTTAGTCTTAGTTTGTCCTTACACATGCGCCATATTGATTTTTAATTGTATTCATTAGCCGTAATTCACTTCCATCTACACCTGCGTGCCGGATTTGAAGGAACACCTTAATTTAGGAATTTGTCCCCCTATGCTCATACATTGGGCCGACCTTAGTTGTAATCTCCAGCATTAATTTTACCTCGCTCATCAGCATATGCTCTCAAAAGTACCCTGCTACTCTCAATAAAGCTAGTGATCCAGCTATAGTGGTAAGTTACATGCTTTTTACCGCATCCCTCTCTCTCCAATCTTTTTCATTTCGACCATACAATTGTTTCACCTTTGAAAGTGCTTGAATCTTTAAGACAAAAAAGAGCTCACTGGAGGAAGAGCTACAATCTCCACCAATTGCCTAAGTAACGAGTGCACAACAGTTGCCTAAATAGCCGAATGGTCGAGCGAACCTCGCTCTATCTCGATGCTAGGAGTCGATGGTCACAGTTTGAATCAGACACAATCAATTCTGATACCCTCCGCAATCCACACACGTGTTCCGCATGACCGAATTCAAGACCAACACCGTTTGGCACATCGATGGGACAGGCGTGCAATTGTTAATTGAAGTTTTATAACAAGATGAGTAGGCGATCTACTCAAATTAGTAAAAATATTGAAGAACGAGATCTTAATTAAGCCCTGAGGCATTTTCAATGCAGGCCAAGCCAGAGATCCCTAATCCTCCACTTTCGGCCCTTTTAGAAGTAGGATCATCATCCCAAATTAATTTCGTTAATGCTAATGGAGTTTTAGGAAATGTTAAGGTTAGCTTACGAGAGCTGACTGAACAAGGCAAGGTATAAGCCAAATTCTCTTAGGCTCAAACCGTGGCTATAAACAAGCTTTTAAATTTTCTTAATGTCAAGTTACTTGATCACCATCGGCATAATCAAGAAATACCTAGATTCAACAATGCTTTTCCAAAGTCACTGATTATGCCTCCACGTAACATAAGGTCAAACCACCTGGGAGGCTGAAACATGACACCTCAAATAGGAATTAGGAGGAATGGACAAAATAGTTAATTCAATAGTCTAAATGAAAATGATATGAATCACAACATACCTATTGCAGAGTCATTTATGTTGAACAATGAACCACTTGGGGGGCAGGTTCAAGTAGCCTACCTGAGGTGCATAATTGCTACCAATGGTTAATCTCATATCGCCTCCAACAGGCTGAGAGGAAATAATTAATTTGATAAACGAGGTAACCGACCATCGCCATTGTTGACATACTAACCGACCCGTTCGCATGCCATGTCCAGACTGGGTAGATAGATTTGCCAAAGTACCTATAGGTACAAAAATACTAGAATTTTCATTATTTTCTAAAGATACATGCCAGTCTACAGTGGAACACATTGGCCACTTCACTGTACAATGCGATGGGTTATTGTCAAATGAATATGTAAAATTCAAATGGTTTGCAAATTCGCTGACTGATACGGTGTTCACATGGTATATTAATTTTCCAGTGAATTAAGTGCAATCATGATAAGACATGGAGGAATTGTTCCATGATCAATTATGTCGAACTAAACTTGAATTTTCTTTAACCGATTTATCATGCCTAAGACACAGCAACCTTGCGAACTAGCTAAGAAATACATTACTCGGTTCAAAAAAAGCAAAGAACAAGTGTCGAGTATTTCTTGTAGAAGCTCAGTTCAGTAAACTAGATGTAGAAGGTCTGGACATTGAACTTCGAAAGAAGTTTAAAGGAATGGACTTCGAAGATTTGGTAGATCTATTCGATAGAGTGACTAGATATGAATGAATTTTACGTGAAGAAAATTAAAAGAAAAATTCCTCGTCAGGAACTTATTATCGAGATCCAAACTATGAAATAGTTTTGGCCAAAATAAGTCTCGGCAAACCATTCGTGTGCATAGCCTTAACAGAAGTAGAAGATGAATCATCTCATCAAGGTTCCAATGTGGCTAAAGGAACTACAGAACAAAGCAGCTGGTATTCCTTTGATATCACAAAGGCCAATGAGATATTTTCATCTTTTACTAGTTGCCAAACTAATAAAACTTCTACCAAGCGAAGGATTCATTTAACAGAAGAATTAAAGAAAATATAATATTGCAAATGGCATATGTTCTCATTTAACTACGAATTGCATTGCTTTCAGGAATGTGAACTAGCACAATATAGATTATGGAATGCTTAAGTTCCCAGAAAGGGAGAATGAAGCTATGCTAGTCAACACTAACCAATTTCTACTGACTTTGTGAATCAACATGGTCACTACAAATCTAAGAAACATGAACGCCCCAAAATAGAAAATAGACCTTGCATCGGTATAAATAAAAATAAAAATAAAAATAAAAATTAAAAAAACATGTTTATTAGTTAAGTTATGCTAGCAAGAGAGGCGAGCCCAGAAGAAACACTAGGAGGACAACGTTTTTTTAGTAATAAATTGGTAGTTAAAGAGAATGATCTGTGTAAAGGATGTCATGAGGATATTCAGCAGCAATGATCAGCGAAAGAGTACCATCCACCAAAGGGTCAGGGTAATAGGTACGATAAGTATAATAATATTCGGAAATACCAAGTTGTTCACCCAAAGAATGCTAATCCAAGCATGAAGCAGCGTAACTTTGCTGAAGGATATGATGGAAAATGATACAAAATGGCCAAACCAATTGCGAAAATGACAAACAAATGGAAGATGATCGTTCACCCTAAATTTCCATAATACCTGATGGAATTGCAAGAAAGCAAAAACGTCATTAGCAATAAGAAAAAGCGGCAAAAAATGGTATGGAAATGCAAAATCTGACATATGATCAACCAAAATGGCATGTTGTCCAAAGTCGACAAAATTTTAATTGAAATTGGACATGAGTGAATAATTCAAATAAGAAATATAAGGCTAAGATGGTTATCCCAGGTGCAAACCTACAAACCGTCCAAAACAAACGAGACTTCACCGACAAAACAATATAAGATGACCGATTAGAAAAATGTTTGAATGATGGTGTGTAAGTGCTATATTGTATAAAGTACACCGTTGTTTATAAAATTTTGTTTAGAAAAAAACAGCTTGACTTATAGTCCATCTAATGTGGATCAAGATGGAAAGTTCAAGTCTCAAGTTATTCAAGTTCAACATATACTATGGAGACCAAGCTTAAGTACAAGTCATGAAATTGGAAAGTACAAGTTATGAAGTTAGAAAGTTCAAGTTAAAGTTCAAGCTAGAATAAGTTCAAGTTCTACTACACTTCAAGTAGAAAATCAAGATCCACCTTCAATAAACTTCAAATTGAAGATTCATTATGCTTCATTGAAGATTTAAGAAGAAGAACAAGTGTTAAATTTCGATGTCCAGTCATCTCAGGTATAATTGACCCTAGAAAGACCTCAAACTTAGGTGCTTTCAAAACATAAATTTATATAAGTTTTTATACTTTGGTTAGGCTCTAGTTCAACTAGTTTAAGCCTTGGTTTGACTAGCCTAAGTTGTGGCTCGACCAGTCTAAGATAATCTTCGATCAGTCCAAGTTTGAAATCTTAAAATGGATATTCCTGGTGGTTTCTCAACCAGTTGAAGAGAGACCTTCGACCAATCGAGGGTTACTCAAATCGAAGTCTAGCAACTAAAATTTAGTACCCTCGACCAATCGAGTAAGGCCTTCAACCAGTTGAAGAATAGTTTTATCCGATCGTGCCCAAAATTTGAAATTTGGTTAGATCTTAGACGAGTCGAAGCAACAACTTTTCAGCTTATAAATAAAGGCCTTCTCTCAATCCGAAATTACTCATTCAAGTTAAGAAAAGCCTTCACCAAGAAAGAGATAAGTCATCACTATCTTCAAGCTATTGCATGGTATTTTAATATTTTGTTTATATAGCTTTTTATTTTGATTCCTTGATCTCTTTTCATGAATCTTACTTTTTAAAATAGAGTAATCACTCTTCTTTGATATCTTGAGGAATTCAAACAAGTAGCCTTTAGTTTGAATTAATTTAAAATCGATATAGAACCTAGAACCCTTGTTTGTATTACTGGACATTAAACGTTCTACTTCAAGCAAAGCGATTCTACCGGCTACTTAAAGAGATTCGTCTTTAAGAAGAAGATAAGTACCTTTCTATATTCTGTATTTTTTGTTTCTTTGAGATAGCCAAAAAATCTCGTGTTGGTTTTAACTGAGATAGCCAGAAAATCTCGGCGTGAGGTTTTTGTTTGTGATAGCCCTTCTAAAATCACAACTGTATAAGGTTTTAAGGTGAACTTGTGAAACCTTGTTTTTAGTGAACGCCAATATCATGTGGGTTGTGATTATTGGGAGTGGAGTAGGTGTGGCTATTTGAGAACAGTTGGTGTACACACCAAACCACTATAACTCCTGGTGTTTGTGGTGGATGTTTAGTTTTTGCATATGTAGTGAATGATTGTAATTTATTTATGCAAATGTAGTAAATGCTTGTAATAGATAGTTCTCTTGTCTCTTGCTTGGTTTGAGATCTTGATCCTTACAAACATTCGTGAAATCAAGTTGTCCTACCTAAAACTTTGTTTTTGGTGTAAGGTTGTCCTACGAAATAAGTTTGAATCAATATTTCAAAACTAATGCTATTGAGATTTCTGATTTATTCTGATTTATTTATTATTTCAAAATTTTAAATTAATCAATTTTTCAATACTAATGCTATTGAGATTTCTGATTTATTTATTATTTCAAAACTTTAACTATTTGGCATAGTCCTAATCCCCCTTCTTATGAAGACTGTTAAGCTTGCCCTTTTCAAGTGGTATCAAAGTTAAGTAGCTCATATTTTTGGATTAAGTCCCTTATAAGTTTAAAGATCTATAACTTTCATTATGTCAAATTTTAATGACTTGTCTATTACCAGGCCACCACCTTTTAATGGCTCCAACTATGCATACTAGAAAGCCAGAATGAGGATTTTTTAAAAATCCTTAGATGAAAGCATGTGGCATGCCACTGTAACCAAATGAAAACCGCTTATGTCTGAAGTTCTAACAGTGATGGAACTAAATCTTTGAAAGAAACTCCATTTTATTTATGGACTACACTTCAGAAAAGCAAAAGCAAAGCAAATGTTAAGGCCTTAAATGCCATAACTTGTGCTCTATCACCTGATGAATTCAAAAGAATCATTTCATGTGATACAACTAAACAAGCATGGGATATTCTTGAAATGACACATGAAATTGAACTACTAAAGTCAAGAAATCTAAAGTTCAAATCCTCACTATAAAATTTGAGAAAATACGTATGGAAGAAAATAAAACTTTCATTGACTTCTATACGAAATTAAATGATATAGTAAAATTCCATATGGGGTCAAGGCGATGGAATCCCAGAAAGCAAGGTCTGTGCTAAAATAATGCGATCTCTTCCTAAGAGATTCAATTCTAAAGTAACTATCATTTAAGAATTAAGAGACACTGATCTAATGAAGGTTGAGGAGTTAATTGGTTCTCTCCAAACGTATGAGTTAAATTTTAAAGCTCCTAAAGGTAAGTCCATTGCTCTTAAATTTAAATCTGTTTCAAAAGATAACTGTGTTAATTCTGTTGTTGAAGATACAGAAGATGATATGGCTTTACTTGCTAAGAAATTTTACAAATTTTTCAAAAATAAGAAAAGAACTGATTTTCAAAAACCATCTAACAAAAGAAAAGAAAAATCTAAATATTAGAAATCTATATATAAAATTAAAAAAAAAAACAGTCAATGTTTCAACTGCCATGAATATGAGCATTTAGCAAATAAATGTCCTAAAAGGGATAGATAAAAAAGAAAGGGCATGATAGCTGCTTGGGATGAATCATCCGGCTCTGAAAGTTTTTCTAAGTCAGATGAATCAGAATAAGAAAATTCAAATGAAGAAAAAGCCCTGATGACTATAGCCAGAGTCACCTCCTCAGATAGTTGTAACTTATCTAATTATTATAATCTCAGGAGTGACCCTAAAAATGAAAATGAATATGATCTTCAAGACGCCTATAATGCCCTATACAGAGAAAGTTGTAAAATTGCTGTCAAACTAAAAATTCAAAAGGAAAAATATCTTAAACTAAAAGAAGAACTTGAAAATAATATTTTGAGAAAAATCTCATCTTTCTGATTGTTTTGAAAAAACAAAACTTGATTTACATTTCAAAACCTCAGATTTAAAAAAACTCAAAATTAAAAATGAGAATCTAAAACTCGAAGTTTCTTCTCTTTTGAGTTCTAAGGATACTTGGAGATATGCCCATGGAGACCCTAAGCTGGAAAAACTATTAATCGCATCCAGAAAATGTGGCAGAAAGATCTAAAGCCTCGACATGACAAAGAAAAGTTTAAGGTGAGCGAAGCTCCCATTCTCTTTATCCTTCCGACGGACGGAAGAGAACATTATAGTTGTACGATCAACCCCAACCGAGCATCCATCATAATCTGAGGAATGGCTTACTATATCTCCAAGGATAAAAGTTTCCGGCACTAAAAGAGGAAAATCGCCATAAACGAACATGTCCTATTATATCGCAATGATACGCCCTACACAACACGATTCTCCGAACTTGAATATCTCCAACCGATCGTGCCGAAAACTGGAATAAGTATCACACCATCCCATGGGAACAGTGCTAAATATCCGAAAACTGACCCGTAATTGAGGGTCCCCCGCTTAGCCAGGGGTTCCATTTCTTACGGTTTATATGAGAGTCCAGTTCCGTCATAGTATGTCAAATGATATTCATTGAAAAATAAAAATGCATGTCCTATATTTGTAAAAGGTGAATCCTCAAACTCAAAAGGTAAGAATTTGAGAAACTATAGTCAAAATGATTTCAAAAATCCAAAATCTTTTCAAGCTTCTAAGATTAATTCTAATGCCATCAGCTATAAAAACCAAGGATATAATAAACATCCTTTAGTTGATAAAATAGTGGTCTTACTCAAAGAGTTTCTAAAATCTAACTTAAATGAAATCAAAGTTAATAGACAGTGGAGAAATTCCAACTCCCAAAAATAGAAAAAAAAAACTAATGGAAGTCCTAAACCCAAAATCATAATGAAATGGGTTCCAAAAGTTACATGTCTTATTGCCCACATGGCCTTCAAAGCCACTAGCCATTCAAAATGGTACCTAGACAATGGATGTTTAAGACATATGACAAGTGACAAAGAAATATTAACCAACTTCAGAGAAGTAAACGACGGTTCAGTTACTTTTAGTGATGGGAGCAACTGAAGAATTATAAGCTAGGGTACTGTTCAACTCTCTAATATCCATCCCTTTAAGAATATACTGTATGTTGAAGGTCTAAAACATAATCTTCTAAGTATATCTCAAATCTGTGATAACAAAAATAGTGTGAAATTTACAAATCACGGATGTGAGATATCAAATGAGAAGGGGAGTGTGATATTAAATGGTCGTAGAACTTCTGAGAATTGCTATATTATTAATGACTCATGCTCTTTTAACTTTTCATGTTACATGGTCTTAATAGACGAAATAGAACTATGGCATAAACGTCTTGGACATGTTATGTAACGCCCCAGTTTCCAGAACCTGAGTATAGGACTCGTTTCCAGAAACCTGAGTGTTAACAATCAACTAATGTACAATATTGCAAAATCAGAGTGCAATAGCGTAACCAAGCGTAGATAATATTATGAAACCAAATATTAAGATTTTGGTCCACCCAGTTGGGGACCTTAGTTATAAAATTCATAAGTTCTAGCGCATCAAAACAAACTATAAGGGAAATACTACATCTACTGATTGAGTTCATAATATTCGGCCACCTCCTGCTACGGCTCTTCTTCGTAGTATCCATCCTCTAATCCGGCCGCCACGACCTTAGGGCCTACACTGCAATCACCTCCATTTATACCTGCATGCTCTATATGGTTGAATTTTCGATGAATGAGTGGCCAGCTCAGTGTGAATTCTCCTCAAGATTACACACTGCCGCCATAGCTAAGCATAGTTAAAAACAACAAGACCTTCAAAACGGTACATGATGCAGTCTTATTTAAATACATGGATGTATGAATGCACATCGACCCGGGGATGCTCATCTAGTCGGACTTGGGCTCGTCACCCATGCATATGACTGGTCACTAGCGCAACACATCCCATGCGTACATCACGTATAGTGTACATCACGTACGTAGGTTGATAGTCAATGGTCTGGGAGCTAGCAAAATGATAGCCCACTAAGCTTAAGAGCACGTACTACAGCATCTAGAATTAGCCACCCGTCATCGCCAGTATGCTATGAATGCATGATTAGCCAAACCTTTATTATTCTAATTACAATCAGGCAATTTAAATAAACTCAAAGGTTACTATTGGGGGCTCGTCACCCAGCGTAGGCCAACAGCTCAGGCATAGTGCCCCATGACCATTATCCCTGACCCATGAGATTTCTCCATCTTGGATGTTTAATGGATGCACATCGACCAGTAGCTAATCAAATTCAATAAGTAGGGATTACCATCACATGGATATAGGCCATCAAAGCCACGCAGGGCAAAAATCAAAACATGAGACAGATATTAAACCGCAGCGGTAAAAGGGTATTTGGAACATTAAATCAAGACGGCAAGGGGTCAGGCAAGGTTAAATCAGAGCAGTTAAATGGGTCATTTCTAAGTCACTCAAGTCGTATGACCTATGGATGGTAAATCCCACGTTAAAGTTACATGCCCTATATAACCTCCAAATCGAGGGTCCATTTCTTACCATACTTCATCTCGTTACATCTTAAGTATGGGTTCATATACACAAGAGGGATTACCCACTAGTAAGTGTAGTGAATATAGATCCATAAGTGACTTACAACAATTCATGTGAAAATATATAGTTATAACATGACAGACATATGTTAAGCATAATAATCACAATTGGTCATGATGTGAACTATTGATTAAAATGAGACTTATAATGTAAGTAACTATCGCATGTAATCATGGTTCACAACTATCAACTATAAATTATCTCTTAAGAATTCATAATTAGTGTAAGAGGTCGCATGCTACGAGATAATAATTGTGATTATAATAAGGACTATTACTTAAACTAATTTGGAAATGGAAAGCCTAAGGGGAAGAAGTCACTAGGGGTGCACACGGGTTGGTTTGGTCCGGTTCTGGGGTGAAACCGGAACCAAACCGTTCCTAACGGTTCTACAATTCTTGAAACCAGAACCGGACCGTTAGCACCCTAGAACCTAAGGAGCAGAACCTGGACCGTCAAAAACGAAAGGAACCTAACCGAACCAACCGGTGTATGGGACGAACAAAGAAATGAAAATGCCATGGAAGAAAATGCAATGGATGTCGTCAACGAGAAAAAGAAAAAATCAAACCCATTTCAACGAGAAAAAGAAAAGGAAAAAAAAAACCCCATTTCAATGTGTAAAAGAAAAAAAACCAATAAAAATCAAAACCCATTTCAACGAAAAAGAAAAAAAAAAAAACTAATAATTGTACCTCAGCGAAAGTGCCATGGAAGGAAATGCAATGGTCGTCCTTCTCAATGTCAGAGCACTCCATCGCGAGAGAGAGAGAGGTCTTTGGGGCCCGAGACGGCGAGAGAGAGATACAGAGAGGGAGGGCGCTGCCGCGCTGGGACCGAGATGGCGAGAGAGAGAGAGATACAGAGAGGGAGGGCGCTGTCACGCTGGGACTGGGATGGAGAGAGAGAGAGAGAGAGAGAGAGAGAGAGAGAGAAAGGGAGGGAGGCGACAGAGGCAGGGTCGGGCGCTCATAAATGGCAGGGTAGGGCGGTTATCGTACATTCGTACTGAGTAAACTCATTTGGGCCCACCGCGAATGCATGTCATATATCCACGCCGTCCATTCGTTTTTCCAGATCATTTTATGGGTTCAACCCAAATTTTATGTATATAGAAAGCTCAAGTGGACCATAACACTGGAAAAAAGTAGAAATATTGATTTCAACCGTTGAAAATTTTCTAAGGCCCCCAGTGATGTTTATTTGTCATCCAACCTATTCATACGATCAGAAAGACATGGATGAAGGTAAATCACAAATATCAGCTTGATCTAAAACTTCTGTTATCCCCAAGAATTTTTCAACGGTACATGCTCAATTCACACTGTTTCTGGTAGTGTGGTCCATTTGAGTTTTGGATATACTCTATTTTTGGCATAAATCCTAGAATTATGTGTTAAAAGAGATAGACAGAGTAGATACAATGCATGAATGACAAATGGGCCCATTAAAGTTTACTCGAAGACGCTTCTTGTCTTGAGTTACTTAATCGTGATCCGCTTCCCTTAAAACGAACAGGCGCTCAAAATTCAAAAAGGGCTTTGGCGCTCAGGGGTTTTGTTTTTTTTTTTTTTTTGGTTTTAAACTAAGTCGGATCCACGGTTCTGTGACGATTCGGATCAACGGTTCAGTTAACGGTTCGGATCAACGGTTCATTTCGGTTCTACAAGACCGTAAACCGGAACCAATCCGTTCCTAACGGTTCTACAATTCTTGGAACCGGAACCGGACCATTACCACCCTAGAACCGGACCAAACCGGACCGATCCAACGGTTTCGGTCCGGTTAGATGGTTCCAACGGTTAAATATGCACCCCTAGAAGTCACCACCTAACCCTGTAGCTTGATCGAGGTTTCGTGACAGGCTACCTTGCCTCTAGGCTATCTGTTCACAACCCCAAGTGTAGGGTCATGATGTAGTAATAATCTTGGTAAGACCGAGGTCGAATCCACAGGGACTGAACCTTGTACATATTTTGAAAGTAACTAGAACTTGGAACTAGAAAAAGATGAAATCTAAATCTAGAATAATTGAGAAAGTAATTTTGATTAAAGTAACCAAAACTTGTAAATTCAAAGGTGGGAAACTAGGGTGCCAAGGATTCACTTGTAGAGATCAGAGAGATCTATGCTTGATTCAAGAACACAACTAGATTTAGAATCTCATCTTCATCTAGTTGGAGGATATAACATTAAAAATCAAATCTGAACTTCCTTTAATCTAGTTTTCAAGAGATGAGAGGTACAAGATTAGAATTAATTCCATCACAAAACCATGCCCATGAGACAAAGTAAACAATAGAATTTAACCAATCTACATCCAATCTGAGAGAGTTATGAACGTTAAGAAGGATTCCATCAACCAACCATGTCCATGAGACGATGGTGAACAACAGGGCTTCCAAACTTCACACTCATAATAATGAAAAGGACATGCTCAGAGCTATCGCAGATCCATTGTAATGTCAATCACAATAAACCATTAAAAACTAAAAACATTCCTTATAATCAAACTATAATTAAAGAGAGTTCATTGAACATGAATTAAAGTCATAGAAAATGCCCCATCACGCTACAAGCTTCACCTCTTAGCCTTAGCTAAGAGATTTAGCCTGTCATTGACATGATGACGCTAAAGACTCTTAAAGGAAAAACATAAACAAAGCAAACCAAAGAGGAAGGAAGATGGATGGCCGGCCACGATCTCTCTTTCTCTCTTCTCTTTCTCCTCCTTGCTCGTGTCCCAAGATGAATCTAATCTCTCCACGTTTCTCCTCCTTTTATAGGCATGAAGGGTGGTGGCTGGAAGGCTGGGAGTCGGTGGAGAACTCTGTATGCAGTAGAAGGCAGCGTGTGCAGCCGCAAAACACAAAACTGAGTTGCGTTCGGCTTGGAATTTCGGGTAGAAAACCATCCCACAGTCCGATTTTTCTCCATGGCTAGGGTAAAGACCCCCTTTTTAGACTTCTGAACAGTTTGGATCAGAGATCCGATCGTGATCTGGGCCATACAACTCACCGCAATGTCCGGTTTTCCTGGACATGTGTAAGTTACGAAAAAACCTGCGCTAACGTGTTCGGTGGGCCCCATAATGATATTTTTGAAGAAATCCACCCCGTTCAATGGATTCCTACCAAAATGTCGGTTGGAAAGAAGTTGTTTTAGTCGAGTTTTGGTGTGGTCCACTATATCAAATCACCACATCGTTCATCCTACATTTTACGACGATCTGCATGTGTATGCATGCATGAGACCAAAAGGAGAGCATGGGTACGGTCGGCCCCACCCCCTAAGTCGAATGGACAGTCCCGATTGGCCATGTGGGCCCCAATAGTAGGCCACTAATCATCACAATGTCCGTCGATTGCGAACGCTGTGCGTAAGAAGAAAACGGATCGGGTCTTCAATTGTTGACAGGGTCTTGGCGGTCCGGTGTGGCGCAGGAGTGCACCGGCTGTGCACTCTCACACCCCCATGTGGGGTCCACTGTGATCCTTACGAGAAATCCACTCCGTCCATCCTCCCTCTCATCCAATTTAAGGGTTAATACCAAAATTGAAGCATATCCAGATATCAGGTGGCCCCAAATTAGTGATTTATGGGCTGATCTATCCGTTGGGCAACTTCCACAGGATCCAAGGGCTGAATTTTGACGTGTACAGTTAATTCAGGGTCCTCAGGTTATATATAAAGTTTTGAGCCAAACAGATGGTGGGAACCCTGTGATCTTGCATTCATGGTGACTTTTAGGCCTCTTTATCGTAAATCACTCGATTTTCTCAGATCTTTGGCGTGTGAATTCTTCAATCTCGGTCGCTTAAGATCTGTCCTTTGTCTTGGTGATTTGTGAGTATCAAATCCATGCCTTTAGTACCCTTTTTCAATCTAAGCCCTTAAATTCACCTTGCAACATAAAAACTATTAAAATAAGACGTTAAACATTATCATGTTCATAAAATCAGGTAATAACTGGGGTCTAATATGTAATATTTGACCCTCAACACTATCCTTTGTCCTAAGGGGTTGTTATAATGAAGTTTGGGCCAACCACGCTCTGTCTGTCATATCTGATTTGGTGGGGAGTCGGGATGGAGGTCCTGTAGCCAGGATGGAGTTAACGATCATACTCATTTAGGACTCTACATCCTTTGATTTGATTAGGCTTACCCATTGTACAAATCTACTATGCTTTGGATTGATAATTCCAAGTAGTAGGTCAGCTAGACCTTGCCCTGAAATAGAGGGCTAGTTGGGTTAGTTCAGACCTGAGTCGATTTAGCCGAAGTGGCTTAGTTGAGGCCATCTCTATGGTGAGAAGGAGCGCATGAGTGGCAAGGGCTTGTGCCCTTCATTTATCAGCCACACAAGGACTGGACTGGACTGAACTAAGTTAGTTGGGGACCCCATTGTCAATTCACAACTCTAATGGGCCCAATGGCCTGTCTACTCGGTCCAGTACTTGTGGCCCATTGAATTCAGTTCAGATCCAACCCAGAACTTGTGGGTGGGTTCAACTTGGATTCGTCCTAGATCTGCGGCCCATTGAGCTTATCTTAGAGGCAGCCCATTGTTGTGGCTGGGTCAGTCTGGCCTAACCCAACTACTACGGCCCACTAAGCTTTACTCAAATGCAGCCCACACTCAGTCAGTGGCTAGTTGTTGCGACCCACACTCGGTCAACGACCAGCTCGCCACAGAGAGGGATACCGAGTTGCTGACTCAGTCATTGGACTGTTGGTCTCACTCAACTGTGACCAGTGCTAAGTCACTGGGTTGAAATGACATCTACATAAACTCGGTTTAAACTCGACAAGCTTTGTTACCTGGTAGCACACGATCGAATCCTAGTTTATCACCGACAATTTGGAGAGAAGGGATGATTGCAAGAAGGCCCACGGCTATGCTAGAGACTCGGCAGCCTTAGCTTAGTCCAGTCGGTTGAGCATGTGAATGGAATGGATTCCAGCTGTTGATCCCTCCTTCTCTCTCTCTCTTTCTCTCTCACTCTCTCACCCACTTACTCTGGCGGTGGTGCTACAGGTCTGTACTGACCCAACTCGGTCCGAGTTAAACGGACTGAGTTGGTGCAGTGTGGCACCGAGTTTGCACCCACCCTGCACTCGATCACTTTCTCTCTCCTTTCCTCTATTCTCTCCCATTTTCTCTCTAAATTCCTTGGTGAGAATCCCGAGACGGACGCCCTCCTTATATAGTCGTGGAGCACACTCGAACGTGCCATCCAACGGCTATGAATAGGTGACCGAACTCACGTATGATCCTTAGGTTTTCGCATGCATGGGACCCATCCATCACCAGGGATGTTTTCCTTCTGCCATGGCCCACTTAAAAAAGTAAACTTTTATCCGTTATGGGGCCCACCCCATCACAATGGGTCTTTCGACCTAACGGAGAAGATGACGGGCCGATCATAGCAGATTTTTATTTGCGGAGTATTAAGATGAGTTGGTCCATTTGGACAGCTCAGATGGGACCTCTGATCACTGCAGGGGCCACTAATCTGGTCATTCATCGGCGTTTCGTGCACCTCGCGAGTTTTTCCATGCCTCCAAGGTTTTCTCGCTAGATGGGAGGCTCCTCTGAGAGAGCCGTTGCAACCCTACAATGAACGGCGGAGATTACTCCTCATGGCCTGGTGAAAGGTTTGGATCGTGTCAACGAATTCTCCTGAAATGATCATGTTCCCCATAACTTTCTGCTTCTTAGCAGGTTGTCCGCCCATTTTCAGCAATGAAAGGAGAGCACGGATCAAAGCTCGGAAGGATGGCTATGATGGAGGGAAAAGTGCAGACGCGGATTGCCCTCGTGGTAATCCGCCGATGCTTTCTGTTTTTGGGAAAACAGGACCCTACTACACGTTGCCATCTGTCCCTTGCTCATGTACATGCACGTTTACATGTGTTGGGTTGGCTAACGTGGACATGGTCATCCGGAGCTCTCCTACCCGACGGACGGTCCAGATCTACTGGACGGTGGCCCGAAGTGGGTCACATTTCATCCAAACGGACGCTGGCAAATAGACAGAAGTTCTCTCTTTTTTTTTTTTGGATTTTCACAGGTTAGCGCCCGTTTGACCGCTTGGGCGGTCCGGTGCACGTCACGCATGCTGACTATGGTGCACACTCACTCCCGTGTGGGCCTCATCATGATGGACTCGTGCAATCCGCACTGTCCATTCTTCTAGGCGGTCCCATTTGAGGGGTTTGACCAATGATTTGAACGATTCAATACTTGGGTGGCCCGTAAGTCATGATCGGGGCGCTTATAAATGGATTTCCATTGATCTGAGGGTTAAATTCCCCCGGGCCAAGGTATTAACGGCCCAAAGGGCCTTGGAGTTATGGGTATGTCTAGGCCCAACCATTTTGACTATTGGGCAGACCTAGAGCAGTGTTTTTTTTTTCATGAATTATTGTCATTGGTGTACGCCTAAACACCTAGCTGCCTGTGACTCTTATTCATAGGGTCCACCTCCGATCTGAGCCATCTAAGTGGGTCGTCTATTCCAATCCAGGTACGTTTACTTTTTTGAGCAAATGGTGGTTAGACTCAATGGTTGGGGTAAGGAGATTTGATTGTTAGATTAATTCATGGGATTAGTGGATGTTTTGAGCAGTCTTGATGAGTGGTCGAAGTTCATTCTCACCATCTTGGTTTAGGTTAGAAATGTTTATTAAGTAGCAATTACATTAACAATGGTTTTGATGGTAACACCTATGTACCAGAGGTGTGGGGTGTTACATGTTAACTACCAAAATCTTTATAGATTGAGCAAAAGATATCTTATTCATGGCCTACCCAAATTAAAAAAGGTAGAAAAGATATGTGGTGCATGCTAGATTGGCAAGCAAACTAGAAGTACTAAAAAAAAAAAAGTGAACTCCTTAGCCACAACCAAACCTCTTGAACTTCTCCATATGGATTTGGTTAGACCAATAAAAACGGAGAGTAGAGGTGGAAAGAAGTATTTTCCTGTTATCGTTGATGATTTTACCAGATATACATGAGTAACTTTCTTGAGAGATAAATTTGAGACTCTTGATGAAGTTAAAAGAATTCTTAGAAGAATTCAGACTGAAGAAGAACTAAATGTTATCAAGATCAGAAGTGATCATGGTACTGAGTTGAAAATAACAATTTTGAGAAGTATTATACAAATCATGGTATATCACATGCTCCTAAAACACCTCAATAAAATGGGGTTGTTGAAAGAAAAAACAGAGTGCTACAACAAATGGCCAATGTTATACTAAATAGCATGAATTTACCAAAAACCTTATGGACTGTAGCTGTTAATACCGCATGCTATATTATATATCGTGTGTATGTTAGAAAATCAAAAGATAAAATAGCCTATGATTTTTGGTTCGATAAGAAACCAACTGTCAAATACTTTCAAAATTTTGGAAGTTATGAGACCTTATCGTAGCCCGTACTGTTTCGTAGGCTTTTGCGGTCTTCCCGATTGAATTCTAGTAAACCACAATCTGTTATCGGCGTTTGCACGTGATCTTAAGTCGTGTCTCATATATCAAAGTCAGCTCAACTCAAAACTTGTACCCTTACGACTGCACCGTCACCATGGTTCCGACACCGCGTATCACGCGCAGAGGTGATACCCAGGCCAGGAGACGTAGGCCTGCATTCAGTTCGAGGAAAACACCATGCATTTGCTAAACTCAAGAGAATGTCCCATCAATCACATCAAATTTCAAGTACATGTCTCATCCCCAAAAGCAATCCCAAAGTCAACTCTCTCTTACAACCCATACCTAGTCAAGTACACCCATCCATCACTCACCATCCCTCTCTCCCATCACCTCTCTCTCTCTCTCTCTCGTTCTCCCAAGCAACCCCAAAGGAGAGAACCATCCATGGCTTCCCAAAGAGAGGAGAAGCTTGGTGTGGCCCACTCCCTACCACCCAATCCAACCGTCCAATCTCCATCATCCTCCATTAAAATCGAGCCGAAGAGCTAGGTATTTCATCGGACCAAGAAGAAACGAAAAAGGTGGGTGATCTTGTATTTACCCTTTTTGTGATTTAAGGGCCCACATTGGTGGGACTCATCTTGATGTTTGCATTGTATAGGAGGGCCCATAGTTGCGGGGTCCCTCCTATCTCTACCGATCTCTCTTTTTCTCTATTTCTCTCTCTCTCTCTCTCTCTTTCCCTTTTTTGTGGCCCACCATGATGTTGATCCACACCGTCCACCTGTGTGGACCGCCGTGATGTATACGTTAATCTACACTGTCCAGATGCCCTGGACGGTGGTACCCACCTGAGTGTTGTCCAGCATGTGGGCCACCTTGATTTATGTATTTATCCCAGCCATCCACTGACTGGATGGTGGGCCCCACCATGAGGGATGTGTTACATCCAAACCGTCCATTCATTTGGTGAGCTCGTCCTATGGCTTGAGACTGCAATGAAGCATATCCAAATCTCTGGTGGGCCACGTGTGTGGTAGCCACCTTGATGTATGTATTCTCCTCACCATCCAGCTGGACATGAGGCAGATCCAAATTCTGGTGGGCCACGTGTGTGAGACCCATCGTGATGTATGTAAATCCATACTGTCTTGGATGTTGGATCCCTGGATGCTGGTCAGTGTAAAAATAAGAAAATAAAAATAAATAATATAATATTAATATTAATATAATATTATATATATATACACAAGTATATATGGTGGGCCCCACGTGGGACCCACCTGCTTGGAAAGGGGGATTGGCTAGTGTACATTTACAGCAGCTATATAGCTATTGTATTGATGTCACCTAGCAATGTGGGACCCACCTTGATATATGTTGTATATCCCCACCGTTCATGGGCTAGGACAGTGGGTCTGATTGTGAAGTATGTGTTATATTCTAACCGTCCGTCCATTGGTGGACCACCCTGATGTATTTATTCCATCCATACCATCCAAATGGTGCTGGACGGTGTTGGACAGTGTTTGGACAGTGTTGTCCAGTGTTTGGACTATGCTGATTTACATGGATAATGTTTGGACAGTATTGTCCAATGTTTAGACGGTGTTGTCCAATGTTTGGACGATATTGATTTACATGGATAGTACTACTTGGACGATGCTATCCAATGTTTAGACGGTGCTGATTTACATGGATAATGTTTGGACGGTGTTGTCCAATGTTTGGATGGTGCTGATTTACATGGATAATGTTTGGATAGTGTTGATTTACATGGATAGTGTTTGGACGGTGTTGTCCAATGTTTGGACGGTGCTAATTTACATGGATAATGTTTGGACGGTGTTGTCCAATGTTTGGATGGTGTTGATTTACATGGATAATGTTTAGACGGTGCTGATTTACATGGATAATGTTTGGACGGTGCTGTCCAATGTTTGGACGGTGCTGATTTACATGGATAATGTTTGGACAATGCTAATTTGCACGTCCAATGTTGGACAGTGCTGATCATTATTAGTGGCCATGTGCCCCATAGAATGATAGTGTACAGCGATACACATGTTACACCTGCAACTAGTGAAACGATTTTTAGTGTGGTCCAAGCCCATTTGAGGCCCATTGGTGTGGCCTATCCATGAGGCCCATCATGATGTATTTTTGGCTCATGTGTGGGGCCTACCTGTTTGTATTTTTTACCCATGTGATGGGGACCACCTGTTTTGTATTTGAAGCCCATATGATGAGGCCCGACTTGATGTATTTGAGGCCCGCCTATTTGTATTTTTGGCCCATGTGATGGGGCTCACCTGTTTTATATTTGAAGCCCATATGATGAGGCTCGACTTGATGTATTTGAGGCCCACCTGTTATATATTTGAGGCCCATGTGATGGTGCCCACCTGTTGTGTATTTAAAGCCCATGGGTTGTGGCCCATTGTTGTGTATTTATGGCCCATTTGGCAAAGCCCATTGGTGTGGCCGATGGGATGCGGCCCACTTGATGTACATAAGGCCCATTGGTGCAGCCCATTGATGCGGCTCACTTGATGTTTATATGACCCATTTGGTAAGGCCCATTGTGATGTATTTCTGGCCCATTTGGGAAGGCCCATTGTGATGTATTTCTAATCCATTTGGTAAGGCCCATTGTGATGTATTTTTGACCTATTTGGTAAGGCCCACTGTGATGTATTTCTGGCCCATTTGGTAAGGCCCATTGTGATGTATTTCCAGCCCATGTTGTAAGGCCCATTGTGATATATTTTTGGCCCATTTGGTAAGGCCCATTGTGATGTATTTCTGATCCATTTGGTAAGGCCCGTTGTGATGTATTTCCTGCCCATTTGGTAAGGCCCATAGTGATATATTTCCAGCCCATTTGGTAAGGCCCAATGAGATATATTTTTCGGCCCATATATTACGGCCCATTTGACATATATGGGGCCCATATGCGAGGCCCAATGTGATACATATGTAACCCATAAGTGAGGCCCATCGTGATGTGTATTAGGCCCTTGAGAGAGGCCCATGGTGATGTATATTGAGCTATTGTGTGAGGCCATGGGCTCACTATATGTTTGGCTCTATATGGGCCACTCCTTAGGAGCAATGTTGGTTAAATGTCCACATTGATAGATAATGATGGTTAAATGTCCACATTGTGACCTTCCCTTAGTCTCTTTGTTAGGCCGATTATCGATACTGATTATGAGTACGTGATAGTATAGCATCATGATATATGCCCATACACATCATTGCATGCTTGATATGAGATGTGGTTGGTCATTGCATATGCCATTAGGCATGTTGTTTATGGGACTCCCTGATAGGCGGAGTCGTCCCACATGAGCGCATGATATGCGTAGGTTTGATGCATGACTGGATGGTATGACTCATGCATCTTACATTTTGTGATATGATCACCGTATGCCCTATCGACGTCAGGGCCATAGCCTCCACAGGCATATTGTGGATGGCCACATAGGACACCAAGAATCTGTTACTAGCATCGGGCCGGCATAAATGGCCCTGGGTGAAATCCCTAAACTCTCTTGGTACCAGATGACGCCCCAACATCTAGACCTATTCGATATATATGAGCGCATGAGGGCCGTATACCAGTAGGCCACGTCTCCTACTGTGTCATGGTCAGTTGGGAGGGAGTGTGGCCTTACCTACCTGAGGGAGTAGGCAATGTTAGGCTGAGTTTGACCAGCTTGAGGAATGGGTCCGCTATCGATAAGCCGGGCCCAACATTGGCAGGCAGATAGTGAGGTCTCTTTCACTTACCCAATTGTGCGCTTGGATAGGGGCGGCAAGCTGGCGTAGAGTGTAATAGACCACGGTGATGATCCCAGAGATGTACGATACTAATATGTGGACTTATTGAGCAGGAATTACATACTCATTCATTCATTCATTCACTATCCACTCGGGCTGGTGGTGCGCAACTAATTATTATGTGTACCTCACAATGGCCAGGATTTCGATTGGGTGCGCAACTAACCTGAGATCAGGAGTTTACCACATTGAGTCTAACTATCCAAATTAGGTATGGAACTGGTTTGGATAGAAGTCCCTTATGGTGGACCCCGTAGCCTATGATACTATATATTATAATCTCGACTTTACACTCCAACTTCGTCATTTCATTCGCATCACATATTACATTGCATCCTCAGCACATAGCATTTGGTTCACTGTGCTTCTGTATTGCATAACCTGATTAAGGTTGATGGTAATGGTGGACTCGGTATCTGATATTTGGCATACTATATCTCCACATTGTATAGCTGATTTACATTGCTTCCTCAGAATATGATATTGACCTATTATGTTTTTACATCGCATAATCTGAATAAGGCTGATGATATTTATGAACTTACCAGCATGTTTTCGCATTACTCTAATATTGTCCGATTTATAGATTGTCAGTATTTCCAATTACCCTGATATTTATATGCTTGGCACGTGCATCGCACACACTTTCACCACCCTCTAAGCTTTCTATAAGCTTATGCACGATAGATGCGTGCAGGTGGCGTTAGGTCGCAGCAGCGTTAAGCTTGGAGCGTGCAACGGTTTTTTGAAGCTTTGATTTTTAACATATGTATTTTCCTTTCAGCATTGTATTCATGATGATGTTGTTCATGTGATTAGGGTATACTTGTAGTTATGCTTCTTATGAGATAAATGTACGTTGAAAAATCTTCCTTGTAGGATCCCAGGATCGGAATCTAGCGTATGGGCACTAGGAGCTGAGAATGAGGTATTATGAAGGCTGTCGGCACCGGATTCGGCGATCGGGAATTTTGTGAGTCTGGTTTCTAAGTTTGGGGCGTGACATAAGTGTTTCATATTACGTGATTGGAAAATTTTGGAGAAGTTTGAAGCCAAGAGTGATGAGGGAATATTTTTGGGTTATGCTCTGAATAGTCGAGCATATTGTGTTCTTAACAAAAGAACAGGAGTAATCCAGGAATCTATTAACATTGTAATTGACGATCACCTGATCACACCCTCACCAAGTCTAGATGATGATGAAGTCAACTTTATCGAGAAACTTGACTCTTCATCTAATCCAAATAATGTTGAACTGAGAACAGTCAAAGACCATCCGACTGATCAGATATTAGGTAACCCTCTTACTAGTTGTAACGCCCTGAAAATCGGGGGTCGAGCAGGAGCTCAACTCTCAGGTTCTAACACATCACTTATGCAACATAGATAATGATGATTAAATATTGTTTGTATTAGCACATTAAACATAGATGAGATTAAATCAAAACAGCATATTATACTCTAGAGACGGTTAAGTTAAGCAAGCGGAAGACTGTGATAGATATATAAAATGTATAAGTAATCATAGGTCTCCTGAGTATGATCATGTTACCAGGTTAATAATTTACATGTAAAGTTTCAAAATAAAAAAATGTGTAATATCATCTAATCAGCAACCTTGCAAGCCCCATCGATCAGGCCACAACTCACATGAACTCGCCCGAGAACTGCATGTAAGAGAATGCCTCCTCGTCATCCTCAAAATCTGGCTTCGCCTCGTAGGCATCACTACCACCTGCAGCTAAGAAAAAGTCTGGTTGGTGTGTACAACACCGTCCTAGAATGTGGGAGTGAGTGATCAACTCAGTGGAGCTATAAAGCAAAGGTTAATATGTTATCAATTCGGTCACGTAGTAATGATAACACAATATAACAATCAGGTCCTAAGTACTCTTGTTAATGCAAGGATGATATGAAATAATGATGCATGCCCTCGCCTACGCTCCCTCAGTGACTTCATCTTACGATCGCGGCATGCAACCCTTCCTCAGTGCTTGACCTGTTATGCCAAAGGCATACGTAATATTGTGCATGCTCATGATTAGTGAGGTTCTTACTTAGGTTTATTCATACAGCAAGATTGGGAAGCTAAGATACCTCCCTTATATCAATGATCAAACAATGATCCATTTTAGGGTCATCAGTCCCAGCAAATCTCATACGATATTGCGGTTCTAAGTCACTTCAAATGGCTCGTCACCTTATTAGTGTAGGCCTAGTTTATACTCTAGCTGCTACAGAAAGACTCGTCGCCTCAACGTGGACTCAGAGTATGCTCGAGGTCACTACAAAGGGCTCGTCACTTGATCAGTGTAGGCCGACAGCTCGAATATAGTGTCTCATACCACCGTATTCGGCTCACAAGGTGGTGTTGCTCACTGGTCACTATGGGGAGGCTCGTCACCCTAGAGTAGGCCGACAGATCGACCACGGTGTCCCATACCACCATGCCCAGCTCATGAGTCTTAGCGGATCGAGGTACTAAGGTTAAACGGGTTTTTCACTGGTGAGTTTGGTACCTTAGATTCAAGCAGTAGCGTCCATACATGGTGAACATACATCGGGCCAATCGGGTTGCTAGACAAGCTCGACTAGTACAAGTGCACGTTGATTTGATCAACATGGAGTGCATAAGCATTCCGAGTAGCCTAACCACTGTCGTCAAACGACGTACAACTCAGATTCATCGAATGTATCTGTCATGGCTGAAACTAAGTCAGCCACTAAGTCGGAACTAGTTACCGATTGCCTGGACTACACCGTAGCCCCAAACACACTTTGAATACGATAGGAATACATATGTTCTAGTAAAAAAAAACATGTAGCAACCAACATAAATATAAGTCTCATTTGATCAATTCAACAAACACAGTGTACATGTTAGCATACATAGGCATTTCGACTATACAGCACATAGTAGTAATATAGGTTATATAAAGGAAACTACAACCATAGCTAAGGGAATTGAGAATCCTAACTCAACACCCTTATTACATGCATTTCAACAGGTATATCTTAATTAAGGCAATTTATCAAACACTTAGACTACGCATTCCAACATACATGTATTAGGCTAGTTATAATACATATCCTGGCACGCCTTTTTACAAAGGAGTTGTCATATACACAACGAGCATATATTCATAGTTAATAATCATGGCAAGCACAAATCCAAATTTCATATCCATTCAGACATTTTTACAAACACTTAGACTACACACTACAACATACGTAACATATGTTGGCGATAATAGGAATTAGGACAATCCTTTCACCAAGAAGTTGCACACGTATAACGGCCATATATTCATGATGAATAATTATGGCAAGTATGAATCCAAATTTCGTACTCATTCAGTCAAATCAATAAACACATGGAATACACTATATTCAACACAGTTCATATATATTTGTAAAGTAAAACAAGCATCGCATTTAGCATGTGAAATGGCACCCACATCAGTTATAAATCATTAACCGGCATTGAAATCTTTGAAAACCATAACCTAAACGTTTATAGTCCGCACCTTCCACCGGTAAACGAGTAACGGACTCAGTTTGTATACCGAGTCTTTGTCTACGGCACAACAATAACCTATATCACGAAATGGGTTAGCTATTCTATCCCTTATACTATTTAAAACCCTGAAACAGATTAGGGTAGGATTTATTACCCAAGAACAGCGTCGGAATCGCCCGTATAGCGATACAAGAATAGTGGTTAAGCACATGGAGCGTCGGGATTGAATCCCAGGAACCAACTCCAACTCTCTCTCTCTCACTTTCTCTCTTTTTCCTTCTCTCTTTTCTCTCCCAAGGTTGCAAATTCGTATGACATGAGAGAGTGAGGGTTTTAAGTCCTTATATAGGCCCAGAATTGATGGGAATGGCCCCAAGGTCATTGTATACTTAGGTTATAACCAAATAGGGGTTATTTCGATCCAACGGAGCACTTCTGGAGGCCCCTTTTCTGCGTGCAGTTGGACTTAAGCTCCCTGGCATTAGATCTAGGTCAAGTTAGTTTCGGTTTGATCGGATTTATAGATCGACCATGGCGGACCAGTTTCAGTTCAACGGTCACCGATACTTGATCAGGGCCACAAGTACACTGACATGTGTATGCAATTTTTCCTGACCCGAGGGTGTAATTGGGTTAGATTCTGACGATCTAAAACCTTAGATTTAGCCCACATGTGAACTGACTCAATTTACTTTAGTTTCATTTCATATCCTAAAAATATTCGCGTTTTTCACACACTTTGCTCTGAGCTCAAGTTGTACGTTTTTTGATACTATTAAGACTTGATTTCCAAGATGATAGTCAAGCCCAGTAAGGGGGTCATAACCATATAGTTTCGTGGTCATCGGACTTTCGACATGCAGTCCAGGTCTGATACAGAGTTTCAAGATACTCCCGAGAGCAACTGGGCTTAGAGATTGATCCTAGATTATAGGGTAATGTAGCGTTAATAGTTCTGCAAGTTTTGGGTCTTGTGCTTCGTATTTAAAGTGGTTCAGGCGAATTTTTCAGCTAATCTAGTTTAGCACTTAGTTAATTTCGCCAAATTTCCAAAGGATTTGGTCATGAGTGATTTCTGTTTGAGGCAATACTCCGGTCTTTGTACGGATTTTTCCGAGACGTGACACTAGTGTTCAAATAAGAAAACAGTTAAAGAATATTTGTAATTATATCCGCTTCACCTCTTAAATTGAACTGGCTAATGTAAAAGAAGCACTTGCCGATGAAAATTGGATAGTAGTCATGCAAAAAGAGTTAAATCAATTTATAAGAAATGATGTTTGGTATTTGGTTCCTAGACCATCTGATAACATATAATTGGAACCAAATGAATTTTTAAGAATAAATATGATGAAATGGAAAATATCATTAGAAATACGGCATGACTGGTTGTACAAGGCTACACTCAGATAGAAGGAATTGATTATGATGAAACCTTCGCACCAGTTGTGCGCCTTGAGTGCATTAGATTACTTATTTCTATTGCTTGTTATAAAAAATTTAAAATATATCAAATGGATGTCAAAAGTGAATTTTTAAATGGCGATCTACATGAAGAAGTTTATGTTGAACAACCTATGGGTTTTGAAGACCCTAAATTTTCAAATCATGTATATCATCTTAAAAAGGCATTTTATAGTCTAAAACAAGCTCCTAGGACATGGTATGAAAAGTTAACTAAGTTCTTACTCAGTTACAACTTTATCATATGAAGCGTTGATAAAACATTATTTGTCAAAAAATATAATGAACACATATTAATTGTACAGATCTACATTGATGATATTATTTATGGATTTGCAAGCACTAACTTGTCCATTAAGTTTGTAGAGCTTACGAAATCATTTGAAATAAGTATGGTTGGAGAATTGAATTACTTTCTTCGTTTACAAGAAAAATAGCAAGAAGATGGTATTTTCATTTCTCAAACTAAATATACTTTAAATTTGGTAAAGAAATTTGGATTCGAGAACGGTAAAAAGTTTGATACTCTTATGAGTACAATTCTCAAACTTTTAAAGGATGAAACAGTAAAAGTATAGACTCTCGCTTATATCGAAGCATGATTAGTAGTCTCTTATACTTAACTGCTAGTAGACCACAAATTGCTTTTAGCGTTGGAATCTGTGCTAGATATCAGTTTGATTCAAAAGAATCTCATCTCATTGTTGTTAACGTATAATCAGATATGTCACAAGTACTGTTAATTTTGGTCTATGGTATCCTCATGATACAGCTGTATAACTTGCTGGATATACCGATGCAGACTGGGCAGGAAACATTGACGATAGAAAATCTACCAGTGGTGGATGTTTCTATGTAGAAAATTGCTTAGTTTCTCGGCACAGTAAGAAACAGAGTTATGTATCTTTATCTACAACTGAAGCTGAATACATCACAGCTGCCAATGCTAGTACCCAGCTTGTTTGGATGAAAAGAATGTTAAATAATTACGAAATTGTGCAAGATACAATGATTTTGTACTGTGATAATTCTAACATAATCAATATTTTAAAAAACCCTATTCAACATTCTTGTATGAAACGTATAAATATTAGATATCATTATATTCAAAAATTGGTTGAGGATAAAAGTATTTCATTAGAATATATCCAGACTGAAAAACAGCTTGTTGACTAAACCGCTTGACAGGAATATATATTCCAAATTAAAACATGATATTAGTATGTATACTTCTAATTAATTAAATCATGTTGTCTATTTTAGCGGCTCATGAGTCTTAGCGGATCGTGATACCAAGGTTAAACGGGCTTTTCACTGGTAAGTTGGTACCTTAGATTCAAGCAGTAGCGTCCATACATGGTGAACATACATTAGGTCAATCAGATTACTCGACAAGCTCGACTGGTACGAGCATACGTTAAATTAATCGACATGGAGTGCATACGCGCTCCTCGTTGCCTAACCACTGTCGATAATCACCGTGTGACTCGGATTCATCAAATGTATCTGTCATGACTCAGATTCATCGAACGTATCCGTCATGACCACCGATCGTAAACCATTATCGATTGCCCAGACTACATCGTAGCCCCAATCACACTCCAAACAATAGCATTCACATGTAATAGTCAAAGACAGCATGTGACAACCAATCTAAATATAAATCTCATTTGAGCATTTCAACAAACAAATGGTACACATGTTATCATACACAGGCATTTCATCCATAAATCACATAGTAGTAAGATAGGTTACCTAAAGGAAACTGTAACTATAGATAAGGGGATTGAGAATCTTATCTCAACACCCTCATTAAATACATTTCAACAAGCATTTTCTCATTCAGGCATTTTATCAAATACTTAGACTACACATATCACATACAGGTAATAACTGAGTTAAAACACATATTATAGCAAATCCTTCCATATAGGAGTTGCCACACGTACAACAATCATGTATTCCCAAATAACAATCATGGCAAGCACAAATCATAATTCCATATTCATATAAACATTTAAATAAATACACGAAATGCATTAATTTCAACATAGTTCATATATATATATATATATGTAATACGCGGAAAACATCGCATCTAAGCATATGTGATAACAATCAAGTCAGTCATAAATCATTAACTAACTTTAAAAGTCTTGAAAACCATAACCTAAACATTTATAGTCCGCACCTTCCATCGGTAAACTCGTATTGAACTCAGTTTGAAAACTATGCCTTCGTCTACGGCACAACGAGTACCTGAATCACAAAATAGGTTAGTTATTTCGTCGATTCTTCTACTTAGATACCTAAAACAAATTAGGGTTAGGATTTCTTACTCAAGAATGGAATCGGAATCGCCGATATAGTGACATGGGAGAGGTGATTCAACATGTGGAGTGGTGGGATCGAATCCCAGCAACTATCCCTTACTCTCTCTCACTTCTCCTCACCTTTTTCACCTTTTTCTCTCATAGGGTTTAGAAATTTCATATGAAATGAGAGAGGTGTAGGTAAAGGCCCTTATATAGGCCCAGAACTGGTGTAAATGGCCCGAGGGCCATGGTATACTTAGGTTATAGCCAAAGAACTGCTGTTTCGGTCCAACGAAGCCCATCTGAAGCCCATTTCCTGCATATGATCTGGGGAAAGTTCTCTAACAATGGATCTATGTCAGGTTAAGTTTTCGGTCCACTCGGATTTACGGATCAACCGTGGAGGACCAGTTTCAGTTCAACGGATATCGTCACTTGATCAGGGCCATAAGTGCACTGACATGTGTACAAAAATTTTCCTGATCCAAGGGTGTAGTTGGGTCAGAATATGACAGTCTGAAATCTTAAATTTGGCTTGCAAGCGAATGGTCCAATTCACTTAAGCTTGAGTTCATTTTCTAAAGATATTAGTGTTTCTCACACACTTCGCTTCGGACTCAACTTGTGCGTTTCTGGATATTATCAGGACTTGATTTCCGAGAGGATTGTCAAGCCTAGTAAGGCGGTCCTAACCGTATAGTTTCGCAATTATCAGACTTTCGATGCGCGGTCTAGATCCGATACGAAGTTTCAATGTGCTCCCGAGAGCAACTGGGTTTTGAGACTGATCATAGGTTTTTAGGTAATGTAGAGTTAGCAATTCTAATGGTTTTGGGTCTTGCAGTTCGTATAGAAAGTGATTCGAGCTAATTCGCCAATCAATTCAGTTTAGTACTTAATTAATTTTTGTGTAATTTCTAAAGGATTCGGTCCTTAGTGATTTCTGCCTGAGGTGGTAATCGGGTCTTTGTACGGATTTTTTTGAGACGTTACAAGTCTTAAATTAGTTATAAATTTTTAAAATTTTTTGGTTAAGTCACGACCAATCCTGGAGTCTGCTCGACCGGTCGTGTGAATAGTGCACGACTCGTTCACGACCAGTCCTGCTGTTACAACTCAAACTCTAGCGACTATATCAGGCTCCACACGACCAGTCATGGACAGGTCATGACCAGACGTGAAGACCTCACGACCGGTCGTGTAGTGCCTACGACCAGTCATGGAACGGTTTTATCCGATCGCTCTCAAAATTTCAAATATCCGTTGGTCCTACAACTAGTCATAGTGTTCACAAGACCAGTCGTAAACATGACTTCTGCAATTATACATAGAGCACGATTTTTAGAGTTTGAGATCTAATTCAAGTATAATCAAGACATCACTCTGAGAGATAAGTTTGTAAAGTTTTTAAGCTATATTATGCATATTTAATATTTTCTTTTATTAGTTTTTTTATATTTGATTTTGTATTCTGCATTCCAATCTGATTTGAAAGAAGGATTGAAGAATTCTCACTTCTTAGAATCAAAATCAAATAGAGCTAGCCCAACTTAATTTAATTTAAAATTAATTTAGAACCTAGAACCATTTCATAAGTGAGTGTAGACATTAAACTTCTATATTCGACCTTCTACTCCGATTTAGTTTTTTCGGGCTGCAAAAAAAGGAGAATATCTAGGTATTTTACATTATTGTAATTTCTTTTGTATTGGTTTCTTTTGAGATTGAGCTAGAAAAATCTCATTCTTTTGGTTATCTAAGGTGATCCAGAAAACTCAAAGTGTGAGGTTTTTTGAATTGTGTAAGCCCACTTGAAAGACACAATTGTGAAGGTTTTAGATAAACCTGGAAAAACCTATTTTCATAGTGAACGTTAATATCCACTGTGTGAGGATATTAGGAGTGGAGTAGCTATGTGGCTGTTGTTTAACAGTTGGTGTACACACAGACGAACCACTATAATTCTTTGTGTTTTGTGGATGTGTGGTTTATTTTCTATATCTTTAATCATTCAAGATTGTGGGATGTATGTGTGAATGTGAATGTTGTAATCTTTTATATTTCAAGCATTGTGGGGAATGTTGTAATAACTTAGATTTCCTTTCTAGCTGTTTCCTTTTTTTTATTCCTCTTCAGTTTGAGTTTTCGATACACAAACCGTTCTAGTAAGGTTGTCCTACCATAAACTCTTGGTTTTTATGGTGTAAGATTGTTCTTAGAACAACATTTGTATCAACCTCTCAACACTAGAATTTTGAGGTTGCTTTACATTTTCGTATTGTGGATTGTTTATAGTGTTATCTTTCCTTTATTTGTTTATATTTCGCTATTATCATTTTAATTTGGCATAGTCCTATTCACCCCCCCCCCCCTATAGGACATATAACTCGGCCTTTTCAGCAAGGAGCCCGACTGAGGCAAGCATACTAGATGCCTAAAGGAGAGACTTAGCTCAGATTATAAGGGACGAATCCCAACCGAGACTTACAAAGTCCGGAGCCATAAGGCAAAATCTACGAGATGCATAAAGTTGACTCGATAAACGAGGTAACAACACCCAAAGAGGCCGATTGAGGCCCAAAGCTCAGAAGCCATCTGACCGACCATAAAACCGACTCATCTTTAGGTCAGTTGTAGAGTTGGCAATCAGATTAAGAAAGTATACTGATTACGAATCAGTTTCATCTCATCCGACAAAAGGCAAGTAACTCTACCCTTTATAACCGGCCAAGACTCACTCATCAGTATAGTCGGCCCAACCCAATCCAATCAAGGTAAAAACGGTGTAAAGTGAAATACCATCCCGAAAATCTAGTAAAGGGATCCTCGATCCCGAAGATCTCGGGATCGGCTGGAGTCCAAAAATGGATTGACGCAAAATCTCCAAGATATCAGGAGAAGAATCCTAGCACGATGGGATCCTCCCCTTCCTATAAATACAGGAGATTTCCAATGTAAAAGGTACGCAAAAACTCTCCCTAAAAACCCTTTTAAACGATCCTAGTCCTGACTTTGGCATCAGAGGGTCCCTGGCTCTAGCCAAGGTCTCCTTTGTCTCCTTCGTGTGCAAGATCGAAGTCGGAGGAGGGCTCACCAAATTTTTGCATCAACACATACTAAACTTGCATGTTAGTAAGTAATATTTTTTTTTTAATGTTGAGAGTAATTTAAAAAAAAAAAAAAAAGAATGAAGAAAAAGATACAACTAAACATAGCTAGCTAGCTTAGATGATATATTGGGCCATCAAGGCCTGATTTTTAGGTTGTCTAAGCATCTTTGTCATGTTCATCTATGATGTAGAGCAGGTTGGAGATAATTTCATGGCCAGGATGGATCAGAAGAGGCCCAATAGGAGACGGAGATGATCTGGACCGTTATAACTTCAAACGGATGTATCTCGCAAATCGAAATGAGTTATCGGATGTAAAAAATATGATTTTGGGACAAGATGAGTTACTTTAGCCACCCAACCCGACCTTATCGAGTTGTGCAAGCCGAGGCAAAATACCATCAAATTGATGGTCATTTCCTATTTTATTTTCATTTTTACTATTTATAATAAGTTTTAGTTTGAGTATAAATTTTCATCCGTTGGGTTTTAAGTGTTGTGCCAACATGAAAATTGCTTAGAATAATTAGGAGAAAGTCATAGTTCGGCCAAATAGCAAAAAAAAATCAAGTATTCCAATCCTTTGAATCCCAGAGCTCAACGCAAACACATGACAATTTCCATAGCTATATAAAAAGAAAGGAGTTTAAATTAAGACCCAGCTCACATGCAAACTAAATATTTAAAAATTAATTCTTATTTTAAATTAGAACATGCCCACATGCAAAGTAAAAAAATAAATAACAAAACAACAGTCATTGTTGGGAAGATAAATATATCTAAGGCATTGTTTGGCTCAATTTGAGGAAAAAATAATTTGCGATTTATGAAAATTTTACTGCCAAGAATATTTGTTAAAAAAAATTCAAGAAAAATAACTGCATGAGTATGAAAGATCTATTTATTTCAAATACAACACAAATGAGCCCCATTTTGCATGTTTGGTAATTTTGTTAAGAGTAGAAATCCAAAATCACAAATTATCAGGCGTCATAATGACCATGAGTTGAATGCAGCATAACCGTATCATAAAATTCGAATATGCTTATACCCGATCTTATTTAAAATGAAACATCAGATTAAAATAAGAAAATTATTGCATTATTAAATTCGACCTTATTTCAAGTCAACAAGAAAAGAAAAACAAATGAATGAAACAACTTTCTCGTGGGGATTATAACTACAAGTATTAAACAATTCTTATCCCAAAACAACTACGGTTTGCTCATAAGGATTGCGTTAGATATAAAATTTATATTTTGGCATATGAGCCTTGCTCAGGAAGTGGATTGTGTCGTGGCCAGGCAAGGGCTGTGTGGAGCCCACTATGTTGTATGATTTTTATCTATGCTGTTCATCCATTTTAAAAAAAATATTTTAAAGTATTAGCCCAAAAATGAGGCAGATCCAAAGCGCAAGTGGACCACATAGTGGAGATTGAATGCCTACCGTTAAAAACTTCGTGAGGCCTACAGAAGTTTTGGATCAAGTTGAAATTTGTATTTCCCCTTCATCTAGTTCTATGTGAGCTTGTGAGCTTGTGAACAGGTTGGATGGCAAATAAACATCATGGTGGGCCCTAAGAAGGTTTCAACGGTGAGTGTCATTTTCATTGCAGTTTCCTATAATGTGGTTCGCTTGACCCTTGGATCTGCCTCAGTTTTGGGCTTATACCCTAAAATGATCCCGAAAAAAAAAAGAAGATGAACAATGTGGATAGAACCCATACATCACAGTGGGCTCCACAAAGCCCTTGTCTGGATCAATTTCCATGATGCAATCTCCTTCCCCTTGCTCAGCCCACACATGGGCCAGCATTTTTGATAGGTCCAGAGTTCAATCTATTCATCGGAATGGCATGACTTTATTGATTCCTTGGTCCAAGAATCATGGTCAAGTGCGCCCCAGTTTGCAAAACAAATGTATAGCTTTGAAAATCTTGGTTGAAGTTTTCTAATTCATCCACCTGTGTCCTATTAGGGCTAGGAGGCCGGAAAACATATACAAGCTTGGACCAACCGAATGGATGGATTAGATCTTGCAAGTGTGGAATTACATGAGATTTATTGCACACGTGTCTGCACTTATCAAAGCTCTTCGCATATACAGCTGTGTAGTTCATGTATACATAATCCCTCTCTAGGACCTTGAATGACATGAGAAAATTCTTCCATCAAATGATATGTGCCATTGGGACCCACTTGTTAATGGACCACAACTGAAATATCCCAAATGGGAACAACCTAACCGTCCAATTGGTTGCGACGGTCCACACCTAACTCGAAAAGGAAAAAACTATATTTGGCAAAAATATTTGATTATGGATTATCGGCTAGATTTAGGGCACATGGGGCATCCATGCCATGGTCCATCACATCAATGAGTTACGTCATTGAACTCATTGCATAAGTCCCACCTATATTGTATGAGATTATCTAATGCAAATCTAAACCGATTGTATATGGTTGCTTGAATATACATCCCAACATACTAGTAAGATAAGGCAGGACTTTAGCCTATAAATCTAGTCACTTTCAAATGATCCGAACTGTATATAAGACATATTTCACTTTGTTTAGTTAAAAGACAACAAACAAGTTTTCTATTAGATCCTTTCAACCTTTCAATAGTAGGATGCTTTTTGCTTTGAACATGAACGGTTATACAATCAATGGGTTGAAATATTTAATTTGAAAGTGTTTTTTTTTTTTTTTTTCAGTCATGATTCATCCAAGGGTGCCGCATCAATGTTTCAACAAAAAGGATCAAATCCAACTGCTAGATGTATTTGAACAAACCCATAAGTAGAGCATTGTGCTAAAACCATGTATTGAATGTTGGAAGGTAACATTAACTTTTTGTGTTTTAAATGTATATTGTGCTTTGCGTGGAATCCTCACCAGATTACAATGCAAATCACGTGAACGCATGAAACACGTTACCTTGCTAGGTTCTTTTGTTGGAGTCTTGACTATGGGCCATGGATTATTGACTGGTTTGAGATATATGCAACTCATCCGAGTCGTCTCGGACTTAGTCGAGTCGGTTGTCCAGTTCATCACCATGAGCTACCACTAAAGATATGCCTTACCTAGGGGTGCAACTCAGGTGGGTTGGGTCCGGTTGAGCATTAGCCCAAGCCTAACCCGACCGCAAGAGGACTTGAACCCAAATTCCAACTAAAGGGTGAACCCGACTCTTAAGTCCTTTGCACTTAACTCAATATAGACTAACACAATGTATTCAGATATAAATACATGTGATTATTCCCAACCTAAGCTAATCCAACTAGAACTTACTCAACCCGAACCTAACCCGAATTCAAATCGGGACCTTAGGTTTGGGATGACCCAAACCCAAGTTGCACCCTAGCCTGATCTGGACAGGTCACCCGGACTCGGCCAAGTCCCGACTCAACTCAAGGTGGAACGGGTTGGCCGAGCCTTCAGTCATGATGTCGCGTTCTTATCCGACTTAGACTGATCCTAGACCGTAGATGGTTGCATCAGTGAAAAAAATATCTGAAAAAGCAACGCATACCTCCAAAAGTGGAAAGACTCGTCTCCATCGCTACCCACGTCGTACCCTTCTCTAGTGAGCTCAAACAATCCATGGTCTTAAATTACTGAAAGATGTTGTGTGCACCAGAACCGGTGTGGGAACATATCTTCATTTAATGGTGGTGGGCGGGAATCCCGACCTGTAATTGGAAATGGGTATTCTGAAATTCGCATTTTAAAATAATTTCTCAGTTCATGTCTACGGCTCTTTTTAGAAAATATTGACATTGTGGCTGAGTGTGATGGATGATACGCAAGCATACAAATGGTCAAATTGTAAAATGTCCAAATTAGGGTAACTAATTCAAATGTGACAAGAACAAAAACTTAAGATCATTTGATTACCTGACTATTAGATTTGTGGACATTCATTGGACGGTTGAATTGAAAATAACCAACCAATAACCGAATTGAAAATAACCAACCGACCTTAGTGGGCTACAAATGCAGCAAGTTTTATTTGGTCATGGATTACGTGTTCGCATTTATGAATTAGTGGGTTACAAATGTAGTAAGTTTTATATAATCATGGATTGCGTCTAACATATATATACTCCTTTTAACATTTATAAGAAAATATCATACAAAGAGTGTTGGGTGGACTCATTTTTCTTCGGGTTTCCATACTTGACACGGGCACTCCTATCTTCGAAAGTGCTAATCGAAGGTTCAAGTGAACTACACGGTAAAAATTGAATACCCACCATTAAAAACTTTTTAGGAGCCGCAAAGGTTTTCATCCAGTTAATGTTCATGTTTTCTCTTCATCGAAATCTGTGTGACCTTATAAATAAGTTGGATGGAAAATAAACATCATATAAGGTCTAGGATAATTTCAACGGTGGGTATCATTGGTGGGCATCATTATTAGTATGGTGTTCGATCTACCTCATTTTTTGTCTTATACCCTAAAATTATATGGTAAAATAGACTGACAATGAGGATAATATCCATACATCATAGTTGCCCGTCTAAGTTGTTGCTTGTGCAAGGGGGACCTGCAGGGTAGTGCCTGATCATTGCTCGTTTATGAGGGGCATGGATGGTGTATTAATTAGCCTTACCATCCTACCTAGTACATAGAGACTACTAGTTTTATTAGAAGCTTTATAGGGACTACTCTTGATGTGTGTGTTTAATTTGCATTGCCTATCTATTTCGACTAATCATCTTAGGGCATGAGCCTAAAAGGTAGGGCTGTCAAACAGTTTAAAATTTGGGCCAACGACAACCTAATCAGCCCATTGATAAAGGTAGATCGAAGGCTCAAGTAGACCATCTCGCAAAAAGCAGGGATTGAACTCCTACTGTTGAAAACTTTTTAGGGCCTACCATAATGTTTATTCACCATCTATTCTGCTCATAAGATCACATATACTGGAATGAAGGGAAAACATAAATATTAGCTTGATCCGCAACTTCTGTAGGCCTAAGAAGTTTTCAATGGTAGGCTTTCAATCCCCATTCCTTCATGTGGTGTGGTCCATTTGAGCCTTCAATCTGCCTCCTCATACTTTAAGATAATCTGTTAAAATAAATGGACGGTGTAGATAAAACATATACATCATGGTGGGCACCACAGTGCCCCTCACAGGTCCATCCGTCCTTCCCTAGCCAGGTTCTAGTAGGGATAGCACCCGTCTTAATGGTCGGAGGAGACAATGAGCCACTGGTCTTTCTTTGTTACGTATCCCTTTCAGAAAATTGTTATTTTCACCCAGCTTGTTTTGGCCATGCACTCATTCTTATCTTTTTTATGATACGGGAATGCAAACTCCCTACTTTTGGCAATCAATTACTGCAAAATCATAGGGTTGTATCACCAATAATAGCGAAAAGAAGGGTGCATCTAGCGAAAGGATGTATGTACGTGATAAATGCTAAGTGCCTGTTTGGGAGAGTGGATTTGGAACCCCTTGGATTGGCACTCCTTGTGTGTTTGGCACCCTGAACTGTGAATCAACTTTAATTCAAAAATACCTATGCATGGTATATTTATAGTGGTTTGAATTTAATTACTAAATTAACTTTAATATTCATAATTAGTAAGATATATAATTTTTGACACTATGGTTGTGATAAGCCCGCTGAAATATATGCTTTGCCTGAAAATGATGAAATTCCAAGTCTTGGATGGACCACAAGCACAAGATCATGTTTGAGTGACTAACCAACGACTTTTAATCGTTGATTAATATGGACAATGTTTGGACGGTGCTGGACAATGTTTGGACGATGCTGATTTACATGGACAATGTTTGAGCGGTGCTGATCATTATTAGTAGGCCATGTGCCCAATAGAATGATAGTGTACAGTGACACACATATTACACATGCAACTATTGAAATGATTTTAAGGGCGTGTTTGATTTTTCAATTCCTAGGGGAATGCCCCGTGAATGGTAATAAATATTTTCCTCCTTAATTGCCGCACTCTTCCCAATTATTGATTTGACGGCTTACTTTTTCCGATGTAAAAATGGTAAATATTGTGAAATATTTATGGGTCCCACCATGATACATATCATATATCTACACCGTTCACCCATTATGTCGGATGAATTTATGATATAAGCCAAAAAATGAGACATATCCGAAGCTCAAGTGGACCACGCCATAGAAAAATGTGAATTAAATACTTACTGTAGAAAACTTTTCGGGGCCATTGTTTCTTTTGGTATAGGCCAGTTGAGTGTTGGATCTAACTCATTTTTCTTCTCATATCTTAAAATGTTGTGATAAAATGGATGGACAGAACATATATATCATATACATTAAGATGAGGTCCTAAAATGGCTACTATTACTTTTGAACCGGTTTCCAAGAAATGAATTTCCCTGAATATTCAAACAGGTGAAACGGTAATAATCACCCATTTCCAGGGTATTTATCATTTCCAGGTGAAAAGATAAAAATTAAATAGGCGCTAAGTGTAGTCCAAGCTCTCATCATGGATTGCAAACCCCTCTGGATTAGGAACCCCTGAATTTGAAACCCTCACTTACTTTATGCTGCCAAACAACCAAGCGATTTGAAATCCCCTCCCATCCAACGGTGCCAAACGGCCCCTAAAGCAATTCAAGCGAGGAGAGGTTGAAGGGTGATTCATTCCACATGTACCAACACGGTGCACGTGTGCGAGACCCATGAAATTAATAAGGTGAGGCCCACCTGAAACATGCTCTGGCCAAACACAGATGGAACCGTTAATTTGTCTTTTTCTGATGCCTCGAGTGGAGTCCATAAATATATATATTAATCCTCCATTTTTTCCATGCACTGTGGCCCACCTGATGGACAGCTGAGATCTTGCAGATGCGTGCCCGTTGTGGGGAGGGCCTGGTGGCATATAAACTGCTTTGTGAGCCTATCATGTGGTCTTTGTTTTATCTATGGTGTCCATCCATTTCTGGCTCATTTTAAGGCCTGACACAAAAATAATGTAGATAAAAATCTAAAGGTGGATCACACCATAAGAAATAATGGTGATTAAATGGCCATTATTAAAATCTTATTAGGACTTATTGACTACATCACATCAACTTAGATGGATGGAAATAGAAATATCAACTTGATTTAAAACTTCTGCGCCCTGAGTAGTTTTTATCAGTAGACACTAAACATCTTACACACATCAAGGTGGCCCCACAAAAGCTTTTCTAGCACCTGGGTCACTACCATGTGTGCCTCTCAAAATGCCAACCTGGCATCTTATATAAGATCTAAGCTGTCCACAAGGTGGCTTACTTGTGTATTTGCTGGCCCGAGAATGAAGCGAGTCCACTAGTCAGGTGGGCCACACACGAATATCTAAAATACTTGGCCATATCTCTTTGATTCATTTTGACCCACTTGATCAATAGACCATCTTAACTTCATACAACTTCATGCCATGAATCTACACGGTGTGGTCATATGATGGACGGTTCAAATGTTCCATGTTGGTGCACATGTGGAAGCATGCATGGGGCTGGATACCGCTGGTGGGGATCAACGGCCAAAAGTGGAGTAGACGCCGAGTAACCGTCCTTATGTCTACGGCAGCCATACGTACATCTACGTTCATGAAATAAAAAGGAGTGGGGAGCATTGGATGTGAATAATACCTGCGCGGATTTGGGACGATTATTAAAAACTTCCAAAGTTCACTGCAGTGGGTGGACTCCACATCGATCCCACGTCGACATCTTCGAGGGGTGCGTAGTGCGCGCATGCATTCTATGTTCGGTTGAGTGGCCCAACAAAACCGTTCTTGTGGACCCTCCTTTTTGTAATCCAAATCGTTCATTCAGTGGGCCCGCCCAAAATTAGGTTACTTCAATCGTCAGCTGGTCCATACATGTGTAAAAAAAATGAATTGTCTAAAGAAACTGACCAATGGTCTGGATTCGAAGTAATAACAGGGTAAGTTGTATGATCCGATTGGCCTGATTTATTTAGGACATTGCATACACCCACTGGGAGCTCCCAATGAGCGGCTGTGATATCACACACGTGCGCCTTTAGTGAGGGCAGTATGCCAGTATTTCTCACAGTGAAACTTTTGATAAACTCGGCAAACGGTGATGGTTGATACGCATGCACTTAAAATTTACACACGTGGTAGTCACTTAAGTTAAACGATCCAAAACGCAGGTCCCACGATAGATGGCCTACGAGGCTAAAATTACACCTATTTGATTTCCTAACCAGGTGATTAGTTGAAATTTAATGGACGGTTGAGATAAAAGATTGTCAAATGTCAAAACTCACCAAAGAAATGCTTATTAATGAGAAGATAAAATTACCCAATCAATATGACTTTCGTATTATGACCCATCTACAGCAGATCCCGCAATTTGGACGGTTGAAATTACGGCAATGTATGCCACATGTATAACTACTGAGCCTGACTATAACCATCACCCTCTCGACAGTATCAAATAACTCGCTTTCCAAGTAAAATTCCCCCATTACGTATGTGTCCGTTTTTTCTCCGTCGCGACTGAGGATCTAGCATGTGTCACCTCCACTGGGGCGTAGAGATCTTGAACCGTCCAAATTCTATTTACCACTGTAAAATAAGCCATACTCTTGTGATCATACACTAATCGTAATCCTCACCTTTGATTTTTAGAGTTAATGTGATCCAGTGAAACTTTATCTTTTCATTGCTCGAAATTTACGTACAGATAGAGAGGGATAATTCATTCAGTCTGAATGAGTTTCTTATAATAGAGCAGAGTCCGCAACATGGACGGTTCCGATCATTCGTACACTCAACGTATGACTAAATATGACAGAGGTAGATACTTGAGCCTGAGCGACAACAGAGGCAAAGCCGCATTATGAGACATTGAGGCGCAGGCGCATGGCCTAGCCTGTAAACGGCCAGTTTGTCTTGGATTAACCCGTGGCCCCCACTCATACGTTGGACCGAAGAAAACGCCCATTTCGTTCGATCGTAGCATCATATAAACAAAACGCAGTAGTACCTCCGCCGCTAAACATTCCGCCAAAACAAAACAGATACACTCGAGCAGGCGTTTTACTCTCTCTCTCTCTCTCTCTCTCTCTCATGCAAAAGGAAAAGAAGGAGAGAGAACGAAACAAAAGAGAACAAATAAAAACATCTCTCTCTCTCTCTCTTCTTCCGTTGGTTGAATGGCGATGGAAGATACCGAGAGCTGCAGCAGCAGATCCGTGGATTCGTCTCCGACGCACCCGCGGCAGCAACAGCAGCTGCGGCAGAAGCTCGATGTCTACAACGAGGTCCTGCGCCGCCTCAAAGATTCCGAAATCGAGGAGGCCCACCTCCCCGGCTTCGACGACGAGCTTTGGGCCCATTTCAATCGCCTTCCTCCCAGGTTTGATCTCTCCCTCCCTCCATCTGCACCGTTGAATTGCGGGCCCAACGATTCGATTTGGGTTGTTCTTGTTTCTGAGGCAAACGCATTTCTTTCTTTTGTTATTTTGTTTTGTTTCTTGCTTTTGTTATTCATATCCTCAAAATATTCTCAGGCTTTATTAGGAATTTTTTTTTTTTTAAAATAATTCTGTGAGGAAATATACAATGCTCAATCGAGCTTTTGTATGGCCCAGTAAACCTGTACCTGTGGGTCCGCCTTTGTCGATTCGAATTGTTCAAACGAGTGATCCCAAGATGGGTGTGGACACCTGGAAATTCTCCACAGTCAGATGATCATAGCCTCCAATTTTTGTCCCCAGTTGAAATGTGGACATTGGTGGTAATTTTCCATTATTGTCAGACGGCTAGGATCATCTGATGGGGAGATGACCCCATATCATCATAGGGCCTACCAGATCATCTGCATGAGTAACCGAATGGTGGGTCCCACTTGTACCATTACTGGCTAAAAAAATTCTGCTTCTTTAGTACATATGATACCTACTGTTTTATTGTAGGTATGCGTTGGATGTTAATGTGGAGAGGGCGGAAGATGTTCTCACACACAAAAGGTTACTGCAATTGGCTCATGACCCAGAAAATCGACCAGTTTTCGAAGTTCGTGTTGTTCAGGTAAAAGGCATTTCTGGACTTGTTATTAGATTTTCTCAGTGCTTGTTGTTTTCTTCATTGATGTGTTATTTACAATGAGTGTAGTTCACCGATTCCTTATCTGTTTCGCTGCACTCAAATTGGATATGGCTAATGGCACTGCATTCCATGATCCAGAATGTTTGTTGGATGGGTCACACTGTCAATGGATCGCTCTAAGCAAAATGCCATGGGTGGGATGATCTTACCTGTTCAATTGCTGGACCTTGTTGCGTCCAATGGTGATGATGCCAATATCATTTCCATGGTCCATTATAGGTTGCTGTTGAACCATCAAGTTTGTATGATGAATGAGAGTTTTCTCCTATGGCTGATCCATATTGGGACCCACCTAATAAACAGCAGATCAGATAGTGCTCACTTTGCTGCCTATCTTGATGCTTTGTTTGCTTGTATTGACTTAGATTTTCTTTCTTGACCATTGAAAGAAAAATCTGTTGATTATTGTCTGGGACAAGTGCCTTCTGGATAGCTAGGAAATATAACTTGTGTCTTGAGCAAAAGTCAAATTATCTTGTGTGCTGCAGAACAAATTAGACATGTGGCAACATGGTCTATGATCCTGGCCATTCATCTGGTGGGCCTGTCTTGAATGGTCATGGTGGAATGAGAATTTAAATTGCAGTGACGTATGACTGTTCGGTAGGAGAGAACATTGGTGGCACCCAACATTGAACTGGTAAAATTCCACCGGTTGGACAGGTAGGATTGTCCAATCCGTGTGGTCTTCCAACATCCTTGTTGGGACCCGATGAATGGTTTGGACTTCAGATCATCACTCACCGGCCCATTGTACCATATTCTATAACATGTAATCAATTCTAGGCATCCAAACGACCCCTAACTATCCCCAAGATATCCATATTGGTTAATGTAAACAGTAGAAGGATGTTAATGTTTCTCTTTGTTCCCATTATACCCTGGAGTCTGTTTCCTCTAACAGAAATACTTCGATGCTCAGGCAAAGTGTGATAGATGATATGCAGGCACCTAGAAATTACTGAATGACTATATACGTAGCATACAATAATTCGAATTAAACTATCGAAATTATGTGCGACAGTTTAGTTCAATAACTAACCGAAAATTATGCTTATTTACTTATGTGACTATCATATTGGTCGGCACTTATTGGACGGTAAAAAATGAAAAATATGTAATGATCGATTTTCAAGAAACAAATTTCCACGAATCAGAGGTTAGAATTGTTTAATCAATCTTATTTTGAACTGTAACTTAGCGACTGTAAGTTCCACAATTTAACTGGTTTCACTTGAGTTAATATATGCTATGTGTACCATTTCCAAGTGCTCACATATCGAGCGTCATATGTAGCCAGAGTACTAAATATTGCACAGATTTAACAGCTAAATTCCTGAAATAACATATTGTAATACATGGGGAAGCATTCAAGCTAACCTTTCTCTAAATTCAGTTCCTCTACAAGGTCAGCATACTAGACTGCACAGTAGAATATGATAGGATATGGTGCTCCATATGCAGAACTGAACTGATGGGTTTTCACCTAGGACAACATTTTAGGTGATGGTCGCAACCATTCCTGTTCCCATTAAGCTTTATAGAAGCATTGACACTTTAATCATGCTTCATTGATGATGCTAGTTTTTTACTCTGGTATTTAAATACGAGTCATTCAAACTTTAGTTTTCAATTTTACAAATTCATCTTCACACGATCATCCATTTTTAATTTACAATTCATCTTCACATATTCATCAATTCAACTAAATGTTTCTTAGGATGACTCCTATAGCATACAATCCAAATATGAATGGTTTAGATCATATCTATCATGCAATCTGGGGCCACAAAACCACCCTATACCATAGTTGTGGCATGGTAGTTGTGGTACAATGGGTGCCTTATTCTGTCAAAGCCAGTAGAATATGCATATTCTACAAGTGTTGGCCCATCAGCGTGTATGGCATCCAACCTATCCTGGGAGGTTGCCTCATTTCGAAGACCAGACCCCCAAAAATAGGCAGATTCAACCAACATGTGGCCCACCACATGAATTTGGAGGTTTTCAGATGATTGTCCATTATTTTCTATGGTGGGGCCCACCACGTTGTGCATGTGCTATCCAACCCCTGCATTAAGTGAGCCTCACCATGATCATGCGATGCCCCAAAAATCAGGCCATTATATTAGGTGGGTCCAGCCATGTAAAAAATGAGCAACCATCTGAAAACATCCAAATTCATGTGGTGGCCCATGATTGTTGGATGATTGGATCAGCCTGATTTATTGGGCATTCAGCTTTCATGGTGAGGTCAAGCAATTAATGGAGTAAATGCCATTGATGCACTCCATTGGTCCCATGCTCACCACTTTCAATTTTTTTTTTTTGGGTTGCTCTTAATTGATTAAGAAAAAGGTGAAGGGTAAATCGGGAAAAAAATAGAAAAAATGCTAATGTTAATAGTGGTCTCTTGAAATTAGGGTGTTTAGAGGGATTTGCTAAACTAGGGTTTGTTGGAACAAAAGTTTAAAGTGGGGATGGTTGATCCAGAAAATAGTGGGGTAGCGGTATTTGGTCCTTATCCCTTTATTTATTGCAACAAGCTAATATTTATCAAGATTCACCATTGGTGTTAATGCTTACATGCTTGAAGTTGCTTTTGAGAAGATGCTGATTTTTTTTTTTTTTTCCTTTTCTCGATGTATTACATTTAAAACATACTTTGGCATACCTCCCTTGCTTGATGTTTTAGTTTTCACATTGTTTTCCCCTTTCCTTGAATATTGAATAGTTCACAGTGTAGTTAGTGATGCAAATGGTCTAGTGGACCAGACAGGCCATTGGACCCACTCTGACAATAAATGGGATTGGATCTTAATTTGGATTCACTGCAATGGGTTTGGTTCCAATAGTGTGCATTGGTTACTAAATCGGTTAGGGCCAAAAATGAACTTGACTTGGACCTCACCAAGCCTGACTGACCAAGACCCAGCTGAGAGCCAACCCTTAAATTGCAATTATATTAAGACTTCACTGTTTCTTATGTTCAGAGATAGGAGGTTTATGACTTTTTGCGTATATGACCTTACACTCTAGTTAGACTTTGACTGCTATATGCTGTTCACACACACACACACACATATATATATATATATATATATATATATATATATATATATATATATATATATATATATATATATATATATATATATATATTGATACTGAATAGCATATTAGTTTATTGAAGGCAATTTATACTTGGATTTATTCTTAAATTCTTCTCAACTTCTTTTGAAGCTGACATTGGACCGTGTACTTTTGGAGCTCATTTAATTTGAGCATAGACACAACTAATGTATTTTGAGCATCATTTGTGGGAAAACCCGACTATGCTTCTTAGTCCCGACCTTCCTGGATGCAGACCCAACCCAAATGCTACCTACTAGATAAATGGACTGGGTCTGGATCCTCTTATACCAGACCCGACCTGTTACATAAATAGGTTGGCTTATTTTGATGTGGACCAGACCCAAATATCGATGGATTGGTCTTGGGTCCAAAATACAGATCCAGTTATTTAATGGGTTGGATTCTATATTCCCTTTGACCCGACCTGACCCAATGCATTTCCACCCCTAACCAACGTATACGGCTCTGATAAGTTAGATACATGGCTAATTTTGTCATGGTGATACATATATTTATTTCTTTGGGCAGGTCCCTCCTGTGACTGATGGAAATCCAGTTGATTCTTTTCCCTCAAACTCTTCAAGTAAAGAAGACGGTCAAAGTTCTTCAAGTAACTTTAGCAAACAGAGGTAGTTTTATTTATTCACTCGTATAGTCTTTGCTTTGTTAGTCATACCCTTTGTCATATTTTCACACCTTTTCAGTTTATGCTGTTTATTCATTGCCATTCTTTTTCTTCAGATATCACATTTTCCTTAGATTTGCTCTAAATGTTACTGATTATGATGGTACACCTGTCTTCATTTATTCTTCAGCATTCATCCGCCTCCTGCCTTTGGTTCTTCTCCTAATCTTGAAGCCCTTGCTCTTGAAGTCAACAAGCCAAATGTTCAGGATGGCGATAGTGTTGTGAATGCCAATCCACTCTTTCCTAGGTATTCTCTCTGAACTTCTCGTCATGTTTGTGAATAGATTCATCAGTTGTTTAGGCTGATTGTATATATATATTTTTTTTAAATTTTTAAATTTTTAAAATTTTTAATTTATTTATTTTCTCCTTTTCTATTGAGTTTATTACACTAGATTTTTAATGAAATCTTGCCAATATGCTTGATGTAGTACTACATGTTTTGCGAATAAAGTTTGCTATCTTTCCAATATCCATTTTAAAGTGTTAGACTTTTCTTTCCTTTTGTTTTTCAATTACATGTTAACATCTTTCATGTGAACATCTCCAGCAAAAAGAGAGAAAAAGGAAAATAAAAAAAGAAAAAAAGAAAAAGACAAAAAAAGAAAAAGAAAAAGAAAACATCTTTCATGTGAGCCTTTGCTGCCATGGGTGGGTCTGGAGCTTGGGTTAAAGGGGAAGGTTGATGTCACGGGTATAGTTGCATGAACCGTGACGTGAAGTGGCAATAGATTTAGGTGCGAGTGCCGGGAAGTGTCTCGTTCAAAATGTAAACAAGTATGAATAGATAGGAAGCGGGAGCGGGAGCGGGAATGGGAGTGAGAGCAAGATTCCAAAGCGAGAGAGGCACCTAGTTAGAAGGATCCTACAACTATCCTGGGCAAGTGTTTTAAATAGCTATATGTAGTGTGTACCTTACGCTACATAGTGTAGCTTAGCCTTAATGCTATGTATCTCATGAAAATAGCTCAAGCCGTGTGTAGCCTACCCCACATGACAATTTGTGTATACTACACGCTACATAGATTATGCTACTCACTACATAGCTTACATTACAAGTAAATTTTCACTACTACATTAAAATCAATTAATGTTTTCAATAATTGGTTACATTTTTCTATTTCGATAAAAATCAGTTAATCTTTTCAATGCTTTTAGTCAGATAATATAAGTGACAATATGAATAAGTTTCCTTGCTATTTCTTTACCTTTATATTTAATCATTGCCTTTTCTTTTACTTCAGGTTGTATTTGGTTGCACTAAATATCATGAAAGTTTGTTAGATTTCATTATTAATCAGTCTAATTTTGTGTAGAATATCAAGAATTGGTGCAACCAAGCGCAACCTTGATTAAAAATCTAAAAGTAGCATGTAGCTTATGCTACATGCTTTATAGCTTATGCCTCACGCTTCAGAGGGATGAACGCTGCTCCACATGCTATTGGCTATTTAAAACACTGATTTTATACATACATACATAGATACATACATATATACATATATACATATAATTTTTTTTTTTTTTTTGAGAGGTAACGAAAACTTTATTAAAAAAGAGAAGGAGAGTACAGAAGGAAAAGGAAGGAAATCTGCTGAGAAAGCGGATCAACTAAAGCCCAAAAAAGACAAATTACAATTATGCAACTTAACAACGGAAGAACTCCATTCCGCTAAGATAAATCACCCTTTGCACAATTCACTCAACCGATTTTGAAATTCCATTAAAGCATCTTCCATTTCTTTCTTCCCATACAGCCCACCAAATCGCCAATAGAGAAAATATCCAGATTATGGATGAAAACTTTCCACACCTAGAACCATACCAAGCTTGGAGAAAACTGCATGTTGTTCCTGGACAAGCCTAGGTCATGTGAAACCGAGAGGATGTAAGTCCAAATCTGGTAGGAGAAAGGGTAGTGAATGAAGAGATGATCGACCGTTTCTTCATCAGCCATACAACACACACACATATTAGTAATACACATTCCCTTTTTTCTCAAATTGTCCACCGTGAGCACCGTGTTTTTTCCCACCAACCAACCGAAAGCTGTGATCTTAGGGTGAATGTGAAATTTCCAGACATGAGAAAGTGAAGCGTCTTCCTTTGACGGGAAATAGTTGGAAAGGATACTGTATAACGATTTAACCGAAAAAATCCCTGTTTTTTTGGAATGCCAGAATAGCCTATCGGAGCTAGAAAGATCCAAATTGCTGTTTTGGATTTGACTCAGAAGCTCTACAAATTCTTCTATCTCCCAATCTCAAAGGTTCTGTCTACACTTCGGGTTCCACACCACTACTCCGATAACTGAATAAGACCCCTCCATAGAGATGATCTTATTTCCGGCGAGACTATAAATATGCGGGAATGCAACTCTAAGGGCCTCCTCTCCCACCCAAATATCATCCTAGAATCGGGTGCGATTGCCATTATCTATTGCAATACGAGAACGTTTTAACACCTTCTCTTTCATCGATAGAATTCCTTTCCAAAGCGCCGAAGCTTTATAGTTGGAAGAGTCCTTTGTCCACCATCCCCCTTCCGAAGCACCATATTTGCTTTTGACTAGATTGTTCCAAAGAGAGCCGCTTTCTGTACCAAGTCTCCACGTCCATTTACCTAGGAGAGCCTGATTCATAGTTTTGAGATCTTTTATACTTGCCCCACTTAGATCAATATGCTTACACACCTCCTTCCAACTAACTAAATGACACTTTTTCTAATCTTCTTTTCCATGCCACAAAAAGTCCCGTCTTAAGTTTTTCTAGAGCTGCCAAGATCGACGTCGGACATTTGAATAGAGACATGTAATAGAGAGGAAGGTTCAACAATGCTGCCTTGATGAGAGTTACCCGGCCACCCAAAGATAAATATCTACACTTCCATCTAGCAAGATATATCCCAAATCTATTGATCACCTTATCCCAAAGAGACTTTGGGGGCATTCCTATGCATAAGGGGAGACCAACAAAGAATGTTGGGAGACGGCCTGCCGAACACCGGAAAAAATCTGCATAGTTCTTGATTTCTTCTGCCTCCATATTTACCCCAAACAACTTTGATTTGGCCATATTCACTCTCAAACCCGAAACTGCTTCGAAACACCTGATGATAATATGCAAGTTACTCACTTCGATCTGATCTACCTCATAAAATAGAAGAGTATCGTCCGTAAACTGAATGTGAGAAATTGGGGTAGCCATCCCTTCCACTCTCAACCCACTGAACACACCCTCGGCTTGCCCCTTGCTCAACATTCTTGAAAGAGCTTCCCCCACTATTAGGAAAAGAAAGGGGGATAGGGGATCTCCTTGACGTAAACCCCTAAAACTTTTGAAGAAACCTTTTGGGGATCCATTGATAAGAACTGAGGAATACGCCGATCCCATGCATTCGCTTATCCATCTTCTGCATCTATCTCGAAAGCCCATCCGCATTAACATATATTGAAGAAATCCCCGATCAACATGATCATACGCCTTTTCAATGTCCAACTTACAAATAATTCCTTTTGATTTGGATCTATGGCTAGAGTTCAAGCATTTGAGAGCAATAAGTGTGCTATCCACTATCTGACGCCCCGGAATAAAAGCACTTTGATTATCTGAGATGAGAGCACCAATCACACCTTTTAATTGAGACGCCAAAACCTTAGCCAATATTTTGTATGGGCTGCCAAGTAAACTGATCGGCTGAAAATCCTTTAAAGAATTCGCTCCCAGAATCTTGGGAATGAGAGCTACAAATGATGCCCTTAAATCTTTTGAGAGCCACCCTCTTTCATAGAATTCATTTACAAAATCCATTAAATCCCCTTGCAACAATTCCCAGAAAGTTTGGAAAAAGAGAATAGGAAATCCATCAGGGCTAGGGGCCTTATCCCCTCCCAACTCCTCCACCACCCTTTTCACCCCAATGAGCATGAAAGGGGATTCTATTACACCTGCATCATGCTCGGATAGTTGGTCTACATGGAGATTATCCAACTTTGGCCTATCCCATTCGTCTCCCCGAAGCAAATTGCTGAAATTGCGAACGACCTCTTTCGAAATATATTCCTTATCTTCTAAACGGACCCCCTCTACCACTATGTTGCTTATTTTATTGACTCTGGTGCGTGCACTTGCTATAGAATGGAAAAATTTCGTGTTCTTGTCTCCTTCGTGTATCCACTTGGAACGGGATCTCTGTCTCCACAATATTTCATCTTCCAAAACCCTTGCCGAGTAATTTTGAATTAATTCTATTCTTTTGGAACCCAACTCAACTAAGCACACACCATCTTGCACAACACGATCAATCTCCTGAAGATCTCAGAGGATGGCGTTTGTCTCCTCTTCTCTTTTACGGAGCTCTAAAGATTTTCAAATCTTAAGCTTTTCTTTAAGCATCCTCAATTTATTACTGAGTTTAAAATCAGCATAACCTTCTACTCTGAAACCTTTGCACCACTCTGTTATTTTATGATGAAATCCTTCAATCTTCAGCCAAGATAATTCAAATCTGAATGGTTTTGGACCCCAATTTTGATCGTCCATTGCAAGAATAATGGGGCTGTGATCCGACACAGGCTTTGGGAGGATGGATTGCGAGACAAGCGGGAATCTTTCCAACCAGTCAGGCGAAACGAGAAATCTATCCAACCTAGACATAATAGGATTTTCCCTCCCGTTAGACCACGTAAATCTAGCGCCAAGTAGCGGGAGATCCACCAATTCCTACTCTTCTATCCACGTCGAAAAATGACGCAAACTAGCGGTAGCCCTGCCTCCTTGAGATCTTTCGAAAGCGTAATGCGTGATATTGAAATCTCCTCCTAAGCACCACGACCCACTGAATCTTTGCTCGGAACTGTTCAGTTCCTCCCAAAAGATCGATCTACCGACTTCCTGATCGGGACCGTAAATTGAAGTGATGAGACAAGAAAAATCTGATGATGCATCTTTCAGGATAATCAAGATGGAAAACAAACCAGTCCAACTATCTATCAGAGACCAAACAGAGGATTTCCATGCGACCAGAATACCACCTGAACTGCCTATAGCATCCAAAGCAGTCCACCTAACATCTTTTGCACTCCACAAAGAACTCATCAGCTTGTCATTAAAGTTTTCTACCTTTGTTTCCTGCAGACAAATCACATCTGCTTTACTCCTACCGCAAATGTCCTTGATTAATCTATGCTTTTGCTTTGATCCCGCACCTCCAATATTCCAATTGAAAACTTTCATTTTGGAACTGAACTTCCCCATAGGATTTGAGTCTTGCCTGTGCGATCGGACCGAGAAGTAGGAAAGGGCCTTAAGATTAGACTATGAAGTTCCTTGTTGCTATTGCACCGTTGGGGAAGTTTCCTGGGAGATCTAGCATGCTGCAATGGACGACCGTGTTCCTTGATATAGTGAAATAAGGCTAAGAAATCTTTTGGATGATCCCTGAAGGAGACTCCGATGGATCTACCTACGTGTCCCTTGGCATCCCTAATCCATTTCTTCTTTTGTATTGTTTCGATCAACTTTGCCATTTGATCTGCTTTATATCTTCAATCCCTGAGTTCTTCTTCCTACTCTTTTGATGGTGTTCCCACTCTGACCTGTAGGGGCTTTGCTTCTATTACTCCATTGTTCATACCGTCCTGGAAGAACTCTGCTAACATCTGATCTGGCATAGAATCTGTAGGTGACGCAGGTTGAGGCAAAGGGGATATGGCGAGACTGCATTCTCGGATGTCTAGGACCGCATGTCATTATCGAAGTCACAACAGTCTTCACCTTCTAACAACAGAGGAAAAGAATCGCCTGTGGTCAAAGGAGAGCAAACATCCATTTGGTTAGAATCATGAAATATGTTCACGTGAGAGCCCACCTAACATAGGAGGGGATGATCTCCCAGTTGACCACGAAGAAAAGGAACGGTGCAGATCTCTCGATCGAGACACGCATAACTGAAAAGAAGGAGAGGGATCTGATGGAGCGTGGGTCGAAACTAATTGATGTTCGGAGGAAGGATTCAGACGAAGCTGAGGCTGTTGAAGAAGCGTTGTCTGGCTCAAACGCTTCGGAAACTCCGTTCGAGGGAGAGAGGGATCGACCAAGGCCATAAAGCAGGTCCGAACCTCCCGTTCGGTACCATCATAAACCCCGAAGTTGCCACGTAAAGGAAACGCCTCGGCGCACTCGCTCGAGGCCTACCCTTCTCGTCTGAAGCTGCCACATGTAGATATCATCTCTACCTTATCACTCAAAGCCCGACGATCGCGGCCGAGGCTGCCACGTGTAGAAATCGCATTGCCTCTCTCGCCTGACCCCTGCGCCGATGTGACAGGTTCTTGACAGAACTGCTGACGCTCATTCGGCGCTTGCATTGTAGCTGGACGCGTGTTTAGCTGGACACGTGTCGCACGATCCACCTGTATCGAGACTTCCGCACTGCCATCTTCCGCTAGCGGTTGACACGTATCTGATCTAGAGTATAGTACTCCAGAGGAGAATACCAATGGTGCTCCTTCAGACATGTCCATGGCTTCCGCTACTCTCTTCGAAGGAGACGAGGGAACCTTTGCCCTCCAAAGATCTCCCCATTGAGGGATACGATCATCTTTTGCTTCCCTTTGTACTGGTAGAAAAATCTTTCTGTTATCGATCAAGACATGAATGAACCGGGGCATTGCATCTCCCTTCCTTCTCCTAACCATGGCCCTAATCACTGCCAACTCCTCCCTTGTTTTAGTCTTCGGATCTACCTCTATCAGCTGACCCACACGAGAGGCAGTGTCTTGGAAGAAGGCGTCATTCCACAGCTCTAGGGGTACCGACCATATCAGTATCCATTCATCTTCCATCCCGAACTAGGAGAAATCATCCCATCTCTGGATCTTGGATATCGGACCTCCTTTGTGAATAGCTGCCACCATGAGAAGAGCATCTGGATTGGACCCTGGACTTAGATTAATCCATAGCTCATTGTACCCTATAGGTTTAATGTTGTAAAGTTCTGGTGGGAATCTACAACAATCATCCAACCATATCCTCACTTGGGAGATCGAATCTCTTGGGAGTTAGGACGGTGGTTGCAACCAACGACCCTTGTAGAGCTTGTTTGGATCGCTCCACAGAGTCTTTGGTGATGCAAACCCACTTTTCTTCCCCCCCTGTAGAGCTTGTTTGGATCACTCCACAGAGTCTTTGGTGATGCAAACCCACTTTTCTTCCCCTAGATTTGTTACCTCCTTTTCTGTCCCCCCTTTTGAGTGGTGGTCCGAAGCTTCTCTCTCCGATTGATTCCGAGATCGCGAAGAATCTCCTTTCGAGGTTATAAGAATCTCCTTGAATGAAGGCCGACTACTGATACCTGATGCACTCTGGTGGCCTTGCCAACAAAGAGGGGTGACCTTTGATCTTCTTTGCTTCTGAACAAATCCACCTCTATTGGAATGTTTGAACTCCGGACCATATTTTGCCTTTTGTACCTTCAGCTTAACACCTCCGAAACCTTTTCCATTCAACATCTGAATCGCCCTATGGAGTTCATCATCCGTGCTTATTCTGACTAGCGCAAAACCCTTGGAAGCTCCGGTGGACTTGAATCTCGGGACCACGACATCCATTACAGATCCTGCCCGGCTGAAAACCCTTTTGAAGTTGATTGGAGCCCATCCTTCCGGGAAGTCTCTGACAAACAAAGTAGGATAGAGAGTTGTATCCTTTCCTTTCTGAATCTGTAATCTCCCGAACCTTCTATTCCTCGAAACAACATTCTAGATCTCTCTCTCCTCTATTTCATGTGTAGACTGCTCCGAAGATCGTGATGGACGCTTCTCCGTTACAATCGCGGTAGCATTCTCCGGCGAAGGAGCCGGAGAAGAAACCAACTCTGGCTACCAATCTATCTCTTATAACTGGTTTAAAAAATAGCTCAGTAACACACACACATGAGAAATGCTCACACACAACTAGTTGGACTATTCAAATTGGTCCAACTAGCTGAATGGTCCAACTAGCTGTGCATTAAATAGAAAAAAACCTCTTTTTATTTCTATGTAATGCCTCCTCGTGAGAGAGCACATGGCATCAAGTTTTATATAAGTACAATAGGAATAAGTGTCACATATTCCATCCATTTATCAAATAAGACATACTAATTTAATTTTATCCATAAAAAGTTGGTAAATGATTCTAATTACTTTAGCTACACATGCAACTTGAATATGGAATATTAGAATGAATTTCTAACAACCCAATTTTCTTGTAGGAGAATATCTTATTATTAATTACAGAAAAATAATGTTTTATATATTTCACATGCTTATATGCTTATAAGGGACCCTAAATGTTTAACAGACCGGATTTATTACACATATGATAGATCACCACAATAAATCACAAGTGTACAACTTCTCTAAGTATTCCATTTTCTTTTAAAACAAGCTTCCTCAATCTCCTTTTCTCTCTCTTCATTTAATCTATCCCTCCTTTATTAATGCTCTCTCTCCCCTGTATTATTGGAAACGAAGCCCAAAACATCCGATTGCAACTGGAAGCTAGGTGGGGCCCATTGCGATGTTTGTGATAAATTTATCCTGCCCATCAGTTTTGCTAGATCATATTAGGACATGGACCCAACAATGATATAGATCCAAAACTCTAGTGGGCCACAGGACAAGAAAAGGTGAGGATTGAACTTCCACAGTTGAAATATTCATGCGGCCACAAAAGTTTTGGATCTTGTTATTATTAATATTTTTGGTTATAATTTTAGTTCATCCTAGTAGGAATGACCTCATGAACGACATGGATGAAAACTATACATCACAATGGACTCATGGAGGTTTTAACGGTAGGAATTCCCCTATCCACTTTTTCCAGTCATGCGACCCACATGAGTTTTGTATCTACTTCATTTTTTATCCCACATTCTACGATGATTTGGAAAAATGGATGGAATAGGTAGATTTATCGCAGACATCACGGTGTGCCCCACCTAACTTCCCATTGAAGAAAGTTCTTGCGGACGGCTTTGGCCGCAATCCACGTCCATTAGAACTGGACGCTTCCTGTCCATGAATGCGGATTAGGTACTAATCCCGCCCATACCCGACTAGGAACAGGCAGGGGCCACCGTGATCAATGATTTTCATCCACACAGTCCATCTATTATTATTATTATTTAGGAGAAATTTCAAAAAATCAGGCAAATCTAAGACTAAGTGGATCACACCAGTGGAAGTAGCGGTGATAATGACACCCGCCGTTAAAACCCTTGTAGGGGCACTCTTTTAGCTTCATTGCCTAAAGTACCCGGGAAAATGGATGGACGGTGTAGATATAAAATACATGCATCAATGTTGGCCCCTCTGTCAGGGACGCACCATATTGGGTGAGGATGGCTGCACCCAATCCACTCCTTGAAGCATTGTAATGTGCTGCTCTGGGACTCCATTTGTGCGGTAGAATAAATTAGGTTGACGTGGCAAAATTTTGTAGGTGCAAAATGATGTGTGTATTTGAAAACTTATTCAGGGCCATAAAAGTTTTGAATGAAGCTTATTTGTTTTCCCTTCGTCCAGGTCTATATGACCTTATGAACATGTTGGATGGAAAATAAACATCATTGTAGGCCTATGAATGTTTCAATGGTGGGCATTCAATATCCATTGTTTCCTGTGGTGTGGTCCACTTGAGATTTGAATCTTCTATAATTTTAGTAAGTTGCACTAAAATGACATGTAAAAACTGATGGACGGCCTAGATATACGGCATATATATCATGGTGGACCATATGGTTTGAGAAACACTCGCCGCCTGTGTTGCTCGGGTAGCACCTAATTCACTTCTTATTGTTATCGAGAGAAATTAACAATTTTATGGAAACAATAATGGTTTGACGGACGTACCTCTTTCAATTTTTGAAAGGGCCCACCATGGTGTGTTCAATAGATCCACTCTGATCATTAGATGTGTAATGCCAGATGACCAAAAATCGACCCAATCCGACATTAAACGAGGGAGTTATGATCGTCTCCGTTGGATCGCGCGATTTGGAAAGATTAACAATCCAAATTGCAAAATGATGATCGAAGAGTTCTAACGTGCTTTTGGGATATCGAACGGTCTCGAAATTACCCTCGAAATTACCCAATTCCGATCTCATTTAGAAGCTTGTCAAGTTACCATTACAATGAGCTCAAAATAGTCTAAATTTGACCACTGAAGAGAGAGTTATGAAGGTTACTGTTGGACAAGGAGATGAAGGAGACCGCGATCCCACTTATGGATGCCCAAAAGGTCTTGGAATACGATGATTGCAATCAGGAATGAAAGTCCGCTAAAGTACCTTTCAGATGACCAAAAATCGACCCAATCCGACATCAAAGAGGGAGTTATGAGCGCCTCCGTGGATCGCGCGATTTGGAAAGATTAACAATCCAAATTGTAAAATGACAATCGAAGAGTTCCAACGTGTTTTTGGGATTTCGAACGGTATCGAAATTACTCAATTCTGGTCTCATTTAGAAGCTTGTTAAGTTATCATTCCAATGAGCTCAAAATAGTCTAAATTCGACCACTGAAGGCTCAGAGCAAAAAAAAAAAAAAAGGAAAAAAAGTCAAGATAATCAATGATTTAAGTCGGTCATACCAATTGAAACAGTTGGAAGAGACATCCAACCTTAATTTTTATAAGGCCCACTGTGATGAGAATGTAAAATCTACTCCAACCATTAGCTGCCACATCAAATGTTAGGCATCGTACCCAAAAATCAGGCTCATAAGTAATTCAAGTGGGCCACACTAAGAGAAAGAGTTTTGAAGGTAAGCTTTCGATACACTAGTTCCAATTGTGTGGTTCACATGAACCAGGGATAGGGCTGGTCTTTTTGCACCGGTTCTAACATGCAGTGACTCACCTAATGATTGGGTGGATTTCACAGTAATGTTACAATGGGGCCCACCCAAACAAACAACTTTTTTCATCAATTACATGGAGAGATTTATTAACATTAACTGCTCATTAAATGACACAGCTAGTTGGACCAATTTTGAATTGTCCTACTAGTTGTGTGTGTCTCTCTCTCTCTCTCTCTCTCTCTCTCTCTCTCTCTCCCTCTCTTTCTCTCTCTCGCTCTCAATATATATATATAGGGAAACGGTACTATGAGGTCGTGAGGTCGAGCTGTGTCTGTGTGGGCCCCACCGTGATGTGTGTCGAACATCAACCCCATCAGCTAGATGCACCATTCCATGGTGGGCCTGTGAGGTTGAGTTGCGTGGGCCCCATTGTGATGTGTGTCAAACATCAACCCCATCAGCCAGATGCACCATTCCATGGTGGCCCACGGGCTTAAAAATCAAGTTAATCCATGATTTGGGTGGGCCACACCATATACAACAGTTGAGAGGGGTTATCCTCCCATTAAAACATTCGTAATCATTTATTAGGCCCACTGAGATGTGGTTGACAAATCCAGCCCATCCATTTTGTGTGTCCCTCTTGGATGAGGGGTCAGACCAAGTTTCAGCTCATCCAAAACTCAGGTGGCCCCCCACCAAGAGCTTTTATATGTTTTAGGCATGCCTTCACATGGTTTAAGATGGTATGGCCCACCTGAATTCCATTTATGGCTGATTTTTGGGATATCCCATAAACTAAATGGGACCTATCAAATGCACGGTGTTGATGTTCAACAAACATCACGGTGGGGCCCACACAGCTCAACCTCATGGGAAGTCTTCCCATGAGGTCGACCTCATAGTATATATATATACCTAAATTATTCCTGCTTTTCCCGCCATCATGGGATGGATTGTCTACAATAGACACCGCGACGTCATTGTTAGAATATTACTTTTGGATTCATCATGGGATGAATCCATTGTTCGGAGTATCCTCGATATATTAATAATATACCTGATATTATCTATATATCTTGCTCAGCGATATCGACAACATTGGTAGCGATATCGATAACATGGGTAGCATCAGAAATTTTAGGTATCGGCGATATGTCTCTAAGTATCACCAATGTATCGATATTGCCAATCTATCATCAATATTTTTGACTATGTAAATTCCAGGTGTCACTTGTATCGCCAATATTTTTTACTGTGTAAATTCCAGGTGTTGCTTGTATTGCAAGTGTATCAAAGATATTTCGATAATATTGCCAATGTATCGATATCGCCAAAAATCTATTTATTAAAAAAAATTCCATTTCATTTTTGTTTTATGGGTGCATAGTTGTATGATGAAATGCATTTTTGTATGTGTGTATATGTATGCATCCATGGATGGATGGATGTATGGTTGGATGGGTGGGTGTGTGGCGATCATCTGGACACAAGCTCTTTATCTAATAACAAAGCATTCATAGCATTATCAAGTGGATCATCCAAAAAGTAAATCCCTCCATGTTCACGTTCCCCACCAATCATTTGCTTCGTTTGGAGGTTGTGAAATACACAATGAGAAGGAAAGAATGTTATGGAACAATATAATGACTTTGTAAGGGTAATAATTTATAGAGGATTCAATGAAAAGAAGGAACATGTAGAATAGGAGAGAACTGTATGGTGGGAGAGAACTGTAAGAAAACCGGGCTGACTAACAAGTTGATAAGATTTAAAAAAGACAGAGCTTATCAGTCATATGAGATGTGGCTCTGGAGTCTACGACTCAGGAGGGAGATGAGGATGACACATTATGTGCAGTGTCTACAGGCAATTGCAAGTTGGGAGTTTGAACGTGGATTAGTTACAACTTCGAGATCAAATTGCAACAACAAAAAAGAAGAGTAAAAAAAGAAAAAAGAAAAAGAGAACTAAAGCATCATTTGACTTGGTGGGGCACAAAAACTGGGTTGATCTGGGAAAGTTCTGAATCAACTAGTCGGCCGTCCAACCATGCTGCATATATTTCCAGCTGTCTACTTGTTCCTTGTCTTATGGGCTATAGTGGTTTTGCCAAATTCATTGAGGTATAAGTTTTACATTTGTCACATCAATAAATAGTTCCAGTTCTTGTATCTACTTCTTTCCTGGTTCTAGTTTGAAAATATCTTTTTATAGTTTATTCTTATGCTTTTCTGCCAAGAGATGTTTCTTTGTTTCCGTGCGATGAATTGGATGTTCTTTTGAATTTTGCCATGAATATTGTTAATATGATTAGAATGTTCAATATAGCTCAGCATGAAATATATTACTCTTAAGTACAAGACCATCTGCAGTTCCTTTTGCGTCTTTCATTACTTTAAACATCTTCTATTGTGGCTGGGATGTGAAATTTGTTTCTTTGTGCAATCCATCGATGTATCATTATGGGATGCTATAAATTTCATTTCATGGCCATTATTTGTTGCATTTTCTTACAAGGTTGACTTTGTTAAGCAAATGAACCAACTTGCTGCAGTTTCTGTGGGTCTTCCTTAACACCATTATTGCTTCTATGATTTCTTTGAAATCTGGATTCATGCTTCCATATTCTGATAATATGTAGGTGCATGCATGAAATAACCTTTTCAACAGATGATAAGCCAAAGCTCCTCAGTCAGGTAATTTACTTTTTTTTTTTTCTTCGTAATAACTGGTTTTTATCGTTGAGTAAGCCAAATATTCTTTCATATGCACTTAACTAAATAAGATGGTGGGTCTCCTTATCGCAATACCTTCTCCTTCAATTGAATTGCAAAAGTTTCATCTTTGTTATTTTTTCAGTTGACTGCTTTGCTTGCTGAGATTGGTCTGAATATCCAAGAGGCACATGCTTTTTCTACAGTGGATGGCTACTCACTAGATGTCTTTGTCGTTGATGGTTGGCCATATGAGGTATTTATTAAACTTTTACCATTTAATTTTCAAACACATGGGTGGATTAATCTTGGGACTCTACTTGTTGTATGTCTTCCTTGATAAGCCTATCAGTTTTACTAGTTCTCACTGTAAGGATATCAGCAAGGAAAACGGTCATGGTAAACCATTTTTCTCATGGAGGATAGCATTTACAGTCTACGGCTGAATAAGATATGCGGTTACGATCAACCAGCAATTGAGAATTTTCTTTTTCTAATTTCATTTTTCAGTTCTGCCACATGTTTGTCCCTGGAGACACTGGAAGTTGAACCTGATGATAATTTTTTGGTTTAATGCAATTGACGCACAAACTCATTCTTGTTAAAAATTCAGTGCTTGTAATTTTTGTTGGTTGGAAAGAATGCAACTTCTTTTCTAGTTTCAATTGAGATTCTCTCAAATGTTAATATCATTCAAGTAGCTTATTACAAGTCATTTTGGACTTGTCCATATTCTCACACTGAATTCACAATGATTGACTTTGTTTTCAAAATTTGTAGGAAACTGAGCAGCTTACACATGCACTGGAAAAGGAAATTCTAAAGATTGAGGTACTTTCTTTTCTGTATCTTGTACTCATTGGTTGATGCCAAGTTTGTGCAAATTGATGTATTATGTTCGAATTAACCAGTTAATGGATTGAGGATGAATCAATAATGATTAGTTATTCTGTCTGTGCAACTTTTGTTGCTTCTCTCATCTACATTTGCACTTGCTTTACTCTATGATGCTTGAATCATTCAAAAAAAAAGAAAAAAGAAAAAAGAAAAAAGAAAACTTGAGAACCCGAGTCAAAGTTTTGGTACCTTGGATGAGAATAAGAATACACGTTCCCCTTTCTTGAGCCATTTGTTGCGGACTGGACAATCCGAAAAGGCTATTCCAGGGACTAGGCCCTTTTTTTTTTTTTGGTTTTTTGTTTTTCTTGTACATGGAAGCTAAGTACATGGTGTGTAGAGAATTCTACAGAAAGCTAGAATGTAGTCTTGTAGAGAGGGTTGTGTAGAGTCATCTAAAATGTTTCTAGAGCTCTTGGCTGCTAGATGATCGCCACATGGCTTCATCCTAGCCATTGATGTGGAGTAGGTAGAAAAATGTTACCTAAGTGGTCAACACCTACACGTTTTCTGTATCAAATCACATGATCCAATTTTATTGGTCATTTGCAGTCCATATTGCTATTTTTACCAACCCGAATGTTCTGTTCTATTTCTCATTGTTGTAAGTTATATTATAATGTAAATTTATTTTTAGAATGTGGAGATTTATGCTTTGATTTATGTAATAGCATGCATATAATATGATACAATGCCTGTGGAATCTATAATAATAGCATTTAATGATGTATATATAATTTACATGATCAATTCATATGTAAACTATATTGCCTGCACTTAGTGTATGTACTGGAGGGATACATGACTGCACCCCTAGTGTACCACGTATTGCAGGAAGTAGCGCATTGTGTGCCCATTCCCGTACCATGTACTAAAGCCACTGTGATCTAGGTAACCTTGAGCTAGAATTTTGTAACCAACCTCAGAAGTTGTAAGATCTTGAGTTCTTTCATGTAGTACATATTCTTTTTCTTTTTAAGTCTCTTTTTGTGCTCTCCTCTTCCAATTAACTTGGCCACATGGCTACACCTGGGTGATAGGCTGATTTGTTTGTAAAGGGGGTGTGTACAAGTGCTGCTCTATGCTTTGGGAAGGCCATGACACATTGCCATATTACTGCCTCTAGTTTCAGGCCTCAAATTGAAAGTTTAGTATTGACATGTGGGAGATCTTTGGGGCATGGTCCAGCGATGGGGGGGCCAAACAGACCAACAGTCAGGATCATTGAACCATGGCCCCACTTGTAGAAACTGACAGCTGTGATAAAAGCTTGGGAAAAAAAAGATTGTATAACTTCTCTTCTAAATACCAGTCCAATATTTCTTCCATATGAAGTGAGTTTCTTGCTTTTGTTCAAGAGGCAGTTTTCTGGGCGCAAGGCTTGCTTGAAAGTCCCGGACAGTATCTGTGAAACCAAGTTAGTTCCATACACATATGATACATTATTTGTTATAGATGACTACGATAATTAGGTTTGTGAGGGTATGCTGGCAGCATGCTGAAGCATTTCAGATTTTTTTCTTTTCTTTTCTTTTCTTGTGTGTATGCAGCAGTCTTTTCTTATAGCTGTTTTGTATGTATTATTTTCTTTTCTGTCTACAGGTTTGTCAATTCACTGGATAAGAAACCTGTCCACATTTTGGGAAAATGAGCAGGATCTGTGCCACTGTGCCAAATATCACCACATTATTTTGATGTTATTATTATTATTAATTTTTTCTACTAAATAAACTCGTGGTTTTTTTTTTTTTTAAACTCTTTGGTCAAATATGAGCAAAACAATTTTTTTGAATCGTATTTTGAAATTCACTGCAGAAGCAAGCTTGGTCAAAGCCTCGTTCATTGCCTGCCATTTCCAATAACGTGCAAACCAGCATGGAATCTGTTCCTGAACATGTTAAAATACCTACAGATGGGACTGATGTTTGGGAAATCGATGTCAGGTTGTTGAAATTTGAAAATAAAGTGGCATCTGGGTCTTTTGGTGATCTGTAAGTTTTTCTTTGTATATTAAATTTCCATATTCTGCTAATATGAATCCATGTATGACTGTCTTTTTACTGGTTTCAGCTACAGAGGAACCTATTGTAGTCAGGATGTGGCCATTAAAGTCCTCAAACCTGAGCGTGTGAATGTGGATATGCAGCGAGAATTTGCCCAAGAGGTCTATATTATGAGGTTTGTCAAAATACCATGTGCTACCAGATGTCCTTCGATTTTTTTTTGTACGATCTTCATGAACTGTGCTTGCAACTTCATCTTCTTCCTTAATGCTATATATATGTATAAAATCATTCTCTTCATATTGTTCACCTCATCAATCCCAGCATGGAAGATGTACATATACACAACCTGGTGTCATCACAGACATTGAGTTGCCAAAATATGGTGAACCCCTACCCAGCAAACCCGAATGCTATATAAAGGTAAGTAAATCTGTGGGAGTTCGATTAGTTCACAACCTCCATTAGACCACAAATTTAGTACCTTTACATGAAGGGCACAAGCCATGCTCCCATGTGGGAGAGGGTGATGTAGATGGGGAACAATAAGGTTCTTACAAAGAAAAAAGGCAAGGTCTATAGGATCAATTTGACCTGGACAAACACAATTTCCCTGGGCTTTCATGTAACTATGACTGGACAAAAATGCATGCCTAGTTGTCTGGTATACAAACAAGAGTATTCTTTGGATATCTACTATTGACACACGCTGACATTTGATTTAGATGTTCTCCTGCTTTTGCATCCATATTTGCTCTGACTTCCTCTCATGTTTTGTGCAAATAAGGTCCAATTTTCAAACAGTACTCCTTACACATCTACTCAACTAGACTGTTTCATTTATATATATATATATATATATATATATATATCTTTTTTCACAAAAAACTTCATTTATGCATTTTAAGGGGAAGTTGATGCTGGGACATGTGATGACCTAATCCTAGATGCATGTATAATCAGGTTAAAGAATGTTCAAATAAATACACGAATCAACTAACTGTTTCCAATCAAAGGGATTAGGTAAATTTCAACACAAAAATGACGTCATTCCGTCAAGATCATGCCCCTTAGCATAAAATCGCATAAACGTAAAAATGGAGGACCTAGGGATATGAGGATATCCCAGATATAGCATAAGTCAGTCCACGGTCAAGTTTGGATACGATTCTACTGACTAACCATCCCTCTTTTCCGTTCAAAATAGAAAGGGGATATGCAGAGAGGAACGAAAGGGGTGAAGAATGAAGGGGTTCGAGATGAAGAAAGTATAGGTCCTTTTGTCGTCAAAAGAAAAAGAGGATGATTCTTACCTTTTCCTGCACCTCAAAGATCTAGAAAGAAGGAAACCTGAAATCGAGGTGGAATCCTCAACACCCAAGGGCCAATCTTGAAACCCTAATATCTTGAATAAAGAGGAAGAAAAGATACGAATTTCTATTCCTTCAATAATAATGAAAATAGGGTTTCTCACAACGTCTATACAAGTTATGGAAAAAGTAAAAGTGCATTAAAACCACTGAAAACAAGAAAAATAACAAAAAAGACAATAAATAAATAAATAAAGTGCAATAAAGCCCCTGAAACAAGAAAAAGAACAAAAAAACCTAAAACTAAAACACTCGTGTGGTAGGGTGTGAAATCCGATTGATGGATCTATGGTCAGGGTGCGGTCATGCCGCTCCTGCACTCGTATTGCATCAGAAAATGGGTCCGATGGATCCAACGTCCATCCATATCAACTCCTCCGCTTTAGTACTCTGTCGGCGACACCTCCTCTGGTACACCGCATCAATTCTCTCCGGGTAGGAAGAATTTGCTACCAGCGAAAGTGAACTCCTGTATCTCTCGAGCAAATCGAGGTCGATGCGTTGCAGCTCTACCTCTGTGATCCAAGAGTTATCTGTAATGGGCCTGTTCCTCCATTTGACTAGGAATTTCAAGAAACTCCTGCAGCGAGTGGAAATTGCCTCGGAGTCCAAAATTTCCTCTATCTTGTCTTTTCTCGGTGCAGGTGGAAGAGAAAGTAAGATGGGTACAGGAAGATTAGGCTATGGCTAAGGTCCATATATATGGGGGGGGGGGGGGGTTGGGGGTATGGGAAGAAACAGGGGACCAGTGGATAGAGGTAATGGTTCGTGAAAGGGAACTCGATCTTCCATATTAAATGTGGAATTGATGCGCATGGTAGCAGGGATATCAACAACATAAGCATTAGACCCCAACCTTTTTACAATTTTATGTGGGCCTATGCTACGGGCATGAAGCTTCTTTATGGATCCAGGTGGAAACCGATTAGACCTAATACGAACCATGACGTCATCTCCAGGTTGAAATTCCCTAAATCTCCCGTGAGTGTCAGCAGAAAGTTTATAATGTTTCTTACTTGAATTAATCTCCCTAATCTTACTATGCAATGCATGTATATGTTGGGCGAAGGACTCTCCTAACTCTGAAGGACGCTGTGGGGTAGCCATGGGGATCAAATCTATGGGGGATCGAGGTCTAAGACCAAACAATTTCAAACGGGTTCATTCCTGTGGACCTGTTCACTGAAGAATTATACGCGAACTCTGCTGTGGGAAGAACAATGTCCTAGGTCCTGTGGTGGTCTCCAACCAGACATCTTAACAAATTCCCTAAGCTACGGTTCACTACCTCTGTTTGACCTTCCGACTGGGGATATGTTGAAGAAAACTGGAGCCTCGTACCCAAAAGATGCCAGAGAGTCATCAAAAAATAACTAGTGAACTTAGTGTCTCTGTCAGACACGTTGGATCTAGGTACTCCATGGAGTCGCATAACCTCCTGAAAGAATAACTTAGCAACGTGGGAGGCATCCGAGGTCTTATAATGGGTAGTAAATGGGCCATCTTAGAAAATCGATCAACAACCACGAGTATGGAGTCGTGGTTACGAATAGTCTTGGGAAGCCCCAAGCATGAAGTCTATACTGACATCTTGCCGCGGAGCATGTGGAACTGGTAAATGAGTATATAAACCTGTGTTTTGCTTCCTCCGCTTCGCCAGTTGACATGTCCGACACTGCCCTACAATCTTAGCTACATCTCACTGGAGATTAGGCTAATAAAAACGATCAGACACAAGGGCAACTATTTTATCTCGATCAAAGTGACTTGCCATCCCTTCGACATGCTGTTCCCAAACTAGAAAATCGCGGAGGGATGTGTGTGGGATACAGAGCTTTTCCCCTCTAAAAAGATATCCATCTGTAAGGATGAACTCTGTACTCCTCGAGGGCGGGTCACTTGACAATGACGCATAAATAATCCCAAAATTAGGACAGGTTGAGTACTCATCCTTGAGTTGCTCAAAGCCTGTAACTTCAATACTCATGGACCGCTGCATCATGATATGACGGTTAAGCGCGCCAACAACCTTATTCTCATTTCCGGCCTTGTGCTTAAGCGCAAACGTGTACTCTTGAAGAAATTTTGCCCACTTGGCATGCCTAGGGCTCAACTTCTTTTGAGAGCTCAAATATTTCAAGGCCTCATGATCAGAGAACAGGACGAATTCTTACATTAATAAATAATGCCGCCAATGGCACAACGATTGCACAACCGCATAGAACTCATTGTCATAAGTGGAGTAGCGTTGTTTAGCCCCGTTTAGCTTCTCATTGAAAAAGGCCATAGGATGTCCCTCTTGGCTTAACACTCCGCTTATGGCAATTCCTGATGCGTCATATGCTACCTCAATGGCTTTGGTAAAGTTAGGTAGACGCATGATTGGCGCTTCTGCCATCTTCTTCTTAGTTTCTAAAAAAGCCCGTGCCGCAACTTTAGTCTATTGAAACTCCCCTTTTCGTATGCAATCTGTGATGGGAGCCATAATCGAGCTAAATCCACGGATGAACCGCCGATAGAACGTAGCTAGGCTGTGATAGCTTCATTCATCGTGTATGGTACGCGGCTCGGGCCAATTGACAATGGCCTTGAATTTCTCAGGGTCTACAGACATACCCTCTGACGATACCACGAACCCCAGGAAGATAGCATGGGAGGTCAAGAAGGAACACTTCTTGAGGTTCGCATAGAGCTTTTCTGTGTGCAAGGCGTTGCAGACCTGCCTCAAGTGCTCGATGTGCTTGCTAGGGAACGTACTATAGATGAGGATATCATTGAATTACACAACTAAAAACTTGCTTATAAAGGGTCACAACACCTGGGTCATCACTCTCATAAATGTACTTGGGGCATTGGTTAACCCAAAGGGCATAACCAGCCACTCGTACAACCCGTCCTTTGTCTTGAAGGCAATTTTTCATTTATCTCCCGGGCGAACACGAATTTGGTGATAACCACTCTTAAGGTCAATTTTTGTCATGTCAAGCATGTCATCAAGCCTCAGGATGGGAAATCGATACTTGACAGTGATCTTGTTTATGACTCTCTACACACATGCACCACATGCTGTCTTTCTTGGGCGTAAGAAGCGCGGTGATAGCGCACGGGTTTAGACTCACGAATGAATCCCCTTTTTAAGCAATTGATCCACTTGCCTCTTCAACTCAGCATGCTCGGTGGGGTTCATTCTGTAGTGAGGGAGGTTTGGTAGGGTTGCCCATGGGACGAGATCTATCGCATGCTGAATGTCTCGTATTGGTGGAAGCTCGTCTGGAAGGTCCTCAGGGAAGACATCCCGAAACTCCTCTAGGACTAGACGAGCCTCCTGGGGTATCCCCATAATAACCTCAGGTGTACTTTCCCTAGCTAGTAGGCCATACACCATAGTCCTCGCCTTGGTCTCTCTCTCAAACTCCTTAGCATCTATGATGAGGAGAGACTTTGACTAAGGCGCCCTTTGATTCTTAGGACCGCCTGGGGATGCAACATCTTTCGCTCCTGTTGACGATTTGGGAGGGAGCGGGCTCAAGACAAGCATCTTTCCTTCATGCTTAAATACACAGTTATTTGTATGCCCGAATATTGTGACATCTTTGTCATAGAGCCATGACCTTCCCAAGATGATATGACCAACGTTCATCGTGACCACATCACACCACAACTTGTCCTTGTATAGTCCAAACTCAATCATTACAAGGCATCACTGGGTCACAGGGAGCAGGGTGTCCCGTATCGGTTACGATACGGGCGTATCAGCCGTTACGTATCGGTAACGGCTGTCTGTTATACGATACGGGGCCGTAACGGGCACCCCACTGATTTTGTAGCCGTAACGACCGTTACTGCCCAGTAATGGTCAGGGCATAACGATCACTTTTTTTTTTGGCTTTTTAAGGTCCGTTTTTTCATTTTTTTAAAAAGCTTCTTTCTTCCAAACCCTTCCTAAATCATTTTATTGCTATTTTCGACCAATCTTAGCTTGATATTTCAGATAAAAACTTATATTAAGGATTTTCTTGATTCGAAGCTCCGTGGGCCATTTTTTAGAAATTCCTCAAAAATAGGTATTTATACTTTTTATTGAATGTTTTAATGTTTTAATGGTAGAATATGATGTGTTAATCATAATAGAAGATATTAATGTCCATTTTACAGATTGTTGATGTCATTTTATATTTTTTTAATAATTTTTTTTCTATTTACGCATTATTTTTGGGCCTTTTTTTAAAATTTCGAAAAATCAATTTTTATTGAATGTTTTGCGGTTTTAATGGTAGAATATGATTTGTTAATCATAGTAGAACATGTTAATGTGCATTTTATAGATTGTTGATGTTATTTTATATTTTTATATAATTTTTTTTCTATTTACTTACTATTTTCAGCCATTTTTTTAAAAATTCGAAAAATCAATTTTTATATAATGTTTTGCTGTCTTAATGATAGAATATGATGTGTTAATCATAGTAGAACATGTTAATGTGCATTTTACAGATGTTGATGTCATTTTATATTTTTTTTATAATTTTTTTCTATTTACGCACTATTTTCGGCCCTTTTTTTAAAAATTTGAAAAATCAATTTTTATTGAATGTTTTATTGTTTTAATGGTAGAATATGATGCGTTAATCATAGTAGAACATGTTAATGTGAATTTTACAGATTGTTGTTTTCATTTTATATTTTTTTAAAAATAATTTTTCTATTTATGCACTATTTTTGGCATTTTTTTTTTTTAAAATTCGAAAAATCATTTTTATTGAATGTTTTGCTGTTTTAATGGTAGAATATGATGTGTTAATCATAATAGAATGACAGGTCACAGACAGGAATCACAGTCACAGCCACAGGTATGTTCCAGAAATTTCTCAAAAATAATTGCAAACACTTACACATGTAAGATATTTTCATATTACATTCATTCTAATATATCTATCATTGATAGTAGATAGTTAGAAAATTAAATATGTGAATTTTGTAGTCAAATTCAGGTTATCTGGTTCATAAATTCATCAGACAGTCCGATACAACTTCTCACCAAAGAGTGGACCGTTACACCACCATAAACATGTTCCAATTTATAAACGAATGCATATTTGGAATGCTGAGAATATTCTAGATTTAATCCATATTTTTTCATAATTTTTTGGCATTTTTTTTTTTTTTACACCGTTACGGCCTGTTACGCCCCTGTATTGCCGTTACACCCCCGTATCCGCATCGGTATCGGAGGGCACCGTTACGCCAACCGATACTGATACGGGATACCTTGACAGGGAGGGATGTCGCATCCACCCAAGAAACTCTGTATGGGTTGGGGTGAGGGACTGGCTTTAACCCCAGGCGACTTAAAGTAATTGGGGAAACTACATTCTCACAGCTCCTGCTGTCTATGATCACTTTCCAGATCTTTTCTCCGCACTTGGCGTCAGTGTGGAAAATGGTGGTTTTGTGCCAATTTTCTCTTTCATTCATCTGGGTCAAGGCGTACCTCATCACTGCAAGTGGGATAGTCTCCACAGTATCATTCTTGGCATCACTAGCATGGTCAAGGGAGGGGATAATGATCTCCTCATCATCTTGGTCACCATCAACTTTATCTGCCACTTCTTCTGCGGGGTGTTCAGAAACAAAGGCAATGCGCCCACCTTTATTTGAACACTCGGCAGCGATGTGACCACAGCGATAGCACTGCCCTGGCATCGCTGGCCTAGTAGTTGGTCCAACCATATTATTACTTCGATTTCTGTTGACTGGCTGGGTACCAGGTTGAGCTTTGGGTTGAATTTCGACTTGGGGTCTCGCTCCATGCAGAACTACTCTAGGCATAGTAGGTCAAAAATTAATCCCCCTCACATTGGACTGGCATATACAGTGCTCCAGTTCCTGCATCACCTGGTAAGCATGTTCCAGATTGGTGATCATGTGAAGCGTAAGCTCCCGCTAAAGCTCAGGCCCGAGGCCCATACGGAAACGGGGAGAACCACAACAGGGTCCTCATCCACATCGCACCTCATCAAATATTCATCGAACTTGGCGATGTATTCCGTCACCGTCATGGATCCTTGGCACAAAATGTGCCATTGATCCAACAACCTCTGCTTGTAAGAAAGGGGAACATACTTCTCTGACAAAGAGAATTGGCCCCTCTTCAGATCGCTCACAGCGACGCTCCGCATGTCCCTAATATAGTTTTTTCTGGCCCACCAATTTCATCTTGGCGAACCCGACTCGACGTGGGTCCGACAGACCGTGCTACTTAAAGAAGTGGTCTATGTCTGTTAACAAGTCGAAAAAAATCTTTGGGGTTCAATCTCCCATCAAAACTGGGGGCGTCAACCTTGATGCCCTTCATGATCTTAGAAACAGGGTCCTCGTGCTCATGATATCTCTGGGGGTGTTGACGACACACCCCATCATGACCCTCCCATTGGGCGGGAAGAACATGATCGCAATTGTGTGTGGGTGATAATGGATATACCCCATTGTGTCTGTTGGGCTTGGCCTGCGCTCAAACCATCCCTAGGCGGATCAGGGCCCACAACTTAGGACTGATCGACAACCCCGGTGTCAGGGGTCGCCTGGGCTCCACTTACAGTGGTGGTTGGAATACCAGCCTATAGACGCACAACTCTCTCCTCTAGACGCATGAACCTACCATCCTGATGCGCAAACTGTTGCGCGAGATCATCCCTCAAGGTTCGAAACTATTGATCCATTCTCTTAGTTAGGCCCTCCATAGCTTGGCAAATTGATCGGAGTCTATGGTGTAATGGAGACCGAATCTACGACCAGTGCGCGCGGGCATACACTAGGAATGACAAGTGAATGGTCCTAGATCTATGTGCGAGAAAGGGTAAAAACGATGAAACCAATGCAATACAACTACCCTATATGACATAGATCTATATGGGGACTCAACAAAACCTAGGAAAAGGGCTAACTAAACTCAACAAAATGTCCTTTGCAGAGCCGGTCACGCGGGTCGAGTTACGCGGTTAGCTCGCCGTGGGTGCAGGGGGCGGAGCACTTGAAACCTAAACGATTTTTAAAATTCGGGTAAATGATTTTTGTAGAAAATTTTCACCATAAAGACGGATTGACAATAGATTTACCTATGCTAAAACTGTGCTCTAATACCAAATTTGATGCAGGGACATGTGATGACCTAATTTTAGATGCATGTATAATCAGGTTAAAGAATGTTCAAATAAATACACGAATTAACTAATCGTTTCCAATCAAAGGGATTAGGTAAATTTCAACATAAAGATGACGTCATTCCGTCAGGATCATGCCTCTTAGCATAAAATTGCGTAAAAAGTAAAAAGGGAGGACCTAGGGATATGAGGATATCCCAGATCTAGCATAAGTCAATCCACGGTCAAGTTTGGATATGATTGTATTGACTAACCATCCCTCTTTTCGGTTCAAATTAGAAATGGGATATCCAAAGAGGAACAAAAAGGGTGAAGAATGAAGAAAGTGTAGGCCCTTTTGTCGTCAAAAGAAAATGAGGATGATTCTTATCTTTTCCTGCACCTCGAAGATCTAGAAAGAATGAAACCTGAAATTGGGGTGGAATCCTCAACACCCAAGGGCCAATCCTGAAACCCTAATATCTTGAATAAAGAGGAAGAAAAAATACGAATTTCTATTCATTCAATAATAATAAAAATAGGGTTCCCCCACAACGTATATATAAGCTATGGCAAAAGTAAAAGTGCACTAAAGCCTCTGAAAACAAGAAATATAACAAAAAAGACGAAAAAAATAAAGAAAATGCAATAAAGCCCCTGAAACAAGAAAAAAGAACAAAAATGCCTAAAACTAAAATACTCGAGTGGGTGTGAAATCCGATTGATGGATCTATGGTCAGGGTGCGATCATGCCACTCCTGCACTCATAGTGCATCAGAAAATGGGCCCGATGGACCCAACGTCCAATGTTTGAAATATCGGTATTGCGTTACGTATTGCACCCTTGGGATATGGATACGTATTGGTTATCACATCGGATATATCGGTTATATCGCGTAATGTATCGTTGTTGTTGGAAATTGGTCGAATTTTTCAATGAAACTTCAGTTATTGTTAAAAAAGACATCAATACACACTTATAAATCAAAACGTTACAAAAAACAGGTGCATATAATAGGGTTTTATTTGTATGGGGTACTAATCTATGCGTTGTCTAATTGAATTGATGCAAGCATATTCAAAGTCTATTCATAAAATTTATAAATGTAAGAAGTGTGGGAACACAAGAAATACATTCAAAAGTAAAAGAAGAATCACTAGATCAGGCTACATACATGTTTAATTTTATGTTTGGACACAAATTGCAACTGATTTGCGAGAAATTGATTTTTTTTTTTTTTTTCAATTTTCCGCAACCAGGCCCATCTCCTCTAAATCTCGAAATTGAAGCTCCCAATTCGTGATTTTTCATGCAAAACATGAAAAATAATGGGTTTGTAACAATTTGATACTAATTGAACATGATTTACAGAAGAAAAAAAGGGTCGAAAATAAAAAATGCTCACCGGATTAAACATGTGGGATATATCGCACTACTTGTGCTTTTTGTATCGCATAGGTGGGATCCAAGATATATCGTGGGATATATCGGCTGATATTGTCGATATTTAAAACACTGCCAACGTTCATCCACATCAACTCCTCCGCTTCGGTACTCTGTTGGCGACGCCTCCTCCTCATGTACATTCTAAAGGGTGCATCACTGATGTCTGCATCAGAAGTGAAACATGATAACTTTATTTCTGCATTTTAATTAGTGATGTGCATAAATGTGAGGCTTTGCCATGGGCAGTTCCAAGTCTGGGTAAAAGAGGATGGTTGATGTTTGGTGGGCTTGTTATCTTAAGGATAATAATGATGATCAAGGACAATTTTTCATTTTTTTTTTTACTTTTTTTAGTTTGGTAGGTTTGGGGTTTGTGTTTAATTGGTCATAACAGGTTTGTAATTCTATTAAGAGTCATTTTTAGTTCTAGTTTTATCTAGTTTACTAATTTGTTTTGAAATTACGGTTTGGTCTCCTTAAAAGGGACATGTAATAGAAGCTTTTGATTATTGATTAACAGAACTCATTTCTTTTGGTGTTTCAACATGAAGCCCTGTGTTAGAGTAGAAAATTAGTCAATAAATTTCTCCTGCACCAAACAACCTAAAATGTTAGTTCATGAGATTATAAAATATAAAAAAATATATCAAGAAGAGATGCCCTGAATTATGTCAATGGTCAATGGTCAATGGTTATGTAAATGTGGATGAACATCCCCCAAAGAGTTAGCTCCTATTGGGTCTGAATAATTGTCAGTTTGTGTCCTTCATGCAAAGAAAACAGTTTTCTTCTTGCAACTGTTCTTCTGCTTATGAAACAATATCATTATCTTCCAAGGATGATAAATGATTTTGGAATAACATTCTTCTGAATTTCTAGAGATATTCTGTACAGTTTTTTTTTTTTTTTTTTTTTTTTTTTTTTTTTTTTTTTTTTTTTTTTTTTCCAGGCTAAATGACTTTGGAATAACATTCTTGTGAATTTCTAAAACTATTATGTAAAAGCCTTTTTTCTTCTATTGTTTTGTTTTTGTCAAGTAACGATTATCCTGTGGAACCATTGCACCTTATGTTGGAGTAGTGAATGTTGGTTACAGAGATTCTTTTAAAATTTTAAATTATAAGCTAAGTCTAAAATTAGAAAGAAACTATTTTCTTTGCTGTGCCATGTCAAGTACTAGTAGGCATTTTAGATTTTAACGCAATTATGTGGCCATGTTTGACTACATGATTACACCTGCCCTTCTTCTCTGAATGCTTCAATTTACCATGCCTTGTCAGGATCATCTTTGTGTGTTTTGATGCCTATGTTTCATTTCACCTATTGGCATATGGTAAAATAAGTTCCATCTCCATTCCTTTCTTTTCATTTTCATTAGGTGTTCTCCTATCACAAAGGTTATTAGTGAGTTGATGCTTGTGCTCAACAGTATGTTTGCAAATTCTCTTCCTGTCCTCAATGGCCCTTCTTTGCTTGCTTGCTTTTTGGGGTGGGCGTTCAATTGTTGAGCTGGGGTTAGTGATGGTGGGATGGTGGGGGCATGCTACTGTTGTCAATGTGAGCCTTTTCCATGTCTAGTTTCCAAGATCCCAGGTAAAGAGAAAGGTTGACCTCCGGTGGGAAGTCAATTGTAAACAATTATTGAATCTACCTTTTAAAAGGCTAACCATGAATTTTGGGGTAAGGCAAAGATGATGATGATATAACCTTCTATGAGAATATGTTCTTTCATAAGTGGATAAAATATCAAATAACAACCATCCTGATTTCCTAATATGGTTGTAGTGATTTCTCCTTGTTGAATTTCATCTCTAGAGTTGATATCTAGAAGGTAAGGAGTGATTCCATCAGCACACATGGAGGAATTATCAGATTGTGATCCTTCACAATTTTTTGGTGATCCTTTGTTGTCTGCCTACTTTTGGTTTCATTGAGATGTGGAGTGTTCTTGCTCTCAAGTTGTATGTTGGCATCACTACATTAAAAGTAGAGTTGGGCATGTCTGACACGATCCGGTGGATCCGACCCGATCAGACCTGTTCCGAACTGAACTGACGGCCTAGATTGGTGCGGATCGAGTAGGGCCATTCAGATCCGACAGTTTTTCAGATCGAGATCGGGTCGTGGTCAATCCGGACTGATCCGATCCGATCCGACCTGATCCGAAGTAATTCTTATCAACACTTCTACTTTTTCTTGTGGTATGGTCCACTTGAGCTTTGGATATGCATTAATTTTGGTTTCAACCACTAAAATGATTTGGAAAAACGAATGGACGACGTAGATAAACCACATGCATTCACGGTGGGCCCCAATAGAGTTTACTCAGTACGTCGATAAGAGCCCACTGTTACACACGCAGACGTGGATTTCCTGCGAAAGCCTTTTGCAGGAAGTTACTGCGCTGGGAACCCAGGTGGGGCCCACTGTGATGTTTTGGAGAAATCATCCCCGTCCATCCGTTTTTTGATTTCATTGTAGGACATGATGCCAAAAATGAATTGTATCCAATGCTTAAGTGGGCCATAATAAAGGAAAAGATGGTTAGGGAAATTCCTACCGTTGAAACCTCCTTGGGCTCGACAGTGATGTTTATATGCCATCCATACCGTTAATAACGTCATTCCTACTGGGATGAACTGAAAACACAAATATTAGGATGATCGAAAACTTCTGTGGCCCCACAAATATTTCAACTGTAGACATTCAATTATCACGTTTTCAGTCCACTTGAGCATTGGATACGGTTCATTTTTGGCATGATGTCTTAAAATGAACTCACAAAACGGATGGACGGGGAGGATTTCTCACAAACATCATAGTGGGTCCCACCTGGCTTCCCAGTGCAGGCTTTCGCAGGAAATCTGCGTACTACACACGCAATGCAATTTCTTGCACGGCATGACAACACAGCTAGTGTGTAGATATGTGTCGTGCAAAGACGAGTGGAGACTGCCTCGAGCTCCGAGTTGTACGAGTAAACTTTGTGGGGTCCACCGTCATTCATGCATTTTATCCACTCCATCCATCCATTTTAACAGATAGTTTTAGAGATTTAGCCCAAAAGTTAAGTCTATCCAAAGCTCAAGTGGAACACACCAACGGAAACAGTGTGAATTGAATTTCTACCGTTCAAAAGTTATTGGGGGCCACAGAAGTTTTAGATCAAGATGATATTTGTGTTTTCCATTCATCCATATATGCTTGATCTTATTAACATGTTGGATGACAAATAAACATCACTGTGGGCCCTGGAAATGTTTTAACGGTGGAAATTAATAGTTCCATTGTTTCCTGTGGTATGGTCCACTTGAACTGTGTATATGCTTCAATTTTGGGCTCAACACCTAAAATGATCTGTCAAAACGGATGAACGGCGTGGATAAACCATGTACATTCACAATGGGCCTAACAAAGTTTACTCAGTACGATAAGAGCGTACTGAGTAACTCAGTACGCAATCTAATTCTCGTGCGAGACACGCCAGTGATACAGCTGGTGTAGATACGTGTCATGCAAAGACGAGCCCTGACGTGCCTTGAGCTCTGAGTTGTACGAACGGCTCAAATAAGAGCAAAGTTACAGGGGCTCCACCATAACGTTTATTTTCCATCTAATATGTTAATAAGGCTAGAAATACATGGGTGAATAGGAAAAACAAATTTTATATTGTTCCAAAACTTCTGTGATCTCCAAAAAGGTTTCAATGGTAAACGTTCAATCCCCAACTGTTTTTTGCAGTGTGGTCCAACTGATCTTTAGATCTGTCTTATTTTTCAGCTCAAGCCTTAAGATGAGCTCTCCAAATGGATGAACGGATTGGATATAACGCATACCTCATAATTTGACCCACAGACCTAACCCGATCCGAACCCTACCTAACCCGATCCGACTCGGTTTCCTTGACCGAGTTGGACTCGGTTTGGGTCAGGCCAACCGTGCATCGGATCGGTTCGAGTCATATGTTCCAGACTCGGTCCCGGATCGGATCGAGTTCGGGTTAGCCCATGTAGATTTCGGACCGAATCGAGATGGGCCCAGTCCGATTTGACTTAGTCCGATGCCCAGCTCTAATCAGAAGAAGACCTCATTCATCGTCCCTCTTCTTAGTTCCAAAAATCACGACTTCCTCGAACTGAAATTGAAATGGTATGGTGCCCATGGATTCGGTTGTATTGAGAATTTGCTAAAAAAAAATTCATAACACATCCTTACCACCTTCACATAAATATTTTGTTCTCATGGTTCATTCCATTAGGGAACCACTCCTCTTAGCCGTTTCCTACGTCAATAGTAATTTATGAAGGAAAGAATTGAGTAGGCTAGAAGGTAATCAAACCTATGATGTCATGGAGTTTCCAAGTGGAAAGAACTGGTTAGATTGCAAATGGTTCTGTAAGGTGTAATTGTGGGTAGATGGATCAATTGGAGGGTATGAAGCATACCCAATGACAAGAACTTGGGAATTGATTTTGCAGAAGCCCATGCATCAGTTGTCAAAATTATGATTGTTAGGACTTGGGAGCATTCTCTTGATTTTTGTATTTAAACAATGGCCTCTCTACTGACTCGAAGTGAAAAATGGTTTCTATAATCAAAGGTGTACATGAGCCCACCTTCTGACTCAGCTGGTCTTCTATATTCAGGGCATCTTGTATGTCATCTGAAGAAGGCTATGCAGAAGCTAAAGCAAGCTTCCAGGGCATGGTTCACAAAGTTTATAGCAATTGAAAATGTTGGATTTTCTTGGTTGTCAAGTGATGATATAGTGGGTCCATTTGGATGCATCAGATTATCCACTTTTCAAATTAGCCAACTTACTAATTGTTACCTTCATGAGCTTGGAAGTTTATGATTGGGCAGTATTTTGTTTGTCTATTTCTCTGTCAAAGTCCCTGATTTGCAATTTTTTTTTCTTTTGGTTAGCCCTACTAAACTTATATTTCAAGCAGTGTTTCAAATAGTGCTCCTAGCGTTATGGTAGTGTACGCTACGTAGCGTAGTTAAATAATGTAAATCGCCTATAGCGTACGTTATAGGGGTCGTAGCGCAAGCTACAGCTACATAGTGTGTAGCATTTGTAGCGTACACTACAATGGTTTCTTTTTTTTTTTTTTTTTTTTTAATTTTTAATTTTTTTTAAAATTTTTATTTTTATAGCTTTGTTTGTTAAAAATGGTGTAAAACTCACATCACATCATGAAAACTTAAAATGTAAAGTTAAAATCAAACTTTTTTTTTATTTAAATTTTTTAATTTAATTTAATTTAATTTTTTTTTTAATTTTAAACTTTCACTTAAAATGGTGGTGATCCTTTGTTAAAGTTGGTGTGAAACTCATACATTAAAAAACCTTTAAAACTAAACTTAAAAGAAAAGGGTTTTGAATGTATTGATGATGTCTGTATTATACTTAATACTCTTAAGACTTAACCTGTGTGATTTTTATTTCTTTTTCATACCTGTGAGTTGTGACTTTAAGTTTCAATTAGACTATTAGTATTAATTAAAGTGGTTTGCTTAGAAAGTTGTTGACGTGGTGATTATTTGATTTGGTTTATAACTTTATATATCTAGATTGCTTTTTGATAAGTGATAATTAATAATTTTTTTGAACATGCTTATACTTGAAAAATAAATAATCTTTTAGGCATATTCATATTTTTTACTTCTTTTTTTTTTTAAATTTTTTTAATTTATTATTTTTTATTATATAAATAATACTATTTATCATGTTTTCCCTAATTTTGAATTAAAAAGAAGTATTGTGTAGCTCGTGCTGCTCTATTTACACTACACACTATAGAGGGTTAGACACTACGCAACATGCTAATGCTATTTAAAACACTGATTTTGAAAGAGATCCACACCTATCTTTTCTGTGCTTTATGGATCCCTTTGATTAGACAATCCAAACCATCCAATCAATGGCCATTAAAGTCCAAATTGATTTTTAGAAGTTTTGGCATATAGTTCCCTCCCTTTTCACTCAAAGACAAATAAGACCTTCCCTTACCCATTTTCCCTAATAACACCTTCTGTTTTCTGAATATAGTAAAAAACACCTTGGCGTTAATCTTTTGGATGGAAAGAACTATCTAGGCAAAGGTTAGCAAACCCAAACTCTAACTTCTACCAAACCAGGGGTAAAAAGGTATTTTTCATGGTAAGTAGTCAACTATAATGACTCTAACATGGTTCTATCACATTTTGTTGACAGATGTTAACCATGGGGTTCTTTTGACTGAATATTGAAACCTAAAAGTGTTTTTGGGAAAACATGTAAGGGAGGGTGTTATTTGTCTTTCAGCCAAAAGGGTGGGTGCTATATATCAGAAACTTGCAATTTTAAGATAAAATGGTCCAGTGATTGTTAAGAGCCATGCATCATGTGTGACCCAATGTTGATTGCACATGCCCTCAACAATTGATTCAATTGGATGATTGTGAGCATTAGATCGATGGTGAAAAAAATGTTCAATCCTGATCAAATATAGCAAAATAAGGCAAATAATCAATTTGGATAGTTCATCATGTGGATTCCACATTGGGTTGTTCAAGACCACTTTGATCAAATCCTAACCATTGTGGATTGATTTCCACTGAAATAAATAAGTCCATATCAATTATAATTGAGCTATTAATGATGGTACATCCATCATTTGTGCTCCACCTATGATTTACTAATGTGGTTTGGTGTAGTGTTTTAAGGGGACCTAATGTCTCTTATGTAATTTCAACGGTATTAACACAATTTATGAGCAACTTTTGGTTGAAAGGAAATCAGCAATAAAGTTCAAACTCTAGCAGGAGCACACAATTCCAACAGAATTAGATCCAATCATAGTCCATTATATAGTTGGAGGGAAGGTGATGATAGGGATCCAGCTCATCCCACATACCCCAAAGAGTTGAAAAGTACTCCTTTAGGGATCTTGAATCTTGTTGAAATCTCCTGATGTTTGAGATTAACTTGAAAATTCTGGAGATATTCTAAGCTTCTGAATAAATATTATGAAGGGTGTCTCGTAACCTTTTTGTTGAGGTCAGAAACATGACAAAATTACTCACAGTAAGTTCCATACTGTTAATCAGCCAAGCCATGACTTGGTAGTTCTCCTTAGTCCAACTCTTAAAATTCCAATCTATAAGATTCGGAGTTTCATCCAATATGTAAGAAAGCTTCTCTCTTCTCCCCAAAAACAACTTCACTAATTGAGCCCACTGCAAATAATTGTTGCCATTCAACTTTACTATTGTGATTGATGAGGGATGGGATTCCGAAGATCCCACACCAGATCCCAAAGAGAACTTATCCTCCATAAGGGTCTACAAACACGAAATCCAAGAACAACAAACTCAAGGAGGGGGACACATTATAGGAATGGCCATAAATTTACAAAACTTTGGGTTCCAAATGGTGGCATGGTGGTCTAGAAACAGCTAAAGAAAGAAAATCAAGTATAAGCAGTGCCTTACAAAAGAAGATCAAGCACCAAGACATACACCATGAGCTCCGCTGTACAGTTAGGCCACCAGGACCTAAAAATGGCACCACCAGTCCATAGTTTGGCTTCACCTCACCTCTAAATCATTCTCTCATTCAGAAAAAGCTCCATGAGGAGTTAAATGCAGTGGATCCGATTCACCATGTGAAGAAACACACAAAAAACAGTAACGCAGGGGCATTTTTCACACCGGGCTCGAGCAGGGTGGTTGTGGGATGCAGGGGCACATTCGGGGTGGCTGGCCCGTGGAACCCATGGATTTGGGGTTCGTGTGAGGCAGGTGGCTCGTGTGAGGCGGAACCCATGAATTTGGGGCCCACGAGGAGGGTTCGGCCGATGACCTAACCCACGGATTTGGGGCCCGGGCTATGAGATAAAGGTATTAATTCACCATGCTCTATTAGTTCGAGCTTTTAGAGAAAGTGTTAATTGTCCTGCATCAAATTGGTATTAGAGTAGAAGGTCTCGTGTTCAAGACTCCTCATCGGAGGTGATTAATACGGGGACAATTTCACACCGGGCTTTGAGTGGGGTGGCCTGTGGGATGTGAGGGCACATACGGGGTGGGCAGCCCGTGGAACCCATGGATTTGGACGCCATGAGTAAGGTTTGGCCGAAGACCTAACCCATGGATTTAGGGCCTGGGCTATGAGATAAAGGGATTAATTCACCATGCTCTATTAGTTCGAGCTTTTAGAGCAAGTGGTTTATTGTCCTGCATCAAACAGCGACTGATTTGAGCGGAATGGAAGAAAATTAGAAATTTGTGGTTTTTCCATTGGATGAGAAAAATGGTCCAAACATACCTAAGATGAGCTCCAAAATTTTCATAAAAATCACTGTAAATCTTCTGAAATTGAGATGCATCAAACCATCTTTTTTTTTTTTTCAAAAAAAAAAACAGGTTGTATGATATGCATAGTTGCCGACGCCAGCCGTATGATTGCTGACGTTAGCAGATTCCAGTAGCACCAATCAATGCGAAGGTTCTTACTATGATACCAAGTTGATTTCAGTAAGTTTGGGAAGCGGAAGGAAGAGAATGGGTGAAGTGAAGAAAAGGAGAAATGTGAGAGAAAGAGTTTTGAGAGAGACTTTGTTGTGTTATAGAGCTCCAAGCCCCAACACACCGTTTATTATATTGCTAGAAACACATACATACTCCTCATGAGCTCACAACACTGTGTACAACTGTCCATGCAGAAAAAAAGATAAATACACGCTATTATAAATCCACCACTTTGCACTCTTTGTAGTTAAAACTTTGGATTTTTACCTTTGGAAACTCATTCATTGTTTAAACACATGCAGATTCAATCATGAATTGGGTGAGTGCTTTGGGAACTTAGACAAGGTGATTGTTGACTTGGCAAGTTTCACCTTGGTTAAGTTTAAGAAGGAATCAAAGAAATTGCTGATTTAAGGGCAAATTGGTATTCATTTTTAGCTACTGTGTTAAACGTGGTTGAGTTTGGGACCACAGTTCTAAATATCAGAATCAGTGGGCGTATCGGCTTGGCCAAAAGCCGATTCGATATGGTGTCACATATTGGTATCAGCCCAAACTGGACAATTGTTTTAGGAAAAAAAAAAAAAAAGGAAAAGGAAAAGGAAAATTATTAGAAAAATAGGAAAAAATGAGATATCCAAGAATCTATTTGTTTTTGTGTGTGTGTGTGTGTGTGTGTGTGTGTGTGTGTGTGTGTGTGTGTTTTGACCATATATTCGATGGTGTACCGGACCATTCTTTGATAAGGCTGTATGCTGAGTTGACCTCCAATAAGATGTAAGGTTGAGTCTTTTGGGTATAAATTGTTGAGATATGTCATAATTGATATCATATATCACAAAGAAAAGGTGAAGATGAATGTATTCATCTTACCACTTTGATCAATATTTTCGTATCCCCAAATTGATTTTAAAAAATGCAAAAAATTATGAAATTATCGAAAATAGATTAAAAAAGCAGCTCATAGATCTATGTCCAAACAACATGGATATATGTTCAAACAACAATATCTTTCATTTCTCCAATCTGATTTTTGAAAAAAAAAAAAAAAACATAAAAATTGCCAAAAAAGCGAAAATATGCTAAATATAAAATTACAGCTTATAAAATGTAAGTCTATGTTCAAATAATTTAGGTCCGCACAACATATATCAATTATTTCCCCAATGCGAAAAAAAAAAAAAAAACTTTTTTGATATTCAAATCTACTGGAGATCTGGTCAGAAATGGGTCTAAAACAATCCTTTACTTAAAAAAATTTCAAAAGGAGACAAAAAGGGTTATAAAATGAAGAAAGAGGTCGGCTGGGGCTATTTATGCCTGTATCAGTCTGACTGATACAGGTATGGCGTAACAGTGCTGATACAGTATCGTTTTTTATTTATTTACATGGGCTGATATGGAGCGATCACATATTGTACTGTGCCGATACATAGATACCGATTTAAATCCTTGTTTGGGACTGCTTGCCAAATTTTTTGAAACTTAACCTGGTTGAATTATACCAAATTGCTAGTTCAACAGATTATTCTCTGTGTATAATTGTTATTGAGTTGAAAATCGGAGTGCCGAGTAACTAATTGTAGTTTTTTTTTCTTTTCTTTTCTATTTGCTGAACTTCAATGGGAGTACAAATATAGTTTGTGAATGTTAATGACATTTGGTGACACAGCTACTTACTAATTCCTTTTGACAGGGGATCAGGATCTCTATATTAGAAGTTTCTCTTTCCACTTCATGCCAGAGATTTCTCCTTCTCATATTTCAACTCTTTTTCCCTATTTGCAGAAAGGTTCGTCACAAGAATGTTGTACAATTCATTGGCGCATGCACCATGCCTCCAACCTTATGCATTGTGACAGGTTTGACAATCAAAAGACTTCTTGGAAATCTCTAGCACTACACTCAAAAGCTGTCATTTTTGGAATGAGTTCGATAATATACTTTGGTGATGATTAGTTTCGGTGTCTTGTTCTTTTATTCTACAGAGTACATGTCTGGTGGGAGTGTATATGATTTCCTGCATAAACAAAAAGGTGTTTTTAAACTTCCATCCATAATCAGAGTCGCAATTGATGTTTCTAAGGGCATGAACTACTTGCACCAGAATAATATAATACACAGGGACCTGAAAGCTGCCAATCTTCTAATGGATGAAAATGAGGTAAGCAAGATCCATTCGTGCTATAAGTTATCAATCCCTTTCAGTATTTCAGTAGTTTATCATTCTGCTTTGTCATATACACATTAAGTGTCAAGAAAAGCATTTGCTATGAGCCAATTAAGTACTCTTGATGCAATTGTAACATGTTGCACCCTTCATCATCCCATTGTCATCAGAGCAGTGGATGCATGCTCCCATCTGCATTTGGTGGAACTCCAAATGGGTTCTAGTAAAATAAGGTTTAAAAACTGAAAAACGGGTTTTACATTTTAGTTGGTCAAGGCAGTTGTCAAGTCTTTGTGATTAACGACTCTGGATTTTTCATGAACATGTCTCAGCGAGATAGTGTTAAACACAAGACCATTGGAAATATCTAAAATGCCGCCCATATGTGCACAGGTGTGCCCATGCGCGCGCGCGTGTGCGTGTGTGTTCCTGTATTCGTTCCACCTTATTTTGTGGTGTGGATCAATGACTATGACCTTTTATCCAGTTTATTTTTATTGAAACATTCTTAGCTTCGGTTGCAGGTTGTCAAAGTTGCTGATTTCGGAGTTGCGAGGGTGCAAGCTCAGTCTGGAGTTATGACTGCAGAAACTGGAACATATCGTTGGATGGCTCCTGAGGTGGGGGGTTTTGTTGAAATTTTATTTTGGTAACTTGATTAGTTTCAATAGATTCTTTGTTGCAACCTAAACAACTCTGAAATGTAAAATGCGTTGAAGTTTTTTGAGGTAACTCATGCTGATCAAAATGAATGTTTGGTAATTAAGATCTTTCCCTTTGCATTTTGTTCTGGAATGCAGGCACATTTCTTAGATGATGCTTCCTCTACATGTTCTCTCTCATAGTGTTACTTCATCATTCCCCTATATTAAATATTCATGTTAATTTACAAGTATTTGTTTATTTTTTGGAATATTTGCCACTTACTATTCGTTGGAATATTGCGCCTCTTATTATTAGGTTCCTGTTTTTTTGCTGTTTCTTCCACCTCATTTTCTTCCTAATTGGGATGATTCATTCTTTCACTGCTTGCATTATCAGCAACTTCTTTGTCTACTTTGCACATAAGCATGGTCTGAGAATAGGAAATTCCAGCACCGAGCCTTTTGGAATCTGCTCCTAAGTGGATTGAAATTGTTGGTATCTACAATTCTTCATGGCAATGTCTTCTATTGATGCTTGATAGATTTGTTGCTGAGAAAGGACTCATGCTATGAGAGGATGAGAGCATGATAGATTTTCCGTGGGTTTTGACATGTTTATATATGTATATAATTTTTTATTTTAACCTGTTCAGACTATAAGAAGACAGATGAGCAGCCACAGAGGTCTTGGTGCTTTCAAGACTGCAGGGTTTCATATTGGGCTTTAACTGCAATAGATTCAGAAGATTCTCAGTAGGTAGATCGTAGATGAGAGAAACAATAGCATGTGAGAGTATGTTTTTTGCTGCAAGTCTTAAGCCATTAGGAATGACAAAAATGATGACTGATAAGACATAAAAAGGCCCTCTGGATGCACTCTTTGCCGCAAATATGAAAGGGTAAAATGCTAGATCTTCTGTTGGGAGTTGTCATCACAAAAATTGAGAAAATTATTAATACTAAGTTGACATGTATGATAAAAGTACAACCTTGATGTGTACCAAAACTTAGGCTCTATATCGCATCATGCATGCCAGTGCTTGGAGCTAATAATGAGCCTATGTTTCATCAAATAGAACAAATCAAAGCCAGTGTTTTTGTTATCCTTTTTTTTTTTTTTTCCTGTCAAATTATCTTTTAGGTTTATTCATCAGATGCAGTAATCATTCCTCATCATTTTTATTATTATTAATTATGAGATTTTGTTAGAAGGAAAAGAAAGGAGATTACCAGCACACATCTGTATGTGATACATATCATGTCTTGAATCAAGGATAATGAAATGTCGTGCCTTGAGATGAGCAATAGGAACCCAGCACTCTACCAACCTCTATAATCCCAAGCCTTAACATCAAGAACCCAACTTTTCATACTATCTGGGATCTCCTGCTCGGCAATGTTTCCTTTGATGCTCTCTACCACTCCTATCTCATTCTTCACATTATCATCAGAAATGCACTGCTTCCTTTTTTCCTAGATCCCCCAAAGAGTGTCTAGGGGAAGTAGTTTCCAAAGGACCTATAATCTAGAAGAAACCCCCTTTCCACCATTATATTGACCTTACCTTGAAGAAACCCATGATACACCAAGTCATTTAAAAACTTTGCTCAAATCATATGCACTAACTACACTTACCAATGTTTTAATTATCAGTATCTTACATTGTATCTTAGTCTTGGGTTATGTAATATTGTGGGAAACATCAGGAATATCAGACGCATCATGTAATGTATTGCAGTCTGAGGGAAACATTGGAAAAAGTTCAGGAAAGTGGTAGAATTTTTCGGCGAAACTTCAGGAGATGTTAAAAGACACATGATTCCATGCCCCTGAACTCAGAACATTATAAAAAAATTATGCACGATAGTTTTCCATTGTTTAGTGGACAAAACTATGTATTTGTTGGCCATAAGTGATGTAATTTTATTCAAAATGAGTTCATATCATTCATATGTCATACAATACAAGCAATAAAACACAAATAATACAAGCAGATAGTAAGAAGAACCAAAACTATACCTTGGTCTCAAATCCCCATGGACTTACCCACCCCTGGAGATTGTCTATTATATTTGACGAAATATGGGATTTAATTTCAAGGCCAGGCATTTTGTTTGCTAATGTTGAGAGGAGGGTAAATGTTAACTGCGAACACCTTTCTTTATCGATCGCACTGTAGCCTTTGTGATGGAGCAAAGACAGGGACTGAACTTTTTTATTATTATTTATTTTATATTCTTTTAATGGGCGAGGGATTGTAGATTCACCACTCCCACTTGATTTCCGTAAGTAGAGACAAAAATGTATAATGATAGACGGTGGAATTAATTTTCCTTTTAAAAGATGTTCTCAATGAAATGAGTGATTTCAGTTTCCTTCCATTCAGAATTTCTAGGTATAATTGCCTCCTTTTTTAAATATTTGTCTTGAACTGTGTTCCATACAAGGTTGGCCTTTTGTGATGTTTTATTATGACTATGATTATGCACTGAAGGTAATAGAACACAAGCCCTATGATCACAAGGCAGATGTTTTCAGTTTCGGAATTGTTCTGTGGGAGCTACTCACGGGAAAGGTCAAAGCCTTCACTTGTCACTTTTATCATATTGTGGTGGCATCATTCTTACCACAAAGCTGACTTCCTTTTATGCTATGACTGGTTTCATGCTTTCTTAGATTCCCTACGAGTACTTGACACCACTACAAGCAGCTGTAGGCGTGGTTCAAAAGGTTTGTATCATTTTCAATATTCTCTTGTAAATAATTTAAAATGCATATACTTGTCCAATTCTGAGGAGTCATTTTACTTCTAGTTTTTTCATGAGATGAGAGAGCTGAGCATTATTTCAATGGCAAACATGTATGTGAATATAACTACAAATACAATGGTCCCAAGTTCATTAGCCAAGGAGCACATGTCTACAAAAACATGGACCTTTTGTAACAGAGGAAAACTGTTTTCCTCTGTTTTGTAACAAAGTTTGGGAATATGCTTGTATCCCCTTCCATTACCACTAAAACCGCCACTACACCTTTGATTTGGACTGTCCATTTGGGGCCACTTTTGCTCACTGATCCATCCCAAAAATCAGCTTGAATGGGCGATCCTAGCCATATGATCAATGTCTAGGAAATGGGATGGTCCATATTTTATTACAAGACCATTTGTCTCATGAAGCTCTCTGTAGTTATAGATCCTTCCCAAAAAAATGCTTTAATTTGATGATCCTAACTATCTAATCAATGTAAAGGAATGAATGGTTCCTATTGATTATAAAAGAGGTCTGATCATTCATGTGGATGACCCTGCATACCACACGTCACCCCATTCGAGCCCGGTACGAAAATACCCCTGCATTAATCACCCCTGGTGAGGAGTCTCGAATACGAGACCTCCCGCTCTGATACTACTTTGATGCAGGACAATTAACTACTTGCTCTAAAAGCTCGAACTGATAGAGCACGGCGAATCAATCCCTTTATCTCATAGCCTAGGCCCCACATCGCATGAGTTAGGACCACGGCCGAACCCCCCTCGTGGGCCCCACTTCACATGGGTTTCGCATCACATGAGCCACCCGCCTTACATGGGCCACCCACTCCAAGTGTGCCCTTGCATCCCACAGGCCACCCCACTCGAGCCCGGCGTGAAAATGCCCTTGCATTACCTTTGATTACATTTTCCTCATAAAAAGTTACTTTGATAAGATAATGCTAACCATTCCTTCAATGGCTAGAAAGTAGATGGTCCATATTTATTATAATTGAAAATGTCCAATCAGTGATCTAGGCCATCTATCGTGTGGGGCCCATCTTTCTTTGTCAATCCCTTCTAAAAATTACTTTGATTAGGTGATCCTAACCATCCATCCAATCAGTGGCCAGGATGAATGGAGTGAGATAGTTCAGTCACTTATTTGGACTGCCCATGATGTGGGGCCCATCTTTGATTGCCAACTCTGAGATAAGTGAGAAAGAGATGGGGAAGGGGGAGGCTTGGGTTTGCCCTGTGATTTGGAAATCTAATTTCTAATTGTTCTGGTGACCAAACAGAGGAAATGTAGGTTCCTATGGAAAAACTGGTTTCCACATAACAGTTTCAACTGTATGGGTACTGGGTCTGGTTTGACCATGGAGACTACATCTGATAGCCAGGCATAGGATCATTAGCAGGTGTCTTCTGTCCACTACCACTGTTACCACCACCACCTTCTACACTTTCTTCCAGACCAGGATCCTCATCAAATGTCGCGCTTCTAAGTGGTCTCATTCTATGATTTTGATCTGGTGTGGCGCATGTGCGATGTCGTCCTGGGGAGAAGTGCTAGGCGTTGTTGTCTCCCCACCACCTGTGCTATCGCCTTCTCCACCACTATGTTGAATACAGCTTTATCCAGGATCTTCAAGCTCAGTAGTATTGCTACTGCGTCCTTCTTTAACATCTTCAACAATCTTTTTTGGATGACTCTACCTTAAAAAAAATAAAAAAAAATCTTTGGATGACTCTGACCTCAGGTCTACTGAGCATAAGTCTTGATGAGATCTCCATATTCTTGTTCCTCATTTTCAGTTACCTCGTCCTCCATGTGTTCAACCATGGCAAAAGTTGGTTGTCTTTTGTAAAAATATTTGTCCAGATTTATTGGACCGTATTGTGATTGGGTATCACTACCTGTCTCACCTTCATCATATTCCTTAAACTGATCCTGACGTTATAGTGGACAAACACCAACTGCTCCAACTCTAGGGCTTTTAGCATATTTCATTACTTCAAATGGACGAGTGAGAATGTGCTCTAATTCCTCTCACAACTGGCGGATGATGTCGTCTAATTGAGAATTTTTATGACAAGCTTTTTGAGATTAACTGCACTCTCCATAGTTGACCAACCAGTCAATTATTGCATGGATATCAAATAACTTGTATAAGTTTGCTAAAAACATAGTTCTATATTACATCCCTAAGTTCCTAAACCAACTTTGCAATGGTTCCCTCTAAAGCGTGTTGTGCAACTAGATTTGCAAAACTATGAATCAAAAGTGCATATGTATCCATCTGTGAAAGATAAAATAATAAATTAAATAAACATATATACAATGCATTTGAAATTCTAATTGCTTAACTTCATTAATGGCGTCGATTTTTCGATTCATGTCTAGCTCCAAGCTCTTTAGAACATTTTTAGTTCAATACAGAACTCATCATCTTCATAAATGTACCTCCATATAGGTTTAAAAGTATCTTACAATTATTAGAAAAGATATCATCTCAAAAAGCCACATAAATCATAAGACTCACAAGTAACTCATAACAGTAACTAAAAAGTCACTACGAAGCCATAACATTTTTTATTTGATGGTAAAGCTAATTGTAACAATGTCTGTTTATCAACTTCCAGTAGTTGATGTAGTTTTGACAGCAAGGTATTCTGTATCGGTAATGGTGGCTGTAACAGTCACCACCATTACCGATACGGGTATCGGCCGTAACGGCTGATACGGGGGCGTAACGACCGTTACAACCCCCCGTAACGGTTGAAAATTTTCTTTTGCCCAAAAAATTCTGAAAAAATATATAGAAATTCCAGAATAATGTAAATATTTCAAATATATATTCATTTTTTGTTTTGAACATGTTTATGAGTGTAACGGTCCACTATTTGGTGAAAGTGTTGTATCGGGCTGTCTAGTGAACTTGTGAACATGATTAATATGTATCTAATGCTTAGAACTAGAAAAAAGGTATAAATACTATTTTTTCAATCTTTTAAAAAGAAGGCCCTCAGAGTTTCTATTCTCTCAAATCACTTCAATCTACGGTTTTAATCTTAAAAATTATAGTAAGAGTGGTCGAAATCTTTTGTAAAATGATTTAGAAGAGATTTTGAAATGAGAAAGTGAAAAAAGAGAGAAGAAAAATAGATTTAAATAAGGAAAAAAGTTATCGTTTTTCGACCGTTGCAAGGGTAACGGTTGTTTTGCCCAGTAACGGCCTTTACAGCCACCATAATGGCCGATACGGTCCCAAAAAGCCAACTGCCCCGTTTCACCCTTGTATCGCGTAATGGTCATGGTCGTTACCTATATGTATCGGCCTTTACGAGCGTATCGTAACGGATACGGAACACCTTGTTTGATAGTCGCATCAAATGTGTTACTTTGTTCTATTCGTGGTTGCATAAATAAAGACCATTGACGGCCTCTTCTCAGCTTTTATGAGCTGAAGAACCTTAACCATAGGTTCCATCACTTCCACAACTTAGTGAACTTCCTGTGGTGCATATATTATGGTTCAACCATCACACATTATGGTGCATCTATTGCTTACCCATGTCCTCCTAAATGATCGCACATAACCCGCATTTCTTAGTACATCTCAAAATTTATTTTATTAATGTCATACGAGTTGGGCACTTTAACTCCTAGTCTTGCATCTATTGCATTTACGTGGACGCCAATATGGAGAATCAGCCAATAAGATATGAATTTTCAAGTCCATGGATGGAAAGAAGGGAAAATGTTCCCAATTCAATTTGGCCTTGGGTTCCTAGTGCTACATGATAAACCCTTTTTCATGATTTTTAATATCCGTTACAATACAGTCTTATTGAATTGTGAACCTATCAATTTCAACACAAAAAGAAGAGAGGCCAAATTGGCATTTATCGGCTGATACAGGCCAATACACTATATTGGTACGTATATGGTACAAATACATGCCAATACAGTGATAATGGCCACTTTCGGAAAAATTCCAACTTCACTTCCTTTTTTTTTTCCCACTTGTTTCTTCATTGAACCATGGTGGAAGTTTGTAAACTCATTTTATACTAGATTTGGGCCTATTTTAGGGATCAAAACACAAGGATCGAAAAGCGGAATTAACCACTTTGGGAAAAATTAGAAGAAGGTGAAAACTATCAATTTTTTTTTAGTTTTTCAACATGGTTTTGTATGTAAATATTAGACCTTAAGTCTCTAAAATCATGCTTGATTTGTGTTCGATTAGGGCCTATTCAATTGATTTTAAGCAAGTCAAGCCAACAACAACATTCTTATCAAATATTGGTATGATACACCATTGAATACATGTTAAAAACATTGAAAAAAAAAAAAAACAGATTCTGATTATTTACATTTTTTCAATATTCCTGACAATTTTTCAAAAAAAAATATTTGAAAAGAAAAACGGTTGACATGGATCTCACATATTCTATCATTTTTTGTCCCAATTGATATGCCCAATGTTGTCAAATGGCATAAGCGATCCCATGTGATTGAAAGGGGCTGTGCGCTTATGCAATGGTACAACCCCCAAACTTTTTTTTTGAAAAAAATAAGAAAAAAATTCAACAAAAAAATGTATTAAAGATGTAAAAGTACTATACGTAGGGAAATTTTATTTTATTTTTCATTATTTATATAGTTTTATTAGACTATTAGACTATATCAAGTCAACTAACAATTTACTTAAATGAACGCATATACTAAAAAAATGTGAAAAGCAACATGTAAATTTTATTCATGTCATTTGAGGAGAGAATGAGAGTAGTGTGAGAGAGTAAGAGAGTTAAAAGATTGAGAGATGAGAGTGTGAGAGTGTCAGAGTGAGAGTACAAGTAAGAGAGTAATAGAGTTGTAAAAACAGGGGGGAGTGGGAGACAAAGTGAGAAAAAATGACCCACCAGTCAGAAATTTAACCATTGGGAGGTTATGCCATTGCATACTGTGCACATGATGGCATAACCACATAACTATGACTCGTGCGGTCGCATATTTCTCTATGCGACCACATAAGCCCCAATGGCACAATAACCGTAAATGCTATCATGGCATAAGCGGTCAACTGGTACAAAATGACATTTGCGATGGTATAATCACTTATGCGATTGCATGTGACAACATTGGATATGCCACCTGATACCTATATTCAACACCTTGTCTGTGTGGAGTATTGCTTGAACGAGGCCGAATGTGCTTGACAATTGTAGCAATAAAAAACCAGTCTTTATCTTTTCATCCATTGGAGTTTTTCATCCAATGAGGGTACCGAGTATTGGATTAGCGAAAAGGGAGTACTGAAAGTTTGTCTCCTTCAAATCGCTTAGTCAATCAACATAAGTGAGCCCCACTCTTCAACAGCAATTGTACGGTCTTCTGGAAGCGGGCAGTTTAGTGGATCTAAGCACTGATACCATCTTGAAGATGATGAAGCATATGATTGGAGGAAGAAATAGGGCAGAAGAGAGATTTGGACAATAGACAATGATTATCATTGCATTGAAGAAACAGAGGGATTTGTTCCTTCTTATAATACAGCCTTATTACAAATAAAGAAACATACAACTACCTTTTAATTACAAACCTTATCTTTTAAGTATTTTGGTCCTAAGGAGCACTAGTTTGTGTGGTTTACAAGTATGGTACATCAGAGGAGACAAACTTTCAGTACATAGGCCTAGAGAGGAAACATTTGACTACATGCATGGTGCTGCCCACGGGTGATGATCCCATCCTCGAAATCAAATTGTAACCAGCATCGTAGGAAGCAAGGCAATGTATCAATAACCAACCAATCCACTACATGGAAAGATATGGAGGTGAACGAGGATGAATATGTCGTCACCAGTTGTCCGCCTGCATTGCAGCAAGCAGATGGAGAACCTCTATGAATGCTATTTCCCCTCATGATAGAGAACTGCTCTCTGTTGATGTGGAATATGCAGCCTTGGGCGTCGGCAATTTCACTTCAAGGCCATGCATCAGCAAGGGAAATGAAGATGGAGAAGAAGACGAAGAGTCGACTTAAGAAATGGGCGAGTGGTGTATTTAATGAGGGTTGCATGTGTATTTAAGGCCATGCACCAGCAGACCACCTTTTATGAATGATTGTTTCAAAAAGCAGTGTATCACAATGAAATCCAAAAATAGGATCGGGCTGTAAATATCTCAGTTACTCTGACAAACTGTCTGCATAAACTGGTGACGGATTCATTTTTATTGATTTCTTCCCAAATGGTGTTGTAGTTTAATGATTACTACACATTTACATTACATTACCACTGTAAATGGCAATCCTAAGGGTATGATGATATTTCACTAATTCCTAATCAGATGAATCAATGGGCTTGGGCATCGGTGTGTGAACCTCTGGGATTTGGTCTAAAGAAGTGTAAAAAATAGTTGTTACCCTGATCTATACCCTGCACAACTTGTTCAAGTCCAGGTTGGGGCTTCATCTATTGTCCTAGATCATCATTTTATGTGTGTGATGTTACAATCGGATTAAGTAATTACCTTGTATTTGTGAGTCACCCGTTTTATTCATTTTTATCATCATCAATTATTCTCTATTGATTTTATTCTTATTTAAATTTCCATGTGGAAGTCCCCTCCTTATTCCCCTATTCTCTGTTGACTGTCTGATTATAGATCTATTTTATTATGTTACATGCACATCATCTCTACCGCATAGCAAAATTGTGGTGATCATTATTTTCAACATTAAAGTATTAAAGAGCAAAAAGAATTATCTGAGTCTCGAGTTGACTCATACCCAACCAAGTTCATATAGAACCTTGGTTTTTGAACCCCATCATCTCGTGGGTAATATCATGTCATAACATACTCATATTAGTTTTGGGGCCTATATAGGTCTTTGTACATTTTAGGGTGAATGGGATGTGCTCCCTGCAATTCACTATCAAATTGGGGAGAAATGCGCCCCATTTGAGATGCTGACTGCTCCCCCCAAATGGGTTAGCCTACCTCACCATAACTGATCCAATGTTGATTTGGGGGTACATCCCTCTTTAAGTGTACAAATTGACGATGTGTTCTGTTTCATATTCTTACGCTCTTTCTACATTACTGCATGTTGAAGTTCTAAATTATTGCATACCTTTCTACTTACAAATCTGTCATCATTCCTTTGGTTTTCAGGGCCTACGACCTACAGTTCCGAAGCACACTCATCCAAAGGTTAACGAACTGCTTGAAAGATGCTGGCAGCAAGACCCTACTTTGAGACCTGACTTCTCTGAAATTATAGAGATCCTACAGCTTATTGCCAAGGAGGTATAGCATCCAGAACTAAGATTGTAAATGGATCTGATCTGGGTCAGATCAATATTAACCCAGATCAGATCAGGTTATTCACTTTATCCCAATACCTAGACCTGTATCTGACCTGACAGACTCTGAATTCGACTCCAAACCCAGGTCAGCCAGCACAGTTGGTTAGCCCAATCCATTGAAAACCTTAATTCTTTCTAGGTCTGTTGTATTGGGTTGTATCACCTGATTACTAATCAGATTCTATGGCTCAGATCCGGATCTGATGTCATCCAAATTTCACCAGTTTCACCGGACCACTAAATTAAACTGGCAGACCATTGGCATCCTTAAACAAGGCTTAATATGCCTGGCCTCCCTTGCTATTTCTATGTCAGCTGCTTGACACATTCTGATACATTCTTCTAACAGGTTGGAGATGAGGGAGAGGAAAGACACAAGGAGAAGTCATCAGGTGGTTTCCTTTCAGTCCTTAGGCGCAGCCACTGAAGGAAGAATTTCTGTTTATAGTGTGTATGCATGCTCTCATCTATGGGCCATTTCCCATCTAAGGTACACTTAATCTGTAGTGTACAGTGGTTGGTTCCCTAAATTTAGGTGTTTTTTTTTTTGCTTTTCATCTCACCCTTCTCTTTTTCAACCTTGTTCATCTACCAATCATTTATGTATGTGGGTGGACATGTGATGTAACATAGTGAAGGAATTCATACTGGGCCACAGTTACTGATCAAATTTTTTTAACCAGTTGATTATTCACTTTTTATAGTTGATGTGAGTTGCTCAATGCAGTATGTACTTGTATTCGTTATGCTAGGGAGTTATAACAACTCCAAACCCTCCGTTCATACAAATGGGAAAGTAGTTTGATGATCAGGATTGTCTGCTATAATGGGCCCCAAAGTTGTTTAACCATGCCATTTGAATCTCCTCCATGGAACAGCAGTAAATTCCTAACCCCTTGGATTTGTGGCATGCCAATTGATGGTCAGGAGTACAGGAATGGTCCATTCTTGGCTAATCAAAGGCCAAAGATTGTTATGGCTATGATATTCTGTTCACTGAAACTTTTCAGGCATAGAGGTACCATTCTGAAAATCAATAATGCTGCAATGATGCATGATGTTGATTATAGGGTTCCTCTGTAAAATTGCAGTGAGCAATTCACTCAAACGTGAAGAAGGGGTGATTCATAGCACATATCCTAAGTCAGTGCATGTTAGAGTGAATTCCTTTGGGTCTAACCCGATTATGAATTAGCCTTCAAAATCAGGCCTGTGGCCAACCCGTGGTCTATAGCGTAGCTGCCTGACTTGTGGGCCAGCCAGTTTTAACTGGAACCTTGTTTCGGCAAGTATTCACGAAGCTGCGAGCTGCTGGATATGGTGTCCATTAGTTCAGGATAAATGTGCTGTTGGAAAACGTATGTTTTCGATGTTGGCAAGATTGGATTGAAGCAGGATTCATTTTGCAAAAGACAAGTGAGTTACTAGCTGTCCAAACTCCACGGCAAACTGAGCTTGTGTTACCATCTCCATTACCATCTTGGTCACCATTCCTTCAAAGTGGTGTAGGCATCCTTATCCAACATTGATTTTTACCGATGCCCATCTACAACCTATATCGCCCTTACAAATTAGCTTACAATGCATCCAACTCTAGCCCAAAACCCCTTCTCAAACGGACATCTGTTGTGTTAACACGGAGCTCTGTGGGGCTTGCTGCGATGTACATACATGTAACATCCATTCTGTCCACCAGTTTCTCCAGCTCATGTTAGGATGTGGTGTTCCAAAAAATGAGGCAGATCCAAAACTCATTTAAGCCACACCAGAAGAAGAAAGTGGGGATTGATCCTCCACCATTGAAACGTTATTGGGGCCCGCTATGATGTTTGTATGACATCCCACCCTTTCATAAAGTGATTCCCGTCAGTACACAGGGAAGACCCTTATCAGCCGCCTGATACAAAACTTGTGGGCCACAAGCATTCAATCTCGTGGTGTGGCCCACCTGAGTTTTGCATCTGCCTCATCTCTGGGATGACATCCTAACATGAGCTGGAGAAACTGACAGGTTGAGTGATGTCACACGGGCATCATTGCAGTAAGGCCTTCCCAAAATAAAATAAATAAAAAAGAAACAATAGACATCAAGAGCTGGACACAAAAAAAGCCTGCTCGAAAGCTCGGCTTAGATTGGTTCGAATAGAAGTTCAAACCAAACCAAACATCAGAGTCAAGCTCATTTAGAAAAACAAACTATGCTCAATCCAGAGCAGTATCAGCTCAGCTCGACTTGATTCAATTAGTCTTGTAGATTGTATACAAACTGTTTCTTGTGGTGTGATCCACTTGAGCTTTGGATATGATTTAATTTTAGGATCATGTCCTAAAATTATAGGTAAAAACAGATGGATGGCGTGGATAATTCATATACATGACGACATGGATAATCCATAATACATATACATGAATGCATATTGTTTCCTGTGGTTTGGTCCACTTGAGCTTTGGATATGTTTTCATTTTGGATCATATCCTAAAACGATATGTAAAAATGAATGGACGGTGTGAAGAATACATATACATGACTGACGGTGGGCCCACAAAGTTTACTCAGTAAGCTAAAGTGGGATTCAAATTGGCCGATGACCTCAACAACCGCTACATAGCTGGTGCCAAAACTCTGTGAGCCCCAGCATGATATATGTTTTATCCAGCCGTCTATCAAAATTTCCAGCTCATTTGACGGTATGAAACCAAAAATAAGGAAGATCCAAACCTATGGTAGATCAGAACAACGGATCCAAACTTGTTGGGGGACATAAGTTCATATCAATACTATTTTCCTATGGTGGGGCCCACCTCAATTTATGTGATGCATAACCACACCGCCCAAGAAGATCCAAATATCAGGTGGGCCATACCACATGAAACATTGATCATTGAAGGGCTGCTATTGAAATCATCAGTGTCAATATCATCTTGATCCAAAACTTTTGTAACCCACACAAAGTATTTCATGGTCAATCGCCTTTATCCACGTCTGTGTAACATTATTAGCAATTCGAATAGTGAATAGACACAAGGAAAGTTGTAATGGTGGTCGTTGAATGATCATTATTTCTTGTGGTATGAGATTTGAAACTGCTTCATTTTTGGGCCCATGTCCTAAAATGGTCAGGAAAAACGGATGGGCGACATTGATATACAACACATACATTTAGGTGGGCCCATAGAAAAATCCAAACAGAACTAGTCCAAGCGGACTTGGATTTAGTTGGTCGGTGATGGAAAAGATGTGTGGGCCCCACCTTGATGTATATGTTTTACCAATTTGTTCATTCACTTGACGACATCATTTTTGAGAGTGATCCCAAAAATGAGATAGATCTGAGTCTACGGTGGACCACACCGAAGGATACATTAGTGATTGAACGCCTACCATTAAAAACATTTTGGGGCCCACTGTAAGTTTATTTGCCATCTAACCTGTTGATTAGGTCACATGGACCTAGATGCAGGGAAAACACAAATATCAGTTGGATCCAGAACTTTTATAGTTCCCCAGACAATTTTTAATGGTAGGTAATCACCACTGTTCTGTGGCGTGGTCCACCTGATATTTGGATCTGTCTCATTTTTGGGGCCATGCACTAAAACTATATTGTAAAGTAAATGGACGGAGTGGATAAAACATATACATTATACTGGGGCCCACAACACTGACTAGTACCGAGCTCGATATTTGAGGGTCACTATGAATCCGACTCTTCGAGTCTCCGCAAAAAATCCCCAAAAAGGCCAAAACTAGCCTTTTGGCTTCCCACACACATCCGCTCGCCTGGTCGCTCGCTCCCTCCCTCCCTTCCTCTCTCTCTCTCAGGGCGATTTTCTTAGTCCCTTTTTGTTTCCCACACAACCGTCAGTTGCAATCCCACACTCTCTTTCTCAAGTCATCCGGGAGTGCAATCATGAGGTTTATACTCTTTAAATCTTTCTTTTACATCGGTTTATATTTTATTAAAGATTTACTTTATGTTGTATAGAAAGAAATCTCGTGTGGGTGTATCTCCTTTTAAAATTTCTTTGATTTTTGATAAAATAATTGATTGTAATGTTCTTCGAATTTGGATTAGTTGAAAACACGGAGTGTTATATGAATTTTTTGTCCACGTAACACTCAATTTTCAATCACGCATGTTGTCAAAAGAATAAACTTTACTATCATATGCCAATGAAAGAGGGATTATGTTGACTTACTATAGATCATGTATACTTCTGTGTACTTGCAAAATCACCTTTTAAGAATTGATTGCTTTAAATCAGCAAAAGTAAATAAAAAAATTTGGAATGAAGAAGAAATAAATGGTCTTATGATTTGTAGCTATTTTCAGCAGATGTGTAGCTATTTTGATTTTTTCCTTTTTATTATATGGGTATTAATTCTATTTGGATTTTTTCCTTTTTTATTCTTTTCTTCTCCATAGGCCCTCTTGGTCAAGGTATTGTTAATGCAGTTGGATTGACACTTGCGGAGAAGCACTTAGCTACCCATTATAACAAACTCGATAATGAATTTATCGACCGCTACACATAATACTCTTTATCTTATCCTCGTCGGTGTTGATTCCTTTCTTATTATAACATTACATTTTCTTTATAATTAAAATGAACGCCTTACATTGTCTTTACGATTCGACATGTTTTGTATTTAAATGTCCTTACCTTACTTTACTTTAAATGAATAGATGGCTAGTGAAGACGTCCAAACCCCCGGTTCCGGTGTATTGGTTACCTCTCCTCTTGATGTACAAGGAGATGACATAATTAGAAATAGTGTGACTGAAGATTTAGAACAAAGTAAAATCACAAAGAAAAGATCATCTATATGGCTAGATTTTGAGGAAATCACCATTTAGGGTGTTGTGAAGATTAAATATGTACATTGCAAAAGTTTGTATGCTAAGAATCCAAATGGGGTAATGAGTCAATTAATTAGACATCTTAAGATTTGTAAAATAAAACTTAGGAACCCGGGGAAAGGCTAATAAATACTTTCCTTTACCCCATCTGAAGGGAACACGTATCAAGCCAATCTCTCTAGCTACAATTTTGACAAAGAAAAATTAAAAGAGTAGTTTGCCAGACTTGTAATTGTTGAGGAGAAACTATTCAGAATGATAGAAAGCAATGTTTTCATGGGATTATGCAAATCTCTTAATCCTAAATGTGAGAAAATCTCCCGTATAACAGTAAATATGGAATATATGAAAATATATGAGTTAGAAAAAAATGAAGTTGAAGACTCTTTTAGCATCAGTGTCGCGAGTTAGTTTGACATTGGATTTATGGATGACTTCAAATTAAAGAAAGGGTTATATGTCATTGACTGCCCACTATGTTGACGCTGAATGAAAATTATGCAAAATAATTCTAAAATTATGTCACCTTCCTCCTCCTCATAGTGACATGAACATCTTTAATTGTATCTGTTATGGGTAAAATCGAGCTGACTTGATGTATGAGACACGTAGCGACAAGACCATTAGAACAGACCCTCTGTACTACCAAGAGGCTAGAGAAGATGAGTTGAGCAAGAAGACTCAATGGTTGAGCTGAAATAGTTAAACCGGTTTTGGAAACAAGACTCATCGACCGACCTTGATCTTGACTATAATCATCGACCTCGACCTCAAATGCCCACCTCAAGGTCAGATATCGATCTCGACCTCATATGCCAACCTCAAGCTTGGAACTAGAAACATCTAGAGAGAATCCTTCACTGTATATGGGCAGGGTTGCCTAGCAAGATCTCAACAGATGATCATGCCAATCAAGGCATAATAAGAGAAATATTCGAGAACAAATTCCAATTTTAGTACAGGCCCCTCAAGCGTATCTTGTAGATCTACTCAGATAAGGAAATTGCCTAAGAACACCTATAAATACATCACCCTCTTCAAGGAAAAGGTACACATATAACTATCCCGATTCTACTACACCGACTATGAGTCCATACATCTGACTTAGGCATCGGAGGGTCTCCGGTCACAACCGACGCCCCTAACGTCTCCTTGTTCTCTATTAACTTGCAGGTACCTAGTGACTCGCAGGAGGTGAGGCAAGATCGACCAGATTTGAGTAACAATAGTTTTGGCACTGTCTATTGGAATGACAATAAAGCCATTCAGAAGTTCCCCCTACGATAAGGAAATTCATCTGCGTTTTCCCTTCACCCTGTGATGGCTAAGGGTAAAAGAAGGGCTTTGATCGCAATTATTAAGCCAATCCCAATGCCGGAAGAACAGCTTGAGAGCCTTTAGGCACCGCAGTCAGATCCTCAACTTGATCCCCCTTCCCCAACAGTCGCACAAAGATCTCGGAATAGGGGGTTGGCTCGTCTCTCTGGAGAACCAAGTTGAGGCTTTGGCCGGTAATGTTGATCGAATTATGCGGATATTGGAAAGACAACATCGCCTCCCCAACCAAGGTGTAGAATCGGGGGCTACAACCAAGCAATCTCGACCTCTGCAAGCACCTCACGACTCATGTTGTAAAAGATTGATCAACACGAAGCAGATGTGTCCCCACACAAACCATGGGAATGACCGAGCTCGGTGAGTCAGATTTGTGTCACAGTTTTGAAAAGAGAAGGCGTAAAATTTTTTTTGAGGTTATAACAGAAAGTGAAGTTCCATGGGAGGCAGAGCTAAAGGAAATTCGAGATCAGCTTGGAGATATCCAACGGACGTGCCGGGCAAAAGCCCCTGCCTTTGTTGATGCTTTGCTTGAGGAAGTCGAGCCCCTGTTCATAGATGACATCATGAGATCCCAGCTACCATCCAGGTTCCGGATGCCCCAAATTACCCCCTACACAGGATAAGGATATCTGACCGAGCATCGAGAATCCTTTAGAGCCTGGATGGAACTTCACCATGCTTCTAGACCCGTGATGTGCAGAGTATTCTCCATCACCTTGTCAGGAGCTATGCGGAAATGGTACAGACACTTGAATCTGATGTCCATTAGTTCCTTCACTCAGCTCAACAAGGGATTCATCGCTTAGTTCATTGGCGGGAAAGACATGAGAAAGCTGGCAACTCACCTTCTTATAATTACTCAAAGAGGGGACGAGTTGCTAAGAAATTACATCATTCGCTTTAATGCTGAAGTAGTTCAAGTTGATAGTTACTCCGATCTGATAGTTCTTGCCACTATGGTAGCCGATCTTAAATAGGGGAAGTTACTCTTCTCAATTGGTAAGAACCCCTTGACTACTCTCGCCGACCTACTTAACCGAGCTAAAAAATATTCAAAAGCAGAAGAGCTCTTCAGTTCACGGAGAGTTATTCTAGGTGAAAACAACTGTTGATGGTCAAATATTGCATATTGGACCCCATTTATATCTTGGTTTTATGAACATGATACTGCTTAATATCATATTTTACTCATGTTTATGTTGCGAGGTGAATTTAAGAGCTTGGATTGGAAAAGGTGCTAAAAGCATGGATTTGACGCTCAAAGATCACCAAGGCAAAGAATGGATCTTAGGAAGCAAAGATTGAAGATTTCAAGGTCCCAAGATTCATGAAAACCAAGTAGAGAAGGAACAAAGCCGAAAGAACAAGTGCAGAATACACATTGACTGTGTCATCGAACACTGTTCGATGACATCGAGGACACATTCGATGACATTGAACACAAGTCAATGACATTGAATTTATAAAGGAAAATCGAGTTGGTTGCTGGACAAATTGAAGACGTTTTTTGATGACTCGAGAACTTGTTCGTGAAAGTGCCCTTGTTTGTCAATTAGCATAACGGTTGAGTTAGCAAGTCAAATGAGCCCCATATGAAGAATATACAAGCTGCTGCCTCAACCGGATGGGTGATTTAGGAATGTCAAAGGTAAATTAAACCTCACATCCTATGTCTAAAGCACCAAGGTATATAATTCCCTTTAAAAATCGTAGAATAACAAAGGAATTCAATGCTTGAAAACTTGGTACAAATAGGTAATTTTTTTAAGTTTTTTGCATGTCACTTTGAGTCATCGAGCTTGGGTCGATGACATTGAACACTCTTTGTAACACCCCAGATTTTTGCCAACCTGGGATTAGACGTCCTTGGGCGATGAGTCGATCATAACACCTTAATTGACTTCTCAGAACTCAATCCTAAAGCCTCAAATCCCCTTTCAACACATTTCCTTCAAAATCTCACCTTTCGCCACCTTATTTTGTAAATTTTTCGTCCGATTTCGAAAAGTCATATCTCCCTTGTTAGAACTCCGATTTAGGTGATTCAAAAGCTAGATTGAAGCTTGATAAGCCTAGTATTATATAAAAATAAGTGAAAAATATAATAAAAATTTAAATATAGGTCATTGTGACGACTACCCGAAAATCATTAGTTTGGACAGTTGCTGCTTCTAAAATTTTTATAATTTTTCTACAACACGAAATCTAATGAAATTCGGTAGAGATGAAGTAGACTTGATGTCGAACTACTAAAAAAATAATTAAAATAATATACCAACTAAACGTGCCAGGAAAGGACGTAAAACTGCCCTAGGATCTTATTCTGTCGTAATTAGGACATAATTTAGTTAAGTACTAAACTGAATAATCAGTATAATTATCTTGAACCACTTTAAATACGATCTGTAAGACCTAAAACGAGTAGAACCATTAACACTATATTACCTTAAAACTTAGGATCCATCTTAAAACCCAGTTGCTCTTGGGAGCATGTTGAAACTCCGTATCGGATCTGGACCATGCGTCGAAAGTCTGATGATGGCGAAACTATACAATTATGACCGCCTCACTGGGCTTGACAACCATCTCAGAAATTGAATCCAGATAGTGCTCAGAAATGCACAACTTGAGCCCGGAGCGAAGTGTGTGAGAAATGCGAATACCTTTAGAAATTGTACTCAGATTTAAGTGATTTGGGCTGTTTGCTTATGGGCCAAATCAAGCTTTTAGACCGTCGAAATCTAACCCAAATATACCCTCGGATCAGGAAAATTTTTCAGCACAGGTCCATGTACTCGTGGCCCTGATCGAGCGGCGGTGACCGTTGAACTGAAACTCGTCCGCCACGGTCAATCCACAAATCTGATTGGACGGAAACCTTAACTCGACCTAGATCCAATGTTAGAGAACTTAAGTCCGACCGCACGCAGAAAAGGGGCAACTAGAAGTGCTCTGTTGGACTGAAACTGTCGCCCTTTGGCTATAACCTAAGCCTATATAAGAGCCTTTACGCACCCCTCTCTCATTCCATATGAATTTCTAACCCTAGGAGAGAAGAAAGAGAAGGAAAGAGAGAGAAAGTGAGAGAGAGAGTGAAAGATCGTTCTTGGGATTCGATCCCACCATTTCACGTGCTTAACCACCACTACCGTATGGCTATTCTAACGATTTTGATTCCATTTTCGGGTAAGATATCTAACCCTAATTTATTTTATGGATACAAGTAGAGTAAATGCTGAAGTAGCTAACCTATTTCATGCTATAGGTTGCCGTTGTGCCATGGACGAGGACTTAATATTTAAACTGAGTTCGTTACGAGTCTACTGGTGAAAGGCACGAACTATAAACGTTTAGGTTATGGTTTTTAAGGCTTTCAATGTCAGCTAATTATTTATAACTGATTTGGGTGCCATTTCACATGCTAAATGCGAAGATTCCTTCGCTTTACAGATATATATGAACTATGTTGAGTATAGTGCACTCCATATGTTAGTTGAAATGATTGAATGCGTATAGAATTTGGATTCGTGTTTGACATAATTATCCATCGTAGATATAGGTTTGTTGTATGTGCGATAACCCTTTGGCGAAAGGGTTTGCCCTAATACATGTTATGGCCAACATACGTCATGTATGTTATAGTGTGTAGTCTAAGTGTTTGTTGAAATGACTAAATGAATATGAGATTATGATTTATGCCTGCCATGTCTATGGAATGCAAATACTTGATTGCTGTGTATGTGACAACTCCTTGTTGGAAGGATCTGTCCAAGTATATGTTATAATCAACATATGTTATGTATGTTGTTATGTGTAGTCTAAGTGTTTGATAAAATGCCTGAGTGAGAAAATGCTTAATGTAATGTGCTTAATGAGGGTGTTGAGATAGGATTCTCAATCCCCTTCTCTAGGGTTACAGTTTCCTTCAAGTAATCTATTTTACTACTATGTGATTTGTGGATTAAATACTCATGTATGTTTACATGTATTCTATGTGTTCGTTGAAATGCTACATGGGATCTATATTTAATTATATTATTACATGCTGTCTTGGCAATTACATTTGAATGTTATTGATCTAGAGTATGTTTGGAACTATGGTATAGTCTAGGCAATCGGTAACAAATTCTAGTTTGGTGGTTGAGGTTGTTTCCTCACACAGGACGTGTTCGATGAATTCGAGCTATACTTTAGTTGTCGGCAGTGGTTAGGCCACACGGAGTGCTTACGCACTTTATGTCGATTAACTCGAGGTGTGCTTGTACTAGTCAAGCTTGTCAAGTAACCCGATTGGCACAATGTATGTTCACCATGTATGGGCGCTACTGCTTGAATCTAAGGTACTAAATTCACCAGTGGAAACCCCGTTAACCTTGATACCTTAATCTGCTAAGACTCATGAGCCAGGCATGGTAGTATGGGACACCGTGGTCGAGCTGTCGGCCTACGCTGGGGCGACGAGCCTCCCCGTAGTGACTAGTGAGCAACACCGCCTCGTGAGTCGAATACGGGTGGTATGAGATACTGTATTTGAGCTATTGACCTATATTGATCAGGTGATGAGCCCTTTGTAGTGACCTCGAGCATACTCTGAGACTGCATTGAGGTAATGAGCCTTTCTGTAGTGACTAGAGTATAAATTAGGCCTACACTGATCAGGTGACGAGCCCTTTGTAGTGACCTAGAACCGCAACATCGTATTGGATTTACTAGGACTGACGACCCTAGAATGGATCATTGTTTGGGAAATGATATAAGGGAGGTACCTTAGTTTCCCAATCCTGCTATATGAAAAAGACTAATAAGAACTTGGTAATCACACTCATGCACCGCATTGCATGTGCCTTTGGTGTTGAAGTTGAGCACTGAGGAAGTGATTGCATGCCGCGACCGTGAGATGAAGTTCATAGAGGGAGTGCAGGCGAGGGCATACATCATTAATACATATCATCTTTGCATTAACCAGAGTACTTAGGAATGGTTGATTGTATTACTTTATCATTACTGCGTGACTGAATTGATAACATGTTAACCTTCGCTTTATAGCTCTACTGAGTTGATCACTCACTCCCACGTTCTGGGACTGTGTTTTTCAACACTAATTGGACTCTGTCTTAGATGCAGATTCTGACGTGACGTATGAGGCTAAGACAAACTTCTACGATGATGAGGAGGAGTTCTCATACATGCAGTTATCAGGCGGGTTTACGTAGACCTTGTTTTGATTTGATGGGATTACAGAGATATATGATTTAGTTGAACAGTTTACATTTTGGTATTTTATATAGTTTGACACAAAGCATATATATATTCAGCCCTGTTACATATACTCTAGGGATTTAAAATCACATATATACTTTATATATCTATCACAGTCTTCCGCTTGCTTAATTTAGTCATCCCTGGAGTATGATATGCTGTTTTAGTATAATTCCACTCATGTTCGAATGCACTCATAATAATTATTATAATCTATGTTGCATAAGTGATGTGTTGGAACTTGGGAGTTGGGCTTTGCTCGACCCCCGATTTTCAGGGCGTTGTTCGATGACATGGAAAAGTGCAGCAACCACATATATATTTGGATGGAAAATTCGATTCATCGAACATACCTTCGATGACATTGAACATGTGTATTCGATGACATCGATGGTGATTTGAGGACATCGAAGAACTTAGAGTTTTATCCAACAAGCTTTTTGGAAAATATTCTGGAAATGCTCAAGGAATCGAACTAGTTTCGATGACATCGAGATTCAAACTCCGATGACATCGAACCAGTTTCGTTGACATCGAAAAAGGACAAGAAAATGTCCAGCGAGCTTCTAAAGGAAAACCTTATGAAATTTCGAGGAAACAAATTAGACTCGATGTCATTAGAATTCAAACTTCGATGACATTGAACCAGGTTCGATGACATCGAAAAAGGACGAGAATATGTCCAGTGAGCTTTCAAGGAAAATCTTCTAAAAAGTTTGAGGAATCGAACTGGATTCGATGACATCGAGATTCAAACCTCGATGACATCGAATCAGGTTCGATGTCATCGAAGAAGGACACAAAATCGTCCAACAAGCTCTGGTGAAAAATCACGCATAAATTCGAGGGATCGAACTAGATTCGATGACATCGTAATTCAAATTTCGATGACATCGAATTAAGTTCGATGACATCAATCATAAGTCAAAAAGTGTCCAACAAACTTTATCAGTAAATTCCGTGTCATCGAACTGGCACTCGATGTCATCGAAGTCTACACTCGATGACATCGAACGTAGTTAGATTTTGACTATTATGTTACCGTAGGTCTTTTTGCCTTTATAGTGAGGAGCTTGGTTCTGGTTGCTGTATTGAGAAAAAGAGTGAGCTCTAAGAGAGTTGTTGCTTATCTAACATCCTTTACCTTTTTCTCATGGGTGTTCATCCTTCAATCCTCTCTTAATCATTGATACTCAATAAATTGGATTGAAGAATGAACTTTGCCATTCAAGGATTCTCCAGCTACTTTCTTAATGGCATGTTATTAAGCTGGAATCTCTTGAATGCATAAACTTTGAAATCTCTCTATCTCCTAAATGATCAACATTCATTAGAGTAGATTCCACAAAATACCTTGACCCAACCCCAACTACTTATATTAGAGCATCTTCAAGTGTTGCGGTTCAAGGGAGTTGAAGAATCTCCATCGTTAAGGGAGATCTTCTTCATCAGGCGCTGAATAGGGCTCATCTACTTACAAGTAAGTCATTAGAGCCCTGAGATCCTATAGATCATTCCTTGAGTAGGATTGGGTCGCAGGTTGTATCTCAAACTTACTAAGCCCTTACTGGAGGCCTCAAACAGGAGAGTACATTTAGGTTCTTTGTGTAGTACCTTTGCCTGTGTGGCTTAAACCTAGGTTCTTTGTGTAGAACCTTGGCCTATGTGGCCTAAACCTAGGCCCTTGTGTAGGACCTTGGCCTGTGTGGCCTAAACCTAGGCTCTTTGTGTAGAACCATAGCCTGTGTGGTCTAAACCTAAGCCCTTGTGTAGGACCTTGGCTTGTGTATCCTAAACCTAGGTTCTTTGTATAGAACCTTAGCCTGTGTGACCTAAACCTAGGTTCTTTGTATAGAACCTTGGCCTGTGTGGCCTAAACCTAGGTTCTTTGTGTAGAACCTTGGCCTGTGTGGTCTAAACTTAGACGCTTGTGTAGGACCTTGGCCTATGTGGCCTAAAACTAGATTTTTTGTGTAGAACCTTGGCCTGTGTGGCCTAAACATATGTTCTTTGTATAGAACCTTGCCTGTGTGGACTAAACCTAGGTGCTTTGTATAGGACCTTTGCTCTTGTGTAAGGCATAAACTGTTTAGTCCTTGTGTAGGATGATTTGCCTTGTGTAGGCATCCTTGGGAACCTTGTATAGGTCCTGATGTCAACCTTGTGTAGGTTGTAAAGGTTTGAGGTGAACCTGATTTGAAAACTTCGTTAGTGAAATCCAGTACAGTCAAGGGTTGAGTGCGTCTACCAGGAGTGGAGTAGGCACATAGCCGACCCACGATATATGATTATGTTTGGGATTGCTGTTTGCACAGTCTTTTGATAATGTTTATCTTGAATGCTTACAATGATGCATGATTATTTGAATGATTAGAATTGATAGGAATCACATCCCACACACACTCATATACACAATCTGTCATAGACTAGTTGTTTAACTTGTTTAATCTTGAACAGTCTATTGTTTGGATCCTCTACATAGGTTAGAAGCCTTTAGAGTTAAGATGATTGTATCTTGATTAATTGCATGTTAGATCAAGATTAGGAAAGTAGGATTTTAAATTTGAATAAATTTTATAAAGTCCTATTCACCCCCCTCTAAGACACCTTGACCTATTCCATACTTCTACTATAGCGGTCTATAACGCAATTTCAATTGGTATCAGAGTGGGTTTCTCTTAAGGGTTTAACCACCTAAAGAGTGATCTTGACTGAAATTACGAATTATGGCCAAAGGAGAGGGATCATCTATGTCTAGACCTCCTATCTTTGATGGTTTAAATTATGCGTACTGGAAAGATAGAATGCATTATTTTTTGCAATCTCTGGATCATGATGTTTGGGAAATAGTTGAAAACGGATATGTGCCACCAACTGACCAAGTGGTACTTGAAAATGGTACAACTATCACCAAACCCAAATCTAAAGAGATGTGGACTACTTATGATAAAGAAAAGAAAACATCTGAAGCCAAAGTAATGAATGCTATCTACTGTACTATATCATAAGAAGTTTTTAATCAAATCAGTATGTGTGGTACATCAAAAGAAGCATGGGATTTGTTGGAAACAACCCATGAAGGAACTTGCACAGTAAAATGATCAAAGCTAGAACTTCCGGCATCGCAATTTGAACACATCAGAATGGAGGAACATGAGACCTTTATGGAATTTTTTACAAAGCTGAACATCATTTGTAATTCCATGGGTGGATTGGGAGAGAAAATTCCAGTATCTAAAATTTATAGGAAAATTTTGAGATTTTTATCGAAACATTTCAACTCCAAAGTTACAACCATTGAAGAATGAAGAAACATGGATGAAATGAAAGTAGATGAACTAGTAGGTTCACTACAAATGTTTGAACTACACTTCAAACCAACTCCTAAATCTTAAAGTAATGCCCTCAAAGCTGATAAACACATAACCATTACTGAGGAGGAGGAAAGTGATAGAGAAAATGATGATGAGGAAGTGACTCTCTTGGCTCAACGGTTCAAAAAATTCTTTAACAAAAACCGTGGCCGACCATACAACCACAAAGGCAAACAATTGGACAACAAGCGCCACATAGGCAAACCTTTTAGAAAGTCCAAAGAGCCTCAGTGTTACAATTGCCAGAAATTTGGGCACTTATCTACTGAATATCCCACTAAGAAGACCAAGGAAAAAGCTATGACAGCCACATAAGATGACACTGAAGAATCAAATTCAGAATTCAGTGATTCAGAGAGTGATGGAGACCAGAAGTCTCTAAAAATACTAATGGCCTTCACATCTACTGGCATCCCCAATCCAAAGGAAAATGAGGAAATAGATGAGCCTCAATCCATCATTGCCCCTCAATGTGGACATCTAACCAACATTGCTCCCAAGGAGTGGCCCACATAAGGAATTCATAAATAATGTAACGGCCACATACATACATTACATTGGGCCTCGCTCATGGGCTTCACATACATCGCATCGGGCTAATCGAATAGGCCGATCAAATGGGCCGATTTGAATGGGCCAACTCAGATGAGCCTAATCAAATTGGCCGATCGAATGGGCCGAATCAAATGGGTCGATCAAATGGGCCGACCAAATGGGTCACCTGGGCCTCACATGCGGGCCTTATATATACAACAAATGAGCCACGCTACTTGGGCCTTGGATGCATCAAATGGGCCATGAATTTGGGCCTAACAATACAAACAACTGGGCCCCGCCCATGGGCCAAAATGCATCATGATGGGCCTCGTGGATGAGCAGTACCAATGGTCCTCAAGTGACTTGGACCGTACTAAAATCATTTCAATAATTGTAGGTGTAACATGTGTATTATTGTACACTATAAATCCATGGGGCTCATGGCCCATCGATGAGGACCAGCACTACCCAAACATTGTCCATATAAATCAGCACCTTCCAAACTTGTCCAGGTGCATCAGCATCACCCAAACATTGCCTAGGTGCATCAGCACCACCCAAACATTGTCCAGGTGCGTCAGCACCATCCAAACACTGTGTCCAGGTGTAGATATACATCACGTGGGACCCATCACCCAAACATTGTCCAGGTTGGATGCATCAGCATCACCCAAACATTGTCCAGGTGGGGCCCGCGCGCCCTGGAAGATGGACATCCAAACACTGTGTAACCACACAGCAGGTCCCCCACCATCCCAGGGACGGTTGGGATGTAGATATACATCCCACGTTGGGAACGTCAATACAACTTGCTGATGTTAATCACCCAGGTGGGTCTCACCATATGGACAGCTATATGGATGCATATATCAATTATAATATAATATATAATGATATCCATATCCTCATACTATGCTGGCGATAATCATATAGGTATATATATATATATATATATACATATATATATATATATAGATGGACAGTTTGGTTGAAACCAATGGACTATATATGTGTATATACACACACGCACACACATCACCATCAGACCCACCATCCCAGCCCATATACTGTGGGGATATACAACAGATGCCATGAGGTCGGGTCCACGTTGCTTTCGAAGCAACGTCACGGATGTACAGTGGGACCCACACGGCTGTTGTACACGTGCACCAGCCCACCCCATTTCATACACAAAACAGGTGGGTCCACAGATGTGGATAGCCCATTTATGTGGGACACACATGATGGACGGTTTGATCATGCTAATATTATAATATGTATATATATTACATATATAATATTATATTATATCATATATCATATTGTAATATAATGTTAATAAAAATATCCATATCTCATCATGGAGACCGCTTTACGCTCGAGCACATATATATATATATATATATATATATATATATATATATATATATATATATATATATATATACATGAGACTCAACTAGCGTCCAGCCAGATGGACGCTGGATGAAATGCATTCATTCATGTGGACCACCGTCCAAGCCATGGACGGTGAGGATCCACCTGTACAAATATACATCTATATATATATATATATATATATATATATATATATATATATATACAATAATATATATATACCTATATATATATATATATAGATATATAAATCCAACGTCCAGTCCTGCTGGATCTTGCACATACATCATGGTGGTCCCACGTAGTGGGCCATGGGGATTTTGATCAAGCTGATATTTGTCTTCTCCTTTCATCCGGGCCTATGTGACCGTACGGTCATGTAGGCCCCAACCGGGATCAAGGTGGCCCACTTGTCGGACATCATGGATAAAATATACACATATAGGTGGGCCATTAATCATAGAGAAAGAAGGAAAGGGAGAGCACGAGAGAGAGAGGTATCGGCGGTGATGGAGGGGCCCCGCCACTATGGTCCCCTCTTTGATACAAAGCCTACATCAAGGTGGGTCCCATCATAAGTGGGCCCTTACATCACAAAAAGATATGGAAGTGGAGATCCAAGATCACCCACCGTCTCCTTCTTGCTCCCTAGGCTTCCTTTGCTCCGTAGCTTTGATTCCAACAGAAGATGATGGAGTTTTGATGGTTGAGATGGGAGATGAGAGGGTAGGAAGTGGGCCACATACAAAACTCTCATGGAGGATTGAAATTGCTTGGACGTGGGATTTTCTCTTGCTTGGGAAAGTGATTTGAGAAATGAGAGAGAGGGTTGTAGAGAGAGAGAGAGAGAGAGAGAGAGAGAGAGAGAGAGAGAGAGAGAGAGAGAGAGAGAGAGAGATGGATGATGGATGTGCTGAGTGATGGGTGTAAGAGCCTTTTTGACTTTGGAGTAGATTGTGTAAGAAGGGGTATGGGCTTGTGTAAGAACTTTTGACTTTTAGGGTTGCTTGGGTGTGAGACCCGACCCGTGTTCGCATGTGTGCATGTATGTGCGTGTGTGTGAGTATGCATTTTATTCATCATGGTCTCGCGGTCCTACCGGTCGAATCCTGGCGACCCACGACCCTTGGATAGTGTTTGCGGTCATCCTTGAGTTCGGTCATGTAGACCTGACTCGGATTGACCCGAGACCTATGTCATTGCGACCGCATCGTCGCCGCAGTTCCAACGCCGCATCTCGCGCATAAATCCGATATGTAGATCAAAAGTTGTGTACATTTCATTTTATGACTATTGATCATGTGGCCCACTTAGGTGGAATGCATGTGGACCACCATCACCCTTGGCACAAGTTCTAAGGTACACTACCCACACACTACACAATTGCATGGAACTAACACCACCAACCACAAACACCACCAAGAGGCCTAGTCTAACCTACAACTTTGTAAACTCCTCCCTATGGTAATGATGGATTCTCTTACAAACCCATCATGGTCTCTCTTTCTCTCTCTTTATTCTCTCCCTCCCTCTCATTTCCCTCCATTGCTGAAATTTTTAGCAACTTCCCTTCCATCTCCTTCTCTTCTCCAGCCCCTTCTCCCTCTAATCCCCCATCATCTAGCCCTTGGAACATGATCTCAACCATAGATCTATAACCCTTGGAGCTTAAGGAGCTTGGAGATAGGAGAATCTTGAAGATTCAAGGTGGGTGATTCATGGGATTAGTCTCTTTCCTTTCCTCTTGCATGAACCTTTTTCATTTGATTGGGAGTGTGTAGGACCCACCAATCAATGGTGGAGGTCCTATATGACTCCATGAGTGTGGCTAACAACCCACTTTATGCATGCATGATTGCCATGATGGGGCCATTCTCCATGGACTCCATCATGAGATTTTCCTTGATTTATAGGTTTGTGGGTCATCTAAACCCTTAATCCTTGGTGGAGATGGCATTTCCACCATTGGATTTTGATTAGAAGATGCATGCATGGGTAGATCTTGTAATCTCATTAATATATTGATATGTGTGGTTTGTGATGAAGGGAAGGGCCTCAATGTGGCGGAGCCCCTTCCCTTGTGGCTGATTCTTACTCTTCTTTTGTTGATCTATTAATCTCAGATGTGTGTGACCCACCTTGTGGCCTGGAAGTATTCAGACCATCCAAAGAGAGTGAAAGCCCATGTCTGTCCACTTTATGAACATAGATGCCCCATTTGCTCCTTTTTGGACACATGCAATGGATTTTATGGTATGGATTAGGTCTGGATATTTGTGGGGCCCACTGAGGTGGACCGCAACTCAAATTCCATAGGGTGATTTTCTCTTATTTTGGTTCCTATGCTCATTTTATTTCATGTGCATGTTGCTGCCCATAAATTTTCTAGACAAATTTTTGTTAGACTTTGGGCTTGAATTTGGGACTGATTGGGGGACCTTTTGTACCTATCAAATATACTTTTATGAAAGGTGGGAATCTCATCTTGATGTCCCCCAAATTTCAGCCCCATACAACCTTCATTAGGGTCCCAAAGGTGTGGTCCAAGTAAGTTGGACAGTCTATATTTTCTGCACTGTTCCAGCAACATTCCACCCTGGACAGGTTGGAATTCCGAAATTTATTAAAATACTTTTGGGTGTCTAAAAATTATAAAAATTTACAGGAAGGTGGTTCACTCATGGTAGGACCCACCTACAAAATTTTGGGGCCAATGGACACCTGTACACACCATGGTGGTGGCTGGACCTGCCCATTACAATATGGTGTCCAGATCAGTCCAATTTTCAGGACAGATTGACTTCTTTAAATAAATTAAAATATTTTTAGATGTCCAAGTATTCTGAAATTTTGTGGAGTTGTGTTCCACTCATGGTAGGACCTACCTACTGAATTTCAGGGCCAATGGATCCCTGTCCACATCGTGGCGAGGGCCGAACTGGCCCACCACGTTGGGACGTCCAGGTCTGTTCGATTTTCTGGACAGACTATTTTGTTTAAATTAATTAAAATATTTAGGAATATCTAAAAATACTGAAATTTTGTGGGGGTATGGGCCACTTATGGAAATATCACTCTGTAAAATTTTAGACCCAACAGACATTTGATCCGGCCGTGGTGCGGCCGGGAGTGGCCAGCTAGGCAGGGACGCCTAGGCTGGGGCGTCCAGCCTGGGCTAGCCGTCCAGCCTGCTTCGTGGGCCCACTTTGATGTGTTGTATACTCCACCACCCATCTACGTAGGGTCCTTAGGAGATTTATCATCCTCTTTTTGTTTAGTATTCAATCGGGGCCCATTGGTGGATTTTTGGGCCAGATACCCCAGGCCCATAGGGCTACCTATACATGGGATATCCCTGCCTTAGGCTACTGCTGGGCTTGCATTCCAACGGCCTGGCCCACTAGATATATGTGTTGCATATCTTCTCTCATCTGGTGGGGCCCACAGTGATGTGTGTGGGTCATCAGGGATTAAATATACTAAGACTCCAACCAACCCAGAACTTTGGGTGGGCTGGAATTTGGCATTGAGCCTAATAATTGTTGCCTATAAATGTTCTTTTGGAGCAATATGACCCACTAAATTTGAGGAGGATTTAAGTCAGTATCTTATCATTTTATTTTTATTTTTGGGCTTAATTAGTATACTTTTAAGGCCCACCTTAAATGGGTTTTATTAGAACAATATTCATAGTTGGCTGTTAGGTTTCCTAGGCCTGATGTCTTAAAACATCCTTGATAGACCTTTGACCTTTGGGCCTATATTTAATACACTATTGTGATGGGTTTTATGGGCCAAAATACTCAGGTAGTTGAACCCTTGCTTGCCCATTAAAGTAAACCATACTCGAGCCGAGATGTGAGGCCCAACTTACTTATTTTAAATATAATGATCATCCATATGTTGGAATAATGGGTTGCCCATTAGATTCATCACAATGAGTGGACTCATGATCTTTATGGTTGGGCCCAACCTTGCTTGAGGGCCCACCATATTGCCTATGTGTTGGGCTTTGAGTATAAGCCCACTAGGCCATGGATTGCCTTAGGCCTTGGGCCTTAGTTCATGTTCGAGTAGTGGCGGGCTACCTCTTGGGAACCAGTTGAGGTTGGATGTCCTCCTGGGTGGTCCTAAGGTAGGCCCATGGGTTCTTCTATGGATGGTTAAAGGCCCACCATAGGCCCTAGGCCATTTGTTTAAGGATCAATGTGAATGTATGTGGAACCTACCTTAACGCATGTTTGATTCAGGCCATCCAAGCCTTGGATCGCCCGATCATGGAGGCACTCTTTGCCTTGGGTTGCTACTGGATTCACAATCCAGTAGCAGGCCCACTTGATCTTTTCTTGATGTATACACACCCTCCATTTGGTGGGGCCTCCTGTGAATATTGTTGGCTTTCATGAGATCATTCCCATTTATTTGACGAATTTCTAGGCTTTAGCAGGCCCAAGAAGCTGAGTGGGCCGAACGTTTATCAAGAGGCCTTAAATATATATTATTATGGTTGAAACTTTATTGGACATGAGACCCACCATATTGAGAACTTGTGTGCGTGTTGTATGCTTATATTTTATAATCTTTGGGCTTATTTAGTGCATTCTTTTGGGTCACCTTTAGTGATCACATGAGGACCCCATCTTAGATTAGATTTTTGGGACATCCTTTAGGCTCAGAGTGGGCTGGGACGTCCTAGCTTGGCCCAACCATACATTGGGCTAACTTCCACCATTTTGATGGACTTGTGGGCTGAGATAAGAATAGTATTGGGCTTTTGGTTGCCCACTTAAATTGCTAGTTATTGGGTTGATGTAGTGGGGTCCAAACTTAAACTTATTTAGTCGTATATTGTGTACGCGGGCTGGCCACCAAGTCCAACTCAATGCATGGATTCTATGGCCATTGAGAATTGAGCTTTGGGCCTTAATTCTCCTCTTAGGGCCGATGTTGTTAAAATTGGTATTATATCTTTTTATGGCCTATTATGAGGGATATATGTACGTGGTTACCTGTGTTCTTATATTGAATGTAGGGCCTTGGGCCTTATATCCATATAGTTCGTGGTTAAGATGCCTCTTGGGGAATGGTGGTTAAATGTTCCCATTATGGACCCCTCTAGGCCCGATTGTATCTAAATGTGATTAGATGCTCATCTTAAACTCTTGATAGACTCACTTCTATGTTACTTAGACACGTAGTTGTATGCTTAGTCTCGTGGGCTACCCTAGGTAAATGAGCCCCCACTAGAGATGAGATTCCTTATGAACATTGTCTAAATACCTAGTCTTGGTCCCTTCTTGGATAGGAGTGTACTACTTTGTATATCGCCACATAATGCGTCTAGACCCATCTTCATGGCCCATGTGCATCATTGTATGCTTGGATGACACTGTGTATATGATTATGATTGTGCCATTGGGCATTGCATGTTGCCTTCTTGAGGGACGTAGTATTCCCTCTTGAGCATGTTGGATGCTTAGAATTGATGCATAGTTGATGGTGTGATTCATGCATCTGGCATTGCATAACACATGAGCATTATCACCCTCGCTTCATCAGGGTTGTAGCCTCCATAAATACATCGTGGATGGCCATGTTTGGACATCGAAAATGTTACTTAAGCATACCGGGTGCATAGGATGCCCATAGGTAAAATTTCTAAAACTTCCATGGTACCGAGGATCTGCTCCAACGCCGTGACCGAGTGGAATATATGAGCGCACGAGGGCCTTATACCATTAGGTCAGGACTCCCATTGTCGTGTAGTCGGTTGGATAGGGGTGTGGCCTTACTTGCCTGATGTAAGGGGCATTGCTAGGCTGAGTCTGACCAACTCATGAATGGGTCCGATACCTTCAGGCCTTGCTGGTGATTGGCTGTCCGCAGGTAGGGTAGTGAGGTCTCTTACGCTCGTTTGACTGTGCGGGGTCTGTAGAGAGTAGTCATCTAGCAGTGTAATGGATCCCAGTGATTTCCTTATGGTGAAAATGTACTTGATATGTGGATTGGATATGAGCACTAACATTACTTCGCATTACATTTGCATCGGCTGTATAAGTCTCATAATGCATTCGCATTCATCGATTACTCATATCGCATTACAGTACTCATTGCATTACAGTACTCATCGCATTACAGTACTCATTGCATTACAGTACTCATTGCATTATATAGCCTTGGTATGGCTTCCTGCATTATCGTACTACTTTGGTATAGTTTCTTGCATTCATGATAGCCTTGGTAAGGCTAGTGGTATTGGTATTGATCATGACTCCCTTCTGCATTCTCTATCTTCTTTTGAGCACCATTGTCACACACTTTCACCATCCTCTAAGCTTTCTATAAGCTTATGCATGATTGATGCGTGCAGGAGATCTTGGCAGAGTTTAGATTAGAGCTGAGCTTGAGGACTTAGTGTTGCAGACTTCCTTTCTTCCTTCTATCATCTTATGTATGTCCTTTTGGACCTTATGGATACTTGTAAAAATTCAAGTTCATAATGGATTTTGTGATGTGTGCCTTTGTTATTCTAAGATTTACTTACTGTGATCTTGGGTATGTTCGTATTGGTAATGATTATACTGTTATGGAAATCCTCCTTGTAGGATCCTAGGATCGAAACCTGCCTCAGGAGTCGAGAATGGGGTACTACGGAGGCTGTTGTGGCCAGAACCAGCCATCGGGTTCCTTGTGAGTCCGGTTACCGAGTCTGTGGCGTGACATTGGGAAAGGGTGAGAGGTGATGGTGAACTTGACATGATGGGATTGATTGATGGGTTGAGGTGACATGTTGTAGAGATTCTCTTCGGTTTTGCAACACGCGATGTTTTCCTCGAACCGAATGCGGGCCCACATCTCCTGGCCTGGGTATCGCATTGGCACACGAGGCGTGGCATTGAAACCGCGGCAACAACGGGGTCACTAGGGTACAAGTCTTAGGTTGAGCCGACTCTGGTTGACGGCATGCGTCTCAGGGTCGCGCGCAAACGTCGGTTAAGGGTCAAAGGTTGCCGGAATTCGACCAGGAAGATCGCGGGAACCTACAGAACGGTACGGTCTAGGATATGGGCCTTATAATAATCATCTAGATGTTTTTACCCATGTCCCATGGTTATAGCAACCACTTGAACACCACTCCGGCCTTTTATGCTCTTCTTTAATACCTATCCTGGTAACCACTCCTTGCTCAACTACGTTCCGTCTCTCACTACTCGGCCACGTTGACGCGTATTATTCAACTAACATCAACTATTATTTCCACAATACGCTCTCTAAATATTCTTACAGATCCTATGCGTGCTCTATATTTCTTGTGTAATGACATGTGTTCTTTCTTAATTAGATCTTCCATGAATGATAAAAAAAACATATGGTAAAACATTGCCCCTCGCTGCTTCGCCTTTGGGCGAAAGGTGAAAGCGGCAATGACTCATTTTTCACTGCAATAAATGTGATCAACATTTCCTTTTATGTATGAACTTCCTATTGATTCTGCTCGGTTGAGACGAAAATTGGAATGGTTTTGTTTTTTCCATGGCTATTATTGTGACATGTAACAATGCTTTTTGAACGGTCAACTCATATGAGTAGTCGTGATTATCCTTTCATTAATGCGCATATTCCTAACCTATATATACCACTATACAAAAATTGTAGATATATGGAAAAAAGTCTTTGTTTAACGAAGGACTTCCTCAATCGCTAGGGGAAAATGTTTGTTGCCCGTTTTAATGGGAAATGGTTTGGGTTGCAGGATTAGCGACGGATCCAGTCCATCGCTAAGGTAATATTTGTGACAGCTTTGGTCTGTCAAAAATTGGCGACGAATTACATCCATTGTATATTAAGATTTAGCGAAGGATTTGTCTGTCAAATCTGCCCAAAAACTAACCATAATAATTAGTGACAGATTTTATTTGCTTTTGCAATGGTTCATGCTCCATCATAAATTCACTTTTACCCCAAACCTCAGACTTGTTTTTGGTAAAATTTGATGGAAAATTGTACTTTTTTGTACTCAAACTGACTTTTAATAGAATTTTAGAGATTTAATTGTATTTATTTATATCTAAGATTATTTTTGTATCAATTGATTCAATGCATTAATTTTTTTCGTGTTTTTGTATCAATTGATTGGAATTTATGTTTTTATTTTGCATGAAATTTGATTTTTACATGCCTAGCAATATCACATGAAAAATCCCACTACATCGGGGCTCCCCCTAGTTGTAGATTTTGAAAAAAAAAAAAAAAAATCGAGATTTTAAAAAATGTTGGAAATTTTTTTTAGATTAAAAAAATCAAAATTTTGATAAAAATTTGATATTTTGAAAAACAAAATTGAGAAGTTTCAAAAACAATTGACAGTGTTTGAGAAATTTAGAGATTTCGAAAAAAAAAAAAGAAATTGTGATTTAATAAAAATCGAGATTTTGTAAGAAAAAAAAAAGTTTGAATAAAGTTGATAATTATGAAATAAAATAGATTTTTAAAATAATGATATTTTGAAAAAGAAATTTACTAAAAAAAGAGATTTTGAAAAAGAAGGTTCAAAAGTTTGTAGAAAAATAACAATGTTTGAGAAATTTTCAGATCTTAAAAAGAAATGATATTTTTTAAAAAATGAAATGTTGCAAAAAAATGACATTAAAAAAAAAGTGGCATTTTGAAAAGAAAAATGATAAGTTTTAAAAATAATTAGATTTTGAAAAAAAAAAAACTTTGATTTTGAAAGAAAAATATTTGACGAGTTTGGAAAAGCAATGACATTTTGAAAAAAAAAATAAATAGAATTTTGGAATGAATAGAAATTTTGACAAGAAATTAACTTTTTGAAAAAGAAAAATTAAATGTTTAAAAACTAATTGTTATTTTGAACAAAAAAAACTTTACAATGTTTAAGAAAAATTGAGATTTTGAAAAAGAAAAATGAGATTTTAAAAAGCCTGGAGATTTTGATTAAAAAAAACTAGCATTTTAAGATAAAAAATTGCCAAGTTGATTTTATTTATTTATTTTTGTTATTTTGAAAAAAAAATGGCATCTTGAAAAAATTGAGAAGTTGAGATAAAATTGATAAGTTTTTTTTTTTTTTTTTTTAAAATTTTTAAATTGAGATTTTTTATTTTGAAAAAATTGAAATGTTTGATAAAAAAGAAAAAAGAGATTTTGAAAAAAAAATTAAGAAGTTTGAAAAAAATTAACATTTTGAAGAAAAAATATAGATTTAAAAAAATTAAAATTTTCAAAAATATTGAAATTTTGTATTTTGAAAAAGAGTTGAGAAGTATGAAAGAAATGAGAAGTTTGATTAAATAAAGATTTTGAGAAAAAAATTGAAATTTTGGAAACAATTAAGGAATTTTTTTTTTTTAAAAATAAAGATTTTAAAAGATGATGAAGTTGAGAAAGAAATTGAGATTTTGACAAAAAGAAAAGACATTTTGAAAAGTTAAAAAAATATGTTTAGAAAAGAAAGTTGAAAAGTTTTAAAAAAATGACAATGTTAGAGAAAAATTGAGATTTTGAACAAAAAAACTGTGATTTAACAAAAATGGAGATTTTGAAAAAAAAAAAATATATTTACATTTTGAAAAAAAATTTAGAAGTTTGAATAACGTTGATCATTTTGAAAAAAATGATGAGAAGTTTTTGAAAAAAATATTGACATTTTGAAAAAATAAATGAGAAGTTTTTAAAAATTATGATTTTGATAAACAAAGTTCAAAAGTTAGAAAAAAAAAATATTAGCAATGTTTTAGAAATTTTGAGATTTTGAAAAGAATTGATATTTAAAAAGAAACCGAGATGTTGAAAGAAATTGACATTTAAAAAAAATTAGCACTTTGCAAAAATTAATTAGTTTGAAAAATAATTAGATATTGAAAAAAATGAGATTTGTAAAAATAAATTGAGTTTTTTTTATCTATAAAAAAATTTGAAAAGTTTTTTTTTTTTTTAAATGTGATTTTGAAGTTTGATATATAAAAAAAAAATGAGATTTTGAAAAAAAAAAAAATGAGGTCTCGAAATTTTTTTTTTTTTTTTTTTTGAGATTTAAAAAAATTAAGAAGTTTGAAAAAAGAAATGAGATTTAAATAATATATAGAATGAGATTGAAAAAAAAAAAAAAACTGAGATTTAGAAAAATATTGAGAAATTTGAAATGAGTGGACCGAATTTATTGGTGGACATTTGTTAGATGATTGAAAATGAATGGCTATCAAATTGATTAACATTTATCCGTGGAAAAAATTTGAGATTTTGTACTAAATTAGTAGGGACATCCACTAATTGAACCTTTAACCATTTATGCATACAAATAGATTCACTTGTGAAAAAATGATGGCCCACGTATAATGAAGTGTAATTGCAAAAATAACATATAATAATGAAATTGATCAAATCCTATGATCAATCCGTCCTAATGTTGATCTGAACGGTCAGAAATTTTCAGAACGTGCTAATTATGGTAGGGGACAAAAATCGACTCAATACGACTTGAAACGAATTAGATCCATCCAAAACACTATTTAAATGGGTATGATCAGTCTGTCTAGATCTAGACAGATTTTAGATAATCTGATCGGTCCATATTAAATAGTAAATAAATTTAGATGTTTAGATTGCATTTCACTCCAAATTTGATTGTTGGATTACAAGAAATGGCCCATCATATTGTTGATCATTCTTCTCCACAATATCTTTCTCATCTGAAACCCGATCTGGCGAGTGACCAATCAAATCGAAGCTCTTGACGAGTAGAATAGAGTGAATTGATCAGATTCCCAAATTGGGCCAAATTTTTCGGTCAAAATTGCGGTGCAACTTGCTGACCTCATCGAAATCTAAGAAATGTGAAGTCAATGGACCCAAACTCTAATCCGTGCTCTGTGGGCCCCACCATGATATATGTATTTAATGAACACCATCCATACATTTTTCTAGTTCATTTTATGGTAAGCACAAAAATGAGGTGGATGTAGATCTCAAGTGGACCACATCACAGGAAAGAATGTTAATTGAACGCACACCATTAAAAACTTCTTGGGGGCCACGAAAGTATTGGATCAAGCTGATATTTGTTTTTTCCATTCATCCATGTTTGTATGATCTAATCAATAGGTTGGATGTCAAATAAACATTACAGTGGACTTTAGGTAGTTTTTAATTGTGGACATTCAATCAATATAGTTTTTTTCATGGTGTGGTCCACATGAGATTTATATCTGCCTCGCTTTGGAATCAAACCATAAAATCAACTATAAAAATGGATAGATGGCATGGATGAAATGCATACATCATGGTGGGGCTCATAGAGCACCGATCACTAGCCACCTGTCTAGTGGAAGTGTCCAGGACGGACACGGATTGGGTACAACCCCCACTAGCGCCTAGCTAGAGACCCACGGTATTGTTAGGGGTTCTGTAGGGTCCACTTTGATGTATGTATTTTATGGATGCCGTCCATCCAGTTTTCCAAATCATTTTAGGTGTTGAACCCAAAAATGAGGTAGATTAAATGCTCAAGTGGACCACACCACATAAAACAATAGGGATTGAATGCATACCACTAAAAACTTGTTGGGGGCCACAAAATTTTTAGATCAATATGATATTTATGTTTTACCTTCATTCATATCTATGTGACCTTATCAACGGGTTGGATGACAAATTGTCACAAATTCAAACATTCCGTAGTATCCCATTCGCGGCTCCCGAGGCGGTTCCGATCCCGGGATCCTACAAGGAGGATTTTCATAACAAGATAATCATTACCAATACGAGCATACCCAAGATCACAAAGAAGTACATCTGGAAGTAACAAAGGATACATATCACAAAATTCACTAAGAATTTGAACTTTTTTTACATCAGTCCAAAGGACATACATAAGTAATTGGAAAAGAGAGAAAAGAGTCACAACCTCCTCAAGCTCAGACTTGCTCTCTATGCTATGACACTGCTAGGATTTCTGTGCACGCATCAATCGTGCATAGGCTTAGAGGGTGGTGAAAGTGGGTGATAATAGTGCTCGAAGAAGATAGAGAATGCGAGAGAGTCATGATCGATACTCCACTAGCCTTACCAAGGCTATCATGAATGCAAGAACTATACCAAGTAATGCATGAAGCCATACCAAGGCTATATAATGCAATGAGTAATCTAATGTAATGAGTACTTGTAATGTCATGAGCATCTTGTAATAAATGCGATGTAGCATGTAATAATGAGTACCGTACAATATGAGGCTTACACTACAAATGCAATGCTAATAATGTCTATGCTCATATCCAATCCACATATCAAATACATTTCCATCATAAGGAAATCACCGATTACACTTCTTGGATGACCGCCGCTCTACGCACCCCCGCACATTGACCAAACGAGCGTAAGAGACCTCACTACCCCTGCGCCCGGACACCAATCACTAAGGCCTTAGCGGACCCATTTACGAGCCGGTCGGACTCGACTAGCAATGCCCCCTTACGTCGGTAGAGTAAGGCCACACCCCTATCCAACCGACTACATGACAAAGGGAGTCGCGGCCTAACGGAATAAGGCCCTCATGCGCTCATATATACCACCGGTCCACGCCGTTGGAGCAGATCCTGACGAAGTTTTGGGAATTTCACCCATGGGCATCCTATGCACCCTATGCTCAAGTAACATTTCGGTGTCCAAACATGGCCATCCACGATGTATCTGTGGAGGCTACAACCCTGATGAAGCAAGGGCGATAATGCTCATATGCTATGCAATGTCAGATGCATGAATCACACAATCAACCATGCATCAATCCCAAGCATCCAACGTGCTCAAGAGGGGATACTACGTCCCTCGGGGAATGTATCATGTAATGCCCAATATGACCACACACACAGTGTCAACCAAGCATACAATGATGCACATGGCCATGAGGATGAATTTAATCACACTATAGGGCGATACACAATGTATATTGCATTCCTCCTATCCAAGAAGGAACCAAGACCAGGTACTTGACAATATCCTTAAGGAATCCAACTTCTAGTGGGGGCCCATTTACCTGGGGTAGCCCACGATCTAAGTATACAAGCTACAGGTCTAAGTAATGTAGAAATGAGCCTAACAAGAGTCTAAGATAAGTATCTAATCACATTTAGATACAATCGGGCCTAGAGGGGTCCATAATGGGGACATTTAACCACCATTCCCCAAGAAGCATCTCAACCATGAACTATATGGATACAAGGCCCAAGGCCCTACATTCAAGATAAGAACACAGGTAACCACATACATACATTCCTCGTAATAGGCCATAAAAAGATACAATACCACTTTTAACAACATGGGCCCCAAGAGAGAAATTAAGGCCGAAGGCTCAATTCCTAATGGCCATAGAATCCATGCATTAAGTTGGACTTGGTGGGCAGCCCGCATACACAATATATATGGCCCAAAATAAGTTTAAGTTTGGATGATGAAATGGGCCTAAATACATCAGCCCAATAACTAGCAATTTAAGTGGGCAACCAAGGGCCCAATACTATCCTTATATTAGCCCACAAGTCCATCAAAATGGTGGAAGCTAGCTTAATATATGGTTGGGCCAAGCTGGGACATCCTAGCCCACTCTAGGCCTAAGGGATGTCCTAAAAATCTGATCTAAGATGGGGTCCTCATGTGATCACTATAGGTGACCCAAAAGAATGTACTGATTAAGCCCAAAGATTATAAGAAAACCCAAGAATGCAACACGTACACAAGTTCTCAATATGGTGGGTCCCATGTCCAATAAAGTTTCAACCATAACAATGTACATTTGAGGCCCCTTGATAAACGTTCGGCCCACTCAGCTTCTTGGGCCTGCTAAAGCCTAGAAATTAGTCAAATAAGTGGGAATGATCTCATGAAGGCCAACAATATTCATAGGGGGTCCCACCAGATGGAGGGTATGTATACATAAAGAAAAAATCAAGTGGGCTTGCTATTGGATTGTGAATCCAGTAGCAACCCAAGGCAGAGAGTGCCTCCATGATCGGGCGATCCAAGGCTTGGACAACCTGGACCACATGCATTAAGGTAGGTTCCACATACATACACATTGAGCCTTAAACAAATGGCCTAGGGTCTATGGTGGGCCTTTAACCATCCATAGAGAAACCTATGGGCCTCCTTAGATCACCCGGAGGACATCCAACCTCAAAGGTAGCCCGCCACTACTCATATAATGTAAGGTCTAAAGCCCAAGCAATGCATGGCCTAATGGGCCATACACCAAGCCCAACTCATAGGCTATATAGTGGGCCCTCAAGTAAGGTTTGGGCCCAACCACAAGGGTCATAATTCCACATGTTATGGTGAGCTTCATGGGCAGCCCAGTAATTCATTTACATGGGCAAGTTTCACATTTAACACAAGTGAGTTGGGCCTCACTTTTGGCCCAAGTACAGGGTCAGTTTAGTGGGCAGCCAAGGGCCCAACTTCTTGTGTATTATTGCCCCTAAGCCCATCACAATAGATAGGAGACTATAGGCCCAAGATCAATGAGCCTATCCAAAAGAACTGAGTCCACAAGGCCTACTTGCCAACACAAACATGCATATAATATATCACATAATGGGCCCAAAAGAAATGGCCCAAACAAAAGCCATCCAATTCATACATTATGGTGGACTTGAAGGCAGCCCGTAAATCCAAGAATACACATGGGCAAGGCCTATACTGACAGTGTGGGCCTTGCCACACCAGCCCAAAGATTTAGCAAAGTCCCCACGATATACATTTATGCGGGCCTTGCAAGTCAGTTCACAATTAAGCACTTCATGAGGGCATCAAGGCTAATAAATGCACATGATCAGCTTGTAGACAGCTCATTGGGCCCGTGAATCAATAAGGTCAGCCCTTGCACAATCTTGGGCTCAAGGGATAGGTTTCCAGTCCAAAAGTCCCATAAAGCTACCAAAAATCTGGTTAAGGCTAGCCCATATTGTCACCTCAAAGATGTGCCTTAAGAGGCACTAATTACACCCAAATTTGTCTAAAGAAATAAGGCAGGAGTGTGTACAACACTCCCTTAAATCTGGTGGACCGCCACGGCTCCAAAAGATCAACTATGCACAAATTTGGGCCCCTTGCCCCACCCACTTCCTGGGCCTGCTGGAGTCCAAAAATTTATTTAATTTAAATGGGTTACTGACCCATGGTGACCCACACATATCACAGTGGGTCCCACCAGATAAGAAGGGGGATATACAACACTTACTTTAAGTGGGCCATGCCATTAGAATGCAGGCCCAGTAGCCCAAGGTAGGGGCATTCCATGGTGGTTAGTCATTTGGGCCTGGGTATTTGGCCCAAAACTGACCCAACTTATAGGCCATGCCACGGTCAGTATAGGGGCTTGATGGCCCTGAAAATTTGTAGGATTGTCCTTCCATAGGTGGACCACAACCCCACAAAATTTCAGAATTTTTGGACATCTAGAAATAATTTAATTAATTTAAATAAAACAAGCTGTCCAGAAAATCGGACTGGCCTGGACGTCCCAACGTGGTGGGCCAGTCCGGGCCTTTCCACGGTATGCACAGGGGTCCATTAGACCTGAAATTTGGTAGGTAGGTTCTACCATGAGTTTACTACCTCCCTATAAATTTTCATAATTTTTGGATACTCAAAAGTATTTTAATTAATTTAAAGAATACAATCTGTACAGGGTGAAATACTGCTGGAATATAACTGTCCTGAATTTGGGCCATCAAATGGGTGGGTTCTGGGCCTCCAAAATTCTTGAAATTTGGACCCAAGGTCCCTCATTAAGCCCACAACAAGGTGGGACCAAGAAATATGGCCCACCTTCTGAGAAAATATTTTTTTAAAATTTATTTTTATGAAACTATGCTGCTGGACTACATAGCAAAAATTTCTGGCAGCCCACTATATTGGCCCACCCATTTGGATGCCCAAATGGTGTCCATTGGCCCTAAAATTTTGCAGATAGGCCCTATCATGGGTGAGACACCTCTCTGCAAAATTTTATAATTTTTGGGATGTTAAAAGTATTTTATTTAACTCCTACAATTTATGGACAGCAAGGTATTTCTGAAACAATGCTGCTGCTGAAACAATGCTGCTGCCCCAGATTTGTGCACCCCATTAGAGTGGGCCCAGGTCTACCAAATTTTAAGAAAATGTAGGACCAACATCCCTACACAAGTATACAACAAGGTGGGGTCCACAAAGGTGGCCCACTATTTCAGAAACAGACTGATAATTATGTTTGTACAGCAAACACAGTTGCTAGACAGTCCAGAAAATCTGGACTATCCACCCTCCTTGGCCCACTCTTTTGGGTGATCAAACAGGGACGGATGAGGGTGAAATTTGGGGAACATCTAGGTGAGATCCCCACTTTTAAGAGGTATATATCAAATGGGACCAAACACCCCACCAATCATCCACAAAACTGAGCTCAAGACAGCTCAAAAATCTGTCCAGATGGCTTTTGGACAGCAACATAATACTGAATTAAAATAATTATAATCACTATAAAAAGAGGAAATTAATCCATGGAAATTGTGGTATGGACCACCCCAGTGGGCCCAACAAACATTCAGACCATACCCCCTCCATGAAACTCATTGCATGTGCCCAAAATGAAGCAAATAGAGTGCCAATGTCCAAGGAATGGACATCCATGGGCATCCACTTTGCTTGGACGGTCTGGATATTCCGAGGCCACTAAGTGGGCCACACACATCAGGAAATCAAGAGTAGAATAATGGAAAATAAAAATAATCCAGCCACAAGAGAGGAAAATGACATGCATTAAAGGAAAATGCCTTGATGGGGTCCATGGAGAATGACCCCATCCATGGATCATGCATGCAAGGAAAAAGGGCCATTGGCCTCAACCATGGAGACATGAGGGACCTCCATCACCACTTGATGGGTCTCACAAGCTCCTAAGAAAGAAATGAAGAAGGATCTAAGAGCACCCACCTAGATCAACCTTGAAACTTACATCACCATCATCTAGAGGCTCTAAGCAACATGGATCAATGGCTAAGATCAAGTGAGAAGGGGTAGATGAGAAGGTATTTTAGGGAGAAGGGGCTGGAGAAAATGGAGGAATTGCTGGAGAAGAAGAGAAGAGAGAGAGAGAGAGAAATGAGAGAGAAAGAGAGGGAAAAGCCTTTTAAGGGAAGTAATCATAACCTATGGTGACAATAACAATGTTGCTAGGGTAGGTTAGGTGTGGGTAGTGTTTAGGGTGGGTAGTGTTTATTCTATGCAATAGTGTAGTGTGTGTGTGGTGTGTGCATGGAAAATTGTGCCATGGAGGAGTGGGGTCCACATACATTTGTACAAAAAGTGGGCCACATGATGAAATGCTCATAACTTGAGATGTACATGTCAGATTAACGCATGGGACGCGGCGTTAGAATCGCGGCGCCGATACGGACAAGATGACATGTGTCTCGGGTCAATCCGTGTCGGGTCTATGTGACCAAACTTAAGGATGACCACAGCATAATCCAAGGGTCGCGAGTCACCGGGATTCGACCGGTAGGACCGCGGGACCAAAATGAACGAAATGCACACTTATGCACACACATGCACAAATGAGAACTCAGGTCGGGTCTCACACAAATAAACATTATAGATCTGATTAAAGTGGGCCTTAGAAAGTTTTCAATGGTGAACATTCAATCATCGTTGTTTTTTTGTGATGTGATTCACCTAAGATTTGGATATGCTTATGTGGACACTATAGGGAGGATTTTTCGAGGGGACGGGAGATCGACTCTCTTCTTTCCATTGGTTGTCTCACTTAAAGGCTTTCGTAAAAAGGGCAAAGGGGTATAATATTTTACAAAGTCACCACTAACCAATTATTGAGATTCTATAGTTGATTAGACCTTGTAAAAATGTTTAAAGTTGAGGACTCGAAGATCCTTAACCTTAATATGACTCGTGAGTTTACGTTCTAGATATTCCGAGTAAGGGACTGCGGTTATAGATGAGAAAGGTGTTAGGCACCCACTCTTCCCGTATTGATGTATGGTCTTTACTTCACAAGATCTGAATAATTTTTAAGAAATAAGGTTAGTTCTCATGTGCAGAAGATGTAATGTAATGCAATGGCAATGATGATTGACCAATCCGAATTTCTTATGGCCAGGATCCGATTATATCAACAAGCTGCATAGTATATGTTCGAAACAATCGAATGCAGGGTACAAAGTATGTCTATATGGGATGCTTAATGTTGTATTGGTGATTATGATTAAATGACGGCCAACTTGCTAAAATTTTTAGTGGATAAGATCCAATTATATCGGCAAGCCTTAGAGCATATGCCCGCCAGTCAAATGTGAGAAAATGATGAAATGCATATTATGCTGATGTATATGAGGAGCAAAGGGGTTGAGAAATGAATGAATGTTGCATGATACTAATGCTTGGATTTGATGAAACCGATAGAAGCTTAAACGGTTGGATGAACGATTGAGTGGCTTAGATTTGAACTTATATGGCTCAGGAGGATTATACTCTAGCTAGGCTGGGCTACCAGGGCTATACTCTCACTCTCACTCTCCTTGGTGGAGGGATGGAAGGGGACTCCTTGGGTGAGAAGGGATTGTTTAAAAAAAGGGAGTGGATCCAAATAAGAGTGGATGCTTGAAATGAGAAGGGGAGGGGCTATTTATAGTCTCCCAATTTGATTTTTTGATAATTGTTGGTAGCTTAGGGGCAAAAAGTGGTTAAAGGGCTGAAATTAGAGATTTTCACATAGTATCATCTCATGGGTTGAATGAGGTGGTAAAAGGATAACTTTGGGTAGGGAGATGAGCATCGGAGTAAATACACTTCAACCACACACTTAAGGTTTAAAAAAAGTAGAATTTCACATTCTTGAGGGACACTTCCCCAAAGAGGGGGAGTACTGTCACATGGCCAGTGGTAACCTGGTTACCGTCGGTCCTCGCTTGGACTCCCTACTGAAAATGTGAGCTATCGATGTCCTAGAGGAGAGGTGAATAAGACAATGCTAAATAATCGAAATAAAAACAGAATATATAAAGAATATAGAATCTCAATTCCAAATAATTCGTCGGATAACCTTCACCTAATATATTAGGCAGGAAAACCTTATTTCACGGATGTCTTTAAAATCAATCTTTCAAACTAACAAGAGAAGATAAAATAAATACACCATTCACCAAAAGAATGAAATAAATAACATCACCATAAAAAAGAATAAAGCATTTACCACAAGGCACAAGGGGTTATAGTGGTTTGGTGCTTTAAAAACCACACCTACTCTACTCATAAAATTACTATCCTTGTAATTTTGGTTTTCACTATAACAAGATTTTCACATGTTTACCTTAACAATCTTATACGGTTCCTTATGATTTTTACTGGCTCACCACGATAAAACCCCTTTTGTGATTTTCACGGGTAATCACTGTTAAAAACCACTTTATGATTTTCATGGGCGATCACAAATCAACCCACTAAGATTTTCACAGGCTATCTCATAATAACCTAAAATGAAATAAAATAAATGGTGTACTTATCTTTAAATGTAGATTCGAAAACGCAGTCGAAGCTTGTAGCAGAAGAACTTCTTTCTTATATGTAGATAAGGCAGTATTTGTCACGCCCTAAACTCGGTAACCGGGTCCACAAGGAACCCAATAATCGGTTCTAGCCGCAACAACCTCGTAGTACCCCACTCTCGTCTCCTGAAGCAGGTTCCGATCTTGGGATCCTATAAGGAGGATTTCCTTAAAAGTATAATCCTTACCAATACGAGCATATCCAAGATTACAGCAAGTATATCTGAGAATAACAAAGGCACACATCACAAAATTCACTATGAATTTGAACTTTTACAATCTTTCATAAGGTCCAAAAGGACATACATAAGATAATAGAAGAAGGAGAGGAAAGCAAAGTCTACACACTGGGTCATCAAGCTCAGCTCTACTCCACGCTCTGCTGCTCTATGACACTTGCGTAGGATCACCTACACGCATCAATCGTGCATAAGCTTATAGAAGCTTAGAGGGTGGTGAAAATGTATGACAATGGTGCACAGAAGAATAGTAGGAGATGTAAGAAGGGAAACATGCTCAATGAGGATATCACCAGCCTTACCAAGACTTATCATGAATACGATGCAATGAGTACTGGGTGCCATACCAAGACAATGCACGAAGGGGCTTATACAGCCAATGTTAATACGATGCAAGTAATGCCAGTGCTCATATCCAATCCATATGTCAAGTACGTTTCCAATTATAAGGAAATCACCGGGGTCCATTACACTATAGAATGATGGCCGCTCTACAGACCTGCACAGTCAAACGAGCGTAAGAGACCTCACTACTTGCCTGTGGACAGCCAATCACCAACAGGGTCTGACGGTAGCGAACCCTTTTACGAGCTGGTTAGACTCAGCCTAACAACGCCTCCTCACACCAGGCGGGTAAGGCCACATCCCTATCCAACCGACTACACGACAGTGGGAGTCGTGGCTTAACGGTATAAGGCCCTCGTGCGTTCATAGTTTCCAGTTGGTCACGACGTTGGAGCAGATCTTTGGTACCATGAAAGTTTTAGGAATTTTACCCATGTGTATCCTATGCACCCGGTATGCTCGCGTAATATTTTCGGTGTCCACACATACGACCATCTACGAATGTCCTCGTAGAGGCAAGACCCTGATGAAGCAAGGGCGGTATCATCATGAAATACGATGCCAATGCATGAGTTGTACATACAGATCATGCACAAGCTTCAGGCACTCAATGTGCACAAGGGGAGAAACTCCATCCCTCAATGACCACTATATAATGTAATTAATTTATATAGATGATGCATATGGGTCATAATGATGTAAGTGTGCTACCTGTAGAATGTATTCCTCATTCTCAAGGAAGGACATGGACAAGATCTATGGACAAGTACTCTAAGGAAAAATGAAGTTCTGTTACTGGGGGCCCAACAATTTGGGATGACCCACAAGCTAGGTGAGTCCTAAGGCCTCAAAAAGGAAATGGGCCTAACAAGGTCCAAGGTGGGTCTTCAACCACTTATAAGGACCTTAGGGGCCTACCTTAAGGCTACCAAGGAGGACATCTAATCTTAACTGAGTCTCAAAAGGTAGCCTGCTACGCATGTAAAGTAAGGTCTAAGGCCCAAGTAATGTGTGGCCTAATGGGTTATACATAAAGCCCAACTCATAGGCAATATGGTGGGCCCTCAAGTTATGTTAGGCCCAACCATAAAGGTCATAAATCCATATATTGTGGTGGGCCTCAAGGGCAGCTCAGTAGTTCATCCTCATGGGAAAATTTCATATTTTACATAAGTGAGTTGGTGTAAGACCCGTATCCTAGACCATATCGTTCCGTAGGCTTCCGCGGTCCTCATGGTCGAATTCAGGCAACTCTCGACCTGTATTCGACGTTTGCGTGCGATCTTAAGCTGAGATCTACATACCGAAGTCGGCTCGACCTGAAACTTGTACTCTAGCGATCGCGCTATCGCTGCGGTTCTAACGCTGCGACTCGTGTACCGATTCGATACCCAGGTCAGGAGATGTGGGCCCACGTTCATTATGAAGAAACGCCGCGTGTTACGAATTTCGAGAGAATCTTTACGACATGTCACATCAAATCAAGTCAAGTACATAAACCCATACCCTATGCCACCTCACCCTACCACAAGTACAAGCAACCATCACTCTTTTTCCCCAAGTCAATACTCTCTCTCTACCCATCTCTCTTTTTCAAAATTTCAAACACACCCATATCTCTCCATCCCTTCCTTACAACACTCGTCACCCACCCCTCTCCTCACATCTCTCTCTCTCTCTCTCTCTCTCTCTCTCTCTCTCATTTTCTAACTATTTTCCAAGCAAACACATGGAGAGGAAAACGTCCAGGGCTTCCATGGAGTGAGAGAGAGTTTTATGTGTGGCTCACTCCCCACCACTCTATCTCCCATCTCCACTGTACTCTCTTTCTCCCTCTCTCTTTTTCTCTCTCTTTCATTTTTTTTTTTTTTTTTTTTTTTTTTTTTTGTGTGTTGGCCCAACCTGATGGATGATCCACATGCTGTCTAAATGGTAGGATCCACCGTGATGGATGCATTGTATCCATGTGACAGCCTGGATGAAGTAAAAACACAAAAAAAATCAGCTTGTTCCACAGCGTGGCCCACTGAATGTGGGGCCATCGTGTTTCATGGAATCATCCACACCGTCCATTCATGTGGAGCCTACCATCTGACCGTCTAGCGTCTCTGGACGCTGGATGCTGTCAACCCTCACTGTCACACACACACACACGTGTGTGTGTGTGTGTATATATATATATATACACTATTATATTATATAATATATTATAATATAAATATATATATGGTGGGCCACACCACGTGGACCCACCCCGTTGCATCCAACTGCCCAACCAGCGTCCAGACTCTCTGGACGCTGGATCTGACCTGTTATATATATATATATATATATATATATATATATATATATATATATATATATATATATATATATAATAATAATAATAATAGATAATGTATTATCTCAGGTAGGGCCACACCCACGTGATGTCTCCACCGATTACATCCAGCCGTCCATTGCTGGACGCTGGATGTTAGGTGGGTATATTATAATATATATAAAATTAAATATATATATAATAAAAATATAATATATATTTGATATTATATAATTATAATTGTGGTGACCCCACGTGGGACCCACCTGTGCCGTTTGAACTCATACAGCAGCTGTATAGCTGCTGTATTGACGTCAGTTGGGTCTATGGGACCACTTGCTGTGTGGTTTGCACCACCGTGTATATCCACACAGTCCATCATTGTACAATCCACACCGTCCGTCTGATGTACGGTGGGCCTACAGCCACAGCTGCTGCATCTCGGCAGCAAGCTTTGTGGGTCCCTCTGATGTATACGTTACAGCCCAACTGTCCATCCTTTTGGCAAGTCTGTCTCAAGACCTGGGACTAAGAATAAGACAGATCCAGTTATCAGGTGGACCACACCACAGCAGCAGTGGGTTTGAACGCCCACCATTGAAACCCTTCAAGGATCCTGAAAAGTTCTAGATCAAATGATATTTGTTTTTCCTCTTTAGCCAGGTTTTGTGACCTTATGAACAGATTGGGTGGAAAATAAATGTTGTGGTGGCCCTGTCTGGTCTAAACAGTGGAAAAAATTACCTCCACTGCCATTTGTTGTATGGTCCAGGTAATCTTTTGATATGATTCATTTTTTTATAATACTCTAAAATGATCCCTAATAATAGATGATTGGTGTAGTGGTGCGGCCCACTTGATTCGGCCCATTCGTCCCGACCTATTCAACTCAGCCCATTTATATCGGCTCATTTGATCGGCCCATTTGATTCAGCCCACTTGATTCGGCCCATTCGACCCGACCTATTCAACTCGGCCCATTTATATCGGCCCATTTGATCGGTCCAATTGATTCAGCCCATTTGATTTGGCCCATTCGACCTGGCCTATTCGACTTGACATATTTGACTCGGCCCATTCCACTCTGCCCATTTGACTTGGCCCATTTGATTCGGCCCATTTAAATCGGCCCATTTGATACGGCCCGACGTTTATATATTGGCCCATGAGTGAGGCCCAATGTGATGCATATATGCCTCATAAGTGTGTCCCATGACGATGTATATTAGGCCCTTGAATGAGGCCGTGAGCCTATTATACGATTGGCCCTATGAGCACCATTCCTTGGGAGCAATGTTGGTTAAATGACTACATTGATGGGCAATGATGGTTGAACGTCCATATTGTGACCTTCCCTTAGGCCTTGTTAGGCCCATTATCATCATTCTCTAGTGGGTTAACCCAAAACTTGGGCCCCATTGATTTTCGTTGATCCATCATCGGCCATCCATCTAGAGACTCTGCTTTGCGTCGAGGTTGATTATTGATGCTGATTGTCGTGGCCGATTACCAATTCCGATTATCGAGGTCGATTATCGATCTATTCTGATTGTTGTGGCCAATTACTAATTTTGATCATCAAGGCCGATTATTGATCGATTCTTATTGTTGTGGCCGATTGCTAATTCCAATTATCGATCGATTTTGATTATTGTGGCCGATTGCCGATTCCGATTATCGAGGCCAATTATCGATCAATTTCGATTGTTGTGGCCAATTGCTGATTCCAATTATTGATCAATTCTTATTATTGTGGCCGATTGCCGATTTCGATTATCGAGGCCGATTATCGATCGATTCCGATTGTTGTGACCGATTGCTAATTTCGATTATCGAGGCCAATTATTGATCAATGCTGATTGTTGAAACCGATTGTATAGGCCGATTGTAGAGGCCAGATATTGAGGTCGATTGTCGAGGCCCAATGCAATGAATATACTGCCCGTATTTGAGGCCCATTGTGATGCACATTCGGCCTACGTTTGAGGCCCAATGTGATGTATATGTGGCCCGTATTTGAGGCCCATTGTGATGTGTATTCAACTCGTGTTTAAGGCCTAATGTGATGTATATGAGGCCTATGGGATGAGGCCCATTGTGATGCATTTGAGGGCCAGGCGATGGAGCCCATTGTGATGTATGTTAGGCCCATGTGAAAGGCCCATCGTAATGTGTATTATGCTCTTGAGTGAGGCCCATGGTGTTGTATATTAGGCCCTTGTGTGAGGCCATGGGTCCACTATATGTTAGGCTCTATGTGGGTCATTCCTTGAGGGCAATGTTGGTTAAATGTCCACATTGTCAATGCCGGTTATTAATACTGATTATGAGTATGTGATAGCATAGCATCATGATACATGCCCATACGCATCATCTACATGTTTGTTATGAGATGTGGTTGACTATTGCATATGTCATTGGACAGATTATTATGAGACTCCCTGATAGGCGGAAGTTATCTCACATGAGCGCATGGTATGCACAGGGTTGATGCATAACTGGATTGTATGAGTCATGCATCTTGCATTGTGTGTTATGATTACTGTATGCCCTAGCGACATTAGGGCGGTAGCCTCCACAGGCATGTCGTGGATGGCTAGATGGGACACCGAAAATGTTTGGTTCGATCATCTTGGCACTTTGGATGTCCGTGGGTGAAAGTCCCTAAACCTCCGTGGTCAGGAGATGCCCCAACGTCGAGACTAAGTGGATACATGAGCGCCCGAGTACCGAATACCAGGAGGCCGCGTCTCCCACTGTGTCGTGGTTGGTTGGGAGGGGGTGTGGCCTTACCTGCCCGAGAGTAGGGGGCATAGCTAGACTGAGTTGACTAGCTCGTGATGGGTCCGCTATTGACGTGCCGGGTAGATATTGGCTGACTACTGGTCATGTGGATAGTGAGGTCTCTTCTACTTGCATGATCACGCGTCAGTGGGCGACGATTTGCATGTAGAGTGTACTAGACCCCGGTGATGATCCCAGAGATGTATAATACGGATTCGTGGAGCAGGCGTTGCATACTCATTTATTCATTCATTCACTATCCACTCGGGCTGGTGGTGTGCAAGTATTTGTTACATGTGCCTTCGCAATGACTAGGATTTCGGTTGGGGCGCGCGACTAACCTGAGATCATGAGTTTACCACATTGAGTCTGACTATCCAAATTAGGTATGAGACTGGTTTGGATAGAAGTCCCTTGTGGTGGATCCCGTAGCCTACGATACTACGTACTATCATCCCAACTTCACACTCCAGCATAGTCATCCCATTCACACCGCATATTGCATTACATCCGCGACATATGACATTTTGGGTTACTGTGTTTCTGCATTTATATGGTCTAGATACGGCTGACGGTATTCGTGAACTCATCAGGAATTGTATATTGCATTGCATCCTCGGCATCTGATATTTGGCTCTTTATAGCTTCTTGTTTGTATAGCTGATATGTATTGTGTACTCTGAAACTGTATGACTTATGGATTTATCAGTATTTTCGCTTATTCTTATATCGTATGATTCATGATCTTGCCAGTATTTCTGATATTGTATGATTATGTCACTGTATTGAATACTTGACACTTGCCTTGTACGCACATGTACACCACCCTCTAAGCTTTCTATAAGCTTATGCATGATAGATACGTGTAGGTGATGTTAGGTTGCAGCAGCATGGAGCTTAGAGCATGTATCTAACTTTTGGAGCTTTAATTTTGACATATTTATTTCCCTTTCAGCATTGTATTCAAATATTTATATTAGTGGATATGTGATGATGATGTTGCCTTTGTGATTTGGGTAAACTTGTGGTTATGCTACTTACGAGATAAATATACGTTGAAAAATCCTCCTTGTAAGATCCTAGGATCGGAACCTGGCATATGGGCATTGGGAGCCGAGAATGGGGTACTACGGAGGCTGTCGGCATCGGATTCGGCGATCGGGATTCCTGTGAATCTGATTTTCAGGTTTGGGGTGTGACAGTTGGGCCCCACTTTTTGGCTCAAGTACAAGGTCAACTTAGTGGGCAGCTAAGGGCCTAACTACTTGCATATTATAGCTCTTAAATCCATCACAATAGATGGGAGAATATAGGCCTAAGATCAATGAGCCTATCTAAACGTATTTAGTCCATAAGTCCTAAGGAACTAGTCTTTCAATCATATGCAACATTATATTAAAACTCAACTTGGGTGGGCCTCATATGGGCCCTAATTACATTCAATAATACTATAGAAAAATGGTAAGATAACTAATTTAAATCCTCTTCAAATCTAGTAGGCCATACTGCCCCAAAACAGACATTTATGGGCGGCAACATTGGGCCCATTGCTGAATTTCCAGCCCACTTGCTTTCTGGGTTTGTTGGAGTCTAGCAAATAAATTAATTTATAGTATTTATTTTTTGATGACCCACATACATCACTGTGGGTCCCACCAGAGAACAACACATTATAAGTGGGCCACGCTGTTGGAATACAGGCCCAACAACAGCCCAAGGTAGGGGTGTCCCATGGTGGGTAGTTCTACGGGCCTTGATATTTGGCTCAAAACTGACCCAAATTTGCAGGTAGCACTATAGTCAGTACAGGGGCCTGATGGCCCTAAAACTTTGTAGGATGGTCCTTCCATAGGTAGGTCACAACTCCACAAAATTTCACAATTTTTAGACAGTCAAAATTATTTTAATTAATTTAAATAAAATAGACTATCTAGAAAATCTGGTTAATCTAGACATCCGAACGTGGTGGGCCAGTCTGGCCGTTTCCATGGTGTACACAGGGGTCCATTGGCCCCAAAATTTTGTAGATGGTTCCCACCATGGGTGGAATACCTCTCTATAAATTTTCATGATTTTAGGATACTCAAAAGTATTTTAATTAATTTAAAGAATACAATCTGTCCAGGGTGAAATATTGCTGGAATATAACTGTCCTGAATTTGGGCCATCCAATGGGTGGGTTCTGGGCCTCCAAAATTCCTGAAATTTGGACCCAAGGTCCCTCATCAAGCCTACAACAAGGTGGGATCCAGAAATATGACCTACCTTCTGAGAAAGTATTAAAATTTTTTTTTATTGGACTATGCTGCTGGACTGCACAACAAAAATTTTTGGCAGTCCACTATGTTGGCCCATACTTTTGGATTCCCAAATGGGATCCATTGGCCTTGAAATTGTGCAGGTAGGTCCTACCATGGGTGGGACATCTCTCTGAAAAAATTTAGAATTTTTGAGATAGTAAAAGTATTTTATTTGACTCCTGCAATTTATGGACAACAAGGTGTTTCTGAAAAAAAATTGCTGCTGAAACAATGCTGCTGCCCTTGACTTGTGCACCCCATTAGAGTGGACCCAGGTCTGCCAAAATTTGGAAAAATACAAGGCCAACATCTCTGTATAAGTATACTACAAGGTGGCGTCCACAAAGGTGACCCACCATTTCAAAAACAAACTAATAATTATTTTTGTATAGCAAGCAGAGTGGTTGGACAGTCCAGAAAATTTGGACTATCCACCCTCCTTGGCCCACTCTTTTGGTTATCAAACAGGGACGGATGAAGGTGAAATTTAACATACTTCTAGGTGGGGTCTACACCTCCAGAAATAATTTAATAATGGGGGTAAAACATCCCTCAAATCAGTCCATAATCCATGCCAAAAACAACCCAAAAACAGTGCAGAAATTTTCTAGACAGCAAGGTATGTCTGAAAATAATTGAATATAACTACTGAGTAAAGGGGGAAATACCCCACAAAATTTGTGTTATGTTCCACCTTAGTGGGCCCCACAATCATCCATGCCATACCCCCTTCATAAAAACTCATTGCATTTATCTAAAATGGAGCAAATGGGACACCAACGTCCATAGAATGGACAGCTAGGGGCGTCCACCTTGCTTGGATGGTCTGGATATTCCAGGACCACTAAGTGGACCACACATATCAGGAATCAAGAATAAAATAATGGAAAAATAAAAATCCGGCCACAAGAGAGGGTCTTCGCCACTATTGAGGCCCTCCATCACCACACACTCATATCATCCATTAGATCATGCACAATCTAGATCAAGCACATGCATGGAGTTAGGAATCAATCCAATGGTGGGAATGCCTCTCCCACCAAAATCTATGGTCTAAATGACCCCCAAAAGACATGCATCAAAGGAAAAATGCCATGATGGGGTCCATGGAGAATGACCCCATCCATGGAACATGCATGTAAAGAAATGAGCCATTGACCTCAATCATGGAGACATGAGGGACCTCTATCATCACTTGATAGGTCCCACAAGTTCCTAAGGATGAGATGAAGGAGATTCTAAGAACACCCACCTTACTTGGATCTTCAAGATTCTTATTGCATTGGACTCCTTAGGCTCCAAGGATCATGGATGAAGGGTCAAGATTGAAAGTAGAGGGTTAGATGAGGAGGGAGATGGAAGAGAAGTTGCTGGAATTTTTTTCTAAGGTGGGAAGTTTGGGTGTTCTAGCAAGGAGAAGAAGAGAAAATGAGGGGAGAGAGAGAGGGGTGGAAGGGTTGTAGGAGTGTTATGATTAGTTTTTAGGAAAAGATGAATTTTGAAAAGAGAAAATACTCATTACTCATGGGATAAGGTGAATCATGATTACCTAGAAAAGATAAATCTCATGATGTTCTCTTGAAAAGAGAAACCATCATTGCTAGGCTAGCGGTGGCTTACATGGGGAATAGTGCACTAGGGTGGGGTCCACATGGGGAAACGTGCAAGCCAGGTGGGTCCCACCAAAATGTAATCAATGGTCCAAATAATACGTAACCTACAACTTTTGATGGACACGTCGGATTTACGTACGAGACGCGACGTTGGAACCGCGGCGATGATGCGATCGCAATGGCATAGGTCTTGGGTCAATCCGAGTCGGGTCTACGTGACCGAACTCAAGGATGGCCGCAAACGCTATTCGAAGGTCGCTAGTCATAAGAATTTAGTCAGTAGGATCGCAGGACCAAAATGAACGAAATGCATACTCACACACACGCATGCACACATGAAAATTAGGGTCGGATCTCACAGTATTCGCTTAAACAGAAAGAGTATAGGGTTCCAAAGATTTTAAAAATGAAAAACCCAAATGTTACTAATTTAATTCTCTTAAATTTCAAGAGTATACACTACTCTTTAAAATAAGATTGAAATAGCCTTGAGAAGGGGAATTGAATAAGTTTAAAAAGAATATAAAAATACCACAAATTAGCTTGTTGAGGACCTAAGCTTCTCTCTCGCTTTCAGAAGGTTTAGAGTAATTTTTTGTTGTAGTTTAGAATGAGAGAAGGCCTCTACTTATATCCAAAGGGTTTGGAAATTCTGCTAGCTTAAGAATAGGTTCGATTGGCCAGATTCCACTGAAATCGTTCCGATGGCTATCGGATTGCGCAGGATAAGATTTATTCAAAATTCGGCTAGCTGAATCTTTTTGAATTTCGAAGAAATCCATTGCTAGAAACTTGACCTGCAAACTCTCGGGCTGGCCTAACTTTAATTTAGTTTGGCCGAACTTGTAACGCCCTGAAAATCGGGGGTCGAGTAGCAACTCAACTCCCGAGTTCCAAAACATCACTTATGCAACATATATGCTTATGATTCAATGTTGACTGTGTGAGTGCATTAATCATGAGTGGGATTATACCAAAACAGTAATTCATACTCCAGATCAGTTGTAAACTTGCAATAGATTTTTTTCGAATGTTGCTGTAAACTTGTTCGAATATTATTAGGTTGGCCGAATTTGGTTATTGTAACACCCCGGTTCCTGGAACCCGAGTACATTACTCGTTTTCCAAAAACCCGAGCGTTAACCTCTGAAACCACCCAAATTCTATGTACATTTTTTTTCTTTATCAGAGTTAATAACATAGTGGGATGGAAATAAATCAGATATTAGAGTGAGTCCAAATATTCATAACCAATGTTTCAACTGGTTACCCAAAAACTTATACAAATTAATGTCTTAACTTTTACCGAATAAGACAGCACAAATTAAACACAAAAGTAATTCAAGGATAGAGAGTCACAAGGTAGTCTGGCTCCTCCCATTCCTCTTGAACACCAGTGTACGCATCATCTGCATCTCCTGCACACTGAGTACGGTTCGATAGCGTCAATGACTATCCAGTGAGGTATAACCCCCAAGATTTATCACAATATCAAGATAATTAAGCATAGTTAGCAGAGACAGTATATAACATATATTACACAATGATTATTATGAAAATCAGGTGAGGTTCAACAAATAGCATTCATTAAATAAATCATACAAAATAATCATGTTTAAATGCATGGATGTATGCACATGCTCACAGACCTGGGGATGCACATCCAGCTGGTAAAAAGTCGCCCAAGGAGAACTAGTCACCTGAAAAAGACTATGATATATAGATCACCCAAGGAGGATTAATCACTCGGAAAAATACGCAAAGGTACGTCCAAAGAGAGCTAACCACCTAAAAAAGACCGTAATAATAAATAGATCGCCCAAGGAGGATTAGTCACCCGGAAAAATATGCAAAGGTATGCGTAAGGAGAACTAACCACCTGAAAAAGATCGTAATAATACATAGATCGCCCAAGGAGGATTAGTCACCCGAAAAAATGCGCAAAGGTACACCCAAGGAGAACTAACCAAACGAAAAAGACCGAATAATACATAGATTGCCCAAGGAGGATTAGTCACCTAGAAAAATACGCAAAGGTACACCCAAGGAGAACTAACCACTCGGAAAAGACCATGATAATATATGCCATGAAAATGCATGATTAGCCCAACCATTATTATTCCAATTGCAAACAATCACTTTAAGAAAGCTCAAAGGTCACTATGGGGGGTTTGTCACCCAGCATATGCCGACAGCTCAGGCATAGTGTCCTATTCTACCATCTCTGACTCATGAGGCTAGCAAATAGGGTGTTTAAAGGTAATCTACGAAACTAGTGGCCCATTATAGTTCTACAGGTAGAACTTACCATCACAAGGTCGTAAGAAAGTGGTCCGTCAAAGCCATGTAGGAAAATAATCTATCAAAACCGCTAGGGCAAATGGTTCACCCCAAGGATGTAATAAAAATTGGATTATCCCCATAGAGCCACAAAGGCACTAAGGATCCATAATATGGTAATTCTACTACATAAATTTATTTAATCTATAACATAGATGGCCACTAGTTTGAGGACCTCCAAGCATTCCATCAAGTAAATATGGATGATAAATTAAATCACATATGATAACATCGAGATAGCACATGCATATTTAAAGCGTACATTTCAAATCATATTAAAGGCATTTAATTCACATCAAATTCAATTCATCAATGATCTTGAGAAATCAAAATCAGTAAGAACAATCCACTACATTAAGCAATTACTTGAGACAAATGAAAAAGGAAAAATAACAGAGCTAATCATTAAGATGTAGAAAAGCTTGAAGGGTGATCCTCACCTTAGGATATGAATTCTCTTCTTACTAGACTAAGGATCACTAAAAGGTCCAAAGCACTCGATTTAACTTCACTAGCTTGAATTGATTCAACTCAACACCTAATTCGGTCCAAACTCGTCTCAACATGTCGAACTTAGATGAGAGATAATTTTAGTTTTTACCATAAGACTTAAAATAATGTAATTATAACTTAATTAAAAACCAAAATAGAGATTCTAAAACTAACTTACTTGAACATGCCAATACTTATTAATTTGGACCCGATCAACTCAACTCGGCTCGATTTGACTCAATTGACTCAATCCAGACAAGGCTAGAAAGCCACAAAATAATAATTACTATGATTGATGATGCAACCTCACTGACAGACGAGAATGCAACGACCAAGATAAAACTCTCGGCTGGAAAATGTCCAGTAAGACTATCAGGCCCAACTAGATCCACTACAACTCATTTCACGTCACTGAGTCAACTCGGCTGAGTTTAACATGCATTGCCTCTTATCTTCTCCTTCTCCCTCTTCATCTTTTCTTTTAACTTTCTTTCACAACTCAACCAGCAATGTCCAGATCAAACCAGATCCCAACTCGGCTCTGAGTCAAACCCGATTCTTTGGCGAGTCAAGTACTCGGTTTCTCTCATCTTCCTTTCTTTGACCTTCTATTTCTTCTTCTTCTTCTTCCCACTTCCCTTCTCTCTCTCTCTCTCTCTCTCTCTCTCTCTCTCTTTTCAACTTTGGCTAGTAAGAGCAGCTCCAACTCGACCAAATATCGTCCCGACTCGAGGCGACTCGGTGTAGCTTGGACGGGAAGAAGAAGCTCAACTCTAATGGCGGATTGCTAACGGAGCTTTGTTTCAACAAAACCTCTGCATTGGACAGTCTGGATACGTCTCTGGAAGCTTGTGGATGAGAGATTTTGAAGCTTTAGATCCATTTGGGTGGTGGTTTTGAAGCTTAAAGGTTTCAAACATTTTCTTCTCGCGACGCAAGAAATGGAGAAGATCAGCTATTCTCTCTGCTAATTAGGTTTCTATCCCTAAAATACGAATCATTGACGGTTGGGATGCTCCTAAATGGACGATCCAAATAGAGTTCAGGAACGAAGAGATTCCCTCCGAACTTTCCTTACAGCGGAGAGGTATAACGATGCTTGCCCTACAATGAACGGCTAAGATTTCCCAATAGTTGGACGGCTAGGATAGAGAGTAATGAAGGTACGTGGATTTCCATCCTGGAAACGAAACAGATTTCTGTTTCCGAAAATAACCCATGAATATCTCCGCTTGTGCTTGTATTTAAGCGAACACATGTGTGTTCCATCATGGAAAAACCTAAGGTTTTCATTAGATCCCTCGTCGACATTCAATGGACGGTTCAGATCAACAGGTAGGTCTAAGATGGTGGGCCATCACTTGATCGAACGGACGAGTGTTCGTTCAAACGGTCTCTGGAAGGAATCCTTAAAAAGGGGAGGAATCTCCTTTCTTCTTTTGAAAATATCGGGTCAGCGCCCAATATAACTGAAACTTGGTTCAGTACATTTCAGTTGTGCACACAATGTGTACATGTGCGGCCTAAAGTGGAGTCCACTGTGACTTTTTTTTTTGAGAAATCCACTCCGCTCAATAGTTTTGTAGAGCCATGTTAAGTCTTGGGCCAAAATATGGAGCAAGTCCCAGTCTTTGGTGTGCCACACGTATGTGATAAGTAGATGCTTCCTAATGGTTAAACGTCACTGAACTAGTGCAACAAAGTCACGTGATTGGCTATGGGATTAGGTGGGGCCACATGAATGTTTCTTTCAGGGATCCACTCTGTTTGTTCGGTTCACTGCACTATTTTAGGACACGAGGTTGAAAATAAAGTAATTCCGTATATCGGGTGAGCCACATACTCTAACCTAGTACTAAAAAACATTCATCGTTAAAAACTCAATTGAAATTCTTTTCCGCATAGTGCCATGCAAATGTATATCTTATTTACAAATTTACCCTTTATTTTATCTAAACTTCTGCCATCCGCAACTCCCAACTTTATCATCCAAACGAGGTGAAATTTGACAGGTGATCATTATTTTTCACACTGTCTCAACATTTTAAATTTGGGCCCTGATCTATCAAGGATGACCAAGATACTCTTTTAGTGGCTAACACAATCTATAATTCCAAATAACATTTGTACACTTCTGATTGATAAGTTACTGGGTGGTTTGAACCTAGAACCTAAGATCTTCATGATGATTAGTTTATCGTGATGTTCTTGTGGCCCGTTTGACAGATCTGAATATGACAGAGGTCAGATGGCTAGCTAAAAATAAGGGAACTTGATGGTTTGCACTCTTACTATGTATGTAGGTGTATATACGGTCAGTTTCGTAAATGGATAAACGTAAAGCAGGTTTTTGGAGGATTAGGAGTAAAACATATGTATTGTTAGATTAGAGTGTTTTATTCACATGTGTAGGTTTCTTAAATCGTAGTTCTGATGGTGGGTTAAGCATATTCATATGTGATGAACAAGATAAACGGATCAAAATCTTGATTTGATAAGTGTACGGACGGATGTAGAAGTCAAGTAGGGAGTTTATTATGATCTAAGGGTTGAAATTTGTGACATATAGTTAATTTATGATAATTAGGCATGATATAAAATTTCACATGAAACGGACCGTGGGAACCATGTGATCTAGTGTTTAGGGGTCTAGGTTAGTGACAATTTCATAATTACTGCCGATCTATGAGTTTTGGAAAATATAACAGCTTCACATGGTTATAGACACGTTTCTAAGCAATTCTTACAAAAGAATGTATATCTAAATCATTATAGATAGGGAGTTATTCGTCACGTCATCTAAGGAAAAGTACTTACGTCAAATCACATGATTGATGGGCTTGTCTTGAAATTCAACAGTCAGATGGCTTGATTTATGAATGAAAATTATCCCCAACGATTAAGTTAGTGTCAGAGCAAGGATGTAAGGTTAGAATAGTTGGATTGGTATTGTACACATGTATATGTCACGTTGAATCTTATGGTAACGCTCGAGGACTTTCGATGCTCGAGCATCGAAAAGTTTGGGGTGTTACAGTCTACCCCCCTTAAACAAAATTTCATCCCTGAAATTTATTTATTTGATCCATTTACATTGATCTTGTTATATTTAATATCTCACTATATTCCTCGTGAGGTAGATGTGTATGTCTATGTGTGCGTATAATTGGTTGTATGGAAATCGAGACGTTATAATCTACCCCCCTTAAATAAAAATCTTGACCTCGAGATTTGCATACCTATATCTCGAATATTATTAGTGGCCAGGTTATCTAATGGTATACCCCATCTTGCATATGTCTAAGTTTGAAATCACAACGTCTATGTCAACAAGTTATGTTTGAATTCTGTCACCACCTTTAAATCTCTAGTCTAGTAGATTGTTTAGTGCACATAGGTTTTCTTAAGAATTAGTAGTCTTTCTAATATTTACCAAAACTAACCATTATGCTAATGCCCAACAATCTCACCATTTCTTATAGTATTTACTTGGATTGCAAGCTCATTTTAGTGATAATTAACAATATTGTTATATCTTTCTTTTAATTTCTTTTACTTTTAATTAGAGTCCCCACTATCTAAATCAAAATATAATTTTCTATTTTCATAGTAAAAGCACTCGGAATTTAGGTGAAACAAACACCCATGATCATCACGTACTTTGATCTCCTTATGCATGATTTGAAAAGTATTGAATTATAATTCCTACGTGAAACTTTGAGTTCAAAATTTGCTAAAATTCTTCATGTTTAGTCTCAATATGCTCAATCTAGTTCATCCCTAATTAGTCTTAATTGCTGAAATTTTGTGTGGAATATTATTACTAATTGGAGAGATGTTTAGGGAATTCAAATTACGATTTCTATTATGGTTCCCTACATTTAGGGAGTGTTTATATTCAACATAACATATATCATGGTGGGTCTTTGTTCTCCCACAGTATCTAAGTTTAGTTTCTACGTTCAAATGATTAGATCTAAAAATTTTAAGGAACCTAATGATTAAGCCCATATGTTCTCAATTTCTTTCCTAATTCTAAGGGAATTCCACTTACATTCAAATGGTTAAATGATTTCAAATGGGACTTAAGTTTAGGTCTTTATGTTCTCAAAATTTCCTTAAGTCTAGGGGAGATTCTACCAAGTTTCAACCCCTAATTCTAATATCAAAACTTAAGACATTTACAGTTTGTATAAGCTTATTTCCCAGGCAAGGTTTGTCTAGACTCTCTTTGATACCAACTTGTAACACCCCGGTTCCCTGAACCTGAGTACATTCTCGTTTTCTAAAAACCCGAGCGTTAACCTCTGAAAACACCCAAATTCCACGTACATTTTTTTTTCTTTTATCAAAGTTAATAACATAGTGGGATGAAAATAAATCAGATATTAGAGTGAGTCCAAATATACATAACCAATGTTTCAAGTGGTTACCTAAAAACTTATACAAATCAATGTCTTAACTTTTACAGAACATGACAGTACAAATTAAACACAAATGTAATTTGAGGATAGAGAGTCGCAAGGTAGTCTGGCTCCTCCCATTCCTCTTGAACACCAGCGTACGCATCATCTGCGTCTCTTGCACACTGAGTATAGTTCGATAGCGTCAATGGCTATCCAGTGAGGTATAACTCCCAAGATTTATCACATCATCAAGATATAGTTATCAGAGACAGTATATAACAAATATTACATAATGATTATCATGGAAATCAGGTGAGCTTCAACAAATACACATTCATTAAATAAATCATACAAAATAATCTTATTTAAATGCATGGATGTAAGCACATGCTCACAGACCTGGGGATGTACATCCAGCTGGTAAAAAGTCACCCAAGGAGAACTAGTCACCTGGAAAGACTATGATATATAGATCACCTAAGGAGGATTAGTCACCTAGAAAAATACGCAAAAGTATGCCCAAGGAGAACTAACCACCCGGAAAAGATCGTAATAATACATAGATCGCCCAAGGAGGATTAGTCACCTGAAAAAATACGTAAAAGTTCACCCAAGGAGAACTAACCACTCGAAAAAGACCATAATAATACATAGATCACTCAAGGAGGATTAGTCACCCGAAAAAATACGCAAAGGTATGCTCAAGGAGAACTAACCACTCGGAAAAGACCATGATAATATATGCCATGAAAATGTATGATTAGCCCAACCATTATTATTCAAATTGCAAACAATCATTTTAAGAAAGCTCAAAGGTCACTATGGGGGGTTTGTCACCCAACATATGCCGACAGCTCAGGCATAGTGTCCCATTCCACCATCTCTGGCTCATGAGGCTAGCAAATAGGGTGTTTAAAGGTAATCTATGAAACTAGTGGCCAATTATAGTTCTACAGGTGGAACTTACCATCGCAAGGTCATAAGAAGTGGTCCGTTAAAACCATGTAGGTAAATAATCTATCAAAACCGCCAAGGAAAATGGTTCATCTCAAGAATGTAATAAAAATTGGATTATCTCCATAGAGCCATAAAGGCACTAAGGATCTACAATATGGTAATTCCACAACATAAATTTATTTACTCCATAACACAGATGGCCACTAGTTTGAGGACCTCCAAGCATTCCATCAAGTAAATATGGATGATAAATTAAATCACATATGATAACATCGAGATAGCACATGCATATTTAAAGTGTACATTTTCAAATCATATTAAAGGCATTTAATTCACATCAAATTCAATTCATCAATGATCTTGAGAAATCAAAATCATTAAGAACAATCCACTACATTAAGCAATTACTAAGACAAATGAAAAAGGAAAAATAACAGAGCTAATCATTATGATGTAAAAAAGCTTGAAGGGTGATCCTCACCTTAGGATATGAATTCTCTTCTCACTAGACTAAAGATCACTAAAAAGTCCAAAGCACTCGATTTAACTTCACTAGTTTGAATTGATTCAACTCAACACCTAATTCGGTCCAAACTTGTCTCAACATGTCGAACTTAGATGAGAGATAATTTTAGTTTTTACCATAAGACTTAAAATAATGTAATTATAACTTGATAAAAAACCCAAACAGAGATTCTAAAACTAACTTACTTGAACATGCCAATACTTCTTGATTTAGACCTGATCAACTCAACTCGGCTCGATTTGAATCAATTAACTCAATCCAGAGAAGGCTAGAAAGCCACAAAATAATAATTACCTTGATTGATGATGCTACCCCACTGACAGATGAGAATGCAATGACCAAGATAAAACTCTCCGCTGGAAAATGTCCAGTAAGGCTATCAAGCCCAACTAGATCCACTACAACTCATTTCATGTCACTGAGTTAACTCGGCTGAGTTAAACATGCATTGCCTCTTATCATCTCCTTCTTCCTCTTCATCATTTTCTTTTAACTTTCTTTCACAACTTAACCAGCAACGTCCAGATCAAACCAGATCCCAACTCGACTCTGAGTCAAACCTGATTCTCTGGTGAGTCAAGTACTCGGTTTCCATCATCTTCCTTTCTTTGACCTTCTATTTCTTCTTCTTCTTATTCTTCTTCCCACTTCCCTTCCTCTCTCTCTCTCTCTCTCTCTCTCTCTCTCTCTCTCTCTCTCTCTCTCTCTCTCCTTTCAACTGTGGCTCGCAAGAGCAACTCTAACTCGACCAAATATCATCCTGACTCGAGGTGACTCGGTGCAGCTTGGACAGGAAGAAGAAGCTCAACTCTAATGGAGGATTGCAAACAAAGCTTCGTTTCATCAAAACCTCTACATTAGACAGTCTGGATACGTCTCTGAAAGCCTGTGGATGAGAGATTTTGAAACTCTAGATCCATTTGGGTGGTGGTTTTGAAGCTTAAAGGTTTCAAACATTTTCTCCTCGCGCCACAGGAAGTGGAGAAGATCAGCTATCCTCTCTGCTAATTAGGTTTCTATCCCTAAAATACGAATCATTGATGGTTGGGATGCTCCTAAATGGACGATCCAAATAGAGTTCAAGAACAAAGAGATTCCCTCCGAACTTTCCTTGCGGGGGAGAGGGATAGCGATGCTTGCCGTACAATGAACGGCTAAGATTTCCCAACAGTTGGACGGCTAGGATAGAGAGTAACGAAGGTACGTGGATTTCCAGCTTGGCAACGAAACAGATTTTTATTTCCAAAAATAACCCATGAATATCTTCGCTTGTGCTTGTATTTAAGCGAACACATGTGTGTTCCATCATGGAAAAACCTAAGGGTTTTCATTAGATCCCTCGTCTACATTTAATGGGCGGTTCAGATCAACAGGTAGGTCTAAGATGGTGGGTCATCACTTGATCGAATGGACGAGTGTCCGTTCTAACGGACTCTGGAAGGAATCCTTAAAAAGGGGAGGAATCTCCTTTCTTTTTTTGAAAATATTGGGTCTGCGATCAATATAACTGAAACTTAGTTTGGTGCATTTTAGTTGTGCACATGATGTGTACATGTGCGGCCTAAAGTGGAGTCCACTGTGACTATTTTTTGAGAAATCCACTCCGCTCAATAGTTTTATAGAGCCATGTTAGGTCTTAGGCCAAAATATGAAGCGAGTCCCAATCTTTGGTGTGCTAGACGCATGTGATAAGTAGATGCTTCCTAATGGTTAAACGCCACTGAACTAGCGCAACAAAGTCACGTGATTGGCTGTGGGATTATGTGGGGCCACTTGAATGTTTCTTTCGGGGATCCAATCCGTCTGTCCGGTTCATTGCGCTATTTTAGGACACGAGGTTGAAAATAAAGTAATTCCGTAGAACGGGTGAGCCACATACTCCAACCTTGTACTCGAAAACATTCACCATTAAAAACTTAATTGAAATTCTCTTCCGCATAGTGCCATTCAAATAGTATATTTTATTTACAAATTTATCCTTTATTTTATCTAACTGCATTTTTCACACCCTCTCAACATGTTAAATTTGGGCCCTGATGGCCCTGATCCATCAAGGATGACCAAGATGCTCTTTTAGTGGCTAACAAAATCCGTAATTCCAAATAACATTTGTACACTTCTGATTGATAAGTTACCGGGTGGTTTGAACCTAGAACTTAAGATCTTCATGATGATTGGTTTATTGTGATGTTCTTGTGTCCCATTTGGTGGATCTGAATATGACGGAGGGTCAGATGACTAGCTAAAAATAAGGGAACTTGATGGTGAGTACTCTTACTATGTATGTAGGTGTATATATGGTCAGTTTCGTAAACGGATAGACGTAAAGCGGGTTTCTGTAGGATTAGGGGTAAAGCACATGTATCGTCAGATTAAAGTGTCTTATTCACATGTGTAGGTTTCTCAGATCGTAGTTCTGATGGTGGGTTAAGTATATTCATAGGTGATGAACAAGATAAACGGATCAGAATCTTGATTTGATAAGTGTATGGACGGATGTAGAAGTCAAGTAGGTAGTTTACTACGATCTAAGGGCTGAAATTCAAGACATATGGTTAATTTGTGATAATTAGGCATGATATAAAATTTCACATGAAACGGACCGTGGGAACCATGTGATCTAGTGTTTAGGGGTCTAGGTTAGTGGCAATTTCATAATTACTGCCAATCTATGAGTTTTGGGAAATCTAATGGCTCCACATGGTTATAGACACGTTTCTAAGCAATTCTTACAAAAGAACGTATATCTAAATCGTTATAGATAGGGAGTTGTTCTTCACGTCATCTAGGGGAAGGTACTTACGTCAAATCACGTGATGGATGGGCTTGTCTTGAAATTCAACGGTCAGAAGGCTCGATTTATGAATGAAGATCATCCCCAATGGTTAAGTTAGTGTCAGGGCAAGGATGTAAGGTTAGAATAGTTGATTGGTATCGTACACATGTATATGTCACGTTGAATCTTATGGTAACGCTCGAGGACTTTCGATGCTCGAGCATCGAAAATTTTGGGGTGTTATAATCTACCGCCCTTAAACAAAATTTCATCCCCAAAATTTATTTATTTGATCCATTTACACTGATCCTGTTATGTTTAATATCTCACTACATTCCTCGTGAGGTAGATGTGTATGTCTAGGTATGCGTATAATTGGTTGTATGGAAATCGAGACGTTATTGTTACGCTGGCCGAACTTCAATGTTTTTATATTATACATATTATATTTATGACCATAATTTGAAAACGCCTAACCTAGGGTCTTTCTAAGGTTATACCACCTGTTGGTTAGCAAATACATAGATTAACTAGTCTTAAAACTGAGCGATGCCTTCTTAAAATGATAAGTTAATCTTGAGCCGATCTTCAGACTTGTAAAGTAGTTGTGATCTAACCGTACTTGTGATTTGACTGTTATCACTTTTGTTTTAAGAAATTTGACAACCTTATATGTGCTAAACATATCAATACTTACACTACTTTGGCAGGCAACATCCTCCCAGCAAGTGGAGGCTCTACTGTGAAGGTTGCTTCTTTGAAGGTTTGACCATTTCTCTAATTAGGCTTGCTTTTGGGCTTGGGTTCGGGATTGGTTTTGGGATTAACTAGGTGAGTTGATTTGATTGTTTGATTGGGTAGGCTAACCAGGTGATTTGACTCAAAGAGTTGACTCGCCGAGCTGACTCGAGGCTTCAGGGCTTTGGGTTCCTAGGGTTTAGGGTTAGGTTGATTGTGTTCCTGGGGTTTAGGGTTAGGCTGATTAGGTTCCTAGGGACTAGGGTTCCTAGGGTTTAGGCTTCTATGGTTAGGGTTTAAGATTGGGGTTTGGTTTTTCTTCCGTCAGTTCAAACTCCATCATCTTATCAACTAGGGGTGGGGTGTCTATAGATGCCCCTCTTTAGCAGAAGTTGTATGCAATTGAATGCCAAAGTGAGTAGACACCCCCGCCTTTACCAGTTACTCATGAATTGTGATGTAGATTCATTGCCTGCATTTATGGTTGTGTTAGCCGATTGCCTGGAAATAAATATCTTACACATATCACGAGGATTTGAGAAAACTGTCACTATTATCCCTGTGCAGGCCGCCAATCACAACCCTTTCACTCCTGATCGGTACTAACATTAGAAAGGTACAATAGAGCCCATGTCCTTTCTATGGCCTTACGAGGATATTGACCTGGTACTGGATTATTTGTTACTTCCCAGATCACCCCAGGAGTATTTGTTTTATTTGATTGTCAAAGTGGTTAGCTGTCCTATGCTTTATGCGGCCTTACGGGGAACTCACTATGCCGACTTGGATTCGATTAACTTCCACAAGCATCCAGGCCTAGGTATGTGTTGGTGACATTTTTCCATGTAATCTTCTAATTTTGACACGTAGGTTACAATTTATCTTTTTTGCCATTTGGATGATTTCTTTTGACCACTCTTGGCATATCATCTTTTCAGAGTATTAACATTTGATACAATGGAGGTGACACGGGAGTTTAGTCCAGTCGTATTTTAATGTGTATTTAGATTAGATGATCTTTGGGGAAACTGCGAGATATTGGATCTTATTTGATTTTGCTCTGAATCCCACCCAGAGATATGGAAGATGACACTGGAGAAGTCTGACGCTTTATTATGAAAATATTTTATGATTTTAAAGTTGCCCCACTCTAGGAAGTGATACTCCATGGGGGTTTTTATTGCAAAATAATTTTGAAATGTGTTAAGCTTACTAACTGTCTCCATTGGGGGATGCCTATGAGACTTTGAGTAAGTTGTTTTTTTTTTTTTTTTTTTTTTTTTTTTTTTTTATTATAATTTTTAAATTTATTGAAAATGTGTGAGGGGATTGATTTAGCTAGGGATTATGGATTTTGAAGATGTTGTATTTTATTGCTTGGATTTTGGTTGTCGCGATTGGACTAAGATCTGTTGGGGATGGTTTATTTTATGTAAGTTTGATTAGTGATCATGATGAAGAATCCGATTAGAGAAGGTTGATTGGCTCCATCGTCTCATAGGGTAATCAAACTTGATTGTTTTGGGGCTAATATGAAGGGTTAGTTATGATCAACTTTATCTTTTATGAATGATGCAGATCTATTCATCGTTGGTAGTCAGGATTTCGATTTGTGACCAATTGATTTTGGCATCTCTCTAATTTGTGGTCTAGATTCCGATCCATGATTTTGATCGAATCCATCATCCCACTGTTTGTCTTGTTTTTTGGAAATGTTTTTGTATTTTTGAATATGACCTAGTCCATCGGATTGTGAGTTGATGATTGCGTTTGATACTGGTTTTTATTACAAGGATCTTTTCCATCGGATTGTGAGTTGACAGCTGTGATCGGTGCTAGTTTTTATAGGGAGATCTAGTCCATTGAATTGTGAGTTGACGGTCACAATTGACGCTAGTATTTTAAAGATTTTTTAAAAGGATATAGTCCATTGGATTGCAAATTGATGATTGCGATTGATGCTAGTTTTTATTAGAAGATCTAGTCCATCGAATTGCGAGTTGACGGTCGCAATCGATGCAGGTATTTTTTAGATTTTTGAAAAGGATCCAGTCCATTGGATCATGAATCGACGATCGTGATCGATGCTGGTTTTTATTGAAAGATCCATTCCATCGGATCATGAGTTGACGGTTACGATCGATGCTGGTATTTTTTAAAAAAGGATTTAGTCCCTCAGATCGTGAATTGACAGTCACGATCGATGCTAGTTTTTATTGGAATTTTATGAAGCTTGAATATGCATGTGATTTCTCTCCTCCACCTCACCTCTTCTTCAATTTCTCATGAATTATTGGATTTTGGATTAAAATTTATTTTTTTCCCACTATTTTCATCATTTACTCTCTTTTATTTCTTTCATCGCTTCACCATGGACAATCCATGTAAGATTCCTTACAAGGAGGTCTTCCTAAGGTCCCTCTCTTTGCAAGGGAGAAAGCTAGGCCAAGTCTTATCAGTAAAAGGGAGATTGGCAACAGCCTGACTGTCGCCGATCCTTTTACCTCATGGTTTCTTCCAGGTGTTGGGTAATGGGGTGTAGCCTCTTCCTCTATATATTCCAGCACGAGTTCGCTCTTCCAGTGTGCTACATCTTCAAGTTTTCTCCTCTTGCTTTCTTTACTTTCTCCCTTTTGAGTTCTTTTTCTCTGCTTCTTTTTACTCCACCTTTTGGTTTCAAGTTGGGGCTTTATTTGGAACTATGGATAGTAAGGTGGTTCCCTTGTAGTATGAGGAGGTAGGGGGAAAGGTAGGGTTCATTTATGCTTTCCCTTTATTCCATTCATCCATTCTCACTTCATGTGTTCTCATGCTGCCTTTCTTTTTTCTCACAGGTGCTCCTTTGAGGTTTTGAGTGCGGTGTCAAGTGGTGGACATTAATAGCATTTCGAGACTTAAGTGGTGCATGGAATTGCACTTTTTTTTTTTTTTTTCTTTTTTTTTTTTTCCTTTTTTTTTTTTTTTTTTTTTTTTTTTTTTTGCTCTCTTTGGCTCTCATCTTCCAACATGTACAAATAATACTTTCTTTCATGTACATTAAGCTACATGTAAGGAGTATTATTTTCTTTGGGAGCTTTTTTGTTATGTAAATAATGGATTCAAAGTGAATACTTGAGCCCCATGTGCATTTGGGTGGGCCCAAGCTTCATTTTGGTTCCCCTTTTCCTGATCTCATTGTTTTTACTTCCATGCTTTTCTTATCTTTTTTCCTTTTCACAAGTGATTGGGCCCACTAAGATGGAATGGCCCACATCAGATTTATGGCCTTTAAAATTCTCCTTGGTGGTCCAAGTGTCTTTTGGGAATCCTATGGATGAGAGCAAATGGCCCGCACGATACTTTCATGTTCAAATAGGATGGGGATTTGATATAGGGCCCAAGTGAGATAAGTGACCCATCCCTCTTTAGGGATTCTTGGGTTGGCTTCCTCCTTTTGTGTTTATGGGCTTAAGTTTCATGGGCCAAGATAGCTACATCCTCTTGCCTTCTTTGGTGGGCCTTGGAATATTTTGTGGCTCATGTCAATGTTAGGCTTAGCTTCTTAATGCCTATGCAAGGCCCAAGTGGGCTCCCTTTGGAAAGATTGTTTGCTTTGGTGTGATCATCTTTTGGGCCTTGACTTGGAAATTTCGATCTCATTTGGTCATGTGAATATGTTACCTTGCCGCTCTTATTTGTAGGTGGATCATAACTTCATAGGGAGCCATTGTAAGTGTAGGAAATGGAGCATCCTTAATTTGGATTTTTTAGTGCTTGGATGGACTTACACTCAGCCTTTCTCGAGTGTCCTACTAGTAGGCCTTTGGTCCTCTTATCATTTGCTATGTATGTGTGTGTGTGTGTGTGTATATATATATATATGTATATATATATATATATATATATATATATGTATATATATATATATATATATATATATATATATATATATATATATATATATATATATATATATATATATGTCTCCTGGTGTGGCACTTGACAAAGTTCACCCTTAGTGGTGAGGTACGTTCATCGTGATTTAGGGTGCCTCATTTTCCACCTTAAGACCACTTGTATGTGAAATTGTGGTAGAACTGCTATAGTAGAAGTATGAAAGTAAGTCCAAGTGTCCTAGAGGGGGGTGAATAAGACTTTTTAAAAATTATTTTCCTATAACAACAAATAATGCCTATCTTTAATCAAACTGAGTAAGGCAAAGTAACTCTATGGCTTCCAAGCCAATAGAGGGTCCAAACACATAGGCTTACATAAGATTTTCATGTAAAGAAACAAGCCTATGAGGATAGTGTATGTGACAGTGTGTGGGATGTGATTCCTATCAATACTTATGCATTCACTAAATCATGCATCATAATAATCTTTTCATAGACAAAAGCATAATTAGATTAATGCACAAAAAACAATCCCAAACACAGTCATGTATAGTGGTTCGACTACTTGCCTATTCCACTCCTAACGAACACGCTCTCTCCTAGACTGTATTGGATTTCATTATCCAATGGTTTTAAATCAGGTTAACCATGAACCTTCATAATCTACACAAGGTTAACTAAGGGACCTACACAAGGTTACTTTAGGTGTCTACACAAGGCGACGAGTCCTACACAAGGAAACAACTAGGAGCTTACATAAGGCAACCTATGCCTACACAAGGCATTGCCTACATAGGGCAACACATCCTCCACAATAACAACACGTCCTACACAAGAACAATGTATTCTCTCGTCGGAAGCCTACAAAGAGGTCTTAACAAGTTCGTCACTCAAACTCTGAATCCCAATCCTACACAAGGAAAGGGCTTCAGACTCAATGGACTCCTTATACTTACAAATAAGTGAGTGAACCCCTTTCTCGCTTAATTTGAAGATCTTTAATGTTGATGAAGAGTCTTCAACTCTATTGAACCACAATCACTTCTAATGCTTCGATCAATGCTTCGAGGTTGTGAGGTTTAGGGTTTGATTGTTCCTCTCTATTTAGGTAATATGATTTAAACACATAGAGAAGATTCCCATCAGCCATGCATTCAAGAGTTCCAACATAAAGATTTTCCCATGATGAGTGTTATTGGAAACTCATTGAATGCTAGAGTTCATAATTCAATCCAAGCAATGAAGATGTTGAGTAAATGCTTATGCCAATGATTGAATGATGAACTCTATTGGGAAAGAGGGAATGAGGAAGAGGGTATTAACTCTTGAAGTAGCTCCCTCAAACTCTCTTAGATTCTAGCTCATTTTACAAGAAGCAAGTCATGTGTATTTAAAAAGTTGAAATCCCAACAGTAAAAAAATAGGCAGAAATCTAACATTGTCGATGCCATCGAAGGGTATTCGACGTCATCAAAATTTTAATTTCAATGTCATCGAACTTTCTTCGATTGCATCGACTTTCTACACATGATATTCAATTGGGTGTAGGACAGATGTTGTCTGATCTCATCGAGCATCCTTCAATGTCATTGACGTGTACTTTGATGCCATCGAGGGATGTCCTGATGCCATCGAGATTTCTTTTTTAAAAATATACAAAGGTTGTTGGATAGTTTTGTCCCTTATTCGATGTTATCGATCAGACCTTCGATGCATCGATATTTGAATTTCGATGACATCGAAAGGTCTTCTATGTGTTTGAAGAAAATTAAATTCTTCTTAAAAGCTTACTGGACAAATTGGAGTTAGTTTCGATGTAATTGAGCAGTCTTCGATGTCATCTATAACTTACTATTGATGTGTAAGACCTGTATCCTATACTGTATCGTTTCGTAGGCTTCTGCGGTCCTCCCGGTCGAAATTCCTTGACTCGCGATCTGTTATCGGCACTTGCAGCGATCTTGAGTCGCGTCTAGTATATCTGAGTCAGCTCGACTCGAAACTTATACCGTCATGACCGCATTGTTGCAGCGGTTCCAACGCCATGTCTCATGCGCCAACCCGACGCTTAGATCAGAAGTTGTGGACCGCGCATGATAGTGGTCGTGGACCACGTATTGTGGGACCAACCTATCCAGATTGCACATTTCCCTAGCAACCATCATCATGAGGATGATGTCACCTTAGGGGTGACATCACCCTAGCTATAGCCCCTAGCCACTAGCCCTAGGCATGCTCTTACAACTCATAATGACCTTAGCCCATGCCTCCCTTACAACTCATGATTGCCTAGCTAGAAAAGCAATCATTTCTCCTTTCTCTCTCTCTCTCTCTCTCTTATCTCTCTCCCTCCCTCTTTCTTTCTTATTTCCTAGCAAGAGAGAGCTCCCAACGTCCATGAGAGCTCTCCATTTCTAACCCTTTTGCAAGCTCTCCACCCCCAAATCCAACCCTCCAAAATCAATCCCAACCATTGAATCTTGTTCTCTTGGAGCTCTAGATCACATTGGTGGAAGGAGTCCAAGATCTACGGTGGGTGCTTCTCTCTCTCTTTCTCTTTTTCATTTTTGTGTGATGTGGGGTCCACTTGGATGGATCCCACCTTGATGTATATCTTATCCAAACCATCCAAGTCATGTGTACCCTACCTTATGGATGATGAGAAAACACAAATATCAGACCCATTAGGTGGGCCACGTTCACGTGGGACCCACCTTAATAAAGCATGGGCCACGTACATGTAAGACCCACCATGATGCTGTGTTTATCCATGCCGTCCAGCGTCCCTGGATGCTGGACGTGGAGCTGGCTAACATGGAGTGCGTGTACCGACATGGGTGTGTACTAACAAGCTAACCATATATATATATATATATATATATATATATATATATATATATATATATATATATATATATATATATATATATAAAACGTCAGTGGGTTTTTAGATTTTTGGGTGGGCCATTCATATAGGCCCCACCTTGATGCATTAATTTAATCCAAGCCATCCATTCCATTTTCTAAATTATTTTAGGCGTTGAGCCGAAAAATGAAGTGAATCCGATTTTTCTAGCGGGCATACCATAGAAAATAGTATTTTCTACCATTGAAATCCACCTTGATATTTCTATACACCCAAAATATCTCAAATATTGGGCTTGTTCAGACTGTCTCGAGCTATGGAATGTAATGGATGGAGTGGATTCACCTGATGTGGGCTCCACATGCGAAAAACCCCGAAATACATTTTTTTTCAAAAAAATAAAAACAAATAGCAGTAGCAGTCGCTGATGCAGCGACTAGAGGACTCCGCGTAGCATCTTGTTATGCTCCTGCGCTACTATGGACGAATGGGCAGGGACCCACGGTCCCAGCCGTGGGCCCCACCATGATGTATACTGCACATCAAAATCGTGCATTTGATAGGTCCCCTTTGGGAACTGGGATCCCCCAAAAATCAGCCATTTATAGGACTCAGGTGGTCCACACTTTAAAGCAAAAGGGGCAGAACATCTACCATTGAAACTCTTTTTGGGTCCCAGGAGTTTTGGATCATTATGAAATTTGTTTTACTCTTCGTCCAGGGTCTGTGTGACCTTATCAACGGTTGGATGGTAGGTAAATGTTGTGGTGGGCCCTGCATGGGACCCACTAATGTAAATGTTTTTTTCCGCACCGTCCACCCATGTGGAACCTACTATGATGTATGTGTGTATATCAGCGCAGTCCATCCAACGTCCAACGTCTGGATGTTGGACTGGATGTAGTATTATAATACTAATAATAATAATAATAATTATAATAATATTATATATTACATATATAAGGTGGTGCCTACGTGGGACCCCACCATGTTTAGAAATGGGTTGGTTGGTGTGCGCAGACAACAATAATATGACTTCTGTCATGACGTCAGTAAGTTATGTGGATCCTACCTGTATTGAAGTCAACAAGGTCTGTTGGACCCACATGTGGTACGCGTGATATCCAACCGTTCATCCATTTGCATATACACCGTCCATGTTGAACCCACTGCTGCCACTGACATCAGCAAGTTCTGTGGGCACTAGCATGAGGCATGTGTATATATCCAAACTGTTCGTCCAATGGTGGGACGCACTTCATGTATGGGTCTGATCTAGACAGTCCAACATTTTAAATGGGTGGGATCCACCCTAATGAATGTGTTTTATATCCACCCCGTACACCTGTTGTGGACATGGGACTTGCCCCACATGTGTGACACGTGTGGGCAAGTGGGACCCACCTTGATGCATTTATTTTATATCCACATCGTCCATATAACATTATGTGGACTCCACTGCAGTGTATGTGTCTTATACACACCATCCATGTGGGACCCCCTCTAATGTATGTGTCTTGTATCCATGCTGTCCATCTACACAAGGCGCGTGAAGCCCACCTGTATGTAGTGTTGTATCCACTCAGTGCATCTGTGGTGCTATGTGGGGCCTACCATAATATATGTGTTTTATTCCAACCTATACATCCGTGCAGTGGACCCCACCATGGTATGAGTATTTTACCTGTGCCATCTATCAGGTGGACTACACTGCAGATCAGTGAAGGATTGAACGTCCACCATCGAAACCCATTTAGGTCATAGGAGTTTTGGATCATTATGAAATTTGTTTTCCTCTTAATCCAGGTCCTTGTGACCTTCTGAAATAGATTGGGTGGAAAATAAACGTTATGGTGGGCCTTGGAAATTTTAAGCGGTGCCAATCATTATCTCCACTGTTATCTGTAGTATTGTTCAGATGATCTTTGGTTATGATTCATTTTTGGTTAATACTCTATAATGATCTCAAAAGAATAGACGAATGGTGTAGATGGTGGAGCCCAAGTAGCGCGGCCCGTTGGTGTAGCCCACTTGATGTGTATATGGTCCACTTGTGCGGCCCATTGGTATAACTCGCTTGATATGTATATGGCCCACTTGTGCAGCCCAGTGGTGTAGCCCACTTGATGTCTATATGGCCCACTTACGCGGCCCATTGATGTATCCCACTTGATGCATATTGGCCCATTGGTGCGGCCCATATGATGGGGCCCACCTGCTTGAATTTGAGGCTTATGGGCAAGGCCCATTGTGATATGTATTAGGCTCATGATGCGTGACCTTCTGATTTATTTTTCAGCCGATTTAATGTGGCCCATGGGTTGTGGACCATATGATGTATCTGAGACCCATGTGTGTAATAGCCCGGATTTTTCCCAACTTAGAATTAGACGTCCTTAGGCGATAGGTCAATCCTAACACCGGTTTAACTTCTCAAACACTCAATTAAAGCCTCAAATCCCTTTTTAAAATCCTTTCCTTCACAAATCCCACCCTTCACCACCTTGATCTTTCAATTTTTCCTAAGTAATTTCACCCTAGACACTAGCTAAGTAGTACAACTTGGATCACTCTATAAACAAACTATAAAGGCCAGAGTACCACCTCGACCAGAAATCACTTAGGATTAAATCCATTAGAAATGAGACAAAGTAACTAAGTGCTAAACTAGATTAGCTACGAAATCCGTTTGAATCGTTTTAAATACGATCTGCAAGGCCCAAAACTTGTAGAATCATTGACGCTAGGTTACCCTAAAACCTAGGATCAAACTCATTATCCGTCTGCTCTCGGGATCACATTGAAACTCTGTATCAGGTCTGGACCGCACATCGGGAGTCCGAATAACACGAGGTTAAGGACTTAGGACCGCCTCGCTGGGCTTGACAACCATCTCGCAAAATCAGACCCAGACAGTGTCCCACGACTGTTCGCTTGAGTCCGGAGCGAAGGAGTGTGAAAACACATAATTCCTTTATAAAATAAATATCTGTAATAGTGATCTAAGACTTGAAACTTGCGGTCAATTTATAAGAAACCATACCGTCAGAATCTGACCCAAATACACCCTCGAATCAGGAAAAATTTCAGGAACATTTACATATACTTGGAATTTCGGATCAAGGCCCACTGACCGTTGAACTGAAACTGGTCCGCCACGCATGATCTGGGAATCCGACTGAGACGAAAACTTAACTCCACAAAGATAGAAGGTTAGAGAGCTTAAGTCCGACCTTTGGCTCAAGGAGGCCCGCCAGAAACCCTCCTTTAAGCTGAATTAACGCCGTTTTGGTTATAACCCAAGTATACCTTAACCTTAAGTCTACTTTGGAGACTTTTTAGGCTATATAAGGGCCTTAGAACACCCTCTCTCACAGCCATACGAATTTGAAGAAAACCCTAGAGAGAGAAGTAAGAAAAGAGAGAGAAAGAGTGAGAGAAGTGAGAGAATCTCCCTGTTGCTGTTTCCTATCCTTACCCTAGCTTCACCACTCCGATCTTGCCGCTTTCCCGGCGATACCGACTTCATTTTGATGTAAGAAACCCTAACCCTAGATCTGTTTTGGGATGTGAAGGGTGTAGGTTATGAAATAGCTAACCTATTTCATTCTTTAGGCCACCAAATTGCTGAATACGGAAGCCTAGCAAACCTAGCTGATCCGTTGCGATTCCAAGGAGTAAGGTGAGGACTTTAGGTGTATAGGTTACGGTTTTCAACGCTTTCAATGTCAAATAATGGTAGGTTCATGATCTGCATGCAATTGCATATGTACAAAGTGCTTTCCGTTTTCTGTTTCGATTAAAGATGTAGATTATGGAATTTTACATATTCTAGGTATTCGTAGAACATACTGTATACGTATATTTTTTGGAAATGTGTTTGACATGATTATTTGTTGTATGAATGTACGATATATGGATAAAATACTTATTTGGGGAAAGGATTCGCCCTAATGCATGTTTTCCTTATATACACTATGTATGTAGAAATACTGTATTGTGGAAAGTACCATATACGTATATATTTTAGAGATGTGTTTGCCATGATTATTTGTTGTATAAATATATTATATATGGGTAGAATACTTGCTTGGCGAAAGGACTCGCCCTAATACATGTTTGCTAACATACACTAAGTATGTTGAAATAATGTATGTTAAGTGTTTGTGAAAATGCTTGTGTGAACAAGTGTTTGGATGTTGATGCCTTAGGAGGGTGTTGAGATTGGGTTCTCAACTACCTTAGAGACATGAATGATTACCTCCATGAGGTTGTTTACTTAAACTGCTTACTTTGTAATATATGTGTTTGTATCCCCATTTATGTAGTGCTTTATAACATGCTTTATAACATGCTTTATGACATGCTTACTAACATGCTTGAATTACTTTGATTACCTTGCTTTACTCCACATGCTACGAATAAGGTTTAATTGCAATTAGGACTATGTTTATAGTCCAGACAATCGGTACTAGACTTAAGATCGTGGTTGAGATTCATTTCGCCACGTAGGATGTGTTTGACGAACCCGAGTCGTATGTCAGTTGGCGACAGTGGTTAGGCCACGCGAAGTGCTTATGCACTTCATGTCGTTCAATTGATTGTGTGCTCGAGCTAGTCAGGCTCGTCAAGTAACTCGATATGTCTAATGTATGTTCACCATGTTTGGTCGCTACTGCTTGAACCTAGGGTGCCAAACTTATCAGTGGAATCCCGTTAACCATGGTACCTCGATCCGCAAAGACTCATGAGTCGGGCATGGTGGTTTGGGACACCGTGGTCGAGCTGTCGGCGTACGCTGGGGCCACGTGCCTCCCCATAATGACCAGTGAGTAACCAAACTCGTGAGCCGATTAGGGTGGTATGGGACACTATATTCGAGCTGTCGGCCTACATTGGCGTAGCCTGGCTGTGGTCCTCAGTCGGGTTGCATCCGGGTCCCATTGTCAATAAGTGGATTGGTCGGGCTTCGAAAATAGACTGCCAGTTGGTAGGACGTTAGTGGAGTGACTTCGAGCATACTCTGAATTTGCGGTGAGGCGACGAGTTTTGCTACAGTGTAGAGAGTATGAAGTAAGCTTGTTTCTGTATAGTAATGAATCGTTAAAGAGGTGATGGGGGAGTGGTGTAACCTTTGTGCGTAACAGCCCTGACAGCCTTTGCAGTGACCTAGAAAACACACCATCATCTGAGATTAACTAGGACTGAAGACCTTAGAATGGATCATGTTTGGGAATGATACAAGGGAGGTACCTTAGTTTCCCAATCTTACTGTTTGAAATGGATTAATAACAACTCGGTAATCATGCTCATCATGCATTGCATGTGCCTCGAAGATGTGAAGCACTGAGGGATGAAAGCATGCCACGAACGTAAGATGGTGTCGCACGAGGGAGGGTGTGGTGAGGGCATCCATCATGACTGCATTCATACTTGTATTAATAAGAGTAGTTATGAGTGTTTGCTTGTACTGCTTTATCATTATTGCTTGACTGTATTGATAACATGTTAACCTATGCTTTATTATTCCACTGAGTTAGCTACTCACCCCCACGTTACGGGACGGTGTTTTAAAACACCCACCAGACCCTGTATCAGATGCAGGTATTACTGGAGCACAGGAGACTGAGCCCGACTTCTATGACGATCAGGAGGAGTTCTCCTATATGCGTTATTGGAGGCTTCGCATAGGTTGTCCAGGGCTACGGGGCTACAGGGTTGATAATTTCAGTTGTACTATTTTGACATTTTGATTCAGAACCAACATATATATATATATATATATATATATATATATATATATATATATATACGGTGACTCAGTTAGTGTTCATACTCTGGAGATCGAGAATGTTTTGTTTTATATATATATATATATATATATATATATATATATATATATATATATATCTATATATACCTTTCAGTCTTCCGCTTACGCTTTATACATGGATCTGGAGTATGAATTACTGTTTTGGTAGAATGTCACTCATGTTTATTATACTAACACAGACAACATTTAATCATCAATATCTATGTTGCATAAGTGATGTTCTGGAACTCGAGAGTTGAGTTACTACTTGACCCTCAATTTTTTGGGATGTTATAATGTGTAAGACCCACATGTTATGTATTTGAGGCCCATGAGTAGGGGCCACCTGAGGTGTATAAGGCTCATTGATGCAGCCCACTTGTTGTATTTGAGGCCCTTGGGTTGCGGCCCATTATGATGTACTGGGGCCCATGGGTCGTGGCCCAGTGAGATGTATACTTGGCCCATATGTCATGGCCCATTGTGATGTATTTCGGACCCATTTAGTAAGGCCCATTGTGATATATTCCTGCTCATATGATGAGGCTTATTGAGATGTATTTCCGACTCATATGAGGCCCATAGTGATGTGCATTAGGCCTATGTGATGCGTCCCACTTGATTTATGAAACCATTGTGTGAGGACATGGGCCCACTATATGTTTAGCCCTATGTGGGCCACTTGTTAGGAGTAATGTTGGTTAGATGTCCACATTGATGGGCAATGATGGTTAGATGTCCTCATTATGACCTTCCCTTAGGCCTTGTTAGGCCATTCTCATCGATGTTGATTGCCGATTCCGATCAATGAGGCCGATTATTGATCGATTCCAATTGTTAAGGCTGATTGCCAATTTCGATTATCGAGGCCGATTATCGATCGATTCCGCTTGTCGTGGCCGATTGCCGATTAATGATCGAGGTTGATTATCGTGACCGATTGCCGATTCCGATTGTCGAGGTCAGATATCGAGGCCAATTGTCGAGGCCCAATATGATGTATATGCGGCCCGTATTTGAGGCCCATTGTGATGTACATTCAGCCCCTGTTTAAGGCCCAATGTGATGTATATGAGTCCTATATGATGAGGCCCATTGTGATGTATTGAGGGTCAGGCGATGGAGTCATTGTAATGTATATTAGGCCCATGTGAGAGGCCCATCGTGATGTATATTAAACTCTTGAGTGAGGCCCATTGTGTTGTATATTAGGCCCTTGTGTGAGGCCGTGGGCCCATTATATGTTTGATTCTATGTGAGCCATTCCTTGGGGGCAATGTTGGTTAAATGTCCACATTGTTGAGGCCGATCATTGATATCGACTATAAGTATGTGACAACATAGCATCATGATACATGCACATACGCATCATCTGCATGTTTGTTATGAGATGTGAGTGACCATTGCATATGTCATTGGGTAGGATGATATGAGACTCCCTGATAGGCGGAGGTTATCTCGCATGAGCGCATGACATGCGCAAGATTGATGCATGAATGGATTGTATGACTCATACATCTTGCATTGTGTTGTGATTACTATACGCCTTAGGAACTTCATAGCCGTAGCCTTCACAGGCAAGTCGTGGATGGTCAAACGGGACACCAGAAATTTGTTCTAGCATCGGGCTGCCATAGATGGCCATGGGTGAAAATCCCTAAATCCTCTTAGTACCAGAGGATGCCCCAACGTCGAGACCGAGTGAATACATGAGCGCCCGAGTGCCGAATACCAGGAGGCCGCGTCTCCTACTGTGTCATGGTCGGTTGGGAGGGGGTATGGCCTTACCCGCTCGAGGGTAGGGGGCATTACTAGGCTGAGTTTGACCAGCTCATGAATGGGTCCACTATCGACTTGCCGGATAGATATTGGAAAACTATTGACCAGGCGGATAGTGAGGTTTCTTACGCTCACTTGGACTGTGCTATTGGGAGAGGGGCAGTGCCATTTGAAGTGTACTAGACCCCGGTGATGATCCCAGAGAGGAACTGTACTGATATGTGAATTTATTGAGCAGGAATTGCATACCCATTCATTCATTCATTCACTATCCACTCAGGCTAGTGGTTCGCAACTGTTTGTTACATGTACATTCGCATGGCTAGGATTTCGGTTGGGCGCGCGATTAACCTGAGATCAGGAGTTTACCACATTGAGTTTGATATCTAAATTTAGGTATGGGACTGGTTTAGATAGAAGTCCCTTGTGATGAACCCCACAGTCTGTGATACTACGTACTATCATCCCGACCTCACACTTCTGCTTAGTCATTTCATTCGCATCGCATATTGTATCCGTAGACATATGTCATTTCAGGTTATTATGTTTTCTATACTTATATGGCCCAGACAGACCTAACAGGATTTACATATTGCATTATACCCTCGACATCTGATATTTGGCTCTTTATGACTTATTTACATTGCTGATCTGTGTTATGTATTCTGATATTTTATGACTCATGGACTTATCAATATTTTCGCTTACTCGGTTATCGTATGATTTATGATCTTGTCAGTATTCCTGCTTACTCTGATAATTCATGATCCTGTCAGTATTTCTGCTTACTCTGATATTGTATGATTTATGGATCGCCAGTATTTCAGGTATTGTCTGATTATGGCATTGTATTGAATACTTGGCACATACCTTGTCCACATACTTACACTACCCTCTAAGCTTTCTATAAGATTATGCATGATAGATGCGTGCAGGTGATGTTAGGTTGCAGCGGCATGGAGCTGACTTCTGGAGTTTTGATTTTGACATATGTATTTTCCTTTCAGCATTGTATTCAAATGTTTATATTAGTGAATATGTGATGATGATGTTGCTTTTGTGATTTGGGTAAACTTCTGGTTATGCTTCTTATGAGATAAATGTACGTTGGAATATCCTCCTTATGGGATCCTAGGATCGAAACCTAGCATATGGGCACTGGAGCCGAGAATGGGGTACTACGGAGGCTGTCGGCATCGGATTCGGCAATCAGGATTCCTGTAAATCTGATTTTCGGGTTTGGGATGTGACAGAAGTTGGTATCAGAGCATAACTTGGGAATACCTGGAGATAACATCACATATCTGCTGATAGCTACCCTTCACTATATGATTGATGAGAATTTAGAATGATTAGATTCTTGAGTTCGAATAACTTAGAGATTTTCTGATATAGCTCCCTACCGTTGAGATTGAGGCTGCGTAGTATCCCGTTTCGATCATTTCTGATCTGGGATCCGAAGATTAGTATGGTTCGCTATTCTATTAAGGAGGCATCTTGCGAGCGCAAGGCTGAGAATAAAGAGCGCTATCTTCATCCTTTCATAGATTGAGTATGCCTTATATATGTTTATATCGATGCTTCCTCTCCCCTAGCCTCGTCATGTGTGATAGTAAATTTCAAGGATGAAATTTTTATTAGGTGGTGAGAGCTGTAAGACCCGTATCCTATATTGTCGTTTCATAGGCTTCCGCGGTCCTCCCGGTCGAAATCTAGCGACCCGCGATCTTTTATCGGCAATTACGCGCGATCTTGAGTCGCGTCTAGTATATCTGAGTCCGTTCGACTCGAAACTTATACCGTCATGACCGCATTGTCGCCGCGGTTTCAACGCCGTGTCTCGTGCGCCAATCCGACGCTTAGATCAGAAGTTGTGGACCGCGCATAATAATGGTCATGGACTGCACGTTGTGGGACCAACCTATCCAGATTGCATAGTTCCCTAGCAACCATCATCATGAGGATGATGTCACCCTAGGGGTGACATCACCCTAGCTATAGCCCCTAGCCCATAGCCCTAGGCATGCTCTTACAACTCATAATGACCTTAGCCCATGCCTCCCTTACAACTCATGATTGCCTAGCTAGAAAAGAAATCATTTCTCCTTTCTCTCTCTCTCTCTCTCTTTATCTCTCTCCCTCCCTTTTTCTTTCTTGTTTCCTAGCAAGAGAGCACCCAACGTCCATGAGAGCTCTCCATTTCCAAGCCTTTTGCAAGCTCTTCACCCCCAAATCCAACCCTCCAAAATCAATCCCAACCATTGAATCTTGTTCCCTTGGAGCTCTAGATCACATTGGTGGAAGGAGTCCAAGATCTAAGGTGGGTGCTTCTCTCTTTCTTTCTCTTTTTCATTTTTATGTGATGTGTGGCCCACTTGGATGGACCCCATCTTGATGTATGTCTTATCCAAACCGTCCAAGTCATGTGGACCCTACCTTATGGATGATGAGAAAACACAAATATCAGACCCATTAGGTGGGTCACGTTCACGTGGGACCCACCTTAATAAAGCATGGGCCACGTACATGTGGGACCCTCCATGATGCTGTGTTTATCCATGCCGTCCAGCGTCCCTTGATGCTGGATGTGGAGCTGGCTAACATGGAGTGCGTGTACTGACATGGGTGTGTACTAACAAGCTAACCATATATATATATATATATATATATATATATATATAACGTCAGTGGGTTTTTAGATTTTTGGGTGGGCCATTCATACAGGCCCCACCTTGATGCATTAATTTAATCCAAGCCGTCCATTCCATTCTCTAGATTATTTCAAATGTTGAGCTGAAAAATGAAGTGAATCTAATTTTTCTGGCGGGCATACCATAGAAAATAGTATTTTCTACTGTTGAAATCCACTCTGATGTTTCTATACAGCCAAAATACCCCAAATATTGGGCTCGTTCGGACTGTCTCGAGTTGTGGAATGTAATGGATAGAGTGGATTCACCTGATGCAGGCCTCACATGCAAAAAACCCCAAAATACATTTTTTTTCAAAAAAAAACTAAAATAGCACTAGTAGGCACTGCTGCAGCGGCCAGAGGACACCGTGCAGCATCTTTCTGTGCTCTTGCGCTGCTATGGACGGATGGGCAGGGACCCACGGTCCCAACCTTGGGCCCCACCATGATGTATACTGCACATCAACACCGTACATTTGATAGGTCTCCTTTGCGAACTGGGATCCCCCAAAAATCAGCCATTTACGGGACTCAAGTGGTCCACACTTCAAAGCAATAGAGGCTGAACGTCTACTATTGAAACTCTTTTTGGGTCCCAGGAGTTTTAGATCATTATGAAATTTGTTTTTCTCTTCGTCCAGGGTCTGTGTGACCTTATCAATAGTTGGATGGTAGGTAAATGTTGTGGTGGGCCCCGCATGGGACCCACTAATGTAAATGTTTTTTTTTTTGCACCGTCCACCTATGTGGAACCTACCATGATGTATGTGTGTATATCAGCGCAGTCCATCCAACGTCCAGCGTCTGGACGCTGGACTGGATGTAGTATTATAATAATAATAATAATAATAATAATAATAATCTATTATAATAATATTATATATTACATATATAAGGTGGTGCTTACGTGGGACCCCACCTTGTTTAAAAACGGGTTGGTCGGTGTGCGCGGATAGTAGCAATATAGCTGCTGTCATTACGTCAGCAAGTTATGTGGGTCCCTCCTGTATTGAACTCAATAGGGTCTGTGGGACCCACATGTGGTATGCGTGATATCCAACCGTTCATCCATTTGCATACACATCGTCCATTTGGGACCCACTGCTGCCATTGACATCAGCAAGTTCTGTGGGCACCAGCATGAGGCATGTGTATATATCCCAACTATTTGTCCAATGGTGGGAAGCACTTGATGTATGGGTCTGATCCAGACCATCCAACATTTTGAACGGGTGGGATCCACCCTAATGAATGTGTTTTATGTCCACCCCATACACCTGTGGACATGGGACCTGCCCCACACGTGTGACACATGTGGGCAGGTGGGACCCACCTTGATGCATTTATTTTATATCCACAGCGTCCATATAACATTATGTGGACTCCATAGTGGTGTATGTGTCTTATACACACCGTCCATGTGGGACCCCCTCTAATGTATGTGTCTTGTATCCATGCTGTCCATCTACACAGGGCGCGTGAAGCCCACCTGGATGTAGTGTTGTATCCACTCAGTGCATCTATAGTGCTATGTGGGGCTTATCATAATATATGTGTTTTATTCCAAGCCATACATCCGTGCAGTGGACCCCACCATGGTATGAGTATTTTACCTGTGCCATCTATTAGGTGGACCACGCTGCAGATTAGTGAAGGATTGAACGTCCACCATCGAAACCCATTTGGGTCACAGGAGTTCTGGATCATTATGAAATTTATTTTCCTCTTAATCCAGGTCCTTGTGACCTTATGAAATAGATTGGGTGGAAAATAAACGTTATGGTGGGCCCTGAAAATTTTAAGCAGTGCTAATCATTATCTCCACTGTTATCTGTAGTATGGTTCAGATGATATTTGGATATGATTCATTTTTGGTTAATACTCTATAATGATCTCAAAAGAATAGATGAACGGTGTAGATGGTGCAGCCCAAGTAGTGTGGCCCATTGGTGTAGCCCACTTAATGTGTATATGGCCCACTTGTGCGGCCCATTGGTATAACCCGCTTGATGTGTATATGGCCCACTTGTTCGGCCTAGTGGTGTAGCCCACTTAACGTGTATATGGCCCACTTGTGCGGCCCATTGACGTAGCCCACTTGATGCATATTGGCCCATGGTGCAACCCATATGATGGGGCCCACCTGCTTGAATCTAAGGCCTATGGGCAAGGCCCATTGTGATATGTATTAGGCTCATGACGCGTGACCCTTCTGATTTATTTTCTGGCCCATTTAATAAGGCCCATGGGTTATGGACCGTATGATGTATCTAAGGCCCATTTGTAGTGCCCACTTGTTATGTATTTGAGGCCCATGAGCAGGGCCCACCTGAGGTGTATAAGGCTCATTGATGCAACCTACTTGTATTTGAGGCCCACGAGTTGCGGCCTATTGTGATGTACTGGGGCCCATGGGTCGTGGCCCATTGAGATGTATACTTGGCCCATACGTCGTGGCCCGTTATGATATATTTTTGACCCATTTAGTGAGGCTCAATGTGATATATTCCTACTCATATGATGAAGCCTATTGAGATGTATTTATGGCCCATATGATGTGGCCTGTAGCGATGTGCATTAAGCCCATGTGATGCGACCCACTTGATTTATGAAACCATTGTGTGAGGCCATGGGCCCACTATATGTTTGGCCCTATGTGGGCCACTCGTTGGGAGAAATGTTGGTTAGATGTCCACATTGATGGGCAATGACGGTTAGATGTCCTCATTGTGACCTTCCCTTAGGCCTTGTTAGGCCATTCTCATCGATGTCAATTGCCGATTCCGATCATTGAGGCTGATTATTGATTGATTCCAATTATTGTGGCCGATTGCCGATTCCAATTATCAAGGCTGATTATCGATTGATTCCGCTTCTCATGGCTGATCGCTAATTAGCGATCGAGGTTGATTATCATGACCGATTGCTGATTCCGATTGTTGAGGTCAGATATCGAGGCCAATTGTCGAGGCCCAATATGATGTATATGCGGCCCATATTTACGACCCATTGTGATGTACATTTAGCCCGTGTTTAAGGCCCAATGTGATGTATATGAGTCCTATATGATGAGGCCCATTATGATGCATTGAGGGTCAGGTGATGGAGTCCATTGTAATGTATGTTAGGCCCATGTGAGAGGCCCATCATGATATATATTAAACTCTTGAGTGAGGCCCATTGTGTTGTATATTAGGCCCTTGTGTGAGGTCGTGGGCCCATTATATGTTTCATTCTATGTGGGCCATTCCTTGGGGGCAATGTTGGTTAAATGTCCACATTGTCGAGGCCGATTGTTGATACCAATTATGAGTATGTGACAGCATAACATCATGATACATGCCCATATGCATCATCTGCATGTTTGTTATGAGATGTGATTGACCATTGCATATATCATTGGGCAGGATGATATGAGACTCCCTGATAGGCAGAGGTTATCTCACATGAGCGCACGGTACATGTAGGATTGATGTATGATTCATGCATCTTGCATTGTGTTGTGATTACTATACACCCTAGAGACATCAGGGCCGTAGCCTCTACAGGCATGTCGTGGATGGCCAGACGGGACACCAAAAATTTGTTCTAGAATCGGGCTACCATAGATGGCCCTAGGTGAAAATTCGTAAACCCTCTTGGTACCAGAGGACGCCTCAACGTCGAGACCGAGTGGATACGTGAGCGCTTGAGTGCCGAATACTAGGAGGCCACATCTCCCATTATATCGTGGTCACTTGGGAGGGGGTGTGGCCTTACCCGCTCGAGGGTAGGGGGCATTACTAGGCTGAGTTTGACCAGCTCATGGATGGGTTAGCTATCGATGTGCAGGATAGATATTGGCAGATTATTGACCAGGCGGATAGTGAGGTTTCCTACGCTCACTTGGACTGTGATGGTGGGAGAGGGGTAGTGCCATTTGAATTATACTAGACCTTAGTGATGATCCCAGAGAGGAACCGTACTGATATGTGGATTTATTGAGCAGGAATTGCATACCCATTCATTCATTCAATCACTATCCACTTGAGCTGGTGGTGCGCAACTATTTGTTAGGTGTACATTCGCATGGCCAGGATTTCGGTTGGGTGCGCGACTAACTTGAGATCAGGAGTTTACCACATTGAGTTTGACTATCCAAATTTAGGTATAGGACTGGTTTGGATAGAAGTCCCTTGTGATGGACCTCACAGTCTCCGATACTACGTACTATCATCCCGACCTCATAGTTATGCTTGGTCATTTCATTTGCATCGCATATTGCATCCGTAGGCATATGTCATTTTGGGTTGTTATGTTTTCTATACTTATATGGCCTAGAAGGACCTAACAGGATTTACATATTGCATTATACCCTCGACATCTGATATTTGGTTCTTTATGACTTATTTGCATAGCTGATCTATGTTGCGCATTCTGATATTGTATGACTCGTGGACTTATCAGTATTTTCGCTTACTCGGTTATCATATGATTTATGATCTTATCAGTATTCTTGCTTACTCTGATAATTCATGATCCTGTCAGTATTTCTGCTTACTCCGATATTGTACGATTTATGGATCACCAGTATTTCCGGTATTGTATGATTATGACATTGTATTGAATACTTGGCACATACCTTGTGCACATACTTACACCACCCTCTAAGCTTTCTATAAGCTTATACACGATAGATGCGTGTAGGTGATGTTAGGTTGCAGCAGCGTGGAGCTTGGAGCATGTAGCTGACTTCTGGAGTTTTGATTTTGACATATGTATTTCCCTTTCAGCATTGTATTCAAATGTTTATATTAGTGGATATGTGATGATGATGTTGCTTTTGTGATTTAGGTAAACTTATGGTTATGCTTCTTGCGAGATAAATGTATGTTGGAATATCCTCCTTGTGGGATCCCAGGATCGGAACCTGGCATATGGGCACTGGAAACCGAGAATGGGGTACTACGGAGGCTGTCGACACCGGATTCGGTGATCAAGATTCCTGTGAATCTGATTTTTGGTTTTGAGGCGTGACACGATGCCATCGAAAAAGGTCTTGATTACATCGATGAGCACTTAGAGTATATTTGGATTTTAGAAGAAGTAAGCCCAAGGTTGATGCAATTGAAATGCGTTCGATGTCATCAAACATAATTTGGTGCAATCGACAACTCCCTCATTTTTTTGTTGGACAATATGGACATGTATTCGATGCTCGAATATGTCCTTGATTGTAGCTCGATGCAATTGACATGGCATATGATTTACCTGTTTCCTTTATACTTTCTTCAATACTCAAAGTGCTAGTAACTCAAACTTACCAGAAGATTTTTTAAGTAGTTTAGGGTAAGTTAGGTTCTTATGGGGGCATATACCTGTCATGGTTTGTTTTGGGTTGATGAGGTTTAGTTTACTTGATAAGCACGATCGTATGTCTTCATCTTTGATGAGTCTTAGGTTTGATGTCTTCAACTTAGGGCTCACTTGACTGAGAGACTTAACACTCACGTATATTAACAAATAAGGGCACTTTCAGTATGCTCATATTTATGGCTTGTATCCTTAATGGGCTTTCCTCTTTCTCATTGGATGCCTTCGTATCCACATTTACTATCTTAAAGAGAATCATGGGACAAGCTCATATGAAGCATTTTTGGACTTGTTGTGTCTTATGGATCCTTTCTCATGTCTCACTTTAAGTTAGTTATCTAAAGGGTAAAAAAAAGGAGATGGGATATGGTATTTACCTTGTTTGGCTCTTGTGTAGATATACCACACCGTTCTAGTAATTCAACTAGCGCTTCATCATCACTCGATGTCGATCCTGCCCACATCCCTCATGAGAATAAGTTTCTTCAGGAGCTTGCCCTGACGTTTCTTTACCTTATATCAGAGGACAAGGAGCTTGTGATAATTAGGAAGAATGGTTCCTAAGGCCTTAGCCTCATTTTGATGCTATCCTAGTGGGTTCCTCATTCGTGGGCTTCTTGAGTCTTCAATTCTCCCAGACCAATAGGATGTTGGTGGTGGCCTTATGTGAGCATTGGTGGGACAACAATCACATGTTCCAGTTACCCTTTGGTGAGTGTGGGATTACCCCACTGGATGTATTTATGCATGTTGGCTTTCTATCATATGGTGTGTGTGTGTTTGTGTGTGTCGAATGATGACTCTACCAGCTATTACTAATGGTGGATGGATGAATCTTCTTGGTAATATTCCCCCGAACTGCGTTTTATTATAATCAATTAAAACTCCGATGGTTGAAAGCCACCTTCGCGCACATTATCTCAGAGGATGATCAAATGGCTATTTTCAAGGCACGAGCCATGGTGATGTTCATGTTGGGTTCTCTCATATTTTTCCATGGTAACGAGAAGATGAACCCCAGGTTGATATTCTTGTTGGAGGACATCTCGTTCCCTTATAACTGGAACATGTCGCTCCTAGCTCGTCTTTAGAATGTAGGGAGGATGAATTTGATTTGGATCATAGAAGCAATCTAGCTTTCCATTTAAATGATGCTCCGACAGCTAAAACTACTAAAATTCCACCCATTCAAGAGAAGGTGTTAGTCTTCGAGGATAATGGAGGAACAATTAAGATCAAGGGCCTCTCTCAGGTATATTAATTTCAACATTAAGATAGTGGAGGCAAAATTTGTTGTTGTAGAGATTATTTATTGATGGTTTTCAATTTGAGCTCATCTACTATGGTTGCAACTGTTGCATATATGTAATGCCCTTGATAAACCACTATAATGGTTGTAATAGCCACTATTGAAATTGTTTAAACAAACTTAATGCATGCATTAATGGTGTCAGGTGACTTGTTTATTGTCATTTATATTTCTATAGCTCTAAGACTAAATCATGCAAGAGTGATTGACACATCATTTATCTTCAAATATATTAATGAACCAACTCACATTACACCTTGTCTAAATAATCTTTACAAGGTAAGTTTCAGAAAGTCACTCTTTCTACAACTCAATTATCTATTCACCCACCATTATCTGCTATTTCTTTTGAAGAATCTAACTTGAAACATTAGTATTAATAGGGTTGTTACTGATGCGTTGGCCAAGAGGCATGTAGACAGTTCACTACCAGTGGAAGATTTCAATATAGAGCTTGAAGATCAGAGTTGGCAAAAAGCATAACTGGGATCTGAGAATGATCAACGGTATGATTTTACCAATCCCATATTAAATTATCATTTCTTATTCTTCTTATTCTTCTTCTTTGATATGTAAACTGGGTTCAAACTAGAGACCTCAGTGTTGAAATGCCCAGTCTACTAGTGAGGTACGGGCTGGAACCCTCGATCATTTATTGTTATGAAAGCAGGTGGTCTTATTTATGTCATATCTAACTCATGTACTGAAAATTGACCATCACAGGGAAGTGATGATGGGTCCTACAACGAGGATTTCTAATGCACATTTATCTTGTGAGAAGCATAACTGTAAGTTTACCCAAATCACAAAGGCAACATCATCATCACATATCCACTAATATAAACATTTGAATACAATGCTGAAAGGAAAATACATATGTCAAAATCCAATCTCCAGAAGATGGTTGTACACTCCAAGCTCAACGCTGCTGTGACTTAACGCCACCTGCACTCATCTATCGTGCATAAGCTTATAGAAAGCTTAGAGGGTGGTGAAAGTGTGTGTGCAAGGTAAGTGCCAAGTAAGCAATATCAGAGTAATCAGAGTAAGCGAAAATACTGACAAGCCCATAAATCATACGATATCAAAGTAATGCGAAAACATGCTGATAGACCCATAAATACCATCAGCCTTATCCAGATATGCGATGCAAAAATATAATAAGCCAATATTATATACTAAGGAAGAAATATAGATTAGTTATGCAATGTAGAGATATAGTAAGCCAAATATCAGATATCGAGTCCACGAATACCGTCAACCTTAATTAGGTTATGAAATACAGAAGCACAGTAAACAAAATGTTATGTGCTGAATATGCAATGCAATATGCGATGCGAATGAAATGACTAAGCTAGAGTGAAGTTGGGATGATAGTACGTAGTATCGTAGGCTACGGGGTCCATCACAAGGGACTTCTATCCAAACTAGTCCCATACCTAAATTTGGACAGCCAGAGTCAATGTGGTAAACTCCTGATCTCATGTTAGTCGTGCACCCCAACAGAAATCCTGGCCATTGCGAAGGTACACGTAACAAATAGTTGTGCACCACCAGCCCGAGTGGATAGTGAATGAATGAGTATGCAACTCCTGATCAATAAGTCCACATATCAGTACGGTTCCTCTCTAAGAAATCACCAGGGTCTATTATACTCCAAACCAGATTGTCACCCCATCGCGCGCAATAAGGTGAGTGGAAGAGACCTCGCTATCCGCTTGTCAATATAGGGCCCAACTCATTGATAGCGGACCCATTCCTTGAGTTAGTCAAACTTAGCCTAGCTTTGCCCCCTCCTCTCTAACAAGTAAGGTCGCACCCCCTTCCAACCGACCATGACACAGTGGGAGATGCGGCCTAACAGTATACAGCCCTCATGCGCTCATGCATCCACTCGGTCTAGATGTTAGAGCAACCTCTAGAACCAAGAAGGTTTAAGAAATTTCACCCAGGGATATCTATAGCACCCAATGTAGAACAGATTTTCGGTGTCCCATCTGGCCATCCACGATATGCCTGTGGAGGCTATGGCCCTGATGTCGCTAGGGCGTACGGTGGTCATGATCACATAATGTGAGATGCATGAGTCACATAGTCCAATCGTGCATCAATCCTTTGCATACTGTGTGGTCATGTGGGGCAACTTCGCTTATCAGGGATTCCCATAAACAACCTGCCCTATGGCATATGCAATGGTCAACCATATCTCATAACAAACATGCAGATGATACGTATGAGTATGTATCATGATGCTATGCTGTCACATACTCATAATTGTCATTGATAATTGGCCTCAACAATCGGCCTCGATAATTGTCCTGCTTCGATAACGACCTCAACAATCGGCCTGCCTTGATAATCCTCCTCAACAATTGGCCTCGATAATTAGCCTCAACAATCGGAAGCAACCTCGATAATCGGAATTGGCCTCGACAATCGAAATTGGCCTCAATAATCGGAATTGGCCTCGACAATCGGAATCAGCCTCGACAATCGAAATCGGCCTCGATAATCAAAATCGGTAATCATCCTTGATAATCGTAATTAGCCTCGATAATCGAAATTGGCCTCAATAATTGGCCTCAACAATTGGAATTGGCCTCGACAAGTGGAATCGGCCTAGACAATCGGAATCGGTCATCGGCCTCGATAAAACGACATCGATAATCGGCCTCGATGATCGGCCTATCAAAGAGCCTCAGGGAAGGTCACAATGTGGACATTTAACCATTATTGCCCATCAATGTGGACATTTAACCAACATTGCTCCTAAGGAGTGGCCCAGATAGAGCCAAAGCCAAACATATAGTGGGCCCATGGCCTCACATAAGTGCCTAATATACATCACCATGGGCCTTAAATACATCACATCGGGCCTCATCGATGGCCACAAATACATCACAATGGACCCCATATAATCACAATGGCCCACATACAATCTCAATGGGCCACATATACATCACATTAGGCCTTGCCCATGGGCCTCGAATACATCACATTAGGCCTCATCATATGAGCCTTGAATACATCACATTGGGCATTGCCCATGGGCCTCGAATACACTGCAAGTGGGCCTCAAATATACTTCACAAGTGATCCACATACCTAGGCCTAATACACATCACTACGGGCCACATCACATGGGCCTAACATACATCACTATGAGCCGCATCACATGGGCTTAATACTCATCACTATGGGCCACTCGCACGAGCCTAATACACATCACTATGGGCCGTATCACAGGGCCTAATACACATCACTATGGGCGCTCACATGGGCCGAATACACATCACTATGGGCCGCTCCCATGGGCCTAATACACTATGGACAGATCAAATGGGCCTAACACATATCTCTATGGGCCACTCAAATGGGCCTAATACACATCTCTATGGGCTACTTAAATGGGCCTAATACACATCACTAAGGGCCGCACAAATGGGCCTAACACACATCTTTATGGGCCACTCAAATCGGAATCGACTGCTCAAATGGGCCTAATGCACATCTTTATGGGCCGCTCAAATGGGCCTAATACACATCTCTATGGGCTGCTTAAATGGGCCTAATACACATCATTATGGGCCGTTCAAATGGGCCTAATACACATCACTATGGGCTACTCAAATGGGCTTAATACACATCACTATGGGCCGCTCATATGGGCCTAATACACCTCACTATGGGCTGCTCAAATGAGCCTAACACACATCTCTATGGGCCGCTCAAATCAGAATCGGCCGTTCAAATGGGCCTAATACACATCTTTATAGGCCGCTCAAATGGGCCTAATACAAATCTCTATGGGCCGCTCAAATGGGCCTAACGCACATTACATGAGCCGCAGATCTGTGCCGCATATACATCACATCAGGCCTTGCTCATGGGCCTCGAATACTTCACATTGGGCCTCATCATATGGGCCTTATATATACATCAAGTGGGCCGCATCAATGGGCCGCACCATGGGCCTTATGTACATCAAGTTGGGCCTTATTGCGTGGACCACACAAACATCTCATTTGGGCCTCACATATAGGCCATACAAACATCAAATTGGGTCGCACATATGGGCCATACAAACATCTCATTGGGCCGCACATATGGGCCACAAAGTGCACCACAATAGTCCTTACATACATCACTTTGGGCCTCAGCAAGCAAGCCACATAAACACCATGTTAAGGTGGGCCCTGCACGTCCCAGTTAGGCCCCACCAAAATGGATAGCATGGGCCAACATATACATCATGTGGGGGTCATGTGGATGGGTGGCATGAATATACAATACCTCACAAGGTGGGCCCCACGTTGGCAGCCAAGGGAGGTGGACGGCGTGGCTACAAGGTTCATCAAGGTGGGTCCCACCATCAAGGCGGTGAGATCACATCGCATACATCATGGCGGTCACACACCACACGTCCAGACGGATAATATGAATAAAACATATAGATTAAGGTGGGTCCCACATGTGTGGGGTGGGCCCATTATACAAAACAGATGGACAACGTGTATGAAATACATACACCATGGAGGGCCCCACCCATCCACCATCCAGACGGGTGGCATGGGTTACAAAATACATAAATCTAGGTGGGTCCCACCCACCCACACGTGTCACACGTGTGGGTGGGCCCACTCCATCCACAGATGGATAACATGAATAAAACATATACAGCAGGGTGGGTATCCACGTCCCTCACCAGGGATAGTGTCGATATAATATATAATATATAATATATATAAATCAAGGTGGGTCCCACCAGCCACATGTGTGGGGTGGGCCCACTCCATCAATAGATGGACGGCGTGAATACACAACATACATTATGGTAGCCCACAGTACACCGTCCATATGGATGGTGTGGACAAATACATCATGGTGGTCCTCACAGCACCATCCAGATGGGCGGTGCAGATACAAACATCACAGTGGGGTCCCACTGATCTAGACGGTGGGATAAAACCCGTACATCATGGCCTGGGGTCCACACATTCCATGTGCAGATGGCTGAGGATGGACTGTGTGGAGATAACTCATACCTCAAGATCGGCGCCCACAGAACTTGTTGCGTCAATGCAGTAGTAATTGCTATTGGCCCACCGTCCAGATGATGGACAACTGGGATCAATAGATACATCACGGTCGCCCCATGTGCTGCACGCAGCATGTTATCAAGGTGGGCCCCACAGATCATCAACACCAACAAAATAAGAAAAAAAGGGAGAGAGAGAAAGAGGGAAAAAGAGAGAGATCGATTGTGGGAGGGGCCCCGCCACTATGGGCCCCTTTATAGATAAATCAAATGGGTCCCACCACATGTGGGCCCTTAAATCATCAAATCTAAACAAAAATCACCCACCTTGCCGTCCTTCTTGGTCCGATGAAAGCCCTAGCTCTTTGACTTCAACTTTAATGGAGGATGATGGACATTGGAGGGTTGGATGGTGGAGATGGGAGGTAAGAAGTGGGCCACACAAAGCTCTCTCATGGAGCTCTCATGCCTTGGAAGGGAGCTCTCACACCCCATCACTCACCATCACCTCTCTCTCTCTCATATCTGTACTTAGTTGTAAGAGAGAGTTGACTTTAGGGAGGGTGGTTGTACTTGGGGATGGGTGTTATACTTTAACTAGTGATGTGATTGATGGGATTGATTTGATTAGAGATTCTCTTAGGTTTGCAAATACGCAGCATTTTTCTCGAATTGAACGTGGGCCCACATCTCCTGGCCTAGGTATCGCCTCGGCGCGCGAGACGCTGCATCAGAACCACGGCGACGGTGCGGTCGCTAGGGTACAAGTCTCGGGTCAAGTCGACCTTGGAATATGGGATACATGACAGGATCGCGCACAAACACTGGTTACAGATCGCGGGTCACCGGAATTCGACCGGGAGGATCGTAGAAGCCTACGGAATGATACAGTCTAGGATACGAGTCTTACAATGCCCACTGATCCTTTTTGAAACTACACACCCTCACACCTACACACACCACAATGGGTACTCAAACCCACGACTTTCGTGTTGAAACTCTAGTGAGTCTACCACTAAGCCATGAGTAGAGACCCTTATCCCTTGTTTCCCATGTTTACTCCTCATATCTTGCATAAGGCTTCTAACACGATTTTCCAATCAAGGAGTGGGACTTTTCTTTCTAGCTTTCGGATGCTAAGGTAACCCATGTATGTCCTAATTTTTTCTATTGGTTTGTTCTATTAAAAAGCAACATGTTTCTTGGATGAAATTGATGTTTATAAGAGGTTCAACATTGACTGATCTTCAGAGAGAAAATATCCAATGGTTTTATTTAAAGAAAGAAGTGTCCAAGAATTAGAGATTAGGATTGCCATAACCAATCTGATTTTGGGATCATAACTTAGAGGTAATGGATTCCATATTTTAGCTGGTTTAGTTTGAGTTAATGTGTAAGAGGTATGCAATTTTTTGGGTACACATGTACTAATCTTCCTACTCCACCAAAGTATCAAATAATTATTTCTCATAAACTCTGGTGAAATATGTCGATTGATAGGCATGCATGTGTTTGAACCATCTAAATCATGGGGTTTCTCTCCTTATGGATTAGCCTTGAATGAGAATACACTGAACAAATCATGATTTTCAGGCTATGTCCCCATTCCTAAGATATATCATTTTGATTTTATGACTTTATTACTAGTCTTCTCTTGGTCGTTAGCATGTGCATAATAAGGCTTCAAATGTAGTATTTTATTCTTTTACTGTTCGGCCATCGCTTTAACTTCTTTGGACAAAAATGTTGTACCCTAATCCAGGGTAATAGACTTAGGAATTCCAAATCTATGAATAATATTAGTCTTGATAAATTTAATAATTTCTCTGTGACTGACTCCCTTCATGGGTTTTGCTTCTACCCACTTTGTAAAATAATCGGTGATCACTATGATAAAATTATCCAGTTTTGATGAAGGCGGATGGATTTGGTCTATTAAATCAATGTCCCACCCTCGAAAAGGCCAAGGATTAATGGTAGAATGAAGCTCAACCACAGGCACGTGTCATACTGGCCTATGTTTCTGACATGCCTCATACAATCAGGAATCATTTTTTTTTTACCAAAAATATCCATAGCACTTAAGTGTGAACCTCATCTTTCTTCTAACTTGGTATGCTCCACACAACCCCTCATGTACTTCGCCCATGGCCAACATGTCTTATTCTTTGTCTAACCATCGCAATAACATGACATTCACCCCTTTGTTAGATGGCTCACTATCAACCATGATGTAATTATGAGCCATTCTTCTGATATCCCTACTGGTTTTAGCCCGATGACATTGAAGATAACTCATGATTGGAGATCTCCCATCATTTTTGCTTATTTCGACCTGACAGATTTTCAAGGTTAGTTCCCATTGAAAAACTAATGGCAGCAATCTCTTTTGTACAACAATCATTCTCTCGTTACACCCTTGGGTGATTTGGAGTCCAGTTGCCAATTGTCATCTCATTGGCATCAACATTGTGTTCTTGAGTCACATGCCTCAATTAGACCTTATCAAAATTATCCATAAGTTGAGTTGTCAGGGCATAATAAGGCAATAGTGCAGCATTGAAGCACTTAAACAAACATGCCATTTGGTTTATTGCCAATTGTTAATCACATATTACTGATATGTTTCTTATACCCAATTCCGTCAATATTTTCAAGCCGATCATGCACGAAGCTATAGTTATTACCTAGGTTTAACACAATGAGGGCATCCTGAAAGATTTTCACAATAATAGTTGAAAAGGAGAACTAGTGATGTCCTAGAGGGGGGTGAATAGGATAATGTTAAATAATTGAAATAAATGCGGAATATGTAAAGAATACAAAAATCTTAATCGCCTGAGTATTGAAACCTTGAATCTAAATGATTCATAGGACAACCTGCACCTAAAATATTAGGCAGGACAACATTATTTCACGAATGTTGTTGAGGGGTCAAATATTGCATATTATCCCCCATTTATATCTTGGTTTTATGAACATGATAATGCTTAATGTTCTATTTTACTCATGTTTGTATTGCAAGGTGAATTTAAGAGCTTGGATTGAAAAGGGTGCTAAAAGCATGGATTTGATGCTCGAGAATCACCAAGGTAAGGGATGGATCTTAGGAGACCAAGATTGAAGAATTCACACGCCAAAGATCCAAGAAAATCACGTGAGGAATGAAGAGAATCAAAGATTTGAAGTGAAGAAAAGGAATCTTGAAATCGTCCTAAAAAACGTTATTCTGAAACTCTGGGTCATTTTGTGAAATTACATAGATGAAGTCTATTTTGGAAAATTGCGCAGGGTGAAGTCTATTTTAACGAACTGCGTAAATTTGAGGCACGGTTTATAAAGTTTTATAACTAAGTGCGAAAGTTGGAGTTCCACAACTATAAATAGGACTCCCTAAGATGTTCCTTGACATCTTCTAAGGTTTAAGGAGTGGAGCAAAAGGGTGGAGAAGCCGTCTCCAAGAGTTTTTCTTCTTATTCCTTAGTTTATTTCATGTTTTTCTTAAGAGACTTTGGTCCAATCATGTCTATGGTTGGCTAAACCTCTTAGCTAGGGCTAAGAGGTGAAGCTTGTAGTATGATGGAATGTTTCCATTGCTTTGATTCATGTTTATGTTGAACTCCCTGGATTCTAATTTAATACTTAAGTAATACTTTCAGTTTTTAATGGTTTATTGTTACTCAAATTATAGTAGATCTACAATAGCTTTGAGTATCTTCTTTTCTTGATTTGAGATTGTGAAATTAGTAAGTCCTGTTATTCACCATCGTCCCTTGGGCATGGTAGGGTGATGGAATCCTTCCTAATCTTCACAATTCTCCTGTTTTGAGATTATGAGATTGGTAAATCCTGTTGTTTGCCATTATCTCCATGACATGGTTTAGATATAAAATCCCTGCCAATTATCATAGTTCTCCATCATTGAGAATTAGGTCAATGAAAGTTAAGATTTGGTTTTATTGATATATTTTTCAATTAGATAGGATTGGACTCCAATTCTAATTGTGTTTCTTGAATTAAGCAAGAGGGTTTCCTGATCAATATAGGTGGATCCTTGGCACCCTAGTTTCCACCTTTAAATTCTTAGTTTTAATTACTCTATTCACAATTACTCTCTTAAAAACTTCAGAATTAGTTTCACATCTTCTTCTAGTTCTACTTCTGGTTAATTTCAGAAACGTACAAGTTTTAGTCCCTGTGGATTCGACCTCGGTCTTACTGAGATTATTACTACATCGCGACCCTACACTTGGGGTTGTAAACAAATGTCTTTAAAATCAATCTTTCAAACTACCAAGAGAATATAAAATGATTACAACATTCTCCATAAGAATGAAATAAATAACATCCACTAACAAAAGAATAAAACATTCACCACAAGGCACAAGGAGTTATAGTGGTTCGGTGCTTAAAATAATAAATTACTACCCTCATAATTATGACTTTCACTATAATATGGTTGAAAGAAGCGAGCTAATAGTCCGAGAGGGGGGGGGAATAGGACTGCCAAACAAAAATTCAAAGTACAGACATAGTGAATAAATCAAAATAAATCACTGATTTCAATAGCAGTAGTATTGAGAAATTGATTCAAACTTTGTTCATAGGACAACCTTACACCAAAAACAGATGTTTTAGGTAGGACAACCTGATTTCATGAACACAGTAAGGATTAAGATCACAAACTAAACAAGAGACAATATAGAACTATCTATTATAAGCATTCACCACATAACCAAATTATAATCATTCACCACATATACAGAAATTTAAATCATTCACCACAAACACCAAAAGTTATAGTGGTTCGGTGTGTACACCAATTGTTCTTAAACAGCCACACCTACTCCACTCCCAATAATCACAACCCATGTGATATTGGCGTTCACTAATAATTAAGGTTTTCACAGGTTCACCTTAAAACCTATACAGTTGTGTTTTCAGATGGGCTATCACAAATAAAACCCCACGCTGAGATTTTTTGGCTATCTCAGTCGAAACCAATACATGAGATTTTCTAGATATCTCAAAGAAACCAAAAACAAAAATACATATGATACTTATCTTCCTTTTTAAAGACGTACTTGATGTAGCCTGTAGAACCGCTTCATTTGATATAGAGCGTTTAATGTCCAGTAATACAATCAAGGGTTCTAGGTTCTAATTAATTTTAAATTAGTTCAAACCTTAGGTTACTTGTTTGAATCCTTTAGATCTTAAAAAGAAGAGAAATTACTCTCTTTTAAAAAATAAGATTCGTAAACTGGAGATCAAATAATCAAAACAAAAAGCTATAAACATAAATTTAAAATACCGCACAATAGCTTAAAGATAGTGGGGACTTCTCTCTTTCTCAATGGAGGCTTTTCCTAGCTTGAATTGATTAATTTAGAAAGAGAGAAGGCCTCTATTTATAGGCTGAAATTCAGTTGCTTCGACTCATCTAAGGTCTCCTTCGACTCATTTAAGATCTAACTAAATTTTAAATTTTCAGCCTGATCGGATAAAACTGTTCTTCGACTGGTCGAAGGCCTTGCTTGACTGGTCGAGGGCCCTGTTCGATTGGTCGAGCATTATCTTTGGCTAGTTGAGCATGCCAAAAATAGCTTGTTGGACTTTGAGTTGAGCACCCTTCGACTGGTCGAGCACCCTGCTCGACTGGTCAAGAAATCATCAGAAATTTCCATTTTTTGAGTTTGAATCTTGGACTGGTCAAACCAACGCTTGGACTAGTCGAACCAAGGCTTGGACTAGTTGAACTAAAGCCTAATAAAAGTATAAAACCCTGTATAAGTTTAGTATTTGAAAGAACCTAAGTCTGAGGTCTTTTTAGGGTCATTTATACCTGAGAAAGCTGGACATTGAAGTGTATAGAACAAATCTTCTGCTTGAAGGTGGAGCTTGATCTTCTAATAATAGTAAAACTTGAGTATTCTATAACTTGCATTATCCACGTTTTGAACTTGTTCTTGCACTATACACTCTTCATGGTTTGTTCTTAAAGGTGAACTTTCCGTCACTTAAAGGTGTTTTGTGTCATCGAAATTTGATAAAATAAAAATGTGCACAACACTTACAATCACAAACATGTGCACAACACTTACAATCTCCCCCTTTGTCAAATTCGTGACAAAACACACTTTGTACATTAACCGCAAAATAAAGTAGGAAAATTTCTTTCCACACCTTTCTTTCTTTCCACAACTACTCCCCCTCAATGAGAGCTACTCTTTATATTTTACATGTATTAGAACATATACATATACTCCCAATGCAATGCACGATTCATTCCAATTCCAACAAATAACTCGTGATTCATTATCAAACATACCAACCATACCATCAAATTAAATACCATAAATACTAAATTCTCCCCCTTTTTGTCATAAATTGACAAAGGAAAGAGTGTCAATGTAGACAAATATATGGCTAAATTAGCAGAAAAGAAACTAGTATGAGATAGAAATTATAATGAAGTTCATCAAGTGCAGGATAGAACCAAAGCATAAAATAGAGTAGTGCTAAGAATTTAAACATCGCAATAAAAATAAAAGTTATACAACCTTAAAATGAAAGAAAAACCAAATCAGACTAATTAGAACCAGAGGAGGATGGGGGAGGTATCGACGGGTCAATCTGATGTAGTCCTTTAGTAATGCGATGGAAGTATTTTCGCATATACTTCATTGATGATCAATGACTTTCTGCCAGATTGTCCTGGGATACCTTCAATTCAACAAGATTCTCCTCTAAGGAATGAAGCCACTCATCAACCTAAGAAGGCTGAAAATCAGGATCAGCTTCATCGTTTAATTCTAACTCATCAAATATGTCATCCATAGTCGTATCTGCAGGCAATGATGCTTCCTCTTCTTCTACATCATCCTCATCTCGCTTACCGAGAAGGTACTCCAAGTTCATCTTGTTAATGTTAGTGTTATTAAAAGGTAGTATGGCCTCAGGAGCCTCAGTCGAAGGAATGACAACATTGCAATGGATAGCAAGAGTTGTCATAAGATAGGCAAAAGGGATGGAACCACGACCCGGATGAATGCAAAATTGAATGATCAAATAACATATCAAGAAAGGGAGATAGATAGGTAAGCCAGATGCAACGGCATGAAGAACACGAGCCATGAATGGATTAAGCTCAGACTTATTACCAAAGCGAGGATACACATTTGAAATAAAGATGCGATGAACCACTCTAAACTTAGGAATCATCTGGGTGGCACGTAGGGCATTATCAGAACTCTATTCGGCATTAAACCGACGAAGTTTCCAAGTAATATCCCGACACTCAGACTCATACATTTTTTTTATAAGAGAAGGAATGGGTATACCATCATCATTTACATTTACATCCAACAATCCTGAAATTAGGTGCCTGTCAACTTGAAATGACCATTATCTAAAATTATAGAGAATATGATATCATCAAGGGATAGTTCCCCTATGGAGGCATACATTCCTTGAGCTATGGAGTGGTATGTCATTTTGCCCCAACCTAGAATGTTTTCCCAATCGACGGCAGATAAGATGGGTAAGAGTTTGAAAGGAGCAATATGATCACGATTTACGGTCCTTTCTATGATTATATATCTAGTGCGGAAATCCCATACATGCTCCGAATCTTCTTCAGGAGTTCTCAGAGTTCTTATCCTAACTAGAGTCGCCCGGTAGGAGGAACCACTAGGGCCCTTGCAAGAAACCTTCCTTTTAAGCCGATGCTCCATGAAGAGTTTGCACAAGAGAATATAAATGATGGGTTTGGCTAAAATCATATTTTTTACCCAATAACCCTTTATAAAAAGGATGCAAATCTTAAATAAACTGCAAGATGAAGATTAGTTAGCATACAAGAACCTAAATCTTGAAGGAAATAAAGAATAAAACACTTACAATGACTCTATGAAGATGGGTTTTGGAAAGGAGCCACGACTCGTCTAGGAAGGAGCAATGGGGTGAAAAAAAAAAGAGTTTTTCCCTCTTTTAAACAAGTCAGCTTGTGGTCCTCGACTGGTCGAGCTCTGTCCTCGACTCGTCGAGTGGTCGACTAGTCGAGGACGTACTCGACTCGTCGAGCAATTGAAATTTTTTTTTTTTTTTTATTAATTTTTTCTTTTAAATGTTTTGAAAATTTTATTTATATGCAAACAAAATAATAAATATGCAACATGATTGTAATTAAATAGAAAAACACATACCAATATCATGTTTTAATTTGGAATATTTATTCCTGTCAAGTGGTTTAGTTATAATGTCAACAAGCTGATTTTCAGTCACCAATTCTCAAATATAATGATATATATATATGTTTTGTGCGAGAATGTTGAATAGGATTCTTTGAAATATTAATTGCGCTAGAGTTACCACAATACAAGATCATTATATCTTGCGCAATTCCGTAATTAGCCAACATTCTTTTCATCTAAACCAGCTGGGTACAAGCATTACTACCTGCAATGTATTCTGCTTCAGCTGTAGATAAAGATAAAGAACTCTGTTTCTTGCTGTGCCAGGAAACTAAACAATTTTTAACATAGAAATATCCACCACCAGTAGATTTTCTATCATCAATTTTTCTAGCCCAATCGGCATCAATATATCTGGCAAGTTATACATTTGTATCATGAGGATACCACAGACCAAAATTAACTATGCTTGCTACATATCTGACTGTACGTTTAACAACAATAAGATGAGATTCTTTTAGATCAGATTGATATCTAGCATAGATTCCTACACTGAAAGCAATATCTGGTCTACTAGCAGTCAAGTATAAGAGACTACCAATCATGCTTCAATATAAGCAAGAGTTTATACTTGTTTTATCCTTTGAAAGTTTGAGAGTTGTACTCATAGGACTATCAAACTTCTTACCATTCTCGAAACTAAATTTCTTTACCAAATTTAAAGCATATTTAGTTTGAGAAATGAAAATACCATCTTCCTGTTGTTTTACTTGTAAACCTAGAAAGTAATTCAATTCTCCAACCATACTCATTTCGAACTTGGATTTCATAAGCTCTGTAAACTCAATGGACAAGTTTGTACTTGTAGAACCATAGATAATATCATTAACATAAATCTGTACTCTCAGTATGTGTTCATTATAATTTTTAACAAATAAAGTTTTATCAACGCTATCCATGATTAAGTTGTGACAGAGTAAAAACTTAGTCAATTTCTCATACCATGATCTGGGAGCTTGTTTTAAACATAAAATGCCTTTTTAAGACGATATACATGATCTGAGAATTTAAGGTCCTCGAAACTCTTAGGTTGTTCAACATTTTTAAATCACAATTTAAAAATGCACTTTTAACATCCACTTGATATATCTTGAATTTTTTAAAGCATGCAATTGATATAAATAATCTGATGGATTCAAGGCGAGCTATTGGTGTAAAGGTTTCATCATAATCGATTCTTTCTATTTGAGTGTATGCTTGTACAATCAGTCTAACCTTGTTTCTAATTATATTTTCCATTTCATCGTATTTGTTTTTAAAAATCCACATGGTTTCAATTATATGTTGTAAGTGTTGTGATGTATAAAGCACCCTTATTTTATCAAATTTCAATGGGACAAAACAACTTATAATGTGGTTCACACAAGTGATGGAAAGTTCACCTTCAAGTGAATTAAGATGAAAAGTTCATTTTCAAGATCAACATATGAAGTTGGAAAGTGCAAGTTTAAGAACACGACATGAAGATGGTTACTTCAAGTTCAAAGTATTCAAGCTCTACTTCACTTCATGTTAGAGATCAAGCTACAACTACAAGTTTACTTTAAGTAGGAGATCCACTGAATGCTACTGAAGATTCAAGTAGAAGTTTCAAGGTATATACTTTAATGTCCAATAATTTCAGGTATAATTGACCCTAGAGAGACCTTAAACTTAGGTTATTTCATATGCTAAACATATATAGGTTTTTATACTTTAGTTAGGCATTAGTTCGACTAGCCTAAGCCTTAGTTCAACTAGTCCAGGCTTTGGTTCGACCAGTCTAGGGAAAGTTTCGACCAGTCCAAGATTTGAACTAAAAAATGAATTTTTTTTTCTTTTGGTCCCTCGACCAGTTGAAGTCACACCCTCGACCAGTTGAAGGGTGCTCGACTCGAATCTAGTAACCGTTTCAAGGCACCCTCAACTGGTCGAACATGGCCCCCGACTAGTTGAGCAGGGCCTTCAACTAGTCAAAGAACGATTTTATCTGTTCGCGCCCAAAATTTGAAATTTGGTTGATTCTTAGACGAGTCGAAGGAAACCTTAGACCAGTTGAAGCAACCGATTTTCAGCCTATAAATAGAGGCCTTTTCTCACTCCAAAATTATTCATTAAAGCCACAAAAAGCCTTCACTTTGAGAGAGAAAAGTCTCCATCTTCTTCAAGCTATTGCGCGGTATTTTAAATCTTTTTAATATAGCTTTTTATTTTATAATTTCTTGATCTCTTTTATGAATCTTATGTTATAAAGGGAGTTTATACTCTTCTTTATGAGATCTAAGGAATTCAAACAAGTAGCCAAAGGCTTGAATTAATTTAAAATCAATTTAGAACTTAAAACCCTTGATTGTGTTATTAGACATTGAACATTTCTATATCAAGAGAAGCGGTTCTATAGGATACATCAAAGAGTGTCTTCAGAAGAAGATAAGTATTATTCTTTATTCATTTTTAGTTTCTTAAGATATCCAGAAAATCTCTATATTGGTTTTGATTGAGATAGCTAGAAAATCTCAACATGGGGTTTTGATTGTGATAGCCCATTTGAAAACACAACTGTATAGGTTTTAAGGTGAACCTCAGAAAACCTTGATTATTAGTGAACGCCAATATCACGTGGGTTGTGATTATTGGGAGTGGAGTAGGTGTGGCTGTTTGAGAATAGTTAGTGTACACACCGAACCACTACAACTCCTAGTGTTTTGTGGTGAATGATGTATGTGATGTACATGCGTTGAATAGTTGTAATCTTTTTATGTACATGTGGTGAATGCTTATAATAGATAGCTTTCTTTCCTTTTCCTCTTATTTTAGTTTATGATCTTGATCCTTACTATGTTCAAGAAATCAGGTTGTCTTACCTAAAACATTTGTTTTTGGTATAAGGTTGTCCTTTGAACAAGGTTTGAATTAATTTCCCAATACTATTACAGTTGAGATCTTTGATTAGTTCTGATTTATTTAATCTTGCAGTTATTTAATTTTTAAATTAGCATAGTCCTTTTCACCCCCATCCCCTCTAGGACTGAGAGCTTGCCCCTTACAAGTGGTATCAGAGATAAGTTGCTCATTTTCTTGGATTAAGTTCTTTGAGTTTAAAGATCTAGAGCTTTCATTATGTCAAATTTCGATTGCTTGTCTATTACCAGGCCACCACCCTTTGATCGCTTAAATTATGTTTATTTGAAAGCCAGAATGAGGATTTTCTTAAAATCCATAGATGAAAGCATATGGCAAGCCACGGTAACTAAATGGAAACCACCTATGTCTGAGGTTCTAGGCAATGATGGAATCAAGTCCATTAAAGAAACTCCTTTTTATTTATGGACTACACCTCAGAAAAATGAAAGCAGTGCAAATGCTAAGACTTTAAACGCAATTATATGTGCTCTATCACCTGATGAATTCAAAAGAATCATTTCATGTGATAAAATACTGTGATCTCTTCCTGAGGTTTAATTCCAAAGTAACTGTTATTCAGGAACTAAAAGACACTGATCAAATGAAGGTTGATGAGTTGGTTCTCTTCAAACATACGAGTTAAATTTTAAAGCTCCTAAAGGTAAGCCCATTGCCCTTAAGTCATCCAAATCTATTTCAAAAGATAACAATGTTAATTCTGATATTGAAGATATAGAGGATGATATGACTTTACTTGCTAAAAAGTTTTACAGGATTTTTAAAAGTAAGAAAAGAGTTGATTTTCAAAAACCTTCTGATAAGAGAAAGGAAAAAACTAAAACATGAAAAATCTGTAAAAGACAATCAATGTTTCAACTGCCATGAATATGGGCATTTGGCAAATAACCAAAAGGGATAAGTAAAAAAGAAAGGGCATGTTAGCTACTTGGGATGAATCATCCAGCTCTGAAAGTTCTTCTGAGTCAGATGAAACAGAACAAGAAACTTCAAATAAAGTGAAGGCCCTAATGACTATAGCTAGAGTCACCTCCTCAGATCGTTGTAACTTATTTGATTTTGAGAATCTCAGGAATGACCCTGAAAATGAAAATGAAGATGATCTTCAGGATGCCTATAATGGCCTATATAGGGAAAGTTGTAAAATAGCCGTTAAGTTAAAGATTCAAAAAGAAAATTTTCTTAAATTAAAAAAAGAACTTGAAAATATTGTTTTGGAAAAATCTCATCTTATTTATTATTATGAAAAAATAAAACTTGATTTAAGTTTCAAAACTTCTGAATTTAAAAAACTCAAAATAGAAAATGAGAATTTAAAACTCGAAGTTTCTTCTCTTTTGAGTTCTAAGGATACTTGGAGATATGCCCAGGGAGACCCTAAACTAGAAAAGTTATTAGCTGCATCATGAAAATGTGGTGATAAATCGAGTCTGAGCTATATCAAAGATACTCCTCTAAAAAATAAGAATGCATCTCCTATATTTGTAAAAGGAGAATCCTCAAACTCAAAAGGTAAGAATTTGAGAAATAATAACCAAAACAGTTTCAAAAATTCAGAACTTTTTTCTAAAGTTAATTCTAATAACATCAGCTTTAGAAATCAAAGATATAACCCTTTAGCTGAAAAAATAGTGGACATACTAAAGATCTTCTCAAATCTAACTCTAATGTTATCAGAGTTAATAGACAGAGAAATTCCAACTCTCACAAGCCAAGAAAAACCAATGGTACTCCTAAACAAAGAACTATAATAAAATGGGTTCCTAAAGTTACTTGTCTTGTTGCCCACACTGCCTTTAAAGCTTCTAGTCATTTAAAGTGGTACTTAGACAGTGGATGTTCAAGACATATGACACGTGACAAGGATATATTAACCAACTACGAAGAAATGAATGATGGTTCAGTAACTTTTGGCGATGGAAGCAACTACAGGATTATCAGCCAAGGTACTATTCAACTCTCTAACCTTTCTCCTTTTAAAAACGTCTTATATCTTGAAGGTCTTAAACACAATCTTCTAAATTTATCTCAAATCTATGATAACAAACATAGTGTAAAATTTACTAATCAAGGATATAACATTTCAAATGAGAAAGGTTGTGTGATATTGTAAATGCTAATGTGAAAATCTAACACCCGTAGTATTGTCAAATTTTGTTGTGCCAAACCATTTAGTATTTGCATCATACTTTGAGTTGAAGTGATCAGGTTCATACATTTTTAACTTCTATGGATCTTCATTAAACTTGCCTACATCCTCAAGTTGAAGTGAAGAGTGTTGAAGTTCATGATTTCAAGATCAAATTCAAGAACTCAAGTTTAAGTTTGAAGTTCAATCTCTATATGCTAAAGACTCAATAAATCAAGCGTGACTCAAGCTCAAGTTTAGGACATCGAACTTAAGCTTCAAGCATCTTAAGTATTCAAGATTTTGAAGCGAGTGATGTTTCAATTATTCCTACTCACAAACAGGTTTAGATGACCTTAGATTGACCCTAGATTGTGTCATATTCATTGCATATTCTTTGTAGGTCATTTCATATGTTTATTAGTCTTAGACCTTGTTCGACTAGTCCAAATACTGGCTTTACCAGTCTAAGAGTTTTCTCCACCAGTTCAAGGTTTGTTACTATTTTTTGAAATTTTCTGTTGGCTCTCGACCAGTCCTCGAGACTGCTCGACCAGTCGAGTGAACAGTGCTCAACCGGTCATGCAGGCTCGACTCAAAGTCCAGTGACATTTTTTGGTCCCACTTAACCAGTCGAGCAGGCTACTCGACCAGTCGAGTAACAATCTTATCTTATCGCGCCAAAAAATTTGAAATTTTGTTGATCTTTGACTAGTCGAACCGACCCTTAGACTAGATGAGAGAATAATATTTTCACTTATAAATAGAGCACGAATTTCTAAGTTTATTCATTCATTAAAGCAAAATTACGACACCACTCTGAGAGATAAGTTTGTGATATTATTAAGCTATTTTGTGCTCATTTAATATTCTCTTTAATTAGCTTTTGTTATTTAATTTTGAGATCTTTATTCCAATATTACTTTAAGAAGGGATTTGAGTTTTCCCCTTTCTTGAGATCAAAATCAAATCAAGTTAACCCAAGTTGATTTAATTAAAATTCATTTAGAACTAGAACCTTTTCATCTGTGAGACTGGACATTGAACATCTTCCTCTACATCGGATCGGTTCTACCGGGCTTCTTCAAAGGAGAATTTCCAAATAAGTACATTTACATTTTGTATCTTTTTTTTTTTGAGGTTATGCCAGAAAAATCTCTTTTTAGTTTGTCTGAGGTGATTAAAAAAATCTCAGAGTGTGGAGTTTTTTGAATTGTGTAAGCCCAATCAAAGACATAATTGTGAAGGTTTTAAGGTAAACCTTAGAAAACCTTTTTTCATAGTGAACGCTAATATCCCAAGGGAGTGATTATTAGGAGTGGAGTAGTTGTGTGGCTGTTTTCGAACAGTTGGTGTACACACAAGTGAACCACTATAATTTCTGGAGTTATGGTGGATGATTGAATGTGCTTATATGGTGAATGGTGTAATTTATTTTATGCACTTGTGGGAATGCTGTAATAACTGAGTTTATTTTATTTGTCATTTCCTTTGCCTCTTTATTGGTTTGGGTTTTTGATACTTACAAACGTTATAGTAAAGTTGTCCTGTTCACCCCCCCCTTCTAGGACATATAGCTCGGCCTTTTCAAGTGGTATCAAAGCCTAATAGCTTCTTTTTGTTTGGATTCATTTCCTAAGCTAATCGATTTGAGCTTATAAAATGTCAAATTTTGATAGCCTCTCAATCACCAGGCCTCCACCTTTTGATGGCTCCAATTATGCCTATTGGAAAGCTAGAAAAAGGATCTTTTTAAGGTCCATATATGAGAGCGTGTGGCAAGCCACAGTGACTAGATGGACCCCTCTTATCACTGAAGTTCTAGGTACTGACGGAACCAAATCTATGACAGTTGCACCTTATTTTTTCTTGGACCACATTTTAGAAAAATGAGAGTAGTGCCAATGCAAAGGCTTTAAATGCAATTACTTGCGCACTACCACCGGATGAATTCAAAAGAATTATATCTTGTGATTTTGCAAAGTAAGCCTGGGATATTGTAGAAATGACACACGAGGGTACGACTATTGTCAAGAAATATAAACTTCAAATCCTCACCACTCGATATGAGGAAATTCATATGGAAGAAAGTCAAACTTTCATGCACTTTTATACTAAGTTAAATGACATAGTCAACTCTATGTGGGGTCTTGGTGATAGTATCCCAGAAAGTAAAGTCTGTGCAAAGATATTGCGCTCATTGCCTGATAGGTTCAATTCAAAGGTTACTGCCATTCAGGAACTTTGTGATACAGATGATATAAGGGTTGAAGAGCTGGTTGGTTCTTTACAAACCTACTAGTCAAGCTTTAAAGCTCCTAAAGGTAAGTCCATTGCCTTTAAGTCTTCTAAAAATACTTTCATGAAAATGTTAGTAATTCTGATTTTGAAAACTCTAAAGATGATATGACATTATTAGCCAAGAATTTTTATAAGATTTTCAAAAGTAAAAAGAGGGAAAATTTCAAAGACCTTCAGAAAAGAAAAGAACTAGATCTAAAAATTAGAAATCTATTAAAGACAATCAATGTTTCAACTGCCATGAATATGGGCATCTGACAAACAAATGTCTAAAGAGGGACAAATCTAAAAAGAAAGGCATGTTAGCCACATGGGATGGATCGTCTTGCTCTGAAGCCTCTTCTGAGTCAGATGATTCTGAACTTGAGTCTACTAATGAGGTTAAAGCCTTAATGACTCTAACCAAATTCACTTTCTTAAATAGTTCTGATTCAACTAGTGAAGAAAATCTGAGAAGCGATCTTGAAAATGATGAAGATTTATAAGATACCTATGATGCCCTATACAGATTACTGTAAAATTAAAATTTCAAAAAGAAAAGTTTTTAAAATTAAAAGAAAATTTTGATAATCTAGTCTTTAAAAAAAATCACAATTTTTAGATTATTTTGAAAAAGCTAAGTGTGATTTAGATTTCAGAACTTCCCAAATTGAAAACCTAAAATCTGAAAATTAAAAACTAAAACTAGAAGTCTCTTCTCTCTTGAGTTTGAAGGATACTTGGAGGTATGCCCAGGGTGATCCTAAACTAGAAAGACTACTAACTGGTTCAAGGAAATGTGGTGATAGATCTGGTTTGGGCTATGATTAGAATACACCTCCCGAAAGTAAGTCCATTCCTCCAAGTTTGTTAAAGGGGAGTCCTCTAACTCAAAAGGGAAAAGTCCGAATCAAAATACTTTAAAAAATCCTAACACTTTTTAGGCTATGAAACCTAAAAGCAACCATATTAACTATAGAAATCAGAATCATAACTCCTTAGCCGAGAAAATTGTGGATCTACTTAAGGAGCTTCTAAAATCCAACTCAAATGGTGGAATATACAACAACTACAAGCATAGAAAGACCAACTATACTTCAAAACCCAAAACAATAATGAAATGGGTTCCTAAGGTTGCTTGTTTGGTTGTGCACATCGCTTTCAAGGCTTCGAGTCAATTAAAGTGGTACTTAAATAGTGGTTACCCTAGACGCATGATAGGTGATAAAGATTTATTCACCAATCTTAAACATATGATTGATGGCTCAGTCATATTTGGTGATGGTAGCAACTGCAAGATTATTGGCCAAGGTACAATTCAACTCTTTAATCTTCCTCCATTTGAGAATGTGTTGTTTGTAGAGGGCCTTAAGCATAATCTCTTAAGTATCTCTCAAATTTATGATTACAAACATAACATCAAATTCATCAACCAAGGGTCTGAGATTTCTAATGAGAATGGTTCTGTGATATTAACTGGTCGCAGAACATCTGAGAACTATTATATAGTCAGTGATTCAAACTCGTCTAAGTTATTGTATTACATGGTCCAAACTGATGAGACCGAACTATGGCATAAATGCCTAGGACATGTACACTACCGTAATATTTATAGATTGAGCAAAAGTGAATTAATAAGAGGTCTACCCAAGTTAAAGAAATCAGATAAAATTTGTGGTGAATGTCAGATTGGAAAACAATCTAAGAGCGCTCATAAGAAAGTGAGCTCCAGTGTCACATCTAAACCCTTTGAACTCCAGTGTCACTAGAACAGAGAGTCGAGGTGGTAAGAAATATATACTGGTAATTGTAGATGACTTTATGTCACACCCTATACTCGGTAACCGAACTCACAAGGAACCCGATGACCGGTTCTGACCGCAATAGCCTCCATAGTACCCCATTCTCAGCTCCTGAGGCAGGTTCCAATCTTGGGATCTTACAAGGAGGATTTTTATAATAGTATAATTATTTTCGATACGAGCATACCCAAGATCACAACAAGTACATCTGAGAATAACTAAGGGCACACATCACAAAATCCACTAAGATTTTAAACTTTTATAAATTTACATCAGGTTCAAAAGGACATATAGAAGATAATAGAAAAGGGGATAAAGTCAGCAACACGGGTCTTCAAGCTTAGCTCTAATCCAAGCTTTGCCGCTCTACGAAACTTGCCTAAGATTACCTGCACGCATCAATCATGCATAAGCTTATAAAAGCTTAGAGGGTTGTGAAAGTGTGTGACAATGGTGCATAAAAGAATAATAGGATATACAAGAAGAGAATCATGCTCAATGAGGATATCACTAGCCTTATCAAGGCTTATCATGAATACGATGTAATGAGTACTGGGCGCTATACCAAGGCAATGCATGAAGGGGCTTATACAGCCAATGCTAATACGATGCAAGTAATGCCAGTGCTCATATCCAAACCACATGTCAAATACATTTCCAATCATAAGGAAATCACCGAGGTCCATTACACTGCAAAATGACTGCCGCTCTACAGACCCGCACAGTCAAACGAGCGTAAGAGACGTCACTACCCGCCTGTGGATAGCCAATCACCAACAAGACTCGAAGGCAGTGGACCCATTTCATGAGCTGGTCAGACTCAACCTAATATTGCCCTCCCTTACAGGCAGATAAGGGCACATCCCTACCCATTCGACTACACGACAGTGGGAGTCGCGGCCTAACGGTATAAGGCCCTCGTGCGTTCATAGTTTACACCGGGACACAGCGTTGGGGCAGTCCCTTGGTGCCATGTAAGTTTTGAGAATTTCACCCATGGGCATCTTATGCAGCCCTGATGAAGCAAGGGCGATATCATCATGAAATGCGATGTCAAAGCATGAGTCACACATACAGATCATGCACAAGATATAGGCACTCAACGTGCACAAGGGGAGAAACTCCGTCCCTCTATGACCATCATACAATGCAATCAATTGACACAAATTATGCGTATGGGTCACAATGATATAAGTACGTTACCTATAAAATATGTATTCCTACTTCCCAAAGAGAGACAATGACAAGATATATATAGATAGGTACTCTAAGGAGAATGACGTTCTCTTAGTGGGGGCCCAACAGTTTGGAATGATCCATAAGTTAGGGGAGTCTTAAGGCCTCAAAAAGGAAACGGGCCTAACAAGGTCCAAGGTGGGCTTTCAACCACCTATAAGGGCCTTAGGGGCCTACCTTAGGGCCACCAAGGAAGACATCTAACCTCAACTCAGTCCCAAAAGGTAGCTTGCTACGTATGTAAAGTAAGGTCTAAGGCCCAAGTAATGTGTGGCCTAATGGGTTATACATAAAGCCCAACTCATAGGCAATATGGTGGGCCCTCAAGTAAAGTTTGGGCCCAACCATAAAGGTCATAAATCCATATATTGTGGTGGGCTTCAAGGGTAGCCCAGTAGTTCATCTTCATGGGAAAATTTCATATTTTACACAAGTGAGTTGGGCCCTATTTTTTGGCCTAAGTACAGGGTCAACTTAGTGGGCAACCGAGGGCCCAACTACTTGCATATTATATCCCTTAAATCCATCAAAATAGATAGGAGAGTATAGGCCCAAGATCAATAGGCCTATCTAAAAGGATTTAGTCCATAAGGCCTAAGGAACTAGTCTTTCAATCATATGCAAAATTCCATTAAAACTCAACTTGGATGAGCCTCATATGGGCCCTAATTACAATCAATAATACTATAGAAAAATGGTAAGATAACTGATTTAAATCCTCCTCAAATCTAGTGGGCCATACTGCCCCCAAACAGACATTTATAGGCGACAATTTTTGGGCTCATTGCCAAATTTCAACCCACCCATTTTCTGCGTTGGTTGAAATCCAACAACAAAATTATTTTATAGTATATGAAATTTTTGATGGGCCACATACCTAACAGTGGGTCCCACTAGATGAGAGGGGGACAAACAACTCATAAATCAAGTGGGCCGTGCCATTGGAGTGTAGGCCTAGCAGCAGCTAAAGACAGGGATGCCTCATGTGTAGGCAGCCCTATGGGCCGGGGTATTTAGCCCAAAATCTCATCCAAATGGGCCCCAATTGGAAACCACCGAAGGGGAAGATGATCAAGTCCCCTAAGCACCCCACATGGATGGATGATGGGATATACAACGCATCTAGGTGGGCCCACAAAGCAGGCTGGATGCCCCAGCCTGGGTGTCCCTGCCTAGTGGGCCACTCTAGGCCGTACTGTGGGCAGTACAAGGGCTTGATGCCTCTAAATTTTACAGGGTGATACTTCCATGGGTGGGCCACACCCCCACAAAATTAAAGGATTTTTGGACACTTAGAAGTATTTTAATTTATTTATGGAAAACAGTCTGTCCAAAAATTCTGATAATCCTAGATGTCCCAACGTGGTGAGCGAGTTTGGCCCTTTCCACGGTGTGCACAGGGGTCCATTGACTTCAAAAGTTTTAGGTGGGTCCCACCATGGGTGGGCCACCTCCTTGTAAATTTTCATAATTTTTGGATACTCAAAAGTATTTTAATAAATTTTAGAATTTCAATCTGTCTAGGGTGAAATACTGCTGGAAATATAACTATCCTGAATTTGGGCCATCCAAATGGGTGGGTTATGGGCCTCTAAAATTCCTGAAAATTGAACCTAAGGTCCCTTATCAAGCCTACAACAAGGTGGGACCTAGAAAGATGGCCCGCCTTCTGAGAAAATATTTGTAAAATTTTATTTTTATGGGACTATGCTGCTGGACTGCACTACAGAAATTTCTGGCAGTCCACTATGTTGGCCCACCCTTTTGGATGCCCAAATGGCCATTGACCCTGAAATTGTGCGGGTAGGTCTTACCATAGGTGGGACACCTCCTTGCAAAAATTTAGAATATTTGGGATAGTAAAAGTATTTTATTTAACTCATGCAATTTATGGACAACAAGGTCTAGAAATAATTCTTGTTGAAACATTGCTGCTTCCCCTGACTTGTGTACCCCATTAGAGTCGGCCCAGGTCTGCCAAAATTTAGGAAAATAGGGGGCCAACATCCCTGTATAAGTATACAACAAGGTGGGGTCCACAAAGGTGGCCCACTAGTTGATATTTATGTTTTTACAACATGCAGAGTGGCTGGACAGTCCAGAAAATCTAGACTAACTAACCTTCTTGGCCCACCCTTTTAGGTGATTAATCAAGGGCAGATGGAGGTGGGATTCAACACACATTAAGGTGGGGTCCACACCTCTAAGAATCATCTATCAATGGGGGTGAAACATCCCTCTCATCAGTCCATAATCCTGACCCAAAAACCATCCAGCAACTGTCTAGAAAATTTCTGGACAGCAACACATATATGAAATGAACTGAGCATGGGAACCAAAATAAGGGGAATCACCCCATGAAATAAGGGTTGTGGTCTACCTCAGTGGGCCCCACAAACATCCAAACCAATTCCCCTTTATAAAACCCATTGTCTACATCCAATAGGGAGCAATTAGTGTGCCAACGTCTAAGGAATGGACAACCATGGGCGTCCACCTTGCTTGGACGATCTGGATATTCCAGGGCCCCCAAGTGGGCCACACACATCAGAAATAAAAGATAGAATAAGAGAAAATTGAAGGTCTGGCCACAAGAGAGGATCTCCGCCACTATTGAGGTCCTCCCTTCATCACAACACATTCATGTCATCCATTAGATCATATACAATCTAGATATAGCACATGCATGAGTTAGGAATCAATTAATTTGTAGGAATGCCTTTCCCACCTAAACCTTTGGTCTAGATGACCCCTAAAGGACACGCATCAAAGGAAAAATGCCATGATAGGATCCATGGAGAATGGCCCCATCCTTGGAACTTGCATGCAAAGCAATGGACCATTGGCCTGATCATGGAGACATGGGGGTACCTCCATCATCACTTAATGGGCCCCACACGTTCCTAAGGATGAGATGAAGGAGAATCTACCATAAGAAAATCAGAAAATCTTATGCTAACTGCACCGACCTTAATGGATCTTCAAGATTCTTGTAGCATTGGACTCCTTAGGCTCCAAGGATCATGGATGAAGGGTTAAGATTGAAGGTAGAGGGTTAGATGAGGAGGGAGATGAAGGAGAAGGTGCTGAAATTTCTACCAAGGTGGGACGTTTTGGGTGTTTTATTAAGGTGAAGGAGAGAAAATGAAAAGAAAAGAGAGAAGAGAGAGAGAGAGAGAGAGAGAGAGAGAGAGAGAGAGAGATGTAGCAAGAGGGAAATGATGAGTTTCCTAGGAAAGAGAGGGCATGCTTGCCTTGTATAGACACTCCACACAAGCTAAAGTCTTGAGAAGGCTAGAACAGTCCGGAAACCATGATCATAGCCAAACCCTAACCCAAACCCTAGTTATAAACCCTAGCATAAGATTCCCAAACTCCCAATCCACAGCTTGAAACCATAATCCAAGCCGCTCAAGACACGCAAACCTCGTTTATACCCTATACCCTGGCTAGAACTCCCTATCCATGCCTAAATCTACTACTTTGAGTGCCAGAAACCCAAAATGGAGGCAACCAGATGAACCAAAGCGTCACACAAAGCTCACACATATGAAACTAGCCCAAACCAGGCCTAGGCGGTAGTCTGACTGCTGCCTGCGGTACTTCAACTGCCACCGCTCGCGGCCCGCGTGTGGACAGCTGTCCCAGTGTCCAAAAGTCAACTTTCCTTCAGATTTACCCCTCCCATTTCACTATTTATAGTTTTACCAGCCCTATGAGCTAATGGGAGCATGCCACGTGATGTCTCTCTCCTCTCCACCAACCACTACTTGCCACATCAGCTTTCACCCATCCTTAACCCCAAAAATTACCATTTTACCATTGAGGAGGGCTATAAATAGCCCTCTCCTCTTCTCATTTGAAAACACAACTAAGAGAGAGGGAGAGAGTGAGAGAGAGAGTGGGAAGAAAAAGAGAGTGAGTGAGGAAGAGAGTGAGGGAAAGGGAACGAGCTCCTAAGCCTTCCAAGTCTAGATTTTTCCAGCCACCCCCTAGCCCTCATCTCAACCCTTCCGAACTACAAGCCTAACCTACATTGGTCATGGTTCGGTTCATGTTTAGCCCACTCAAGATCAAGCCTAAGATCCATTCTGCATTCATCATGACATTAATTCCTATCTTAACCTCTCTGCTCTTTTAGCTCCCTAGTGAACGTATGCTCTGTGACTTGCCGTATGTCGGATCCTGTCACATCAGAAATTCCTAGAGACCTAGTCCTTTCTCTTTACCTTTTTGCATAAACATCATCACATCCACTTTCTAGACACGCTATTGGACATATGCTCTATGGTCTGCCGCAATCTCGGATCTTTTCACATCAGAAATCTATGTGTGACTAGTCCCTCCATGGCCACATCATCCATCTCTTGAGATTTTCGTATCACACTAAGTAGAGACCTTACATTTGTACGGGCAGAAAGGGTGCCTAACACCTTCCCTTTTTGTAACTGAGGTCCCTTACCCTGAATTTCGAATCGCAGATCAGGAGTCATTCTAAGGTAGGAGAGTCTTCGGATTTCTCCAACCTTATGTATTCCCCGGTTCTAGCCGACTGCGGGATTCTGAAATATTTCGGCTAGTGGTGACTTCAACATCCATACTTAGTCTAATCATCATCCACCAAACATTTAACATACTAAACCAGCGTGGGCGTCGATTTCCAGTGTTTATAGAATGACGACTCCATTGGGGACTTGCTAGCTCACACTAGTTGAGACCCAACTTGAAAGTGTATGGTACTTTGATCTCGAGGGACATCATCATTACATTCATACAAAAAAAAATAAAAAAATCTTCGGCTTGTATTTGAACCATGACCACTCGATCTCGTGCAGCCGCAGCCTCTCAAGCAACCCATGAAGAAGAACCAGCAGCTCAGCCAGCTCTCGAAACATCAACGCTTGCACCCGCATCAATACCTCCACCCGCACCAATACCCATGCCACTACCACCAGTGGTTCAAGGAGACCTCCAAGCCAATGTAACCACACAAGAGCTGCTGCTTTGAACAATGTAAGAGCTACTACTTCGCTTAGTGCCAAGTCCTATGCCAAATGCACAAGTAACCCAGCCTAGTGTACAGAACGGTTCACTTCCTCAAACCCCTTTTGCATTTTCTCTCATTCCTCCAGCAAATCCCGTGCTCCCTCTCCCAAAAGAGTCAGCACCAGAACAACAACAGCTAGCAATTGGGAGCAACCCTCCCGCACACCTCTACTTAGCACACTACAACAATTCGGTTACAACACATGAACAGACAAGAACTGGCGGATGTCCAAGAAGGGGGCCAGTTTCGAGTCCAACTCACTCCCCCTAACGGGAGTAACATACTGGAATTGACAGATGCCCTAGGCGGGAACCATTTCCGAACATCACACTCTCCTCCGAAAGGGAACGACGTTCAATTCCATCTACCACCCGTCACCGAGAGCCCACCATCTTTCCAACAAACCTCCATTCTCGATCCATATGAAGAAGAAGCAGCACAAGCCCAATAGCAAGGGGCAAGATATCCACAACAGGGTAAGTCAGAAATTGAGGAATTATGAGAACAGTTACAGATGGTACAAAATTAGCTTCAAAGATAGCAAGGAGTGGATCACCCATCCACCAAGTTCAGGGACCTCTGTCCCTTCCCAGATGCCTGGGTACCTCCAAACTTCGAGGTACCAAAGTTTAAAAGGTATGAAGGTAGTGGGTGCCCCATGGCACATCTAAAAGCATTTTGTGGGGAACTCAACGCGATAGCAGGGAATGATGGGGCCTTGATACAACTTTTCCAAAAATCTCTTAAGGGTGACGCTTTAGATTGGTACACTTGCCATCAAATCCAAACCTGGTAAAAGCTCTCCCAGGCGTTCATTGACAGGTTATCATACAACTTGAACATGGCTCCAAGAAGGGTTGACTGGTTGCCTTGAGACAAAAAAATGATGAAACCTTATCAGCATACGTAGGACGATGGCGAGCCATGACGGTTCGAATGAGAAATCCCATCGATGATGAGGAACAGATATCCATGATCGTACATTCAGTAAATCCCAGCATTTCAGGGTATTTGATCTCATACCCATACATCAATTTTTCTCAGCTCATTCGAGCTGGAGAACAAGTCGAAGCCGGGATCAGAGATGGAACCATTTCCCCATGGCCACACTAGGCCTCCTCAATCAAAAGAACTAAAGTCGACAGGAAACCCGTAGGATATGGGAATGGAAACAACACTGCTCTTGCCCAGTGCACCACAAAAGTTAACAACATCGTCACCAATACTCAAGGCAATCAGTATGTTCCTCAACCGGAACCACGACAAGACAGCGTGACCGGCCACGCTTAAATGGCGTGCTAACCCCAAAGAAACCCAACAGGGGATATCAAGCACAAATTGTCTCAACCACAACAAAGAATGCCCGGGAAATACGCAAGGTCAATTCAAACCGGGAACGTTAGGAAGGAAGTTCACCCCGTTAGCACAAACATATAGTCAAGTGTTGAAAATGCTCATGCAAAGTAGCTGTTGACACCACTTCAGCCGCGACTTCCACCTAATCCCCTGCCTCCTGGTTACAATGAAAATCAATATTGTACATATAACCAGGCTCTTGGCCATCTAACGGACCGCTACTTCGCTTTGAAACATGCGGTCCAAGATCTGATTGAAAGCCAGAAGATTGCGATCACCCCACAGGCCAACAATACAGCTCAGGCCAACATTATCCAAAATCTCCTGCCATCACATCAAGTAGGACCTAGCACATCTGACACCTCTACCGTCAACCACATTGAAGGAGGACAACCCATGTGTTCCTCCCCACATCATTCCATTTAAACAATCATGCCCAATACAGCAAATCGGACATGGAGATACCAACAGGCACAACCGTCTGGACCACAGATATTTCTGCAAGCAGCACCCACAACACAACCTCTCGTATTCCTTAAAGCGGCGCCAACAGTACAGCCTCTTGTAACTCTGGAAGCTACACCCAACAGGCCATACCCTCAGCATTTCGTGCCCTAAGGGGCACATTCAACTCCACCTTCAATACCTCTAAAAAGGATGAACTCTCAACCCATTTTCCTCCCAATAGGTTTCCCCGATCTCACCCCGCTGACCTTGCAAGGGGCACCCCCGGTTCAAGCCCTAAAATTCCTGATGCCTCACCAATTGGCACATGCCCAGAGGATTCCTCCCACACATCAAAAGGAGGAAGAAGACTCCACTGTCAAAATTGGTCAAGGATTGGTAACACCTCAAGAGAAATCACCAAGTCTGTCACAAGCAGTTTCAGCCACAACTTCTCTGCCTCAAGAACCAATGATATACTTGGAAGGAAGAACGGTTCCTTCCTACAACTCGAAAGCAGTCCCATGGCATTACCCAGAATGCAATGAAGTGGGTAACAATGGGAGGTATCTCAGGAGAGATAACTAGAACCCGAAAGAAACCCGAGGAATGTTGTTAGGAACTACTTGCAAAACTGACGTTGCTTACGATATAGCAGCCTAAATGAAAACCATCTCTGCCCAAATATTTATCTGGGAACTCTTATGCATATAAGATCGCATCGAGAAATCTTTGTGAAAACCCTGAATGATGCACATATCTCTCTCAACGTACCCCTCGAAATGGTGGCAAGTATGATTGGACAGCTCCTCGTACCACGGGCTATCACTTTCTCTGATGAGGAATTACCACCTGAAGGTCACAAGCATGGGCGCTCATTAAATATAGCTGTTCGTTATGAGAATTTCAAAATTCCACTCGTACTCATTGACAATGGATCAAGCCTAAATGTTTGCCCTTTGAGGACTACCGAACTGTTAGGGATAGAACCATCTTCTTTCAGGCCCAGTACCATGAGCGTTAGAGACTTTGATAACCCTCGTCACCTTTCAGTTGAGGCAGAAATTGACCTGGAATTGCAAATCGACCAGACAGAACCCTTGTCACTGATCAGGGTCGAATATTACATATCAGACCCCATTAATTGCCTAAATTTACATACCTGATAAGACTTAATGGAATATTTTAATCGTGTTTTCATTGCAGGATGTAATAATGAGCGTTGGACTGAAAAGAGGATTAAAAGCATGGATTTCATGATCTAAAGTCTCCAGAACACGGGATGGACTCCAGAGAACCAATGGTGAAGAATATACACGCCTGGGATCTGAGGAAAGCATGATAAAGAGGCCTGAAATTGGTGCAAAATGCAAGATCACATGTTTCCGCCATCCGATCAACTCGAAACTTCATACATGTGATGGGGGCCGTAAATCAACCGTACATTTCAAATTTCAGCCCTTGGATCACTATGGAAGTGCCCCAACGGACAAATCATCCCACAAACCATCGATTCTGGGCCCACCTGATATCTGGAACTGCCTCAATTTTAGTCCCAATGGTTTAATGAAGATGGGAAAGAGGATGGACGGTGCGAGATTTCGAAACAACATCATAGTGGGTCCTGTATGTGGTGCATGTACATCATGTACACTACACGCCAAAGACACCACACCAAATCATCCAGCGCGATCAATGAGAGCCGCCGACCAAGCGCTCGTCATCTTCGCAGAAGACGTAAACAGCGTCTTCGCCGTTTGAATTGGGTTTCGGTTGTGGGCCCCATATGTCCATCAAATCGCTAATCCAGACTGTCCATTTGGTTCCTAAGGTGGACCTTACGAAGACCTAGGTGTCCTTTTTCCCTCATAAATGTCATCGGACAATCCAAGCCGTTGAAAACAATTCGGACGGTGAATCAAGAGATCCTGTGGACCACACCAAAAACAATCTAAAATCAGTCATTTCCAATTAAAACCTCGAGCCCCATCCAATGGACGGAGTGGATTTCCCAAAATAACTACATCGTGGGCCCCACCATTTTCGCAGCAATCCACGTCCCTGTTTCCGTGCGTCGGTAACGGCCAACGCATTGGCGTTTTGCGAAAAGTTATTGGTTGATTTATTTTGAATTTTAATTAATTTGTTTTTTTTCTCTAAGTGGGCTTGACGGGTTTAAATTCCATATTTCTCCATCTATGAACTTGATTAAAGTATATAGATGGATGTTGTTTGGATGCTTATTACAGGTGCTTGGGTCTGATCAAGAACAGGTTTCCTATAGAGGAAGAAACAGGGTGCTTTAATGAATGTACATCCCTTATGCCCAACCGATTAAGGATATGGGATTTGTTATTCATGGCATTGCTTAAAGGAATTAGACAGATCTGTATGCCCGATTTAGGACACAGATTGTGCTTTCTCTATTTAAGTGGTATCAATTTAGATCAAGGTGAATCAACAGACAAAACAAGGGTTAGGATAATTAGGGGTGGATTCGAAAGTCCTAGTGCTCTCTCTCTGATTGAATGTTCTTCCATGTTCTTAATTATTTTATTTTTTTCTTAGAATTGTGCTTAGTAGTTCATACCATTATTTGTTGGATTAGTTAAGGAGAGTCTTAGATTTGAGTTGTGACGACCAGTCCTCGTGGGATTCGACCTCGATCTTACCGAGTTTATTACTACATCACAACCCTATACTTGGGGAGTGAACAAGTTTTTGTACATGTCTTGGGACTGTTTCGTTCCAAATTGAATTTAGAATTCTCTCTTATCATAATTCATAGCTTAGGATTTTACTAACTTAGGTTAAAGTTTTTATTTTATTTTTAGAAACTAAACTATTTCTTGTTTTGTAGGATTCTGAGATAGAAACTTCTAATTTAGTGATATCTTTCTAATTTTTTTATTTTTATTTTTTATTTATTTATTTTTTTTATTTTTTATTTTTATTTTTAGAATTAGGGTTTTTAGAAATTTTCTAACCTTAGATGTACTATTTTTAAAAACTAACTTGTTTTGTTTTGTTTTGCAGGTTTTTAACATAGGAACTTCTACTCTGGTAACATCCTTCTAACTTCTTCCTTACCTTCTGTATTGCTGTAGGATTTTGCTTTCTTTTAGGATTAGTCTCAGAGTTAAGGTTCTACCATGGAATCGTGGGTAGATGCATATGATGAGTTGGATATGTTTTATTGGGAAATGCCTGAAGGTTGTGGAATTCAATGTATACCTCAAGATTTCTCTCCATCGAGAACAGAAATTGAGAACCGACTAGAACGTTATGTTCCATCGGTTAATAGGGCCGTATACGATCGTAATTATGGGAATGAGGATTATTATCAACCATCATATTCTCCCATGTATGATCGGTACGACTATAGCCAGTGGAATCATCAAAACTGGGAATATGAACCAACAACATATTGTAATAATTATTCTCTTGGATCCCATACCTTTGAGATCCAACCAGAAACGATCCAAGAGGATTCATGTTTTGATTCAGAACAATTCAACCAGCATGTTGCAAAATTGATGAAATCATTAGAAGCACTCAATTCGCGCATTGAAAGGATAGAGGAAGCTCGCTCATCCCAACTACAATCCAATCCAGAAATACAATGCGAGGAAAGTGATCCTCACTCGCTTTTAACGAAATCTGGAATTTGGAATAAGGAGTTGGATTCCATTAATGAGCATACGGTTCAATTCCCCGATGAGTCGATCTCAATGACTGTTCAAAAGAATGGGGAAGAAACATGGGTATCTTTCAAATACAGTGATGATGACACACTTTCCTTACATGACACACAGGATCTCAATGATGAGGTAGAGGTTAGTTTATTCGAACCTCAACCAAATTTAGAATGTGAGGAAAGCGATCCCATCCCAAGTGCGCACTACACAGAATTAGACAATGATGCGTATTGGGATGATGATCATGGATGTTCAGCCCCAATTCCCTTGGAATCAATCTCAAGTGTGGTCCAAGTCAATGATCAAGACGTACACGAAGTGGTTGGTCATAATGAGCCACTCCCCTCACCTAACATGTCTGATTTAAAGGTAGAGGATGGGCCCCTTACAACTGACCCTTCTAACTCTTGTGAAATGTATTTGGACCACTCCTCTGAATTACATGATGATATGATTCGGGAGATGGACGAGCTACTCGATATGACTCTTGAATTTGAAACCACCCAGTTGAGGCCACCATCTGAACTTTTGAATAATGATGATTTATTGCCTCTTCTGAGTAGTATCAATGAACAGAGTCCATACATCAATGCTTCGTATACTGATCTTCAATCTGTCTGTGCAGGGCTGGAGCAAGAGAGCACACCTCCGTTTACTTTAAAAAACGATGGATTCCTTGGGCGGATCATCATAAGCTCTAATGTGGAAAACGAGTCACTCTCAGCTGAATGTCCCAACTCTTTGGATGATTGCTTGGCACACTTTGCAGATTCAAACGATCCCATGATAAGAGACATAGTGAATGCCTTGCAAAACAATATCTCGGTAGTCATCACTGACCGAGAGGACCCTTACTCTGAAGCCCCTCCTTCCATAAATCCTGAATATTTACCATTAAGGGAGGAGGAGCTAAAAATTGAACCGAAGTCTGCTACTTCGGAATGTTTTGAGACTACGTCACTTTCTGAGAATTTTTCTGACTTTCATCTATGTGTAGTCTCTGATTCACCATGGAATACTAACTTCAAAACTTCTTCTGTCACAGGTGAATCGTATATACTCTGGATACCTCAGGCGAATCAACGAAAAATTTCTTATGAGGTACATAAATTTCTCTGGAATGTCATGCTCCAGGGCATCCAAGCCTATTGCAAAAAGGGCTTTTGGATGATCCTGTTAAGAAACCTACTGAGAAATTTATCACGATACTGGCCGGAAGAGGAACCTTGCAGCATGACTGAGTAGTTTTTCCCTGCTTTCTTAGGACTAGGGTAGTTTCCTTTATGCTATTTTAGGTTAGACGGTAAACTTAGTGCTCCTGGGAGGCAACCCAGCCTTTTTATTTTATTTCATTTCTTTTCATTTTTCTAGTTAGTTATTTAAATGTTTGTGGGTAACATTACTGCAAACCCTCACGAGACTACAACTCGTCCACTAGGAGTAACCTAGGGGTTTAAAGGCTTGTTGCATGCGCTAAATGTAATCGTGAGCACCTGCGAAAGTGGTATAGGCAGGATCTTCTTTTGTTTTTCTTTTTGTTATTTTTTCTTATGTTGATTTCTCTCTTGTGCTAACCTGTTTTGCGATGATATTTTTTCTGAGGATGCCTCTTGATTCTCCGTCCAGGTACTATCTTTCCCTCATTCCTCTTTATTCTCGTTGTCCCATGTGCATTGCTTGCTTATTTCTTTTACATTGAGGACAATGTAGATTTTAGGTTGGGGGTGGGAGATTAGGTTACCTAATCAGTATTTTCTTGGTCTTGAGCAAAAATTGTGAAAAATTTTAAAATTTTTTCTGGAATTTCTATTGAATTCAAAGTGATTTTGAAGGATAGTTGTGATTTTGAAATTACAAAGATTCAGAATGTGAGAAATTTATGACTCTTGAATTCGGTTGTCTGGTAGATTTCCCACTCAATTTTGAATTGTTAATCCATGATTAGAAGTTGTACACATTGATTGAGCCATGATTTCACATATTAGATCTCGTTTACGCATTAAGTTTTCAGTTCGATATTAATTGATAACATGGTAATCACTAAGCATGAAGGGAACCAGCCTGAAAAATAAAATTTTTAGCATCAGTCTATAAAGAAGAATTGAAAAAATAAGTCGCATAATCGTCATCATAGGTTTGCTCCCTATAGATGACGATTCGATTCCTCATAGTTGACATAAGAAAAGATTTAGGCGACAAATTTTCACCATAGGTTTGCTCCCTATAGGTGCAGATTTGATTCTCCTCCTTGGCGTACTATTCATAAAGAAAATAAAAAAAATGGTAGAATGAAAGGTTAATCAGAAGGCAAGTGTTGGTTCCAGCTTTTGGGTGACATGAGCTCCGTTGTTAATTACCAATGATATCATGAAATTGACAATTGAATCTCTTAATGGTTGAAAGCTGAGATGACACTATACACTCATGAAACTCAATGTTTTAGAATTATTCTAATTCATGGTTTAATAGTTTGAACTTGTTTTTGAAATTTACAGTGAACTTGATTCCAGGAGAAAATTTCACTCACCATGCATGAATCGTAGAATGATCACATCTCGACTATCTGTCCACAAGTCACTTGAATTTACAGGAATTATCTTTTATTTCTGAGATTATTTTTTGCATGTTTTGCTCGGGACTAGCAAAATGCTGGTTGGGGGTTGTGATCAGGGTCGAATATTACATATCAGACCCCAGTAATTGCCTAAATTTACATACCTGATAAGACTTAATGGAATATTTTAATCGTGTTTTCATTGCAGGATGTAATAATGAGCGTTGGACTGAAAAGAGGATTAAAAGCATGGATTTCATGATCCAAAGTCTCCAGAACACGAGATGGACTCCAGAGAACCAATGGTGAAGAATATACACGCCTGGGATCTGAGGAAAGCATGATAAAGAGGCCTGAAATTGGTGCAAAATGCAAGATCACATGTTTCCCGCCATCCGATCAACTCGAAACTTCATACATGTGATGGGGGCCGTAAATCAACCGTACATTTCAAATTTCAGCCCTCGGATCACTATGGAAGTGCCCCAACGGACAAATCATCCCACAAACCATCGATTCTGGGCCCACCTGATATCTGGAACTGCCTCAATTTTAGTCCCAATGGTTTAATGAAGATGGGAAAGAGGATGGACGGTGCAGATTTCGAAACAACATCATAGTGGGTCCTGTATGTTGTGCATGTACATCATGTACACTACACGCCAGCACCACACCAAATCATCTAAAGCAGTCAGCGAGCCGCTGACCCGCGCTCGTCATCTTCGCAGAAGACATAAACAGCGTCTTCGCCGTTTGAATTGGGTTTCGGTTGTGGGCCCCATACGTCCATCAAATCGCTAATCCAGACCGTCCATTTGGTTCCTAAGGTGGACCTTACGAAGACCTAGGTGTCCTTTTTCCCTCATAAATGTCATCGGACAATCCAAGCCGTTGAAAACAATTCGGACGGTGAATCAAGAGATCCTGTGGACCACACCAAAAACAATCTAAAATTAGTCATTTCCAATTGAAACCTCGAGCCCCATCCAATGGACGGAGTGGATTTCTCAAAATAACTACATCGTGGGCCCCACCATTTTCGCAGCAATCCACGTCCCCTGTTTCAGTCGTCGGCGTCGACGAATGGCCGCCGTGCGTGGCCGTTTTTGCGAAAAGTTATGGGCCCCACCCATGGCCCGTACGTCTGATCTGAGCCGTTCATCTTGTAGAGGGCCACGAATACTACAAACCCATGTTGAAACTTTACAACCATGCATACACACGTGCGTGATACAGAGGCCACAAAAGGGCTACCCGGCGATGTTCAAATCTGATCTTTTTGAGATTTCTTCTGTGGGCCGCATCAATGGACGTTCAAAACCACCCATTCTTAACTGAAATTTCGTCCTGAATCCAATAGACGGGGTGGATTTTTCAGAAAATACCTCTGTGGGGCCCACCGATCACGGCTGCGAAAAATTACACTTCGAGTTCGTCTACGACTCTGCCATCGATTCCAGCCATCCAGCAGCTATAAAAGTGGAGTTTTGGACGTGGGAAAGGGATTGAGATCCAGGGAATTCGAGATCTAGAGCCAGGGAGAGGAGAAAGAGAAGAAAGAGAAGGAAGAAGAGAGAGAGATTGTTCGGTTTGGCGTTTTATTTTATGAATTTTATTTAATATCTTTTTATGGATTTTATGGGTAACTAATCTCTCAGCTAGGGCTGAGATGAAGCCCCTAATTTGATCAGCTCTTGTATTGGTTGATTTATTTTGAATTTTAATTAATTTGTTTTTTTTCTCTAAGTGGGCTTAACGGGTTTAAATTCCATATTTCTCCATCTATGAACTTGATCAAAGTATATAGATGGATGTTGTTTGGATGCTTATTACAGGTGCTTGGGTCTGATCAAGAACAGGTTTCCTATAGAGGAAGAAACAGGGTGCTTTAATGAATGTACATCCCTTATGCCCGACCAAGGATATGGGATTTGTTATTCATGGCATTGCTTAAAGGAATTAGACAGTCTGTATGCCCGATTAAGGACACAGATTGTGCTTTCTCTATTTAAGTGGTATCAATTTAGATCAAGGTGAATCAACAGACAAAACAAGGGTTAGGATAATTAGGGGTGGATTCGAAAGTCCTAGTGCTCTCTCTCTGATTGAATGTTCTTCCATGTTCTTAATTATTTTATTTTTTTCTTAGAATTGTGCTTAGTAGTTCATACCATTATTTGTTGGATTAGTTAAGGAGAGTCTTAGATTTGAGTTGTGACGACCAGTCGTCGTGGGATTCGACCTCGATCTTACCGAGTTTATTACTACATCACAACCCTATACTTGGGGAGTGAACAGTCACCTTTTAGTTTATCGACATTCCCACCTCATTTAACCTTCTGCGGGGGCGGCCAAGGCTCCATGCTGTTAGAGCCATCCCATCTACCCTCCATCAAAGGGTTAAATTCCCTTCAAGAAATCAAATCATTTCAATATTGGCCGAGCCAGAAACGATCCTACTGGTGACGGCTAGTATCTCAGAAACCGACATCCTTATTGTAACACCCCGAATTTTTTCCAACCTGGAGATAGACGTCCTTAGGCAATAGGTTGATCCGGACACCTTATTAACTTGTCAGAACTCAATCCCGAAGTCTAGAATCATTTTTAACCCTTTTCCTTCACAAATCTCACCTCGCACCACCTCGTTCTTTAAATCTTTCTAAGTACTTTCACATTAGACACAAATCCCTTTTCCTTCACTTGTCAGAACTCTATTTGGAACATTAGCCTCTCCTGCCCTAGGACCTTCTTCTATTGTCATTAGGGCATGCTTTAGTTGAGGATTAATAACTTGGATCACTTTATATACAAACTACAAAGGACTAAGTACCACCTCAGACAGAAACCACTCAGGACTGAATCCTTTAGAAATTAGGTGAGAACTAGCTAGTGTTAAACTACCTGTGAAATTAGCACCAATCACTTTAAATATGATCTGCAAGACCCAAAACTTGTAGAATCATTGACGCTAGGTTACCGTAAAATTTAGGATCAATCTCATTACCCGGCTACTCTTGGGAGCATCATGAAACTTTGTATCAGATCTGGACCGCACATCGAAAGTCCGATTAACGCGAAGTTATAGAATGAGGACCGCCTTGTTGGGCTTGACAACCATCTTGGAAATCAAATCCAAATAGTGTCCCACGGCTATTCGCTTGAACCCGGAGTGAAGAGTGTGAGAAAACGTAGATTCCTTTAGAAATTGAGTCTCATTTAAGTAATCTGAGACTTGTCACTTGTGGGCCTATTATAAGGAATCGAACTATCAGAATCTGACCCAAATACACCCTCGGATCAGGAAAAATTTCATACACATGGCAGTATACTTGTGGCCCTGATCGAGTTTTTAAGACCTTTGAACTGAAACTGGTCCACCACGGGCGATCTGTAAATCCGGTCGAACCAAAAATGTAACTCAACCTAGATCCAATGTCTGTGAGCTTAAGTCTGACCTTTGGCTCAAGGGGGGCCTCCAGAAGTGCTCCGTTGAGCTGGAATAGACTCGCTTTGGTTATAGCCTAAGTATACCTTGACCTGAAGTCTAATTTGGTGAGTTTTTAGCCTATATAAGGACCTTAAACTATCTCATATCCAGCCCATACAAATTTGAGAAAACTTAGAAGAGAGAAAAGAGAGAGAAAGGTTGAGAGTTGTGGGAGCATCTCCCTGCCACTGTACCCTGCTGCTATCCGTGCCTAACCACATAGTTCTTATTGCTTTTCCGGTGTTTTCAAATTTGTTTCTAGGTAAGAAACGCTAACCCTAATCTGATCTAGGGTTATGAACATTGCAAATGATGAAATAGCTAATCTATTTCATTCTATAGGTTGCCAAACTGCCGTATACGAAAGCTTAGCGAATCTATCGAGTTTATTACGCTTCTACGGCATAAGGTGCGGACTTTAGACGTATAGGTTATGGTTTTCAACGTTTTCAATGTCAGTTAATGATAAATTCATGATCTGTATGCAATTGTACATGTACAAAGTGCTGTCCGTTTCATTTTTCGGTTATACGTTAACTATGTTGAATATACTGTATTCCTTGTATTTGTAGAAAATACTGTATACTTACAAATTTTGAAAGTATGTTAGCTATGATTAGTTACCGTATGAACATGCTATATATATGTACAATACTCACTCGGTGAAAGGATTCGCCCTATTACATGTTTTTGCTAGTACACGTTATGTATGTTAAAAGAGTGTATTATAAGTGTTTGTGAAAATGACCGAATGAGTATAGAGTTCTCATTCGTGCTCGCTATGACTAATTGTCATGGATATATGATTGTTGTATAGGCGATACCCCTTTGACGAAAGGATTTACCCTAAATCACACCACAACCAATATACGCTATATATGTTAACATGTGTAGCCCAAGTGTTTGTGGAAATGACTGAATGAATATGGAACTTGGATTCCTACTTGCCATGACTATCCGTCCTAGGTGCATGCGTGTTATAAGTGGGGCAACTCCCTAGTAAAAGGATTTAGCCTAATACCTATGTGATCAACAAACGTCAGGTATGTTGATGTATGTAGTCTGAAGTGTTTGTTGACATGTCTGAATGAGTAGGAGTGAGTAAATTGTAATGTATAAGGGTGTTGCGATATGATTCTCAAGTACCTTAGTGATGTGTATGATTTCCTTCATGTAAGTGTTTAGTTTAATCACTTACAGGTTTATGAAATGTATGTGTTTGGATTTCCTGTTTGCATTGTGTTTTATAACATGCTTGTTAATATGTTTGAATTACTTGTTTATTTAACTCTGCTCTGACTACTTTACATGTTTAAGTTGTATTCCATAAAATCCATGAAGGGTGATGGGGGAGTGGTGTAATGATTCCGTGTAACAGCCCTGACAGCCCTAAGTGGACAATATTGGATATTTGGTTGTATGATTTGAAATCTTGATCCATTACTACTTTAACTGTTCCGTAATTGAATGTGATTGGGGCTATTGTATAGTCCAGGCATTCGGTAACGAGATTGAATCGTGACTGAGATTCATTCTTCACGTGAGATGTGTTCAACGAACCCGAGTCGTACTTCGGTTGACGATAGTGGTTGGCCAAACGAAGTGCTTATGCACTTCATGTTGTTCAACTTGTCGTGCGCTTGAGCTAGCTAAGCTCATCAAGTAACCCAATCTGTCTAATGCATGTTCACCATGTTTGGACGCTACTGCTTGAACCTAAGGTACCGAACTTACCAGTGCAACCCCGTTAACCTTGGTACCTCGATCCGCTAAGACTCATGAGCTGGGCATGGTGGTATGGGACACCGTGGTTGAGCTGTCGGCCTACGCTGGGGCCACGAGCCTCCCCGTAGTGACCATTGGGCAACCAGACTCGTGAGTCAATTATGGTGGTATGGGACACTATATTCGAGCTGTTGGCCTACACTGCTTTGATGGGTAATGGGGGAGTGGTGTAACGATTCCACGTAACAGCCCTGACAGCCCTGACCGAACTCAGTGTAGTGACCTTAAGCATACTCTGAATCTGCAGAGAGGCGATGAGCCTTCCCGTAGTAAACAGAGTATAAACTAGGCTTGTATTGATAAGGTAATGGGGGAGTGGTGCAACGATTCCGTGTAACAGCCCTTGCAGTGACCTAGAACCGCACTATCGTATGAGATTATCTAGGACTGATGACCCTAGAATGGATCATGTTTGGGAATGATATAAGGGAGGTACCTTAGTTTCCTAATACTGCTGCATGGAAAGGACTAATAACAACTCGGTAATCATGCTCATCATCGCATTGCATGTGCGTGGAAGATGTGGAGCACTGAGGGATGAACGCATGCCACGGACGTAAGATGGTGTCGCATGAGGGAGTATGTTGGTGAGGGCATGTATCATGACTGCATTCATACTTGCATTAATAGGAGTATTTAGGAGTGTTTGATTGTACTGCTTTATCATTACTGCTTGACTGAATTGATAACATGTTAACCTATGCTTTATTATTCCACTGAGTTGATCACTCACTCCCACATTACTGGACGGTGTCGTACACACCAACCAGACCCTGTTGTAGCTGGAGGTGATGGCGATGAGGCGGAGCCAGACTTTTACGATGACGAGGATCCTTCTTGTATATGCTGTATTCTGGTGGCTTCATGCGAGCCGTGTCTTGATCGATGGGGTTATAGGGTTGCTGATTAGATGTCATTACATTTTTTTGTACATTTTGGACTTGCACATGTAATTATTTAACCTGACAATGTTATCACACTCTGGAGACTCACCACAGTCTATATATTTTATATATCTATCACAGTCTTCCGCTTGCAATTTAACTGTCTCTGGAGTATGTTATGCTATTTTGGTATAATACCATTCATGTTTCAATGCTCTCATCATAATCATCATTATCTATGTTGCATAAGTGATGCGTTGGAACTCGGGAGCTGAGCTTTGCTTGACCCCCGATTTTCAGGGCGTTACAAAATGGTATCAGAGCATGATTTGGATTAAAACGGACTTGAGTTATGGTCACACGACGCACTCTGATGCACTCTGACTTAGGAGGGAGTGACGGAACATAGAAACAGTCATAGGTAGTCCCAGTTTCGCCAATCGGCGAAGTTCACTGAATTAGGTCGTATTGTTTGACTTTGTACTCAACCGTGATCGCACGAATCGACCCCAAAATACTTCTAGACCATCTCACGACGGGTCTAGACCACAATTCACCCCATCCTAGCCGTTAAAAATTAGTAAATGCTGATATGTATCAGAAAACACCCAAACTGACCCGAAACGGAGTGAAACGGAGTCGTGGGCCTACTCACGCATGTCTAGGGGTACCCAGGGTGGGACCCATATATTTTTGGGGCCTAGGGGGCACGAGGACCTCGTCCATGTGGCGAGCCCTCACCCATCTGTCTAGGGAGTGGCGAGGCCCTCGCCCGGTCGGCGAGGCCTCGCCGGTCAACGGGCTGGGCCGGGCCTGCGGCTCGGGCCAATTGCATTTAGGGGCTAGGGTAACCCCCTAATGTATGGGCCACCCCTTAAAACACTTCCAAACCTCCCCCTCCTTCACAAATTTCACCTCCAAGCTCTCCCTTTCTTGCAAAAGTGTTGCTTTCTCTCCCAAACCTCCACTCTAATCACTCAATCTGTCATTTTCGGCCACAACCCCTCCATAGTCATCGTGTACAGCCATCCCTACCTCCCTACCCTCTCCGATCTCTCTCATTTGGGCCCTTATATGCCCCATGTGAAGCTCAAAAATGTGTAAGCTCCCTACCCCTTCCATTTCTTCATTTCCTACGTTTCTCTCCTTTCATTCAGGCCTTTACAACATCTGTTGAGACCCAAGTCTGTGGAGACCCGAGGATCTCATCCCTTTCCTCCCTTTTCTTCACTTTTCCATGGCTCTATCCGAGCTTGGTATGGCCATTTTCTCGGATGTCTAGTCATCCATACTGTTGTCTTGTAGTTTGCATGGGTTACCGTCTTAGGGTATTTATGTTTTCATGTTGATGGGTGTAGTAGTTGGTAGAATGTTTTAGATGTTTAAGGACGTTTAGGGCCCGTTCGGCCAACTGCATTCAGTGGGATTATGGTGGATAGAATTGTAAAAGTAACAATAAATGTATGTGTAAGGTATGGTCCTTAGATTGGGTGTATCCCATGTTTTCCAATACCATGTTTGGAAGTATGTAATTAAAAGTAAATTCCGAGATTTCCTTTCAAAATTACACTTAGAAATTTATCATCATGGGATTTAGAAATCCCATCTCACACATTCCAACACAAGGCTCATTTTCCAAAGCCTATAAAATTAATCTCCACCCACCCTCCTACCAAACAAGCCACTCCCAATCCTGAGGTGGGATTAGTAAAGCAGTCCCATTTAATACAAGTTAAGACCACTGGCCAAATCGGCCCTTGGAATTTCGGACCTAGAGTGATGTTCCTAGATATGAACGACCTAACAGTAGGGGAAATCCAATAAATTGATAACGTGAACCCTTGGACTATCTTAGTTAGTATGAGCACGTGTGTAGTGCTCAAGAGTAGTGAAATTCAAGTTCGGGCGACTCAATTCCAATCAGATAACGTTTGACCTTAAGCGATAAAACAATTTCTTATATTAGAAAGGGTATGAAATCATCTAGTGTATAAGCATAGACTTTTGATTACAACTAGTGGATTACCGCTACTCCTAAATTAAGACTAGATTACTAGTTAGGTTAAGGAAGGTAAATGACTAATTAATTATGCTAAGCCAATTGAATAATAGACTTAGTTATTTAGCTTAACCGACTCTGACCCACTGCACAACTTTCCTTCCGTGTTGGCCCGACCACTTACAACCAAAAGTTTATAATGTCGTCTTTGAGAAGTGTTAGGAATATATAGCCGCTAGAGACTTTATCTTTTTAGACCTAAGGAATTTCTCAAATGGGCAACCGATAGTTAGGAATTAGGTCCCAAATCACATGCATTGTTGGCATACATATTGTGCATATGAACTTTGAAAGATAGCCTGCCTGTTAAGCTAGACATGATTAAATAGGGTAAGTTTGGACTGTGACAAAACTCCTTGGTAGAATTAGGAATCTTGCCTCAAACTCACACCTGCCCCTAAAATCAACTACAATACCCATCATCTTTAGCTCCTTTCTATAATCATAGGTACCAATGCCATAATACGCATTATCGATGAAAGGAAGACCATTGTATTAGAGGATTGTTTCCCATTTCATGTCAAGGATAGGTCCTAGAATACACCTTGTTCCGACATACGGATCAGGACATAGATCTTGAACCCTAAGAATAGAATCAATTTTAAGGGGGGTAGACAAGTTATGAACCCAGATGAGTTAAGTAGGTATACATGTCTACCCGTTCATGGGCGCAGCGGAAGCATGGTTGGCCCTTGCCCCATTGGCCCAGGATCGAATGGAATTGATTCAGACTATACGTAAAGATAGGTCACTAAATAGGATTTGAATTTTCTTTAGAATGTAAAGCAATTAGGGTTCAAGTGTTAAACAATTTCATATTACAGAATAGGCCTAACAATGGGTACGAACCGAATTACAATAGCCAAGGTCAACGCATCTACAACTGTACTCGTTGAATATGAACATAATAGAAGCCCTAACAAGTTCTACTATGAGAAACCGTTTTAGGATGATCTCGTACGATTTGACTTACCATTTCCTTGGACATAGATAATATCGAGGACTCTCTTAGACCAAGACCTAAAGGGCAACCAGAGAAACAGGACATTTGAGCCTTTCAATGATGGACATTCCTTAAGGTTTTAAAGTGATCGGACTATGGAGTTACTAAAATCTACAACTGCGAAACATTTGCGGCTTGACCCAATTCTCAATCCTAGGCGACTAGCAATGGACTCACCGCTTGGCTGAGCAAAAGACCAAGATATACCAGGACTAGGAAGAGATACGATGAGCTTTCTACCTTGGCCCAGTAGATGATCGATGTATTGGGATTAAGCCCACTATAATCGTCTCTCCGTATTAATCAAACAATGAAAACAACTATCTTACTCTAAATAGTTGGGAATTGTCGTCAAGACTCAAATAGATAACGGAATAAATTGTATCAACTTATTAGGGAATAAGAAATGGATAAAGAAATAAGTTTTAAGGGGGGTAGATTAAAATGAACCAGGCTAGTATATACCCTACCATGCATTGAAACTCAAAATCAATAAAACTTAGGCAAAAGAAATAATTAAATCTTTCTTTCTTACCCTTAGGCAATTTTGGGGAGGAAATTTTATTTTAAGGGGGGTAGATTGTAACACCCCGAATTTTTGCCAACCTGGAGATAGATGTCCTTAGGCAATAGGTCGATTCGGACACCTTATTAACTTGTCAGAACTCAATCCCAAAGCCTAGAATCGCTTTTTAACCCTTTTCCTTCACAAATCTCACCTTGCACCACCTTGTTCTTTAAATCTTTCTAAGTACTTTCACATTAGACACAAATCTTAAAGTTTATGTGATGAAGAACAATACTCAACTCATTTCTACTGTAAATAGTACATACATAAACAAAATGGGCTTTTAACCATTACCCTTATGGAACCCTATAAAACGAATAAGCTATTTGGAACATTAGCCTCTCCTACCTTAGGACCTTCTTCTGTTGTCATTAGGGCGTGCTTTAGTTGAGGATTAATAACTTGGATCACTTTATATACAAACTACAAAGGACTAAGTACCACCTCAGACAGAAACCACTCAGGACTAAATCCTTTAGAAATTATGCGAGAATTAGCTACTGTTAAACTAGAGTACCTGTGAAATTAGCACCAATCACTTTAAATACGATCTGTAAGACCCAAAACTTGTAGAATCATTAACGCTAGGTTACCCTAAAATTTAAGATCAATCTCATTATCCAGTTGCTCTCCGGAGCATCACGAAACTCTGTATCAGATCTGGACCGCACATCGAAAGTCCGATAACGCGAAGTTATAGAATGAGGACCGCCTTGTTGGGCTTGACAACCATCTCAGAAATCAAATCCAAATAGTGTCCCACGGCTATTCGCTTGAGCCCGGAGTGAAGAGTGTAAGAAAATGTAGATTCCTTTAGAAATTTAGTCTTATTTAAGTAATCTGAGACTTGTTACTTGCAGGCCTGTTATAAGAAATCGGATCGTCAGAATCTAACCCAAATTCAGCCTCGAATCAGGGGAAATTTCATACACATGGCAGTATACTTGTGGCCCTGATCGAGTTTCCGAGACTGTTGAACTGAAACTGGTCTGCCACGGGCGATCTGTAAATTCGGTCAGACCGAAAATGTAACTCGACCTAGATCCAATGTCTGTGACCTTAAGTCTGACCTTTGGCTCAAGGGGGGCATCTAGAAGTGCTCCATTGAGCTAGAACAGACTCACTTTGGTTATAACCTAAGTATACCTTGACCTGAAGTCTAATTTGGTGAGTTTTTAGCCTATATAAGGACCTTAAAACTCTTTCATATCCAGTCCATACGAATTTGAGAAAACTTAGGAGAGAGAAGAGAAAAAAGAGAGAGAAAGGTTGAGAGTTGTGGGAGCATCTCCTTGCCACTCTACCCTGCTGCTATCCGTGCCTAACCACATCGTTCTTATCGCTTTTCTAGCATTTTCAACTTTGTTTCTAGGTAAGAAACGCTAACCCTAATCTGATCTAGGGTTATGAACATTGCAAATGATGAAATAGCTGATCTATTTCATTCTATAGGTTGCCAAACTGCCTTATACGAAAGCTTAGCGAATCTCGAGTTTATTACGCTTCTACGGCGTAAGGTGCGGACTTTAGACGTATAGGTTATGGTTTTCAATACTTTCAATGTCAGTTAATGATAGATTCATGATCTGCATGCAATTGCACATGTACAAAGTGCTGTCCGTTTCGTTTTTCGGTTATACGTTAACTATGTTGAATATACTGTATTCCTCGTATTTGTAGAAAATACCGTATACGTATAAATTTTGAAAGTATGTTAGCCATGATTAATTACTGTATGAACATGCTATATATATGTACAATACTCACTCGGCGAAAGGATTCACCCTATTACATGTTTTTGCTAGTACACGTTATGTATGTTAAAAGAGTGTATTCTAAGTGTTTGTGAAAATGACCGAATGAGTATAGAATTCGCATTCGTGCTCGCCATGACTAATTGTCATGGATATATGATTGTTGTATAGGCGATACCCCTTTGACGAAAGGATTTGCCCTAAATCACGCCACGACCAATATACGCTATATATGTTAACATGTGCAGCCCAAGTGTTTGTGGAAATGACTAAATGAATATGGAACTTGGATTCCTGCTTGCCATGACTATCCGTCGTGGGTGCACCCGTGTTATAAGTGGGGCAACTCCCTAGTGAAAGGATTTGGCCTAATACCTATGTGATCAACAAACGTCAGGTATGTCGATGTATGTAGTCTGAAGTGTTTGTTGACATGTCTGAATGAGTAGGAGTGAGTAAATTGTAATGTATAAGGGTGTTGAGATAGGATTCTCAACTACCTTAGTGATGTGTATGATTTCCTTCATGTAAGTGTTTAGTTTAATCACTTACAAGTTTATGAAATGTATGTGTTTAGATTTCCTGTTTGCAATGTGTTTTATAACATGCTTGTTAATATATTTGAATTACTTATTTATTTAACTCTGCTCTGACTACTTCACATGTTTAAGTTGTATTCCATAAAATCCGTGAAGGGTGATGGGGGAGTGGTGTAATGATTCCGTGCAACAACCCTGCCTGCCCTAAGAGGACAATATTGGATATTTGGTTGTATGATTTAAAATCTTGATTAATTACTGCTTTAATTGTTCTGTAATTTATTGTGATTAGGGCTATTGTATAGTCCAGGCAATCGGTAATGGGATTAAATTTGTGGCTGAAATTCATTCTTCACGGGAGATGTGTTCGACGAACCCGAGTCTTACTTCGGTTGGCGATAGTGGTTGGCCACGCGAAGTGCTTATGCACTTCATGTCGTTCAACTTGTCATACGCTCGAGCTAGCCGAGCTTGTCAAGTAACCCGATCTGTCTAATGTATGTTCACCATGTTTGGATGCTACTACTTGAACCTAAGGTATCGAACTTACCAGTGCAACCTCGTTAACCTTGGTACCTCGATCCGCTAAGACTCATGAGCCGGGCATGGTGGTATGGGACACCGTGGTCGAGCTATCGACCTACGCTAGGGCCACGAGCCTTCCTGTAGTGACCATTGAGCAACCAGACTCGTGAGCCGATTATGGTGGTATGGGACACTATATTCGAGCTGTCGGCCGACACTGCTTTGATGGGTGATGGGGGAGTGGTGTAACGATTCCGTGTAACAGCCCTGACAGCCCTGACCGTACCCGATGTAGTGACCTCGAGCATACTCTGAATTTGTAGAGAGACGATGACCCTTCCTATAGTAAACAGAGTATAAACTAGGCCTGTATTGATAAGGTGATGGGGGAGTGGTGCAACGATTCCATGTAACAGCCCTGACAGCCCTTGCAGCGACCTAGAACTGCACTATCGTATGAGATTATCTAGGACTGACGACCCTAGAATGGATCATGTTTGGGAATGATATAAGAGAGGTACCTTAGTTTCCCAATACTGCTGTATGAAAAGGACTAATAACAACTCGGTAATCATGCTCATCATTGCACTGCATGTGCCTGGAAGATGTGGACCACTGAGGGATGAACGCATGCCGTGGACGTAAAATGGTGTCGCATGAGGGAGTATGTTGGTGAGGGCATGCATCATGGCTGTATTCATACTTGCATTAATAAGAGTATTTAGCAGTGTTTGATTGTACTGCTTTATCATTACTGCTTGACTGAATTGATAACATGTTAACCTATGCTTTATTGTTCCACTGAGTTGATCACTCACTCCCACATTACGGGATGGTGTTGTACACACCAACCAGACCCTGTTGTAGCTGCAGGTGATGGCGATGCTTATGAGTTGGAGCCGGACTTTTGCGACGACGAGGATGCCTTCTTGTATATGCTGTATTCTGGTGGCTTCATGCGAGCCGTGCCTTGATCAACTGGGTTACAAGGTTGCTGATTAGATGCCATTACATTTTTTTTTGTACATTTTGGACTTGCACATGTAATTATTTAACCTGGCAATGTTATCACACTCTGGAGACTCACCACAGTCTATATATTTTATATATCTATCACAGTCTTCTGCTTGTAATTTAACTATCTCTAGAGTATGTTATGCTGTTTTGGTATAATCCCATTCATGTTTCAATGCTCTCATCATAATCATCATTATCTCTAGAGTTGAGCTTTGCTCGACCCCCGATTTTCAGGGAGTTACACTTGTGATTCATATTCAACATATAGAGGGTGACATATCATACCACAACTTTGAATTCGAAAATGTAAATGCAATCGCCAACCCACGCCCTCTTGCTACTGAATATTGCATTTCCCCTACTGAACGATTAATCCTAAACTATCGTATTGAGTTTCATGAAACAGGTATGGTGGTGAAACCAGCACCTACCAACATGCATAGACAGGGACCGGGATATCAACTGACACCAAAGGATCAGGCTGAAAGGTCAAAGAAGAGTCAACCGTTCAAATGCACTCCCATCAAGTTCATCAAGGCTGGGACAGTCTGTGAGGATACTATGATGTCTCTTGAGGATCAATTCCACAGCTCAAACTCACAGAATATTCCAACTAGGAGTCCATCTGGCCACCAATAAGGTGGGATAGGATCCTCAGGGAACCAAAAGCATACCTAAAGCCAGGGACAGAACCCCCAGACCCATCACATGAGGCTAGGGGCACGGAAACAGGTCCACCCACAAGGGACCTGGAACCAGGAGTGCCCCTTACAGGTGATACAGGTAAGAACACGGAGGAACCTATCCTCGCTCACAGTCAGGGGGGCACATCCCCACCATCAGCTCAGCAACACAAGAAGCAGCCCATCCATTGGGCTGACAAGAGAAAATGGCCTGCTCTTGATTGGACGGACGTCAAAGTCCAGTTACCAGGAGAATTTAAGGAGCCAGAAGAGCTCCAGCTTCTAAACAAAGAGATCGATTCAGACTCCGACCTTGAACCCAGCCCAGCAGACATCATGGTTGTCGAGACAGGTGACCCTCAGAAACAAACAGTTCAGATCAACAGAATTGAAAGGGGGAAGGAACCAAGCTGGTCAGCCATCCCCCTAACGATCGAATCAGCTGGTAGACCGTCCATGGATGCCGGCCCCAAAACAAAACGCCAATGTAAATAGCAGTTGGTACCTTGAAATAGGGCCAATCTTGATTCGCAACACCGTCCTGTTCGGGACTCTCAGGCGACACAAATCAGAAAAATTTCAAAACACAAAAACATTACATACTCCCCAAAATACAAAAAAATCAAATATTCCTCAAAACAACAAAACATCAGAAAATTCTCAAAATACAAAAACAATAGAAAAACTTTCAAAACTTACTATGCTAAACATCTCACACACATTGCAAGAGTTTGAGGTCGACTCAAATGATTTCGATCTAGAGTTGGACTTTGAACTCATGGATTTGGATAAAGCACCAGATGAGGGAAATGATGATACCGTTCTCGAATTCGAGGAATCTCTTGAAAATTTTGAAACAAAGGCCAATGTTATGGCAGACAACTTTAAAATTGTGAACTTAGGGTCAGCGGAATCTCTCAGAGAGGTGCGCATTGGAAGGTCACTCTCCCCGTAACACAAGCAGAGGATGACGGAGTTTCTGAAACTGAGGTTGTCCAACTTCGCCTTCTCTTATGAAGATATGTCAGGGCTAGATGAAGACTTGGTGGTGCACCATTTGCCAACAAATCCAGACATGAAGCCTGTCAAACAAAAGCTGCGGAGAATGAAGCCAGAATGGGCCCTGAAGGTCTGTGATGAAGTCATCAAGCAATACAACGGGGGATTCCTAGTAGTCTCCAACTACCCAAAATGGCTGGCAAATATCGTACTAGTACCAAAGAAAGATTAGAAAGTCAGAATGTGCATCGACTTCAGGGACCTTAACAAAGCATGCCCTAAAGATGATTTTCCTCTGCCTCACATCGACACACTGGTAGATAATACTATTGGACACAAGATCTTCTCTTTCATGGATGGCTTCTCTGGTTACAACCAGATCAAGATGGCCATCGAAGATCGAGAGAAGACTTCATTCATCACACCGTGGGGAACTTTTTGCTATCGAGTTATGCCTTTCGGGCTGAATAATGCAAGAGCTACATATCAACGAGCCGTGACTGCCTTGTTCCACGACATGATAAATAAGGAAATGGAAGTCTATGTGGATGACATGATCATCAAGTCTCGCACAATCGAAGGACACTTTGAAGATCTCAAGAAGCTCTTCGACAGGCTGAAAAAGTTCAAGCTCTGCCTCAATCTGCAAAAATGTGTCTTCGGTGCAACCAAAGGCAAACTATTAGGCTTCATTATCAGTGAAGATGGTATCTGGGTGGACGAAACTAAGAGTAAGGCGATCATCGAAATGCCACCGCCCAAGACTGAAAAAGAAATTTGAAGTTTCCTCGGGTGGATCCAATATATCAATCGTTTCATCGCACAGCTCACTCCGGTCTGTGAACCCATATTCAAGCTCCTGCAAAAAAACTCGCCAAAGGAATGTAATAGCGATTGTCAATCGGCCTTCGACAGGATTAAGAAATACCTGCTGAATCCCCCAGTGCTCATGCCACCTACTCTAGGTAGGCCATTACTGTTGTATATCTCCGTCGCAGTAGAAGCAATCAGATGTGTTCTTGGCCAACATGACGATACAGGAAGAAAAGAGCAAGCGATCTACTATCTAAGCAGACGATTCACAAGCTATGAAGCCAAATACTCTAGCTTAGAGAAGACGTGCCTTGCCCTGGTTTGGGCAACATACCGACTACGCAGTATATGATCGCTTACCCAATCCTTTTACTCGCTCGCATGGACCCGTTGAAGTACTTGTTCCAAAAACCAGCATTAACGGGTAGGATCGCAAAATGATAGTTATTGCTTTCAGAGTTCGACATCACATATGTCACTCAGAAGGCAATCAAGGGGCAAGCATTGGCCGACCACTTAGCAGCTCACTCTCTGTTCGACTATCAACCATTGAAGACCTTCTTTCCTGACGAGGATATCCTCTTGATTGAGGAAGAAGAAGAAAGGAAAGCATGAGAGTGGACACTCTTCTTCGATGGAGCTGTAAACTTGAAGGGGAATGGAGTAGACGCCATACTCTACTCTCCCAAAGACGTCCCAGTTCCCATATCCAGAAGGCTGGCATGCCAATGCACTAATAACGTGGCTGAATACAAAGCATGCATTGCTGGTCTAAGAGAGGCCATAATCCTTAACGTGAAGAAGTTACGAGCTTCGGAGACTCGCAACTCATCATCAATCAGATAAACGACGATTGGAAGACCAAAGATGAAAAGTTGATCCCGTATCACGTCTATCAAGAAAATCTAATCGAAGAATTTAAAGAGATCACTTTCTCTTACATGCCTCGAATCAAGAATCAATTTGCAGATGCCTTAGCTACCCTCGCTTCAATGCTGGAGATCCCAAAAGGAGCTGCTAAATAGGAACTCACTATTGAACTTCAAGAGGAACCCGCATTCTGCCTATAGATTGATGAAGCTGAACCTCCTTTAAATGATCGGCCATGGTACACAGATATCAAGGAGTATCTCGAACATCAGAAGTACCCAAAAGGAGCAACACCAGTTGGTTGTCGCACTACACAACGGTTAGCAGCACAGTTCGTGATCACTGGAGGCATCTTCTACAAGCGATCCTTCAACCAAGTCCTTCTCTGTTGTGTGGATGAAGCAGAAGTGGCATAGATCATGTCATAAATCCACGAAGGACTATGCAGCCCACACATGAATGGACACATGATGGCTAAGAAGATCCTACGACTTGGTTACTATTGGCTCACGATGGAAACAGATTGCTACAAACACGTCAGGAAATGCTTTAAGTGTCAGGAATACGCAAATCAGATCCATGCGCCTGCTTCTGAACTTTACAACCTAACAGTACCATGGCCTTCTCTGTATGGGGACTAGACATCATCGGCAAGATCAGCCCTAAAGCTTCGAATGGGCATGAATACGTCTTGGTGGTTGTAGACTACTTCACCAAATGGATAGAGGCGACATCCTACACCACCATCACGACATCTCATGTGGTTAAATTCATGAAGAACAACATCATCACCCGTTATGGGGTCCCTCAGGCCATCATCACTGATAATGGAACTCCGTTCGTCAATAAAAGGATGAATGATTTTCTCGACAAATTTAAAATTTAACGTCATCGGTCAAGCCCTTATCGTCCCCAAATGAATGATGGGGTCGAAGCTACAAACAAGACCATCATTCACATACTGGAGAAGATGGTGAAGATATACCGTGATTGGTTAGAAATGCTTCCCTACGCACTTTGGGCTTATCGAACGTCTGTATAGTCTGCTACAGGCATAACTCCATATGAACTAGTATATGGAATGGAAGCAGTGCTGCTAGTCGAAATTGAAATCCCATCAATGCAGATATTGCTGGAAAGTGAAGTCGAGGAAGGTGAGTGGCAACAGGTAAGGTATGATCAACTGCATTTGGCAGATGAAAAGTGCATGCGAGCGCTAAGTCACTCTTAATGTTACCAACGGAGGATCGCTCGGGCCTACAACAAGAGGGTCTGAAAGAGAAGCTTCAAAGTCAGTGACATGGTCATGAAGCGTATCTTACCACCACATTTACCAAATCCCAGACAAAAGTTCAAACCCTCGTGGGACGGACTACTGATTATCTGTGAAGTACTCCTAGAGGTGCCCTTTGGCTCACCAATTTGAAGGGGGAAAATCTTCCCGAGCCCATTAACGCCGACAACATAAAAATCTATCACGGGTAGCCTTACCTAACCTTGTCAATGATCATAATCGCAAGGCTGCATCCCTCACTTCCCCACCAAAAAGAAATGATGTATATCCGCCATCTCTCCCATTAGAAACACCAGTTGTCTCTCCCACAAAACAAAAGAAGACAAAAAAAGAAGACAAAAAGAGAAAAGAAGAAACAAAAGAAGAAAAGAAAAAAAAAAAGAAAGAAGAAGAAGAAAAAAAGAAAAAAAATGAAAAAGGAGAAAAAGACAGGAAATCGCAAACTCAAATGGAAGAGAGTAAGTCCCTCCTATAGCCCCACATTAGCCAACCAAAAAGCAGCTCATAATTGTACTCAAAGACAAGGATAGGAAGGTAACTAGCTGGCCGACAATGAAGGAAGTTTCTCCATCATTCTTAGTACTTCAAAAAAAAAGGGAAGAAGATAAAAACATGCCTAAGCAAAATGGGCAAGTTGAAAACCCTAAAGGGCGGCTCGAGTAAAAATAGCGGGCATACAGCGGACTTGGTGAAAACCTGAAAGGGCGCCAAGGGTAAAAACAGCACAACTGCTAAGGGGCAGGCAAGATCGAAAACCCGAGACGTAGTAAAAATCTGAAAGGACACTACGGGCAAAAATGACGGGAGAGCCGGACGTAACGAAAACCTGAAAAGGCGCTACGGGCAAAAATGGCTAGAAAAGAAAAAGAAAACAAAAATAAATAAAAGCGCAGGTGCAGTAGAAGCTAAGCCAGTAGACGTCACAATGAGATAAAAAGAAGGATCAACTCCAGATTAGTACTCTATCAAATTTTGTTCAAATCCAGGGGAATACGACCTCAGACGCTTTCTCAGGGAAATCAGGACCGGAAAACACAATTTAGATTACTGCACACAATGTGGGTTGAGCCGAAAATTCTGATCCAATCATCCAAAGTACAAATCCAAACCCAGGCAAACATAGACAAAATTGGCATAAACAAAAGTTCCTTTCATTTCTTTAAAGGATTTTCTTACAAGCGCACTGTTTTCTTCACTGTTTTCTTCACAAAAGCAAAAACAAGGATTTCATGCATATAAGCAGTTGACCAATGTCAAAGAGCCACAGGTAAGCTCCTACCTCTCGTATAATGATAATCTCTACCTGAGCCTCTCTACTTCCATGGGCAGATAAAAGACCACATCCCTCTCCAGACGATGTGCCGTAAACATGCTATCATCATACCGCCGCCCCACCGCTAGGCAACGAGCCATATCCTCGCACGTATGGCGAAGAACAGCAATCTCGGAGATCAAGTGACCATATGTGGCTAGCATAAAGGACGGGTTAATGAAAGGGCGCTCTTCAAAGGCCTCAAAAGAATCATCAACACATGAGAAAGATGAAGAGGCGTCACCTATCATATCCCGGTCAGCAACCTCATCCTCCAAATGCCAACCAGGAACCTGGCGATACACTGACTGCTCCGTCACCCATCACTGATATGGTACTGTCATCATGGGAGGAGCCCAAGACTTAAGGTCCAGCGCCTCTACATCCAAGGAGCCCTGCCAAGATATCCACACTTGTCTAAACAAGGTCGTCAAGTCAGATGGAAGAAGGGCGTGCCCAAATCCAGAAAAGGCGAAGTTTGGGATATCCTGCCAAAAACCAAACTGCCAAAAAAAGTGCACAGGGTGATAGGAGCAATATCCCCGAAGCCCTAACAGCAGTAAAGGGGTACGAGTAGCGCTACAAATCAGTGGCGAACGACAAAGCTAGGGAGCCTCCCAACTGATCTTTCACCCCTGCAACCGAGAAAGCATGCTACGATACAATGGCTCTATGGCCTCAGCACCCAGGGGAAGGCCATCGAGCAGAAGGGACAACACATCACCACAACGAGAATCGGGCCACACAAGCGGAGGGGTCATAAAGAAATTCTCCCACAGCCACACCTGTAAGATAGCATGACTCAAGAGGCAAGGCAAAAGAACAAGCGCTAGGAAGAGGGAAAGAGAGAAATACCTGAAGGAAAGTACAACAACCCCGGAGGATGCAGGTCCGTCCCAACGAACACTTAGTCAACTCGAGGAAGAGCTCTGCCAGCACCACATAAATGATACTCCTGTGATGCAATACACGATAAAATACGTCCAACAAAGCTCCCAATGATGACTGCCTCTGTAACATCCTGGATTTTCACTGTTTTGGATTTCCAAAAATCCTTAAAATTTCTTTTTAAATAACTTATAAAATCACTTAATGACCATTATTACTCAATGTTAATTTATAATGGGGTGGACCAGTCTAGTTATGATGGGACCAAGTGTGGGCGCTAAGCCAGATGGCTGCTTACACTTAACAATAGCCCGTGTGGGCCACCAAATGACCGAGAAGGGTCGAAAAAATCTAAAACTTTAGAAAATCATAGATCTCACAGGGCTTGTGGTCCATCGCGACCGCGGACCCAGTGGACACCCGTGAAGTACCATCCGGCGCTTGCCCAATGCGCCCACCAATGCCGTGATTAAAATCGACACCGACAAAAGAACCGAGACTCAGGGCCTTCCCCGTCAGATTTCTTCTAAATTTACGGTGAAGGTTTAATGTATTTTTCAACGCCTGCCTACCAAATCTGGGCCCCGATCGTGGCACGATGACCGTTGATCGCGAATCGGACCCATACGACCAAACCCCATATCCGATCGCCCCCAATTTTTGCGTGGCCCCTCATCGGGCCACTGAGCACCTACCCTATAAATTTCATGGCCAGAGGGCCACCAGAGATGCCCCATCAATCAGAATGGGCCCCCATAGGGCCATTTAAGGGTCGAAAACGCTTACTCAGATCATATATCCGTTTATCCGTTCGTCCTCAATTTTTGCATAGGCCCTGGTCGGACCATAAGACACCTACACGCCGAATTTAGTGGCCAGAGGGGTGTTAGGGCCACCCCAACACCAATAGGGAATCCCATAAGTCTATTTTAGGAAATTGTGCAAGCTTAGGGCCTTTTTCACCAAATCTGGAATTATAAAAAGGGCCTCATTTGGGCACCCCTCTCCCCATACGAATTTTGCCCTAGAAGAGAGAAAAGGGATAAGAGAAAGAGGAGAAAGGAGAAGAAAGAGAGAGGGAAGAAGGCATGGTGGACTCTCAATCAAGGTGGGGCCCAAGAGGATCAAACCCACAACCTCCTACACCTTCTCCAAGAAGAAACCATGCACCACAACCACCAAAATCGTCCATTGATCGTCTAGGTAAGGCTTCTCATCCTTTATTTTGAAAACCCTTTTGATGAAGGGGGATTTTACATGGATTTCTCATGAATGAACTTGCTTTAAGGATTCCGACCAACCGGCCCCAAATTGACGTTCCTAGGTCGTTTTTGAGTCTCTAACGAATCAAAAGGTGCGGACTATTGTTCTTAGGTGGCCTAGCACAAATTATAATACTAGCTTAATGATTTTGGATGCTTGATTGGTACATTTGAAAGCCTAGAGAATCCTAGGAATTGTAGGTTCTTGAAATTGTATGGATGCACATGATGTTCTTCATAATGTTATTGTTGTTCACATGATTTTCGTGAATGGATGATAATATGCTTATGCTGTGTCATTCTTTCACATGTTATTGATCCATGTTGTGTATGCTTCTATTACCCTTATGTATATAATGGCTTGAGATGGAGGAAGTGCGTAACTTCCTCACCCACACCCACACACCTCACATGCACTATATTACTTGATTGCTTGTTAGGAACATCTAATTCGTATGACTGAGATGTGTGGAGTATGATGATGACATACTAGTGACAGTCTGTATAGTTGGCTTGTTAAGGCTGACCCTCACTACATTGGGTTCGTCAGGAAACATGAGGAGAGCAAAGGCGGCTCCAAGGGTAGGACCGCCTCAAGGCTAAGCCTGTGAGTTTGGGCGGGTGTGTTCGGGTGGCTGTAGTTTGACTACATGGGTCTCTCGTGCCCGAGGTCGCTCGTCTCACGCTCGCCTGGCTCGTGCGGTCTAGCCTACAATCTGATCAAACCTATTTGTTAACCCTGTGTGCCCACATATGAATGGAATCTGAACCACCCTGCAACCATTATAGCCCATTGAAAATTCACTTGAAACTGGTCCACAGCCTCGTGAGCCGGGCATGGTGGAATGGGACACTGTGTCCGAGCTGTCAGCCTACGCTGGGGTACCGCGCCTCCCCGTAGTGACCGTGAGCGATCTATTCCTTTCGGCACTCCTCATGTGCTTGGTGTCGGGGATGAGGAACCCGACGGGATCACGGACCGTGAGGTCTCGGCCTCATACGTTAATGGGGTATTGGCCTCCCAAACAGCTTAGGGCATTGATACATACGGTGAATCAGAATCCCCAATTTGCTGGATGAATGGACTTAACTAATAACTCGGCTAACACGATCGCATTACACACATTAGTTAGGGTGGCGACTCGGAAGTCGCGGTCGCTTTGAGGGAGTGTTGTCATATGTGATCGTTAGATGGAGTCGCTTGAGGGAGTTGTGACGAGGGCATGCATCATATCATCCTGCATGCATGCATTTTAAATAAGAGTTATTAGGTGTTGATGATTGCCTGCTTTTCATTAAGTTCATATTACAATTGATGCCTGTTGTAACTTGAGACTAATAATTCATACTGAGTTGATCACTCACTTCCACTCTGGGGCGGTGTTTTAAAACACCAACCAGACCTATTCATAGATGCAGGTGACTCAGGGCATGAGGAGCCTGGCAAGGTGAGCTTGGATGAGGAGGACGGGCTCTCCTACTTGTAGCTAATGGGCGGCTCTCCATCGGCTTGATCGGGCTGGATTTGGATTTGCTGAGCCGCGGGCTCAGTTTTATTCTTTTTGGACATAGCCTTCTTTTGTTGTTCTGTTGGACAACGCCTTGGGTGACCCTTTATTATTTTTGGACCTGTATATATGTGAGATATCCTTCATTTCAGTAGACTGGTGTGATTGTGCTTCGTGCCTCAGGTAATTCCAAATTGTGCAGTTAAATTTGATTAATCATAAAACCATAAATGCATGATAAGTGACACTCGGGAACTCGGGAGTCGAGCGTATGCATGACCCCCGATTTTTCGGGGCGTTACAGATGGTATCAGAGCAATAGTTTGGAATCCCTTGGGCCATGGGTCATGAACTCACTAACGCGTCCGCTGACGTTAGGGTAAGTACAGTAGAACTTAGAATCGTAGGAGCCCTCCCTGAATCGAAACCAGCAATCTTAGATGGATGGTAAGACTTCCAAAAAATTAGTATTGGGGAGTGAGAGAGGGTAGTGGCGATAAGAAAGGAGTCCGAGAGACTTACAATACCTTGGCCCGATGGTAGGAACAAACCGAAATTGAGTGATTAGACGTCACAACCATAGATCTAGACCAAATGGGCTAATGTCTGGCCGAACATGATAGTTCAAACTCATTCGGGGACAATTAAGTAGGGGTGAATGAAATTCTATCAGGAATAGAGAGAATATAGAACCAAAACTGAGGGATTAGACGGTCGAAACCATAGTCTTAGGCCAAATTTGATAGTTCCAACCCATTCTGGGATAAAGACTTGAGGGTGAATGAAAATTCACCGAAAATAGTGAAACTGTAAAAAAAAAATTAGGTTTTGACCTCTAAACAGGGGAAATCTCATGAAACCAGTAGGTCCATTGCGTAGATCAGCTCGTTCTACCCCAAAATCATATATGGAATGTCGAATAACTCATTCCGGTTAATGAGATATGGACATTGCAAGGAGCCCCCCCCCCCCGCCGACAGTCCGGGGGACCGCGTGGCCCCCCGCCGACCAGCGTGGCCACCCCGTATGGACAGGTGTTCTCCATAAAATTTCTGTGATTTTTAGTCAACTTCAAAAATTCATAACTCCTTCGTTACAACTCCGATTTAGGTGATTCAAAGGCCAGATTGAAGCTTGATGAGTCTAGTTTATATAAAAATAAGAAAGAAATAAAATAAAAATTTTAATATGGTTAAAACTAAGATGTTCTACCAACTGTCCAAAAATTTTAAATTTCAGGCAGCTATTTTTCCTAGAATTTTAATAATTTATTTACAACTCCAAATGATATGAAATTTGATGGGATGACTTAAAACTTGATGATAAATCATCATAAAAATTTTAAAAATAATCCAGTTGTTAAAAGTATAAAAAACGTTATAAGATGTCCTCTCCCTCTCTATGTACACCTTGTACTTGTGTGGGGCCCACTTTCCTTGTAAGTAAAGGCTTCATAGCCCTATTTCCTCTCATTTCCTCCCTCTCTAATACTCCCAAACATTTAGTGAAGCCTCTCCTTTTTTTAAAAATCTCAAATCCCTCATCTCTCCATTCTCCCAACCCATCTCCAAACCCATTTCTTTTTGGGCTTGTTTCCACCCACTCAGTCTCAAGCTCATTCCTCTAAATCCCTCTCATCACCCATATTTTCTTCTAGATCCATTCACCAAAACCCCACTCATTTCACTCTCTTCTTCTCCATTTCCAAATTCCATTTCCTAAAACCCTTCTCGAATCACATATCTTCAACTCATCTTCAAGTTCATTTCTTCAAACCCACACTCAACTCATTTTACCCAAACCACATCCTTAAGGTCCATCTTCCTAAGGAAACCATCATTCTCCCATTTCACTTCTATCTCCCTAACCCATCTCCACCCTCTCATTTCCAAAAATCCCACATCACAAAACCCAACCACAACCATCCACATTCAAATCCATTCCTCCCCATTCCAAGACGATACTCAACTTCAAATTTCTAAAACCCATTCCATCCTCATTTCCCCAAACCCCCTTCAACAAATCCATTTCAAACCCATTTCCCTATTTGCACATTCTCAACAACTATCCATTTCCTTACCGAGGGGAATGACATTCCTAGCAACCGTTGCCTTCTTCTTCTCCATTCCGGTGATTCTTTCCCTCAAGGGGAAGAAGTACCCCCATCTTTGCCCAATCCAGAAGAGTAGTAGCATAACCTTTTCGATAATTAGTAGTTTGCTTTAAGTCGCTTAGGTCTACATGCTTATGTTGAAGGATAGTTAGGACGTTTGCTTTACTAAGTTGTTTTTTTTTTTTCCTTATGTTTAGAATGTCTAGAAAACTACGTAATCCATGTTTTATGATATAACTAGCCATACTAATGACACTTTGAATTTAATATGAATGTATGGATTGTTTTCGAATTTTCTTATCGCCTTATAAATGCTTGTATGAATGATTGTCTTACTACGTCCATCTTAACGTTATTAGCACTCTAAACCACCAGAATACCTTAAAACTTCCAATTATTCCTTCCCTGTTAAAATTTATGAAACTAAAGAGTGATTTGCCTATAACCCACTAACCATAGGATTGAAATGGTAATTCATATAACAAAAAAAATGTGACTTAAAAAAAAAACTTTTTAGGATGATCGTTGCTCGTAGGCATGTTGAGAGAGTTATTAAACCCCCAATTAGATATAAATTAAAACGAGGACTCTCGTAGACAAAGACCCAAGAGACAAACTTATAAATAGGAGATGTAAACTTTTCAATGATGGCTAAACAATTAGATTGATCGGACTACGGAATTACGGAACCACACATCTGCGAAGTACTCGCGGCTTAACCCAATTTTCATTCCTGGGTGAATACTAATGGACTCACTGCTTTGACCGAGCAGAAGACCAGGATCTACCAGGACTAAGAAGGAATGCAACGATCTTTCTGCCCTGGTCAGACAGATAATCGACGTATGAGATTAAAGCCTACCACAACTGTCTTTCTATATTAGCCCAATCATAAACGAGTAAAATATACCACCATTAGGTAAACTTTATCAACAACCACTTAATACGATAATAATGATTTTGACATTTGTTTTCAAACCTCAAATGTGAAAACTTTTAAGGGGGGTAGAATATAATAAGGAAGACTAGTACAGTTAGTATGTACCCTACCATGCATATAAACCTCAAATCAATAAAACTTAGGCAAACAAAGTGATAATATCTTTATTTATTACCCTTAGGTGATTTCGGGGATGAAATTGTTTTTAAGGGGGGTAGATTGTAACATCCTGGATTTTCATTGTTTTGAATTTCTAAAAATCCTTAAAATTTCTTTTTAAATAACTTATAAAATCACTTAATGACCATTATTACTCAATGTTAATATATAATGAGGTGGACCAGTCTAGTTATGATGGGACCAAGTGTGGGCCGCCAAGCAGGATGGCCCGTTTACACTTAACAACAACCCGTGTGGGCCACCCAGCGACTGAGAAGGGTCAGAAAAATCTAAAACTTTAGAAAATTATAGATCTCACTGGGCTTGTGGTCCATCGCGGACTGCGGACCCAGTGGATACCCAGAAGTACCATCTGGCGCTTGCCCAATGCGCCTACTAATGCCGGATTAAAATCGCACCGACAAAAAATCGAGACTCGGGCTTTCCAGTAATTGCGTCGATTTCTTTTAAATTTACGGTGAAGGTTTAATGTATTTTTCAACGCCTGCCCACCAAATCTGGGCCCCGATCGTGGCACGATGACCGTTGATCGTGAATCAGACCCGTACGACTAAACCCCATATTCGATCGCCCCCAATTTTTGCGTGGCCCCTCATCGGGCCACTGAGCACCTACCCTATAAATTTCATGGCCAGAGGGCCACCAGAGATCCCCCATCAATCAGAATGGGCCCCCATAGGGCCATTTAAGGGTCAGAAATGCTTACTCAGATCCCGTTTATTCGTTCGTCCTCAATTTTTGCATGGTCCCTGGTCGGACCATAAGCACTTACACACCGAATTTGGTGGCCAGAGGGGTGTTAGGGCCACCCCAACACCAATAGGGAATCCCATAAGTCTATTTTAGAAAATTGTGGAAGCTTGGGGCCTTTTTCACCAAATCTGGAATTATAAAAAGGGCCTCATTTGGGCACCCCTCTCCCCATACGAATTTTGCCCTAGAAGAGAGAAAAGGGATAAGAGAAAGAGGAGAAAGGTGAAGAAAGAGAGAGGGAAGAAGGCATGGTGGACTCTCAATCAAGGTGGGGCCCAAGAGGATCAAACCCACAACCTCCTACACCATCTCCAAGAAGAAACCATGCACCACAACCACCAAAATCGTCCATTGATCGTCTAGGTAAGGCTTCTCATCCTTTGTCTTGAAAACCCTTTTGATGAAGGGGGATTTTACATGGATTTCTCATGAATGAACTTGCTTTAAGGATTCCGACCAACCGGCCCCAAATCGACGTTCCTAGGTCGTTTTTGAGTCTCCAACGAATCACAAGGTGCGGACTATTGTTCTTAGGTGGCCTAGCACCAATTATAATGCTAGCTTAATGATTTTAGATGCTTGATTGGTACATTTGAAAGCCTAGAGAATCCTAGGAATTGTAGGTTCTTGAAATTGTATGGATGCACATGATGTTCTTCATAATGTTATTGTTGTTCACATGATTTTCGTGAATGGATGATAATATGCTTATGCCGTGTCATTCTTTCACATGTTATTGATCCATGTTGTGTATGCTTGTATTATCCTTATGTATATGATGACTTGAGATGGAGGAAGTGTGTAACTTCCTCACCCACACCCACACACCTCACATGCACTATATTACTTGATTACTTGTTAGGAACATCTAATTCGTATGACTGAGATGTGTGGAGTATGATGATGACATACTAGTGACAGTCTGTATAGTTGGCTTGTTAAGGCTGACCCTCACTACATTGGGTTGGTCAGGAAATATGAGGAGAGCGAAGGCTGCTCCAAGGGTAGGACAACCTCGAGGCTAAACCCGTGAGTTTGGGCGGGTGTGTTCGGGTGGCTGTAGTTTGACTACATGGGTCTCTCGTGCCCGAGGTCGCTCATCTCATGCTCGCCTGGCTCGTGCGGTCTAGCCTACAATCTGATCAACCCTGTTTGTTAACCCTGTGTGCCCACATATGAATGGAATCTGAACCACCCTGCAACCATTGTAGCCCATTAAAAATTCACTTGAAACTGGTCCACAGCCTCGTGAGCCGGGCATGGTGGAATGGGACACTATGTCCGAGTTTTGTCGCCCACTGCCCAAGGTACCGCGCCTCCCCGTAGTGACCGCGAGCGATCTATTCCTTTCGGCACTCCTCATGTGCTTGGTGTCGGGGATGAGGAACCCGACGGGATCATGGACCGCGAGGTCTCGGCCTCACGCGTTGATGGGGTATTGGCCTCGCAACCAGCTTAGGGCATTGATACATAGGGTGAATCAGAATCCCCAATTTGCTGGATGAATGGACTTAACTAATAACTCGGCTTCACTAATAACTCGGCTAACACGATTGCATTGCACGCATTAGTTAGGGTGGCGACTCGGGAGTCGAGGTCGCTCTGAGGGAGTGTTGTCATATGCGATCGTTAGATGGAGTCGCTTGAGGGAGTGTTGTGGCGAGACATGCATCATATCATCCTGCATGCATGTATTTTAAATAAAAGTTATTAGGTGTTGATGATTGCCTGCTTTTCATTAAGTTCATATTACAATTAATGCCTGTTGTAACTTGAGACCAATAATTCACACTGAGTTGATCACTCACTCCCACTCTGGGACGGTGTTTTAAAACACCAACCAGACCTATTCATAGATGCAGGTGACTCAGGGCATGAGGAGCCTGGCGAGGTGAGCTTGGATGAGGAGGACGGGCTCTCCTACTTGCAGCTGATGGGCGGCTCTCCATTGGCTTGATCGGACTGGATTTGGATTTGCTGAGCCGCGGGCTTAGTTTTATTCTTTTTGGACATAGCCTTCTTTTGTTGTTCTGTTGGGCAACACCTTGGGCGACCCTTTATTATTTTTAGACCTATATATATGTGAGATATCCTTCATTTCAGTAGACTGGTGTGATTGTGCTTCGTGCCTCAGGTAATTCCAAATTGTGCAGTTAAATTTAATTAATCATAAAAACCATAAATCCATGATAAGTGACACTCGGGAACTCGGGAGTCGAGCGTATGCATGACCCCTGATTTTTCGGGGCGTTACAGCCTCCACCCTGAGAAGAGCAGCTCGGCCAAGACACAAAATATTAGCGCATTCAGGCACTGAAGCTAGCGATCAGACCCACGGGCACCTCGAGAAGCAGAGCAACGATCATACAATATCTCGAGTGACAACTCACCAACCCTACCCTCTGCAGTGGGAAGAGTAGTGAGAAATCCAAACCAGGAGATCATATCAGAAGAACGGATCAGCTCAGATGCAGGAATATAAGGCTCCCGAGTGAGAGGAAGTCCAACAGGCGAGAAACTCCTCCAGGGAAGGGCCCAACTTCAGATCATTGAAAGAGAACAAGTTCAAAGATGGTACCCAGTCATATAGTGCTGCGCTCAACAGTCACCAATCTAAACAGATTCGGTGGAAGTGGAGAACCTCCCAGAAGCCCAAGGAGCTCAACTCGAAGATCTCAGACTCGATCAGGCTCTCTATCCATAAGTATAATCGCTCGGAGCAAGTAGCACGTGGCTACAATCGATAGGTCCGGATGGGCACACCCTTAACAATCTGGATCCTCGAGTCAGCAGGAGAATCATAAAAAATAAGCATCCTCTCATCCAGTAAATCTATCTCACGACGACAAAAGAAGCCAGCATCACCCATCGCATTGCGCAAGGTGTCCTGGAAGGTGCTACAAGCGGGCCCAAGCTGCCAACAATCGTCACATCCAGAGCTGTCTAAAACACGCATGCCCCAAGAGCCGCAACGTCCAAAATGTCCAAATGACTGACAAGACTTGTACCTTGATCACCGGCAGCAGCCGACTGTCCCATCACTGTCTCGAAATATGTGCTAAAGATCTGACCCAATCCATCCACAGGAAGTCCACCATCTATCAGATCCAAGCCATCCAAAATGCTAAGATGAGGCCCGCCACCTTCCCAGGCCTGCTCCACCACATCCACACCATCCATCAACACCATACTCCCATCCACACCATCCATAACCCTCCCTCCATCAATCAAACTATTGGCCACCATCATCATACCATACTCACCATTCAAACCATCCATCACTATGTTAGCATCCACAAAACCCGGTGACCCACCTAGAGCAGACCCATCAAAAATGCCCAATCTCATCAGCCCATCCCCATAACTACCACCATTGGAGGGAAGGTCTAAGCCATAAACAACATTCACCTCTCCAAAAGGGGCCATTACTCCTCCACCAACCTCCATCAATCCATCCATAAATAAATCTCCTCTATCATTCATGGGACCACCAACAACTCCATCATTTAAGGACCCATCAAACTCTCATTATTGCTGGCCATAATGATTGGAAAGGAAAGGGACAAAAGAGAAGAGGACAAAGAGGAAGAAAGAAGATGGGACAAAAGCAATGATTCGGACAATCGGATCGGACGAGGGAAGATAGAAAGGAGGCAAAGAGAATAAACAGAAAGGTGGGACAGTCGCTGGAAGAAAAATGAACGGAGGCAGTGATCCGATTACCGCCTGCGGTACTCTAACTCCCACCCTCAGAACTGACACTTTGCATAGCTGCTGCACTGGTAGGACAGCCTGGGAGGAAAGAAGTCTCTGGGCGGCAGTCCAACTACCACTTGCGGCGGTCAAACTGCCGCCCGGGCCCAGTTTAGGATGAAAATCAAGCGGGACCCACTTCGAAGGGTCGGGACCCAAAAACAAACTTCTATGTGTCCAATCGGGACTGCAAAAGCTGAAAGATAGTGCGAGAAGGCAACATTGAGCAAGCTGAATTTCATATAAACAGTTGGATACACAAGCAAGGATACATGATTACATGGTATAATGAACTAATTGTCATCAGGAAGATAGGTGTCAGTATCCTTACGACGAAAGTGGGGCCCTAAGATCCCTCCTCCAGCGAAACGTGCGCCGCCACCAGGAGCGTAGCCGGACTGCAAGATTGGGCCAATGCCATGCTGGTCGCACTAGGAAATGTACTTTATGTCAAGATCAACGAAGGCACTGACATTGTAACCTTTCAAGGCTGCCACTAACTCTCTCTCGGGCACCGATCTCCAGTCAGAAGGCCCGGACGGTGGACTAAGTGGCACCATGGGACTACTGGACAACTTCCAGAAAAGTCTCTCTCCCAAATACCACTTCGTCACATGCAGATCCTCTAGAATGCGACGATGTCGTGAGTCTTGAAAAGCCTCCTGATCTCCAAGAGTGAATGCCGCACCCGACCTAAGATAGGGCTTGGTACGAAACTGCAAAAAGAGAATAAGTCAAGGGATATGAAACAAGCAGAAAGCAACATAAAAGCAACACAAAGATAAGGCGAATCGCTCACATCATCAGGAACTAGGGCATCGATGTTCGACCTCCAAGCAAGATCAGAGAACATGCGTGTATGGCTGCGGTTATCTTTATACCACAACATCATGCGAGGAAAAGGAGGTGAATAATCAATCAAGGTGGGGGCCAAGTGGGGAAAATGGTCGAAGAAGCAGACCTGTGCAAAACTGCGATCAAATACGACACACCAAACTAGCCCTGGGAAAGCAGGGCACAAGGGATGACAAGATGGTACCTGAATGATTGGGTAGAAGCTAGTAGGGATCGGCTAATACAACGGCTGGCCTTGTCCAGGCCCTCGTATAAATGGGCCAGGAGGGCCGCATTCTAGTTTTATGGTGTGGGAAAGGTGATGTTTGACACGAGCAACAACAGACGGGAACTCACTAGCTCATTCTCATGGCAGAAGATCATCATGCCCATGGTGTACAAAATCAAGGCCCGAGCTTTTACTACAACCGTTGTTTCAGTCTCGGGGATGCATCGAGAAAAATTTGACGATAACCAGAGAAGTTTGAAACGAGGACCAGTAAACTTTGAAGCATCTGACATCATCCCCAACAAATCCATCCAGTCATCCTCAGTGGGCACCGGAAGGTCATCCTCAAAAGGGACGGATCCTCCATCATACCGGAGACCCAACTGCATGTATATATCATAAGGAGTAATCCCCCACTCCCCAAAAGGCAGTTGAAAGGTGTGAGTCTCAAGGTGCCACCGCTTCGTCAAAGCAGATAAGAGAGACATGTTTGTCGTACTCAGACGAACTCGGAACAGGTGAGTAAAGGGAGTACGCTCTAGAACTTCAAAGAACAGGGGCTAAGGATCATGGAACCAGTCAGGCCAATGAGTCCTAACCCCTCGCCCTCTCAGAACTGCAGGACCACCACACTCTTGAGTTAAATCAGACAGGTGCCGTCCTTCCTGTGGCATATGGTAGGGGTCTGTCGACTGATGAGACGAGCTAGCCTCATTTTTACCACGACGGGGCATACTGCACAGGAATGTCTACAAGTAAGTCTCCACTTCAAAAAGCCCATTTCAAGGCCCAAGCCTAAAAGGAGAAGAGTATGCGTTTGTGATGCCGAGTACTTCACACATACTTCAAAATTTGTCGTTGTCAAACTGTCGGCCATTGTCTAACACGATGGTGCATGGAATCCCGAATCGACAAATGACATTTTTTCAGACAAAGTTGATCACCCTCTGTTCTGTGATCTTGGACACTAGCTCGCCTCGGCCCATTTAGTGAAATAGTCGATAGCAACGATGGCAAACTTGACTTGCTCTTTTCCCGTAAGCAGAGGACCGATGATGTCGATTCCCCACTGAGCGAAAGGCCAAGGGCCGCTCATAGGAGTCATTTCTTCAGCAGCTTATCTCAGCACTTCGAAAACGCTGGCACTTGTCGCACTTTCGAATATAGTCCTTGGAGTCCTCCCTGATCGACGGCCAGAAGTATCCTTGTCGAAGTATCTTCAGGGCCAATGCTTGGCTGGCGGAATGGTTTCCACAGATTCCTTCATAGATCTCCCGAATGATATATTCCTCCTCGTCGGGCCAGAGATACCTGAGGTAGGGCTGGGAATACCCTTTCTTATATAGGATACCGCCCAAGATGGTGTATCGAGCTGCTCAGACTCTCAGTCGCCTGGCTTACAATCTATCCAAGGGAATCTCGCCAGACGTGAGGTAATCAAAGATCGAATTTATCCAGCTTGGATTAGCATGCACTGAGTTGAATTCCTTTCTCTCTGCCTTGTCGATGCTCGGATGCTCTATGAATTCAATGGGGATAACCCTCGGGATCTTCCCTTCGGCAGCTGAGGCGAGTTTAACCAGGGCGTCGGCCTATGAATTTTCCGCTCTTAGGATCTGATGGACAATACAACTCTAAAAATTTTCGATCAATTTCTTCACCTCATCAAGATAAGCGATCATCCTTGTCTCCTTAGCTTCGTACTTAGTAGAAATGTGGTTTACCACCAGCTGAGGTCGCTTCGGACCTGAAGATATTGAACACCCAGACTTGCCGCTAATCTGAGTCCAGCTAGTAACGCCTCGTATTCCTCCTCATTATTTGAGGCCTTGAATTTAAGTTTAATCATGTACTGGATAGTCGTGGACTCTGGCACTATTAGAACGATTCCGACTCTGGCCCCTTTGATATTGGACGACCCGTCCACGTAGAGAACCCATCCAGGGTCTGGCACCACCTTTTGGTCACCCTGGGGGACAGGAGGAGTCATTTTGACTTTGAAACTGATCTCTTCTGTGCTTAGAGTGGTGAATTCGACAATGAAGTCGGCCATAACTTGGCCTTTGATTGTTGTTTTTGGACGAAACTGGATGTCGAACTCACCAAGTTTGATGGCCCATTTAATCATCTGACTAAACACCTCTGGTCTCTGAAGAACTTGTTCGAGAGGGGAGTCCGTCAACACAACTATGGAATGAGCTTGGAAGTATGGATATAACTTCCGAGCCGAAACAACGAGGCTGAGTGCTAGCTTCTCTAGGGGTGAATATCTCATTTCCGCAGGTACCATGGCCTTACTCACATAATACACTGGGTATTACTTACCACCGACTTCCCTAATCAGGGCCGAGCTTACTGCCGAGGCCGAGACCACGAGGTAGAGGAACAAGGATTCACCTTCTTCGGGTTTGGATAGCAGGGGGAACCCAGATACTGCTTCAGTTGCTGGAAGGCATGTTCGCACTCTGATGTCCACTTTACATTCTTATGACCCTTCAACTGTTGGAAGAAGGGGAGGCATTTATCCGTTACCCCGGATATGAAATGCTTGAGCGCCACGACTCGCCCTATGAGACATTGTATTTCCTTGATAGTCTGAGGCGAGCTCATGTCGAGGAGTGCTTTGATCTTGTCGTGGTTCGCCTTGATACCTCTCTGACTGACTTGAAATTTCCCTGAGCTAACTCCAAAAGCGCACTTCGACGGATTCGGCCTTATCTGATATTCTCAGAGGACGGCGGACGTTTCTCCGAGATCCGTCAGATGATTGGTTGCTTTGATACTTTTCACCAACATGTCATCGACGTACACTTCCATTGTACGTCCGATCTGCTTAGAGAACATCTAATTTACCAGCCTTTAATACGTGGCCTCAGCATTTTTTAGGCCAAACGACATGACTCGGTAATAGTAGAGCCCCTTGTTTGTGACAAAGGTAGTCTTCTGCCTGTCTAGGGAGTGCATTAAGATTTGGTTGTACCCAGAGTATGCATCCAGGAAAGAAAGTAATTGGTGTCTTGTTTGTTGTCCATCAGCTGGTCGATCCAAGGCAACGGGAAACTATCTTTCAGAAAAGCTTTGTTTAGGTCTGAGTAATCTACACAAACCCACCATTTTCCGTCGGCTTTCTTCACAAGGAGCACATTCGCGATCCATTCAGGATAATGCACTTCTTCTATGAATCTGGTGTCGATCAGAATGGAGACCTCGTCGGCTATTGCTTCGTATCACTCAGCATTGAACGACCTTCTTTTCTGCTTAACAGGTCTATGATCTGAATCCACATTCAGCCTGTGGACCATGATATCTGGAGAAATTTTGGACATATCTTGGTGGGACCATGCAAAGACGTCCATGTGTTATCGTAGGAATGTTAACATTTTGAGTTGTCACTCAGGATTCAATAAAGTTTCGAGTTGAATGGTTCTGCTTGGATCAGACTCGTCGAGTGGTACTTTCTCTAGGTCTTCCACGGATGAACCTTCTACAGATCCTCTGGGGTCTAGGACGTTGATGGTGAGCACTTGCTTAACTGACCCCTTCTTTACTGCCACTGCATAACATCTCCGAGCTTCTCGCTGATCGCCTCAGAGGTAGGTTATCCTGCCCTCGGCAGAGAATTTCATCATTAGGTGATAGGTGGAGACGACTGCTCTCATTACATTAAGGGAAGGTCTGCCTAGGATGATGTTATGTACCGATGGCACCTTGACAACTAAGAAGTACACCATGAGAGTTACTTGATGTTGTCCTTCTCCCGCAGTCACAAGGAGGGAGATAGCTCCCTCAGAGATCACTCTTTCTCCGGTAAAGCCGTGCAGGGGGGGTCTTCACAGGTCTGAGATGAGACTTGGGGATCCCCATTCTTTCAAAGGCCTCAGAATAGATTACGTTGGCCGAGCTCCCGGTGTCAACCAAGATGCGGTATACCTTTTGGTTCGCTATGGTCATGGTAACTACTAAAGCATTATCGTGCGAGTGCTGAATTCCGCGCGTATCTTCTTCCGTGAAGGTCAGAGTGCATGGGCTGACCTGAAGTTCCTTACTGGGCCACTTGGTTAAGTGGACGTAATGTTCTAGTTCAGACTTTCGGGAATGAGCCTTCTGCGCCTTATTCGAATCTCCTCCACCAGATGAGCCCCCAAAGATGGTACGGATTTCAGCGAGCTCTTCTGTGATGTTATTTGGCGGCTGCTCACGCTCCCTTTCTTCTTTCCAAGCTACTTTTCCTTCCTTGGTGTATCGGCGTAGGTGTCCCTTCTGAATGAGGGCCTCGATCTCATCTTTGAGATCTACACAGTCAGCCATATTGTGGCAGTGATCTCGATGGAAGCGGTAGTACTTACGCTTGTCTCGATGATCTGGATTGACCCTCATGCAAACAAACCAATTTAGTAGCTTTTCTCCTCGGATGTCCAATAGAATCTGCTCTACAGACGTGTAAAGGGAGGTGTAGGAATGGAACTTTCTCTCCATCCTTTTGGTCGGACGACGATCACGAGGGGCTCGGTCATTGGTCCCTTTGTTGGACAGCTGGGATTTCTCGTTCCTTCACCTCTTCCCTTTACCAATCGATTCTGTCCCTTGGACATTTTTATGATCATTGGAGAATTCTTCTGCGTTAGTGTACTTCTGAGCTCGGGCGACAAGTTCACACAGCGTCTTCGGCGGGTTCTTCCCAATGGAGAAAGTGAATTTTCCTTCTTTTAGGCCACTGAACACAGCAGCAAGCACCATTTTATTGTCGTAGTATTCTACCAATAACGCTTCCTCATTGAAACGAGTGATGTAGTCTTTTAATGACTCCTTCTGCTCTTGCTTGATGGTAAACAGGTGAGTGTTGGGCTTTTGACTTCTCTTACCACTTATGAACTAGGTAAGGAATAGTCAGCTCAACTCTGCGAAGGAACTGATAGAATTTGGCTTGAGTTGCCGGTACCAACTCCGTGCGGAACCCGTGAGCATGATCGAGAAGCCTCAATACATTATGACATCCATTGCCGTTTGGATCTGCATCCACGAACGATAAGCTTCCACATGCTCTGATGGGTCTCCGGATCTAGAGTATTGGATGACGGGAGGTATCTTGAACCTTTGCGTCATTACCTCGTTCATGATTTCTGAGGTGAAGGGAGGCTCGATCTCTTCCATCATCACCTGAACAGCAGCGGGAACTGACGTCGGCTGTTGTTTCTTTTCTAGGGATAAGAATTTCTCATTGAGCTCCGCGAACCGTTTCTCCCATGGGTCCTTATTTTTCACTACGATCTCTTAGTTGTTTTCTATTTCCGGAGTTCTCCTTCCCTTCCTCCATCGTAGCCGATGGCAGAGATCTGTCGGTGTCAGGGCTGAAGTAACCGAAGCATTAGTGGAAGCTCATGTGGCCGTGTTCCGAGCTGAGGCTTGAATTTGGGTTGGAAGAGGATTCTGACCTAACATCAGCATCTGAGGATGTTGAGGCACCTCGGGCCCCACACTCCTCGGCTTGGAGTGAGCTTTCACGACCAGACTGACTAGTTTGGGGATAGGATTTTCTTGAACTGGGTGAGGTCTTGGCTCCTAGTGTTGCTTCATCCGATTTACCTCTTTACGTAGGGCTTGTATCTTACTCTGCATGGCGCGATATTTACTCGCCCGATTGTGAGAGCGTTGGGAAGGCCCCGGGGCTGATTCGACGTTAAGTAGTGAGGAAGAGTGGGTTTACTCATTTAGCTCTGGTTCCGCAGCTACTGCTTTCTTCTCTCCTCTAGCCATTATATTCAAGAATAGGGACCTAACTTTTTGTATCAGATTCCCACAGACGGCGCCAAAAATGTTGAGGTCAAAATCTGGATCACCCTTCACTCCTTATGATGCTCCTCGAATGGACCCTGGTCCTACACAAAAGGATGATCAAAGGAGACCCTGGCTAAGCCGGGGGACCCTCCGATGCCTAAGTCAAGCTAAGGGAATTAGGGTCTAAGTGGAAAAGTAGAGGGAGAGCGTAAGATCTTACGTACCTATAGTAATGGGGTCTTCTTGTATTTATACCTGACTGTTGGACGGTCGAGGTCCGTCAATCTCGACACCATTCACTTAATCAGGGGGATTTTTTGATTGCGGGGATACTGTGCGCAATTTAAGGATCATGTAGGATATTGTGTGTATCATGCATATATACGAGCGAAGTAACTAGCCATGTCCGCTTATGGTAGTTTCTAAGCTTAGCTCATGAAGCACTCACCTCGGGATCCGGACTCGGCTCAGCCCTGTTGGTAGATGAGGCCTCAGTCGGAGTGATTACAAGCCTTCATCGAGCAGCAATCGCATTCATAGTCCGAGTTGATCCCTCGCCAATTGCATGTTCTGAGAGACTTCTTTCACAAGGTTCAAGGCAGAGCATCGGGCTTACTTTATTGAGTTGAGTTTCATCCCAATCGTTACTCTCAGGGCCGAGGTACCTCTACGACTCACTCAGTCGTGGGCGTCGCATGTAGTTATCAGTTTGATGTCGTCGGTCCTCAAAATTATAAGGGGCTCGGATCTTCCCATAACAGATCTTATTCGAGGTCTACCCAAATTAAAAAGGGTTGATAAAATATGTGGTGCATGCCAAATCAACAAACAAACTAGGATTAGTCACAAGAAAGTGAACTCCTTTACCACAACCAAATCTCTTGAACTTCTCCATATGGATCTAGTTGAACCGACCAGAGCGGAGAGTAGAGGTGGAAAGAAGTACTTTCTGGTTATTGTTGACGACTTTACTAGATTTACTTAGGTAGCATCCATGAGAGAAAAATATGACTCTCGATGAAGTCAAAAGAATACTAAAATGAATTCAAACTGAAAAAGAAATGAATGTTATCAAGATCAGAAGAGATCATGGTACTGAATTTGAAAATAACAATTTTGTGAAATATTGTACTGATCATGGCATATCGCATGAGTTTTCTACTCCTAAAATACCTCAACAAAATGGGGTTGTTGAAAGGAAGAATAGAGTGCCATAAGAGATGGCCAATGTTATGTTAAATAGCATGAATTTACCTAAAAACTTGTGGGCTAAAGCTATAAATATTGCATGCTATATTATAAACTATGTGTATGTGAGAAAATCAAAAGATAAAGTAGCCTATGAGTTATGGTTCAATAAGAAACCAACTGTTAAGTACTTTCAAATTTTTAGAAGTAAGTGCTTCATATTACATGACCGTGAAAACTTAGGGAAGGTTGAAGCTAAGAGTGATGAAGGGATATTCTTGGGTTATGCTTCGAATAGTCAAGCATATCATGTTCTTAACAAAAGAACATGAGTGATCCAGGAATCCATTAATGTTATAATTGATGATCACCTGATCACACCCATAGCTAGTACAGAAGATGATGAAGTCAATTTAATTGAGAAACCTGACTCTTCATCTAGTCTAGTTAATATTGAACTAAGATTAGTCAAAGACCATCCTACTGATCTGATATTAGGTAACGTAAAAGAAGCACTTATCGATGAAAATTGGATTGTAGCCATGCAAGAAGAGTTAAATGAATTTGTAAGAAATGATGTCTAGTATTTGGTTCCAAGACCAACTGATAAACATATAATTGGAACCAAATAGATTTTCAAAAACAAATCTGATGAAATGGAAAATATAATTAGAAACAAGTGTAGGCTGGATGTACAAGGGTACACTCAAATAGAAGGAATAGATTATGATGAAATCTTTGCACTAGTAGCTCGCTTTGAATCCATCATATTATTTATATCCATTGCTTGCTTTAAAAAATTCAAGATATATCAAATGGATGTTAAAAGTGCATTCTTAAATGATGATCAACATGAAGAGGTCTATGTTGAACAACCTAATGGTTTTGAGGACCCTATACACTCAAAACATGTAGATATCGCCTAAAAAGGCACTATACGGTCTAAAACAAGCTCCCAAGGCATGGTATGAGAAGCTGACTAAGTTTTTACTCAGTCACAGTTTTATCATGGGAAGTGTTGATAAAACTTTATTTGTTAAAAAATACAATGAACACATACTAATTGTACAAATCTATGTTGATGATATTATCTATGGTTCTACAAGCACTAATCTGTCCATTAAGTTTGTAGAGCTTATGAAATCCAAGTTCGAGATGAGTATGGTTAGAGAATTGAATTACTTTCTAGGCTTACAAGTTAAACAGCAAGAAGATGGTATCTTCATTTCTCAAACCAAATATTCCTTAAATTTGGTTAAGAAGTTTGGATTCGAAAATGGTGAGAAATTCGATACTCTTATGAGTACAACTCTCAAACTTTCAAAGGATGAAACAGGTAAAAGTATAGACTCTCGCTTATATCACAGCATGATTGGTAGTCTCTTATACTTAACTGCTAGTAGACCAGATATTGCTTTCAGTGTAAGAATTTGTGCTAGATATCAATCTGATTCAAAAGAATCATATCTTATTGTTGTTAAGCACATAATTAGATATGTCGCAAGTACTGCAAACTTCGGCCTTTGGTATCCACATGATATGAATGTGGAACTAGTTGGATATACAGATGCTGACTGGGCAGGGAACATTGATGATAGAAAGTTTACCAGTGGTGGATGTCTCTATGTTGGAAATTGTTTAGTTTCTTAGCACAGTAAAAAACAGAGTTTAGTTTCTTTATCTATAGCTGAGGCTGAATACATTGCAGTTGGTAATGCATATACCTAGCTGGTTTGGATGAAAAGAATGCTAACCAATTATGGAATTGCACAAGATACAGTGATCTTGTATTATGATAACTTTAGCGCAATTAATATTTTAAAAAATCCCATCCAACATTCTCGTACGAAGCATATAGACATTCGTTATCATTATATTTGAGAATTGGTTGAAGATAAAGGCATTTCTTTAAAATATATTCAGATAAAAAAATTAGCTTGCCGACATTATGACTAAACCGCTTGATAGGAATAAATATTCCAAATTAAAACATGATATTGGTATGTGTATTTCAATTTAATTAAATCATGTTATTTTTATTTTTTTAATATAATTTTTATACAAAAATTCAGAAATTTTTTTAAAAATATTTGAAATTTTTAGTGCGGCACTACCGGTCGTGCATGTCCTCGACCAATCGAGCCTCGACAGGTCGAGCACGTACTCGACCAGTCGAGTTGCACGGGTGGGCTTCTCTAAAAGAGGGAAAAACCACTTTTTCCTCATTTTTGTTCATCTTCCTCGACAAGCTCTTGCTTGACTCGTCGAACCCATCTCCATAAAGTCATTGTATATGCCTCATTTTCAATTTTCTTTTAGATTTGGGTTCTTGTATGCATCTTAAGCTTCATTTTGTTGTTGATTTGAGAGTTCCACTCTTTGCATAAAGGGTTTTTTTGCTAAAATCTAATTCTTGTCAAACCCATCTTCTATTTTTTATTTTCTCTTGTGCATTTTCTAAATGGAACATCGAGCTACGAGGAAAGTAACTCGTGGCTCGTCATCTAGGTTGACTCCAATTAGGATGAGAACCTTGAAAGCTCTTGAAGAAGATTCAGAGCATGTAAGGGATTTCCGTACAAGAGATATTATAATAGAAAAGACGGTTAATCTCGATCACATTACTCCATTTAAACTATTGCCCATCTTGTCTGTCGTTGGTTGGAAAAATATTCTGGGTTGGGGCGGAACAACTTATCACTCCATTGCTCAAGGCATGTATGCATCAATTGGAGAGTTGTCCCTTGAAAATCTCAATTTTTCTATCAACTTTAGAGAAGGGACAGTTCCTGTAGACAGACACTTGATTTCATGTTTACTTGATGTAAATGTTAATGATCATGGCATACCGATTCATCCACTTAATGATAGGATGTTTGAGTCTGAGCATCAGGAGATTACCCAAAAATTATGTCATTTTGATGCCGAATGGAGTAGCGGTAATGCTCTTTGTGCCACTCAGATGATTCCTTGTCTCCGTATTCTTCATCGCATATTTATGCCAAATGTATATCCACGGTTTGGGAACAAGTCCGAGCTGACTTCGTTCATGTCTCGTATTCTTCATGCCATTGTATTTGACATCTCTATTTGCCTCCCTCCTTTAATTTGTTACTTAATCATCCAATTTCGCATTCATCCGGGTCATGGTTCCAATCTTTTTGCCTATATTATGACGACACTTATAATTCATTGCAATGTTGTCATTCCTTCCACTGAGGCTCCTGAGACTGCCCTTCCATTTGACAATACTAATATTCATAAGATGAGTCTGGAATATCTCCACGGTCAGCGAGACGAGGATGATGTTGAAGAAGAGGAAGCGCCAATGCCTGCAGATACAACTATGGATGACATATTTAATGAAGTAGAAATAGATGATGAGGCTGATCCTAACTTTCAACCATCTTAATTTGATGATCACCTTAGATCTTTAGAGGAGAAGGTGGTTGAATTGAAAGTTTCATAGGACAATCTGACCGAAAGTCACAACTCTTCAATGAAGTATATGCAAAAATATTTTCATCACATTACTAAATGACTTCATCAAATTGACCCGTCTATCCCACCTCCTTCCTCTGGTTCAAACTAGCTTGACTTTGATTTTATTTTGGATTGTATAACTTTAACTTATGCATGGGTTGTATGACTTAATTCGTACTCTTAGATGTTTCTTTATGCTCTCTTAATCTTATCCTTACTCTCTTGATTTACTGTTAATCATATTGCTTCTATTGTCATTTAATTGTAAGGCCTACCTCAACAGCACATGATATTGTCCGCTTTGTCGAAGCTCACGGCTTTAAGATGTGTCATATCTATTAAGGGAGGAACCCAACATATAACCACCACAACTTTAGACAACTCTTCCGATGTGGGACAAGGTTCCGCCTCCATTGTGGGTACAGTAACCTAACAACCACTGTTAGCTCGTCCAGGCCCTTAGGCCCCGCCCACATCAGCGTCCGCCCACGTGTGCCCACCCACGTGTGACCACACTGTGATGGGGCGTCATAATATCCTCCACCGAGGGTAGAGAGATTTGGGTACACTTGTGGTTATGCTCCTTTATTTACAAAAAAAATCACATTAAAAATCTTCCTTGTAGGATCCCATGATCAGAACCTGGCGTATGGGCAATGGTGTCATGCACCAAAATCGGTAACCGGACTCACAAGGAACCCGATGGCCTGTTCTGGCGGCAACAGCCTCCGTAGTACCCCATTCTCGGCTCCTAAAGCAGGTTCGATCCTCGGATCGTACAAAGAGAATTTTCATAATCATATATCCAATCTAATACGAGCATACCCAAGATCACAGCAAGTACATCTCAGAAATAATGAAGGCACATATCATAAAATCCACTATAAATTTGAGCTTTAGACATGATACAAGGCTGAAGAAAATACATATGATAACAGAAGAAAGAAGGAAAGATCTGCAACACTGGGTCCTCGGCTCAACTCCTATCCAAGCTTCACTGCTACAATGCCAACCTAGGATCTCCTGCACGCATCAATCGTGCATAAGCTTATAAAAAGCTTAGAGGGTGGTGAAAGTGTGTGACAATATTGTACAGAAGAATAATAGGGGATACAGGAAGGAAACATGATCAAAACCAACGCCACTAGCCTTACCAATGCTGCCATGAACGTAAGAAGCTATACCAAGGCAGTACAATAATGCAGAAAGCCATACCAAGGTTGTACAATAATACAAGAAGCCATATCAAGGCTATATAATTCAATGAGTACTGGGCGCCATGCCAAGGCGATGCAATATAAGGCTTATACGATCGATGTAAATGTAATGCGAAGTGATGTCTACCCTCATATCTAATCCATGTATTAGTACAGTTCATCATAAGGGATCTATCAGGGTTAAGTACAATGCAAGATGACTATTGCTATCTAGACACACACAGTCAAACGAGCGTAAGAGACCTTACTACTCACCCGTGGTCAGCCAACCACCAGCAAGGCTCGACAGTAGTAAACCCATTCACAAGCCGGTCAAACTCAACCTAACTATCACTCTCTTCTCTCAGGCAGGTAAGGCCACATCCCATCCCAACCGACTACATGACAGTGGGAGTCGCGGCCTAACGGTGTAAGGCCCTCGTGCGCTCATGGTTTTCACTCGATCACAGTGCTGGGGCAGATCCTTGGTACCATGAAAGTTTTGAGGTTTTCACCCAAAGGCATCCTATGCACCCCATATGCTTAGATAACATTTTCAGTGTCCAATCATGGCCATCCATGATATACCTGTGGAGGCTATGGCCCTGATGAAACAAGGGTGAATATCCATATGTTATGCAATGCTAGATGCATGAATTACACAATCAATTAGGCATCAATTCTAAGCATTCAACGTGCTTAAAAGGGGAAATTACGTCCCTCGGAGAAGGTAACATGTAATGCCCAATGGCATAACCATAACCATACACACACAGTGCAAACTAAGCATATAATGATATACATGGGCTATGAAGATGAATCTAGACGGGCTATGCGGCGATATACGATGCGGTACACTCCTCCTATCCAAGAAGGGACCAAGACTAGGTATTTAGACAATATCCATAAGGAACCAACCTCCAATTGAGGCCCATTGACCTGGGGTAGTTCACGAGACTAAGCACATAAGCAATAGGACTAAATAATGCAGAAATGGCCCTAACAAGAGTCTAAGATGGGCATCCAATCACACTTAGATACTACCGGGCCTATAGGGGTCCATAATGGGGACATTTAACTACCATTCCCCAAAAGGCATATCAACCATGAACTATATGGATGAAGGCCCAAGGCCCACAATCAAAATAAAAATAGGTGGCCACATACATATATCCCTCATAATGGGCCATAAGAAAAAGGGTCTAATGTTACCTTCAACAACATGGGCCTAAAGAGGGGAATTAAGGCCCAAGGCCCACAATCAAGATAAAAATAGGTGGCCACATACATATATCCCTCATAATGGGCCATAAGAAAAAGGGTCTAATGTTACCTTCAACAACATGGGCCTAAAGAGGGGAATTAAGGCCCAAGGCCCAATTCCTAACGGCCTTAGAATTCCATACATTAAGTTGTACTTGGTGGGCAGCATGCGTACACAATATATGGTCCAAAAATAAATTTAAGTTTGGATAAAATGGGCCCCACTACATCAGCCCAATAACTATAATTTAAGCGGGCAACCAAGGGTCCAATACCATCCTTATCTCAGCCCACAAGTCCATCAAAATGGTGAAAGTCGGCCCAATATATGGCTGGGCCAAGTTGGGACGTCCCAGTTCACTCTAGGCCCACTAGATGTCCCAAAAATCTGATCTAAGATGGGGTCCTCATATGATCACTAAAGGTGACCCAAAAGAATGCACTAATTAAGCCTAAAAATTATTAAAATATATATAAGTATGCAACACATACACAAGTTCTCAATATGATAGGCCCCACATCCAATAAAGTTTCATCCATAACAATGTACATTTAAGGCCTCTTGATAAACTTTTGACCCGCTTGACTTCCTAGACTTGCTGAAGTCTAAAAATTAGTCAACAATATGGAAATAATCTCATGAAAGCCAACAATATTCATAAGAGAGGGGGGGAGGGGGAGGGCACCAAATGGAGGGTGCGTATACATCATAAAAGATCAAGTGGGCCTACCACTGGACTGTAAGTCCGGCAGCAACCCAAGGCAAAGAGTGCCTCCATGATTGGGCGATCCAAGGCTTGGACGACCTGGACAAAACGTATGTTAAGGTAGGCTCTACATTCATTCATATTGAGCCTCAAAAAAAGGCCTAGGATCTATGGTGGGCCTTTAACCATCCATAGAGGAACCCATGGGCCTACCTTAAGGTCACCAAGGAAGACATTCAACCTCAACTGGGTCCCAAAAGGTAGCCCGCCATTACTTGAATATGAGACAAGGCCCAATGCCTAAACAATCCATGGCCTAGTGGGCTATCCTTTAAGCCCAACACATAGGCAATATGGTGGGCCCTCAAGCAAGGTTTGGGCCTAACCATAAAGATCATAAACCCACATATTGTGGTGGGCCTAATGGGTAGCCCAGTAATCCAACCATGTGGGCAATTTTTATGCTTTATCCAAGTGAGTCGGGCCTCACAACTTGGCCCAAGTACAAGGTTATTTTGGTGGGCAACCAAGGGCCCAACTACTTGCACATTATGGCCCATAAACCCATCATAATAAGTAGTGAGATACAAGCCTAAAGGTCAAGGGGCCTAACTAGAAGGTTCCAAGATAAATGGGCCTACAAAGTCCAACCAAAACTATGAACATAGATCCAAAATAAAATTCAATTGAGGTGGGCCTCCTAGTGTGCACAATCAAAGCCCAAATGTACCTCAGAAAATGGTAAGCTTATGTGCATAATTCATCCTTAAATCTAGTGAGCCATGCTGCCCCAATCATACCATTAGGGGCAGCTAATATAGGCCTATTGCTGGAATTTCCAGCCCACCCATTTCTGGGCTTGCTGGAGTCCAGCAATAATAAATAGAAATTAAGTTTATATTCATTGGTGGCCCGCATATGTCCCTATGGGTCCCACTAGATGAGTGTAATGGATCACACACATAAATCAGGTATACCATCTTCTTTGGACTTCGATCCGACAAAGAATAGCGATCAATGGGCTGGGCGTCCCAAGGTGGAAAGTCCTATGGGCCTGGGCAATTAGCCCAAAGACACAACCAAATGAGTCCAAAAAATGGATGTCACTGAGGGAAATGGTCATGCCACACATGGACCACAAATGGAAGGATGGTGGGGATAACAAATACATCAATGTGGGCCCATAAAGAGGGTGGATGGCCTAGCCATGGTCGGATGCCCCAGCCTAGGCATCCCAGTCTGGTGGGTCGATCCAGCCCATGCCACAGTCAGCACAGGGGTCCGTTGACCCCGAAACTTAGCAAGTGGGTCCTACCATAGGTAAGCCACCTCTTTGTGAAATTTCATAATTTTTAGATTAGGAAAAGTATTTTAATTAATTTACAGAAAACAAACTGTCCAGAAAATCTATTTAGTATAGATTTTTGATAGGCCTTGATCTGAGCTTCCAATGGTGTGGATTAATGGCCTCTAAAATTTGGAAAAAAAATAGTTTTTGTGTCCCCTCATATGTGTACTAAAAAGTAGGGTCCACGAATGTGGCTCACTTGTGAAAAACTTATTTTATATTTAAGGAATTCCACACTGATATGTTGATTGAACAGTGTAGAAATTACAGACTAACCACACTTGGGCCACACCTTTGGGACCTCAATCAGGGTCATATGGGGCTAAAATTTGGGGGACATCAAGGTGAGATCCCCACCTCTCAAAAAAGTATATTTGATGGGTATAAAAATGCCCCCAATCAATCCCAATTTCAGGCCCAAAACCAATAGTCCCAAAAATCTAGACAATAATACATTCTTAAATTAAAATAAATGTAGAAACCATTTAAGGAAAGGATTAGCCCATAAGTTTGGTGTCATGGCCCACCCGAGTGGGCCCCACAATTGTCCAGATTGAATCCAAAATTTGCCACTCTTGCCTGGAACATTTAGGGTGGCAAATGGGACACCCTAAGCATAGTGTGGGTTGGGTATGGGCGTCCCACCCTTGTTGGACTTTCCTGGACAATCTAGGTCCACTAAGTGGACCACACATATATCATCAGAAATACAAGAGAAGGGGAGAGGAAAGGAAGGATATCTGGCCATCGGGGGAAGGCTCCGCCACTATTGACCCTTCCCTAACACAATCACAACCACATATACTATACATATACAATGTACGACATGGATTGCATCATGCATGGCCTAAATCTATAATGAATGGTTGGGATGTCATTTCAACCATGATGCAAGGGTCTAGATGACCCATCATGCCTAAGAAATTAGAAGAAATCACCATGAAAGGAATCCATCAAGGGAATCCTCATGCATGGACATGCATGCACAAGATGGGCCCAATGGCCACATTTAGAAGGTTGTGTAAGATCTCTACCATTGATTAGTGGGTCCTACACACCCCAAATGAGAAATAGGGAAGGATCTACATTAAGAAGAAGGGATCTACATCATATGGAGAACACTCACCTTGATCCTTACAAAAATCTAGACCTTCTTGCTCCTAGCACTCCAAGGGAGATGGATGGATGGGTGAGATGAACTTATGATAGATGAATTTAAAGAGATTAGGGAGAGAAGAGGCTGGAAAATGGAGAGGGAGAGGTGGAGAAGTCCCACCTTGTTCTAACAAGAAATAAGAAAAAGAAAAGAGGGAAAATGAGAGAGAGAGAGAGAGAGAGGTGTTTGTAGGAAGGAAATGATTGTAGCTTGTTTAAGGAAGAGAAATTTCAGCCTTTTCCCTTGAGAAATGGGGCTTTGGTTAGAGAGATAATGATAGGCTAGCAAAAGAGGACCTAAGGGCAGCTATAGGTTAGGGTTGTAGGTAGTATATGAGTGATGGGTAGTGTAGAATAAGAGATTTGGGTAGTGTGTGTGTGGTGTGTGTGTTGTAACTTGTGCTAAAAGGTGAGACCACCTAGAACTTCATGCACACCGCCCCTAGGTGGGCCACATGATCATAATCAAGGGCTAGAAAATGAAATGCACATAACTTATGATCTACACGTCGGATGGATGTACAAGACATGTAATCAGAACCACAATGATGATACGAACAAGATGTCATAGGTTTCGGCTTGATCTGAGTCGGATCTACATGATCGGACTTAAGGATGACTGCAAACACTATCCGAGGGTCGCTAGTCACCGAGATTGAACCGGTAGGACCGCAGGTCCAAGAGAAATGAAATGCATACCTATACACACATATGCACACACATGAACTTGGGTCGAATCTTACAACCCTCCCCACCAACAAAGAAATTTCACCCTCAAAATTAACCAATCTAGGACAAAATGAAAGGTAAAACACCACCATAATAAAATAATCATCGAAGAGAATGCAATGCTTACAATCATATATCAATCAATAAACAAATGGGGATAACACTCTTTAATCTCAGCCTCACATTCCCAAGATGCCTCGGCCTCTGAATGATGACCTCACTACACCTACACTAAGGGAATGACCTTGGTCCCGAGAATTTGCTCCTTCCAAACAAGAATACGAATCGACTACTCAATATAAGAAGCATCCTCAAGGACCTTGAGGGGCTACCAATCAATCATAGGTATGATGTCCGACCCACACTTCCGCAATATAGAAATATAGAACACGTGTGGATCGTGGACAACTCAGGAGGTAAGGCAAGCCTATAGGCCACAACGCCCATGCGCTCGGTAATCTTAAAAGGTCCAATAAATCTTGGGACAAGTTTGCCCTTCACACCAAATCGAACCACGCTTTTCATAGGTGAGACCTTGAGATATACCCTGTCCCCAACTGCAAACTCGAGGGGCCGACGGCGACGATCAGCAAAACTCTTCTGCCAACTCCGAGCTATGAGCATCCTTTGCACGATAACATTAATAATTTCTGACGTCTCCTGCACAAGCTTGGGACCTAAGAGATGACACTCTCCAACCTCGGTCCAACAGCTAGGAGATCTGCATGGTCTGCTATAAAGTGCCTCAAAAGAAGACATGCCAATAGTTGCCTGATAGCTATTGTTGTATGTGAACTCGGCAAGGCGCAAATGCTCATCCCAACTGCCCGTAAGGTTAATTACACAGGCTCTGAGCATAACCTCAAGGATCTGGTTAACCCCTTTTTGTCTGCCCATCCATCTGCGGATGATAAGCAGAGCTGAGATGCAAAGTGGACCCTATCGCCTGTTAGAACTCCTCTAAAACTGAGACATAAATCTGGAGTCTCGGTCAGAAACTATCGAAACTGTAATGTCGTGCAGTCTCACTATATCCTCAAGAAGATCCTCGCCAATCGGTCTATAGATCAGGAAGCATGCATCGGAATGAAATGCGTCGATTTCGTTAGATGATCAACGACAACCCAGGTGGTATCATGACCGCGTTAAGTCCTCGGCAAACCAGTGATGAAATCCACCTATACATGCTCCCACTTCCACAGTGGAACCCTTAACGGCTGCAAGGGACCAGGGGGTCTCTGGTGATCGGCCTTGACACGCTGACAAGTGTCACACTCAGCCACGCAGCTAGCAATCTGGCATACCATCCCTAACCAGAAATACTACCTTGACAATAAAACAAGCCAACAAGCTCGACATCGGCAATATAAACAAATTAGTTGGCCGAAAAATCTCACCAACCAAGATGGAACACGATAAATAACATCGTTTTAACACAACGGTCTTCCCAAAAAGTGTTGATACTGACAATCCCTTATAGTAGACTCTAATAGTAATCTGATCAAACAAAAGCCCTTGGATACAAAAAGGTGTGATGCACTAGAACACAAGACTTACACACAGAGATAGGGAGAATACCCTCAACAATAACTAATGCTGAGTTACGCAAAATAAGTTAAGCCTGAGCTAGCCAGGGAGGTGCTTATCCCCTCAACGGTCTCTACTGTTGCTGCTATTATTGCGGTGGTCTATACTGTTGTCCTGGCTACTTTGGGGTCTAGGTGGTGGAAGCCACTGTCGTTGCTGAAAAAGAAGGGGGCACTCGAGCCTCCGATGCCCTGTTTTCTTACATCCATAGCAAATACTGGAAAATGGTCCGGAAGAAGGAGATGTTGGATGCGCCAATGATGAAGCTAACTGTGAAGAAGATGGCACTGACTGTGCAGCTGGTAGTCGAAACCCTGAACGTCTCATACGTCGATGATGCTGACACCGATAGTAGCTACTGGAATGTGCCTTCCTCTTTCGACCTTCTCTCTAAAGTGAAAATATCATCTCGGGGCTTGTGTAGAGTCGAACCTCATAAAAGGAGGCTCACGCACTCTTGTTCCGCTTGTCCAGGCGTCTCAGGAACGAGCTGATGGGTCTGAAGAACATCGGTGACGATCTGCATCAACGGCTGGAGATGCTCAGCTCCTACAAGAATTGATAGATAAGCAGGGGTAGCACTAGCCTCTTACGGAGGCATAAGTGTGGCGGGAGCCTTAAGAATAGGTCTGGCAGGATCAAGAGGAGACACAAGAATCTCATATGGTGGAGAAAAAGTCACTCGGGTCGTTGGAGTGGAATGAGATCCATGTCCACAGGAACCACGGCCACGAGTGTCACAATCATGGGTACTTTGACTAAACGACATGGTCTATAGAAAGAACAAAGGTGATAGACACCTAGGGATTAGAATCCTTGAAAGCTCAAACGGGACGAGGGAAACTCACTTAGGACACTTGTCCTAAGCTCACAGCATATATGCGATATTATCCTAACTTATTACAAAATTACTTGCTATGCTCTGATACCAACTCTTGTCATGCCTTGAAATCGGTAACCAGACTCACAAGGAACCCGATGGCCGATTCTAGTCGCAACAACCTCTGTAGTACCCCATCTTCGCTCTTAAAGCAGGTTCCGATCCTGGGATCCTGCAAGGAGGATTTTTATAATCATATATCCAATCCAATACGAGCATACCTAAGTTCACAGCAAGTACATCTCAGAAATAACAAAGGCACACATCGGAAAATCCACTATAAATTTAAGCTTTAGACATGATACAAGGTTGAAGAAAATACATATGATAACAGAAGAAAGAAGGAAAGATCTGTAACATTGGGTCCTCGGCTCAACTCCTATCCAAGCTTCGCTGCTAGGATGTCGACCTAGGATCTCCTATACGCATCAATTGTGCATAAGCTTATAGAAAGCTTAGAGGGTGGTGAAAGTGTGTGATAATAGTGTGCAGAAGAATAACAGGGGATATAAGAAGAAAATATATCAAAGCCAACTCCAATAGCCTTACCAAGGCTGCCATGAATGCAAGAAGCTATACCAAGGTAGTATAATAATGCAGGAAGTCATACTAAGGCTGTACAATAATGCAGGAAGCCATACCAAGGCTATATAATGTAATGAGTAGTAGGTGTTATGCCAAGGCGATGCAATATAAGGCTTATATGACCAATGTAAATGCAATGCGAAGTGATGCCTGTCCTCATATCTAATCCACGTATCAGTATTGTTCATCATAAGGGATCTACCGGGGTCAAGTACACTGCAGGATGACTGCCGCTCTCCAGACCCGCACAGTCAAATGAGCGTAAGTGACCTCACTACCTGCCCGTGGTAAGCCAATCACCAGCAAGGCTCGATACTAGCGAACCCATTCATGAGCTGGTCAAACTCAGCCTAATTATTGCCCTCTTCTCTCAGGCGAGTAAGGCCACACCCCATCCCAACCGACTATACAACAGTGAGAGTCGAGGCCTAATGGTATAAGGCCCTCGTGTGCTCATAGTTTTTACTCGGTCATGGCGCTATAGCAAATCCTTCGTACCATGGAAGTTTTGGAGTTTTCACCCAAGGGCATCCTATGCACCCCATATGCTCAGGTAACATTTTTGGTGTCCAATCATGGCCATCCACCATATACCTGTGGAGGCTATGGCCCTGATGAAGTAAGGATGAATATCTACATGTTATGCAATGCCAGGTGCATGAATCACACAATCAATCAGGCATCAATTCCAAGCATCCAACGTGCTCAAGAGGGGATACTATGTCCCTAAGAGAAGGTAACATGCAATGCCCAATGGCATAACCATAACCATACACACACAGTGCCAACCAAGTATACAATGATGTACATGGGCCATGAAGATGAATCTAAATGTGTTATGCGGCGATATACAATGCGGTACACTCCTCTTATCCAAGAAGGGACTAAGACTAGGTATTTAGACATTATTCATAAGGAACTAACCTCCAATGGATGCCCGTTTACTTGGGGTAGTCCATGAGACTAAGCATATAAGTTATATGGTTAAATAATACAGAAATGGCCCTAACAAGAGTCTAAGATGGTCATCCCATCACACTTAGATACTACCGGGCCTAGAGGGGTCCATAATGGGGACATTTAACCACCATTCCTCAAAAGACATATCAACCATGAACTATATGGATAGAAGGCCCAAGGCCCACAATCAAGATAAAAGTAAGTGGCGACATACATATATCCCTCATAATGGGCCATAAGAAAAAGGGTCTAATGTTACTTTCAACAATATGGGCCCAACAAGAGGAATTAAGGCCCAAGGCCCAATTCTCAATGGCCATAAAATTCCATACATTAAGTTGGACTTAGTGGCAGCCTGTGTGCACAATGTATGGTCTAAAAATAAGTTTAAGTTTGGATGAAATGGGCCCCACTACATCGGCCCAATAACTAGTAATTTAAGCGGGTAACTAAGGGCCCAATATTATCCTTATCTCAGCCCGCAAGTCCATCAAAATGGTGGAAGTTGGCCCAAAATATGGCTGGGCCATGCTGGGACATCCCAGTCCACTCTGGGCCCACTAGATGTCCAAAAATCTGATCTAAGATGGGATCCTCATATGATCACTAAAGGTGACCCAAAAGAATGCACTAATTAAGCCCAAAGATTATAAAAAAATATAAGCATGCAACACGTACACAAGTTCTTAATATGGTAGGCCCCACATCTAATAAAGTTTCAGCCATAACAATGTACATTTAAGGCCTCTTGATAAACTTTTGGCTCGCTTGACTTCCTGGACCTGCCGAAGTCCAGAAATTATTCAACTATGTGGAAATAATCTCATGAAAGCCAACAATATTCATAAGGGGAGGGGGGAACCAGATGGAGGGTGTGTATAAATAATAAAAGATCAAGTGGGCCTCCCACTGGACTGTGAGTCCGGCAGCAACCCAAGGCAGAGAGTGCCTCCATGATCGAATGATCCAAAGCTTGGACGGCCTCAACCAAACATACTTTAAGGTAGGCTCCACATTCATTCATATTGAGCCTCAAAAAATGGCTTAGGATCTATGGTGGGTCTTTAAGCAATCCATAGAGTTACCCATGGGTCTACCTTAGGGCCACTAAGGAGGACGTCCAACCTCAACTAGGTCCCAAAAGGTAGCCTGCCACTACTTGAATATGAAACAAGGCCCAATGCCTAAACAATCTATGGCCTAGTGGGCTATACATCAAGCCCAACACATAAGCAATATGGTGGGCCCTCAAGCAAGGTTTGGTCCCAACCATAAAGGTCATAAACTCACATATTGTGGTGGGCCTAATGGGCAGCCCGATAATCCAACCATGTGGGCAATTTCTATGCTTTATCCAAGTGAGTTAGGCCTCACAACTTGGCCCAAGTACAAGGTTATTTTGGTGGACAACCAAGGGCCCAACTACATGCACATTATGGCTCACATACCCATCACAATAAGTAGTTAGATACAGGCCCAAAGGTTAAGGGGCTTATCTAAAAGGTTTTAAGATAAATGGGCCTACAAAGTCCAACTAAAACTATAAACATAGATCTAAACTAAAATTCAATTATGGTGGGCCTCCTAGTGTGCACAATTGAAGCCAAAATGTACCTCAAAAAATGGTAAGATTATGCATGTAATTCATCCTTAAATCTAGTGGGCCATGCTACCCCAAATCATACCATTAGAGGTAGCCAATATGGGCTTATTACTAGAATTTCCAGCCCACCCATTTCTGGGCTTACTAGAGTCTAGCAATAATAAATATAAATTAAGTTTATGTTCATTAGTGGCCCACATATGTCCCTGTGGGTCCCACCAGATGAGCGTAATGGATCACACACATAAATAAGATAGATCATGCTACTGGATTGGAAGTCCAGCAATAATCCAATGGGCCTGGGTGTCCCAAGGTAGAAAGTCCTATGGGCCTGGGCAATTAGCCCAAAGACACAACCAAATGGGTCCCAAAAATGGATGTCACTAAGGGAAATGGTCATGCCCCACATGAAATATAAGTGGATGGATGGTGGGGATAACAAATACATCAAGGTGGGCCCATAAATAAGGTGGACAGCCCAGCCATGATTGGATGCCCTAGCCTGGTCGTCCCAGTCTGATGGGTCCGTCCAGCCCATGCCACGGTCAGCACAAGGGTCTGTTGACCCCAAAACTTGGTAGGTGGGTCCTACCATAGGTGGGCCACCTCTCTGTGAAATTTCATATTTTTTGTACTAACAAAAGTATTTTAATTAATTTAAAGAAAACAGACTGTACAGAAAATCTGTTTAGTATAGATTTTTGATAGGCCTTGATATGAGCTTCCAATGGTGTGGATTAATAGCCTCTAAAAATTGGGAAAAAATAGTATTTATGTCCCCTCATATGTGTAATACAAAGTGGGGTCCACGGATGTGGCCTACCAGTGGAAAATTTAATTTATATTTAAGGAATTTCACACTGGTATGTTGCTGGAATAGTGCATAAATTACAGACTAACCACCTCACTTGGGCCACACCTTTGGGACCTCAATCAGGGTCATATGGGGCTGAAATTTGGGGGACATCAAGGTGAGATCCCCACTTTTTAGAAAAGTATATTTGATGGGATAAAAATGCCCCCAATCAGTCCCAATTTCAGGCCCAAAACCAACAGAAATTAGTCCAAAAAATCTGGACAACAATACATTCTTGAATTAAAATAAACGTAGAAACTATTTAAGGAAAGGATTAGCCCATAAGTTTGGTGTCATGGCCTGTCACGCCCCAAACTCGGAAACTGGGCTCACAAAATTCCCGATCGCCGAATCCGGTGCCGACAGCCTCTGTAGTGCCCCATTCTCGGATTTCGACGTTCACATGCCAGATTCCGATCCTGGGATCCTACAAGGAGGATTTTCAGTAAGAATTTTTTTTGTAAGGGAGCATAACCACAAGCATAAGCAAGTCATAAAACAACAACACCACATATTCACTATATTAAAAACTTTTTAGTACAATGGGGGAAGGAAAATACAAGATGATCAAAAGGCTCCAAAATGATTTGATCCGCACTCCTGCCTCAGCGCTGCTGCTATCCAACGCTACCTGCACGCAACGGTTGTGCATAAACTTACAAAAGCTTAAAGGGTGGTGTAGGTGTGTGCCAATGGCAATGCCAAGTGTACAATGTCAGAGTAATGCGGAAGTATGTGGTAAGTCTATGAATAAAATCAGCCATACCAAGGCTATGTGTTATAAGGCATGAATGCTATCGGCCATACCAAGGCCATGCGATGTGAAACATGAATGATACCGGCCATACCGATGCAATGTAAGGCCTACGTAGCTGAATGTCATATGCGAGATGCAATACAAGCACGTCAGTCCTCATTATGTACACATATTAGTACGGTTCCTCTCTGGATATCACCAGGGTCTAATACAGCTCACACTGACTGCCTCCTCCCTAGCTGCACAGTCAAGCAAGTGGAAGAGACCACACTATCCTCCTGATTAATAATCTGTCAATACCTACCCGGCTCATCGATAGTGGACTCATTTGCGAGCTGGTTAAACTCATCCTAGCTTATAGCCCCCTCACTCAGGTGGATAAGGCCACACTCCCTACCAACCGACCATGACACAGTGGGAGACGTGGCCTACTGGTATTCAGCACTCAGGCGCTCATGTATCCACTCAGTCTAGACGTTGGAGCATCCTCTGGTACTAAAAAAGTTCTGGGACTTTCACCCAAGGACATCTTAAATGCCCACAGTGCTAGACCAAAGTATTTCCTGTATCCGATACGACCATCCACGATGTGCCTGTGGAGGCCACGATCCTGATGTCACTAGGGCGTGCAGTGATCACGTAACACAATGTAAAATGCATGAGTCACACCGTCAAATCATGCAGCAATCCAGCGTGTACTGCGTGATCATGTGGGGCACTCCGTCTCATCAGGAGTCTCGTAAATGTCTCAGCCTAACCGGCTTATGCTATGATTAAACATCCCTTACATCAAGCATATAGATGATATGTATGGGTATGAGTCATGGAGTTACACTAAGCATGCTATGAGATGATGAACTATCCTCACACGAAGGTGAGCTTAGATGGCCTACGCACAACAAGCACGGGCCTATAAATGGGCCTAGGGAGATTTATGATGCGGACATTAACCAACATTATTCTTACAATGTGGACGTCAAACCAACATTGCTCCCAAGGCATGGCCCGCCATAACCATGGAGAAATCACACATTGCAATGGGCCCTAAGGACAACCCGTTGGGTCTCGATCCATGGGCCTTAGATACATCAAATGGGCCGCATCATATGGGCCTTTTATAAGTCAAGTGGGCCATATCAAAGGGGCCTTATGTACATTGCAATGGGCCATACCCCATGGGCCTTTGAATACATCACAATGGGCCTCATAACATGGGCCTTATATATCAAAGTGGGCCTCATACATATACTAAGGTGGGCCTCGTCAAATGGGCCTTATAAATATCAAGGTGGGCCTCAACCGATGGCCACAATATATCAATATGTATATATGTATGTATATGAATCACATCAAAAGATCAACTGGCCGCACCCAAATAATAGTGGTGGGGATCCATTTGAACCATGGATCTAACTCATTCCTTAGCCCCTGCCATAAAATGGTCTTCAAATTGGTTAAACAGTTTGGATGCAACGCATGCATCATGGTGGGTCCTGTAGATGGACGGTGAGGGTAAAACAGGTGGGGCCTACATAGCTTGGTGACGTCACATACACCAGCTGTATAGCTGGTGTGCGGCATGCCAGCCATTCTACTTCATAAGGTGGGTCCATATGTGTGGCCCACCATAACATTTATTTTCCATCCAACGTGTTGGTAAGGTCATACAGACCCAGCCCACTATAATGTTTACTTTCCACCCAACCTGTTGATAAAGTCACATGGACCGGGTGAAAGGAAAAATAAATTTCGTATTAATCTAAAGCTTCTACACCACGAAAGGGTTTCAATGGCTGACGTTCAAACCTCCCTACCTTTTTCTGTATGGCCCATTCGATCCGGCTGGATGGAGTGGATAGAACACGTACATCATGGTGGGTCCCACAATCCAGGTGTGGACGGTGTGGATAGATCACATGCACCACGGTGGGTCCCTGCCTCCCAGCGCAGGAAGCTGCGTGCGTCAATAGCGTCTGTAGCAGCAGGCACTGTTGCTATATATTTTATTATTATTTTTTTTTTTTAAAACACATTTTTTCAAGGTTTTTTGTACGCGGAGCCCGCATCTGTAAAATCCACCCTAGCCATTGGATTTTATGGCTCAATACCAACCAAACAAGTCCAATATACGGGGTGTTTTGACGTATAGGAAATATTAGGGGTATTTTAATGGTGAAAATGGCTATTTGCTATGCTACGGCCCGCCCGAACCTTGGATTGGCTCCATTTTTCGGCCCAACGCCTAAAATGGTTAGGGGAAAGGGATAGACGGCGTGGATCGAATACATACATCAAGGTGGGGCCTATGTGAGTGAGCCACCAAGAAGCTTGTGAACCAAACTTATATTTGTGTTTTCCATGCACGTCCAGCGTCCCTGGGTGCTGGACGGTCTGGGCCTAACACACGCACAAGGTGGGCCCTGTTTAGGTGGGCCACCAAATGGTGGGTGGTGTAGGTACAATACTTATAAATGGCTTATATAAAAATCATGCCTCATGGTGGGGTCCATGCGGGGGGGCCACACAATCATATTAACATCAAATGGAAAGAAAATGAAAAAGAGAGAGAGAGAGAGGGGGAAGGAGAGTGGGACCACGCGTGATGGAGGGACCCCGACACTATGAGCCCTCCATTTCAAACATCCAATCATACATCAAGTGGGTCCCATTGCATATGGGCCCTCCAAATAAAAGATCAACGGTGGAGATCCCTCTTCCCCCAAAATGAACGGTCTATATGACCTCTTTATGCGAGGAAATATAAACATCATGATGGAGTCCATGGAGAATGGCCCCATCATGGAATGATTATGAGGGTTAAGGTGGGCCATCGGTCACACCTAGGGTTCCAAGTGAGATCCATACCATCAATTGGTAGGCCTCACTTGGCCCTTCATCATAAAAGTGAAATCTAGGCCTAGGGAAAACACCCACCTAGCGATCTCCTTGGTCCGTTGGAAAGCCTATCTCCTTGTACTTCTCTTTGATGGTAGAAGATGGGAGATGGATGGCTAGGATGGGAGATCTTGGGAAGGGAAAGTGGGTCATACAAACTCTCTCTTCTCTCACTTGGAAGCTTGGACGTGGGGGTGCTCTTGCTTGGCTTAGAAATGTTGAGAAATGAGAGGGAGAGAGAGAGTTGTAAGGAGAGATGTGAGTGATGGGTGATGTACTTGACATGTAAGGTGGTGTAAGAGAGAGGGTGAGAAAGAGTTGACTTTGGTGGTTGCTTGGGGATGGGTGAAGGTGATGTGTACTTGACATGGAGTGATTGATGGATTGGTGGGACATGTTGTAGAGATTCTCTTGGGATTACAATGTGTGACATTTTTCCTTGAACTGAATGTGGGTCCACATCACCTCATCTGGGTATCGGATCAGTGCGTGAGTCGCAGCGTTAACCGCAGCGACGGTGCGGTCGCAATGATACAAGTCTCTGATTAAGCCGACTCAAATGTATAGGATACGAGTTACGGTCGTGCGTAAACGTCGATTACAAGTCGCAGGTCACCGGAATTCGACGGGAAGGATCGCGAAAGCCGACGAAACTGTACAGACTAGGATACGGGTTTTACATGGCCCACCCTAGTGGGCCCCGCAATTTTCCTGATTGAATCCAAAATTTTCCACTCTTACATGCAACATTTAGGGTGGCAAATGGGACACCCTAACTATAGTGTGGGTTGGGTACGGGCATCCCACCCTTACTAGGCTTTCCTGGACAATCCAGGCCCACTAAGTGGACCACACATACATCATCAGAAATACAAGAGAAGGGGAGAGGAAAGAAAGGATATCTGACCATTGGGGGAAGGCTCCGCCACTATTGACCCTTCCCCAGCACAATCACAACCACATATACTACACATATACAATGTACAACATGGATTTCATCATGCATGGCCTAGATCTAAGATGAATGGTTGGGATGTCATCTCAACCATGATGTAAGGGTCTAGATGACCCATCATGCCTAAGAAATGAGAAGAAATCACCATGAAAGGAATCCGTAAAGGGAATCCTCATGCATGGACATGCATGCACAGGATGGGCCCAATGACCACATCTAGAAGGTTGTGTGGGATCTCCACCATTAATTGGTGGGTCCTACACACCCCAAACGAGAAAGAGGGAAGGATCTACATTAAGAAGGGATCTACATGATATGAAGAGCACCCACCTTGATTCTTACAAAAATCTAAGTCTTCTTGCTCTTAGCACTTCAAGGGAGATGGATGAATGGGTGGGATGAGCTTGTGATGGATGGATTTAGAGAGATTAGGGAGAGAAGAGGCTGGAAAATGGAGAGGGAGAGGTGGGGATGTCTCACCTTGTTCTAGCAAGAAAGAAGAAAATGAAAAGTGGGAAAATGAGAGGGAGAGAGAGAGAGAAAGAGAGAGAGAGAGAGAGAGAGAGAGAGAGAGGTGTTTATAGGAAGGAAATGAGTATAGCTTGTTTAGGGAAGAGAAATTTCAGCCTTTTCTCTTGAGAAATGGGGCTTTGATTAGAGAGATAATGATAGGCTAGCAAAAGAGGACCTAAGGGAGGCTATAGGTTAGGGTTGTGTGTAGTGTATGAGTGATGGGTAGTGTAGAACATGGGATTTAGGTTGTGTGTGTGTGGTGTGTGTGTTGTAACTTGTGCAAAAGGTTGAACCACCTTAAAATTCATGCACACCACCCCTAAGTGGGCCACATGATCATGATCAAGGGCTAGAAAATGAAATGCACACAACTTATGATCTACGTATCGGATGGATGCACAAGACGTGTCATCGGAACCACAACGACGATGTGAACAAGATGGCATAGGTTTCGGCTCGATCCGAGTTGGGTCTACATGACCAAACTTAAGGATGACTGCAAACATTATCCGAGGGTCGCGGGTCATCAAGATTCAATTGGTAGGACCGCGGGACCATGAGAAACGAAATGCATAACTACACACACATGTACACACATGAACTCGAGTTGGGTCTTACAGTTGGGAGCTGAGAATGGGTTACTATAGAGTTTGCCGGCACCGGATTAGGCGATCGGGAGTTCTATGAACCTGTTCTCCGAGTTTGGGCGTGACATTAATTATCTATTTATGATTGTCCTTCTGTCTTCCTTTGTCAAGTTGTGACAAAAGGGGGGGAGATTATGGCTATAATTGAATCAAATGTTGTTAGAATGGATTATGTGGATGGTATGTTTATATGTTTGGAGATATATTTGTTAATAAAGGTATTTTACACAAGTCCATGCTCATATTGATGGGGAGTAGGTTTTGTGCTCATATTGAGAGTGAAGTTTTATAAGATTTCGTGATCATATTGAGAGAGAGTGTGAAGTTTTATTCTAAGTATGTTTTGTTATGTTCTATGACAAATTTGACAAAGGGGGAGATTGTATGTGTTGTGATGTATAAAGCGCCCTTATTTTGTCAAATTTCGATGGGACAAAACAACTTATAATGTGGTTCACACAAGTAATGGAAAGTTCAACTTCAAGTGAATCAAGATGGAAAGTTCATCTTCAAGATCAGCGTATGAAGTTGGAAAGTGCACGTTTAAGAACAAGACATGAAGATGGTTACTTCAAGTTCAAAGTATTTAAGCTTTACTTCACTTCAAGTTCAAGATCAAGCTACAACTACAAGTTTACTTCAAGTAGAAGATCCACTGAATGCTACTGAAGATTCAAGTAGAAGTTTCAAGGTATATACTTCAATGTCTAATAATTTCAGGTAAAATTGACCCTAGAGAGACCTTAGACTTAGGTTCTTTCATATGCTAAATATATATGTGGTGGTTAGGCTTTAGTTCGACTAGTCTAACCTTTAGTTCGACTAGTCCTAGCTTTGGTTCGAACAGTTTAGGGAAAGTTTCGGCCAGTCCAAGATTTGAACTAAAAACAGATTTTTTTTTTCTGTTGGTCACTCGACCAGCCAAGCAGGGTGCTCGACCAGTTGAAGCCACACCCTCGACCAGTTGAAGGGTACTCAACACAAACTCCAGCAACCATTTCAAGGCACCTTCGACCAGTCGAAGGCTATGCTCAACCGGTCGAACAGGGCCCTCGACCAGTCGAGCAGGGCCTTCGACCAGTCAAAGAACGGTTTTAACTGATCATGCCCAAAATTTGAAATTTGGTTGATTCTTAGATGAGTCGAAGGAGACCTTAGACCAGTTGAAGTAACTGATTTTTTGCCTATAAATAGAGGCATTTTCTCACTCCAAAATTATTTATTAAAGCCATAAAAATCCTTCACTTTTTGAGAGAAAAGTCTTTATCTTCTTCAAGCTATTGCATAGTATTTTAAATCTTTTTAATATAGCTTTTTATTTTGTAATTTCTTGATCTCTTTTATGAATCTTATGTTATAAAGGGAGTTTATACTCTTCTTTATGAGATCTAAGGAATTCAAACAAGTAGCTTATGGTTTGAATTAATTTAAAATCAATTTAGAACCTAGAACCCTTGATTGTCTTATTGGACATTGAACGTTTCTATATCAAGAGAAGCGGTTCTATGGGTTACATCAAAGAGCGTCTTCAGAAGAAGATAAGTATTATTCTTTATTCATTTTTAGTTTCTTGAGATATCCAGAAAATCTCTGTATTAGTTTTGACTCAGATAGCAGAAAATCTCAGCGTGAGTTTTTTATTGTGATAGCCTAATTGAAAACACAACTGTATAGGTTTTAAGGTGAACCTGAGAAAACCTTGATTATTAGTGAATGTTAATATCATGTGGGTTGTGATTATTACGAGTGGAGTAGGTGTGGCTGTTTGAGAACAACTGGTGTACACACCGAACCATTATAACTCCTAATGTTTGAATGATGTATGTGATGTATATGTGTTGAATGGTTGTAATCTTTTTATGTACATATGGTGAATGCTTGTAATAGATAGCTTTCTTTCATTTTCCTCTTGTTTTAGTTTATGATCTTGATCCTTACTACGTTCAAGAAATCAGGTTGTCCTACTTAAAACATTTTTTTTTTTTTTTGTATAAGGTTGTCCTTTGAATAAGGTTTGAATTAATTTCTCAATACTATTACAGTTGGCATCTCTAATTAGTTCTGATTTATTTAATCTTTTAGTTCTTTAATTTTTAAATTGTTATAGTACTATTCACCCCCCCCCCCCCCAAGGATTGAGAGTTCGCCCCTTACAAGTGGTATCAGAGATAAGTTGCTCATTTTCTTAGATTAAGTTCCTTGAGTTTAAAGATATAAAGCTTTCATTATGTCAAATTTCGATACACTACAAGAAATACTAATATTAGAGGCATTTTTATCAGAGGTGGCCAACAATAAACGCTACTATAGATGATAATTAGAGGTGTTTTAATGTAGCCGCCCGTGTAAGATGAATCCATCGCCGCACCTTCCAAAAGAAAAAAAAAAACCTATAATCTATTTTCCCCAAATCGCGCGCCCAAACTCCCAATCCCGCTTCCTCTCCCGCGCGCCTCCTCTCCAAAACCCTTCTCCCCTATTTCTATTCATCGATTGTAGCACTCCCATTCTCATCTCTCCCTCTCGTCTCATGCGCTTCTCCCATCTCCAAATCTCATTCTCTTCTTTTCTTCTCATTCACAGGGTTCTTAGATCAGATGTATAGCTATAGATCGAGTAGGCCCGGTAACCTACGGACGTGGTCATCAACGGTGAAGAGAATATAAGAAATCTGAGAAGGCATTTATCTCCCTCTCCCTCCAAGTGCGCCCCAAAACCCTCCTCTCCCTCTCCCTCTCCCTCTATCTCTCTCGATCTGCATCTCCGTCTCTCTCTCTCTCTCTCTCTCTCTCTCTCTCTCTCTCCTTGATATCCATATGATAGAAACACCCGCCCCCTGTTTTATGGGAAAAACACTCCCATCCGCAACCCACCTCCAATATCTTGTCAGATTCACCTCCAAAACCTTGGACTCGCTAAAACTCTTAAAACCCAGATCAAGAACCCGATTCTTGTCCAAGCACTTGAAGTGTGTGCCAGCGTCTGCAGGCCGGAGAGGCAACTTTGAGGAGGCAATTCGAAAGATGGAGGAATGATCAGAGAAGCAGGCAACGAACAGGGTCTCGCTTTCTGACGTGGTGTCCCACTGCGTCAAGCGGTGGTTCCAGGAGATGCTCAAGGAGGCACGGGCTTTGTTATCTCAGGAGTTTCTTCAGGTGAATACTCTATTGAATCTGTTTGATACTGGTGAAGAATGATGCATGTGAGAGGGATCCAGGGATGATTTAGAAAATCATCTGATACAACTCGTTATCTTCTTGAATCCTTTGGTTTCGGTCCAAAATGAGATGGGCCACCATGCCAAAATAGGATCAAAACCAACTGATACAGGGTGAGTTGTATGGTTCCTGGTCCTCTGGCAAGAAAGAAATGCCTCCCCTTTAACATTAAACATGTGGAGAAATATTGTAAGATTGAAAGAAAATATTTTGCAATAATGGTTTTGAATTGGAAATCAAGTATGGCTAATGAGAGTGCCTTGACTATCCGGTGAAGTCGGTAGAAATCAGTATTATGAAGAATGGTGACAGTTTCCAAACATTATTTTGGGTTCTGTAAAAGTCTCATGCTTGTACTTTTGCTACTTTTTTATTTTTTATTTTTTTATTTTTTATTTTAACGTTTGCAATTTGATTCGGTTGTGCATCCAAACAAAGCTTAAATAGATATAAAATATTGGTTTTTTTGAGCAAAAGTGAGGTCTAAGTCTTTGTGATATCAAAATAGAACCTCTTTTGGTTTGGGTGTTGGTTATGTGAGAAAAGGGTTTTTCACTTACACCTTTATTGTATGGGTATGCTATGGTAGGATTTAAGCTAGCTTGTTGGTTAAAATGGTATTTGTTTTTAGTATGTAGACCATTTGCAAGTGAGGATTCTATTTCGGGAGGATTGACTATATTTATTTTTGTGGTATGACTATATATGCTGCATTTTGATGTTTCTAAGTAGCATGTGTGTTTCTACAGATTGGTCATGCTGATTATGGTTTAACTCTAGGAGAGTCTCCTAAGTTCGCATCTGATTATGGTCAGTGTTAAACTTTTAGCCATCTATCTAATTCTTTGTACAAATATTACCAGGCATCATTGGCTCGACAGCAACAAATGTTGAAAGCTCAATCATTGCAAACTGGTTCTGATATGAGGCACGCCATGGCGGCTTCTGCTCTAGATGGAAGTAATAGGTATGGTTCTATTGATGGCATGCTTATTGTTTGACATTAATCACTTGAAATCCTTGTTTACCATGTATTGATTGATGCAGTGATGTTGAATATGTTTCCTTTTCCTTCCATCTATTTTTATTTTCGTAAATGAGAAGTGTCAACCTAACTTCAATCCATGCTCGGTAGATTAAATCTTTGTGAGGAAAAATGGTGTCAGCCCTATGCTTTTGGGGTGGTAAAATAATGTAAGAACATCATTAAATTGGCTCCAGTTGAAAGTCTAATAAATTTATTTTTCGACCAGCCTAACATCATGTAATTCTAATACTATTCGAATGACTTAGAACCATTTGGTTCTTTGGTGGAAAGCTTTTAACCCTTTAGTGAAATTGGTGGGAGCTGCTTTGATGGTTTTGTTCATCTTTTCTGGTACAAAGGTGGAAGTAGATGGATCAAATCACAAGTATAAGCCCTTTGTAACATCCTTCCATAGTCCACGGTTCCACTTTGTTATTGGAGTTGTGGTCTGCTGTAATTTTCAAGGCAATTTGTGGGACCAAAATTAGAAAGATGAATGTACATTTACTGAATTTTCATGAACTAACAAGGAGAAAAAGTTAGCTCAACTCCATAGCTTTTGCTGCTATCTCATAGTTTTGTTGATGAGGCTGGCTTAGTTGGAAATGGGCAAAAATGATTTGGATTAAGCATGGGTCTCACTTGTCAGAATTAATAACCAGTGAACATTGTAGAAAGCCTCATATCCCATCTCCTACAAATCATCTTGTAGTAATATGAATAGGATTTGATTTTTTTTTCTTCTGTCGATAATATTCATTAATCAGCAGTAAAGATGAAATCAGTGAGATTCTAAATTTTTTTTTAAATAAAAAATAAAAAAGAAAAAAAGTTCACCTTGAAAATATGGAATTCCAAGTCGGTCATTATTTGATATATGCTTTTTATTGAGCGAATGCTCATTTTAATTAGATATGATTCAATCTTAGGATCTATGGTTTTTGTATAATCTGTTATCTAGTACATATCAATATATATATATATATATATATATATATTTTTTTTTTTCTATTACATACCTTCTGGGCTTGACTATCTGAAACTAACATGCTTAGCAAGTATTAATGTGAATGAACGTTGTGATATATGTTTCATGGAGGACAATTGGGAAAGTCCGGTAGGCCTTTTTTTTTTTTGAAATGTCGATTGATAGGTTCTTGGGGCTTGGGGATTGGGCTGGGAAATTTTGATGGATGGGCTGGAGGTTACACAATTCACATGCTTCCGGCAGGTATCTTAAATCTTTTTATAAATTTTGTGTGTTGTGGGAGATCTGAGTTGTGAATTAGATAGGATCCATTTGTGCAGATCACCTGGCACAAAAGTCAGCTAGGTTCATTCATCTCAGCACCACATTGAGGTTAAGTGAATATGTTTTATCTATGTTTAAGTGAATTTTATGTTCAAAACCAAGATTTGCCTGATACAGGATGGTGAAAAGACACCCAAGTCTCCATCTCCAAATCCTTTGCTCCTTTCCAACCCTTGGAATATGCATTTTCCAAGATTCTATTAAAAAAAACAAATGAAATTCTGTGAAACAAATGAAATTTATTTATATTATAGGCTTTCGATTTGAGTGATTGAATCGGTTTGAAGAACTAACATTTTTCTATCATTCGTATGGTAATTGTCTGATATTGGTTGTTCTTGACACTCTTCATAAAGTGATGGATCAAGATTCTACTCGAGGATCACACATCTGCTTAAAAATTCAAGTAGCTCCATTTCTACTCACACATTTTCTTTGTCATTGTTATCTGTTTTCTGTTCTATACTGATTCTTGTTTTAGTTGAACAACTGAAAATTTCATACAGGCTTTGGGAGTTTCTTAAATATTTTGATTCGATGGAGTTGTTTCTCAGTTTTATGTCTAGCCTTTAGAAAATTTTCAACATCAACATGCACAGAAATTTATCCTTTTTGGAAGCTTCCTCACTGCTCAATACACCCAACCAAATCGATCTCTCTTTGGAAGTCATCTTATCTTGGAGACACCTTGATTTATGGATTTGCATTTGATCATGGCAATCAACAACCCAACTTTCCACATCTTCATCAAACCATGGGGCTTCTTGAAAGGAGGATTCTGACCTTTTGGAAGTCCCAAACTTACCCACTGAATGCTGCTCCATCCATCATACATACATACAAGCATTTTTTAAACTTCACACATCTTAATAATAATAAAAAGCTATTTGGAAGCTGATATGATTCATCTCTCTCTCTCAAATTCTATTTTAAAAATTACTATTTTGCATTGAACGAGGGATGATGATTTGGAGGAGCTAGAGAAAAGCAATGTATTGTTGATGGGTCCAACTAGCTCAGGTATGGCCTCTGTTTTATATGTATGCTATGTTTTCGTTGTTTTGGAACACAATTTCAATGAAGGCTCTAAATTCAGCGGCCATGACAGACAGTGTGAGTGCCTTCCACTTCAACCAACGTCATCTTATGGCCCTAGATGTGGACGTTGAGGGAATTTTGCAATCCCACATTTGATATGCGAGAATCTGTGAGTTTTTCCTGATAATAGAAATCAGTGTTACTCCCAATTACTAAATATTTTATTGTTTCAAACTCTTCCTGGTTCATTTATTTTTCTATTTTATGCTTTTATGACCTCTAAATTTCACATTGATAATGTGTTGTCGCAAAAAACTTGGTGACATTTTCCTAAGAAGACTACCTGCTTTCTAACATTTTGACGCCTTTTTGATGAGTGACCAAATTGATTTTAGGCTAGAGAAACTGTGCAATTGGACCCACCTCATGATAACTTGTTCTTGCACCCGATGTCAACATTACGGAGTTCATAAGCTTGGGGTATTTCATCTATTTTCCTGTTATTTCTGTGGTGGGATGAAGCTAGGATGATGATGATGGTGATGTAAATAAATAAAGAAAAAGAAATTCAAACAAAGATTAGTGACTGACTAGGGAGTATTGGTGTGAAAATGGAAAATCTCCAACTGTCCTATTTTGGCAAACAGATGTCTCGTGAATCGAGATTAGGATTGTTCAACCAATCTAATCTTGGGATTGTGACTTAGCGAGTGAATCGCACAATATACTTGTTTTAGTTAAGTTAAGCTTGTTTTGGTTTTGCAAGAGGCGTAATTGAAGTGCATAGAAGGATTTTTTTTTTTCATTCATCAATTGCTTGAAGGTGGTGTAAAATATTCGTTTCTTTGGTGAATGATTTTATGCAGGTCTGCCTTTCAGGAACAACCCACTCTCGCTTTTTGTATCTTTGATTTTAACTTGTCAATGTCATTGTCAATTTAATACAAAATCCATGTTCACTTGCAGTGTTGACATGAACTCACTATGCTTGCTCCATAATGGGGGTCACCGAACATTGCTCAAGTTACTAAAATGCCTCCCAACCAGCCATTTTTGGAGTAAAAAAATGAAAAAAGAGGAGAGCATGACTTCAACATGCACAGTGAATATCGGAGTCAGTGTATACATATTCCCACAATTAAAAGGCAGTTGGAAGGAATCTAGCACACATTTCAAATGTCCATTTTGAATGTGTGGTAAGAGTCTTGCCAAACATTATTTGATGGTGGGAGATACGCGTGCACCTTTTCATTGCATTAGATAGTGCCTCTTGTACATTTTCCTTACCTTTCTTGGGTTAAAGACTTATGTGCTGGTTTCTTTTGAATGACTACAATATTCCTAATCAATATGTTGGCATGTTCACCTCGATCATGAAATTAATACGAGCATCCGTCCAGCACCTAGCCAAAATTTTGTTGATCGTGAGAGCATGGAGCATGGGAGTCCATTGAGATCAGCAGGCCTTCATTCAAATGGTGGACTGATGGATTTGGAGGGATGGTCTGGGATGCAAACAGAAGTAATGTTGTTTACCTATCTCACATGTTTCCCTATTAGATTTTTCTCTAAAGGATTTGCTTATTTGGATCACATATGGTGAGGTTTTTCTTTCTTTTAAGAGGAGTCATTTAATGTTGGTAGCATATCTTGATCAATTAGCATGCAAATGGCCACTGCACACATGATGTATTAGAGCACCATAGACTCTGTTTCTTGTTTTCACATTTTTCTTAATCAGCTTCTTTTTCTAATCTGTTTTTCCTTACTTTGTTAATCTTTTTTTTTTCTTTTTTTCGCTCAGTACTTGGAAAAGAGTGAGGAAGAGGAGCGAACGCGACAAGCAAAGGGGCTGAATTGACTAGAGAAAGTCAGTTCCCTTTTGAAATTATTGCTTGGTAGCTTCATCATCAAACATACTTCCTTAACATAGGTTTTATAAGATAGTTCCGAATATTCTTGTACTATCTTGCATTTGGTTCCACAAGAGAGAGCGTTCGGCCTATCGGGCCTATCTTTCTCTCGGTTTTGACGTGTTAAAAATGAAGAATGCAACTGTGCGATAGAACTCAGATTTATTTGAATGGGAAAAAAAAATCTATTTTGTACACAAGAAGCCGGTTGCATACACTAAAATGATTATAAAAAAAAAAAATTGCGTTCATGCACTAGATGATAACTAAACCAACCAATATTCTACATTCTGTATTGTACAATGATAATCTTGTAGTTCTCGCTTTAGTTTGTGTAGTCTTTTGTTGTGCAACTGTTGATCTCTAATTTGCTTCCAACAGAAATTGCCTATTGCGAAGGAAAGCAATCTTCTGATTGCCCAATGTGAATGCAGTGTATCGTGACACTTGACGGTTTCATTGGGTTGTACAGGAGATTTGTACCTAATGCATTGAAGAATCTCCCAAACAGCAGGTTTGTTTCCATTTGATTTCATGCTATATTTTTCTAGAAAATAAAGTTCACTTTAGCTGTAAAATAATCCTTCTGGTGGTGATCTATTGGATAGGCTGGTGTTTCCACTTGCATTCATAGTTAGAACTATGGGCTATAAGGAATGGCCTGGTGGTGATCTATTGGATAGGATGTCAAGGGACCAAGCTTCATATTGCCAAATCCCAGTAAAAGTCCTCAAAGCTAGCCCAAGCTTTGAAGACTATAGAGTTGTACTATTCTATTTCCGAAAGTAGAAAAAAAGTTGTCTACCAAACAGGGGTGAGTATAAATATCAATTGCTAATTTTTTTAGTGAGATATTTTTACAGTGGTGTAACTCAGTTATGAGTGTACATACTCGCTTTATTACACGACCTCTATGCATGATGAGTGGTGTGACAAAGGTCCTCTATATGGCATGAGTTCTTGTTCTTGGGGTGGATTTGAGAAGTCTCGCCTCGGGTGTCGCTGAAGTCCGATGATTTTTTTTTTTCCATTTGCTTTTCCTTGTGTTCAATCTGTAAATTTTCTATCCAATAAATACAAAACATGATAGGTTCTTGTTCTGATCTATAGCTGGTATAATTCAGGTGATAGGTTCTTTTCTGCCCTTGGGCCATCCAATGTGGTATGATTTGCATCCCACCAGATGAAAGATTATGATAATTGAAATGCAGGGACCACCTGAACTGTGATACTGGGCAGAGTTAAATGCATTTAGCTATGACCTAGCATTGTATGATGCCCCTCATCATAGTTTGCGATGTCACTACTTTTTGTGTGAGACCCAGTCGACTCTGATTGGTCAGTATACTAAAATAGCATGCGACCTTACTTTTATTAGTCGCTTGTTTGTGTGTAGGACATCGACCTTTAAAATATTATTGCCCCACAATGAAGACCACATCAGCAAAATCGAGCAAATTCATTCATTTGGTGGGCCATACCTCTATCTTGAGGCGTCATCATCTGTCTATTTAGTTGGTTTATGTGGCCCTCCAGTTGAGTGAACCGGCTGTCTTTTTGTGCTTGATGATCATCATGGTCCGGCCCACCATTTTGCATGATTTGGTTGTCTATGCAAAGGTCACACTAGCAGAAATATGGGATTGCATGATACGTTAAGGCTACCGATGATTAGTTCTCTTTTGTGAATGATAATCTTGTATATTTAGTTTCAATTGAGTTGTAGAAGCTTTTGCCACAAATTCTTTACTTTGTAATTTTCAGTAGTCTTGTTCTGTAGTTGGAAATTGTAATTATAACTAATAACCGCTGAATCTAACATGTTTTATTACACACATTGTATATAGGTTTTTCTGTGGGCATTCATTTTTAAAGTTTTATATTTATCATATATCAATATGGCATTCACTTAAATCGACATGGGCAAATCCAAAGAAGTCCAACACTCGGTATTTTTTCCTTTCATTTCTCTTTTTTATTTCAATTTCCAAAATTTTGTCTTCAACAATTTTGTTATTATATGCTTTCTTATTGCAATACTGAGTTCTTTGCAACTCCCATGGCAATTTCACCATGAAATCTGCGAAGAAGGGTTCGTACTTTTTGTTCTCATTTTATATATTCTTCTTTGATTTTTATTTTTGAGAATTAGTTAGAACATTAGGTCCGGTGATTTTCAGGAAAGAGGCATCCAGAGCCTATTGAGAAACAATCTGCTGCCAAAAAGTCAAGAGAGAAGTAGAGGAAGCAGTCGAGAAGCAGAAGAGTGGCAAGAAGTCAAAAGCTTCTTTTGAGGTGGCACCAAAGAAGAAGCCGAAACCAGCAGTTCAGGATGTATCTTCATCCGAGTCGAAAGAGGAGGTTTGCTCGATTGAAGCAGATTGTGTTTTATTTATGCCAATGTAGATGTTCTATGGTTGGGGGCTATTTGGTGAGGGAAAGAAAATGTTCAATAGTATTTTTCTCTTCTTGTTGGGTTTGCCCCGCAAATACAACAACTTAGCAACGACTTGCGATTTTGTGTTCTGTGGCACAAAATCGAGTTGGAAAAGGATAAGTGATTCTTTGATTCTTATTAGTTATCTACTGGGTTCCAACTTGTCGAAATTGTTGTTTGCGGGACTTGTGAAGTTGATATTAGCCACTCACTTGATGTAGTGATATTAGCCACTCACTTGATGGCGTGTATATTGCTTCCTCGAACTTACTTTTTGTATTAAGAATTTTTAATTGATCTTTGGATCCTTAGATGACATGGACCCTTTTGGATCACCTCTCTCTCTCTCTCTCTCTCAATGTGTGACTTTTTTTTTTCCAGATGCATTATACTTTGCTCTTTATGGAACCTAATGTGTACTTAACAGGTTAAAGTGCCACCCAAAAAGGACAAAAAACCAACAAAGACACCCGTGAAAGAACTAGCAGCATTGAGGAATCTTCTTCGATGAGGTGAGTGGCATGAATGGACATTGACAATACTTTTAGTGATGATTATAATAATGTCTAGAAGCACATTGCTGATCTTATGTTTTGCTACCTTATCCATTTTTTTAATGAAGCACATGTTTGATTTTATTTTACGTTTCTTTAGGAGCCTTTGTTCTCGCAAAAAAAGCGCGTTCCTGTCTCCAAGAACGGTACTCGACTAAGAAAGCAAAGCCACGAGCGGCACTCAAAGCGGTCGGATGAGGAAGAAGTGAGTTGGCAATATTAGTGTTCACTTGTCCTCGTTAAAGACACATGCTTTTGAACTATTGTAGTTTGATGTGTCCACAGTTACATATGGCATGTGTGCAAATCAATGCAGGCATTCAAAAATGTGGACGTAGCATACCTCGGTTGCATGATCCTAACACCAATGCATTGTTTAAAAGCAAATGGTTGGTGGTCCAATTTCAATGGTCAAATTAGATGGCTATGATCTTTCTATCGGTGATTTGCGACTACGCTCCTCATAATCGGACCCAAGGGCGACATATGTTTGCCTTGTATCTTTGTGGTTGGGTTGCCACAGAGTAATACTGTGTGGCAAACAGACATTGTGGTCTATCTCAATGGTTGACCAATGAATGAATGGCCATAGGTAGCGCAAGAGAGCACTATAATAAACTTTAGAAGCTCATTCTTCACCTTATTTTGCTGCCCTCCATTTTTTTCTTTGTGAAGCACATGATTGATTTTACTTTATATTGTTTGAAGCTTCATTGTTCTGAAAAAAATTATCGAGTTCCGTCTCCAAGAATGGTCTTTGTGACTAAGAAAGCAAAGCCACCAATAGCTCAAAGTGATTCAGATGAGGAAGATGTAAGCTGGCAATTCTAGTGTTTACTTTCCTTGTTAGATATACATGCATTTTGACTTCGGTTGTTTGATAGGTCATGATACATGTGGCAATCAATCTGTGGCCATAACAATCGTGGGCCAATGTGTACTGATCGTAGCTTGGATTGCATAATTAAAACTGTCAAATGGGCTGTTTAAATGGTCAGTGGTCCAAAATCAATGGTCACCTTAGATGGTTAAGATCTTCCAATCAATGATTTAATGCTATGCTCCTTTCAAAATGGGGCAGTTATTTTGACTGTTTGGATTGATGCACATGTCTTCCTCACTTACCATGGATCGGTTACCACAGAAACACTTTGTGGCAAAAACACACTGCTTTATCAATTGTTAGTTTCGTTGTTTTCATCTGGTTGTATGCTGTAGTGATTACTGAAGAACATGTCATTTCTGCATGTACATATGCATCAATGCATCTTTTAATCTCTTTTAATTGGTTAACGAGATCTGTTAATGCGTGCCCAGGAAGATGAAGCAAAGGTTACTCTCCCATCAATCATTCTCAGGCCCCGTAAATGAGCCTGGTTGTAAATGATTTCTAGGTTGTGTTTGAATGCTAATTTAATCTTGTAAAGGTCGTTTGATTTAGACGATTTAGCTTAGCAAAATTTCTAATTGTTTCTATTATTTATTCTTCTACATTATAAATGATTTACAGGTGTTTTAAACAGATTTTAACGACATTTTTAATCTCTAATTAGCATTTGTTACATTTTTAGCGGCTTTGCTGTTACATTTCGCAGCGTTTGTTGCAAAATTTACTTCTGTTCCTAATATCTTTTAGGGGCGTTTCCTACATTCTCTAGCTGTGCTTATAGAGGTTTTAGCGGCAGTCAGCAGAGTCGCTGGTAAATAATAATTAGCGCCGCTAAAACTTAACATTTAGCGGCGGCCGCAAAAAACACCGTAGAAATAGACGAACGCCGCTAAATGACACAGCGACGCCCCCCTTTTTCGGCAGCCGCCAAACCACTGGTAATTCTTATACTGGCAGTTTTTTGGACTTTTAGGGGCGGTTTTGGCCGCCGGTAATTCCTATTTTTCTTGTAGTGATAGCTTGTCTATTACCAGGCTACCACCCTTTGATGACTCAAATTATGCATATTGGAAAGCTAGAATGAGGATTTTCTTAAAATTCATAGAGGAAAGCATCTGGCAAGCCACGGTAACCAAATGGAAACCACCTGTGTCTGAGGTTCTAAGCAGTGATGGAACCAAGTCCATTAAAGAAACTCATTTTTATTTATGGACTACACCTCAAAAACAAAAAATGAAAGCAGTGCAAATGCTAAAGGTTTAAATGCATTTACATGTGGTCTATCTCCTGATGAATTCAAAAGAATCATTTCATGTGATACAGGTAAACAAGCCTGTGATATTCTTGAAATGACACACGAAGGAACTACTATTGTCAAGAAATCTAAAGTTCAAATCCTCACTACAAGGTTTAAGAAAATTTGTATGAAAGAAAATGAAACTTTCATGGACTTCTATACGAAATTAAATGACATAGTTAATTCTATGTGGGGTCTAGGAGATGGAATCCTAGAAAACAAAGTCTGTGATAAAATACTGTGATCTCTTCCTGAGGTTTAATTTCAAAGTAACTATCATTCAAGAACTAAGAGACACTGATCAAATGAAGGTTGAGGAGTTAGTTGGTTCTCTTCAAACATACGAGTTAAATTTTAAAGTTCCCAAAGGTAAGTGTATTACCCCTAAGTCATCCAAATCTATTTCAAAAGATAACAATGTTAATTCTGATATTGAAGATACAAAAGATGATATGGCTTTACTTGCTAAAAAGTTTTACAGAATTTTCAAAAGTAAGAAAAGAGTTGATTTTCAAAAACCTTTTGATAAGAGAAAGGGAAAAATTAAAACTTGAAAATCTGTAAAAGATAGTCAATGTTTCAACTGCCATGAATACGGGCATTTGGCAAATGAATGTCCCAAAAGGGATAAGTAAAAAAGAAAGGGCAAGTTAGCTACTTGGGATGAATCATCTGGCTCTAAAAGTTCTTTTGAGTCAGATGAATCAGAACAAAAAACTTCAAATGAAGGAAAGGCCCTAATGACTATAGCCAGAGTCACCTCCTTCGATAGTTGTAACTTATTTGATCATGAGAATCTCAGAAGTGACCCTGAAAATGTAAATGAAGATGATCTTCGGGATACCTATAATGGCCTATACAGGGAAAGTTACAAAATAGTTGTCAAGTTAAAGATTCAAAAAGAAAATTTTCTTAAATTAAAAGAAGAACTTATGCTCTTCATACCACTCAGATGATTCCGCATCTCCGTGTTCTTCATCGCATATTTACGTCAAATGTATATCAGCGGTTTGGGAACAAGTCGGACTGACTTCGTTTATGGCTCGTATTCTTCATGTTGTTGTATCTATTATCCCTATATGCCTCCCTTCTTTAATTTGCTACTTCATCCTCCAATTTTGCATTCATCTGGGTCATGGTTCCATTCTATTTGTCTATCTTCTGACGACACTTGTTATTAATTGTAATGTTGCCATTCCTTCCACTAAGGCTCCTGAGACTGCCCTTCCATTTGACAATGCTAATATTCATAAGATGAGTCTGGAATATCGCTACGGTCAGCGAGACGAGGATGATGTTGAAGAAGAGGAAGCACCAATGCTTGCGGATACAACTATGGATGGCATATTTGATGAGGTAGAAACAGATGATGAGGCGGATCCTAACTTTCAACCATCTCAATTTGATGATCGCCTTCGATCTTTAGAGGAGAAGGTGGTTGAATTGAAAGTTTCATAGGACAATTTGACTGAAAGTCAAAAGTCTTCAATGAAGTATATGCGATAATATTTTCATCGCATTACTAAAGAACTTCATCAGATTGACCCGTTTATCCCACTCCTCCTTCCTCTGGTTCAAACTAGCTTGACTTTGATTTTTTTTGTTTTTGGATCATATAACTTTAACTTATGCTTGGGTTATATGACTTAATTCATACTCTTCAATGTTTCTTTATGCTCTCTTAATCTTATCCTTACTCTCCTGATTTACTCTTAATTATATTGCTTCTATTATCATTTAATTATCTGTTTATGATTGTCCTTCCATCTTCCTTTGTCAAGTTGTGACAAAAAGAGGGAGAGATTTATGGTTATGATTGAATCAAATGTTATTGGAATGGATTGTGTGGATTGTATGTTTATATGTTTAGAGATATATTTGTTAATACAGGTATTCTACACAAGTCCATGTTCAGATTGAGGGGGAGTAGGTTTTGTACTCATATTGAGAGAGTGTGAAGTTTTGTAAGATTTTGTGATCATATTGAGAGAGAGAGAGAGAGAGAGAGAGAGAGAGAGAGAGAGAGTGTGTGTGTGTGTGTAACACCCTGAACATTTCAATACCCGAGTATTGAAAGTTCTCGAGTGTTAACATGGAAAGTAATACAATATGTACATGTGTACAATACAAATCTAACTATCCTAACCTTACATCTATTACTTGACCTGAATATAACCATTGGGAATGATCTCCATTCATAGATTAAGCCGTCTGACCATTGAATTTCAAGACAAGACCATCCATCATGTGATTTAACATAAGTACTTTCCCTTGAATAAAATGACGAATCAACTCCCTATCCATAATGATTTAGATATACGTTCTTTTATAAGAATTGCTTAGAAACATGCTTATAACTATGTGGAGCCATTAGATTTTCCAAAACTCACCGATAAACAATAATTATGAAAATGCCATTGACCTATACCCCTGAATCATAGTAAAGTAGCTAATTGACCTCTATATCTATTCGTACACTTATTAGATCAAAATTCCAATCCATTCATCTTGTTCATCACCTATGAATATGCTTAACTTACCATTAAAATTACAATTTAAGAAACTTACACATGTGAATAAGACACTCTAATTTGACGATACACATGTTTTACCCCTAATCACTCTAGAAACCCACATTATGTCCATCCGTTTACTAAACTGACCATACATCCACCTAGATACATGACTAGAATACTAACAATCAAATTTACTTATTTTTAATGTGTCATATGACCATCCATCACATTTGGATCCGCCAAATGGGTCATTCAAATATCAGGATAATTCAGTCATTATGAAAATCTTAGGGTCTAGGTTCAAAGCACCGGGTAACATGACAATTAGATGTGTACAAACGCTATTTTGGAATTATGAGGCACATTAGATATTAAAAAGGCATCTTAGTCGTCTGTAAGCGATTAAGGCCCAAACTTGAATGATGGAAAGAGCACGAAAAATGAGAAATACTCGCCAAATTTCAAGGAAATCAGATAGTAAATTCAAACATAACGCACTTCAGAAGTCAGTGGGGAGAAGGATGGCAAATATGTAATTAAAGAGGTTCCACATGCATGAGTGCAAAGGTTTGCTTCAACGGTGGGCATGACCTTATGACTAGTGGATAGTGTGGCCAATCTAAAGCTTGGATCTACTCCAAACTTGGACCCGTGGGTCCACACAGCAAACTGAAGTTGTTGAAGGGAATGGATTTCCCGAAAGATCACCATAGTGGACCCCACTAATCACTTAAATTTGGATAAAAGATGAGTTCCGCCCGCTATAATAGCGGAAGACAAAAACGTGTGACGAAAGGGAGTTTCTAAAGTAGACTTCACTCCATAATTCAATCGTGTGGCCCACCCAAGGATAAGATATACTTCATATTTTGGCCTGTGGCCTAACATTGCCTGACAAGGAAGATGAACAACACAAATCCACTAAAAGACCATTGTAAGTGGACCCCACTAAAACAATAAGTAAATAAGGCCGAACCACCCTTGCACTGTGATAGCGTAAAGATCTCTCGACTGGATTTCTTTCCTTCTTCTTACACTTCCCTGTGCAACTCTCCACCCCATCTCAACCGTCTAAACTCTTCCATGCCACATTTTGATTCCTTCCAAGTCGGCCGAAAGATGGAAAAGGAAACAGAGAAGGGGTATTCCGCAGTTTCGCATGTGGGTTAACCGCACCTCGTGGAAAACGCGTTCACAGCGGAAACATCCACGAGACCAATCTGGACCATCTGGAGGTGACTATATGAAGAAAAACAAAGTGCAGGATGATCGACCATTAAAACAGGGATCATCTTCCCAATTCAAACAACGATTCCAATTTGAGTACCATGACAGCATTGCAAGGACCAAGTCAACCAGATGGTGACCCTATTCTTCTGGTTACACACACATTGCTGCATAAGATTTTATGCCAACTTATTTATTGCGTAAATGAAAATATGCAGAGGGGATGTTAGTGTAGATAGCCTATAAAAAGGCTCTACCACCACGCAAGAAAGCAAAACAAGAAAGAAAGGAGAATAGAAGAAGATGCCTCTACTGCGGAAGGACGTCCACGACAGAATAAAGAAGAAAGAAGAGAGAGAGAGAGAGAGAGAGAGAGAGAGAGAGAGAGAGAGAGAGAAGCCTACTGCTTCAGGCAGTGGAAATCGGCCCAGCCTAAGTTAAGTGATTTAAGGTAGGCCCACATTCAATTCTCTTCATTCCTAGATTTCCTTCTTCACCTTTTCTTTTGCATATTGATCCAAGTCCCGTTGAAACCCAATTAGTTTAAATTAAGCTAACCACTCAAAAGAAATTGCTAATAATAGATTAAAAACCTAATCTTTCGGCACCCACCTATGTTCAGAGAAAGAATAACATTAGAGGTGAGGGTTTTATCTTTTAAGCCTAGACTAATTTAAGTTGTTATATTTATTTACCTTTTACATGCCTTCCTGTTATTTCATCCCTTTTACATGCCTTTATGTTATTTTATCTTGCCTTTTATATGCTTTCGTATTACTCTAAATCGTCCCTGTAATTATATGTTTTACCATCAATTATTTGCCTTTGAGATTACAGTGTAATGTTGATTATAAGTGATCTTTCTGAATTTATGTGGGGGCCATGGATGCAAGCCTTTCCCTTACCTTATTAAATTTATTGAGTTGGCCCTACCACTCTCCTTATTATTGAATCGGTCGTTGCTGCTTTTCTATTTGTTAAGTTAGTCATTACTACTCTTCTTTTATTGAGTTGACCATTGTCACTCCCCTATTTGTTATGTTGGCCATTGCCACTGTTTGAGTTTACCATTGTCACTCTTCTTTTTATTATATTGGCCTTGTGATATTTATCTTTAAGGCTTGGGCATGTGTCTTGATATTCCAAAACTCCCATAATTCAGTTTATATTCTTTATAAGTGCAATCGAGTGGTCAGATGTATCACAACTAGTGATTCAAATAATTTATCATGGACGTAATGTACTCTGGATAGAGACCCTCTTGGTCATCACGTAATTCCATGGGTTTTTGGATAGTAGTGCACAAATCGATGTGTATAATTCTCAAATACAGTGTCACATCACTTCTAGGATTGGATGTCATAAATAGTCACTCCACGAACAAATCGTGTCATGTAAAGCATCTGGCCCATGTGTTATGTGCCTTGAGGTGTTCACGTAAATCCACGGTAGTGTTGGCCATGCCAGCGAATATCCATATAGTGAGAGTGTGGGTCAAGCCGGATATCATGAAACTGTTTTCTACATTATGATGATCGCTACATATGATGAGCCGCACACGCTTTGATAGGCATGCATCTCATGTAGATTGTTTGCGCGTATATTAATACCCTCGTGTTAGTAGAGCACATGACGTATCAGACCCTTTATTTATATGAATCTCTTGAATTATTGTTAATCTTAAAGGATTAACCATCACTATGGGTAAGGCATTGACCCTCTCCCAACTGTACAGATGATGCAAGTGATGTGCACCTTGAAGACCTAGAGGACCATCTCTCTATAGAAGACAATACTAAAATAATACAAAGATAGTTTTATTATTTAATTTTATACTTTTGTTGCGAACTCAATTAATGTAATAAGCTTCTATTGAGAAGGCATTTGATTATTTATTAAATTTCTTTACTCTGATGAAATAACCAATACAGTTGATTTTATTTTCATGAATGATTACCGTCATGAATGTACCTAGATGTGATCTAAATGAAAAAAAAATGGTGTGATTTTTAAAGCAATCAAGTTTTACATTATTAACACCCAGTTTTCTTGGGCACGAGTATAAACTCTGGCCGTCAAAATTTGGGGCGTTACAGAGTATGAAGTTTTGTTCTAAGTGTGTTTTGTCACAAATTTGACAAAGGGGGAGATTGTAAGTGCTGTGATGTATAAAGCACCCTTATTTTCAAATTTTGATAGGGCAAAACAACTTATAATGTGGTTCACACAAGTGATGGAAAGTTCACCTTCAAGTGAATCAAGATGGAAAGTGCAAGGCTAAGAACAAGACATGAAGATAGTTACTTCAAATTTAAAGTATTCAAGCTCTACTTCACTTCAAGTTCAAGATCAAGCTACAAGTACAAGTTTACTTCAAGTAGAAGATCCACTGAATGCTACTGTAGATTCAAGTAGAAGTTTCAAGGTATATACTTCAAGGGAGTTTATAAAGGGAGTTTATGCTTTTCTTTGTGAGATCTAAAGAATTCGAACAAGTAGCTTAAGGTTTGAATTAATTTAAAATCAATTTAGAACATAAAACCCTTGATTGTGTTATTAGGCATTGAAGATTTCTACATCAAGAGAAGCGGTTCTACGGGATACAACAAAGAGCATCTTCAGAAGAAGATAAATATTATTTTTTATTCATTTTTAGTTTCTTGAGATATCCAGAAAATCTCTATATTGGTTTTGACTGAGATAGCCAGAAAATCTCAGCATGGGGTTTTGATTGTGATAGCCTATTTGAAAACACAATTGTATAGGTTTTAAGGTGAACCTGAGAAAACCTTGATTATTAGTTAACGCCAATATCACGTGGGTTATGATTATTGGGAGTGGAGTAGGTGTGGTTGTTTGAGAATAGTTGGTGTACACACCGAACCACTATAACTCCTGGTGTTTTGTGGTGAATGATGTATGTGTTGTATATGTGTTTAATGGTTGTAATCTTTTTATGTACATGTGCTGAATGGTTGTAATAGATAGATTCTTCCTTTTTCTCTTATTTTAGTTTGTGATCTTTGAAATAGCGGTGAAGACCGCTTGAGTAGAAGTTGGAATATGTCAATATGTCCTAGAGGGGGGTGAATAGGACTTTTTAAAGATTTATGAGTTATTTAAAAATCCTATCACACTAATCCTATTATGTATGCAATTCTCAAGATTACTCAAATTAACTCTACTGGCTTCCAAGCCTTGTAGAGGATCCAATCACAACCTATTTGTAAGATAAATAAGTTGCAGACAAGATTGTGAAGGATATGACTCTGTGTGTGTATAAGGTGTGATCTCAGATAATCAGATACAAAGGCATGCTAGGAAACCACATAACTGAATGACAAGAATCATCTCAAACACAGTCATTTTTATAGTGGTTCGACTACTTGTCTACTCCACTCCCGGCTGTCGCACTCAAACCTTGAGTGTACCGAATTTCACTAAGGAGGTTTTCCAGGGTTCACCTCAAACCTAAGGTTTTAAATCAAGTTCACCTTCAACCTTTACAGAGGTTTTACGCGGTTCACCTTAAACCCAGAGTTTTGCTGGTTCACTCCTAACCAGATGTTTATGCTCTCCATAGAGCAAGGGTCCACATAACGCACCTGGATTTTAGACCACACAGGTCAAGGACCTACACAAGGACCTAACAATTTATGCCCTACACAAGATCAAGGGTCCACCCTGTGCACCCACCACGTACACTCCCGCCGGATGCCTCCTTAAGGACTTCAAAGGGTGAGAACCACTTAGGACCAAGACTTGGAAGGAATGATCACAAGTGTCCTCTGGACTCTGGATACTTACAGATAAGTTGATGAGTCTCGTTAAGCACAATGTTGAAGATCTTCTCCTCCTTGTTGACGAACAGTCTTCAGCTCCCTTGATCCACAACACAAGATGATATACCAATGTTTGGCTTCGGGTTGGGTCAAGGGTGAGATGGAATCCTACTCTTTAAAGATTTTCTTATAAGGAAGATAGAGTAGATCCTCTCTTATGCATTCAAGGCATCCCAGCACAAAGATTTGCCATTAAGGTAGTAACTGGAGGATCCCTGAATGCGGAAGTTCATTCCCCAATCCACTCTATTTGATATCAATGGTAAGGGTGGATTGGAGGATGAACTCCCTTGAGAGAAAGGGCTTTGGGTATAGGATATAAGTTGAAACACTTAAAAGCTCTCTCTTCTTTCTCTCACAGCAACAAAAGACAAGTCCTCTATAAATAGGCAAAAAGTTCCAACGGATATAAAACGTTCACATTTATGATAGAGTTCGATATCATCGAGTAGGTTCGATATCATTGAGCGTATACTCTCGATGGCATCGATGGTCCGCTCGATGACTCGGACTCAATGTCATACGCTTTTGAAACTCTTTGCCAATTGGTCGATGAGTCGAAGCTATAGTCGATGTCGTCGGATTTCGAAATTTAATTCTATCGAAGACAGATTCGATCCATCGACACATGAAAATTGAGAGAGACTTGACTTTGAGATATTTCAGGTTTTCACGAATGATCGGGGGAACCGTTGAGGTTATCGGAATTTGAATGTCAATGATATCGAAATCTGAGTCGAGGCATCGATAATTCCAACAGATTTATCTTTGAACTTGCTAAACAGATCATGCCTTAGTTCGATGCAATCAATCAGGTGTCGATATTATCGATATTTGAATATCGATTAAATCGAAGGGCCCTCGATCATAGTTACAAACATCCTGAAATAACTCCTATAAGAAATGTGCGCCCACCATCGATATCATCGATGGACCTCCAATCTTATCGATATTTGATTTCAGATCATATCTGATGGTATTCGATATATCGATTAATTTTGAGATTTTCATTAAAAAACAGGGCGCCGTAAATCTTCCTGTTGATCTTATCGAGCCACTCCCGATGGTCTTGAGATTTGAATATCGATGATATCGATATGAGTATCGATATATCGATAATTCATCCAGATATATTGTGAAGTTGCTGGACATATTTGTGCTTATATCGATGATATCGATAGATGTATCGATACATCGATAAATCTGTCCAGATGAATATTTAGTTGCTGGACACTTTTGGTCCTCTTATCGATAATATCGTTAAGGTATCGAGGACATCGACAGTGCAGGTCGATCATATCGAGGGTGCTTCGATAGAATCGACATGGCGAGAAAAACTTAGAGATTTTCCTATTTTGAAAAAGTTTTCTCACCACAAAAACCTTAAGATGTCTATCTTGTTTTAAGGGTTTTAATCACCTGGTGTTTTAGGACATGGGATGTGAGGCTATGATTTACCTATTACGAGCTTCCACACATCCGGTTGAGGAAGACGCTTGAAATAATCTTCCTATCGAGTTCTGCAGCTAGTCTGACTCACCACACACGTAACTTGACAAACCAGGGCACTAACAGGTGCACTTTCAATCTCCCCCTTTGTCAATTACATGACAAAATACCAAAAACACCCTAAAATACTTCTAGACACACCCTAAATTGTGTGTACATGTATTTACACAAATTTACAATATTTTCTAACCCATGTACACGTTCTAGAAGTATCCGCTCCCCCTTTCTTCAAAAAACTCCCCCTTTCTTGCAGCTGCTCCCCCTAACACCTGCATAAACATAGATAGATACACGATTTTTCGCTTGAGGTGTTTTGAACTGTTCTCCCCCTTTTTGTCAGTCATTGGCAAAGGTTCAGTAAGTGATATTGACTGAAGAATGAATTTCATGGGAGAATCAACAGGTAGGAGCAGAATAATTGATGCATAACAGTTTCATCCAATTTTTTAAGCAAGGCATCAAATTCAGATTTTATGAATGCATAGCAAATAAAATGTTCACGCAATGACACCATATGTAGTCCATAACTTGATAAACTAGGGGAATCGAAAACAGAATTATGACATTAAAGTTAAGAGTTATATGCAGTCATAATTAAAATATTCAAAACATAAGTATGGCAGTAAAGATGTGAATTTCATTTTAGCCATAAAAGAACCAAAACTGCCCCAGACAACAGTGAATTCCAGAATATTCAGTCCTATCCAAAAATATATATACTGCTCCACACAGCAGTAACCAAAAACAAATACTCAACCATTCAACTATCAACACATGTATAAATATGATCACAGGCATTCAAAAGGTATTTAGGTCTGGAGCATTGCAAAAGAACTTCAGGGATGTGATGGATGTTTATCCTAAGTAAGCTTATGGAGTGGGTAGCCGCTTAAGAACTTGTTTTGCTGCACGTTACAGGGCCACCAGTCGTTGTCAAACTTCAGAAAGATAGGCTTCGTAGTCATCAAGTTGCTTTACAATGTGAGCTTGTCCATCCAGAAGATCTCGTACACTGTCTCATATAGGAATGTTTGGAATGACTTCAACAGAGCCAGAATTGTGTACGAGACTGCTATTGCCAGGAATTGAACCGGTTCTACCATCTCAAAACATATTTTTGTAGATGTTTGGGTTACGTATGTCTTCATAATTGAACCACGCATATGGATAAGGGAGATCATAAGATGATGGCAGTCCGAATTGACGTAAAAGCTTAGATAGAAGACATGGAAATGGTAGTATAGTGATGGATGCTTCTGTAGACACACGGATCAGTTGTTGTACGATCAGAGTGAGTAGGCAAATTGGAATTCCTAGATGAATATCGTACAGAATGTTAAGGATGTATGGCGAGAGCTTGTTGTCAGAGACTTCATAGGGATAGACGTTAGTGCTAAAAATGCTGTGAAGAATCATATAGGTAGGATCAAGATGCTTGACATGAAGAACATTTTTGGCATTCCTGAAAATTGTGGCATCATTACACAATGCTCGAGTAACTTCCCCCCACACACCTAGACCATTCGTATTTCAATTAGATACAGTTATTCCAGTCATTTGCATGTTAATCATCCTACTTACCCAGTTTGGTGTGATGTATTCAACCCGATTCATGACCATGACTGAGATAATTGGGGGATCATTTTCAACATTATACATCAAACTTAGAAACTGATGTACCAGATTATGTTGAAAAGTTCCTCCAATGTTCACAACATTTTCCCATCCAATTTGTTTCAAAAGATCGATGATCCTAAAGGGCTCGATACTCTTTCTGTGAACCATTCGTTCCACCATAAGATTTAAGTTGAATGAAGGAGAAGAGGCAATTGCATCATGCTTACCTTTCTTCTTTTCAGTTGATGTACACTGTGGATGGAACAATCCTTTGTCTTTTTTTCATTTTGGAAAGATGAAATCTCCAAGACTGAGAGCGCTTAATGAGGCACTTCTTCTTGATCTACTGATTCTTACTAAGCAGCAACTACCTATCCCTTTGATCATGTTCTCAGTTTCCAAGTTTTGATTCTTAATTTCAAGTTCTAGGGAAGAACAACCGTCCTAACGTTTCAGCTACCCGGAGAGTCGTCGATGATATCGATTCTCACTCGATGTGATCGACATTCACAAGTGACCAATCGACGCTCATATTGAAGATGGATTTTTTTTTTTTCAATTTTCAGCACACAACCAATCTGCCAAGTATACTTTTAGAATTTCTATAAATCAGTAGTATACTTTTCAAAAATTATGTACAATTTCTGTACACACCAAAATTATAAACATATGTATGTTCATATACAAAAATTTGAGGTTAAGAACCTCAGATGTACTACTCAAAATTTGCATCATTTCAGTAAATATCTAGGTCAGATGCATGACTTGGACTTGTCCTTCCACACTTAGAATTTTCAGGGTAAGTTAAGATTAGTCATAAGACAAACTTGTTTTTCTTTTTCTATCCATTTTGAAATAAAATTCTTTCTCCTGTCTTGCATCTTAGGTGGTGATAGATGAGTGTTTTCCCTAGATGGACTCTTAACATTCTGTGTTTCTCTAATTGGTTTGAATTTTCCAATGTGATTTTGTCTAGAGGTATGTGAAGTCCGTCTAGATGTTAGGCATTCAACCTCATAATGACCTGTGTCACCACATAAATGACATACTGGAGAGATTCTTACATTGCTTCCTGAAGCAGCCGATGATTTAGTTTTTGGTGCTGCATTTCCTGTTTTCTTCTTAATTTTCTGATACCCTAGGCCACTTTTGTCCTTTCCAGGCCTTCCTATCCCTAACGTCCTTTCAAGCTTTTCACCACTCTAAGAGAATTTATAGTTTATTTTAGCAAATTTTCTTGATTTTTCTAAGTCATAGCGGAGTGTGTGATTCTCATTCTTAAGATGCCTATTCTCATCTTTTAATGATTCGATTTGTTTGGTAAGCTTAGATGATTCAGGTTTTAAGGATAGGTTGATTCTTTCCAACTTGTCATTTTCTGCATAATATTGTTGTAGATCAATGATTAGATGAGAATTGATCTCCAGTGTTTTATCCAGATCTTTTTGTAGAAGTACCTTCTTGTTTTTCGAGATTTCAAGTTTTTTAAGAATGTTGATGCTATGAGTATAGAGTTGATTATAAGCATCTTGTAACTTATCTTTTTCTTCTTCTTCATTTTCAGTGTCAGATTCCTCATTGTCAGACAGAAATGATTCTGTGGCTTGCTGTTCTTTCTCGTTCTCAGATTCAGTGGGAATGATCGAAGCAGTGGAGATCGTAAGTATTTTCAAAGATTTCTGATCTCCATCGTTCTCTGAGTCACTGGATTCTGAGTTTGACTCATCTGTATCATCCCATGTGGCAGCCATTGCTTTCCCTTTGGTTTTTCTGTTTGGACATTCGGTAGATAAGTGTCCATACCCTTGACAGGCGTAGCATTATGGTTCTTTAGTCTTTTTACCAAATTTGCTTGCAAAGGGTTTGTTATTCACCTTTCTACCTCTAGAGGCACGGCCGCGATTCTTTTGAAAGAATCTTCTGAATCTTTATGCTAGTAAAGCCACTTCCTCATCTTCATCTTCCTTTTCACTCCCACTGTCCTCATGAATTATTTTCTTAGAAGTTTTTAGGACAGTGTTTTTAGATTTTTGGGGTTTTGTGAAGTGTAGTTGAAAAGTTTATATGGAACCTATAAGTTCTTCTACTTTCATTTCATCGATATTCCTACACTCAATTGTTGTTAATTTGGGATTGAAGCGTTCCGGCAATGATCTTAGAATTTTCCTGCAAATTTTAGGAACTAGAACCTTCTCTCCCAATCCACCCATGGAGTTACAAATGATATTTAGTTTTGTAAAGAACTCCATAAATGTCTCATGCTCCTCCATTCTGAGACTTTCGAACTGTGAAGTCAAGAGTTGCAGTTTAGACCTCTTCACAGTACTTGTACCTTCATGGGTTGTTTCCAGTAGATCCCATGCTTCTTTTGATGTCCCACACATACTTATTTGATTGAATATATCCTGGGACACGGCACAGTAGATGGCGTTCATAGCTTTAGCTTCAGAGGTCTGTTTATCTTTATCAGACGCCATCCACATCTCTTTGGATTTGGGTTTTGTGATAGTTGTGCCACTATCTAATACAACTTGGTCTGTTGGTGGCACATATCCATTTTCAACTATCTCCCAAACATCGTGGTCCAAAGATCTCAGAAAGTAGTGCATTCTAGCCTTCCAGTATGCATAATTTAATCCATCAAATACTGGAGGTCTAGTGACCGATGAGCCCTCTCCTTTGGCCATATTCCCAACTTCAGTTAAGATCACTCTCTAGGCAGTGAAGCCCTTAAAGACAGACCCGCTTTGATACTAATTGAAATAGCAGTGAAGACCGCTTGAGTAGAAGTTGGAATATGTCAATATGTCCTAGAGGGGGGTGAATAGGACTTTTTAAAGATTTATGAGTTATTTAAAAATCCTATCACACTAATCCTATTATGTATGCAATTCTTAGGATTACTCAAATTAACTCTACTGGCTTCCAAGCCTTGTAGAGGATCCAATCACAACCTATTTGTAAGATAAACAAGTTGCAGACAAGATGGTGAAGGATATGACTCTGTGTGTGTATAAGGTGTGATCTCAGATAAGCGGATATAAAGGCATGCTAGGAAATCACGTAACTAAAGGAAAAGAATCATCTCAAACACAGTCATTTTTATAGTGGTTCGACTACTTGTCTACTCCACTCTCGGCTGTCGCACTCAACCCTTGAGTGTACCGGATTTCACTAAGGAGGTTTCCCAGGGTTCACCTCAAACCTAAGGTTTTAAATCAGGTTCACCTTTAACCTTTACAGAGGTTTTACGCGGTTCACCTCAAACCTAGAGTTTTGCTGGTTCACTCCTAACCAGATGTTTATGCTCTCCATAGAGCAAGGGTCCACACAACACACCTGGATTTTAGACCACACGGGTCAAGGGCCTACACAAGGACCTAACAGTTTATTCCCTACACAAGAGCAAGGGTCCACCCTGTGCACCCACCACGTACACTCCCGTAGGAGGCCTCCTTGAGGACTTCAAAGGGTGAAAACCACTTAGGACCAAGACCTAGGAAGGAATGATCACAAGTGTCCTCTGGACTCTAGATACTTACAGATAAGTTAATGAGTCCCGTTAAGCACAACGCTGAAGATCTTCTCCTCCTTATTGATGAAAAGTCTTTAGCTCCCTTGATCCGCAACACAAGATGATATACCAATGTTTGGCTTCTGGTTGGGTCAAGGGTGAGATGGAATCCTACTCTCTAAAGATTTTCTTATAAGGAAGATAGAGTAGATCCTCTCTTATGCATTCAAAGCATCCCAGTACAAAGATTTGCCATTAAGGTAGTAACTGGAGGATCCTTGAATGCGAAAGTTAATTTTCCAATCCACTCTATTTGATATCAGTGGTAAGGGTGGATTGGAGGATGAACTCCCTTGAGAGAAAGGGCTTTGGGTATAGGATATAAATTGAAACACTCAAAAGCTCTCTCTTATTTCTCTCACAGCAACAAAAGACAAGTCCTCTATAAATAGGCAAAAAGTTCCAACGGATATAAAACGGTCACATTTATGACAGAGTTCGATATCATCAAGCAGGTTCGATATCATCGAGTGTATACTCTCGATGGTATCGATGGTCCGCTCGATGACTCGGACTCACTGTTATACGCTTTTGAAACTCTTTGCCAATTAGTCGTTGAATCGAAGCTATAGTCGATGTCATCAGATTTTGAACTTCGATTCCATCGAAGACAGGTTCGATCCATCGACACATGAAAATTGAGAGAGACTTGACTTTGAGATATTTAAGGTTTTCATGAATGATCGGGGGAACTGTCGAGGTCATCAGAATTTGATGTCGATGATATCGAGATCTGAGTCGAGGCATTGATAATTCCAGCAGATTTATCTTTGAACTTGCTGGACAGATTATGCCTTAGTTCGATGCAATGGATCAGGTGTCGATAACATCGATATTTGAATATCGATTAAATCAAAGGGCCCCCGATCATAGTTACAAACATCCTGAAATAACTCCTGTAAGAAATGCCCGCCCACCATTGATATCATCGATGGACCTCCGATCTTATCGATATTTGATTTCAGATCATATTAGATGGTCATCGATATATCGATGAATTTTGAGATTTTCATTACAAAAATAGGGGCACCGAAAATCTGCCTGTTGATCTTATTGAGCCACTCCCGATGGCCTCGAGATTTGAATATCGATGATATCGATATGAGTATCGATATATCGATAATTTGTCTAGATATATTGTGAAGTTACTGGACATATTTGTGCTTATATCGATGATATCGATAGATGTATCGACACATCGATAAATCCGTCCAGATGAGTATTTAGTTGCTGGACACTTTTGGTCCTCTTATCGATAATATCGTTAAGGTATCGAGGACATCGATAGTGCAGGTCGATCATATCGAGGGTGCTTCGATAGAATCGACAGGGCGAGAAAAACTTAGAGATTTTCCTATTTTGAAAAAGTTTTCTCACCACAAAAACCTTAAGATGTCTATCTTATTTTAAGGGTTTTAATCACCTGGTGTTTTGGGATATGGGATGTGAGGCTATGATTTACCTATTGCGAGCTTCCACACATCCGGTTGAGGCAGATGCTTGAAATAATCTTCCTATCGAGTTCTGCAGCCAGTCTGACTCACCACACACGTAACTTGACAAACCAGGGCACCAGCAGGTGCACTTTCAATCTTGATCCTTACTACGTTCAAGAAATCAAGTTGTCTTACCTAAAACATTTGTTTTTTGTGTAAGGTTGTCCTTTGAACAAGGTTTGAATTAATTTCTCAATATCATTACAGTTGAGATCTGTGATTAGTTTTGATTTATTTAATCTTTCAGTTCTTTAATTTTTAAATTGGCATAGTCTTATTCACCCCCACCGCCCCTCTTGGACTGGGAGCTCGCCCCTTTCATATGTTTATCAGATGGTCCCGGTACCAAATACCAAACATAATTTCTCACAAATTAATTTAACTCTTCTTGCATGGCTACTATCCAATTTTCATCGGTAAGTGCTTCTTCTACATTTGCCTGTTAAATTTAAGAAATGAAGCTAACATAATTACAGATATTCTTTAATTGTTTTCTCGTTCGCATACCAGTAAGAGGATTACCTAATATCATATTAGTAAGATGGTCTTTAACTGATCTTAGTTCAGTATTAACTGGATTAGATGAAGAGTCAGGTTTCTCAATAAAGTTAACTACATTATCATCTAGACTTGATGTGGGAGTGATCAAGTGATCGTTAATAACAACATTAATAGATTCTTGGATATGCTTGACTATTCAGAGTATAACCCAAGAATATCCCTTCATCACTCTTAGCTTCAAATTTTCCTAAATTTTCCCGGTCATGTAATATGAAGCACTTACTTACAAAAATTCGAAAGTATTTGACAGTTGGTTTCTCATTGAACCACAACTCGTAGGTTGTTTTATCTTTTAATTTTCTTATATACACACGATTTATTATGTAGCATGCAGTATTTACAGCTTCAGCCCACAAGTTCTTTAGTAAATTCATGCTATTTAACATAACATTGACAATCTCTTGTAGCACTCTATTTTTCCTTTCAATAACCCCATTCTGTTGAGGTGTTTTAAGAGCAGAAAACTCATGTGATATACCATAATCTATATAGAATTTCTCAAAATTGCTATTTTCGAATTCAGTACCATGATCACTTCTTATCTTGATTATATTTATTTCTTTTTCTGTCTGAATTCGTTTCAGTATTCTTTTGACTTCATCGAGAGTCTCAGATTTTTCTCTCATAAAGGCTACCAAAGTAATTCTGGTAAAGTCATCAACAATAACCAGAAAGTACTTCTTTCCACCTCTACTCTCTGTTCTTATTGGTCCAACTAAGTCCATATGGAGAAGTTCAAGAGGTTTAGTTGTGGCTAAGGAGTTTATTTTCTTGTGACTACTCCTTATTTGTTTGCCAATTTGGCATGCACCACATATTTTATCAACCTTTTTTTAATTTGGGTAGTCCTCGAATAAGATCGATTTTGCTCAATCTATAAAGATTTCGGTAGGTAACATGTCCAAGATGTTTATGCCATAATTTTGTTTCATCTGTCTGGACCATGTAACAGGAAAAATTAGAAAAGCATGATTAATTTATAATATAGCAATTTTCAGAAGTCCTACGACCATTTAATATCACACAACATTTCTCATTTATTATCTCACATCCTTGATTTGAAAATTTTACATTGTGTTTGTTATTGCAAATTTGAGATATATTTAGAAGATTATGTTTAAGTCCTTCAGCATATAAAACATTTTCAAAAGGAGGAAAGTTAGAAAGTTGAACAGTACCTTGGCCTATGATTCCGCATTTGCTTCCATCATTAAAAGTAACTGAACCATCATGCAACTCTTGGAGGTTGGTGAATATCTTTTTATCACCTATCATATGTCTTGAACATTCACTGTCCAAGTACCATTTTGAATGGCTAGAAGCTTTGAAGGCAGTGTGGGCAACAAGACAAGTAACTTTTGGAACTTTATTATAGTTCTGGGTTTAGGAGTTCCATTAGTTTTTCTCTGATTAAAAGAGTTGGAATTTCACTGTCTATTAACTCTAACATCATTAGAGTTATATTTGAGAAGCTCTTTGAGTAAGTCCACTATTTTTTTGGCTAAAGGATTATATCTTTGATTTCTATAGCTGATGATTTTTTAATTAACTTTAGAAGCTTGAAAAGGTTTTGGATTTTTGAAATTATTTTTATTATAATTTCTCAAATTCTTACCTTTTGAGTTTGAGGATTCTCCTTTTACAAATATAGGAGATGCATATTTATTTTTCATTGGACTATCTTTGATATACCCCAGACCCGATTTATCACCACATTTTCTGGATGCAGTTAATAATTTTTCTAGCTTAGGGTCTCCCTAGGCATATCTCCAAGTATCCTCAGAACTCAAAAGAGAAGAAACTTCGGGTTTTAAAGTCCCATTTTCAATTTTAAGTTTTTCTAATTCAAAGGATTTGAAATTTAAATCAAGTTTTGCTTTTTCAAAATAAAACAAAAAAAAAAAGATGAGATTTTTCTAAAACATTATTTTCAAGTTCTTCTTTTAGTTTAAGATATTTTTCTTTGAGAATTTTCAGTTTGATAGCTATTTTATAACTTTCCCTGTATAGGGCATTGTAGGCGTCTTGAAGATAATCTTCATTCTCATTTTTAGGGTCACTCCTGAGATTCTCATAATCAGATAAATTACAACTATCTGAGGAGGTGACTCTCGCTATAGTCATCAGGGCTTTTACTTCATTTGAGATTTATTGTTCTGAATAATCTGACTTAGAGGAACTTTCAGAGTCGGTTTATTCATCCCAAGTAACAATCATGCTCTTTCTTTTTTATTTATCCCTTTTGGGACATTTATTCGCCAAATGCCCGTATTCATGGTAATTAAAACATTGACTGTCTTTCACAGATTTCCAAGTTTTAGATTTTCCCTTTCTCGTATCAGAAGGTTTTTGAAAATCAACTCTTTTCTTATTTTTGAAAATCCTATAAAACTTTTTAGCATGTAAAGCCATATCATCCTCTGTATCTTCAATATCAGAATTAACATTGTTATCTTTTGAAATAGATTTGGATGACTTAAGAGCAATGGACTTACCTTTGGGAGCTTTAGATTTTAACTCGTATGTTTGAAGAAAACCAACTAACTCTTCAACCTTCATTGGATCAGTGTCTCTTAGTTCCTAAATGACAGTTACTTTAGAATTGAACCTCTTAGGAAGAGATCGCAGTATTTTAGCACAGACCTTGCTTTCTGGGATTCCATCTCCTAAACCCCATATAGAATTTACTATATCATTTAATTTTGTACAGAAGTCCATGAAGGTTTCATTTTCTTTCATACAAATTTTCTCAAACTTTGTAATGAGGATTTGAACTTTAGATTTCTTGACAATAGTAGTTCCTTCGTGTGTCATTTCAAAAATATCCCAGGCTTGTTTAGTTGTATCACATGAAATGATTCTTTTGAATTCATCAGGTGATAGAGCACATGTAATTGCATTTAAATCCTTAGCATTTGCACTACTTTCATTTTTTAAAGTGTAGTCCATAAATAAAAAGGAGTTTCTTTCATGGACTTGGTTCCATCACTTCCTAGAACTTCAGACATGGGTGGTTTCCATTTGGTTATCGTGGCTTTCTACACGCTTTCATTTAAGGATTCTAAGAAAATCTTCATTATGGCTTTCAAATAAGCATAGTTAGAGCCATCAAAGGGTGGTGACCTGTTAATAGACAAGATATCGAAATTTGACATACTGAAAGTTCTACTAAATCTTTAAACTCAAGGAACTTAATCTAAATAAATGAGCAACTTAGCTCTAATATCACTTGAAATAGGTGAGTTAATAGTCCTAGGGGGGGAGGGGATGAATAGGACTATGCCAAATAAAAATTCAAAGTTCAGATATAATGAATAAATTAGAATAAATCACTAATCTCAATAGCAGTAGTGTTGAGAAATTGATTCAAACTTTGTTCAGAGGACAACCTTACACTAAAAATAAATGTTTTACCGACAACCTAATTTCATGAACGCAGTAAGGATCAAGATCATAAACTAAGCAAGAGACAATAGAGAGCTATCTATTACAAGCATTCACCACACAACCAAATTACAATCATTCACCTCATATACAAAAATTTAAACCATTCATCACAAACACCAGAAGTTATAGTGGTTCGATGGGTACACCAACTGTTCTCAAATAGCCACACCTACTCCACTCCCAATAATCACAACCCACGTGATATTGAGATTTATTAATAATCAAGGGTTTCACAGGTTCACCTTAAAACCTATACAGTTGTGTTTTCAGATGGACTATCACAAAAAAACCCCACGCTGAGATTTTCTAGCTATCTCAGTCAAAAATACATGAGATTTTCTAGATATCTCAAAGAAACTAAAAATAAAAATACAGAATGATACTTATCTTCCTTTTTGAAGATGTACTTGATGTAACCTGTAAAACCACTTCGTTTGATGTAGAACGTTTAATGTCCAGTAATACAATTAAGGGTTCTAGGTTCTAATTGATTTTAAATTAGTTCAAACCTTAGGCTACTTGTTTGAATCATTTAGATCTCAAAAAGAAGAGTAATTATTCTCTTTAAAAAAATAAGTTTCATAAACTAGAGATCAAAGAATCAAAATAAAAGGGTATAAACATAAATTTAAAATACTACACAATAGCTTGAAGAGAGTGGGGACTTCTCTCTTTCTCAATGAAGGCTTTTCCTAGCTTGAATTGATTAATTTAGAATGAGAGAATGCTTCTATTTATAGGCTGAAATTCAGTTGCTTCGACTCATCTAAGGTCTCCTTTGACTTGTCTAAGATCTAAGTAAAATTTCAAATTTTCAGCGCGATCGAATAAAACTGTTCTTTGACTGGTCGAGGGCCCTGTTCGACTGGTTGAGCACTGCCTTCGATTGGTCGAGAGTGCTAAAAATAGCTTGCTTGACTTTAAGTCAAGCACCCTTCGACTAGTCGAGAACACTAGAAAAATCCATTTTTTAAGTTTGAATCTTGGACTAGTCGAAGTTATTCTTGGATTGGTCGAACCAAGGCTTGGACTAGTCGAACTAAGGCTTATACTAGTCGAACTAAAGCCTAATAAAAGTATAAAACCCCATATAAGTTTAACATTTAAAAGAACCTAAGTCCGAAGTCTTTCTAGGGTCATTTATACTTGAGAAAGCTGGACATTAAAGTGTATAGAACGAATCTTCTGCTTGAAGGTGGAGCTTGATCTTCTACTAGTAGTAGAACTCGAGTATTCTTTAGCATGCATTATCCACGTTTTGAACTTGTTCTTACAATATACACTCTTCATGGTTTGTTCTTGAAGGTGAACTTTCCATCACTTGAAGTTGAACTTTCCGTCACTTGAAGGTGTTTTGTCTCATCGAAATTTGACAAAATAAAAATGTGCACAACACTTACAATCACAAACATGTGCACAACATTTACAAAGGTTTTCACAAGTTCACCTTAACAAACTAATATAGTTACTTGTGATTTTCACAGGCTATCACAATAAAAACCCCTTTTGTGATTTTGATGGGCTATCACAAATTAAGGCCATCTTAGAAAAAACTAAAATGAAATACAGTAAAATATTTATCTTCAAATGAAGATTCGAAGACGTATTAGAAGCTTGTAGAAGAGGAACTTTTTTCTTGAACGTAGATGAAGCAATGTTTGATCAAACAGAAAGAGTATATAGGGTTCTATAGATTTTAGAAATGAAAAACTCTAATGCTACTTGATTCAATTCTCTTAGATCTCAAAATAAAAGTATAGTTTACTCTTTTAGAATAAGATTAAAAATGATCTTGAGCAAGGAAATTGAATAAGCTAAAATTAAATTATAAATACCACACAATTAGCTTGTAAAGGACTTGAGCTTCTTTCTCTCTTGCAAAAGGATTAAAGTGAATTTTTGTTGTACTTTAAAATGAGAGAAATCCTCTATTTATAACTAAAGAGGTTAAAAATTCGACTAGCCTAAGACTAGATTCGGCTGGACAGATTCCACCAAATTTGATCCAACAACTATCGAATCACGCGAGATAAGATCTATCCAAAATTCGATTGGCCCGAGGTCAAATTTGGACAATCAAATTGCCAATCGGCTGGTCGAATTCTCACAAAAAAAATCATTATTGGAATTTGACCTGAACTCACTCGGGCTAGCCGAATTTCAATCTTAGACTAGCTGAACAAAAACTTAGGCTAGCCGAATTTTCAACAAAATTTGTTATTTTGCCTGAGCTTGAAGTTAGGCTAGCCGAGGAAGTTAGGCTGGCCGAACCAGAAGTTAGGTTGCCAGAATTTCAGAGCAAAAACACTGTTAAAACCTAAGTTTAAAGACTTTTTGAAAGTACCTAAACCTAAGGTCTTTCTAAGGTTATACCACCTATGTTTTAACAAATATATGGGACAACTTGTCTTGAAATTTGACTCGATCTTGTCTTGAAATCGGGCGTCAACTTCTTAGGAAGATGTGCCGATCTTGAGCTGATCATAAGCCAATCTTCAGGCATGTAGAGTAGTTGTGATTCCATACTTGTGATCTGACCTTGAAGCACTTTTGTCTTACAAAATTTGACAATCCATGTGTGTTAAACATAAAAGCACTTACAATCTCCCCCTTTGTTAATTTTGTGACAAAATACACAACATATACAATACATCCACTAATATTTTATGGTTACACCCATTCACAAGATTAACAAACTTGAAGCTTCCCTATGTAGGTGGTAATGATCATCCTTATAATCCTCGTAACCAACTGTGCACAACTGATGCTCCCTCTGAGAAATACAACATATACTATGCACAAAATATAATATATAGCTAGCAAATATGTAAGCACATCACATTCATTCCATTCATCACATTACTAGCACCAATTTCTCCCACTTTTTGTCACAAGTTGACAAAGGAAGAACAAATGATAGGACATATCATGAAGCATATCAAAGCTATGTAAAATAATAGGAATGAATATTAACAAGTAGGAATAACATTAAAATATAAACATCTAGAATAAATCATTAAGATGAAAAACATTGTATGAGACAATATATGAAATATCCAAACTAGTCATGAAAATATCCATGTAAACCAACGAAATATAGTTTAGTACAAATCCACAATATGCAAAGAAAATAAGCAAATTTAGCTTAATATGACCCTAAGGAAGATGGTGCAGGCATCAAAGGATCATTAATCCACAAACTCTAATTGATTCGATGGAAGTACTTTTCATGTACTTCATTGTCGACTTGTCACACCCCAGACTCGGTAATTGGGTTCACAAGGAATCCGATAGCTAGTTTTGACCGCAACAGCCTCCGTAGTGCCCCATTCTTGGCTCCTGAAGCAGGTTCTGATCCTGTGATCCTACAAGGAGAATTTCTATGACAGTATAATTCTTACCAATATGAGCATACCCAAGATCACAGCAAGTATATCTGAGAATAACAAAGGCACATGTCACAAAATCCATTATGAATTTAAACTTTTACAAGTATCCATAAGGTCCAAAAGGACATACATAAGATGATAGAAAAAGGAAAGGAAGGTCTGCAACACTGGGGTCCTCAAGCTCAACTTTACTCTACGCTCTGCCGCAACAATGCCTGCCTAAGATCTCCTGCACGCATCAATCGTGCATAAGCTTATAGAAGCTTAGAGGGTAGTATAAGTGTGTGACAATGGTGCACAGAAGAATAGTAGGAGGTACGGGAATAAAAACATGTTCAATGACAATATCACTAGCCTTGACAAGGCTTATTATGAATATGATGCAATGAGTACTGGACACCATACCAAGGCAATGCATGAAGGGGCTTACGCAGCCAATGCTAATGTGATGCAGAGTAATGTCAGTGCTCATATCCAATCCACATATCAAGTACATTTACAATCATAAGGAAATCACTGGGGTCTATTACACTGCTGGATGGCTGCCACTCTACAGACCCCGCACAGTCAAATGAGTGTAAGAGACCTCACTACCCGCCTATGGACAGCCAATCACCAGTATGACCAAATGGTAACGGACCCATTCATGAGCTGGTCAGACTCAGCCTAGCAATGCCTCCTTACATCAGGAGAGTAAGGCCACACCCCTATCTAACCAACTACACGACAGTGAGAGTTGCAACCTAATGGTATAAGGCCCTCGTGCACTCATTATTCCATCTGATCACAGCGTTAAAGCAGATCCTTAGTACCATGAAAGTTTTAGAAATTTCACCCATTGGCATCCTATGCACCCGGTATGCTCAAGTAACATTTTCAGTGTCTAAACATGGCCATACATGATGTATCTATGGAGGCTACATCCCTAATGAAGCAAGGGCGATAATGCTCATATGTTATGCAATGTCAGATGCATGAATCACACAATCAACCATGCATCAATTACAAGCATCCAACGTGCTCAAGAGGGAACACTACGTCCCTCAGAGAAGGTAATACGCAATACTCAATGGCACAATATGACCACACACATATTGTCAACCAAGCATACAATGATGTACATGGGCCATGAGGATGAATTTAATCACACTATATGGCGATATACAATGTTTATTACATTCCTCATATCCAAGAAGGAAACAAGACTACGTACTTAGACAATATTCTTAAGGAATCCAACTTCTAGTGGGGGCCCATTTACTTGGGGTAGTCCACGAGGCTAAGTATACAAGCTACGGGTCTAAGTAATATAGAAATGAGCCTAGAAAGAGTCTAAGATGATTATCCAATCACTCTTAAATATAACCAGGCCTAATGGGGTCCATAATGGGGACATTTAACCGCCATTCCCCAAAAAGGCATATCAACCATGAACTATATGAATAGAAGGCCCAAGGCCTACATTTAAAATAAAAATAAAGGTAACCACATACATATATTCCTCAAATAAGGTCATAAAAAGATATAATACCACTTTTAATAACATGGGCTCCAAGAGGAGAATTAAGACCCAAGGCTCAATTCCCAATGGCCATATAATCATGCATTAAGTTGGACTTGGTGGGCAGCCCGCGTACACATTATATGGCCCAAAAAAATAAGTTTAAGTTTAGATGAAATGGGCCCAACTACATCAGCTCAATAACTAGCAATTTAGGTGGGCAACCAAGTGCCCAATACTATCTTTATCTCAGCCCACAAGGCTATCAAAATGGTGGAAGTCGGCCCAATATATGGTTGGGCCAAGCTGGGACATCCCAACCCACTCTGAGCCCATGGGATGCCCCAAAAATATGATCTAAGATGGGGTCCTCATGTGATTACTAAAGGTGACCCAAAAGAATGCACTGATTAAGCACAAAGATTATAAGAAAACATAAGCATGTAACATGTACACAAGTTCTCAATATGGTGGGCCCTACAGCCAAATAAAGTTTTAACCATAAAATTGTACATCTAAGGCCCTTTGATAAACTTTTGGCCCGTTTGACTTCTTGGACCTGCTAACATCCGAAAATTAGTTAACAATATGGAAATAATCTCATGAAGGCCAACTATACTCACTGGGGGACCTCATCAGATGGAGAGTGTGTATATATCATGAAAAGATCAAGTAAACTTGCTACTGGATTATGAGTCTAGTAGCAACCCAAGGTAGACAGTGCTTCCATGATCAGGCGATCTAAGGCTTGAATGGCCTGGACTAACATACGTTGAGGTAGGCTCGACAGACATCCATATTTAGCCTCAAATAAACGGCCCAGGGTCTATGGTGGGCCTTTAACCATCTATAGAGAAACCCATGGGCCTACCTTAGGATCACCCAGGAGGACATCTAACCTCAACTGGGTCTAAAAAGGTAGCCCGCTACGCAAATAAACTAAGGTCTAAGGCCCAAGCAATGCATGGCCTAATGGGCTATACACAAGCCCAATTCATAGACAAAATGGTAGGCCCTCAAGTAAGTTTTGGGCCCAACCATAAAGGTCATAAATCCATATATCGTGGTGGGCTTCATGGGCAGCCCAGTAGTTCATCCTCATGGGTAAATTTCATATTTTACACAAGTGAGTTGGGCCACACTTTTTGGCCTAAGTACAGGGTCAACTTAGTGGGTAGCTAAACGCCCAACTACTTGCATATTATAGCCCTTAAATCCATCACAATAGATAGGAGAGTATAGGCCCAAGATTAGTGGTCCTATCTAAAAGGATTTAGTCCACAAGGCCTAAGGAACTAGTCTTTCAATCACATGCAACATTCCATTAAAACTCAACTTGGGTGGGCCTCATATGGGCCCTAATTACACTCAATAATACTATAGAAAAATGGTAAGATAACTGATTTAAATCTTCTTCAAATCTAGTGGGCCATACTGCCCCCAAAACAAACATTTATAGGCAATAATTATTGGGCTCATTGCCAAATTCCAGCCCACCCATTTTCTGGGTTGGTTGGAATCAAACAACAAAATTATTTTATAGTATATCAAATTTCTGATGGCCCACATACATAACAGTGGGTCCCACCAGATGAGAGGGGGACATATAACTCATATATCAAGTGGGCCGTGCCATTAGAGTGCAGGCCCAGCGGCAGCCCAAGACAGGGATGCCTCATGTGTAGGCAGCCCTATGAGCCCGGGTAATTAGCCCAAAATCTCATCCAAATGGGCCCTAATTGGAAACCACCTAAGGGGAAGATGGTTAAGTCCCCTAAGGACCCCACATGGATGGATGATGGGATATACAACACACTTATGTGGGCAGACAAAGTATGCTGGATGGCCAGCCAAGGCTGGACACCCCAGCCTGGGTGTCCCTGCCTGGTGGCCACTCCAGGATGCACCGCGGGCAGTACAAGGGCCCGATGGCTCTGAAATTTTGTAAGGTGATACTTTCATGGGTGGGCCACACCTCCACAAAATTTCATGATTTTTAGATACTCAGAAGTACGTTAATTTATTTACGGAAAATAGTCTGCCTAAAAATTTTAATCATCCTTAACGTCCCAACGCGGTGGGCCAGTCCGGCCCTTTCCACAGTGTGCACAAGGGTCCATTGCCCCTAAAATTTATAAGTGGGTCCCACCTTGGGTGAACGACCTCCCTGTACATTTTAAAAATTTTTGGATACTCAAAAGTATTTTAATGCAATGAGTACTAGGCGTCATGCCAAGGCTTAACATGAATACTACGTAATATGAGGTTTACACAGCTGATGTAAATGCAATAAGAAGTAATGTTAGTGCTCATATCCAATCCACATATCAAGTACATTTCCATCTCAAGGAAATCACTGGGGTCCATTACACTGTTGGATGACTGCTGCTCTACAGACCCTGCACAGTCAAACAAGCGTAAGAGACCTCACTACCCACCTGTGGACAGCCAATCACCAGCAAGGCCTGATGGTAGTAGACCCATTCACTAGCTGGTCAGACTCAACCTAGCAATGCCACATTACATTAGGTGAGTAACACCACACCCCTATCTAACCGACTACACGACAGTGGGAGTTACGGCCTAACGGTATAAGGCCCTCATGCGCTCATATATTCCGCTCGGTCACGGCGTTGGAGCAAATCCTTGGTACCATGAAAGTTTTGAGAATTTCACCCATGGGCATCCTATGCACCCGGTATGCTCAAGTAACATTTCTGGTGTCCAAACATGGCCATCCATGATGTATATGTGGAGGCTACAGCCCTGATGAAGCAAGGGCGATAATGCTCATATGTTATGTAATGCCAGATACATGAATCACACAATCAACTATGCATCAATTCCAAGCATCCAACGTGCTCAAGAGAGAATACTACGTCCCTCGGAGAGGGTAACACGCAATGTCCAATGACATAATATGACCACATACACAGTTTTAACCAAGCATATAATGATGTACATGGGTCATGAGGATAAATTTAATCACACTATATGTCAATATACAATGTATATTACATTCCCCCTATTCAAGAAGGAACCAAGACTAGGTACTTAGACAATATCCTTAAGGAATCCAACTTCTAGTGGAGGCCCATTTACCTCGCGTAGCTCACGAGGCTAAGTATACAAGCTACGGATCTAAGTAATATAGAAATAAACCTAGAAAGAGTCTAAGATGATTATCCAATCACTCTTAAATACAACCTGGCCTAGAGGGGTCCATAATGGGGACATTTAACCATCATTCCCTAAAAAGGCATATCAATTATGAACTATATGTATAGAAGGCCCAAGGCCTACATTTAAGATAAAAATAAAGGTAACCATATACATATATTCCTCATAATAGGCCATAAAAGGATATAGTACCACTTTTAACGACATGGGCTCCAAGAGGGAAATTAAGGCCCAAGGCTTAATTCCCAATGGCCATGGAATCCATGCATTAAGTTGGACTTGGTGGGCAGCCCGCATACACAATATACACGCCCCAAAAAAAAATTAAGTTTAGTTGAAATGGGTCCAACTACATTAGCTCAATAACTAGCAATTTAAGTAGGCAACTAAGGGCCCAATACTATCCTTATCTCAGCCCACAAGTCCATCAAAATGGTGAAAGTTGATGAGGGTCAAATATTGCATATCAGACCCCGATCATTACCAGATTTTACGTACATGATAATGCTTAATGGAGTATTTTAGTTGTATTTTGTTACAGGATGAAATCAGGAGCGTTGATTGAAAAAATGATGTTAAAAGTGTGGATTTTACACTCCGAAGACACCAGAGCAAGGAACGGACCTCAGAGGACTAATATTGAAGAATTTACATGCCAGGGACCCGAGGAAATCAAGCTGTTCACATTAAAGAGGCCCGAAACTGGTAAAAATTGCAAGATCACAGGTTTCCCACCGTCCGATTGGCTCGAAGCTTCATACATGTGATGAAGGCTATAAATTAACCGTACATATTAAATTTCATCTACTGAAGATCTCAGGAAATGGGCCAACGGACAGATAAGCCCATTAATCTCCAATATGGGGCCCACCTGATATCTGGAACTTCTTCAAATTTTACCTAGACGGTTTAAATTATATGAGCAACAGGATGGACGGTTTGGATTTCTCGAAAACATCACCGTGGAACCCACATGAACATGTGGGAGTACACAGACGGTGCACTCCCGCACCGCGCCAGAAGCTGCGCCCGGTCAGCGCGGGCGCTGACCCGCGCTCCCCTCTCCAATTCAAAAAAAACGGTCCAGCGGTAACGCCGTCCGACCGCTGGATCGAGCTGTGGGTCCCACCCTTCATCTAAAACAGTGATCCGGACCGTCCATCCACTTCCTGGGGCGCCAGTTGCCCACGCCTAGGTGGAAGTTTGGTCGCAAACACGTGCACGCTCGTGAATCGTCAGCAAACGCAGGATGGACGGTGGAACGAAAAGTCAGGTGGGCCTCATCAACAGTAGGCGAAACTATGCATTCCTAGCCGTTTTTTCATCCTCCACGCAATGGACGGAGTGGATTTTCAAATTGATCAACGGAATGGGCCCCACCATTATCAACGGACGAAGGTTTGCGTCCGCGTAGCGTCTTCGCTGGCGACTTTTGCGGCGGATTGTGGGCCCCACTTGTCACTTGTACGGAAAATCCGAGCCGTCCATCGTGTAGAGGGCCATGAATACTACAAAACCATGCTGATAGTTCACTCCCATGCGTACACACGTGCGTGATACAGAGGCCACAAAAGGGCTACTCGGCGACGTTTAAATCTGATCTTTTTGAGATTTCTACTGTGGGCCACGCCAATGGACCTTCAAAACCACTCATTCTTGACTGAAATTTCGTCCTGAATCCAATGGACGGGGTGAATTTTCCAGAAAACACCTCTGTGGGGCCCACCGATCACGGTTGCGAAAATCTGCACTTCGAGTCCGTCTACGACTGCCACCGATTCTAGCCATCAGCCCGACTATAAAAGGAAGTTTTGGACGTGGGGAAGGCATTCAGATCCGAGAGAATTGGAGATCCAGAGCCGGGGAGAGAAGAAAGAGAAGGAGAAAGAGAGAGAGATTGTTCGGTTGGAGTTCTAATTTATGAATTTTATTTAATATTTTTATGGATCTTATGGGTAACTAATCTCTCACTAGGGCTGAGATGAAGCCCCTAATTTGATCACTCTTGTATTGGTTGATTTACTTTGAATTTTAATTAATTTGTTTTTTTTTCTCTAAGTGGGCTTTATGGGTTTAAATTCCATACTTCTCCATCTATGAACTTGATCAAAGTATATAGATGGATGTTGTTGGATGCTTATTACAGTGCTTGTGTCTGATCAAGAAACGGGTTTCCTATAGAGGAAGAAACAGGATGCTTTAATGAATGTACATTCCATGTGCCCGACCAAGGACATGGAATTTGTTATTCATGGCATTGCTTAAAGGAATTAGACAGTCTGTATGCCCGATTTAGGACACAGATTGTGCTTTCTCTATTTAAGTGGTATCAATCTAGATCAAGGTGAATCAACAGACAAAACAAGGGTTATGATAATTAGGGGTGGATTCGAAAGTCCTAGTGCTTTCTCTCTGATTAAATTTTCTTCCCTGTTCTTAATTGTTTTTCGTAAAATTGTGCTTAGTAGTTTAGTTCATTATTCATTGGATTAGTTAAGAAGAATCATAGATTTGAATTGTGACAACCAGTCCTCGTGGGATTCGACCTCGATCTTACCGAGTTTATTACTACATCACAACCCTATACTTGGGGAGTGAATAAAAGTCAGCCCAATATATGGTTGGGCCAAGCTAGGACATCCCAACCCACTCTAGGCCCATAAGATGCCCCAAAAATCTAATCTAAGATAGGGTCCTCATGTGATTACTAAAGGTGACCCAAAAGAATGCACTGATTAAGCCCAAAGATTATAAGAAAACATAAGCATGTAACACGTATACAAGTTCTCAATATGGTGGGCTCCATAGCCAAATAAAGTTTTAATCATAAAATTGTACATCTAAGGCCCTTTGATAAACTTTTGGCCCGTTTGACTTCCTAGACCTGCTAAGGTCCAGAAATTAGTTAACTATGTGGAAATAATCTCATTAAGGCCAACTATACTCATTGAGGGATCCCACCAGATGGAGAGTGTGTATATATCATAAAAAGATCAAGTGAGCCTGCTATTGGATTGTGAGTCCAGCAGCAACCTAAGGCAGAGAGTGCTTCCATGATTAGGCGATCCAAGGCTTGATGGCCTAGACCAACATACGTTGAGGTAAGCTCCACATATATCCATATTTAGCCTCAAATAAATGGCCTAGGATCTATGGTGGGCCTTTAACCGTCCATAGAGAAACCCATGGGCCTACCTTAGGACCACCCAGGAAGACATCCAACCTCAACTAGTTTCCAAGAGGTAGTCCTTCACTACTTGAGCATGAAATAATGCCCAAGGCCTAAGCAATCCATGGCCTAGTGGGCCATACAATAAGCCCAATACTTAGGTAGCATAGTGGGCCCTTAAGCAAGGTTTGGGCCCAACCGTAAGGGTCATAAATCCACTCATCATGGTGGGCCTAATGGGCAGCACAGTAGTTCAACCATATGGGCAAATTTCACAATTAACACAAGTGAGTTGGGCCTCTCATCTTAGCCCAAGTACAGGGTTAATTTGGTGGGCAACCAAGGGCCTAACTACTTGCATATTACAGCCCACAAACCCATCACAATAGGTAGAAGAGTATAGGCCCAAAGGTAAATGGGCCTATCTAGAAAGTCCTAATCCAAAAGGTCTAAGGAACTAGTTAACTAATGACACCCAACATTGCAATAAAACTCAACATGGGTGGGCCTCTGATGTTTTATTTAAACCAACATGATTTAAATGATTTTTAAACTCGCAAGTATACGAATCAGATGTAAATATAATACGTATTACGAGATCATTCCCACGAGGACTGGTCGTCACAATTCAAATTTATGATTCTCCTTAACTAATCCAACAAATAATGAAGCGAGTTACTAAGCACAATTCTATGAAAAATAATTGAGAACAGGGAAGAAAATTCAATCAGAGAGAGAGCACTAGGACTTTCGAATCCACTCCTAATTATCCTATCCCTTGTTTTATCTGTTGATTCACCCTAATCTAGATTGATATAACTTATATAAAGAAAGCACAATCTATGTCCTTAGTCGGGCATACAGAATGTCTAATCTCCTAAAGCAATGCAATGAATAACACATCCCATGTCCTTAGTCGGGCACATAAGGTATATAATTCATTAAAGCACCCTATTTCTCCCTCTATAGGGAACTTGTTCATGTTCAGACACAAGCACCTAGAATAAGCATCTAAACAACATCCATATATAGACTCTGGTCAAGTTCATAGATGGAGAAGTACAAAATTTAAACCAATCAAGCACACTAGAGAAAGAAACAAACCAACCGAATCAAGGTAAAATCAACATATAACCAAAGTTATTCAAATTAGGGGCTTCATCTCAGTCCTAGCTAATGAATTTAGCCTAGCATAAACATGATTAAGCTAGGAAAAACATAAAAATAAAGGAAATAAAAATAAACTCCCTCTCTCTCTTCCAAACTCTCCTCCTCTCTGGATCTTTCTTCCTGGCGTTCTCCCTCGGCTCTCGCTTCCCTTTCATTCACATTTTACAACTCTTTTTATAGTTGATAGAGTGGCTGGAGTGGTGGAAATCGGATTTGGAAAGTTGTCGCACGCGCAGCAAAAGCCTTTTCGCAGCCAAGTTCGAGGCCTCAAAACACGGCACTTTGCTTGTTCAAATTCTAAACAAACACCGTCCCTTAGGACTTTCTTGGGTCCTCTACATGATGGGTGGTTCAGATCTACCATACGATCAAATATGGTGGCCACAATCGCTTGGAAAACCGGATTTCCTAATATGTGCGAAACCTTTCGCACCCTTTCGCTGTCGTGATCAGTGGGCCCCATAGAGGTTTTTTTGGGAAATCCACCCCATCCATTAAATCCAGGACGAAATTTTAGTCAAAATGGGTAGTTTTGAATGTCCATTGACAAATCAGTTTTGAACGTTGTAGGGTAGTCAGTTTGTGGCCTCTGTACCGCACACATGTGCACACATGGGTGTAAAGTATCAGTATTCTTTTGAAGGGTTTTTTCTCCTCTACAAGATGGACAGCTTGGATTAGCCATACATGCCATGGGTGGGGCCCACTGACGTCCGCAAAACGGACAACGTCCGTCCGTGCGAAACGGCAATTGCCGTTTTGAGAAGAAGCTGCGTGTTAGAGGTCGGTTTTACCAAGGTGAAGGTGCGGTGCACGGCTGGTGCATTTGTGCACGGTGTACACGCCACATATACAGGGCCCACTATGATGTTTCTCAGAAATCAGAACCGTCCATCTATTTTGTCTCCCAGATTAAGGCATTGAGTCCAAATTTGAGGCAGTTCCAGATATTAGGTGGGCCTAGAATCAATGGTTTATGTGCTGATTTGTCAGTTTGGGCACTCCATAGTGATCCGAGGGCTAAAATTTGAAATGTACAGTTCATTTATGTCTCTAATCCCATGTATAAAGTTTCGAGCCAATTGGATAGCAGGAGTCATGTGATCTTGCATTCTAGACTAGTTTCAGGCCTCTTTAACGTGAACGGCTTGATTTCCTCGGTTCCCTAGCGTGTAAATTCTTCAATATTGGTCCTCTGGAGTTCGTTCCTTGCTCTGGTGGCTTCAAAGCGTCAAATCCATGCTTTTAGTACTCTTTTTCAATCAACGCTCCTGATTACACACTGCAACAAAAACACAATTAAAATATTCCATTAAGCATTATCATGTACGTAAAATCAAGTAATAATAGGGTCTAATATGTAATATTCGGCACTCATCAGCCTCTGTTGAGCCCTAATCACACCCCAAAATGCTGTAGAGAAAGGGGTAAGATAACTGATCTAAGTCCTCCTCACATCTGGTGGGCCATGCTGCCCCAAATCATTTATGGGTGGTAACATTAGGCCCATTGCTAAATTTCTAGCCCATCCAAATTTCGAGGTTGGTTGGAGTCTAATAATAAAAGTATTTCTTAGTATATTTAATCCCTGATGGCTCACTCACATCACTGTGGGCCCCACTAGATGAGAGAGTATATACAACACATATATCAAGTGGGCCAGGCCGTTGAAATGCAGGCCCAACAGTAGCTTAAGGCAGGGATATCCCATGTGTAGGTAGCTCCATGGGCCTGAGGTATCTGGCCTAAAAATCCACCCAATGTACCCCAATTAAATAACAAAAAAAGGAGGATGACCAATCCCCTAAAGACCCCACACGGATGGATGGTGTGATATATAACACATCAAGGTGGGGCCACGAAGCAGGTTGGAGGCCCCACCTTGGGCGTCCCTGTCTGGTGGGCTACTCCCGATGGCACCACGGTCAGTTCAAATGTCCGTTGGGTCTAAAATTTTACAAAGTAATACTTCCATGGGTGGGCCACACCTTTATAAAATTTCACGATTTTTGGATAACTAGAAGTATTCTAATTAATTTATAGAAGTCAGTTTGTCTAGAAAATCAGACTGACCTGGACATCCTAACGTGGTGGGCCGGTCCAGCCCTTTCCACGGTGTGCACAGGGGTCCATTGGCCCCAAATATTTGTACGTGGGTCCTACCATGATTGGGTCACCTCTCTAAAAAATTTCAGGATTTTTGGACAACTAGAAATATTTTAATTCATTTTAAGAAAACAATCTGTCATGAGATTCTGCCTGATCTGCACACCACAATATAGTGGGCCGATTCACCTATTGTCATGGTGTGTACATGTGTCCATTGGCCATGAAATTTTATAGGTATGTCCTACTATAGATGGGTCATTTCCCTACAAAATTTTGAAAATTTTAAAGTTGTAGAAATATTTTATTTAATTGATACAAATTCTGGATAGCAATGTTTTTCAAAAATAAATCTACTACTGCGCAATGTTGTTGTCCCCATGATTGACACCTCATGAGGTAGGCATAGGTCTCTCAAATCACTGGGAAAGTAGATGAGTTTGGTACTCCCATGTATGGATAGCAAGTAGGGTCCACTGGAGCGGCCCACTTCCCCAAATTCAAGGTACAATAGGCTCCTCTCCAACATGCAACATTGCTGGACTGTCTAGAAATTTTTGGACATCCAGCCTACTTTGGCCCATCCCATAGGCCTCAATCAAGGGTTAAATGATGTGGGGCCCATCCTACATCAAGGTGGGTTCCATGCCTTAGAAAATCCCAAAGAAATCAAGAATAAAAAGCCCACAAATGGGCCTAAAACAGTGCCCCAAAACCATGCGGCAAATGGGCCTGAAATTTTAACAGCAGCATATACTATCCAATTCCAGCCCATGGAAAAATATCCAGAGGTATAAACGGTTAGATACATCAAGTGGGGTCCACCTAGATGGACCACAAAAATTTCAGACCCAAATCCATCTAAGAATCTCCAAGAAATCATGCCTTATGGGGCCATCCAACCCATGCATCATACATGCATATGGACGTCCAGCCTAGTGGGCCTGGGCATCCCAAAATCTGATGGGTTTGGGACTTTTTTTTTGGTCACATCAGTGGGCTACCAACATTAGAAGAAAAATAGGGAAAAGCGATAGAAGGAAGAGAGAGGGAGGGAGAGAGATCAACGGCCATGGAGGATTCTGACACTATGAATCCTCCACCATTACAATTACACCTACATCTTACATAAATCATGCGTGCATGTAATCTATACAAATCCATGAAATTATGAGGTGGGGATACATCCTCACCATGCACCTCAGGTCAAAATGACCCAAAAAATCTAGATTTAAAGAGAAAATCCATCATGGTAGGTCCATGGAGAATGGCCCACCATGGAAATGTACATGCATGTAGCGGGCCTTGGTCTCACTTCATGGAGCTATGCAGGACCTCCACCATTGATTGGTGGGTCCTACATACTCCCAAGTATGTAAAGAAAAACATGTAACAAGAAGAAAGAAGTAAAGAATTTCAATGCATCACCCACCTTAATGGATCTTCAAGATTTTCCTATCTCCAAGCTCCTTAAGCTCCAAGGGTTATAGATCTATGGTTGAGATCACTTTTCAAAGGTTAGATTGGGAGGTTTTTTAGAGAAAATGGGCTGGAGTTGCTGGAATATGGAGGAGAGGTGGAATGAGAGAAATGAGAGAGAGAGAGAGAGAGAGAGAGAGAGAGAGAGAGAGAGAGAGGGTTTGCAGGAGAGTCATGATTGCTCTCCCTCCTTGGTTAGAAAAAGCAATCATAACCTATCATGAAAATAACAAAGTTATTAGGCTTAGACTAGGTTTAGTGGTGTTTAGAGTAGGTGATGTTCAATCTATGCAATTGTGTAGTGTGTGTGTGGTGTGTATGGGAAATTGTGCCATGGAGATGGCCCATGTACAAAAAGTGGGCCATATGATGAAATGTTCATAACTTTTGATCCGTAGGTCGGATGGACGCACAAGACACGTCGTTGGAATCGCAACAACGATACGATCGAGATGGCATAGATATAGGGTCAATCTGAGTTGGGTCTATGTGATCAGACTCAAGGATGACCACAAACACAATCTGATGGTCGCGGGTTACCGAAATTTGACCAGTAGGATCGCGGGACCAAAATAGACGGAATGCATACCCACACACACGCATACACACATGTAAACTAGGGTCGGATCTCACAATCCTCCCCACCAATAAAGAAATTTTATCCTCAAAATTGACAAAACTGGAACAACAAAATGTATAAACATCATCATATATATATATATATCTCAATCATCAAACACAAGAGAAGGCAATGCAAGTAATACAAGCAATCAATCATCGAATAAATGGGAATAATGCTCTCTAATCTTGGTCTTGCATTCCCAAGATGCCTCGGCCTCCGAATGGTGACCCCATTACACCTTCACCAAGGGAATGACTTTGGTCTTGAGGACCTACTCCTTCTGATCAAGAATACGAATCTGCTGCTCAATGTAGGAAGCATCCTCACGGACCTCGAGTAGAGCTGCCAATCAATCACAAGAATAGTGTCTAACTCATATTTTCGCAACATAGAAACATGTAACACGTCATGGATCGCGGACAACTCAGGAGGTAAGGCAAGCCTATAGGCCACAACGCCCATGCGCTTGGTAATATCAAAAGGTCCAATAAATCTTAGGGCGAGCTTGTCCTTCACACCAAAACGAACCATGCCCTTCATAAGTGAGACCTTGAGATATACCATGTCCCCGACTGAGAACTCGAGGGTCGACGTCGATGATTAGCAAAACTACCATGTCCCCGACTGAGAACTCGAGGGGTCGACGTCGACGATTAGCAAAACTCTTCTGCCGGCTCTGAGCTGTGCTCATCCTTCGCCTGATAACATCAATAGTCTCCGACGTCTGCAGCACCAGCTCAGGACCTAAGAGACGACACTCTCCAACCTCAGTCCAACAACTAGGAGATCTGCACGGTCTACCATAAAGTGCCTCAAAAGGAGTCATGCCGATAGTCACCTGATAACTGTAGTTGTACGTGAACTCGATGAGGTGCATATGCTCATCCCAACTGCCTGTAAAGTCGATCACACAAGCTCTGAGCATATCCTTAAGGATCTGGTTGACCCTTTCGGTTTGTCCATCCATCTGCTGATGATAAGAGATGCTGAGATGTAAAGTGACCCCCAGCGCCTGATGGAAACTCCTCCAAAACTGAGATGCCTTCCAGTCTGACTATCTCCTCAATGAACACCTTTGCAAGCCAGTCCATAGACTAGGAAGCACATACTGGAATGAAATGAGCCGACTTCGTCAAACGATCGATGATAACCCAGATGATATCGTGACCGCGCCCAGTCCTCGGCAATCCTGCAAGGAAATCCATCGATACGTGCTCTCATTTCCACTCTGGGATGCTCAACGGCTGCAAGGGATAAGGGGGTCTCTGGTGATCGGCCTTGACACACTGGCATGTGTCATACTCGGCCACAAAACTAGAAATTTGGAGCTTCATCCCCTGCTAGAAGTATTGCCTTGACAATAAAGTAAGCCAACAATCTCAACATTAGCAATACAAAACTATTCAGTGGGCAAGAACATCTCACCAACCAAAACGGAACACGATAATATCATCGGCCTAACACAGCGAACTTCCCCAAAATGTCGATACTAACAATCCCATACAGCAGACTCTAATAGAAATCTGAGTGAACAAATGCCCTTGGATACAAAAGGGTGTGATGCACCAAAACATAAGATTCACATACGAAGACAAAGAGAATACCCACAACGACTCCCCTAATAACTAAGGGTCCTGCTGAGTAGCACAAAATCAAGCCTGAGGTGGCCAGGGAGGTGTTTGTCTCCTCTGCATCTGCGGTCTCTGCTGCTACTGCGGTCATTGCGAAAGTCTATCCTACTGATGGGGACACTCGCACCTATGGTGTCTCGTTTGCCCATAATCGAAGTAAACTTCGGCGAATGGTCTAGGAGAAGGGACTGCTGGTTGCACTGATGATGAAGTTAACTAGGTAGAAGATGGCACTGGCTATGCCACTGGCAATTGAAACCCTAAACGTCTCATACGTCGACAATACTGACGCTGATAGTAGTTATTAGAATTCGCCTTCCTCTTTCAGCCTTCTCCCTAAAGTAAAAACACTGTCATCGGGGCTCACTGTGAAGTCGAATCTCCAAAAGGAAGCTTACACGCTCCTGCTCTGCCTATCCGGGTGCCTCAGGAATGGGTCGACAGGTCTAAAGAACATTAATGATGACCTGCATCAATTGTTGGAGATGCTCCGCTCCTATAGGAATCGTTAGATAAGCGGGGGTACCATTGGCCTCTTACGGAGGCACAGGTACGCCGGGAGCCTCAGGAATAGGTATGGCAGGCTCCAGAGGGCAAACAAGAATCTCAAATGGTGGAGCAATCGTCACTTAGATCGCTAGAGCGGAACGAGAACCATGTCCATGGTCACCACGACAAAGGGCATCACAATCATGGGCACCTCGACTAGACGACCTGGTATATAGAAAGAACAAAGGTGATGGACACCTAAGAATTAGAATCCTTGAAGGCTTAAACGGAAAGTGGGAAACGCACTCGGGACATTATTTGTCCTAAGCTCACAGCAGATATGTAATACTATCCTAAGTTATTCCAAAATTACTTGCTATGCTTTGATACCAACTCATGTCATGACCCAAACTAGGTAACCGGACTCACAAGGAACCCGATGACCAGTTCTGACCACAACAGCCTCCATAGTACCCCAAGAGCCAGGTTTCGATCTTGGGATCCTATGAGGATTTCCATAATAGTATAATCATTTTCGATACGAGCATACCCAATATCACAACAAGTACATCTGAGAATAACAAAGGGCACAAATCACGAAATCCACTAAGAATTTGAACTTTTACAAATATCCAAAAGGTCCAAAAGGACATACATAAGATGAAAGAAAAAGGAAGGGAAGGTCGGCAACACTGGGGTCCTCAAGCTCAACTCTACTCCATGCTTTGCCACTATGATGCTTGCCTAGGATAGGATTTCCTGTACGCATCAATCGTGCATAAGCTTATATAAGCTTAGAGGGTGGTAAAGGTGTGTGATAATAGTGCACAAAAGAATAATAGGGGATACAGGAAGGGAACATGATCAAAGCCAACACCACCAGCCTTACTAGGGCTGTCATAAACGAAAGAAGCCATTCCAAGGTAATACAATAATGCATGAAGCCATACCAAGGCTATATAATGCAATGAGTACTATAATGCAATGAGTACTGAGCATCATAGTAAGGCTTAACATGAATACCATGCAATATGAGGCTAACATAGCTGATGCAAACGTAATACGAAGTAGTGTTAATGCTCATATCTAATCCACATATCAAGTACATTTCCATAATAAGGAAATCACCGGGGTCCATTACACTGCTGGATGACTGCTACTCTACAGACCCTGCATAGTCAAACGAGCGTAAGAGACCTCACTACCCGCCTATGGATAGCCAATCACCAGTAAGGCCTGATGGTAGTGGACCCATTCAGGAGCTAGTCAGACTCAGCCTAGCAATGCCTCCTTACATTAGACGAGTAAGGCCACACCCCTATCCAACCGACTACACGATAATGGGAGTCGCAGCCTAACAGTATAAGGCCCTCGTGCGCTCATATATTCCTCCCGGTCACGACGTTGGAGCAGATCCATAGTACCATCGAAGTTTTAAGAATATCACCCATGGGCATCCTATGCACCCAGTATGCTCAAGTAATATTTCTGGTGTCCAAACATGGCCATCCACGATGTATCTGTGGAGGCTACAGCCCTGATAAAGTAAAGGTGATAATGCTTATATGTTATGCAATGCCAGATGCATGAATCACACAATCAACCATGCATTAATTCCAAGCATCCAACGTACTCAAGAGGAAATACTATGTACCTCGGAGAAGGTAACATGCAATGCCCAATGGCACAATATGACCACACACATATAGTGTTAACCAAGCATACAAAGATATACATGGGTCATGAGGATGAATTTAATCACACTATATGGCATATACAATGTATATTACATTCCTCCTATCCAAGAAGGAACCAAGACTAGGTACTTAGATAATATCCTTAAGGAATCTAACTTCTAGTGGGGGCCCATTTACCTCGGGTAACCCACGAGGCTAATTATACAAGCTACGGGTCTAAGTAATATAGAAATGAAACTAGCAAGAGTCTAAGATGATTATCGAATCACTTTTAAATACAACCGGGTCTAGAGGAGTCCATAATGGGGACATTTAACCGCCATTCCCCAAAAAGGCATATCAACTATGAACTATATGGATAGAAGGCCCAAGGCCTACATTTAAGATAAAAATAAAGGTAACCACATACATATATTCCTCACAATAGGTTATAAAAAGATATAATACCACTTTTAACGACATCGGCTCTAAGAGAGGAATTAAGGCCCAAGGCTAATTCCCAATGGCCATAGAATCCATGCATTAAGTTGGACTTGGTGGGCAGCCCACGTACACAATATACGGCCTAAAAAAAGTTTTAAGTTTGGATGAAATGGGCCCAACTACATCAGCCCAATAACTAACAATTTAAGTGGGCAACCAAGGGCCCAATACTATCCTTATCTCAGCCCACAAGTCCATCAAAATGGTGGAAGTCAGCCCAATATATGGTTGGGCCATTCTGGGATGTTCTAACCCACTCTGGGCCATGGGATGCCCTAAAAATCTGATTTAAGATGGGGTCCTTGTGTGATCACTAAAGGTTGCCCAAAAGAATGCACTGATGAAGCCCATAGATTATAAGAAAACATAAGCATGTAACATGTACACAAGTTCTCAATATGGTGGGCTCGACAACCAAATAAAGTTTTAACCATAAAATTGTACATCTAAGGCCCTTTGATAAATTTTTAGCCCGTTTGACTTCCTAGACCTGCAAGGTCCAGAAATTAGTTAACTATGTGGAAATAATCTCATTAAGGCCAACTATACTCAATGAGGGATCCTACCAGGTGGAGAGTGTGTATATATCATGAAAAAATCAGGTGGGCCTGCTACTAGATTGTGAGTCTAGCCGCAACCCAAGGCAGAGAGTGCTTCCATGATCGAGCGATCTAAGGCTTGAATGGCCTGGACCAACATACGTTGAGGTAGGCTCCACATACATCCATATTTAGACTCAAATAGATGGCTTAGGGTCTATGGTGGGCCTTTAACCATCCGTAGAGAAACCTATGGGCCTACCTTAGGATCACTTAGGAGGACATCCAACATCAATCGATTTTCAAGAGGTAGCCCACCACTACTCAAGCATGAAATAAGGCCCAATACTTAGGTAGCATGGTTGTCCCTTAAGCAAGGTTTGGGCCCAACCATAAGGGTCATAAATCCACTCATCGTGGTGGGCCTAATGGGCAACCCAGTAGATCAACTATATGGGCAGATTTCACACTTAACACAAGTAAGTTGGGCCTCTCATCTTAGCCCAAGTATAGGCACTACATCAAAATGGCCAATTTGTGACGTATTTTTGCGACGGACTTTGTTCGTCGCAAAAATCTCTTGGTTTAACGACGGATTTAATCCTTCGCTAATGGAAAAAATCCGTTGCTAAAATCATCTTCCTCGAATATCCGTAGTCCGAACGTCACGGAATTTAGCAGCGGACGAAAATCCGTCACTAAAATCTGATTTAGGACGTATTTATGAGGGAATTTTGTCCGTCGTATCTAAGCGACGGATGAAATCCGTCGCAAATTTTGATTTGGCGATGGAAATTGAATAGTTGCAAATTCCTGCCCAAAATATAAAATGGCGCGCTTTTCAGTAGATTTTGCGATGGATCAGGTTCATCGTAAAAGGAGTTGCCTTATCGTTTTCTCTTGTTTTTTCCATTTTTTTTTTGAATATGGTGGAAAATTAAGTTTTTTTGTAGTCTAATAATTGTTTTTTAATAGAATTTCAGTGGTTTAATTCTACATATTTTTTTATCTATGATTAGTTTTTAACAATTGATTGAATGCAAAAAGAAAATTTATTTTGTTTTTATATCAAATAAGTGCAATTTTTATTTTTATTTTTTTAATTAAGACTAATATTTAAATGATTTGTAATATCACATGAAAAAGAATATTGAGAAGTTTAAAAAATTTAAAAGTGTTTGAGAAAAAATTAGATTTTGAAAAAAAATAATCGTGATTTAATAAAAATCTATTTTGTGGGAGCAAAAAAGAATATTTAATAAAGTTGATAAATTTGAAGAAAAAAAAAGCATTTGATTTTGAGAAAAAATAATATCCTGAAAAAGAAAATTAAAAATATTTTTTAAAATGTGAAAATTTTTACAATGTTAAAAAATGAAAATATTTTTAAAAAGAAAATGATAGTTTGAAATTTGAAAATTTTAAAAAATAAAATAAAATTGTGAAGTTCAATAAAAATTGACAAGTTTGAATAAAATGTTTTAAAAATATGGTGAAGTGAAAAGGAATTGAAAATTTTTAAAATAAAATGATATTAAAAAATTGATACTTTATATATATATAAAAAAAAAAACAAACATTTTGAAACGAAAAATAAGTAAGTTGAAAATTTTTGTGATTTTGAAAAATAATTGAAAATGTTCAAAATTCGAAATTAAAAGAAAAAGTTATTTATAAAAACACTAAGATTTTGAAAAAATATATATAATTTTTTTAAAAAATTGAAAAGTTGAAAACAACATGATTCTTTTGAAAAAAAAATCGGCATTTTGGAATTTTTGGGAAAAAAATTAAAAATTATGAAAATTTAAGATATTTTGAAAATAAACATTTAAAATTTATATTTTAATTTATTTTTTGAAATATTTTATAATAAAAATGATATTTTGTTAAAAGTTTTCAAAGAAAAATTAAGAGTAAAAAAAAAAAACATTTTGAAAAAAAATGTAATTTTTAAATGGAAATTAATATTTATCTGTTAAATAAAAATATTTTTTAATAAATTATTAGGCTCATCCACTAATTGAACATTTAACCGTTTCTGGACAATCGAATTAGTCCAGATTGAAGAGTAAATAACTTCATATGTTTAAATCATTTTTCACTCAAATTGTTGATCAATCTTGTATTCCCAATACCTTTCTTACATGTAGCTAGCTTGATTGGGGCAAGTAACTAGTCAAATTGAGGGAATTGATCAGTAAAATAGAGTGAATGGACTATACATATAAAATGGGCTAAATATTATTGTTAAAATTGTGGCCCAACTTATTAACCTCGCGAAAACCTACGAATTGATGTTAATAAGTTTTGTGGGCCTCATCATGATGTGTGTCAAATATCAACACCGTGCATTTAATGTGTCCCCTTTAGGTTATGAGATATCTCAAAAAATCATCCGTAAATGAAACTCAGGTGGACCATACCATCTAAAACCATGTCAGGACATCATAAAAAATATAAAAGCACTTAGTGGGGCCCACATGAGTTTTGGATGTGGCTAAAACTTGGTCTGAGCCCTCATCCAAGTGGGACACACATAATGAGTGGGTTGGATATGTGAATCACATTTAGGCAAGCCCAATATATGATTATGAATGTTTTAAGGAAACCCCTCTACATTTAGGTGAGTTAGTCGTTACCTTTACCAAAGTAAACTTTGTGGGGTCCACCATTATTTATTTATTTTATCCATTCCGTTTATCCACATTAACAGATAATTTGAGGTTTAAAGAACAAAAGGAAGCATATCCAAAGCTCAAGTGGACCACACCACAGGAAATAGTGTGATTGAACCTTTACCATTGAAAAATTCCTGCGTAAGGATGTTGGGTGGGGCCTAACACCATGTGTTTGGAAAATCTACTCTGTTAATCCGTTTTTAGAGATCATTTTAGGACAAGAGACTAAAAACGAGTTGGATCCAAAAATCAAGTGGGTCACACGAGAGGAAAACAGTGGGGAAATAAATACCTACAGTTGAAACCTTCTGGACTCCAACTTGATGTTTATATGCCATCCAAATAGTTTATAAGGTCATTAACACTGGCAATAAGTGAAAATACAAAAGAAATATTAAAAAAAAAAAAAAGCCTGAAACAAAGCTTTTTATGGCCGTAAGAATGTTTTAACGGTTCTCATTGAATCCCCACTATTTCATCTCGTGTGGCCCACTTGAGTTTTGGATACACTTCGTTTTTAGTATCTTTCTCTAAAATGAGCTCTATAAACGGATTAATGGTGTAGATTTCCCACAAACATGGTGGTGGGCCCCACCCAACATCCTTGCGCAGGAACTTCCTGCGAAAGGCTATAGCATGAAATCCACGTCCCCTACAATGGGTGCGGATTGGCTACTGAAAGGTTAAGTAGCCAGACGTCACCAAGTTTTGTGGGCCCCACCATGATGTATGTTTTGTATCCACGCCGTCCATCCATCTGGAGAGATCATTTTAGGGTAAGACTCAAAGAATGAGTCACATCTAAAGATCAAGTGGACCCCACCAGAGAAAACAGTGGGGAGAGTGACACCACTGTTAAAAACTTCTAAAGGCCACAAAAGTTTTAGATCAAGCTGATATTTGTGTTTTCCCATCTATAATGTCTTTTTTAACTTTTGAACAGGTTGGATTTCGAAAAAACATCATGGTGGGCCGTAGGAAGGTTTCAACGGTGGGCATCAATCTTCCCTCTGTTTTCTTTGGTGGGGTCCACTAAAGCTTTGGATCTGGTTCGCTATCTGGGTCATGCCTTAAAATAATATCTCCAAATGAATGGACATTGTGGATACAACATATACATCATAGTGGGGTCCACAGAGTTGGTGACATCACTTCAGTAGCGACTCTCGCTACTCAACCTGTCAGTATCTAATCCGCGTCCCCCTAAAACGGGGAACGGATTGGCTACTCCCCTTGACTCGGTGCTCTGTGGGGCCCACCATGATGTATGTGTGTCATCCATGTCGTCCATCTATTTTTATATATCATTTTATTATGTGAGAAAAAAAATGAATTATATCTCAATCTTAAGTGGACCAGATTACAGGAAACACTTTTAAATGAATTTTGACCATTAAAAATGTTTTAGGGCGATAAAAGTTTTGGATCAAGCCGATAGTTATTTTTTCCATTCATCTGGGTCTTTATGACCAAATCAACATATTGGATTTCAAAAAAACAATACAGTGGGCCTTAAGAGGATTTTAATGTTGAATATCCATTCATTTTTTCCTGTGGTGTGGCCCACCTAAGATTTATATCCCTATCATTTTTCATATAAAGCCATAAAATGATCTATAAAAATGGATGAACGGAATGGATGAAACATGTACATCATGGTGGGGCCCACAGAGCATAGACCACCAGCCCCGTGTAGCTAATCCGTCTCCCCTAAAACGAGACCCCTTTTCTCTCTCCCTCTTATCCACTCTCCGTCTATCCCTCTCCCAACACCGGCCCTAGAGATCTCTCCCACCTCTCTCTTCCTGTCGATCTCTTCACAAACATCAGGAAATACTCTCGTTCTCTCTCTTAATCTCTCTCTCTCTCTCTCTCTCAATCAATTGATAGCGGTGGTTCTCTCAATCTCTCTCTCAATCAATTAATAGTGGTGGTTCTCTCTCAATCTTTCTCTCCCAGCGCCATGATTGGAAACCCCCTGGATTCAGAACCCCCATGATTGGAAATCCTTTGGATTTGAAACCCCCATGATTTGAAACCCCCTATTTTTTTGGGTGTTGGGTTTATGTGTAATTGTTAAGTATATAGATAGGCCAATGGTTTTCTTTCCCTCTTAAAAATCTTTTTGGTTCAAGTAATCCACATAAAGAAGTCCATCTCTATTAAAAAATTTCAAGTTCTAATCAATTTTATCAACGAGCAATCTACTTTTTTTTTTTTTTTTTTTTTTTTTTTTGAGATTTCCCCAAAACTTATTTGGTTTACTCAAAACAGCGAGTTTTTAGCCTATCCGCTGAAAAATATGGGGTTTTAAATGTTTAATCAATCATATGAGATTTTTCTTTTTTCATAAAGATGAGTTTAAAAGGAGTTTTGCTACTCTAGGAGAATCTCAGAGAAAGAAGCTGTTCGGTTACAACATAGGTGGAATGAGCTTTTGCTACAACACTTGCATGTGGTTAAGTTTGTTTTCACATAGTATGGCCCACTTGAGTTTTGAATTGAAAAGAGAAATGAGTGGATTTACAAGATGGATGGACTGGATGCTATGGATAGGATTGTCTCATGACTTCTATTTTTAAATCATGGATAGGATTGCATCATGGGTTTTATTTTTAAAACATGGGACATTGATATAATGGATAGGAATGTCTCATGAGCTTTACTTTTAAAACACGAGCCATCCATCCCGCTTGATACATAACCGTGCCTGCCATGATGTCCTTAGGAGAGATGGTTCCAATATATTCTGGTTTTTCCATACTAATGTATCTTTTTAGTAATTTTAATAAATTTATTCTGCAACCCTTGTGTACGTAGGACCTTCTTAATGTTTTCATGCCATCCAATCTGTCCACATGGCTCTCCCCACTATGAAATTTTGACTCTTAAAAAATAAGCTAATCCAACCATCATATGGCCACCTTATGAAATGGAAACTTTTTTTTTTTTAATCTCTCTGTGTGTCACCGACCGAAATGTCTTTAGCCTTTTTATTTTTATTTTTATTTTTTAAATGTGGTTGTATATTCCTTAAAGTTGCTACAATTTTCCAGTTGTATTAAAGCTATGATAGGTGGATCCTTAAAGAAACAAGAGTGTAAGATGCTTGAACAAAGAAAATGATAAGGGATCCACCTTTCCTTTTCCCAACATTTGAAATCCATACTTGCTTGGGGTATTTTTGTACCTTTTAATACGAGTTGGTTTTACAAACCCAAGTACTTCCATTTACACTTGTCCTTTTGGTGATGCTGTTAAGAAAGATAAACTATTGCAAGTGGTCAGATTTGGTGCTGAGATGGTTTTTCAGTTTAAGGATGGCACTATGAGAAAGTACATGTTGATTTCCCTAATTTTGATATTTGAAGATGGGCACTATAAGTTGCTGCTGATGTATTTAATTCTTTCACAAGTTTTTGTTACTGTTTTATACAAAGAAAGACTTGAAAGCTTACACTGATCAGATTTTATTTTGGATCACTCTTATTTTCTTCGTAAATTAGATGAATTCCATTTCTGGGTTGCTTCGTTATTGGTTGGAGGTAATTAAAAGTGCCCTGATTTGTCAAGTTACGTGAGTGTTGAGTCAGATTGTCTACAGAGCCTGATAGGAAGATCAATTCAAGCATCTGCCTCAAGCGGATGTGTACAAGTTCGCCACAGGTAAACCTAAAGCCTCACATCCCATAATCCAAAACACCAGGTGAATAAAACCCTTAAAAACAAGTTAGAAATCATAGAGTTTTAAGGTGAGAAAATTTTTTTCAAAATAGAAAAATCTCTAAGTTTTTCTCACCTTGTCGATTTTATTGGAACACCCTCGATATGATCGACCTGCTCTATCGATGTCCTCGATACCTTAATGATATTATCGATGTGGGGACCAAAAGTGTTCAGCAACTAAATCTTCATCTGAACGGATTTATCGATGTATCGATCCACCTATCGATATCATCGATATAAGAACTAAAAATGTCAAGCAACTTCACAACATATCTGGACGAATTATCGATGTATCGATACACCTATCGATATCATCGATATACAAATCTCGAGTCCATCGAAAATGGCTCGATAAGATCGACAGGAAGATTTTCGGCGCCCCTGTTTTTTAATGAAAATCTCAAATTCCTTCGATATATCGATACTCTTCCGATATAATCTGAAATCAAATATCGATAAAATCGGAAGTCCATCGATGATATCGATCATGGGTGCGCATTTCTTACAGCAAATATTTTATGTTGTTTTTAACTATGATCGGGGGCCCTTCGATAGAATAGATATTCAAATATCGATGATATCGGCACCAGGTCGATTGCATCGAACAAGGTCATAAACCGTCAAGTAAGCTGAAAGACAAATCTGCTGGATTTATCGATGCCTCGACTTTGATATCGATATCATTGACATTCAAATTCTGATGATCTCGATGGTTCCCCGATCATTCATGAAATCCTAAAATATTTCAAAGTCAAGTCTCTCTCATTTTTTAAGTGTTGATGGATCGAACCTGTCATCGATGGAATCGGAGTTCGAAATCCGATGACATCGACAATAGTGTTGATTCATCGACCAATTGGCAAAAGTTTCAAAAGCGTATGACATTGAGTTCGAGTCATCGAGCAGACCACCGAGGCTATCGAGAGTATATGCTCGATGATATCGAACTCTGTCATAAATGTGATCGTTTTATATCCGTTGAAACTTTTTGCCTATATATAGAGGACTTGTCTTTTGTTGCTGTGAGAGAAAGAAGAGAGAGCTTTTATGTGTTTCAACTTATATCTTATATCTAAAGCCCTTTCTCTCAAGGGAGTTCATCCTCCAATCCACCCTCTTCATTGATATTCAATAGAGTGGATGGGGGAATGAACTTCCGCATTCAAGAATCCTCCAGCTACTACCTTAATGGTAAATCATTAAGCTGGGATGCCTTCAATGCATAAGATTGGGATCGCTCTATCTTCCTGATAGGAAAATATTTTGAGAGTAGGATTCCATCTTCATCTTGACCCAACCCGAAGCCGAGTATTAGTACATCATTTTATTGCGGATCAAGGGAGCAGAAGACTCTTCGTTAACAAGGAGGAGGAGATCTTCGGGATTATGCTAAATGGGACTCATCAGCTTATTTGTAAGTATCCAGAGTCCAAGAGGACACTTATGATCATTTCTTTCTAGGATTGGTGTCACGCCCCAAACTCGATGTCGGACTCTGAAGGAACACGATGGCCGGTTCGCGCAAATAGCCTCATGATACCCCATTCTCGATTCCTGAGGCAGGTTCTGATCCTAAGATCCTACAAGGAGGATTTCCATAATAGTATAATCATTACCAATACGAACATACCCAAGATCACAATAAGTAAATCTTAGAATAACGAAGGCACACATCACAAAATCCACTATGAATTTGAACTTTTACAAGTATCTATAAGGTCCAAAAGGACATACATATGATAATAGAAGGAAGAAAGGAAGTCTGCAACACTAGGTCCTCAAGATCAACTCTAATCCAAACTCTGCCACTACGACGCTTGCCTAGGATTTCTTATACGCATCAATTGTGCATAAGCTTATAGAAAGCTTAGAGGGTGGTGAAAGTATGTGACAATGGTACTAAGAAGAAGATAGAAAATGTAGAAGGGAGTCATGATCAATACCAATACCACTAGCCTTACTAAGGCTATCATAAATGCAAGAAACTATACCAAGGCAGTACGATAATGCAGGAAGCCATCAAGGCTATATAATGCAATGATAGTCTTTAATCAATGATAATCTTGTAATGCGATGAGTACTGTAATGCAATGAGTATTGTAATGCAATATGAGTACTGTAATGCGATGAGTACTGTAATGCAATGAGTACTGTAATGCAATATGAGTACTGTAATGCGATGAGTATTGTAATGCAATGAGTACCGTAATGCAATATGAGTACTGTAATGCAATGAGTACTATAATGCATTATGAGGCTTACACAACCGATACAAATGCAATACGAAGTAATGTTAGTGCTCATATCCAATCCACTTATCAAGTACATTTCCATCATAAGGAAATCACTGGGGTCCATTGCACTACTGGATGACTGCCGCTCTACAGACCCTACATAGTCAAACGAGCGTAAGAGACCTCACTACCCTGCCTGCGGACAGCAAATCACCAACAAGGCCTGAAGGTAGCGGACCGATTCATGAGCTGGTCAGACTCAGCCTAGCAATGCCCCCTTATATCAGGTGAGTAAGGCCACACCCCTATCCAACCGACTACACGACAGTGGGAGTCACGGCCTAATGGTATAAGGCCTTCGTGTGCTCATATATTCCACTCGGTCACGACGTTGGAACAGATCCTTGGTACCATGGAAGTTTTAGGAATTTCACACATGGGCATCCTATGCACCTGGTATGCTCAAGTAACATTTTCGGTGTCCAAACATGGTCATCCACGATGTATCTGTGAAGGCTACAACCCTGATAAAGTGAGGGTGATAATGCTCATGTGTTATGCAATGCTAGATGCATGAATCACACTATCAACTATGCATCAATTCCAAGCATCTAACATGCTCAAGAGGGAATACTACGTCCCTCAAGAAGGCAACACGCAATGCCCAATGGCACAATCATAACCACACAAAGTGTCATCCAAGCATACAATGATACATATGGGCCATGAAGATGGGTCTAGACACATTATGTGGCGATATACAAAGTAGTACACTCCTCCTAGCCAAGAAGGGACCAATATTAGGTATTTAAACAATATCTATAAGGAATCTCACCTCTAGTGGGGGCCCATTTACCTAGGGTAGCCCACGAGACTAAGCATACAACTATATGTCTAAGTAACACAGAAGTGAGTCTAGCAAGAGTTTAAGATGAGCATCTAATCAAATTTAGATATAATCGGGCCTAGAGGGGTCCATAATGGGAACATTTAACCACCATTCCCCAAGAGGCATCTTAACCACGAACTATATGGATACAAGGCCCAAGGCCCTACATTCACGATACGAACACAGGTAACTACATACATATATCCCTCATAATAGGTCATAAAAAGATATAATACCAATTTTAACAACATGGGCCCTAAGAGGAGAATTAAGGCCCAAGGCTCAATTCCCAATGGCCATAGAATCCATGCATTGAGTTGGAATTGGTGGGCAGCCCGCGTACACAATATATGACTAAATAAGTTTAAGTTTGGATGAAATGGGCCCCATGTAACGCCCTGAAATTCGGGGGTCGAGTATGATCTCAACTCCCGAGTTCCAACGCATCACTTATGCAACATACACAATGATGGTTAAATGTTGTCTGAGTTAGCGCAATAAACATGAATGAGATTATACCAAAACAGCAATTCATACTCCAGTTCAATTGTATAAAGGTAAGCGGAAGACTGAAATTTTATATTAAAAATATGTAAAGTATCAAAATTTTGTGAACTTCGAGTATGAGTACTAGCGAGTACCAATATACACGTATTGTTTCTAAGTCAAAAATTAAAATACAATCCTCAAAGAGGCCACAGCAAATCCGCGATGCGTAGAAACCTAAACATAGCCGTCAGTCTTGCATAAAGGAGAACTCCTCTGATCCTCCTCGAAGTCGAGCTCGGCTCTGAGCAGGCGCCATCTACACTGCGACAGTCGGTGGGTGTTGCAAACACCGTCATAACGTGGGAGTGAGTAGCTAACTCGGTGGAACATTAAAGCATAGGTTAACATGTTCTCAAATCAATCAAGCGATAATGATAACGCGGTACAAATCAAACATTTCTAATTACTCTTGTTAAGTGCAAAATGATATGACATGATGTTTGTATGCCCTTGCCAAACCACCCTCAAGCGACATCATCTTACGTTCGCGAATGCTAACTCCCTCGGTGCGCCACATCTACAAAGCACATGCGGTGCGATGATGCTCATGATTACCAAGTTTTTATTAATCCATTTCAACCAAGGCGGTATTGGGAAACTAAGGTACCTCCCTTGTATCATTCCCAAACATGATCCATTCTAGGGTCGTCAATCCTAGCTAATCTCATACGATATTATGGTTTGAGAAGCGTAGTGAAGGCATCGCAAAGGGCTCGTCACCGTCGGCGCGGATCTGATCTCACCGTATGCGGCTCAATTGCTTGGCCGTCGGCTCAAGTACATATCTCACCATACACTGGCTCAATCACTGCCGTCGGCTCAAGTACGGGTCTCACCGTACTCTCGCTCAACTCATACTCTGGTTCTTGTGAAAGACTCGTCGCCAATCACGAGACACTTGGAGTACACTCGAAGATACTACGGAGGACTTGTCGCCCGTCAGCACGAGCACAGGTCTCACCGTACTCGGCTCTCGCCGTAAATATCGACAGCTCGAATATAGTGTCCCATACCACCATAATCGGCTCACGAGTCTGGTTGCACAATGGTCACTACGGGGAGGCACATGACCCCAGCGTAGGCCGACAGCTCGACCACGATGTCCCATACCACCATGCCCGGCTCATGCGTCTTAGCGGATCGAGGCACCATGGTTAACGGGATTGCCACTGGTAAGTTTGGTACCCTAGGTTCAAGCAGTAGCGACCAAACATGGTGAACATACATATACACATATTGGTTTGCTTGATGAGCCTGACTAGCTCGAGCGCACCACAAGTTGAGCGATATGGAGCGCAAAAGCACTCCGTGTGGCCAACCACTATCGCCAACCGAAGTACGACTCGGGTTCGCCAGACACGTCCATCGTGGCGATATGAATCTCGGCCACAACCGTAAGTCTGGTACCGAATGTGTGGACTATAGGCATAGTCCCAAACTCAATCAGTTGTAGAGCATAAAGTAAAGTATGAGGTAAAGCATGTATTATAAAGCATGAAGTATAGCATGTTATAAGGCATGTTGTAAAGCATGTTGTAAAGCATGTTATAAAGCACTATACACATAGGGATACAAATACTTAGAGTTCATAGGTGAGTGGTTAGAGTGAACAACCACATGGAGAGTGTCATATGTGACTCTAAGGTAGCGGAGAATCCCATCTCAGCACCTAACTAAAGTTCTAACACTTAAGCACTTACACTCACAAGTGATTTCACCAATACTTGGAATGCAATATTTTAACATACATGACGTATGCTAGAGAAATGTATACTAGGATTGTCCCTTTACCAAACTAGTATTTTATACAAATACATCATATTCATACAGCAATTAAATATGGCAATCACATCAGCAACTTTTATACGTATAGGGTACTTCCACGTATACCCAATTTCGACATACATAGTGTTTACAAAGGAAGATAGATTTTGGCGATTCCTTTCGCCAAGCTAGTATTTTAATCACGTATTGTATAATCATACATTAAATAAATATGTCAAACATTATTCCAAAAGAACTACGTATACGGTATTTCTACAACACGTAATTTCAACATACGGCGCATTTACAAGTAAACATATATTTTAGCGATTCCTTTCGCCAAACTAGTATTTTATTCATATGTTATATAATTATACATTAAATAAACATGTCAAGCATTTATCCAAAAAAAATACGTATACGGTATTTCTACGTATACCTAGAATATGTGAAATTCCATATTTCACACCGCTAATCAAAACAGGAAATGGAAAGCACTTTGTACATGTGCAATTGCAAGCAGATCATGAATCTACCATTATCTGACATTGAAAGCGTTGAAAACCTTAACTTATACACTTAAAGTCCTCACCTTTGCCTTTGGAAACGGAACGAATCAGCAAGGGTGATGGATCTTCCGTCTACGGGCGATTTCTAGCCTAAAGAGCGGAATCGGTTAGTCGGTACACATTCTACCTCGATTCCACCTCAAATCAGACCTAGGGTTAGGTTTTCTTACCTTCAAATGAGGCGGAATACGCCGGAAAAACGTCTGAATAGAGAGGTGTAGGCCGTGTAGCAAGCGTGCAGGTGGAGGAAGATCGGCAACGATCTCCAAGTCCTTCTCTCTCTTTTCTCTCTCTCCCTCTAGGGTTTCTTCCAAAATTCGTATGGCTGTGAGAGGGGCTGTTCTAAGCCCCTTTTATAGCCACAAACATTACGAAAATAGACTTAGGTTCATGGGAGTGCGCTTATATAGGATATTCGCCGCTTTTCCAGCTCAAAAGGGAAGTTCTGGTAGCCCTCTTTGAACCAAACGTCAGACTTAAGCTCACCATCAATGGATCTACGTGGGATTACGTTTTTGACTCATTCGGATACGTAGATCGCACGTGGCGGACCACTTTCAGTTCGACGGTCAGTGGGCCACGATCAGAAATTTCAAGTACATGTAAATGTTCTGAAATTTTCTTAATCCGAGGGTGTAATTTGGTCGATTCTGACGGTCGGGTTGCTTAATTGCTTGACGTCGTCAACGAACGATGCGGATCACTATTCCGGATATTTGTTTTGGCTTATGAATAGTGTTTTTCACACTACCTCGCTCCGATTCGAAACGAATGGCCGTGGAACATCGGATAAGGTGATTTTGAGATGATTGTTAAGCCCGGTGGGGCGGTCCTAGTTCCTTAGCTTCGGGTTAATCGGAATCCCGATGTGCGATCCAGACTAATATCTGAAGTTTCGTTTCATTCCAGAAGCGGTGGGGAAATGAGTTTGATTCTAAACTTTAGGGTAACCTAGCGTCATTTGTTACGCAAGTTTTGGATCTTGCGGATCGTATTTAAAGCGATCTAACGCATTTCATAGCTAATTGAGTTTAGTACTTAGTTAACTTTGTTAAATTTCTAAAGGATTTAATCGTACGTGATTTATGGTCGGGTGGTACTCGACCCAATGTATGGAAATTTTCGGTCGTTACAATCTACCCCCCTTAAACAAAAAATTTCGTCCTCGAAATTTATACCTTTTCGTAGTCCTCGAGAATCTGAGGGTAGTTCTTCCTGACCTCGGCCTCAGTCTCCCAGGTAGCTTCCTCCTCGGAATGATGTGTCCAAAGCACCTTCACAAGTGGGATGACCTTGCTACGCAATGCCTCCTTCTGTCAAGGATGCGCGTCGGGCGCAACTCATATGTAGCATCCTCGCTCAACTGTACCTGCTCCCATCTGATGATATGCGAAGGATCAGGAACGTACTTCTTCAGCATAGATACATGAAATACGTTGTGTACGGAAGCAAGTGGTGTAGGCAAGGCGAGACGATACGCCACATCACCCACTCGATCCGATGTATACGAAATGGACCGATAAACCTCGGTGTGAGCTTCCCCTTCTTCCCAAACCGAAGGACTCCCTTCATAGGGGAAACCCGAAGGAACACATGATCACCGACCTCGAACTCCAGCGGTCGCCGCCTCGTATCGGCGTAACTCTTCTGTCTGCTCTGCGCTGTGAGTAATCGACGCCTGATAATGTCTACCTTCTCTGTAGTCGCCTGAACCAACTCCGGGCCAATCAGGCTACGCTCTCCAACCTCTGCCCAACAGTGCGGTGCCCTACAAGGTCGACCATATAGAGCCTCATATGGCGCCATGCCAATAGTCGCCTGGAAGCTGTTGTTGTAGGCGAACTCTGCGTACGGAAGACAGTCATCCCAACTGTCCTTGAAGTCCAACACACATGCTCGCAACATATCCTCCAGAATCTGATTCACCCGCTCTGTCTGCCCATCAGTCTGAGGATGAAACGCTTACTGAACTTCAACTTCACACCCATCGCCTCCTGGATACGAGTCCAGAAGATGGATGTGAACCGCGTGTCTCTGTCCGACACAATCTCCAAAGGAACTCCGTGCAGACGGACGATCTCCCTGATATACAATCTAGCCAGCTCATCTGCGAGTTCGTAACTCTGATAGGGAGGAAATGGGCCGATTTAGTCAACCGGTCCACAATCACCCAAATGGAATCGTGCCCCTTCCTCGTCTTCGGCAACCCGGATATGAAGTCCATGGAGATGAAGTCCCACTTCCACTCCGCTATAGGCATGGTGAAGCAGTCCAGGAGGTCGGCGATGTTACGCCTTGACCTGGCACACGTCGGGCATCGAGACACATACTCGGCAATATGGGCCTTCATGTTATCCCACCAATACGTCCTTCTCATATCTGGTACATCTTCGTGCTATCGGGATGCATCGTAAACTTCGAGTTATGGGCGGACTCGAGAAGCTCGCGTCTCAAGTCGAGCACATCGGAACACATGGCGGCCACGGGCAGTAAACCCCATCGGATCCAACTCTCCACTCGGAGTCCACGGCGTCGCTAGCACTTTCTCGAAGCTCGAGACGGCCCGTGTGTCGCCCTCCTGGGCCTCAACAATCCTGTCGTCAATAAGTGGTCGCACCCGAACGTGCGCAACACACTCAAATGGCTCCTCGACAGTGAGTCTCTGCTCGAAGTCCCGTACAAACTCTACCATATCCCACTCGGCTATCATCAGCGGTGCCGCAAATACAATCGCCTTCTTGCGGCTCAACGCGTCTGCCACAAGGTTCGCCTTGCCAGGATGGTAGGAAACCTCGAACTTGAAGTCCTTCAAGGTCTCCATCCATCGTGCCTTGTCTCATATTCAAATCCGCCGCGTGAATATGTATTTAAGGCTCTTGTGGTCGCGAGAAAAGCTCGAACTCCTCACCGTAGAGGTAATGTCTCCCGAGCTTCAATACAAAGATGACGGCCGCCAACTCCGGTCATGTGTAGGGTAATTCTCCTCGTGCTTCCTTAATTGTCTCGAGGCATACGATATCACCCTATCTTTACGCATCAACACACAACCCAAACCAACGCGAGACGCGTCGGTATACCGTGTATTTCACCCCTTGCTCGGCAATACTAGCACAGGGGCGGACGTCAACTTGTCCTTCGGCTCCTTAAAAGCTGCCTCCGCCTTCTCATTCCAGGCGAACTTCGGTCCTTCCGAGTCACCGAGATAATGGCATAGCGATCTTCGAGAAATCCCGAATGAAACGTCTGTAGTACCCAGCCAGGCCAAGGAAACTCCTCACCTCAGTAACCGATTCAGGCTGCTGCCAATCCTGAACCGCAGCTACCTTAGCAAGGTCCACTGCTATCCCATCATTAGACACTACATGTCCCAGGAACTTGACTTCCTCCTGCCAGAAGTCGCACTTCTTGTATTGCGCAAACAACTGATTCTTCTTCAGTGTATCCAATACCGCTCGCAAGTGCTCCTCGTGCTCCTCCCGACTCGTGGAGTATATCAAGATCTCATCGATGAAGACGATGACGAATCGGTAGAGGAAGGGCCGAAATACCCGGTTCATCAGATCCATGAACACGGCTGGTGCGTTCGTCAGACCGAACGACATCACCAAGAACTCATAGTGCCCAAAGCACGTCCTGAAGGCTGTCTTCTGCACGTCCTCCTCTCTCACGCGCAACTGGTGGTACCCTGACTGAAGGTCAATCTTCGAGAAATACTTCGCCCCCTCAACTGATCGAACGGATCATCAATCCTGGGCAAAGGATACTTGTTCTTCACCGTGACCTGGTTCAACCTACGATAATCAATACACAACCGTAGGGACCCGTCCTTCTTCCTCACGAACAACACAGGTGCTCCCCAAGGAGACACACTAGGTCGAATAAAACCTCTCTCTACAAGTACGTCAATCTGTGTCCGTAGCTCCTCCATCTCACATGGACGCATACGATAAGTAGGCAACGAGATGGGCGTCGTACCAGGCGTAAGGTCAATCGTGAAATCAATCTCACGCCGAGGAGGTAAACCAGGGATAGTCTCAAACACGCCTGCAAAGTCTCGAACCACCGGCGTACTATCTACTGTCGGACCATCAATCGGCGCAAGCAAAAACATAACAATCAACTCGACAGGGCCAACCGACCTGCACCGGAACGTGAAAGCCGCACCGTCGGTCCATAGGCCGTCACGATCCGAGTATCGCAATCTACCTCCGCCCTCATCCCGTGAGCCAATCCATACCAAGGATAACGTCGTAGTGCCATAGTGGAGCAACAATGAGGTCGACGAGCACCGTGTCTTTGCTACCCAAAACTACCGAGCAACCCTCGCATAATCGTGTGACATCCGAACAGGTCCCGGTAGCCGTAGTGAGTCTCATTCCCTTAGTGGGAATCGTATGCAAAGATAGGCGTTTCACCGCCCCACAGGAAATAATAGAGGTAGTGGACCCAGTGTCCACCAACAAAGAGACGGGAGTGTCGTGAATAAAAGCCGTACCCTCGAAAGCCGTCGGAGCTGAAACCGACGTCTCAGGTGCCTCAGCCACGAGAGTATGAACGCGAGCACAACTGCTGGCGGGCGGTTCGGTGAGGAGCCAAGGGTCGTGTGGTGGCATGAAGGACGGTACGGGAGGTCGGAATGAAGGATGTGCAGGAACGGTCTGTAGCGGCGGAGCTGATATGGCCTGTGGATAAGGGCGACCCAATCTCTGTGGTGGCGCAAAGCCGCTAGCCCTCATGCGCGAGAAGCAGCTCTCAGCAGGGTGTCCAGGTTTCCCGCAAAACGTGCAGGTCACCAACGGGCGTCTCATAGGAATAGCTGGCGCTGCGGCCCTGGGGGGAGAATCAGCCCGAGGCCTCTTGCCTAAAATAGGCCTGCTCTGTAAATCCTGTCGCGGTCTCGCAACCATAGTACCATGTGATCTGGCCAAACGGTCCACATCCTGCTCGGCCGTCATAGACATGTGGACCAACGCCGCATATGTAGGAATGCTGTGGCAGCATATCCTCGACCGAATCTCCGGTCGCAAACCCAAGGAGAAACGACGCATCCGCATCATCTGCTCATCCACCAGTATAGTTGGGACAAAGCGGCCCAACTCGTGAAGCGGTGCTCGTACTCCGTGATCGTCATGCCTCCCTGCCTGAGGCGCAAAAACTCTTCCTCCCGCTCATGCCGATAAGTCTGCGGGTAGTACTTCTCGTGGAACTAAGACTCGAAAGCCTCCCAGGTCCACACGAAGTCTACTGCGACAGTGCGCAGCACGCTGTCCCACCATAAGCTGGCCTCCCTCTCAAACATGAAGGAAGCCAGCTCGACTTGCTCTGCCTCCGAACAGTGAAGCATCCGTAACATCTTGGAGATGCGGTCTAACCAGAACTCCGCCTCCTCGGGTCTGTGAGAACCCGTAAATGAGAGAGGCCTCAAGCGCTGGAATCACTCGAGTAGGCCGCGTGTACCGACCTCTCCAGTAGGAGGTGCGACGGATGGGGGCAGAGGCACATCCTCAACCTGAGCAGGAGGCCCAGAATGCTCATCAGGATGTGTAGATGTCATAGGTGGAGTCGCACTACCACCACGGGACAAGGCCTCAGCGATAGTGGCCATAAGCTGCTGCTGCTGCTGCTGCTGCTTGTATCTGCTGCTGATGCATCATCATCATCGGCTGCTCAAACCTATCAGTCGACGGAGCGGCTCGAGAGTCATCTTTAGCGCGTAAAAGAAGACGGCCGATGCGCTCGCGGGGCCGGGGCGTATAAGGTGGTCGTCCACCGATAGGACCGGCGGAGGCGATCGGATCCCAATCCACGGTCCGCGGACCACTACTACTGCCGTAAGGGTCCGGTCCATAGAGCCGATCGAGGAGATGTGCCGTACTCCGCGTATCTTGACGCGGCATGCCCTATACAACACGAGTACAACATTTGTGAGATACTGACATAATACACTCCATAAAGCACTTAAGCATTCCACACATCATCAAACAAAAGAGGCTATATGCTTTTCATTTACTCAAAATTGTCATAATACATGGACTACAGAGTTTACATGAATCATGACGGAAATCACATTATAGCCAATACATCCACACATCAAACACCTAAACATGCTACTACCTAATACAACATCCGTACGAAAACACAAACCGCCTATCGCGGTAACCAAAGCAAACACAACAAACAACAATATGGATGACTAAGCATCCGAAGTAGGCGGTGGAGGAGGAGCATTCTTATCCTGTGCAAAGCACAGGATGGCCTTCAACGTACGGGACATCTTCTTAAAATTCTTCTTCATGTAGGCTTCATTCTCTTCAAGTTTAGTTCGAACTTGACCAATCTCAGCCCGAACTTGTCCAACCTCTTGCTGCAAGGCGGCTTACCTCTCCTCAAGACGGGCAAATCGCGCATCAAATACATCTCGATCCACACCCTGCCCCCTGAGCCGCAGGGGGTGAACTCTCCTCTGTGTCCTGAGCCTCAGGTTCTTCCTCCTGTATGTCATCACTGCGCTCCTCATCACTCTCAGCCTGGAGGTCAACACTCTCCTCACCGGCGCTATCCGACTCATCTCCCGGACTCGTCGAGTCGGGCTTCTTGCCGTTGGGGGCCGATCTTCATATTCCTGAGTGTGGCTTCACTTATGATTCGGACCGGTGCAAGATCCTCCATATTCAATCTGTAGCCTACATCACGAGCCATCCTGCAGATCAGTCGGCCAAATGGGAGCGAAAGGTCGTTCCTGGCAGAACGAACAACATTAACTATCTGAGATAGGATGAATGTGGGCAGGCATATGTTATCCCAGCGCCCCATCTTGTACAGAAAGTCCACCATCACCCTAGTACATTCCGTGCGGTTACCCCACCGTGGGTATACATTGTATGTGAAGATGTGATGGAGCAAATGGAAATCTTCAGACATCTTTGTCGCCGCAATACAATTTCCTCGCTTCCAAGTAACCCGGCGACCACAGAGAAATCGCGTGCGGCGATCCCTTTCCTGCGCAGTTCTAGAGAAGTCATCACTAGGATGCACTTGACCAAGCGGAATCTTCGTGATTCGAACCACCTTATCCACAGTGATTGTGCGCCTTATGCCCCTCACAGAGATAGTAAACTGAAGAGGCTCTAGTGATGAGTCCACGATGTGAGCGTAGAAAGCGCGAACCGTGTTCTCACATGCGGGAGACTCGCCTTCAAAAATATGATTCCACCCAATATCCACCATCGGGTGTAGCCCGAACATCCTTTCATCCACATGAGCTTCAAACACAACCTTGCGGCCCGCGAAGCGCCCATATTCCATGCCTATCGGATAAGCATTTCTGGCGGGGTGGTCAGGATCCAGGTCTCGCTTCGACCTAAACTCCCGCACGGTGCTTGTGCCGGCCCCAACGTCGGATCTTCTTCGGGTATGGGCTGGCCTACTTGGGCCGGCGTCGTCGGCCGCGGTTTTCCTCTTTCCCATGAAAGATAGGATGGAGGAAATGGAGAAAATGGTGGCCACCACACCAAGGAGGGCCATGGAAAATTTCCAAAATGGGAAATAAAGGGCTGACCTCTTTTATCTTCCACAATCAACAATCCAACAGGTGTGGAAGAAGCTCTAGAGGTAGGAAATGAAGAAGAAACAAGAAGAAAATGGGATGGGTTAGTAGATTACCCGATTTTGAGCTCCAAGGAGGGGTATGAGAGCTCCAACTTGTGAAAATGGGGAAAGGGAGAGGCTAGGGCTGTTGTGGGAGGTAGGTGTGAGTGAGTTATGGAAGGAAATGGAAGGATTGAAGGTTTGGAGGGATGGGTTTTTAGCAAAATCGAAAATGGAGGTGAAGGTGTTTGAAAAAGAGGGGAAATGGGAGAAAAGGGAGCTCCAGCCCCTTAAAACCTAATCAAATGGACATTTGGCACGTGCCATGGGGTAGAGGGGACTGAACCAACCCACCCCACGCTTGGAGTTTCGCCGGAAAGCTGACCGGAGCGCGGTCCGCCGCCGGTGCCGCGGTGGCACCTCGGTCGGGCTTGGCCGGAACCGCACCGCCGCGGTCTGGCCCTGTTCGCCACATTCCCAGGGTGCCAATTGCACCCTGGCTTGGTCTAAAACCTTGTTGGATTTATCGTGGGGGCCCACGGACCCATTTTAGTTCCAGAACGGTCAGTTCCGGTAAGTTTCTGATCAAATCAGATTTTTCCTGATTTTTAACGACTAACCTTTGGTGGATTGTGACCTGGACACGTCAATAGATGGTCTAGGAGTGACTTGGGATCCATAAATGTGGTTGGGATCGAGTACGCACTCGATCAAACTGTCCGTGTGCAGCGAACTTCGCCGAACGGCGAAATCGGGAGACCCTAAGACTGTTGCTATATTTTGCGCACCCTCCTAAGTGTAATGCGTCAGCGTACGTAGTGGGGACATAACTCAGGTCCGGTTTAATCAAAATCATGCTCTGATACCAACTTGTAACGCCCTGAAATTCGGGGGTCGAGTATGATCTCAACTCCCGAGTTCCAACGCATCACTTATGCAACATACACAATGATGGTTAAATGTTGTCTGAGTTAGCGCAATAAACATGAATGAGATTATACCAAAATAGCAATTCATACTCCAGTTCAATTGTATAAAGGCAAGCGGAAGACTGAAATTTTATATTAAAAATATGTAAAGTATCAAAATTTTGTGAACTTCAGAGTATGAGTACTAACTGAGTACCAATATACACGTATTGTTTCTAAGTCAAAAATCAAAATACAATCCTCAAAGAGGCCACAGTAAATCCCGCGATGCACCATGCCTAAGCATAGCCGTCAGTCTGCATAAAGGAGAACTCCTCCCGATCCTCCTTGAAGTCGAGCTCCGGCTCCCGAACAGGCGCCATCTACACTGCGACAGAGTCCGGTGGGTGTTGCAAACACCGTCCCGTAACGTGGGAGTGAGTAGCTAACTCAAGTGGAACATTAAAGCATAGGTTAACATGTTCTCAAATCAATCAAGCGAATGATAACGCAAAGACAAATCAAACATTTCTAATTACTCTTGTTAAGTGCAAAAATGATATGACATGATGCTGTATGCCCTTGCCAAACCACCCTCAAGCGACATCATCTTACGTTCGCGAATGCTAACTCCCTCAGTGCGCCACATCTACAAAGCACATGCGGTGCGATGATGCTCATGATTACCAAGTTTTTATTAATCCATTTCAACCAAAGCGGTATTGGGAAACTAAGGTACCTCCCTTGTATCATTCCCAAACATGATCCATTCTAGGGTCGTCAATCCTAGCTAATCTCATACGATATTATGGTTTGAGAAGCGTAGTGAAGGCATCGCAAAGGGCTCGTCACCCGTCAGCGCGGATACAGATCTCACCGTATGCGGCTCAATTGCTGGCCGTCAGCTCAAGTACATATCTCACCATACCTGGCTCAATCACTACCCGTCAGCTCAAGTACAGGTCTCACCGTACTCGGCTCAACTCATACTCTAGTTACTGTGAAAGACTCGTCGCCAATCACAGACACTTGGAGTACACTCGAAGATACTACGGAGGACTCGTCGCCCGTCAGCACGAGCACAGGTCTCACCGTACTCGGCTCTCGCCGTAAATATCGACAGCTCGAATATAGTGTCCCATACCACCATAATCGGCTCACGAGTCTGGTTGCGCAATGGTCACTACGGGGAGGCACATGACCCCAGCGTAGGCCATGGCTCGACCACGGTGTCCCATACCACCATGCCCGGCTCATGCGTCTTAGCGGATCGAGGTACCATGGTTAACGGGATTGCCACTGGTAAGTTTGGTACCCTAGGTTCAAGCAGTAGCAACCAAATATGGTGAACATACATATACACATATCGGTTTGCTTGACGAGCCTGACTAGCTCGAGCGCACCACAAGTTGAGCGATATGGAGCGCAAAAGCACTCCGTGTGGCCAACCACTATCGCCAACCGAAGTACGACTCGGGTTCGCCAGACACGTCCATCGTGGCGATATGAATCTCGGCCACAACCGTAAGTCTGGTACCGAATGTGTGGACTATAGGCATAGTCCCAAACTCAATCAGTTGTAGAGCATAAAGTAAAGCATGAGGTAAAGCATGTATTATAAAGCATGAAGTATAGCATGTTATAAGGCATGTTGTAAAGCATGTTGTAAAGCATGTTATAAAGCACTATACACATAGGGATACAAATACTTAGAGTTCATAGGTGAGTGGTTAGAGTGAACAACCACATGGAGAGTGTCATATGTGACTCTAAGGTAGCGGAGAATCCCATCTCAGCACCTAACTAAAGTTCTAACACTTAAGCACTTACACTCACAAGTGATTTCACCAACACTTGGAATGCAATATTTTAACATACATGACGTATGCTAGAGAAATGTATACTAGGATTGTTCCTTTACCAAACTAGTATTTTATACAAATACATCATATTCATACAGCAACTAAACATGGCAATCACATCAGCAACTTTTATACGTATAGGGTACTTCCACGTATACCCAATTTCGACATACATAGTGTTTACAAAGGAAGATAGATTTCGGCGATTCCTTTCGCCAAGCTAGTATTTTAATCACGTATTGTATAATCATACATTAAATAAATATGTCAAACATTATTCCAAAAGAACTACGTATACGGTATTTCTACAACACGTAATTTCAACATACAAAATAGCATTTACAAGTAAACATATATTTTGGCGATTCCTTTCGCCAAACTAGTATTTTATTCATATGTTATATAATTATACATTAAATAAACATGTCAAGCATTTATCCAAAAAAAATACGTATACGGTATTTCTACGTATACCTAGAATATGTGAAATTCCATATTTCACACCGCTAATCAAAACAGAAACTAAAAGCACTTTGTACATGTGCAATTGCAAGCAGATCATGAATCTACCATTATCTGACATTGAAAGCGTTGAAAACCTTAAATTATACACTTAAAGTCCTCACCTTTGCCTTTGGAAACGGAACGAATCAGCAAGGGTGATGGATCTTCCGTCTACGGGCGATTTCTAGCCTAAAGAGCGGAATCGGTTAGTCGGTATGCATCCTACCTCGATTCCACCTCAAATCAGACCTAGGGTTAGGTTTTCTTACCTTCAAATGAGGTGGAATACGCCGGGAAAACGTCTACAATAGAGAGGTGTACGCCGTGTAGCAAGCCAATGCAGGTGGAGGAAGATCGGCAACGATCTCCAAGTCCTTCTCTCTCTTTTCTCTCTCTCCCTCTAGGGTTTCTTCCAAAATTCGTATGGCTGTGAGAGGGGCTGTTCTAAGCCCCTTTTATAGCCACAAACATTACGAAAACAGACTTGGGTTCATGGGGTACTGCTTATATAGGATATTCGCCGCTTTTCCAGCTCAAAAGGGAAGTTCTGGTGGCCCTCTTTGAACCAAACGTCAGACTTAAGCTCACCATCAATGGATCTACGTGGGATTACATTTTTGACTCATTCGGATACGCAGATCGCACGTGGCAGACCACTTTCAATTCGACGGTCAGTGGGCCACGATCAGAAATTCCAAGTACATGTAAATGTTCCTGAAATTTTTCTTAATCCGAGGGTGTAATTTGGTCGATTCGACGGTCGGGTTGCTTAATACGACACGTCAACGAACGATGCCAGATCACTATTCCAGATATTTGTTTTGGCTTATGAATAGTATTTTTCACACTACCTCGCTCCGATTCGAAACGAATGGCCGTGGAACATCGGATAAGGCTGATTTTTGAGATGATTGTTAAGCCCGGGGGCGGTCCTAGTTCCTTAGCTTCGGGTTAATCGGAATCCCGATGTGCGATCCGACCTAATACGAAGTTTCGTTTCATTCCCGAGAGCGAGACGGAAATGAGTTTGATTCCAAACTTTAGGGTAACCTAAGCGTCATTTGTTCGCAAGTTTTGGGTCTTGCAGATCGTATTTAAAGCGATCCTAACGGATTTCATAGCTAATTGAGTTTAGTACTTAGTTAACTTTGTTAAATTTCTAAAGGATTTAATCGTACGTGATTTCTGGTCGAGGTGGTACTCGACCCAATGTACGGAAATTTTCAGGTCGTTACACCCCACTACATCAACCTAATAACTACCAATTTAAGTGGGCAACCAAGAGCCTAATACTATCCTTACCTCATCCCACAAGTCCATCAAAGTGGTGGAAGTTACCCAATGTATGGTTGGGCCAAGCTAGGACGTCCCAGCCCACTCTGGGCCTAAGGGATGTCCCAAAAATCTGATCTAAAATGGGGTCCTCATGTGATCACTAAAGGTGACCCAAAAGAATGCACTAAATAAGCCCAATGATTATAAAATATACGCATGCAACATGCACACAAGTTCTCGATATAGTGGGTCCCTTGTCCAATAAAGTTTCAACCATAACGACGTACATTTAAGGACTCTTGATAAACGTTCGGCCCACTCAGCTTCCTGGGCCTGCTAAAGACCAGAAATTCATCAAATAAGTGGGAATGATCTCATAAAGGCCAACAATATTCACAGGGGGCCCCACCAGATGGAGGGTGTGTATACATCAAGAAAAGATCAAGTGGGCCTGCTACTGGATTGTGAATCTAATAGCAACCCAAGGCAAAGAGTGCCTCCATGATCGAACAATCTAAGGCTTGGATGGCCTGGATCAAACATGTGTTAAGGTAGGTTCCACATACATTCATATTAATCCTTAAACAAATGGCCTAGGGCCTATGGTGGGCCTTTAACCATCTATAGAAGAACCCATGGGCCTACCTTAGGACCACCCAGGAGGACATCCAACCTCAACTAGTTCCCAAGAGGTAGCCCGCCACTACTCAAACATGAACTAAAGCCCAAGGCCTAAGGCAATCCATGGCCTAGTGGGCTTATACTCAAGGCCCACACATAGGCAATATGATGGGCCCTCAAGCAAGGTTGGGCCCAATCATAAAGATCATGAGTCCACTCATTGTGGTGGGCCTAATGGGCAACCCATTATTCCAACATATGGGTGATCCTTATATTTGAAACAAGTTGGGCCTCACATCTCGGCCCAAGTATGGTTTACTTTAATGTGCAAGCAAGGGCCAAACTACCTGAGTATTTTACCCCATAAAACCCATCACAATAGTGTCTTAAATATAGGCCCAAAGGTCAGGGGTCTATCAAGGAAGTTTCAAGACATTGGGCCTAGGAAACCCCACAACCAACTATGAATATTGTTCTAATAAAACCCATTTAAGGTGGGCCTTAAGAGTGTACTAATTAAGCCCAAAAATCCAATCAAGATAGGGCAAGATATGTGTAATAATGTCCCCAAATATAGTGGGCCACGCTGCCCCAAAACATACATTTGTGGGTAGCAACCTTGGGCCGAATACTGAAATTCTAACCCACTCACTATCTGGGCTTACTGGAAATTCAATAAAATTTATCTATAGTATATTTATTTCTCTGATGGCCCACACACATCACTGTAGGCCCCATCGAATGAGAGGGAAAAAATACAACACATATATTCAAGTGAGCCATGCCATTGGAATGCAGGCCCAGCGCCCAAGGTAGGGGCGTCCTATAGCGGGTAGTCCTACGGGCCTGGGTATTTGGCCCAAAACTGACACAATTTGCAGGCCGCACCACAGTCAACTCGAATGTCTATTGGGTCTAAAATTTTACAGAGTGATATTTTCATAGGTAGGCCACACCCCCCAAAAAATTTCAGAATTTTTGGATATTCCTGAGTATTTTAATTAATTTAAACAAAACAGTATGTCCAGAAAATCAGATAGACCTGGACATCCCAACGTGGTGGGCCAGTCCAGCCCTTGCCAAGGTGTGCACAGGTGTTAATTGGACCTAAAATTTGGTAGGTGGGTTCCACCATGGGTGGACCACACCTTCACAAAATTTCAAAATTTTTGGACATCTAAAAATATTTTAATTTATTTAAAGAAATCAATTTGTCGTAAAAATCAGACTGATCTGGACACTATATTGTAATGGGCCTGTCCAGCTACCACCATGGTGTGTACAAGTATCCATTGACCCCAAAATTTTGTAGGTGGGTCTTACCATGGGTGGGGCACTTCCTTATAAATTTTTAAAATTTTTAGACACCCAAAGATAGTTTAATAAATTTCAGAATTCCAACCTATCCAAGGTGGAATGTTGCTGGAACAGTGCAGAAAATCCAGACTATTCACCCCACTTGGACCACACCTTTGGGACCCCAATGAAGGTCAGATGGGGCTGAAATTTGGGGGACATCAAGATAATATCCTCACCTTTTATAAAAGTATATTTGATGAGTATAAAAGTTCCCCCAATCAGTCCCAAATTCAAGCCCAAGTCCAGCAAAAATCTATCTAGAAACTTTCTGGGCAGCAACATGCACATGAAATAAAATGAGCATAGGAACCAAAATAAGGGGAAATAACCCCATGGAATTTAAGTTTTGGTCCACCTCAGTGGGCCCCACGAATATCCAGACCTAATCCATACTATAAAATCTATTGCATGTGTCCAAAAAGGAGTAAATGGGGCACCTATGTTCATAGAGTGGACAGACATGGGCTTCCACTCTCTTTGGATGGTTTGGATACTTCCAGGTCACAAGGTGTGCCACACACATCTGAGATTAATAGATCAACTAAATAAGAGTAAGAATCGGCCACAAGGGAAGGGGATCCGCCACATTGAGGCCCTTCCCTTTATCACAAACCACACATATCATTATATTGATGAGATTATAAGATCTACCCGTGCATGCATCTTCTAGTCAAAATCCAATGATGGAGATGCCATCTCCACCAAGGATCAAGGGTCTAGATGACCCACAAACCTATAAATCAAAGGGAAATCTCATGATGGGGTCCATAGAGAATGGCCCCATCTTGGCAATCGTACATGCATAAAGTGGGTTGTTGGCCACACTCATGGAGTCATGTAGGACCTTCACCATTGATTGGTGGGTCCTACACACTCCCAAACAAATGAAAAAGGTTCATGCAAGAGGAAATGAAGGAGATTAATCCTATGGATCACCTACCTTGAATCTTCAAGATTCTCCTATCTCCAAGCTCCTTAAGCTCCAAGGGTTATAGATCTATGGTTGAGATCATGTTCCAAGGGCTAGATGATGGGGGATTAGAGGGAGAAGGGGCTGGAGAAGAGAAGGAGATGGAATGGAAGTTGCTGGAAATTCTAGCAATGGAGGGAATAAGAGGGAGGGAGAGAATAAAGAGAGAGAAAGAGAGACCATAATGGGTTTGTAAGAGAGTCCATCATTACCATAGGGAGGAGTTTACAAAGTTGTAGGTTAGACTAGGCCTCTTGAAGGTTGGTGGTGTTAGTTTCATGCCATTATGTAGTGTGTGGGTAGTGTACCTTGAAACTTATGCCAAGGGTGATGGTGGTCCACATGTATTCCACTTAAGTGGGCCACATTATCAATGGTCATATAATAAAATGTTCACAACTTTTGATCCACATATCGGATTTATGCGCTAGACGCGATGACGATGCGGTCGCAATGGCATAGACCTCTGGTCAATTCGAGTCAGGTCTATATGACTGAACTTAAGGATGACCACAAATACTATCCAAGGGTCGTGGATCACCGGGATTTGACCAGTAGGACCGCGAGACCATGATAAATAAGATGCATACTCACACACACATATGTACACATGCACACATGCGAACTCAGGATGGGTCTCACAATTGGGTCTTAAGTGGTTCTCACCCTTTGAAGTCCTCAAGGAGGCCTCCAGCAGGAGTGTACATGGTGGGTGCGTTGTGTGGACCCTTGCTCTGTGGAGAGCATAAACATCTGGTTAGGAGTGAACCATTAAAACTCTGGGTTTGAGGTGAACCACGTAAAACCTTGGGTTTGAGGTAAACCGCATAAAACCTTGGGTTTGAGGTGAACCGTGTAAAACTTTAGGGTTTGAGGTCAACTATGTAGAAACCTCCAGTAGGGTCTTATGGAAGATCCTTGGCCAGTGTACCTAAAAGTGAATATGTTGTGTTGACCCTTACTCATGAGAGCATAAACAGTCAGCCTCAGTGTAGATTATAAAGGTTGAAGGTGAACCTGATTTAAAACCTTAGGTTAGAGGTGAGCCACTGTGAAACCTCCTTAGTGAAATCCGGTACACTCAAGGGTTGAGTACAGTTACTGAGAGTGGAGTAGACTTATCGTCGAACCACTATAAAAATGACTGTGTTTGAGATTGTTATTCTTATGATTGTGTGATTTACTTTAATACTTCCTTATCTGAACATTTGATCACACCACACACACCTACACAATCATATCCATCATAAGCTAGCTTGCATACTGCTTATCTCTAAAGTAGTTTGTGATTGGATCCTCTACCAGGCTTGGAAGCCAATAGAGTTACATTTGAGTAATCCTGATAATTGCATGATCACAGGATTAATGAAGTGAGATTTTTAAATAAATCATAAAAACTTTAAAAAGTCCTATTCACCCCCCTCTAGGACATATTGGCATATTCCTTCTTCAACTAGTGCGGTCTTTACCACCATTTCAGTAATTCATCCATGTTTCTTCAAATGATTGTAATGATGTGCTGCATTATCTTCATTCATATAAAACATTAATTATAACATCCCGAGTTGAGTCATGACTTAGCCGAGTGGGGCATATTTTGAAGGCTTATTTGTGGTTCCAAACTAGGGTCTAAATTTACTCTGACAAGTCATGTGTAACTCAGATGAGTCGTCAATCCATGTCATCTAAAACAAATGGCTAAACTGTTCTTGGACAGTAACCATCCATAAGAAAATTTTAGTCAATTGAATCTTTTCTAATTTTTACTATATATAATGTGATTAGCTTTTCTTGGCCAGTTACTATCCATAGAAAAAATTTAATCACTTGAATCTTTTCTAATTTATGCTATATAGAAAAATTAAAAGCAGAAGTTTATCGATGTCATGCATTGTTGGAGAAACTACAAGTGGTAACTGGTCGGTAGATGCATGTAGATGCTCTTGTGTAGTTTTTGTAGTTCAAGCATCCATTTTGGTTTGTTTTGAATCTTATTTTGGGTTTTGGATTTTGTTGGTTGTTGTTAGATTGATTAAGATTTTCAGATTTTGGTCATGTCTACTTTCATGTATGAGACTAACTAGATTACACCCATCTGTTAGAAAAGGATATCCCCATCAACATGCTTAATAAAAAGAAAGGAAGATAAACCTGTTACACTTGTATTGAGCATTTTCTTTTTGTTACTACTAGTGAAAGGAGGATTCAATGTTATTTCTGAGTTTTGTGTATCTGTTTATGTATGGAGAACAGGTGGTGATGGTATCTGGTGAGACTGGTTGCAGGAAAACAACTCAAGTTACCAGTTCTTTTGCTTTGATTCTACATTTAGAAATGAGTTTATTTTGAATTATGTTCATTTAGATTACAAATTTTGATGTGATTGTATATGGATTAAGACAATCAGTTACCCATTTAAGGGTTTTTATATGGCTCAGCATAAATACAGTGTGCTCCTTGGAGCATAAAAATCCTTAAATTATCCCTATTTGGACAGTTCAATACTGGATATAGTGTGCTCATTGGTGCATAAAAATCCTTATATGTAAATATATATATATATATATATATATGTAATGCCCTGAAAATCGGGGGTTGAGCAAAGCTCAGCTCCGGAGTTCCAACGCATCACTTATGCAACATAAATAATGATGATTATGATGAGAGTATTGAAACATGAATGGGATTATACCAAAATAGCATATCATACTCCAGAGACAGTTAAATTGTAAGCGGAAGATTGTGATAGATGTATAAAATATAAAAACTACGGTAAGTCTCCAGAGTGTGATGATGTTACCAGGTTAACAATTACAAGTTTGATTTTAAAATATACAAATTGAGAAAGTATAGTGTCTTTTATCCCAAATACCATAGCCCCGTCAATGCAATTCCAGGTCTACATAGACCCGCCAGAGAGTTACATGTAGGAGAACTCCTTAACATTAAAGTAGTAGTCCGGCTCTGCTTCATAAGCATCACCATCACCTACAGCTAAGATAGTCTGGTTGGTGTTGCAAGCACCGTCTCGTAACGTGGGAGTGAGTATCTAACTCAGTGGATTCATAGAGCAAAGATTAACATGTTATCAAATCAATCAAGTGATAATGATAAAGCAAGAAAATCAAACATTCCTAAGTATTGTAATTAATGCAAGGATGAGATGCAATAATGATGCATGCCCTCGCTAACATACTCCCTCGTGTGACACCATCTTACGTCCGCGGCATGCTTTCATCCCTCAGTGCTTCACATCTTTCAGGCACATGCAGTGCGATATGAACATGATTACCGAGTTGTTATTAGTCCTTTTCATACAGCAGTATTGGAAAACTAAGGTACCTCCCTTATATCATTCCCAAACAATGATCTAATCTAGGGTCATCAGTCCTAAATAATCTCATACAATGATGCAGTTCTAGGTCGCTGTAAAGGGCTGCCAGGGCTATTGCACGCACTCATTGCACTGCTCCCCCATCACCTTATAAATACAGGCCTAGTTTATACTCTATTTACTATAGGAAGGCTCATCGTCTCTCCGCGGCTTCAGAGTATGCTCCAGATCACTACAAAGGGCTCGTCACCAATCAGTGTAGGTCGACAGCTCGAATACAATGTCCCATACTACCGTATTTGGCTCACAAGTCTGGGTTACTCACTGGTCACTAAGGGGAGGCACATGGCCTCAGCATAGGCCGACAGCTCGACCACGGTGTCCCATACCAACATGCCCAGCTCATGAGTCTTAGCGGATCGAGGTACCTAGGTTAACAGGGTTACACTGGTAAGTTTGGTACCCTAGGTTCAAGCAGTGGTGTCCAAACATGGTGAACATACATTAGACAAATCGGGTTACTTGACGAGCCTGACTAGCACGAGCGCACATTGCATCGATCGACATGAAGTGCATAAGCACTCCATGTGGCCTAACCACTGCCGACGACCAACATACACTCGGGTTCGTCAAACACGTCCTATGTGGCGAATAAATCTCAACCACTAACTCAAGTCTGTTACCGATCATCTGGACTATAATCATAGTCCCAATCACATTCAATCCTTAACCAGAAGCATGTAGAGTAAAGCAGAATAAACAAAATAATTCAAACATGTTAACAAGCATATTATAAAGCACGAGGCAAGTAGGAAATATAAACACATATATTTCATAAGTAAGCAATCAATTTAAACAACTTGCATGGAGGAAATCATACACGTCACTAAGGTAGTTGAGAATCCTATCTCAACACCTACCTAGAGCACAATCATCTTAATACTTACTCATACAAGCATTTTCACAAACACTCAGAATACACTTATTTAACATACATAACGTATATTAGCAAAAACATGTATTAGGGTGAATCCTTTCACCGAGTAAGTATTACACATATATCTAGCATTTACACACAATGATTAATCATGGCAAACACACTTTCAAAATTTGTATGTATACGGTATTTTCTACAAATATACAGAATACACTATACACCATATTTTGTATACGTAACTGAATCGTAAAACGAACATCATATTGTACATGTGAAATAACATCCAGATCATGAATCTATCATTATTTGACATTGAAAGCTTTGAAAAATGACAACCTAAGCATCTAAAATCTGCACCTTTTGCCGGTAGACGCGAAATGAAAATAATTTGAACATAACGCCTTTGTTTACGACACAACGACAACTTATAACAGGGAATAGGTTAGCTATTCCACCTTCTATTCTAGTTGAATCTCCAAAACAGGTTAGGGTTAGGATTTCTTACCTAAGAACGAAGCAGGAATCGTTGGGATAGCGATTGAAAAGTGATAGTTAAGCACGTAGATCGGCAGGGTAGAATAGCAGGAAGATTCTCCCACAACTCTCACACTTTCTCTCTCTTTTCTCTCTTCTCTTTCGTAGGTTTTCTAAAATTCGTATGGTGAGAATGACAGAAGGTTTAAGGTCCTTATATAGGCCCAAAACTCTCCAAAATAGACCCAGGGTCAAGGTATACTTAGGTTATGTCCAAAGGGTATCTGTTCCAGCTCAACGGAGCACTTCTAGAGCCCCCCCTTAAGCCAAAGGTCGGACTTAAGCTCACTGACTATGGATCTAGGTCGAGTTAATTTTTCATTACAATCAGGTTTCCAGATCGCATGTGACGGACCAGTTTCAGTTCAGCGGTCATTGAGTCTCGATCAGGGTTACAATTATACTGACCTGTGTATAAAATTTCCCCTGATCCGAGGGTGTATTTGGGTCAAATTCTGATGATCTGATGACTTATATCAGGCCTGCAAGCAACAAGTCTCAGATTACTTAAATTCAGAATTTGTTTTTAATTATTTTCACGTTTCTCACACTCTTCACGCTGGGCTCAAGTGAATAGCCGTGGGACACTATTTGGATTTGATTTTTGAGATGGTTGTCAAGCCCAGCAAGGCGGTCCTAATTATATAAGTTCATAATAATCAAACTTTTGACGTGCTTTCCAGATCCGATACGAAGTTTCAATATGCTCTAGAGAGCAACTGGGTAATGAGATTGATCTTAGATTTTAGGGTAACCTAGCGTCACTGATTCTACAAGGTTTGGGTCTTGCAGATCATATTTGAAGTGGATCGAGTGGATCTCGTAGATAATCTAGTTTAACACTAGCTAATTCTCGCCTAATTTCTAAAGGATTTAGTCTTGTAAGATTTCTATCTGAGGTGGTACTTGGGCCTTTGTAGTTTGTATATAAAGTGATCCAAGTAATTAATACTTAACTAAATCACACCCTAATTACAACAGAAGGTCCTAAGGCAGGAGAGGCTGATGTTTCTAAATAACCTATTCGTCGATGGTTCCATAAGGTTAATGGTCAAAAGCCCATTTTATTTATGTATGTACTATTTACAGTAATTTTGAGTTTGAGTATTGTTCTTCATCACTTAAACTTTAAGATTAGTGTCTAATGTGAAAGTACTTAGAAAGATTTAAAGAACAAGGTGGTGCAAGGTGAGATTTGTGAAGTAAAAGGGTTAAAAAGCGATTTTAGACTTTGGGATTGAGTTCTGACAAGTTAATAAGGTGTTCGGATCGACCCATTGCCTAAGGACGTCTATCTCCAGGTTGGTAAAAATCCGGGGTGGTACAATCTACCCCCCTTAAAAATAATTTCGTCCCCAAAATTGGATAAAGGTAATAAGTAAGGATTCTATTATTTCTTTTACCTAAGACTTATTGATTCAAGTTTATATGCGTGGTAGGGTGTATCTTGTGCATGTTAGTCTAGTACATTTTAGGCTAGCCCCCTTAAAAATTTATTTCTTTATCCCTTGCTTATACCCTAATAGTTTGCTACAATTTATTGCTTTATCTATTTGGAGTCTTGACGACAATTCCCTACAATTTAGTGTAAGATAGTTGTTTTTAATGTTTGACAAACATGGAGAGACGGTTATAGTGGGCTTGATCTCGATACATCGATCATCTACCTAATCAGGGTAGAAGGCTCATCGTATCCCTTCCTAGTCCTGGTGGCTCGTGATCTTTGCTCGGTCAAGTAGTGAGTCCATTGGTAGTCGCCCAGGATTGAGAATTGGGTCAAGCCACGAATGTTTTGCAGTTGTATATTTCAGTAACTCCGTAGTCCGATCACTCTAAAAAAAACTTAGGGAATGCCCATCACTGAAAGGGTCAAATTGCCTATTTCTAAGGTTGCCCTTTAGGTCTTGGTCTAAGAGAGTCCTCGTTATAATCTATGTCCGAGATAGGGGTGAATCAATACCTTACTAGATCATCCTAAAACGGTTTCTCATAGTAGAACTTGCTAAGGCTTCTATTATGGTTGTATTTCACGAGTAGATTTGTGGATAAACTGACCTCGACTATTGCAATTCAGTTCATACCCATTGGTAGGCCTCTATCGTTAATACAAATTGGTTTACTACTTAAACCCTAATTGCTTTCTTTCTAGTAACTCCATTATTGACGTTCTAAGGAGGATTCAGATCCTATTTGGTGACCTAACCTTACATATCCTGGATCAATTCCCATTCGATCTTAGGCCAGTGGGCTATCGGCCCACCAAGTTTCCGTTGCGCCTATGAGTGGGTAGGCAAGTATACCTGCCTAACTCGACCGCATTCATAACCTTTCTACTCCCCTTAAATTGTTTCTACTCTTAGGGTTCAAGAATTTGTACATCGATCTATATGTCAGAATGAGTTGAAATTTGAGACCTATCCTTGACATGAAATGGGAATTACATTGGTCTGCCTTTCATCAACGATGTGTACTATGGCATTGATACCTATGGTCATAGAAAGGAGCTAAAAATGATGGGTGTTGCGGTTGATTTCAGGGTCGTGTGTGAATTTGTGGTAAGGTGCCTAATTTTACCAATGAGTTTTATCACGGTCCAGACTTATCCTATTTAATCATGTCTAACTTAACAGGCAGGCTATCTTTCTATGTTCATATGCACGTTATGCATGCCAGAATGGTTTGTGGTTCGAGGCCTAATTCCTAACTGTCTATTGCCCATTTGAGAAATTTCTTCTCTATCGGCTATATATTCCTAACACTTCTTGAGGATGAAATAATAAACTTTTAGTTGCAAGTGGTCAGGACAACACGGAAGGAAAGTTGTGTAGTGGGTCTGAGTCGGATACATAGACCTTCTGCCTAGCTAGGATAGAAAATTTATCGTATCAGTCCTTAATCCTAGTTGATCCCAACCTTCTGCTTGATCAGAGCATAGAGTTCATTGGTCACTACCAGGATTGAAAATTCGATTTAAACCGCGAATACCTCACTTATATATAGTTCTCTACTCCGTGTTCCCGATTGTAATAAGTCTTTAGGAAGGTAATTCTAAGGGATGTATTGATTTGACCTAACATTAAATCCAAGTGATATTTAAGTTTTCTTTGAGCGTGAATAGTTTCTACGTTAAACAACTTTTCTAAGAGTTATTAAATAAGCCTATGAGTACCAAGGGGATTTAACAAAGGAACGGGGTCTCGCTCTAACCTAATCAAGCCAACTAACGAAATTTATCTTTCAATTATCTTAGCATAATGAATCTTTTACATTCCTTAGTCTAACCAGTAACCTAGTCGCAACGTATGAGTAGCGGTAATCCACTAGATATGATCCAAAATCTATGCTTCTATACTAGATGATTTTATACCATTTTTAATATAGGAAATTGTTTTATCGCTTAAGGTCAAACGTTGTCTGATTGGAATTGAGTTGCCCGAACTTTAATTTAACTACACTTGAGCACTACACACATGCTCATACTAGCTAAGTATGTCCTAGGGTTCACATTATTAATCTATTAAATTTCTTATACTGTTAGGTCGTTCGAATCTATGAACACCACTCTAGGTCCAAAACTCCAAGGGCCTATTTGACCAGTGATCATAATTGTATTAAATGGGACTGCATTGCTAATCCCACCACAGGATTGGAGTGGCATGTTTGGTAGGAGGGTGGGAAGGGATTAAAATTAATTTCATAGGCTTTGGAAAATGAGTCTTATGTTGGAAAGTGTGAGATGGGATTTCCAAATCCCATGACAGTGAATCTCTAAGTGTACTTGAAAAGGAAAATTTTGGGATTTACTCTTAATTGCATACACTCCAAACATGGTATTTGAAAACATGGGATACACCCAATCTAGGGACCATACCTTACAGATGCATTTATTGTTACGTTTACAATTCTATCCACCTTACTCACCTAATGCAGTTGGCCGAACGGGACCTAAATGTTCCAAACAAAAATTGTGGGTCTTGTGCTCAAATGAAAGGAATTGAAGAAGATAGAAGAGGGATTTGTTGGGTTTCGAAATCTTGAACCTACATAGGATGTAGCCTTACGTGGACCATGACAGAAGATGCATGTGAGCTAACACAATTAAGGCGTCAAACACTAGTACATACTACCAACGACTACACCACGAGGCCTATCAACATGAAAACACAAAGATCCTAATGCAGCAACAAACAAACCACGAGACAACGGCATGGATAACTAGGCAGAAATCCAGAAAAATGGTTGTACCAAGCCGAATAGAGCCATGGAAGAGTGAAGAAAAGGGAGGAAAGGGTTGGGGTCTTTAGGTCTCCACGGATTTAAGCCTCCAAGGGGTGTGTAAAGGCTCAAATGACAGGAGTCGAAGAAGAAAAATGAAGAGATGAGATGGCTAGTGGGTTTACATGAGTTTGAGCCACAAATAGGGGGTGTAAAAGCTCAAATAAGAGAGAATGAAGAGGGTAGGGGGTAGGTATCGTTGTAAACAATGGAGGTATGTGTGTTTTGACAGAAAACGATGAAATAGGTGAATGGAGGGAAGGTTTGAGAGAGAAAACAGAAACTTTTGGAGAAAAGGAGAGCTTGGAGGGGTAGTTTGTGAAGGAGGTACTAGTTTGGGAGGGTTTTAATCAATGGCCCACACACCAGGGGGTCACCTTTGCCCCCAAACACCATCGGCCCGATCGGCCCGCCCGGCCGAGCCCACTGACCAGCGAGGCCTCGCCGACCTGACGAGGGCCTCGCCACCCTCTGGACTAACCGGTGATGCCTCGCCGTTTGGGTGAGGTGCTCATGACCCCTAGGCCCTAAAAAGGTATGGGTTTCACCCTGGGTCCCCCTGGAATAGCATGGGTAGGCCCCCGACTCCATTTTGAGTTGTTTCAGGTCGTTTCGTGAAGTTTCTGATACATATATGCATTTACCGATTTCTAGTGGTAGGGATGAGGTGAGTTGTGATCTAAACCAGTCGTTTGACGGTCTAAAAGTGTTTGGGGGTTGACTCATGCAATCCCTGCTTCGTACAGACTCTAATAACACGACCAATTTCAATGAACTTTTTCGATCAGCGAAATCAAGCTAACTATGACTATTTCTACATTTTTCTCATACCCACCTAAGTCGAAAGGCGATAGCATACATCGTGTGACCATAACATAGGTCCGGTTTAATCCAAATCATGCTCTGATACCATCTTGTAATGCCCTGAAAATCGGAGGTCGAGCAAAGCTCAGCTCCCGAGTTCCAACGCATCACTTATGCAACATAAATAATGATGATTATGATGAGAGCATAGAAACATGAATGAGATTATACCAAAACAGCATATCATACTCCAGAGACAGTTAAATTGCAAGCAAAAAACTGTGATAGATGTATAAAATATATAAACTATGGTAAGTCTCCAGAGTGTAATGATGTTACCAGGTTAACAATTACAAGTTTGATTTCAAAATATACAAATTGAGAAAGTGTAATATTTTCTATCTCAAATACCATAGCCCTATCAATGCAATTCTAGGTCTACATAGACCCGCCAGAGAGTTACATGTAGGAGAACTCCTCCTCAACATCAAAGTAGTAGTCCAGCTCTGCTTCATAAGCATCGCCATCACCTGCAGCTAAGACAGTCTGGTTGGTGTTACAAGCACCGTCTCGTAATGTGGGAGTGAGTAGCTAACTCAGTGGAATCATAGAGCAAAGATTAACATGTTATCAAATCAATCAAGCGATAATGATAAAGCAAGCAAATCAAACATTCCTAAGTATTGTAATTAATGCAAGGATGAGATGCAATAATGATGCATGCCCTCGTCAACATACTCCCTCGTGCGACACCATCTTACGTCCGCAGCATGCTTTTATCCCTCAGTGCTCCACATCTTCCAGGCACATGCAGTGCGATATGAATATGATTACTGAGTTGTTATTAGTCCTTTTCATATAGCAGTATTGGGAAACTAAGGTACCTCCCTTATATCATTCCTAAATAATGATTCATTCTAGGGTAGTCGGTCCTAGATAATCTCATACGATGATGCAGTTCTAGGTCGCTGTAAAGGGCTGCCAGGGCTATTGCACATACTCGTTGCACCGCTCCCCCATCACCTTATCAATACAGGCCTAATTTATACTCTGTTTATTATGGGAAGGCTCATCGCCTCTCCGCGGCTTTATAGTATGCTTGATGTCACTACAAAGGGCTCGTGACTAATCATTGTAGGCCGACAGCTTGAATATAGTGTCCCATACCACCGTATTTGTCTCACAAGTCTGGGTTGCTCACTGGTCACTATGGGGAGGCACATGGCCCCAGCATAGGCCGACAACTCGACCATGGTGTCCCATACCATCATGCCCGGCTCATGAGTTTTAGCGGATCGAGGTACCAAGGTTAACGGGGTTACACTGGTAAGTTTGGTATCTTAGGTTCAAGCAGTGGCGTCCAAACATGGTGAACATATATTAGACAAATCGGGTTACTTGATGAGCCCGACTAGCACGAGCGCATATTGCATCGATCGACATGAAGTGCATAAGCACTCTGTGTGGCCTAACCACTACCGACGACCAACATACGACTCATGTTCGTCAAACACGTCCTTCGTCGCGAATGAATCTCAACCACTAACTCAAGTCTGTTACCGATCGTCTGGACTATAATCATAGCCCTATTCACATTCAATCCTTAACCAGAAGCATGTAGAGTAAAGCAGAATAAACAAAATAATTCAAACATGTTAACAAGCATGTTATAAAGCACAAGGCAAGCAGGAAATATAAACACATATTTCATAATTAAGCAATCAATTTAAACAACTTGCATGGAGGAAATCATACACATCACTAAGGTAGTTGAGAATCCTATCTCAACACCTACCTAAAGCACAATCATCTAAATACTTACTCATACAAGCATTTTCACAAACACTCAGAATACACTTATTTAACATACATAACGTATATTAACAAAAACATGTATTAGGGCGAATCCTTTTGCTGAGTAAGTATTACACATATATCTAGCATGTACACACAATGATTAATCATGACAAACACACTTTTAAAATTTGTACGTATACGGTATTTTCTACAAATATACAGAATACACTATACGCCATATTTTGTATATGTAACTGAATCGTAAAACGAACATCGTATTGTACATGTGAAATAGCATCCAGATCATGAATCTATCATTATCTGACATTGAAAGCTTTGAAAAATGACAACCTAAGCATCTAAAATCAGCACCTTTTGCCGGTAGACGTGAAACGAAAATAGTTTGAACACAACGCCTTTATCTATGGCACAACGGCAACCTATAACAGGGAATAGGTTAGCTATTCCACCTTCTATTCTAGTTGAATCTCCAAAACATGTTAAGGTTAGGATTTCTTGCCTAAGAACGAAGCCAGAATCGCCGGGATAACAATTGGAAAGTGATGGTTAAGCACGTAGATCGGTAGGGTAGAATAGCAGGAAGATTCTCCCACAATTCTCACACTTTCTCTCTCTTTTCTCTCTTCTCTCTCCTAGGTTTTCTCAAATTCGTATGGTGAGAATGACAGAGGATTTAAGGTCCTTATATAGGCCCAAAACTCTCCAAAATAGACCTAGGGTCAAGGTATACTTAGGTTATGTCCAAAGGGCATCTGTTCTAGTTCAACGGAGCACTTCTAGAGCCCCCCGTTGAGCCAAAGGTCGAACTTAAGCTCACTGACTATGGATCTAGGTCGAGTTAAGTTTTCATTCCAACTGGGTTTCTAGATCGCACGTGACGGACCAGTTTCAGTTTAATGATCATAGAGTCTCGATCAGGGTTACAAGTATACTGACCTGTGTATGAAATTTCCCCTGATCCAAGGGTGTATTTGGGTCAGATTCTGATGGTCTGATGGCTTATATCAGGCCTGCAAGCAACAAGTCTCAGATTACTTCTCAGATTACTTAAATTCGGAATTTATTTCTAATTATTTTCATGTTTCTCACACTCTTTACTCTGGGCTCAAGTGAATAGCCGTGAGACACTATTTGTATTTGATTTCCGAGATGGTTGTCAAGCCCAGCAAAGCGGTCCTAATTATATAACTTCATAGTAATCGGACTTTCGACGTGCGGTCCAGATCTGATATGGAGGTTCAATGTGCTCTAGAGAGCAACTGGGTAATAAGATTGATCTTAGATTTTAGGGTAACCTATCGTCACTGATTCTACAAGGTTTGGGTCTTGTAGATCGTATTTAAAGTGGATCGAGCGGATCTCGTAGCTAATCTAGTTTAACACTAGCTAATTCTCACCTAATTTCTAAAGGATTTAGTCCTGTAAGATATTTGTTTGAGGTGGTACTTGGGCCTTTGTAGTTTGTATATAAAGTGATCCAAATAATTAATACTTAACTAAATCACGCCCTAATTACAACAGAAGAAGGTCCTAGGGCAGGAGAGGCTGATGTTTCTAAATAACCTATTCGTCGATGGTTCCATAAGGTTAATGGTCAAAAGCCCATTTTATTTATGTATGTACTATTTACAGTAATTTTGAGTTTGAGTATTGTTCTTCATCACCTAAACTTTAAGATTATTGTCTAATGTGAAAGTATTTAGAAAGATTTAAAGAACGAGGTGGTGCAAGGTGAGATTTGTGAAGGAAAATGGTTAAAAAGCGATTTTAGACTTTGGGATTGAGTTCTGACAAGTTAATAAGGTGTTCGGATCGACCCATTGCCTAAGGACATCTATCTCCAGGTTGGCAAAAATCCGGGGTGTTACAATATATATATATATATATATATATTGAATGTTTTAGATGAGAGTTAGTAAGTTCTTTTTATTTTTTTTTTATTTTTTTTTTAATTTTTAAATAGGTCTTATCACCTCCTTTTCAAGATACATGATGCACTCAAAAACTTCTTTTCATGGATATATAGAGGGTATCGATTTTGTTATGGGCCTCATATGTATGCAAATATAAGTGGATGCTTTAAAAGCCCATGTGTGTTGGCTGAGCCTGTAATAGTTTTAGCTTTTTACTGTAACAGGATTCTTTGTAGTCATATCCACAAATTGATATTTGGAGAAACATGCAGGGTTATGTCTCTGCCACTAGAGATTCTCCCACTGTGAAAATGTAGTCAATCACGACCTGGTTTGTTTTTGCACATGAGATTAGGAAATAGTTTGCTTAAGGAATTTCGTTGTTGGCAACAATGCCAATGTGTTCAAACTTATTGTTATGAAAAGAAAGAAGAAGCTAATGTGTTCATACTTGTAATTTTGTATGGATGAACCTCAAAATAGTTGAAGCTAGGATACTTATAACTGGTTCTCACTGTTCCACACTTGACTGAGCTACCATATTTCTGTTTCGTATTACTCTGTTAGTTATAGTCCTTACCAATAAATTCAAAACATTTTGACATCTCCAACATTAGAATATCAAGATACTAATGTCCATGGCATGTGAATTTTTATTATTCATCAATGCATTGTTTCACAGTTCCTTCTTTACTGTTTATGACATGTGAGTCTTTATTGTTCATTAATGCATTAGTCAATGTGCTAATGTTTGTGACATGCGAGTCTTTTCATCCTCTGCCTCAAATGTTCATGGTATGAGATCCTCTAAACTTTACATGATATTTTGGTAGCTTGACAAGTCTTCTGGCAAATGTCATTGATCTCTCTTTGGTTTTTTGTGCATCTCAAGAGGTTATTGTTTCAGTTTTTTTTTTTTTTTTTTAAGAAGAAGAAAGAAAGAAATAAAGAAAAAGATATGCATGGTCTAACACAATACATGTAAGATAGATACTGAACTACACAAGAAAATATTTTAATTTCCTACCATTTTTTCAATGGAAATGTATTGAAATGATAAAAGGTACTTGGTGAATATTAGAAAAATTGGTCCAGCTCCCCATGAATCAAACTTTGATCATCTGATAGGCTATAGATATAGATTAAATGCTAGTTGTCCTATATCTTTGATATATGTTTGGTTCACCTAGTTTGCGACCAACCTGATTCTTGGACCTAGGCATAAGTTCTGGGTTAGGTTTGCTATGCTCACATGTGGGTGGAGCCTTGCACAACAACTTGCAGCCACATGTGTCAATATAGCATAACTTGCAAGAATAAAGCTTTCCATTAAGTAGGCCATGTTGTTCAAAACACACTTAAATTGCATCATTTGGCACTTTTGTTCAGTTATGTTCGTCCCCCAAGATAAAGGAAGGCTGGAATGAGTAATAGAAGTTTCTTTACAGAGGCTTTAAATTGCTTAGGGTTTTATATCTAAACGATTCGATAGTAGGAAAGCTACCAAGTGAGGCTGGTGATGTTGATGTCTGTCAAACACTAGCAACAAAAGGCCACTAGTACCTTCATTTCCGTGAAATAAGACCAGCTTCTCCATTTAGTTCTTCACTAATTAATTTGAGAATGTTCATTATCTGTAAAATGGCAAAAACCTTTATTCAATACTTCAAACATGAACACATGCATCGGTAACTAATGGCCTGCTTTGCATGGAAAGTATCCAAACAAATTTGCATTTGCCAAAATTCCCTAGCAATATGTTGCCCAAGAGTATATGTCACCAAACACATGGAGGAAGCCTTTCATGTGGCCTCTTCATGAAACAATTTCTTAATATATTGCATGCTTTCTGAACCCACTGTCATGTTAATCTCTTCTTTCTGTATAATTTTCCCAGCTGATTACCCTTAATCGCTCTTCATCTTCGAAAAACAGCATCACAAGTCATGGTTGTGAATCTTGTGACTGGATTTTTAACTATGGATATTATTTTCAGGACAACAAATAAGGACAAATGTTGAAGCTGTGGAACAATCTGCCCAATTGGGATTGCGAACACTATTTGGCTTGACATGAATTGAATGTAAAGGTACGGTCAATCTCACGTTCAATTTGTTAACTGGTAACTTAATTTCACTATTAACTATTGACCATGGAAACCATCTTTTATAGATTAATGCTATAAATGCTTCAACTGAAGTAGTTTGTCTTATTCTAAGTGGGGATGAGACAGTAAAAACACAAGTAAAGTCAACTTATTAAAGATGGTCGTTTTAAAATTTTTCTATTTTTATTTTTATAACTTGCCTCAACCTATCATTGGTGCTTATATAGGTTTCTCTGTTCCAGTTCTTGCATTAGACCTGGTTCTTCTAGTTACTACGTTGCTCACTCTTGACAAAGTGCATTTCTTTGCATGAGCCCGTTGAAGCACAGCACATGCTGTGATTTTACTTCACATTTGATTTGCATTGTAAGATTTCATGTGTGATTTTTTTGAGCAGATTTTTCAATTAGCATAACTTACTCATCAGTTGTTTTGAAAGTTCATCAAACGATTAGTTTAAGAGGGATTAACTCATCTTAATAGGTCTGACATCTATTAAAACAAAAACTTAGGAGTCATTACCATTATACATTGTTAGGCCTTTTTTTTTTTAAGAAGAATTCAGAATTTAAAGTATCCAATTTTCAATCTGCTTTTAGATTTGAGAAAAGAAGGAAATATAGAAAAAGATAATATATCATTCTGGAACTGGTTGTCTTGCTATTGCTTCCTGCCATCTATATGAGCTCCTTGCGTTACCTTTCAACCTGATCATTGTAATTGATTATCTTGGTGGGTTGAGTTCCAGTCATATGGTATTTGTCTCACATTTTCTAGCATATGTTGGATACTATTTATCTGAGTTTTTGGGCATTGTTAGGTTACTAGTGATAACATATGCCTCAATGGTTGGTAAGTTACTATCCATGCAGGACATGCATGCCATGTCAAATGTGGGTCAAATCAAAGCATTGAAAAAATGGGCCCCAACCATGAAGATTATGTCATTCAAATCAGGTCAATGCACCATAGGGAAAACAGTGGACTATTTAACTCATATTTGCTGATGATCCAATTCAACATATTGTGGCTTGCCTGTGAGTGAACTCATCTAATTTTTATGCCAGATGATCTTCTTGGCACACCTATTTCATGGCTTGGATGTTGTACACACTTAACACATGGCATTTGTGTTAAGGTTGATAGTACCATTCTGTCGATTGTGGGTGTATGTGATCGTTCCTTCTAATTTCTCAATGTTCAAACTAGATTGGGGGCTGAGAGTGGGATGATCTAGCTTGAATACATTTATATGCAAACCATCAACCACAACAACAATTCTGGTTCACTCTTAATGCATTATTTTCCAAACAGGTTAAGGATCTTCTAGAGTTATATGCAAAGGAGCATCATATTCTTGTCATGAATAAACCCCAACAACTGAGAGAGTTGGAAATATTTGTTTCATTCAAGGTACAGTCTGTGTTCTAATTACATGTTGGTATTTTTTTACAAAAAGATTTCACAAATCAGACTGGCAATCGAACTCATGAGGTGGCTGGATTAGTCAATTGCCCTGAAATGGCCTGAAGCAGAGGTCTGTTCACCAGGCATTCCAGAAAAATTGCAATTTGGTGAATCTGTTGAAATGGTGAAAAATGTAAAGTAGTGTAGTAGGAAATGCTGAAAAGTTGGAAAAAGTCGATATTTAAAATGTAAAGCAGTGCTGTGAGACTTGATGGGAAGTGGGAAATTTTTGATATTTTTTTAGTTTGTTATTAGAAGCCAAAATATGTTCAGTGGTGGGTGAAGCCAACACCAAATATCTAGGAGAAGGCTAAGCTGATGATAATCATTATTGCAAACTAAAGTTATCTAATAAATTAGAAGAGTTATAGACTGTAGTTGACACCCGTCATGCCCCAGACTCGGTAACCAGACTCATAAGGAACCCGATGGCCGGTTCTGGCCGCAACAGCCTCCGTAGTACCCTATTCTCGGCTCCTAAGGCAGGTTCCAATCCTGGGATCCTACAAGGAGGATTTTCATGACAGTATAATCATTACCAATATGACCATACCCAAGATCACAGTAAGTAAATCTTAGAATAACAAAGACACACATCACAAAATCCGCTAAGAATTTGAACTTTTACAAGTATCCATAGGGTCCAAAAGGACATACATAAGATAATGAGGGAAGAAAAGAAGTCTGCAACACTGGGGTCCTCAAGCTCAGCTCTACTCCACGCTCTGCCACTGCGATGCCTGCCTAGGATCTCCTGCACGCATCCATCATGCATAAGCTTATAGAAAGCTTAGAGGGTGGTGAAAGTGTGTGACAATGGTGCTCAAAAGAAGATAAAGAATGCAGAAGGGAGTCATGATCAATACCAATACCACTAGCCTTACCAAGGCTATCATGAATGCAAGAAACTATACCAAGACAGTATGATAATGCAGGAAGCCATACTAAGGCTATATAATGTAATGAGTACTGTAATGCAATGAGTACTGTAATACAATGAGTACTAGGTGTCATGCCAAGGTGATGCAATATGAGGCTTACACAGCCGATGCAAATGCAATGCGAAGTAATGTCAGTGCTTATATCCAATCCACATATCAAGTACATTTCCATCATAAGGAAATCATCGAGGTCCATTACACTGCTGGATGATTGTCGCTCTACAGATCCCACATAGTCAAACGAGCGTAAGAGAGCTCACTACCCACTTGTGGACAGTTAATCACCAACAGGGACTGATGGTAGCAGACCCATTTGCGAGCTGGTCAGACTCAGCCTAGTAATACCCTCTTACATCAGGCGAGTAAGGCCACACCCCTATCCAACCGACCACACAATAGTGGGAATCGCGGCCTAACGGTATAAGGCCCTCATGCGCTCATATATTCCACCCGGTCATGGCACTGGAGCAGATCCTTGGTACCATGGAAGTTTTAGAAATTTCACCCATGTGCATCCTATGCACCCAGTATGCTCAAGTAGCATTTTCGGTGTCCAAACATGTTCATCTACGATGTAACTGTGGAGGCTGCAGCCCTAATGAAGCAAGGGTGATAATTGTCTATATGTTATGCAATGCCAGATGCATGAATCACATAATCAACTATGCATCAATTCCAAGCATCCAACGTGCTTAAGAGGAAATACTACGTCCCTCGGAGAAGGTAACATGCAATGCCCAATGACATAATATGACCACACACATAGTGTTAACCAAGCATATAATAATGTACCTAGGTCATGAGGATGAATTTAATCATACTATATGATGATATACAATGTATATTACATTCCTCCTATCCAAGAGGGAACCAAGACTAGATACTTAGACAATATCCTTAAGGAAATCCAACTTCTAGTAGGGGCCCATTTACCTGGGGTAGCCCACAAGACTAAGTATACAAGCTACAGGTCTAAGTAATATAGAAATGAGCCTAGCAAGAGTCTAAGATGAGTATCCAATCACTCTTAAATACAACTGGGCCTAGAGGGGTCCATAATGGGGACATTTAACCACCATTCCCCAAAAAGGCATATCAACCATGAACTATATGGATAGAAGGCCTAAGGCCTACATTTAAGATACAAATAAAGGTAACTAAATTACATATATTCCTCATAATAGGCCATAAAAAGATTTAATACCACTTTTAATAACATGGGCCCCAAGAGGGAAATTAAGGCCCAAGGCTCAATTCCTAATAGCCATAGAATCCATGCATTAAGTTGGACTTGGTGGGCAGTCCACCTACACAGTATATGGCCCAAAAATAAGTTTAAGTTTAGATGATGAAATGGGCCCAACTACATCAGCCCAATAACTAACAATTTAAGTGGGTAACCAAGGGCCCAATACTATCCCTATCTTAGCCCACAAGTCCATCAAAATGGTGGAAGTTGGCTCAATATATGGTTGGGCCAAGCTGGGACGTCCCAACTCACTTTAGGCCCATGGGATGCCCCAAAAATCTGATCTAAGATGGGGTCCTCATGTGATCACTAAAGGTGACCCAAAAGAATGCACTAATTAAGCCCAAAGATTATAAAATATAAGCATGCAACACGCACACAAGTTCTCAATATGGTGGGTCCTATGTCAAATAAAGTTTCAACCATAACAATATACATTTAAGGCCCCTTGATAAACGTTCAGCCCACTCAGCTTCCTGGGCTTGCTAAAGCCCAGAAATTAGTCAAATAAGTGTGAATGATCTCATGAAGGCCAACAATATTCACAGGGGGCCCCACCAGATGGAGGATATGTATACATCAAGAAAAGATCAAGTGGGCCTACTACTGGATTGTGAATCCAGTAGCAACCCAAGGCAGAGAGTGCCTCCATGATCGGGTGATCCAAGGCTTGGATGGTATGGACCAAACATGCGTTAAGGTAGGTTCCATATACATTCATATTGATCCTTAAACAAATGGCCTAGGGCCTATGGTGGGCCTTTAACCATCCATAGAAGAACCCATGGGCCTACCTTAGGACCACCCAGGAGGACATCCAATCTCAACTGGTTTCCAAGAGGTAGCCCACTACTACTCGAACATGAACTAAGGCCCAAGGCCTAAGGCAATCCATGGCCTAGTGGGCTTATACTCAAAGCCCAACATATAGGTAATATGGTGGGCCCTCAAGTAAGGTTGGACCCAACCATAAGGATCCTGAGTCCACTCATTGTGGTGGGCCTAATGGGCAGCCCATTATTCCAACATATGGGTGATCCTTATATTTAAAACAAGTAAGTTGGGCCTCACATCTCGGCCCAAGTATGTTTTACTTTAATGGGCAAGTAAGGGCCCAATTACCTGAGTATTTTGGCCCATAAAACCCATCACAATAGTGTATTAAATATAAGCCCAAAGGTTAGGGGTCTATCAAGGAAGTTTCAAGATATTGGGCCTAGGAAACCCAACAGCCAACTATGAATATTGTTTTAATAAAACTCATTTAAGGTGGGCCTTAAGAGTGTACTAATTAATCCCAAAAATTCAATCATGATAGGGCAAGATATGTGCAATAATATCCCCAAATCTGGTGGGCCATACTCCCCCAAAACATACATTTGTGGGTAGCAACCCAGGGCCAAATGCTGAAATTCTAGCCCACCCACTATCTGGGCAAGATGGAAATTCAATAAAATTTATTTATAGTATATTTATTTCTCTGATGGTCCACACACATCACTGTGGGCCCCACTAGATGAGAAGGGAAATATGCAACACATATATCAAGTGGGCCATCCGTTGGTGTGCAAGCCCAACGGTAGTCTAAGGCAGGGATATCCCATGTGTAGGTAGCCCAATGGGCCCGGGGTATCTGGCCCAAAAATCCACCCAATGGGCCACAAATTGAATACAACAAAAAATGATAGATGATCAATCCCCTATGGATCCCACGTAGATGGGTGGTGGGATATACAACACATCAAGGTGGGCCCACGAAGTAGGCTGGACACCCCAGCCTGGGCGTCCCTGCCTAGCTGGCCACTCCCGGCCCCACCACGGCCAGATCAAATATCCATTGGGTCTGAAATTTTACACAGTGAACTTTCATAGGTGGGCCACACCCCCACAAAATTTTAGAATTTTTAGATATTTTTAAGTATTTTAATTAATTGAAACAAAACAGTCTAATCAGAAAATCGGATAGACCTGGACGTCCCAACGTGGTGGGCCAGTCTGGACCTTTCCACGGTGTGCATAGGGGTCCATTGGCCCTGAAATTTGGTAGGTGGGTCCTAACATAGGTGGACCACATTCCCACAAAATTTTAGAATTTTTGAACATGTAAAACTATTTTAATTCATTTAAAGAAATTAATCTGTCCAGAAAATCAAACTGATCTGGACACCATATTATAGTGGGCCGGTCCAGCCACCACCATGGTTTGTACAGGCGTCCATTGGCCCCAAAATTTTGTAAGTGGATCCTACCATGGGTGGGACACCTCTCTATAAATTTTTATAATTTTTAAACACCCAAAAGAGGGTGTAATGTTGCTGGAACAGTGCAGAAAATCTAGACTGTCCACCTCACTTGGGCTACACCTTTGGGACCTCCATCAAGATCAGGTGGGGCTGAAATTTGGGGAACATCAAGATGAGATCCCCACCTTTCATAAAAATATATTTGATGGGTACAAAAGGTCCCCCAATCAATCCTAAATTCAAGCCTAAAGTCCAACAAAAGGCTGTCCAGAAATTTCTAGACAGCAATACATGCATGGAATAAAATAAATGTATGGGCCTATTAAAGAAGGGATTGGCCCATAAATTAGGTGTCCTGACCCACCCTATTGGGGCCCACAACTGTCCAAAAAAAAAAACCCCTAAATTCTTACCCTTGCAAGAATATTTAAGGTAGCAAAAAGGGGCATCTAAACCATGGTGTAGGTTGAGTATAGATGTCCCTTCCTTACTGGGCTTTTTTGGGCAATCTAGGCCCACTAAGTGGACCACACATAATATCATCAGATTACTAACAAAGGAAAGAGAAAGAAGAGCATCGAGCCATCAGGGGAGGGCTCCGCCACTATTAAGCCGTCCCCACACAATCACAACCACAAACAATAATATAAACACATTGTATAACATAGATCTTATGATGCATGGCCTAGATCTTTGAAATGAGTGGTTGGGATGTCATCCTAGCCACATGCAAGGGCCTAGATGACCCATCATACCTAGAAAAATAGGAGAAATCCCTATGCAAGGGATCCATCAAGGGAAGAATCCCATGCATGGACATGCATGTACAAAGTGGGCCTCATGGCCACATCTAGATAGTTGTGTAAGATCTCCACCATTAATTGGTGGGTCCTACACATCCAAATGAGAGAGAGGAAAGAGATTACATGAGGAAGAAAGAGCTGCATGAAGAAGAGGAAAGATTTACTTGATGAAGAAAACACCCACCTAGATCAACCTTGAAACTTACATCACCATCATCTAGAGGCTCCAAGCAATATGGATCAATGGCTAAGATCAAGTGAGAAGGGGTTGATGAGGAGGTATTTTAGGGAGAAGGGGCTGGAATGGAGGGAAGATGGGTTGGAGAAATGGAGGGAAATTTCTAGGGAAGAAGAGAAGAGAGAGAGAGAGAAATGAGAGGGAAAGAGAGAGAGAGAGAGAGAGAGAGAGAGAGAGAGACTTTTAAGACTTATAATGATGAGCTCTCTCTCACCTAGGCAATGATGGTGGGCTATGGTAATATTAACAAGGCTTAGGGTAATAGCTTTTCTAGAAATCTCAGCCTAGGGTGAAATGATAGCATGGAAAAATGTGCAACCCATGGTGGGGTCCACCAATCATGCAATCAATGGCCCATAACAATCAATGCTCATAATTTGAGATGTATATATCGGAATAATGCACAGGACGCGGCGACGAGGCGGACACAATGGCATAGGTCTCGGGTCAATCCAAGTGGGGTCTATGTGACCGAACTTAAGGATGATCGCAAACACTACCCGAGGGTCGCGGGTCGCCGAAATTTGACCAGTAGGACTGCGGGACCAAAATGAACAGAATGCATACTCACACACACGCATGCACACATGTAAACTAGGGTCGGATCTCACAACACCTCCCCTAGAAGTGATGACATCGAGCATTTTACATTGAGGTCGAGGGTACAAAATTCACAATTAAAGTTATGGTTTAGTACTGAGGAAATGTGAAATCTAACATCAATCTAATGAAACAATGAAAGAGGATTTCACTTGCTAGAGGGCTATCTTTCTTCCACACTACGGATTTATCAATCTATATGTAACTTTTGTCAAGAAAAAAGGCACAAATGAGAGTGAATAAGTAGCGAGTGCAAAAAAAGAGGAATAGTCATTTACAACCATAGCATGGTAAGATTACCAATCTGCACCATCTCTCCACTAATGTGCCGAATGTGTAGGACGTCCAAGCCATACACAAGGTGGGCTCTTTCTGTGTTTCCTGGCACAAAATTCAGGCTGGGTTCATACCTTTAGATTAGATCAGATCACCAACTGTCATTCTAATGGTGTGGGCCAACTGATCTTCAGGATGGGACCCACCTCTTTGACATCTTGGAGGTCCTTTACACATTCTATGCAAAGGAGGAATCACAACAAGACATGCTTCATTTGGGTATTCTATGGTTATATATATATATATGATCATTCCTCTAAAAAAAAAACATATTCAAAGAAGTTTTTATGCATAAATCAACTAGGATTTATCATTTTTACTTTTCATATTAAAATAAAAATAAAAATTGACTAACTAAGAACTCATTGAAAATGGAAATCACATCAGGTGACCGTATCAACATATTCCTGTTGAATTGGATTGTTTAGGTAGAAAGTTGGGGTGATCTGATGGCTTGACAGCTAAAACACTAGAAATATGGTTTTCTAAGGTTATTTTAACAACAAAACTCGCCAGTTGTCTACTATGCCTCACTACTTAATTCCAATTTTTAAAACATTCAGAAGAAAAAAAGCATAGCCATCAATTTTATTGAGTTGAATTATGATTGGAATGCAGGTAGGAGCTAAAAGTATGATGGTCCTCCGAAGTTTATGGCAGGCCTATTGGCTCCATGAGCACTGGGGAGGTTCAGATCATGCCCTAGTACAGCTCGGGAAGTCTCTTTTCGTATGATCAGAAAATACAAAAAGTATGTCTTCACTAGTTGCAGATTGAAGGAAAGTGAAGGGTTTTTTGGTGACTGCATGTGTTAGGTCAATTTGTTATTGCCTTCTTTTACATGTTGTAATGATTGTCTTGTTTCATGTCTTAGACGATGCTATTCGGGTGACATCATCCTTTAAAAAAAAAATCTCTACTATGAAATATACAGTGCACCATACTAAATTTTGAATTACAATTTGTGTTGCTATGGTCTCTGTTTTCAGTATGGTGTAGGAGGATAGACGAGCTTGTTGATGGCTAGGTTTTCATGTTCATTTGGCTAGGTTTTAGAAGCCTTTGGAGTAGACCCCATCAGGGGGTTTACAGATTTTCAGGTATTGGATTGAGTTGTAGTCTACTTTGTAATTATCGTGACTCTATTCGTTATTTTTAAACTGAGAAATTTGGGTTCTTAATGGTTTAGCTAGAGCTTCATTCTGGATCTCGTCTTTATTATGTTTATGCAGGTGGTGGAAAATGCAAAAATCTTGGCAAAAACGGTATGGATTTTTTTAAAAACTAAATCCAGTTTTTTTTTAATGGCTAGAGAGAGTTCTATATTACAACGGTTCTTTTAACTATATAGCTATTTTCATTTTTTTTACTAACATTATTGTAGGAGGTAGCCATGATATGATTGGATATAAGTGAATATATGGAGCGGCAAAGAAAGTAGTTGGCAAGATTAAAGTGGAAGGTTAGTTTTCAATGGTATAAAATGAATTTCATGATGTTTAGTGCAACCAACTGCACCCTAAGCTACTCTTATTTTCATTGGTACAGAAATTGTGAGTAATAGTCCATCTTAAATCAGACGTTAAAAAGTTGTAAGCCTTCTTAAAACATCTCAGGTCATGTTTATGTTTGTATGAATCCCAACTTTTGAGTTTTGGAACATCTAAAGTTTGAAATTCTCATTACAAAAAAGTGTAAAAAGAGATAGGTCTTAGTTTTAAAGAGTTAGATCTTGTTTGATTGGTCTAAATAATAAGAACAGTTTCTAAAGGGCTTGTTGGATGCAAACTCCGAAGGGGCTTTTGAGGCCTAAACCCCTTTTTGATCCAAACAACAGTTGATGTTGTGCATTTAAATGTACTTTGCAGACCCTTATCTCCTCTTGCTCAACAAAAATATGGTCTGGAACTGTTATTGTCCCAATCACATTCACCATCTGTCTTTATAAATATGGCTATAGTTTATGATCTGCAAAAGGCACACTTGCACATCTCTTACTTGGGTGTGATATTGTTTATAATTACAGTGTTGAGGCCTGACTGTGTGTTGAAACATTTCTAATACATACGGAGGGATTTTTTTAGCTCCCTAAGATTTGAGTCAGCTTCATTTTGGATTTACATACATCACTTGTGAGCCCCACAATTAGGGCTCCTGCCGACTAAATGCGCTTTCTAAGAGCATTCATACTTTTCTGTTGTACAATAACAATCTGACAGGTCCAATCACATCCCATTTTTCAATGTAAGTTTTAGATCGTGTTCACATGCATTTCTATTAGCAATCATATTTTTCAGTGCCTCTATCAATTAACTCTCTTTTCTTTTTCTTTTTCTTTTTTTCTTTTCCTTTTTTCAAAAGAGTAAGACAAAGTATTCTTATCCAGAGTACGATCAACCTCCTATAAATACCCATCCATCGTAAGTTCATCACAGACCATAAGCAACAACAGTCATGGCCATACAAAAATCTCTCTTGCTTTTCTTCTTTTAATATTAGAATTTCTTTCTTCCAATGCCTTTACAACAGCAACAACATCCACACTCGGAGAAGCAGAGGCTCTCTTGGAATTGAAGCCAGCATCTTCTCACCACAAGCTCTCCATTCATGGTCACTTCCAACTGCTAATGCTAGTGCCACCACAATCTCTCCATGAAAATGGTATGGGATCTCCTACAACGGCCTTGGAAGCATAATAAAGATAAGCCTACTGAGTGCAGGCATGCAAGGTAAGCTTGATAACTTGAGCTCCTCCTCATTTCCAAACCTCTTCTGTCTTAATCTCAGTGACAACCCACTCACTAGAACCATCCCAGCGGATATTAGCACTCTTTCTAGACTCGTCTCCCTCATTATTTCCATGAATAATCTCTTTGGGATTCAACCTCTTTCAATGGCTAACCTTTCTCACCTTTCAAAGCTCAACATCTCGTCTAATGAAATAACTGGGCATATTCCTTAGTCTTTAGGTAACTTAACTAGGCTGACAATCCTCTACCTCTATAACAATCAAATTTTTCTGGTTCAATTCCTGCATAATTAGGCAATCTCAAGAATTTGGCTCAGTTGTCATTATTAAATAACAATCTGACAGGTCCAATCCCTTTTACTTTAGGTAATTTGAGAAACCTTACACTTTTACCTCTACAGAAATCAAATTTCTGGTTCAATTCCTGCACAATTAGGAAATCTCGAGAATTTGATTTTGTACTTGGTACTATTGTATTGAAAGGAAGTTCTAAGAAAGCTGTGTATCTATCAATTTTGTGAATAGGATTCTTATTAAAAAATCATGTGCATTATTTTTTGAATGACTATCAGGTGTAAGATTCAAAAAAATAAAATAAAATCTACCAATAATTTTTTTATTCACAGATATTTTAGTGACGGACTAAATCCATCGCTAATTTCTGAAAAAGTTGAAAACAAAAGACAAATTTGGGTTCGTCACTCCTCATTTATCGACGGACCTAATCCATCGGTAACAATTTTTATGATGTGGGTTTTTTCAAATATTAGCAAAGGATTTTTTATTTTCGTAAAGGACCTTATCCGTCGCAAATTAAACGATGGACCTTATCCGTCGTAAATTAAACAATGGATTTTATCCATCGAAAAAGAAAAAATGACCCAGTAAACAGCGACGGACGAAATCCGTCGTTTATTTGGTTTTACGACGGATTTGATCAATCAAAAATTCGCGATTTTGGCATAGTGAGGGTTAATTTGGTGAAAAACCATGGGCCCAACTACTTGCATATTACGACCCACAAACCCATCACAATAGGTAGAAGAGTATACGCCCAAAGGTCAATGGGCCTATTTAGAAAGTCTCAATCCAAAAGGCCTAAAGAACTAGTTAACTAATCACATGAAACATTCCAATAAAACTCAACATGGTTCATGAAGTGAGGCCAAAGGCCCACTACATGCATGCACATTTCCTTGGTGGGCCATTCTCCATGGACCCACTATAATGGATTTCCTCCTTAAATCTAGATTATTTGGGTCATTTAGACCTGAGATGCATGGTGGGGATGGCATCCCCACCTCAGAATTTCTTGGATTTGTATTGATTACATGCATGCATGATCTATGTAGATGTGTGGTGTGGATGTGTTGGTGGAGGGTTCATAGTATCGGAACCCTCCCCTTTGGCCATGATCTCTCTCTCTCTCTCCCTATTTCTTCCTCTTTTACTATTGATGTTGGTGGCCCACTGATGTGATCAGAAAATCCTAGATCCACCATAATTTTGGGGATGTCCAGGCCTACCTGATGGTTGTCCCGGCCCACCCTGACATGCATGGGTTGGATGGCCCTTAAACCTTGAATTTCTTGGAGATCTTTGCAAGGTGATGGGTCTAAAATTTTTATGGTCCATTTAGGTGGACTCCACTTGTATTATTTGGGCATAAATCCCTCTGGATATTTTTCTATGGGCTGAAAATGGACAGCATATGTTGCTGTCCATATTTCAGGCCCATTTGCAGCATACTTTTTGGGCATTGTTTTAGGTTAGCATGTAGGGTTTTTATCCCCGATTTCTCTGAGGGTTTTTCTGAGGTGTGGACCCCACCTTGATGTAGGATGGATCCCACACCCTCTATCCCCTGATTGAGACCTATGGGATGGGCTAAAGAGGGCTGGACGTCCATAAATTTCTGGATAGTCCAGCAAGGTTGCATGTTAGAAATGGACCTATTACACCTTGATTTTGGGGAAAGTGGGCCACTCTAGTGAACTCCACTTGCTGTCCATACATGGGAACATCAAATCCACCTATTTATCCTTGGTTTGGTAGGCCTAAGCCCACCCCATGAGGTACCAAAGATAAGGATAACAACAATTTCAACAGCAAATTTTTCAAAAATACCTTGCTGTCCATAAATTACATTAATTAAATAAAATACTTTTACTATCCCAAAAATTTTAAATTTATGTAGGGAGGTGTTCCACCCATGGTAAGACCCACATGCATAATTTCAGGGCCAATGGATCCCATTTGGGCATCCAAAAGGGTGGGCCAACATAGTGGACTGCCAGAATTTTTTGTTGTGCAGTCTAGCAGCATAGTCCTATAAAAACAAATTTTTAAAAAAAATTTCTCAGAAGGTGGGCCATCTTTATAGGTCCCACCTTGTTTTAGGCTTGATGAGGGACCTTGGGTCCAAATTTCAGGAATTTTGGAGGCCCACAACCTACCCATTTGGATGGCCCAAATTCAGGACAATTATATTTCCAACAACATTTCACCCTGGACAGATTGTAATTCCAAAAATTATTAAAATACTTTTGAGTATCCAAAAATTATGAAAATTTATAAGGAGGTGGCCCACCTGTGGGACCCACCTACAAAAATTTTGGGGCCAATGGACCCCCTGTGCATATCATGGTGAGGGTTGGACCGGCCCACCATGTTGGGACGTCCAGATTAACCAGATTTTTTGGATAGTCTATTTTATTTAAATTAATTAAAATACTTCTAGTTATCTAAAAATTATGAAATTTTGTGAAAGTGTGGTCCACCTATGAAAGTACCAACCTGCAAAATTTCAGGGCCAACGGGCCTCTGTACTACTTGCGGTGCAGCCTGGAGTGGCCCACTAGGTAGGGACACCTAGGCTGGGGCATCCAGCCTACTTTGTGAGCCCACCTACATGTGTTGTAATCCCATCATCCATCCGTTTGGGGTCCTTAGGGGACTTGATCATCTTCCCCTTCGGTGATTTCCAATTGGGGCCCATTTGGATGAGGTTTGGGCTAAATACCCGGGCTCATACGGCTGCCTACTCATGAGAAATCCCTGTCTTGGGCTGTTGTTGGGCCTGCACTCCAACGGCACGGCCCACTTGATATATAAGTTGTATGTCCCCATCTCATTTGGTGAGACCCACTGTTTTGTATGCGGGCCATCAGATATTTCATATACTATAAAATAATTTTTGTTATTGGATTCCAACCAACCCAGAAAATGGGTGGGCAAGAATTTGACAATGAGCCCAATAATTATTGCCTATAAATGTTTGTTTTGGGGCAGTATGGCCCACTAGATTTGAGGAGGATTTAAATCATTTATCTTACCATTTTTCTATAGTATTATTGAGTGTAATTAGGGCCCATATGAGGCCCACCCAAATTGAGTTTTAATGGAATGTTGCACGTGATTGAAAGACTAGTTCCTTAAGCCTTATGGACTAAATCCTTTTAGATAGGCCCATTGATCTTGGGCCTATACTCTCCTATTTATTGTGATAGATTTAAGGGCTATAATATGCAAGTAGTTGGGTCCTTAGCTACCCACTAAGTTGACCCTGTACTTGGGCCAAAAAGTGGGGCCCAACTCACTTGTGTAAAATATGAAATTTGCCCATGAGGATGAACTACTGGGCTACCCATGAAGCCCATCACAATATATGGATTTATGACCTTTATGGTTGGGCCCAAACCTTACTTGAGGGCCCACCATATTGCTTATGATTTGGGCTTTATGTATAACCCATTAGGCCATGCATTACTTGGGCCTTAGACCTTACTTTAATTGCATAGCGGGCTACCTTTTGGGACCTAGTTGAGGTTGGATGTCCTCCTGGGTGATCCTAAGGTAGGCCCATGGGTTTCTCTATGGATGATTAAAGGCCCATCATAGACCCTGTGTCGTTTATTTGAGGCTAAATATGGATGTATGTGGAGCCTACCTCAACGTATGTTGGTCCAAGCCATTCAAGCCTTAGATCGCCCGATCATGGAAGCACTCTCTGCCTTAGGTTGCTGCTGGACTCACAATCTAGTAGCAGGTCCACTTGATCTTTTCATGATATATGCATACTCTCCATCTGGTGGGGTCCCCAAGTAAGTATAGTTGGCCTTCATAGGATTATTTCCACATAGTTAACTAATTTTGAACCTTAGCAGGTCCAGGAAGTTAAACGGGCTAAAAGTTTATCAAAGGGCCTTAGATGTACAATTTTATGGTTAAAACTTTATTTGACTATGGGGCCCGTCATATTGAGAACTCATGTACGTATTATATGCTTATGTTTTCTTATAATCTTTGGGCTTAATCAGTGCATTCTTTTGTGTCACCTTTAGTGATCACATGAGGACCCTATCTTAGATCAAATTTTTGGGGCATCCCATGGGCCCAGAGTGGGTTGGGATGTCCCAGCTTGGCCCAACCATATATTGGGCCGACTTCCACCATTTTGATGGACTTGTGAGCTGAGATAAGGATAGTATTGGGCCCTTGGTTGCCCACTTAAATTACTAGTTATTGGGCTGATGTAATTGGGCCCATTTCATCCAAACTTAAACTTATTTTTTTGGGCCGTATAATGTGTACACAGGCTGCCCACTAAGTCCAACTTAATGCATGGATTCTATGGCCATTGGGAATTGAGGCTTGGGCCTTAAGTCCCCTCTTGGAGCCCATGTTGTTAAAAGTAGTATTATATCTTTTTATGGCCTATTATGAGGAATATATGTATGTGATTACCTTTATTTTTATCTTAAATATAGGCCTTGGGCCTTCTATCCATATAGTTCATGGTTAATATGCCTTTTTGGGGAATGGTGGTTAAATGTCCCCATTATGGACCCCTCTAGGCCCGGTTGTTTTTAAGAGTGATTGAATAATCATCTTAGACTCTTGCTAGGCTCATTTCTGTATTACTTAGACTCGTAGCTTGTATACTTAGCCTCCTGGGCTACCCCAGGTAAATGGGCCCCCACTAGAAGTTGGATTCTTTAAGGATTTTATCTAAGTACCTAGTCTTGGTTCCTTCTTGGATAGGAGGAATATAATATACATTGTATATCGCCATATAGTGTGATTAAATTCATCCTCATGACCCATGTACATCATTATATACTTGATTGACACTGTGTGTGTGGTCATATTATACCATTGGGCATTGCATGTTACCTTCTCTGAGGGATGTAGTATTTCTTCTTGAGCACATTGGATGCTTGGAATTGATGCATGGTTGATTGTGTGATTCATGCATCTGGCATTGTATAACATATGAGCATTATCGCCCTTGCTTCATCAGGGCTGTAGCCTCTACAGATACATCGTGGATGGCCATGTTTGGACACCGAAAATGTTACTTGAGCATACCGAGTGCATAAGATACACATTGGTGAAATTCTCAAAACTTCCATGGTACTAAGGATTTGCTCCAACGCCGTGACCGGGTGGAATATATGAGCGCATGAAGGCCTTATACCATTAGGCTGCGACTCCCACTATCGTGTAGTCAGTTGGATAGGGGTGTGGCCTTACTCGCGTGATGTAAGGAAGCATTACTAGGCTGAGTCTGACTAGCTTGTGAATGGGTCCGCTACCATCAGGCCTTGCTGGTGATTGGTTGTCTATACGCGAGTAGTGAGGTCTCTTATGCTTGTTTCATTGTGCAGGGTCTGTAGAGTGGCAGTCATCCAGCAGTGTAATGGACCCCGGTGATTTCCTTATGATGAAAATGTACTTAATATGTGGATTAGATATGAGCACTGACATTACTTCATATTGCATTTACATTGGCTGTGTAAGCCTCATATTGCATAGTATTCATGTTAAGCCTTGGCATGGCGCCCAGTACTCATTGCATTATGTAGCCTTGGTATGGCTTCCTGCATTATTGTACTGCCTTGGTATAGCTTCTTGCGTTCATGACAGCCCTGGTAAGGTTGGTGGTGTTACCTTTGATCATGTTTCCTTCCTGTATCCCCTATTATTCTTCTATGCACTATTATCACACACCTTCACCACCTTCTAAGCTTTTATAAGCTTATGCATGATTGATGGGTGTAGGAGATCCTAGGTAGGTGTCGTAGCGGTAGGGCTTGGAGCAGAGTTGAGCTTAAGGACTCCAGTGTTGTTGACCTTTCTCTCCTTTTCTATTATCTCCTGTATGTCCTTTTGAACCTGATGTAAACTTGTAAAAGTTCAAATTTATAGTGGATTTTGTAATGTGTGCCTTATTATTCTCAGATATACTTGTTGTGATCTTAGTTATGCTCGTATTGGAATTGCTTATATTGTTATGAAAATCCTCCTTGTAGGATCCCAGGATCGGAACATGCCTCAAGAGCCGAGAATGGGGTACTGCGGAGTTTATTGCGGTTAGAACCGGTCATCGGGTTCCCTGTGAGTCCAATTACCGAGTCTGGGGTGTGACCTCATCCTTCGGTAAAGGCAACAATCATACACCATGAGGGATGGATCGGGAAGATGAACTAGCTCTTGACTTACGTATAGTTCATTTAACTCTTGGTTCCATCTTATAGCACAAGAAAAATACAAAGAAAAATGTATATCAGATTTCGAAGAAAACCCAACAAGAAATGGGTTTCAAGATGAATAAAAACTATACAAACTTGCAAATCTAGGAATGGACAACCTAAAACTTGAAGAAAATTGAAATAAAATCACTTACAAGAGAGTTGAGTTAATGGGTTAGTCAAATGGAGCACTAGCTAGCCAAAGAAGAAGTGGAGAATGAAAATTTTTGGAATTTTTCTCCTTTTTTTTTTTCAATCGGCGCGAACTTCGGCTAACCCAAGCATGTGCTCGGCTAGCCGAATTTTTCAGTTAATAACGGGATGGCTAAAAAAATCCCCAAATTTTTTATCTTTAATTTTTTAACATTTATTTTTATTTTTATTTTTTATTTTTATGCATTTCTTAATTATAAATAAATATAAAACTAAATGCAAGGAAAAGAATAATCATTTAATAATACACAGTCCAATATCATGCTTTACATTTGAAATTTTAACACTGTCAAGCGGATTAGTCAGTATATCTACAAGCTGCTTCTCAGTTTGAATGTATTCCAGCATGATAGTATTATCTTTAACTAATTCTCGAATGTAGTGATATCTTATGTTAATATTCTTTGTACGAGAATGTTGAGCTGGATTTTTAGAGATATTTATCGCACTTGAATTATCGCAATATAATGTCATTGTATCTTGCGCAATTCCATAATCAGCTAACATTCTTTTTATCCACATTAGTTGAGTGCAAGCATTCCCTACAGGAATATATTCAGCCTCTGCAGTGGATAGCGATACGGAATTTTGTTTCTTACTAAGCCATGATACTAAGCAGTTAAATAACGAAGACTACCGATCATACTGCAATATTGTCGAGTTTAAGAATCGTACTCATCAGAGAATTAAAATTCTTACCATTTTCAAAAATCAAATCTCTTTACAAGGTTCACTACATATTTGGTCTGAGATATGAATATGCCCTCTTCATGTTGTTTGACTTGTAATCCAAGGAAATAGTTTAGTTTGCTGACCATAATCATTTCAAACTTTGATTTCATAAGATCTGCAAACTTAGTAGATAAATTAGATTCATAGATAATATCGTCAACATATATTTAAATGATCAACATATCATCATTATATTTCTTGACAAATAGGATTTTATCAACATTACCCATAATAAAATTATAACTAAGTAAGAATTTTGTTAACTTTTCATACCATGCTCTGTGAGCTTGTTTTAAACCCTAAAGAGCCTTTTTAAGATGGAAAACATGATCGGGAAGTTTGAGATCTTCAAAACCCTTTGGTTGGTCAACTTAAACTTCCTCATTTAGATCACCGTTTTAAAAAGTTTTTTTTTTTTACATCTATTTGATATATTTAGAATTTTTTACGACATGCAATGTAAATAAATAATTTGATTGATTCAAGACGCGTAACTAGTGTAAAGGTTTCATCATAATCAACACCTTCAATATGAGTATACCTTTTACAAGCAGTCATGCCTTACTTCTTATAATGTTTCCCATTTCATCAGTTTTATTTTTAAAAATTCACTTGGTTCCAATCAAATGTTTGTCGGTAGGTCTGGAAACCAAATACCACATATCGTTTCCAATAAATTGATTTACTTCATCTTGCATGGCATTTATTCAACTTTCATCAACGAGTGCCTCATTTACATTACCCGGTTCAATTTGGAAAGTAAAGCAGACATGATTACATATATTTTCAAGCCGTCTAAACGCCACTGTGAGGGTTACCAAGTATTTGATTAGTCGGATGGTCTTTGACTAATCTTAACTCAGTATTGTCAAATTTAGATGAAGATTCAGGTAGATTAACCAAATTAATATCATCATCATCTTGATCAAGACTGGGTGTCATCGGTCGATCATCTATCACAACATTTATCAATTCTTATATAACCCCAGTTCTTTTGTTAAGTACTCGGTATGCCTGACTATTTAGAGCATAACCAAGAAATATTCCCTCATCGCTTTTAACTTCAAATTTTCTCAAATTTTCATGATCACGTAAAATAAAACATTTACTTCTAAAAGTTTGAAAATATTTACCAATGGGATTTTTGTTAAACCAAAGGTCATAAGTTGTTTATTTTTACCTTTTCTAGTATAAATATGATTAATAACATAACATGCAGTACTGACAGCTTCAGCCTAAAAATATTTAGGTAAATTCATGCTATTTAGCATTACACTAGCCATTTTTTGTAAAATTCTATTTTTTCTTTCAGCAACCCATTTTTTCAAGGTGTTTTTGAAGTAAAAAATTCATGCGGTATTCCATGATCATTGCAGTATTTCTCAAAATTACTACTTTCGAATTCAGTTCTGTGATCGCTTCTAATTCTAACCATAAATAACTCTTTTTCAGTCTATATATGTTTTATAAGTTTTTTAACTTAATCAAGAATATCTGACTTTTCTCTTAGAAAGGCTACCTAAGAATATCTAGTAAAGTCATCAACTACAATAAGAAAATATTTATTTCCGCCTCTACTCTCTGTTCCAGTTGGTCCAAATAAATCCATATGGAGAAGTTCAAGAGGTCTTGTTGTGGCTAAGGAGTTCACTTTCTTGTGACTACTCCTAACTTGTTTGCTTATCTGATAGGCACCACATATTTTTTCTATCTTTTTCAGTTTGGGTAGGCCATGTAAGTTATCTCTTTCGCTCAGTTTATATAGATCTCTATAGTTTACATGTCCAAGACGTTAATGCTATAGTTCAGTCTCATCTGTTTGGACCATGTAACATGAATGGTTTGTTGAGTACGAGTCATCAATTATATAGAAATTTTCAAAAGTTTTGTGACCATTTAATATTACATTTCCCTTCTCATTAATTATCTCACATCCGTGATCTGAAAATTTTACACTTTGTTTATTATCACAGATTTGAGATATGCTCAAAAGATTATGTTTTAGCCCTTCAACATATAAAATATTTTCAAAAAGAGGTAATGTCATGCCCCAGACTCGGTAACCATAATCATAAGGAACCAAATGGCTGGTTCTGGCCGTAACAGCCTCCATAGTACCCCATTCTCGACTCCTGAGGCAGGTTCCGATCCTGGGATTCTACAAGGAGGATTTTTCATAATAATATAATCATTACTAATACGAGCATACCCAAGATCACAGTAAGAACATCTGAGAATAACAAAGGCACACATGCGATGTTATCCTAAGTCATCCTAGAATTACTTGTTATGCTCTGATACTAACTCCTGTCATGCCCCAGACTCGGTAACCGGAATCATAAGGAACCCGATAGCCGGTTCTGGCTGTGATAGCCTCCATAGTACCCCATTCTCGGCTCCTGAGGCAGGTTCCAATCCTGCAATCCTACAAGGAGGATTTTTCATAATAATATAATGATTACCAATACGAGCATACCCCAAATCACAGCAAGAACATCTGAGAATAACAAAGGCACACATCACAAAATTCACTATAAATTTGAACTTTTACAATCATCTATAAGGTCCAAAAGGACATACATGAGATAAAATAAAAAGAGGGAAAGGTCAGCAACACTGGAGTCCTCAATGCTCAGCTCTACTCCACGATTTGCTACTACGACGTCTGCCTAGAGTCTCCTGCACGGATCAATCGTGCATAAGCTTATAGAAGCTTAGAGGGAGGTGTAAGAGTGTGACAATTGTGCACAGAACAATAGTAGGAGATGCAAGAAGGGAAACATGCTCAATGAGAATATCACTAACCTTACCAAGGCTTATCATGAATATGATGCGATGAGTACTAGACGCTATACCAAGGCAATGCATGAAGGGGCTTACACAGCCAATGCTAATGTGATGCAAGTAATGTCAGTACTCATATCCAAACCACATGTCAAGTACATTTCCAATCATCAGGAAATCACCGGGGTCCATTACACTATTGAATGACTGCCGCTCTACAGACCCCGCATAGTCAAATGAGCGTAAGAGACCTCACTACCCGCCTGTGGACAACCAATCAACAACAAGGCCTGACGGTAGCAGACCTATTCACGAGCTGGTCAGACTCAGCCTAGCAATGCCCCCTACACACCAAGCAGGTAAGGCCACACCCCTATCCAACTGACTACACGATAGTAGGAGTCACGGCCCAACGGTATAAGGCCCTCATGCGCTCATGTATTCCACCCGGTCATGACGTTAGAGAAGATCCTTGGTACCATAGAAGTTTTATAAATTTTTTCATGGGCATCCTATGCACCCGGTATGCTCAACTAATATTTTCGGTGTCCACACATACGGCCATCCATGAATACCCCTGTAGAGGTAAGGCCCTGATGAAGTAAGGGCGGATATCCACAAGCTATGCAATGCTAGATGCATAAATCACACAATCACCCATGCATCAATCCCAAGCAACATGTCCTACACAATAGCACAACCATGGCCAATCATACCTCGACCAAGCATGCATATGATGCGTATGGAAGTGGCCCATGAAGATGAAGATAGGTGCCAATGAGGTGAAGATGAACTCTCTACCTAACCATGAAGGGTCTAGGTACTTAACCAATTTCCTCATAAGGAATACAACCTCTAGTGGGGGCCCATTTACCTGGGGTAGCCCACAAGACTAAGGAGTATAATGATATGGGCCTAAATAGATGAGACGGGGCCTAGCAAGGGTCTATAGTGGGCCTTTAACCACCCATAGAAGCCCATGGGCCTACCTTAGGGCCACCAATGTGGACATCCTACCACAATTGTCCATAAGAGGTAACCCATCTCTAATTGATCATGGATCAAGGCCCAAGGCCCACACAACATTAGAAATAAGAAATGGGCAGCCATAAATATACCACATACACTCATGTTGAGCTTTAGAAAAGTGGCCCAAGGCCTATCCAAAACATGGGTCCAAGGAAAATACACATAGCCCAACCCATACATACCACTATGGGCCCATAGGGGAAGGGTTAGAGCCCAACATAAAGGCCACTAATCCCATATATTGTGGTGGCCTAATGGGTAGCACATTGCTCAAACCACATAGGCAAATGTCGTGCTCTTAGTCAAGTATGGTTGGGCCTATAACTCGGCCCACTAGCCCAACACAATAGTATGGTAAAAGAAAATGGCCCAAGAGTATTCTAAAATATAAGGGAGCAATAAATGCCCAATTTTCTCAATATGGTTGGCCCCGTAATCATGGCCCCAATGGGCCTTAGAACATCAGGGATGGGTCCCTAACTAATCATACACAAAGCTCAATGGGCTGGGGCTCGAAAGTTCTGAAATAACAAAGGGGACAATAACGTAGAGGAAATTTCTGCAATGCATGGTATTGTCCTAAATTCAGGAACTCCATTAGAGCGGGTCCAGGGCCTCTAAAACTCTAGGAATTGAGGGCCAAGGTCCCTCATCATGCATACAATAAGAGGAAACCCAAAAAGGTGGCCCACAATCAGAGGAAACATTTTTAAATTATGGTTTTTATCAAGGCATATTGTTGGACTGTATAGCAGAAAAATCTGACAATCCAACCATCTTGGCCCATTCTTTGGACGCCCAAATGGGGTCATTTGGAGTTAAAATTTTACAAAGTGACACTTACATAGGTGGGTCACACCCCCAAAAAATTTTAAAATTTTTGGATATTCCTAAGTATTTTAATTAATATAAAAAAAATAGTCTATCCAAAAAATCGGACAGAGCTAGACGTCCCAACGTGGTGGGCCAGTACGGCCCTCGCCACAGTGTTCAAAGGTGTCCATTAGACCTGAAATTTGGTAGGTAAGTTCCACCATAGGTGGAACATAACTTCATAAAATTTCAAAATTTTTGGACATCTAAAAATATTTTAATTTATTTAAAGAAATTAATTTGTCCTGAAAATCAGACTGATCTGGACACCATATTATAGTGGGCCGGTCCAGCCACCACCATGGTGTGTACAGGTGTCTATTGGCCCCAAAGTTTTGTAGGTGAGTCCTACCATAAGTGTACCACCTCTCTACAAAATTTTATGATTTTTGGATACTTATAAATATTTTAATTAAATTAGGAATTTCAATTTGTCCAGGAAGAGATGTTGTTGTCCATGCATTGTTTACCCAATAAGGTGGGCCCAAACTTCATCCAAGAGGGGAAAATGGAGGTTTGGTATTTTTTTCATAAAATACAGTAAGGTGGGGTCCACAAGAGTGGCCCACTCCTCAGAGAAACCAAGCTAAAGTGTATGTTTTCTGTCCATACATGTGGGCTGGACAACCCAACAAGGTGGACCACCCACCCCTATGGGCCTCCCTTTTTGGATACCATTTCATGAGCCATCTGAGGTGTGACCCACCACACCTCAAGGTGGGGTCCACACCTTCTCATTACACCCCATAATTATAAATAAAATAATGAAAATCATGATCCAAAAATCCATGCCAAACATTGAACATGACAGTCTATGCAACAGTCCAGATTTTTGGACAGCAATACATGGCTGGACACATTAGCCTATATCTTAATAATCTTAGCCATAAAAAGAGTATGTGGCCTTCCTCAGTGGGTCCCACATAAGTCTAGATCATAGACTAAGACTACGACACTTGCATGCATTGATTAAGGTGTCCAGAGATCATGGAGTTGGGTGGTAAGGGCGTCCCACCTTACTGGATTTTTATTTTTATTTATTTTGGGACATCTTAGGCCCACTAAATGGGCCACACATACATCATCATTCACACATCAAAGAAAAGAGAAGAAGAAAAGAGATTAATCCGACCATGTGGGGAGGGCGGGTAGGGCCCCCCCACTAATGGGCCCTCCCAAGAGTCAATCTTAACCATACAACAATATTACTTGAACATGCAACATTAAACTAATGCATGCATGATCTATGACTAGAATGGGTGGTTGGGATGTCATCCCAACATGACTTCTAGGGTTTAGATGCCCTTGAAATAAGGTGGATGATACAATACATCATGATGAGGTACATGGAGAATGGGCCCATCATGTTTCATGATATGCATGTAGGATGGGCCAAAAGGCCACATCCATGGCGTCAAATGGGGTCCCCACCATGGATTGGTAGGTCCCATATGATCCATCTAGGAAGAAAAATAAGATCAAAAGATAGAAAAGAAAATTGAAAATTAAAATCACCTACCTTAATGGATCCCACTCCAAAGTTACATCAATCTACTCTTCATGCTCATGAGACATATTTCAATGGATGAGATGGATTGTTGAAGGTTAGATGGGAGGGAATTAGAGGGAGAAGGGGCTGGAGAAGAGAGGGAGATGGAAGGGAAGTTGCTGAAAATTCTAGCAATATAGGGAAATGAGAGGGAGGGAGAGAATAAATAGAGAGAAAAATGCCATAATTATTTTGTAAGAGAAGTCATCATAGCATAGGGAGGAGATTACAATGTTTAGGCCTTTAGACTACACTTGGGTGGTGTTTGATGAGATGGTTGGTATTTCTATAGGATTTATGTGGTGTATGTAGTGTGTATGGGGACTTGCGCTATGGGCGATGGTGGTCCACATGCATTCCACCTAAGTGGACCACATGATCAATGGTCATATAATGAAATGTACACAACTTTTGATCTACATATCGGATTTATGCGCGATTCACGGCGTTGGAACCGCGGCGACGATGCAGTCGCAATGGCATAGGTCTTGGGTCAATCCAAGTTGGGTCTACATGACCGAACTCAAGGATGACCACAAACACTATCTAAGGGTCGTGGGTTGCCAGGATTCGACTGGTAGGGCCGCGAGACCATGATGAACAAGATGCATACTTACACACACACATGCACACATGCGAACTCAGGTCGGGTCTCACAGGTAAGTTGTGAAGTTGTATATTACCTTGGCCAATAATCTTGTGGTTGCTTCCATCTCCGAATGTAACGAACCGCCATTTATTTGGTTGATGTTTGAGAGTATAACCTTATCACCCGTCATGTGTCTCGAACATCCACTATCCAGGTACCATCTTGAATGCCTACTTGCTCTGAATGCTATGTTAATTACAAGACACTTAACTTTTGGAACCCATTTCATTATGGTTCTAAGTTCAAGAGGATCTCTTGTTTTGTGTTGTATTTGAGAGTTAGGATTTCTTCTATTTCTATATACTCCAGTCTTACCAAAGTTGGATTTCAATAGTTCTTTAAGCAACTCCACAATTTTATTAGCTAAGGGAGGATTTTTCTTATTACTTCTTTGATATTTGTGGTAGTTGGCACTATTTTTTATATTAGGGGCTTGAAAAGGTTTTGAATTTTTGAATTCATTCCTTTTATAGTTTAATTCTGTTAGAGTCTCTGCTTTAGAGTTCGAGGATTCTTCTTTTACAAAGATAGGAGCAGAATCCTTAGATTTTAAAGAGTTATTTTTTATATAACCCAGTCAAGACTTGCCACCACATCGCCTAGATAAGGTTAACAGTTTTTCAAGTTTCCAGTCACCTTGGGTATATTTCCAAGTGTTCTTTGAACTCTGGAGAGAGAAAACTTCAAGTTTTAATTTCTCATTTTCAGATTTAAGTTTTTATAATTTAAAAATCTTTAAACTTAAATTTAACGTAGTCTTTTTAAAACAATCAGAAAATCGAGATTTTTCTAAAACAATTTTTTCAAGTTCTAATTACAGTTTAGCATAATTTTCTTTTTGAATTTTCAATTTAGCCGCTATTTTACAACTTTCTTTATATAAGGTTTCATAAGATCTTGAAGGTCATCTTCACTTTCAGAGTCACTTCTTAGAGTTTCATAATCAGACATATCACAGTCATCTGAAGAAGTGATTCTATTTATAGTCATAAAGGTTTTTAATTCCTTTGTATGTTCCTGGTCTAATTCCTCAGTTTCTGAATTAGTTTCAGACTCTGATGATTCATCCCATGTAATTATTATGCTTTTTATTCTAGATTTATCCTTTTTAAGACATTTAGAATCTAGATGCCTATATTCAGAACAGTTGAAACATTAAGTGTCTTTTGTTTTAGATTACCAAAAAATTGAATTTCCTTTTCTTTTGTCAAATGGTTTTTTAAAATTTGTTCTTTTCTTATTTTTGAAAATTCTATCAAATTTATTTACTAACATAGCTATATCATCTTCATTTTCTTCAATATCAGAATTTACATTAGAATCCTTTGAATTAGATTTAGAAGATTTAAGAGCAATGGACTTAATTTTAGGGGCTTTGAATTTTAGTTCATAAGTTTGAGAAGAACCAACTAACTCCTCAACCTTTATAGTATTTGTATCCCTCAATTCCTATATAGCAGTAACTTTTAAATTAAACCTATCAGAAAGTGATCACAGTATTTTTGCGCAAATCTTGCTTTCAGGAATTCTATCTCCAAGACCCCACATGGAATTTACTATGTCATTTAGTTTTGTATATAAGTCCATAAAAGACTCATTTTTTTCCATACGAATTTCCTCAAATTTGGTTGTGAGGACTTGGATCTTAGATTTTTTTTATTTTTTTTTTACAATGGTAGTTTCTTCATGTGTCATTTCAAGAATATCCCATGCTTATCTAGCTATATCGCACGAAATGATTCATTTGAATTCAACTAGCGATAGAACACAAGTTATTGTATTTAAAGCCTTTGCATTTGCACTACTTTTACTTTTCTGAACATTAGTCCAAAAGGTGTATGTGGTTTCTTTCATTGATATGCTTCATCATCAGTCACTACTTCCATCATAAGAGGGATCCATTTATTCACAGTGGCTTACAACACACTTTCATCAATAGATTTGATGAAAATCCTCATCCTGGCTTTCCAATATGAATAACTAGATCCATCAAAGAAGGTGACCTGGTAATGGATAAGCTTTCAAAATTTGACATCTTAAAGCTCTGTAACTAGCTTAATAAAGTAAACTCAAAAATAAAAAGAGCAACCCACTCTAATACCACTGGAAAATGAGAGCTAGCGATGTCCTAGAAGGGGGTTAAATAGGACAATGCCAAATAATTGAAATAAATGCAAATGTGTAAAGAATACAAAAATCTCAATCGCCTAAGTATTGAAACCTTAATTCTAAATGATTCGTAGGACAACCTTCACCTAAAATACTAGACATGACAACTTTATTTCACGAATGTCTTTAAAATCAATCTTTTAAACTACTAAGAGAATATAAAATGATTAAAAAATTCACCACAAGAATGAAATAAATAACATCCACTACCAAAAGAATAAAGCATTCACCAAAAGGCACAAGAAATTATAGTGGTTCGGTGCTTAAAACAACTGCACCTACTCCACTCCCAAGATTACTACCCTCATAATTTTAGCTTTCACTATAATAAGGTTTTCACAAGTTCAACTTAACAACCTAATACAGTTCCTTGTGATTTACATGACCTATCACAATAAAAACCTCTTTTATGATTTTGATGGGCTATCACAAATAAAAACCCCTTTTCTGATTTTGACAAGCTATAACAAATAAAAACCCACTGAGATTTTCATAAGCTATCCCAAAAAAACCTAAAATGAAACACAGTAAAATACTTATCTTCAAATGGAGATTTGAAGACGTGGTAGAAGCTTGTAGCAGAGGAATTTCTTTCTTAAACGTAGATGATGCAGTGTTTGATCAAACAGAAAGAGTATAGGGTTCTATAGATTTTATAAATGAAGAACCTAAATGCTACTTGATTTAATTTTCTTAGAAATCAAAGAAGAGTATAGATTACTCTTTTAGAATAAGATTAAAAATTATCTTGAGAAAGAGAATTGAATAAGCTAAAATTAAATTATAAATACCACACAATTAGCTTACCGATGACTCGAGCTTATTCCTCTCTTGCAGAAGGATTAAAGTGAATTTTTAGTGTACTTTAGAATGAGAGAAATCCATTATTTATGGCCAAAGAGATTAGAAATTCAGCTGGCCTAAGACTGGATTCGGCTGGCCGGATTCCACCGGATTCGTTTTAACGGCTATCAGTCATGGGGGATAAGATCTATCCAAAATTCGGCTGGCCGAAGGTCAAATTCGACTGGACAAATTTCTCAATTCAGCTTGCCAAATTTGCTAATCGGCTAACTGAATTCCCATAAAAATCAAAAGTTTGCATTGCTAGAATTTGACCCGAACTCACTCGGGCTAGACGAATTTTAAGCTTAAGCTAGCTGAACCAAAACTTAGGCTGGCCGAATTTTCAACAAAATTTTTTATTTTTCCCAGGCTTAAAGTTAAGTTAGCTGAGGAAGTTAGGTTAACTGAATTCCAAAGCAAAAAACACTGTTAAAATCCAAGTGTAATGACTTTTTGAAAACCTAAACCTAAGGTTTCTTTAGGGCTATACTACCTGTGTTTAGCAAATATATGGGACAACTTGTTTCGAACTTTGACTCGATCTTGTCATAAAATCAGGCGTCGACTTCTTGAGAAGATGTGCCAATCTTGAGCTTATCATAAGTTGATCTTAAGCTGATTATAAGTCGATCTTAAGCTTATCTTCAAGTATGTAGAGTAGTTTCCATACTTGTGATCTGACCTTAAAGCACTTTTTAACTTATAAAATTTGATAATCCATGTGTGTTAAACATAAAAGCACTTACAATAACACATTCAATTCATAAATAAAAAGAAAAACATGCACAAGGAAATCATGATTAATGCAATGCATGATATGCATGCTCTGGTGAAGGGAACCTTAAACTATATGAGATGGGATCTTCAAACATTCTAATTAGCCACTAGTCACCAAAGGTATCAAGCTGATGTGCAACGAGATCTTCCAACACTCCCACATACTCCAAAAATCCAACTAGTGAAATGGGATCTTCCAATACTTTCACTAAATCATGCACACTGGGATCTTCCTATACTTTCTCCATTATACACCCAAGTGAATGCATGATTAGTTCATTCCTTTCGTTATTTTGATTTAACATTCAACCATATTAAGAAAGCTCAAGTTCACTGTAGGGGCTTGTGATCTAGCATAAGTCGACAGTTTGAGCATAGTGTCCCTTACCACTGTGTCCAGCTCATGGAATTTAGTAAGTAGACTTTTAATGTACCATTTATAGGTAGTGATCATAATATAATGGATGAATCCAGCCAATGCAATAATGCTAACACTCAACAAGTCACCACCTCACCCCATTCCATGGCACATGACACGACTACCACTCAAGGATCTATCATAAGAGAATAATCCAATCATAGGATCCTTCATGATTCACTATAAACCATATACAAGGTTATTCTATATTAACTCATCAACATAACCACACAGGTGCCTACAAGTCCATAATATAAATCACATGGTTGTCCACAACATGTCACACCCCAAACTCGAAAACCGGGCTAACAAAATCCCCGATCGCCGAATCCGGCGCCGACAGTCTCCGTAGTATCCCATTCTCGGTTCCCGACACCCATATACTAGGTTCCTATTCTGGGATCCTTCAAGGAGAATTTTCAACATGAATTTATTTCATAATAAGCATAACCCACAAACAACAACCAACAACATCACCACATATCCACTATAATTTAAAAAAAAACTTTGAGGACGATGTATAAGGAAAATATAATAGCAATATCAGAAGCTCCAGAAGACAGCTGCACGCTCCAATCTCAATGTTGTTGTGACGTCCTAGCATCACCTGTATGCAACGATCATGCATAGCTTATAAAAAGCTTAGAGTGTGGTGTAAGTGTGTGCACAAGATAAGTGTCATGTATGCAATATCAGAATAATACGGAAACATGGTGGTAAGTCCATGAATGCTATCAGCTGTACCAAGGCTATGCGATGTAAGACATGAATGCTATCGGCCATACCAAAGCTATGTGATGCAAGGCCTACATGACCAATGTTATATGCAAGATGCAACTCAAGCATACCAATCCTCATTTGAATCCACATAATAATACAGCTCATCTTTGGAATATCATCGGAGTCTAGTACACTCCAAACTAGATTAACGCCCCATTGCGCGCAACGAGGTGAGTGGAAGAGACCTCACTATCTGCCTCGCCAGTAGTCTGTCAATATCTACCCAGCATGTCAATAGTAGACCCATTCCTCAAGCTAGTCAAACTCAGCCTAGCTTTGCCCCCTCCCCTTTGGTGGGTAAGGCTGCACTCCCTTCCAACCAACCACGACACAGTGGGAAGTGCCGGTTTCTGGTATTCGGCACTTGACACTCGTGCATCCACTCGGTCTAAACATTGGAGCAACCTCCTAGTACCATAAGGATTTAGGAAATTTCACCTAGGGACATCTATCGCGCCCCATAAATAGAAAAAGATTTCCGGTGTCTAATCTTGTCATTCATAATATGCCTGTGGAGGCTATAGCCCTGATGTCACTAGGGCGTACAGTAATCATGTCACGCAAATGTGAGATGCATGAGTCACACTAATCAGTCATGCAGTAATCTTAAGCATATCGCGAGCTTATATAAGCAACTCCTCCTATTAGGGAGTCCTATAATAATCCGCCCAATGGCGTATGCTATGATCAATCACTCCTCATATTAAGCATATATATGATGCTCATGGGCATGAATCATGGTGTTGTACTAAGCATGCTCATAGTCGTAATCGATAATCAGCTTATATATAAGGCGGGGTCTATAGAAGGACAGCAGATCTGATCTATAACATGAAGATCGGTCTTCAACAGTGGGTATACCAAATCTGATACCACGGATTCTTCCATCTATGGCAAGAGGTGATGATGCATCCTCCTCATAATAAGGATGGGTCTAGATGGCTTACTCATATCAAGAATGGGCCTAAGAACAAAGAGTGGGCTTCCAGGTTTGGGTACTTCTACTAGCATCAATGAGGACCTAATAGTTTGGGTTTAGCCCAATAAGATGAGATGGTTATGCTAATATTAATGGGGGCCCAAAGGTTTGGGTTAGCCCTCTAGGGGAAGATGAGAATGGACCTAAGGATGGGCCTAAGGAGGTTACAATGTGGACCTTTAACTATCATTGCTCCCAAGGTAATGGGCGTAGCAACAGGCCTTCGGGAGGCTTATAATGTGGACATTTAACCATCATTGCTCCCAAGGCATGGCCCATCTAGAGCCTATCTTATAATGAGGGCTATGACCTTATACTAGCTAGGAAATGGATGGGCATCATAGACATTATTATATACATCATGGTGGGCTCACATATCGCAATGGCCTCATCACATGGGCCTCTCATATATCACATTGGGCCTCATCATATGGGCCTTACATACATCACATTGGGCCTCACACAAGGGCCTCACATATATCCCATTGGGCCTCATCTCATAGGCCTCATACACACACTTTGGGCCTCATTATAAGGGCCTCATACACATCATAATGGGCATCATACAAGGGCCTCGTATACATCACAATGGGCCTCACCACATGGGCCTCATATACATCACTTTGGGCCTCATCATAAGGGTCTCATACACATCATAATGGGCCTCATATACATCACTTTGGGCCTCATCATAAGGGTCTCATACACATCATAATGGGCCTCATATAAGGGCCTCATATACATCACATTGGGCCTCACCACATGGGCCACATATACATCATATTTGGCCTCATCATAAGGGCCTCATACACATCACAATAGGCCTCATATAAGGGCCTCATATACATCACATTGAGCCTCACCACATGGGCCTCATATACATCATATTGGGCCTCACACAAGGGCCCATGAGTTAGGCACAAGGGATGGATAGTGTGTGTGTAACCCATACGTCATAGTGGGCCTTATGGGGCAGCCCATGATTTAGTAAAAATGAATGGGCAACGTGTATAACATATACATCAAGGTGGACCTCACAGACCAGCCCTGTAGTCTAAAAAAAAAAGAAGAAAAGAGATGGACAATGTGCTTACAACACACACATCAAGGTGGGCTTGAACAGTTCAGGTGGGCCCAGATTATACAGTAGGTGGGCCCTGCGTTTACACAGCAGGTGGGCCCACCATCCATGGCCAGATGGTGTGGATAAACAACACATACATCATAGAGGGTCGCACCATCCAGGGATGGACGGTGCAGATATAACACATACCTCAAGGTGGGCCCCACCCCCACACGTGCAGCACGTGTAGGGTGGGTCCCAAGTCCAGAAAATGGACGGATGACATGGAATAAAATCATATATCATGTTGGGGACCCATCGTCCACGGACGGACGATGCTGATAATACATACGTATAAGGTGGGTCCAACGTCCTAGCTGGACAGATGGCACGAACAAAACATATACATTAGGTGGGTCCACACGTGTGGCCCACCAGCAGCTTTGCATCAAAGCTAATATTTGTGTTTTCCCTTCAACCAGGCCTATCCAGATGGACAGGCAACAGGCATGCCCGCTAGACAGGCAGCAAGGTGGGTCCAACACATGGACGACGTGGATAAAATACATATATCATGCAAGGGGTCCATGTGGGTGGGCCACCCATCTAGAAAATCAGGCTGATCCTTGTGGTTTCCCTCATCCAGATTGGCCCGAAAATGAGCAGCAAGGTGACCTCAAAAATCTGTATGTATGGGCATCCCATGTTTGGACAGCAACATGCATCAGGTGGGCCATCATGCAAAGGATTAAGAGAGAGAGAGAGAGAGACATGTGATAGAGGGGCCCACCACTATGGGCCCCTCTGGGATCTACAACATATATCATACATTCATTAAGATGCGCCCTCATGGTGTTTAGAGACAATCTGCACAAGATCATGTTGTAGACTAATGGACAATCTACTACAAGAAAGTCGATCATAGTGGTGGTCTAGTTAACACCTTCGCCGGCAGTTACAGGTAGTAGAATACTTCCTTAAGAGGTCACAATCTCCCCTATGAAGCCGAGCAGGGGAGTTTAGACAAGTCGTAATCTAGATCTCTCGATCCCCATCTTGTCAAATGCGGCGATGAACAGAATGTTAGTCGAGCTGCCAGTGTCAACCAATATCCGGTGTACCTTGTGGTTGCCACAGTCATGTTGACCACTAGGGTGTCGTCATGCGGGTGGTGGAGCCATTCGGTGTCTTCTTTTGTAAAGGTCAGGCTACATGAGCTTAGCCTTTCTTCCTTTGTAGTCCTGCCAGTAAGATAGAGGTGATGTTCCTTCTCCCTGTTTCTCACGCTCTGAGCATATGCTTGGCATTACAAATTTGAGTCTCCACTGGCTGTTCCTCCAAATATGGTGTGTATCCCACCGGTCACTTCGTTATTATTCTAGTCATCATGTCACTCTGCTTTCTTGGTTGGTAAGTTATCCCTTTCTTTATCGATGAACTCTCGCAGATGTCCCTTCCGGATAAGGGATTCGATCTCTACTTTCAAGTCAAAATACTCCACCATATTATGACCATGATCTCAATGAAAATGATAATATTTCCTCTTGTTTCTTTTCTCAGCATTGGCCTTCATTTTGCTTGGCCATTTCAGGATTCTTATATTATTTACTTCATGAACATGAGCAGAAACGACTTTCCAGTCGATGGCTAGTACGCTGGCCTCTAGTTTAGTTGTCCTCCTTTTTTCTTTTGGTGCTAACAGCAAAAGGCTCTCCCTCTTCCTTTTTCTTTCTATCCTTAGCCGAGTTGTTGTACACAACCCCAAGTGTAGGGTTGCGATGTAGTAATAATCTCTGTGAGACCAAGGTCGAATCCACATGAACTAATCTCATGTGTATTCATAGGGTAATTAGAATCAGGATTAGGAAAAGATCTAAACCTAAATTAGGAAAATATAGGAGGTAATTGCGAAGTATTTAACTAAAACTTATAAATTCAAAGGTGGGAAGTAGGGTTTCTAAGGATCCGCCTGTAGAGATCACAGAAATCTATGCTTGATTCATGGACACAACTGGAATCAGAGTCCCATCTTTTCTAATTGGAAGGTATCTCAGTAAAACCAAATTTGAACTTCCTTTGACCTAATTCCCAATGGATGAGAGGTGTGAGAACTGGAAGAGATTCCATCACAAAACCATGCCCAGGAGACAATGGCTCATAATAGGATATACCAATCTCATAACCAAACATAAGAGAATCATGAAGATTAGAATGGATTCCGTCACCCAACCATCCCCATGGGACGATGGTGAATAATAGGATTTCTTAATTTCACAATCTTAATACATGAAAAGAACGTACTCAAAGCTATTGCAGTTCTATTGTATTTGAGTCACAATAAACAATTAAAAACTAAAAGTATTCCTTAAGAATCAAACTAGAATAAAATAGAGCTCAACATAAACATGAATCAAAGCAATAGAAAACATCACATCATGCTACAAGCTTCACCTCTTAGCCCTAGGTAAGAGGTTTAGCGAACCATAGACATAATTAGAACTAAAACCCTAGAAGAAAGCATGAAAAACTAAGGAAAAAAGAAGAAGAACACTTGGCGATGGTTCTCCCCACTTTTACTCTACTCCTCCAACCTTACATTATGCCCAGGGATGCCCTAGGGACTCCGATTTATAGTTGTGCAACACCTCCTTTCGTACCTCCTTGGAAAAATCCAGAAATTACCTCAAATTTATGCACTCCGTGTAACTCTATGTAACTTCACGCAATCCGTTTGATGACATCGAACAACTTTCGATGTCATCGAAGGTGTCCTTTGTATGTGCTTGTTTTGCACTTTTTTAGCTTTATCCAGACTCCGCAACCTTCTATGTCATCGATCCTACCTTCGATGTCATCGAAGAGGCCTTTGATGTCATCGAGCAAAGTTCGAGGAATCGATAATGTGTTTAAAACAGTCCAGAGAGTTATTCCAATTTCTTCAATAAATTCGATGTCATCGAAGAGACCTTCAATGTCATTGAGCGGATCTTTGATGTCATCAAGGAGTGCTTCGATTAATCGAAAATTGTGCCCAATATGTCCAGCGAGTTTTCCCGAAATTCCCCAGAAAATTCGATGTCATCGAGCAGGCCTTTGATGTCATCAAGCAAATCTTCGAGTGATCGAACAAGTTCTCATGTCATCAAAAAATGTCTTCAATTTGTCCAGCGACCTACTCGATTTTCCTTCATAAATTCGATGTCATCGACCTGTGTTCGATGTCATCGAATGTGTCCTCGATATCATTGAACGGTGTTCGATGATACAGTTAATGTGTATTCTGCATTTATTCTTTCGGCTTCATTCCTTCTCCACTTGGTTTCCATAAGTCTTAGGACTTTGAAATCTTCAATCTTTGCCTCCTAAGATCCATTCTTTGCCTTGGTGATCTTTGAGCGTCAAATCCATGCTTTTAGCACTTTTTCCAATCCAAGCTCTTAAATTCACCTTGCAACGTAAACATGAGTAAAATAGGACATTAAGCAGTATCATGTTGATAAAACCAAGACATAAATGGGGTCCAATATGCAATATTTGACCCTCAATACAATTCCCAACCAGCATTTTGCTAGTCTCAAGCAAAGTATGCAAAAAATAAATCTCAATGCTTAATGTCAGAAATCTTTTTTAGAAAACAATCTTTTGTGCACTCAAGGATGAATGGGTAGAATTAAGATATGAAAGTGAGATTTTAAAAACCTAGAATCCAATCACATAAGCGACCAATCAAATAATTTCTTTGTCCCTTAAATCAAAGCATAATTTATGTATCAAGTTTTTCAATGTGCTCAGTGAAAGTCAATTTACTTCCCGTACGAATACTATCGATTCATCATGTTAGCTATGTTCATCACTTCAAAATCAATTTGAAACTCAAGTACTGATTCTGAACTTATCCCCTTCTCCTTCTTTTTCCAGTTTTTAATTATTTTTTATCGACGGTTAGTTTCTATTCATTCTTTTTTATTATTATTTTTGCATTCTTTTCCAATGTTTTCATCCTTTTCATTCTTTTTCATGACCTCTTTGTCGATCTCATATTTTTTAACTCGCTCTTTTATTCTTTTAAGGTGGATAAAATTCTCCAGACTTGATTCTCTCCATCTATTAATGATTCACATACTAATAATTAGAAATTCTAGTACATCTTTCAGAAGGCAATATTGAATGTGTCTTGGGATTTAACATGATACTCAAACTACCTCTTAATCAATTAAGCACAAGAACTTAGGTGATAAGTTACTAAGATGATTATACTCCAGCAATTCAAGATTCAATCTCTATCTTATCATACTCAAGGCATTCTTAAGTACACAATTCATCGCTTCCTAAACAGATTTCAACTTGAAACATTGAAAATTTTCAAAAAATTTGCTCAAAACTAAGAAAACATTGATTAGGTTACCTAATCCCCCATTCCTAACAGAAAAATTTACATTGTCCTCAATGTAAAAGAATAAGCATGCAATGCAAAAGAGACAATGAAAAGAAAAAGGAAGTGATGAAAATGTAATACCTAAAGAAGAAATTCTGAGGCGTTTCTAATAATCTTAGTGTGAAGATAGGTTAGTACAAAACAAAACTCAACAAAGTATAAGCAAACTATCCTAAACAATGGAAGCAAACTACCCTAGTCCTATGAAAGCAATAAAACCAATCCTAAACTAGGAAAGCAAGGGGAAAAGATACTCAGTCATTCTGCAAGTTTCCTCATCCGGCCAATATCTTGATAAATTTCTCAATAGGTTTCTTAACAAGATCATCCAAAAACTCTTTTTTGCAATAGGCTCAGATTCCCTAGAGTATGAATTTTCAGAGAAATTTATGGACATCAATATAAGGCTTCTTTTTAATCTCCTGAGGTGTCCAAAGTATATACGATTCACTTGTGATAGAAAAAGTTTCAATGTTAGTATAACATGGTGAATCAGAGACTACACGTAAATAAGATTCAGAAAAACTCTCAGAAAGTGATGTAGTCTCACCACATTCCGAAGTTCCACACTCCAGTTCAATTTCTAGCTCCTCCTCCTTTAATGGTAAACATTTAGGATCTGAGGAATGAGGGGTTTCAGAATAAGGGTTTTCTCAGTCCGTGACACCTACCGAGGTATTATCTTGTAAGGCATCCACTATTTTTTTATCGGATCATTTGAATCTGCAAAGTGTGCCAAGCAATCGTCCAAAGCGTTGGGAAATTCAGCTGAGGGTGACTCATTTTCCACATTGAAGTTTGTGATGATCTGCCCAAGGATTTTATCATCTCTGGAAGTAAACAGAAGCATAATCTCTTGCTCTTCATCATGGTGAAAATAAATCGTAATCGGATGTATCTTGTCTTGCCTTTCATAGGTAGATTTAAGATTAACAGGCGAAGAATTGACATGAAGGCTCTGTTCATCGGTACTTCTTAGTCAAGGCATTGAATTGTCAAGGGTTGACAACTCCTGGTTAGTTTTAAATTCCAGAGTCATATCGAGCAACTCACCCATCCCCCGAATCATATCATCATTCAATTCAGGGGAGTGGTTTAAACATACCTCATAAAGGTTGAAAGGGTTAGCTGAAAATGGTTCCTCCTCCACATTTAAATCGGTCATGTTAGATGGTATAGTAGATCACTATGGTCAATAACTTCCTAGATGTCACGCTCCAAACTCGGAAACTGAGCTCACAAAATTCCTGATCACCGAATCCGGCGCCGACAGCCTTCGTAATACCCCATTCTCAGCTCTTGGCACACATACACTAGGTTCCGATCCTGGGATTCTATAAGGAGGATTTTAAACATGATTTTGATTCATAATGAGCATAACCCATGAATAATAACCACAAGAACACCATCACAAAATCCACTATGATCAAAAACTTTGAAGTGCAATGCGCATGAAGGGAGATACAAGATAATGATAATGGAAACTCTTGAAGCTTGACTAGACACTCCCACTGCGGTGAAGATATGACTGCGTCCTAACGTCACCTGCACGCATCAATCATGCATAAGCTTATAAAAAGCTTAGAGCATAGTGTAAGTGTGTGCATAGTATGAACGTGCTCAGAGTGCAATGCCAGAGTAATGAGGAATCATACTGATGAGGACATGAATGCAATCAACCATACCAAGGCTATACGGTGTAAAACATGAATGTTATTGGCCATATCAAGGCCATGCGATGTGAAATGCAACTCATGTATGTCAATCCTCATCCACATATCAATGTAGCTCCTCACTAGAGCATCAAATATCAGTACAGTTCTCAGTCTGGATAATCATCAGGGTTTAATACCCTCTAAATGACACTGTCCCTTTCCCAAACGTGCAGTCCAAGTGAGCGTAAGAAACCTCACTATCCGCCTAGCCAATAGTCTGCCAATACTTATCAAGCACGTCAATAGCAGACCCATCCACAAGCTAGTCATACTCAGCCTAGTATTGACCCCTACCCTCTAGCGATTAAGGCCACACCCCTTTCCAACCAACCATGATATAGTGGGAGACGCGACCTCCTAGTATTCGGCCCTCGTACGCTCATGTATCCAGTCGGTCTCGACGTTAGAGTCATCCTCTGGTACCATCGGGTTTAGCGATTTTCACCCAGAGACATCTATGGCGCCCCGATGCTTAGTAACAATATTTCAAGTGTCTGATCCTGCTATCCACGATGTGCCTGTGGAGACCACAACCCTGATGTCGCTAGGGACTACAGTAATCATGTCATACAAATGCGAAGTGCATGAATCACACTACCAGTCATATAGTAATCCTACGCATAGCGCGTGCTCATGTAAGGCAACTCCGCCTATTAGGGAACCCATAAACAATCTACCTGAAGGCATATGCTATGATCAATCACTCCCATATCAAGCATACATATAATGCGTATGAGCATGAATCATGAAATATGTTATATAGTAATGGACTCTGTTCATAACGAAGATGGGCCTAGACGGCTTACACAATGCAAGTATGGGCCTATCAATAAGCCCTAGGGAGAGTTATAATGCGGATATTTAACTAACAATTATTCTTACAATGTGGACGTCAAACCATTATTGCTCCCAAGGCACAACCTGCCATAAACATCATCACATAACTAAGGTGGAATCATACATTGCAAAGGGCCTTACATACATCCCATTAGGCCTCGACCCATGGGCCCCAATTACATCAAAGGGGCTGCATCACATGGGCCTCACGTATATCCAGGTGGGCCTCATACATCACATCGGGCCTAATCAAATGGGCCCTAAGTACACCAGATCGGGCCCAATCAAATGGGTCGAGTTGAATGGGCCAAGACGAATAGGCCAATTTGAATGAGCCAAGACGAATGGGCCGAACCCAACTCATCTACTTTAGAAATCAAATATATATATATATATATATATATATATAAGAAATGAATTATATCAAAAGATCAATGGGACCATATCATAGATAGCAATGGAGATAATGATTTCCATGCTTAAATTCCAGTGGGCCCCATTATAAGGTTTATTTCCCATCTAGCCTATTCATAAGGTCACAAAAGGCCTGGATCTAGAGGAAAAACAAATATCATATTGGTCCAAACCCTGTAGCCTAAGGGTTTTAATGGTGGACATTCAAACCCACTGTTTCCTATAATGTGGTCCACCTGATCCTAGATCTGTCTTATTTTTTAGCCTTAAGCCCTAAGACGAGCTTGCTAAATGGTTGGACGGTTTGGGTGCAACACATGCATCATGGTAGGTCCCATAGGGATGGACGACATAGATAAAGTACATACCTCATGGTGGGGGGTCCACACTATTGGAAGGAGTGGATACAATACATACATCAGTGGGTCCCACGTGGGGCCCACCATAATGTTTATTTTTCTCTCAATTTGTAGGTAAGGTCACGCAGACCCGGTTGAAGAGGAAAACAAATTTCATAATGATCCAAACTTGTGTGAAACCCAAAGGGTTTCAATGGCAGACGTTTAATCCTCCACTGTTCTCTGTGATGTGGGCCACCTGAGCACCACATACGGCTGATCTATGGAGTGGGACTCACAATGAAAAGGGGCTCACAAAATGCACGATGTGGTGTTCAACACACATCATAGTGGGGCCCACGTATGGGACCCACGTCCTTGCCTCTAGCGTCCAACGCAGCAGGATGCTGTTGCGCGTCCTATAGATGTCCAGCAGTAGCGTCTGCTACTTCTATTATTATTATTTAAAAAAAACTTATGATTCCACAGTTTTTCCTAGGTAGGGCCCGCATCAGGTGAATCCACTCCAGCCATTGCATTTCATGGCTCAAGACCAACCAAACAAGCCCAATATTCAGTATGTTTTGGCTCAAGGTGGGTCCTAGTCTATTTTAACCGTAAAAATCAATATTTTTTATGCTATGGCCAGCCCAAAAAATCAGATTGGGTTCATTTTTCGACTCAACACCTAAAATGAGTAGGAGAATGGGATGGACGGCGTGGATTAGATCAATGCATCAAGGTGGGGCCTGCATGAGCAGCCCACCCCAAAAGCTTTTATATATATATATATATATATATATATATATATATATATATATTACTGTTAGTACACCCCACTGTCGTTTCACGTTTCACTGGACACGTCTAGCGTCCAGAGATGCTAGACGTGTGAATGTCCATCAAGGTGGGTCCCACACGAACTTGGCCCACTTAATCAATCTGATATTTGTGTTTTTCCCATCTCCATTAAGGTAGGGCCCACATGACTTGGACAATGTAGATCCAACATGTCCATCAAGTGTGTCCCACGGAGGTGGACGACAAGGATGAATTGCATACATCAAGGGGCCAAAATCAAGAGTAAAGGGAGAGAGAAAGAGAGAGATCGAGTAATAGAGGGACCCCGACACTATGGGCCTTCCCTTTCATGATTTACAACATACATCAAGTGGGTCCCATTACATATGGGCCCACCGATCAAAATCAACTGCAGAGATCCTCTCTCCATCGAAATGCAAGGTCTAGATGACCCTATCCATGTAAGGAAAATAAACATCATGATGGGGTCCATGGAAAATAGCCCCATCATGTAATGATCATGAGAATTAAGATGGACCATTAGCCACATCCAGGGTCTAAAGTGAGATCCATACCATCAATCAGTAGGCTTCACTTGGCCCATCATAAAAATATGAAATCTAGGCCTATAGAAACACCCACCGATCGATCTTCTTGGTTCGATGGAATGCCAATCTCCTTACCTTCAATTTTGATGGAGGTAGACGATGAATGGATGGTTGAGATGGGAGATGAGAGAGTAAAAAAGTGGGCCACACTTGGATTGGGAGAGAGAGCTTGGACGTTGGGTTTTTTTTGTTGCTTGGGAGATTTTTGAGAAATGAGGAAGAGAGAGAAGTGATGGGATGATATAGGATGGGTGATGGGCGATGGGTGAAGCGATGGATGAAGTGATGTAAGGGTTAACTTTAAGGTAACTTGTGTAAGAGAGAGGTAGGGGTAGGGTATGGGTTGCTTGTACTTGATTTGAGGTGTGATGTGTACTTAATTAATGGGATTGATTGATTAATGGAATAGGTCATAGAGATTCTCTCGAAATTCGCACGCACGGCATTTTCTTCGAAATGAACGCAAGCCCATAACTTATAGCTTGGGTATCTGATTGGTGCGCGAGTCATGTTATTGGAACCACGGCGACAGCGTCGTCGCTGGGGTACAAGTTTCAAGTTGAGTCACCTCTGTTATGTGGAACTCGGCAGAGGATTGCGTGCGAACATCGGATACGGGTCGAGGGTTGCCGAAATTCGATCGGAAGGACCGCGGAAGCCTACAGAATGGTACTGAGTAGGATACGAGTCTTACACTAAACCTCTTGATCATTGATATGGCCCAAACTTGAGATTGAGTCCAAGGGGATTTGAGCCATACATTCATGATTGTCATTCCAATACTCATCATCTTCTAATCTAGTGAAGTACACGTGGAATGGGATCACTTTCCTCACTTTTTGTTTCTAAATTAGGTTGAGGTTCGAATATACTAACATCTTCCTTATCATTGAAACCAGGTGTGTCATGTGAGTAAAGTATGCCAGTATCATTATATTTGAAAGACACCCACAGTCACGCCCCAAACATGGAAATCGGATTCATAGGAATCCCGATTGCCAAATTCGGTGCCAACAGCCTTCAAGTACCCCATTCTTGGCTCCCAGCGCCCATATGCCAGGTTCCGATCCTAAGATCCTTCAAGGAGGATTTTCCAACGTACATTTATCTTAAGAAGCATAACCACAAGTTTACCCAAATCACAAAAGCAACGTCATATCGCATATTCACTAATATAAACTTTGAATACAATGCTGAAAGGGAAATACATATGCTAAAATAAAATCAAAACTTCAGAAGATAATTGCACGCTCCATGCTCAACGCCGTTGCTAAAATGGTAGTGAAGACCGCTTTAGTTGAAGTCGGGATATGCCAATATGTCCTAGAGGGGGGTGAATAGGACTTTTAAAAGTTTTTATGATTTATTTTAAAATCTTATTACACTAATCATAACAACAGATATATATTAGGATAAGTAAAAAATAACTCTACTGGCTTCCAAGCACGGTAGAGGATCCAATCACAAATCTTTTTAGAAGTAAACAATATGCAAACTAGTTTATGATGGATATGACTGTGTAAGTGTGTGAGGTGTAATCTCAAATATTTAAATATGTAAATATTGAAGCAAATCACATAATTAGAAGAATAGCAATCTCAAACACAGCCATTTTTATAGTGGTTCAATGATCATTCTACTCCACTCCCGGTAGACGCACTCAACCCTTAAGTGTGTCGGATTTCATTAAGGAGGTTTCACAGTGGTTCACCTCAAACCTAAGGTTTTAAATCAGGTTCACCTTCAACCTTTACAACCTACACTGAGGCTGACTGTTTATGATCTCATAAGTAAAGATCAATACAACGCACCCACTTTTAGGCACACTGGCCAAGGATCTTCCATAAGACCCTACCGGAGGTTTCTACATGGTTCACCTCAAACTCGAGGTTTCTACACGGTTCACCTCAAATCGGAGGTTTCACAACGGCTCACTTCAAACCTAAGGTTTTACTGGTTCACCTTCAACCAGATGTTCATGCTCTCAACAGAGCAAGGGTCTACACAATGCACCCACCACGTACACTCCCACCGGAGGCCTCCTTGAGGACTTCAAAGGGTGAGAACCACTTAAGACCCAATCCTACAAAGGAAGGATCACAAGTGTCCTCTTGGACACTAGATACTTACAAATAAGTTGATGAGTCCCGATAAACACAATGTCGAAGATCTCCTCCTTGTTGACGAAGAGTCTTCTGCTCCCTTGATTCGTAACACAAAAGGATGTACTGATATATGGTGACGAGTTGGGTCAAGGTTATGATGGAATCCTACTCTCTAAAGGTTTTCCTATAAGGAAGATAGAGTAGTTCCAATTATCTAGGCATTTAAGGCATCCCAACTTAATGATTTGCCATTAAGGTAGTAGCTGGAGGATCCTTGAATGCGGAAGTTCATTCCCCAATCCACTCTATTGAATATCAATGGTGAGGGTGGATTAGAGGAAGAACTTCCTTGAGAGAAAGGGCTTTGGGTATATGATTTAAGGTTAAACACTCAAAAGCTCTCTCTACTTTCTCTGCCAGCAACAATAAATAAGTCCTCTATAAATATGCAAAAGGTTTCGACAGATATAAAATGGTCACATTTATGACTGAGTTCGATATTATCGGGCGTATACTCTCGATAGCATCGATGGTCTACTCGATGACCCAAACTTAAAGTCATACGCTTTTGAAACCTTTTGCCAGCTGGTTGATAAATCAAAACAATTATCGATGTCATCGGATTTCGAACTCCGATTCCATCGAAGATAGGTTCGATCCTTCGACACTTGAAAAATAAGAGAGACTTGACTTGAAATATTCCAGGTTTTTAAGATATGATCGAGGGTCAGCCGATGTCATCGAAATTTGCATATCGATGCTATCAAAGGTAATGTCGATAGGATCGATAAATCCTATAGATTTACCAATAAGCTAGCTGGACAGATTGTGTCCAGTCTCGATCCAATCGACCCTGCCTCGATATCATCGACATATGAATATCGATTTCCTTGAATGGCCCCCGATCAAAGTAAAAAACCAACCTTAAGTATTTGCTGGAAGACATGCGCGCCCATGATTGATATCATCGATGGACTTCCGATCTTATCGATATTTAATTTCAGATCATATCGAATGAAGCATCATTATATCAAAGGAATTTGAAATTTTCTTTAAAAAAATAGGGGCGCCAAAAACCTGTCTGTCGATTTTATAGAGCCATTATCGATGGACTTGAAATTCAAGTATCGATGATATCGATATGTGGATCGATACATCGATAAATCAGTCCAGATATACATGTGGTTGCTGGACACTTTTGTCCTCTTTTCGATAATATCGTTTAAGCATCGAGGACATCGACAAATCAGATCGATCATATCGAAGGTGTTTCAATAAAATCGACAAGGCAAGAAAAACTTAGAGATTTTCTTATTTTAAAAAAGCTTTCTTACCTAAAAACCCTATGATATTCTATTTTGTTTTTAAGGGTTTTAATCACCTGGTATTTTGGGATATGGGATATAAGGCTTTAGATTTACCTGTGGCAAGCTTGCATACATCTGTTTGAGGCAAACGCTTAAATTGATCTTTCTATCAGGCTCCGTAGACAATCTGACACAACACTCATGTAACTTGACAAACCAGGGTACTTTCAATCTCCCCCTTTGTCAATTACGTGACAAAATCCCAAAACACCCTAGAACATTCTAGACAAACACATCCTAAATTGTGTGTACATGCTTTTACATAAATTTTTAATTTCTAGCCCATGTACACAACCAGTAGCTGCTCCCCCTGACTTGTAAACTCCCCCTTCTTGTTGCAACTGCTCCCCCTAAACATCTGCACAACCATTCAAGCAGATACACAATTTTCTGCTCGGGTGTTAGAATTGTTCTCCCCCTTTTTGTCAGTCATTGATAAAGATTTAGCAGTTGATATTGACTGAAGTTTAGAGCACTGTGGGAGAATCAACAGATATAGATGTATAAAGATTAAACCATTTTTAAGCATACATCATTTTCAGGCAGTATGGATGCATATCAGATTAGATAAAGCAGTGATATAGCAGATAGGATAATCATTAAGAGACATCACATGCATTCCACATATAAACTAGATAAACCAGGGGATCTAAAAACATAATCATGGCAGTAAATAGGAGTGAATTATAGTCAATCATTCAAACAAAACTATCAAGCCCATTTATGGACACCTAATCATCAATCATTAGAATTTAGCTCAACCATGGGCATATCAAAAAAAATATTCTCCTCATCCAGAGGACTATCGTTCTAAGACAAATCCTAGTTTGGTAAACCATTGTGATTCTTCCAAGGACCGACAAGCACAAAAACAGACAAACCAAACATGTCAGTAGATCATCACATACACTCTTAAGTACTTAGGATAATTAAAGGTATCCTCAGTATGAGTGATGAGCAGGTGTATGTCATGAGTAAAATTAACGTCACGGAGCCGAGCTGGATGGTGATGTGTCCTCTCAGTTCAGCAATCATCCTTTCCAAGGCTAAAAGTCGCTCATCATGCTTATCAAACTTATCTTCAATTCTTGCCATCCCTCGCATCTTTGTCCCGACCCGATCCTGATGTAATTAATGACGATGAGTCGATGCAAATTCAAGTGTAGTTGGAATGGGTCTTGACTCCTATGGTTCTCCTTCAGTAGGTGCTGCTCTTTCTCCTATCTTTACATCTTCATGTATCTCTTCCTCAGATTATCCTTCTGTATACGGATGAAACTTAAGATCCATCTTCTGTATATTGACCTTGTTGAAATGTTGCATTAAATGTTCAGGATCATTTGTCATAGGTAGTTCAATTTGATCACACAGCACATGGATGATATGAGGAAAATGTAGCTGAGTTGCTCTAGAGGTGAAAATGACAAAGGCTAATGGTGGAGAATTAAAGTGGGCAAAACATAGCTTAATACCAGACACGATGCTGTATATAATGAGACCATGAAGGAGGTAAGATTAGCTCGATTTGTTCCTCTGTGGTATACAGTTGTGGAGAAAATCCTATGCAAAATTCTGTATTTAGTAGACATGTATTTAGCTTTAAGAGCGTTCCCTTGATACCATGGGATATCTCTACCTTGACATAGGATTTTAGTGACCTTAGATCGATTTGTTGGGTCCTCGAGGCCAAGACTTGATAGACCGATAGAAGACAAGGTAGGACCAAATATGATGGCAATGAATTCGATTGTGATTTCAACACTTTCTTCCACAACAGAGACAGTTATCGATGGAGGATCAAGGACTGGAGAATGACAGTACGCACGAAAGCGATAAGTCCTTTCATCATGACAAATACCACCAAAGTCCATAATGGGCAACTAATCGACTACATCCAAAAGGGATTCTAGATTTGTATACACTCCCTATCAATCCGTCGTTCAAGTACCAGACTCCTCCTAGTATATTTTTCCAGTACATTTGCATTTGGAGGAAGTAGACATTGGGTATCCTCAGATTTCAGGGGCAGACGACTGGCCAGGATGAAATGTTCTAGAAGACGAATCGCCCAAATGGAAATGGTAAAAAGTGACAAGTAAAAACTTTTACCGCTCGCCCGACTTTTATCGAGCGGAATTGTTCGATGACTTCGAACATACGTCGATCTCATCGATAAGCTTGTCGAAGACAGAGAATATGTCATTGATTTGATTACTTCGATGATATGCATATCATAGAATATTTTCATATCAGCATGTATACACATCAAAATTTGTACAAAAGTTGTACCATCCATAAAAAATGAGGAGTGAAGACCTCAGATATATCATGAAAACCATCAAAATTACATCATCACAACATTCATCCAAATCTAGATGCCATGACCTGGTCATGTTTTCCTTGCTCAATTGTTGGATAGCTGAACCATGTTTCCATGTTTCACAAATTCATTTGTTTTCTGATTTAGTTCAACCACTTGATTCAATAGGTCCTTCATTCTCTCGGTCATTCTGGGTGGTGATGGATGTGTATTACGTCTAGCCATATTCCTAGGTGAACTCTTGACATTTTGTATTGTTCTTCTGGTTGGTCTGTATTTACCAGTATGATTTAGACCAGAAATGAGTTAAGTTCTCCTAGGTGACAAGTATTCAAATTTATAATGACCAAAGTCTCCACATGAATGACAAATCAAAGTAACTTTTGTTTTACTTCCTGATGCAGCTGATTTCTCGAACATTGGTGCTACATTTTGTATTTGAATTTTTCATATCCTAATCCACTCTTATCTTTCCCAATTCATCCCATCCCTCAGAGTTTTTCTAATTTATCACTACTCTGGGAAAATTTCTAATTACTTTAGCAGATTTTCTGTATTTCTCTATATCAAATATGAGTGTGTGATTTTCATTCTTTAGATGCTCATTTTTATCTTTCAATAGTTCAATCTGTTTAGTAAGTTTCAAAGATTCAGATTTAAGGGATAGATTGATTCTTTCCAGGTTATCATTTTCAGAGTGGTATTATTGTAGATCATTAATTAAGTGTGTATTGATTTCCAATGTTTTACCTAGATCTAATTTCAGCAATTTATTTTTGTTTTCATTCATTCCAGGTCTTTTAAGAATATTGATGCTATGGATATAGAGTTGATTATAAGCATCTTGCAGTTTATCCTTTTCTTCTTTTTCTTTCTCTGTTTCCTTATTATCAGATGGAAATGATTCAGTGGCTTGAGAATCTTTGGTTTTCTCAGTTTCTATGGGAATGATGGAGACTGTGGAGACCATGAGAATTTTCAAGGATTTTCTATCTCCATCACTTTCTGAGTCATTACATTCAGAATTTGACTCTTTTGTATCATCCCATGTAGCTGCCATTGCCTTTCCCTTGGTTTTTCTATTTGGGCATTCAGTAGTCAGATTTCTAAACTTTCGACAGGTATAACATTATGGTTCCTTGGCCTTTTTACCAGATTTACCGGTAGAATGTTTGTTGTCCAGCTATCTTCTGTTAAATGGTCAGCCATGATTTTTAAACCGTTGAGTCAACAAAGCCACTTCCTCATCTTCATTTTCCCTTTCACTTTCATCTTCCTCATTTAAAGTATTCATTGAAGTTTTGAGGATAGCATTTTTGGATTTAGGAGTTTGTTTGAAGTGTAGTTCAAAAGTTTATAGGGAACCTACTAGTTCTTCTACTTTCATTTTATCCATTTTCCTACACATTTTTTAGAACAAAACTTTCTTTCCTAATCCACCCATGAAATTACAAATGATATTCAAATTTTTTTTAAAAAAATCCATGAAGGTCTCATCATCCTCCATTCTGATGAGTTCAAATTGAGATGTTAAGAGTTTTACCTAGGACCTTTTTACTATACTTGCTCCCTCATAGGTTATTTCCAATGGACCCATTCCTCTTTAAATGTGTCACGTGAATACTTCGTAGGACAACACAGTAGATTGCATTCATTGCTTTTGCTTCAGACGTTTGTTTTTCTTTCTCGAATGCAGTCCATATTTTGTTGGATTTAGGTTTGGAGATAGTTGTGCTATTTTTAAGAATCGTTCGGTGGCACATATCTGGTTTAAACTATGTCCAAACATCATGATCCAAATAGTGCATCCTAGACCTTCAATAAGCATAATTTGAACCATCAAATATTGAAGGTCCAGAGACTGATGAGCCCTCTCCTTTGGCCATATTTCCTACTTCAGTCAAGATCACTCTCTAAGCGGTGAAGCCCATAAAGAGAGACCCGCTTTGATACCAATTGAAATGGCGGTGAAGACCACTTTAGTTGAAGTCGGGATATGCCAATATGTCCTAGAGGGGGGTGAATATAACTTTTAAAAGTTTTTATGATTTATTTTAAAATTCTATTACACTAATCCTAACAACATACATATATTAGGATAACTCAAAAATAACTCTACCGGCTTCCAAGCTCGGTAGAGGATCCAATCACAAACCTTTTTAGAAGTAAACAATATGCAAACTAGTTTATGATGGATAAGACTGTGTAAGTGTATGAGTAGTGATCTCAGATATTCAAATATGTAAATATTGAAGCAAATTACACAATCAAAAGAATAGCAATCTCAAACATAGTCATTTTTAAAATGGTTCGACAATCAGTCTACTCCACTCCCAGCTGACGCACTCAACCCTTGAGTGTGCCGGATTTCACTAAAGAGGTTTCAGAGTGGTTCACCTTCTACCTTTACAACCTACAATGAGGCTAACTGTTTATGCTCTCACGAGTAAGGATCAACACAACACACCCATTTTTAGGCACACTAGCCAAGGATCTTCTATAAAACCCTACCAGAGATTTTTACACGGTTCACCTCAAACCAGAGGTTTCTACACGGTTCACCTCAAACCCGATATTTCTACATGGTTCACCTCAAACCCGAGGTTTCACAACGGCTCACCTCAAACCTAAGGTTTTACTGGTTCACCTTCAACCAGATGTCTATGCTCTCAATAGAGCAAGGGTCCTCACAACACATCCACCACGTACACTCCCGCCGGAGGCCTCCTTGAAGACTTCAAAGGGTGAGAACCACTTAAGACCCAACCCTACAAAGGAATGATCATAAGTGTCCTCTTGGAATCTAGATATTTACAAATAAGTTGATGAGTCCCGATATGCACAATGCCAAATATCTCCTCCTCCTTGTTGACGAAAAGTCTTCTACTCCCTTGATCTGCAACACAAAAGGATTTACCAATATATGGTGACGGGTTGGGTCAAGGTTATGATGGAATCCTACGCTCTAAAGGTTTTCCTATAAGGAAGATAGAGTAGTTCCAATCATCTAGGCATTCAAGGCATCCCAGCTTAATGATTTGTCATTAAGGTAGTAGCTGGAGGATCCTTGAATGCGGAAGTTCATTCCCCAATCCACTCTATTGAATATCAATGGTGAGGGTGGATTGGAGGATGAACTTCCTTGAGAGAAAGGGCTTTAGGTATATGATCTAATGTTAAACACTCAAAAACTCTCTCTACTTTCTCTTCCAGCAACAATAGACAAGTCCTCTATAAATACGCAAAAGGTTCCAATGGATATAAAATGGTCACATTTATGACTGAGTTCGATATCATCAAGCCTATACTCTCGATAGCATCGATGGTCTGTTCAATGACCTAAACTTAAAGTCATACACTTTTAAAACCTTTGGCCAACTGGTCGATGAATCAAAATAATTGTCGATGTCATCGGATTTCGAACTCCGATTCCATCGATGATAGGTTCGATCCATTGACACTTGAAAAATGAGAGAGACTTGACTTGAAATATTCTAGGTTTTTAAGATATGATCGAGGGTCAGCCGATGTCATCGGAATTTTCATATCGATGCTATCGAAGGCAATGTCGATGGAATCGATAAATCTTACAGATTTACTAATAAGCTCGCTGGACAGATTGTGTCCAGTCTCGATCCAATTAACCCAGCCTCGATATCATCGACATATGAATATCGATTTCCTCGAATGGCCCCCGATCAAAGTAAAAACCAACCTGAAATATTTGCTGGAAGACATGCGTGCCCACGATCAATATCATCGATGGACTTCCAATCTTATTGATATTTGATTTCAGAACATATAGGAAGGAGCATCTATATATTGAAGGAATTAAAAAAAAAAAATAGGGGCGCCAGAAACCTGTCTGTCGATTTTATCGAGCCATTATCGATGGACTCGAAATTCAAGTATCAATGATATTGATATGTGGATCGATACATCGATAAATCAGTCCAGATATACATGTGGTTGCTAGACACTTTTGTCCTCTTTTCGATGATATCATTTAAGCATCGAAGATATCGACAGAGCAGATCAATAATATCGAAGGTGTTTCGATAAAATTGACAAGGCAAGAAAAACTTAGAGATTTTCCTATTTTGAAAAAGCTTTCTTACCTAAAAACCTTATGATGTTCTATTTTGTTTTTAAGGGTTTTAATCACCTATTGTTTTGGGACATGGGATGCAATGCTTTAGATTTACCTGTGGTAAGCTTGCACACATCCGATTGAGGCAGACGCTTGAATTGATCTTCCTATCAGGCTCTGTAAACAATCTGACACAACACTCATGTAACTTGACAAACCAGGGCACTTTCAGCTGCGAACAATGCCACCTGCATGCATCTATCATGCATAAGCTTATAGAAAGCTTAGAGGGTGGTGAAAGTTATGCGCAAGATAAGTGTCAAGCAAAAAATACAACGTCATAATCATACAATATCAGAAATACTGGCGAGATCATGAATCATACGATATCAGTGTAAGTAGAAATACTGATAAGTCTATAAGTCATACAATATCAGAGTACGCAATACAAATCAGCTATGCAAATGAGTAGTCATAAAGAGTCAAGTATCAAATACCGAGGATGCAATGCAATATGCAGTGCGAATGACCATGCAGGAGTGTGATGTCGAGATGATTGTACATAGTATCGTAGGCTATGAGGTCTATCACAAGAGACTTCTATCCAAACCAGTCTCATACCTAAATTTGGATAGTCATACTCAATGTGGTAGACTCCTAATCTTAGGTTAGTCGTACACCCCAAATAAAATCCTGACCATTGTGAAGGTATACGTAACAAATAGTTGCGCACCACTAACCGAATAGTGAATGAATGAATGAGTACGCAACTCCTGCTCACTAAGTCCATATATCAGTACTGTACATCTCTGGGATCATCACCAGGGTCTGGTACACTCTATATGCAATCGCCACCCACTGACGTGCGACCATGCAAGTGGAGGAGACCTCACTATCTGTCTGGCCAGTAGTCAGCCAATACCTACCCGGCACGTCAATAGAAGACTCATTCATAAGCTAGTCAAACTCAGCCTACCTATGCCTCCTACGCTCAGGCGGGGAAGGCCACACCCTCGCCCAACCGACCATGACACAATGGAAAATACGGCCTCCTAGTATTCGACACTCAAGCGCTCATGTATCCACTCGGTCTCGACGTTGGGGCGTCCCCTGTTACCAGAGGGTTTAAGAATTTTCACCCAGGGTCATCTATGGCGGCCCGATGATAGTAACAAATTTTCAGTGTCCCATCTGGCCATCCACGATATGCCTGTGGAGGCTACGACCCTGGTGTCGCTAGAGCGTACAGTAATCACAGCACACAATGCAAGATGCATGAGTCATGCAGTCCAATCATGCATCAATCCTGCACAAATCATGCGCTCATGTTGGATAACTCTGCCTATCAGGGAGTCCCATAAACCACCAGCACTATGGCATATGCAATGGTCAGTCATATCTAATAACAAACATGCAGATGATGCGTATGGGCATGTATCATGATGCTATGCTATCACATACTCATAATCGGTATCAATAATCGGCATCAACAATCGACCTCAACAATGTGGACATTTAACTAACATTGCCCCCAAGGAATGGCCCACATAGAGCCTAACATGTAGTGGACCCATGACCTCACACAAGGGCTAAATATACAACACCATGGGCCTCACTCAAGAGCTTAATACACATCACGATGGGCCTTTAACATGGGCCTAACATACATCAAAATGGGCTCCATTGCCTGACCCTCAAATGCATTACCATGAGCCTCATCACATAGGCCTCATATACATCACATTGGGCCTTAAACACGGGCTGAATACACATCACAACAGGCCTCAAATACGGGTCGCATATACATCACATTGGGCCTCAAACACGAGCCGAATGCACATCACAATGGGCCTCAATTATGGGCTGCATATACATCACATTGGGCCTCGATAATCGGCCTCGATATCTGGCCTCGACAATCGGCCTTGACAATCAGGATCAGCCTCAATAATTGACCTTGACAATCGGCCTTAACAATCGGAATCGACCTTAACAATCGGCCTGGACGTTTGGAATTGGCCTCGACAATCGGAATCGGCCTCGACAATCGGAATCAGTATCGACAATGAGAATCAGCCTTGATAATCGACCTCGACAATCAGAATCGGAATCAGCCTCAATAATCAAAATCGGCCTCGATAATCGACCTCAACAATCAGAATCGAAATCGAAATCGGCCTCGACAATCAGAATCGGAATCAGCCTTGACAATCGGAAAAGGAATCAGAATCGGCCTCGATAATCGAAATCGGCCTCGATAATAGGCCTCGACAATCAAAATCGGTATCTATAATTGGAATCATCGTCGATAATCGGCCTCAACAATCAAAATCACCCTCAACAATCAGCCTCGACAATCAGAATTGGCCTCGATAATCAGTCTCAACAATCAAAATCGGTATCGACAATTGGAATCGGCCTCGATAATCAGCCTTGACAATCAGAATCGGAATCAGCCTCAACAAGCAGCCTTGACAATCGGAATCGAAATTGGCCTCAACAATCGGAATCGGCCTCGATAATCAACCTTGACAATCGGAATCGAAATCGACCTTGACAATCGGAATCGAATCGATAATCGTCCTCAACAATCGGAATCAGAATCAACCTTGACCGTCGTAATCAGAATCGGCCTCAACAATCAACCTCGATAATCAGAATCGGCCTCGATAATTGGCCTCGACAATCGAAATCAGAATCGGCCTCGACAATCGGCCTCGACAATCGGCCTTGACAATCGGAATCGAAATCGTCCTAAACAATCGGAATCAGAATCGGCCTTAATAATCGGCCTCAATAATCAGAATCAGTGAGAATGGACCTAACAAGGCCTAATGGAAGGTCACAGTGTGGACATTCAACCATCATTACCATCAATGTGGACATTTAACCAACATTACTCCCAAGGAGTGGCCCACATAAACATTATTACATACATCATGGCAAAATCACATATCACAACAGGCCTTGAATACACAACAAGTGGGCCCTGCTCTTAGGCCTCAAATACATTACATGAGCCTCTCATATACATCACGTAAGGCCTCATCAAAGGTCACGAACACATCACAGTGGGCTTCCTCATGTGGGCCATATATACATCAATGTGGGCCTCACCAAATGGGCCACAAATACATCACAGTGGGCCTCCTCACATGGGCCATATATACATCAATGTGGGCCTCGCCAAATGGACCACAAATACATCATAATGGGCCTTATATCTGTGCCACATATACATCACTATGAGCCTTATAACTGGGCCTCAAATACATCGCAATGGGCCACAACTCATGGGCCTCAGATACATCACAATGGGCCTTACTCATGGGCTTCATGTACATCAAAGTGGGTCGCATAACATGGACAGCTCGGATCAAACACGTACATTACGTGGGGGCCAATGAATGGACGGTGTGAATATATAACATATATATATATATCATGGTAGGTCCTACGTCCTGATGAATGGTGAAAGCTTGGAGTACATCTGAAAGCATTTCAATAGTGGCAGGTGCAACATATGTATCACTGTACACTATTATAGGGGTACGTGGCTCACTAATGTGATCAGCACTATCCGAACATTGTCCATGTACATAAGCATTGTTCAAACATTGTCCAGCACCGTCCAACACAATTTGGGTGGTGTGGATGAAACATACATTGAGGTGGGGTCCGCAACACCGTCCAAAGGTGGTCTTGCACCGTCCAGACATTCTGGATGGTGTGGATCAAAATATACATCATGAAGGGTACCCACAGATCTGGATAATTGGATGGAGTGGACATAAAGTAAATACATCAAGGTGGGACCCACCTGCTGCCGAAATAAATGAACGGCTTGGATCAAAACACAGCTCAAGGTGGGTATCCACCGTCCAGCCCCTGCTGGACAGTGCAGGCAAGACCCATGCATGAGGTGGATTTCCACCAGATGGATGGTGAATGAAACACATATATTAAAGGGGCCCCACTGTCCAGATGAATGGACGGTGGATAATACACATACATTAAATGGGCCCCACAGAACTTGCTAACGTCAAGCTGTTGGTCGTCCAACAGATGGACGACCCGGATATAGGATATGAGGTGGGTCCACACGTGCGTGGCCCACCAGAATATCAAGTTGATATTCATGTTTGCCTTCATCCAGTGTCCAGCAATGGATGGTGAAAATGAGACACATCTTAGTGGGCCCAATTGATTGCAATGGTAGCCGATCAATCTCTGTTGTTTCATGGTGTGGACCACCTGAGTCCTATGTACGGCTGGTTTTTGGGGTATCCCCATGCCTAAAGGGGACCCATCAAATGCACGAGGTAGATATAGAACATACATCATGGTGAGGCCTGTGGTGGGACCCATGGTTCCACCCGTCAAAAGCAGCAAGGACGCTGGCAGCAACAGCGTCCCAACATTTTTTTATTTGTAGTGGATTTTTATAGGTGGGGACCACATCAGGAGAATCTACCCCATCGGTTGGATTCCCGGGCTTGAGATAGGCCTAAGAAGCCCAGCAATCAATATATTTCGATGAGTAGAAACATCACAGCGGGCCCTAACAGTTTACATCGCCCAAACCCCTGTTCTCTACAATATAGCCCGCCAGAGACTTAGTTCAACTTCATTTTTTGGCTTAATGCCTAAAATGAGCTAGGAAATTAGATGGTTGGTGCGGATTAGGTACATACACCAAAGTGGGGTCCATGTCCAGTGGACTAGACCACTAGGATAAAATACACACATCATGGTGGTCCCACGTGCAGGACACAGCACGGTGTGCTCTAACTGAGATTTGCATCTGCCTCATTCCCAGGCCATGCTTAGATGGACTGGGTGAAAAATACATCAAGGTGGGTCCATGACAGCGTGGCCCACCACTGGATTAAAGTGATACTTGTGTTTTCTCTTCACCTGGGCCTGTTCAGACGGACAGGCCAGCGAACCTGCCATTGGACGGTCCAACAAGGTTGGCCCCATATAAATGGCATGGATATAATACACACTTTATGGTGGGGGTGCATCAGGGTGGGCCACACACATCAAAAGAGAGAGAGAAGAGAGAAGGAGAGAGAGGGAGATCGGGTAGCGGAGGGACCTTGCCACTATGAGCCCCTCTATACAATGCATACATCAAGATAGGTCCCACCGCAAGTGGGCCCTCAAATCAACAAAATTAATCAAATCAAACCCAAAAAAAAAGATACCCACCGTTAGATCTCCACTTCCTTCTTCCGCCAATGCATCCTAGAGCTCCGAGGGGATAATTTCAACGGTTGAGATGGTCTTTGGATGGTGGAGATGCGAGATAGGAAAGTAGGCCACACTAGCTCCTCTCTTTTTCTCCTTGGAAGCCATGAACATTTCCTCCTTTGAGAATTACTTGAATGAGGCGATGCTAAAAATGAAAGAGTGATGGGAGTTGTAAGGATGGATGGCATGGAGTGTATGGGTGAGGGATGGGGCTAATTGACTGTTTGGGCATGAGATGAGATAGGGTATGGTTAGCATTGCCTTGTTGGCATGAAAGGTATGGGAGAGGTAAGGTCTTGGTTGACTTGGTGGAAAGAGGGGGGTATGGGTAGAGATTCCATTCTCCCCACCAGGAATCTTCCTGGAAACGGTGCACACATTGCCCACGGTGTTTCCTTGATTTATTCTCAGGCCCACAACTCTTGGACTGGGTATCACCTCGGCATGTGAGACCCGGCATCAGAACCGTGGTGACGGCGCGGTCGCTACGGTACAAGTCTCGGGTTGAGCCGACTCTGGAATACATGATACGAGTCAGGGATACGCACAAATGCTATCTATGTATTGCAGGTCACAGGAATTCGACCAGGAGGACCGCAGAAGCTTACGGAATGGTACGATTTAAGATACGAGCCCCACACCCACGTCTCTTAATTATTCTTTTGGACAGTCATCGAGATCAACTCTTTGGGAAATTAAACCGTATGCCCATTAACACAATCCAACTCTTCATTCTCAATTTCAATACTCTTCACAAGCGAGTTAGGATCACTTTCCTCGCATTATTTTTTTGGATTGGGCTGAGGATGAGATAACCTAGCCTCTTCCTCTTCATTGAGGTGCTACCGAACTCTTTGCGATGAAGATATGAGTGATTCACATGATGTTCTAATGACAGTGAGTGCTTGTATAACATATTCATTGAACTGTTCTTGAAGATATGTATTTCTGAATTGGCTCCTCTTGGATTATTTATTGTTCAATCCCATAGGTAGAAAATCCAAGGAAGTAGTCATTAAAATCATGTGATGGTTCCTCTCTCCAATGTTGATGTTTCCACTGATCATAGTCATACGGGTCATAGGTGGGAGAGATTGATGGTTGTTGGTACATATTATCACCCATAATATAATCACGCATTATTTTCATCTTGTCTAATGGGGGATAATAGTCCTCACTCCCATAATCACGATGACTCCAACATTCACGTACTGTTTTCTTACTCTGTGGAGTGTAATTATTCTCCCGCATATGATCACGTAAGGATTTCTTAACTGATGGAGCATCGTATTCTGGTTGGTTCACAATGATACTTTCAAAAAAAATTTGAGACATAGGTTGTTTCCTATCATAATCATCATACATCCCGTCCCAATATTTCTTAGCTATCTCAGCATACTGACGTTCTCACTCTGACATGGTGAAACCCTAACCCTGAATCTAATCCTAAAAGAAAATAAAAGTAAAATTCTATACCAATATGGAAAGTAAGCAGAGAAGAAGTTAGAAAGAAGTTACTAAATTAGAGGTTCTATGTTAGGATCCTACAAAAGAAAAAGGAAAGGGAATTTAGTTTCTAAAAAAGAACTAAGAAAGCAACCTAGTTTTTAAAAATGAAAAAGGAAAGTTTCTAAAAACAAAAAATAGAAAGTTTCTAAAAACAGAAAAAGTTAGTTTTTAAAAATAAATTAGGAACACTTCTATCCTAGAATTAGAAAGCAAATCTAAAAACATAAAAAGGAAAGTTTCTAAACCTAGAAATAGAAAGTAAAGTTAGTTTCTAAAATAACTCTAAAAATAACTAATCCTAAAAATAGAAAAACTATAATCTTAAACTAATTCCAAAACTAGTTAATCTCCAAAAAATGTAGTCGTTAGTCCCCAGCAACGGCGCCAAAAACTTGTTCACAACCCCAAGTGCAGGGTCACGATGTAGTAATAATCTCAATGAGACTGAGGTCGAATCCACAGGGACTAATCTCGTGTATATTCTGAAGGTAATTAGAATCAGGATTAGGAAAAGATCCAAACCTAAATCAGGAAAACATAGGAGGTAATTGTGAAGTATTTAACTAAAACTTGTAAATTCAAAGGTGGGAACTAGGGTTTCCATGGATCCACCTGTAGAGATAACGAAGATCTATGCTTGATTTAAGGACACAACGAGAATCAGAGTCTCATCTTATCCAATTGGAAGATATCTCAGTAAAACCAAATCTGAACTTCCTTTGACCTAATTCCCAATGGATGAGAGGTGTGAGAACTGGAAGAGATTCCATCACAAAACCATGCCCAGGAGATAATGGCTCACAATAGGATGTACCAATCTCATAACCAAATATAAGAGAATCATGAAGATTAGAAGGGATTCCGTCACTCAACCATCCCCATGGAACGATGGTGAACAACATGATTTCCTAATTTCAGAATCTCAATACATGAAAAGAACATACTTAAAGCTATCGCAAATCTATTGTAATTTGAGTCACAATAAACCATTAAAAACTGAAAGTATTCCTTAAGAATCAAACTAGAATCAAAGAGAGTTCAACATAAACATGAATCAAACCAATAGAAAACATATCATCACGCTACATGCTTCACCTCTTAGCCCTAGCTAAGAGGTTTAGCTAACCATAAACATGATTGGAAGTAAACCCTAGAAGAAAGTATGAAAAACTAAGGAAGAAAGAAGAAGAACGCTTGGCGACGATTCTCCCCACTTTTGCTCCACTTAGGGTTGTACATCGAGCCGCGTCGAGTTGAGGTGGGCCAAGCTTGGCTTGACTCATCCATGCTATACTCGATTTTGAGCTCGAGCTCGCCCTTGAGCTCAAATTGAAGCTTAGCTTATTTGTCAAAGCTTTCGAGTCAAGTTCAAGTCGAGCTAGTGGTTCGAGTCAAGTCGAGTTTACCTCGGTAGGATAAGGGAAAGAAAAAGAGGGAATGGGGATGGGCATGGTCGAGTAGGGTTTTTTAATAAAAACTTTTAAGTTTTAACTTCTTTTTTTAAAAACTTAAATATATATATATATATATACATATATAATATTTAATATTAATATAATATATATTATTAAAATATATTACTTGAGTTGAGTCGAGCTCAAGCTTGAGCTTCGAGTTTAGTCGAGTTCGAGTCGAGTCGAGTTGAAATACACCATGGTGAACTTGGCTTGAAATCAACTCGAGCTTTAGTAAATAAGCTTAACTCGCCTTGAGTCGGTCTTTCAAGCCGAGTCAATTCAAGTTGAGTCGAGCTGAGTCGAGTGAGCTTGACTCATGTACAGCCCTAGCTCCACTCCCCCAACCTTAGATTATGCCCAGGGATGCCCTGGGGACTCCAATTTATAGTTGTGCAACACCTCTGGAAATTGCCTCAAATTTACACACTTTGCATAACTCTACGTAACTTCGCGCAATCCGTTTGATGACATCGAACAACCTTCGATGTCATCGAAGGTGTCCTTTGTATGTGCTTTTTTGTGCTTTTTTAGCTTCATCTAGACTCCACAACCTTCTATGTCATCGATCCTACCTTCGATGTCATCGAAGAGGCCTTCGATGTCATCGATCAATGTTCGACGAATCAATAATTTGTCTAAAACGGTCCAAAGGTTATTCCAATTTCTTCAATAAATTCGATGTCATCGAAAAAACCTTCGCTATCATCGAATGCTTTGAGTAATCGAAAACTATGCCCAATATGTCCAACGATTTTTGCCGAAATTCTACAGAAAATTAGATGTCACCGAGCAGGCCTTCGATGTCATCGAGCAAATCTTCGAGTCATCGAATTGAAATTATGGTATAGACTGCTATAGTAGAAGTATGGAATAGGTCAAGGTGTCCTAGAGGAGGGTGAATAAGACTTTATAAAATTTATGTCAATTTAAAATCTACTTTCTTAATCTTGATCTAACATGCAATTAATCAAGATACAATCATCTTAACTCTAAAGGCTTCCATGCTGAGTAGAGGATCTAAACAAAAGACTATTCAAGATTAAACAAGTTAAACAACTAGTCTATGACGAATCATGTATATGGTGTGTGTGGGATGTAATTCCTATCAGTTCTAATCATTCAAATAATCATGCATCATTGTAAGCATTCAAGAGAAACATAATTAAAAGAATGCGCAAACAGCAATCCCAAACATAATCATATATAGTGGTTCAGCTATGTGGCTACTCCACTCCCGACGAACGCACTCAACCCTTGAGTGTACCGGATTTCCCTAACGGAGGTTTCAAATCAGGTTCACCTCAAACCTTTACAACCTACACAAGGTTGACACCAAACCTGGACAAAGTTCCTAAGGATTCCTACACAAGGGAAATCGTCCTACACAAGGACTCAACAGTTTATGCCCTACAAAGGAGGAAAGGTCCTACACAAAGCACCTAGGTTTAGGCCACACAAGCCAAGCTCCTACACAAAGAACCTAGGTTTAGGCCACACAGGCCAAGGTTCTACACAAAGAACCTAGGTTTAGGCCACACAGGCTAAGGTCATACACAAAGAACCTAGGTTTAGGCCACACAGGCCAAGGTCCTAAATAAGGGCCTAGGTTTAGGCCACATAGGCCAAGATTCTACACAAAGAACCTAGGTTTAGGCCACATAGGCCAAGGTCCTACAGAAGGGCCTAGGTTTAGGCCACACAGGCCAAGGTTCTACACAAAGAACCTAGGTTTAGGCCACATAGGCCAAGGTCTTACACAAGGGCCTAGGTTTGGGTCACACAGGCCAAGATTCTACAAGGTTTTACACAAAGAACCTAGGTTTAGGGCACACAAGCCAAGGTTCTACACAAAGAACCTATGTTTAGGCCACACAGGCCAAGGTCCTACATAAGGGCGTAGGTTTAGGCCACACGGGCAAAGGTTCTACATAAAGAACCTAGGTTTAGGGCACACAGGCCAAGGTTCTACACAAAGAAGCTAGGTTTAGGCCACACAGGCCAAGGTTCTACACAAAAAATCTAAACATACTCTCCTATCGGAGGCCTCCACTGAGGACTTGGTAAGTTTGAGATACAACCTGCGACCCAATCCTACACAAGAAATGATCTACAAGATCTCTGGACTCTAATGACTTACTTGTAAGTAGATTAACCCCATTTATCACCTGATGAAGATGATCTCCCTTAATGACAGAGATCTTCAGCTCCCTTGAACCGCAACACTTAAAGATGCTCCAATATAAGTAACCAAGGTTGGGTCAAGGTATTTTGTGGAATCTACTCTAATGAATGTTGATCATTTAAGAGACAGAGAAATTCCAGAATTTATGCATTCAAGAGATTCGAGCTTAATGATATGCCATTAAGAAGGTAGCTGGAGAATCCTTTAATGGCGAAGTTCATTCTTCAATCCAATCTATTAAGTATCAATGATTAAAAAAGGATTGAAGGATGAAATCCCATGAGAAAAAGGTTAAGGATGTTAGATAAGCAACAACTCTCTCAGAGCTCACTCTTTTTCTCAATACAGCAACCAGAACCAAGCTCCTCATTATAAAGGCAAAAAGACCAACGATAACATAATAGTCAGAATCTGACTGCGTTTGATGTCATCGAAACTGGATGTCATCGAGTGTAAACTTCGATGACATCAAATGTCAGTTCGATGACACGGAATTTACTAATAAAGTTTACTAGACACTTTTTGACTTATGATAGATGTCATAGACCTTGATTCGATATCATCGAAATTTGAATTACAATGTCATCAAATCTAGTTCGATCCCTCGAATTTATGCGTGATTTTTCACCAAAGCTTACTGGACGATTTTGTGTCCTTCTTCGATGACATCGGAACCTAATTTGATGTCATCGAGGTTTGAATCTCGATGTCATCGAATCCAGTTCGATGACTCGAACTTTTTAGAAGACTTTCCTTAAAAGCTCGCTGGACGTATTCTTGTCCTTTTTCGATGTCAATGAACCTGTTTCGATGTCATCGAAGTTTGAATTCTGATGACATCGAGTCTAGTTCAATTCCTCAAAATTTCATAAGGTTTTCTTTTGGAAGCTCACTAGATATTTTCTTATCCTTTTTCGATGTCATCGAAACTGGTTCGATGTCATTGAAGTTTGAATCTCGATGACATCGAAACTATTTTGATTCCTCGAGCATTTCCAGAATATTTTCCAAGATGCTTGCTAGACAAAACTCTAAGTTCTTCGATGTCCTCAAATCACCATCGATGTCATCGAATACACGTGTTCGATGTCATCGAAGGTATGTTCGATGAATCGAATTTTCCATCTAAATATATATGTGGTTGCTGGACGTATGAGGATCACTCTTCCATGTCATCGAATAGCAGTGTTCGATGTCATCGACCCAAGCTCGATGACTCAAAGTGACACGCAAAAAACTTTGAAAATTTACCTATTTGTACCAAGCTTTCAAGCATTAAATTCCTTTGTTGTTCTACAATTTTTAAAGGAAATTATATACCTGGGTATTTTGGACATGGGATGTGAGGTTTAATTTACCTTTGACATTCCTGATTCACCCATCCGGTTGAGGCAACAGCTTGTATGTTCTTCATATGGGGCTCATTTGACTTACTGACTCAACCATTATGCTAATTGACAAACAAGGGCACTTTCAATCACCCCCTTTGTCAATTATGTGACAAAACACCTAGAATAATAACCTAAATTGTGTGTACATCAACTTTACACAATTTTACAAAGATTCTAGCTAACACACACACACACACACACACACACACACACAACATAATGTCTTTTCTTGTAGTTGCTCCCCCTATCATCTTGCAGCTGCTCCCCCTATCAACCTGCAGCTGCTCCCCCTATCAACCTTCATCACCATGCTCTTAAAACATACAACCATAGGGTTTACATGGTGGGATTGTTCTCTCCCTTTTTGTCAGTTATTGGCAAAGGGTTAGTGTATACTAATATCATATAGTTTGACTGAAGTTGCAAAGGACAGAGGAGAACCAATAAATAGGAGGAATATGTATGCATTTAACCATCATTTCACAATGTATGAGATAGATATGCATTGATCATTTAACATCAAACCCAGATAAGATAGACATGCATGGATTAGAACATATAAGCAAGAAAAAAAAACTGCCCAAGCTTGGCAGAAACTAAGTATTCCAAGAAATATCTGTAATAAATCCAAAAAAATTTTTAGCACATCCATGGGCAAGACCAAAAGGAGGTTAGCTTATCCAAGTTAGTGAATCATCACATACACACATATATATACTTAGGGCACCCAAAAAGATATTTATGCCCTAAGCATCAATAGTCAACCAAGTGTATTTGATGAGGTAAAAGGGATGCTACGGTGCCAGAGCCGTATCCGACGGAATGGTATCGTCAGGCCGGCGAGCCAACAATCAACAATGTGTTGAGCAATGCACTGTAGTGCTACGACCATTTGCTCCAGTCCGAAGAGCCGCTCCTCCATACGCCCCATGTGTTCCTCCTATCTTTCAAACCGGTCCTTTAGCAGCGCTTGTCCACATAGTGTCGCCCCAACACGATCCTGATGCGACTTGTGGCGCTGTGCATGCATGGAATCAGGAGTGGTTGGGATAACGGGCAGTGGCCGTGCCTCGTCCTCTGTCAGTGCAGTTATCTCTCCCATCTCTGCCTTGGCTTGCGTTTCTTCTTCATCTGGTTCTCCTGGAAGTGGATGAAATTTGAGATCCATTCTTCTGATGTTTAGTTTGGTGAAGCGTTGCAAAGGACACTCAGGATCATCCGTCATAGGCAAGCCCAACTCATTGCACAAAACATTGATAAGGTGTGCAAATGGGAGATGGGTGGGTCTAGAGTGTGAACAACGACAGCAAGTTGGTGGACAATCAAGGAAGGAAGGCACAATTTCACATCGGATGCAACACTATAGAGGACTAGAAGCATGAATGGGGTTAGGTCGGCTCGATTTGTCCCTTGTGGATATATATTTGTGGAGAAGGAGCCATTAAGAACTCAATATTTTGGTAGCATGTATTTGGTCTTGAGCACATTCTTAGTCTTGGGCATTCCAAGTCCGACTATTGTTCCTTGCCCAATTATGTTAATGGAACTCCCATCTCCAAATGTGACTATCCCACCATCAAGTTTTGTATAATTGTAAAGATGAGATTTATCACCTGTCATGCGTCTTCAGTAACCGCTATCAAGATACCATCTAGAACTATTGCCTACATTAAAAGAAGAATGACTTACTAGGCAATTGTTCTTAGTTTTTACTACCCACTTGGCGACAATTTTTCTTGGAGAAGTTGATTTGTCTCTGTAACGCCCTGAAAATCGGGGGTCGAGCATAAACTCAACTCCCGAGTTCCAGAACATCACTTATGCAACAAAATGAATGATGATTGAATGTTGACTGTATTTGTGCATTGAACATGAGTGAGATTAAGCCAAAACAGAATATCATACTCCAGAGACAGTTAAATTGCAAGCAGAAGACTGTGATAATAAATAAAATATATAAACTGTGGTGAGTCTCCAAAGTGTGATAAAGTTACCAGGTTAAATAATTACAAATAAATTATACCAAGTTGTGTAGTATGATCTAGTCAACATCCCTGTAGCCCCGACAATCAAGTTACGGCTCTCACGAAGCCGCCGAAAAAAAGATATACGAGAAAGCATTCCGTCGTCATAGAAGTCCGGCTCGCCTCGAGTAAGTAAGTCGCCATCTCCGCAATCGACAAAGTCGGTGGGTGTTCTAACACCGTCCCGTATCGTGGGAGTGAGTGATCAACTCAGTGGAACAATAAAGCATAGGTTAACATGTTATCAATTCAGTCAAGCAGTAATGATAAAGCAGTACAAATCAAACAATTCTAACTACTCTTATTAAGCACGAGAATGAAATAACATGATGCTGTATGCCCTTGCCAAACCACCCTCATGCGACATCATCTTACTTTTGCGAATGCTTAACTCCCTCAGTGCGCCACATCTACTAAGCACATGCGGTGCGATGATGATCATGATTACCGAGTTATTATTAGTCCATTTCAAATAGTAGTATTGGGAAACTAAGGTACCTCCCTTGTATCATTCCCAAACATGATCCATTCTAGGGTCGTCAGTCCTAGTTAATCTCATACGATATTATGGTTTGAGAGGCGCAGCGAAGGCATCACAAAGGGCTCACACCCGTCAAGACGGATACGGATCTCACCGTATGCGGCTCAATTGCCCGACCGTCACTCGAGTACAGGTCTCACCGTACTCGGCTCAATCACTAGCCGTCAGCTCGAATACAGGTCTCACCGTACTCGGCTCAACTCATACTCCAGTTGCTGTGAAAGACTCGTCGCCAATCACAAACCTTGGAGTATACTCGAAGATACTACAGAGGACTCGTCACCCGTCAGCACGAGTACAGGTCTCACCGTACTCGGCTCTCGCCGTAAGTATCGACAGCTCGAATATAGTGTCCCATATCACCATAATCGGATCACGAGTCTGGTTGCTCACTGGTCACTACGGGGAGGCACGTGGCCCCGGCGTGGGGCCGACAAATTTCGACCACGGTGTCCCATACCACTATGCCCGGCTCATGAGTCTTAGCGGATCGAGGTACCATGGTTAAAAGGGATTTCAACTTGGTAAGTTTGGTACCCTAGGTTCAGAAGATGGCGACCAAACATGGTGAACATACATAAGACAGATCGGGTTACTTGACGTGCTCGGCTAGCTCGAGCGCACAACAAGTTGAACGACATGAAGTGCATAAGCACTTCGCGTGGCCAACCACTATCACCAACCGAAGTACAACTCGGGTTCGTCGAACACATCTCACATGGCAAATGAATCGCAACACCACGAATTCAATGCAGTACCGATTGTCGGACTATAATCACAAATTTCCAAACACAATCAAGTGCAGATAGATAAAGCAGTAGTGAATCAAGATTCAACTCATACAATCAAGGTTTGGTAGTATCCGTTTAGGGTCGCTGTTGCACGCACTCGTTGCTCCGCTCCCCCATCACCCATGACGGATCATACAACGTAAATATAAATTTAAACATATGCATTACATAGTTATAATCATAAAGCGATTGAGCATGTTATGAATCACAACACAAGCATGAGTTTATACATGTTCAATTCCTAATCACACAACAATCCAAGGAGATCATACACATAGTTAAAAGAGGTTGAGAATCGTATCTCAACACCCTTATACATTACAATTTGCTAACTACTACTCATTCAGACATTTCAAGAAACACTTAAACAAACATGCATCAACATACATGACATATGTCGATCACATAGGCATTAGGCCAAATCCTTTCACTAGGGAGTTGCCCCAATCATAACACGCGTACACCCACGACGGATAGTCATGGCAAGCAGGAATCCAAGTTCCATATTCATTCAGTCATTTCCGCAAACACTTGGGCCACACATTTTAGCATATATAGTGTATATTGGCCGTGGCGTGATTTAGGGAAAATCCTTTCGTCAAAAGGGTATCGCCAATACAACAATCATGAATCCATGACAATTAGTCATGGCGAGCACGAATGAGGATTCTATACTCATTCAATTATTTTCACAAACACTTAGAATACACTATTACAACATACATGGTGTATGTTAGCAAAACATGTATTAGGGCTATCCTTTAGCCAAGTGAGTATTTTATCCATGCATAATATATTACTACAGCAAATAATCATGATAAATGCATCTCCAAAATTTATATGTATACAGTATTTTCTAGAATACTCATTTTCAACATACATAATGTATACAAGTAAACATGTAGTACGGCGATTCCCTTCGCCAAGCAAATATTTTATACGCACATAATATATTTATACGACAATTAATCATGACAAACATATCGCTAAAATATACATGTATACGGTACTTCTTACAATACCGTATTTCTACATACATAGTGTTTATTAGTAAACACGTATTTAGGCGAATCCTTTCGCCAAATAAGTATTTTATCCATACGTCATGTATCCATACGACAAATAAACATGTCAAACACATTTTCATAAAAAATACGTATACGGTATTTTATACGAATACCTAGAGTATGTGAAATTCCAAATTCTACAATTCTAATCGAAACTGAAAACGGAAAGCACTTTGTACATGTGCAATTGCATGCAGATCATGAATCTATCATTATCTGACATTGAAAGCGTTGAAAACCATAACCTATACACCTAAAGTCCGCACCTTTTGTTATAGAATCGTAACGGAGCCGACAGGTTCGCTAAGCTTCCGTATACGGGAGTTTGGCAGCCTAAAGAACGAAACAGGTTAGCTATTTCATAACCTACAACCTATACAACCCTAAAACAGATTAGGGTTAGGGTTTCTTACCTAGAAACGAAGCCGGAATCGCCGAGAAAGCGATGAGAATCAGGTGGTGGAGCCCGAATAGCGGCAGGGAACAGCAGCAGGGAGTTCCTCCCACATCTCCCTCACTTTCTCTCTCTTTCTCTCTCTCTCAAATCCAAATTCGTATGGCTGGAATGGGAGAGGGTTTAAGGTCCTTATATAGTCTCAAAACTCACCGAAATAGACTCGGGAACAAAGTATACTTAGGTTATGTCCAAAGCGGACCTGTTCCATCTCAACGGAGCACTTCTGGCTGGCCTCCTTGAGCCAAAGGTCGGACTTAAGCCACTAACACTGGATCTACGTTCTATTAAGTTTTCATTTCGGTCGGGATTCCAGATCACGCGTGGCGGACCAGTTTCAGTTCAACGGTCAGCGGATCTCGATCAGAGATTCCGAGTACATGTAAATGTGTATGAAATTTTTCCTGATCCGAGGGTGTAATTTGGTCAGATTCTGATGGTCTGGTTGCTTAAAACTGATCCGCAAACGAGAGATGCCAGATTACTATTCAAGATATTTATTCTTAAAGAAAACAAGTGTTTTCACACTCTCTCGCTCCGGACGCGATCGAATGGCCGTGGGACATCGTCTGGACTTGATTTCTGAGATGGTTGTCGAGCCCAGTGAGGCGGTCCTAATTCCTTAACTTTGAGTTATTCGGACTTCCGACGTGCGGTCCAGATCTGATACGGAGTTTCGATGTGCTCCCGAGAGCAGCCGGGTAATGAGATTGATCCTAGATTTTAGGGTAACCTAGCGTTAATGATTTTACAAGTTTTGGGTCTTACAGATCGTATTTAAACTGATTCAAACGGATTTCGTAGCTAATCTGATTTCACACCTAGTTACTTTGTCTCATTTCTAAAGGATTTAGTCTTAAGTGATTTCTGGTCGAGGTGGTACTCAGGCCTTTGTAGTTCGTATATAAAGTGATCCAAGTTATACTACTTAGCTAGTTTAAGATAGTGTCTAGGGTGAAAGTTCTTAGAAAAATTGGAAGATCAAGGTGATGAAGGGTGAGATTTGTGAAGGAAATGAGTTCAAAGGCGGCTTTAGACTTTGGGATTCAGTTCTGACAAGTTAATGAGGTATTGGGATCGACCCATTGCCTAAGGACGTCTAATCCCAGGTTGGCAAAAAATCCAGGGCGTTACAGTCTCCACTATGGACCTATTTGGATATTTTGGGTAACTGAATCACATTTCCTTGTTTCATCAATTCTTTGATTTTTTTTATTCAGTTGAGCCACCTGACTCAATAATTCCTCCATTCTTTTTGTCATTTTAGGTGGAGTGGGATGTTTCCTTCCTTCTTTTGGTATGTATTTTGACGGACTCCTGATATTATGTATTGTTCTTATGGTTGGTTTAAATTTACCAGAAAAGTTCAAACCGGAAGTGGAGTGAGTCCTACCAAAAGTGAGGCATTCAAACTTATAGTGGCCTGAGTCTCCACATGAATGACAGATAGGAGTATCCCTAGTGTTGCTTCTAGAGTCAGCAACTTTCTTAATCACCGGTGCTACAGGAATGGAACTTGACTTGTAATTTTCATATCCCAAGCCTTTCCTATCTTTTTGTGTTCTTCCCATCCCTAGAAGTTTTTCTAGTTTTTCACTGATTTGATAGAATCTACGACTGAGTTGAACAGATTGTTTGGATTTCTCTGCATTAAGAATAAGTGTATGATTTTCATTCTTAAGGTGAATATTCTCAGTATTTAGAAGATCAATCTGTTTGTTTAACTTTCGTGACTCAGATTTAAGGAATGATGTTATTCTTTCAAGCTTGCCATTTTCCGAATGGCATTGCTGGTGATCGTTTATCAAGTGATTTTTAATTTCTAGCTTCTTATCTAGATCTTTTTGCAGCAATTTATTCTTATTTTTAGTAATGTCAAGCCTCCTAAGAATATTAATGTTATGCATGTATAGTTGATCATAGGCATCATGAATGTCATCCTTTTCTTCTTTTTCTTCTTCTTCACCATCTGAGGGGAGTGTCCGATTCCGATTATCGATCGATTCTGATTGTCGTGACCAATTTGCCGATTTCGATTATCGTGACCGATTTACCGATTTCGATTATCGTGACCGATTTGCCGATTCCGATTATCGATCAATTCTGATTGTCATGACTGATTTGCCAATTTCGATTGTCGTGGCCAATTGTCGATTCCTATTGACTTGACCAATGCCGATTAGCGATCGAGGCCATGTATCATGATCGATTGTCAATTCTGATTAACGTGACGATTTGTCGAGTTCGATTATCGATCGATTCCAATTATCGTAACCGATTGCCGATTTTTTATTGACGTGACCGATTTGCCGATTCCGATTGTCATGACTGATTTGTCAATTTCGATTGTCGTGTCCGATTGCCGATTCTGATTGACTTGACCGATTATCGATTAGCAATCGAGGCCATTTATCATGACCAATTGTCTATTCCGATTGACGTGACCGATTTGTCGATCCCGATTATTGACCGATTCCAATTGTCGTGGCCGATTGCCAATTAGCGATCGAGGCTAATTATCATGACTGATTGTTGATTTTCAATTGACGTGACCGATTTGCCGATTCCAATTATCGATTGATTTCGATTGTCGTGACCAATTTGCCAATTCCGATTATTGACCTATTCCAATTGTCGTGGCGAATTACTGATTAGCAATCGAGGCCGATTATCATGATCGATTGCCGATTTCTGATTGACATGACCAATTTGTCGATTCTGATTATTGATCGATTCCGATTATCGTGACTAATTTGCTGATTTTGATTGTCGAGGACGATTCCAAGTGTCGATTCCAATTGTTGAGGCCGATTCCGATTGTCGAGGCCCATTGTGATGTATTCGAGGTCCATGGGAGTGGCCATTGTAATATATTTTCGGCCTATATGGTGAGGCCCAACTTGATATATATTAGGCCCGTGGGAGCGGCCCATTGTGATGTATGTTAGACCCGTGAAATGTGACCTACTTGATGTATATGTGGCCCATTAGTGAGGCCCATCATGATGTGTATTAAGCTCTTGAGTGAGACCCATGGTGTTGTATATTTGGCCCTGGTGTGAGGCCATGAGTCCACTGTATGTTAGGCTGTATATGGGCCATTCCTTGGGGGTAATGTTGGTTAAATGTCCACATGGTCAAGGTTGATTGTCGATGCCAGTTATTGATACTAATTATGAGTATGTGACTGCATAGCATCACGATACATGCCCATATGCATCATCTACATGTTTGTTATGAGATGTGGTTAACCATTGCATATGTCATTGGACAGGTTTTTATGAGACTCCCTGATAGGTGGAGGTTATCTCACATGAGCGCACGGTATACACAGGATTGATGCATGACTGGATTGTATGACTCATGCATATTGCATTGTGGGTTGTGATTACTATACGCCCTAGCGACATCAAGGCCGTTGCCTCCACAGGCATATCGTGGATGGCCAGATAGGACACCGAAAATGTTAGGTTCGAGCATCGGGATGCCATAAATGACCCTGGGTGAAAATCCCTAAAACTCACTTGGTACTAGAGGACGCCCTAACGTCGAGACAGAGTGGATGTACATGAGCCCTCGAGTGCCGAATACTAGGAGGCCGCATCTCCCACTGTGTCGTGGTCGATTGGGAGGGGGTGTGGCCTTACCTGCCCGAGGGAGTAGGCATAGCTAGGCTGAGTTTGACTAGCTCGAGGAATGGGTCTACTATCGACGAGCCTGGTAGGTATTGGCAGACTACTGGCCAGGCGGATAGTAAGGTCTCTTCCACTTACCCAGTTGTGCACTTGATGGGGCGGCAAGTAGTGTGAAGTGTACTGGACCCCGGTAATGATACCAAAGAGAAACCGTACTGGTATGTGGACTTATTGAGTAGGAATTGCATATTCATTCATTCACTATCCACTCGGGCTGGTGGTGCGTAACTAATTGTTGTGTACCTTCGCATGGCCAGGATTTCGGTTGGGCGCATGACTAACCTGAGATCAGAAGTTCACCACATTGAGTCTGACTATCCAAATTTAGGTATGAGACTAGTTTGGATAGAAGTCCCTTGTGATGGACCCCATAACCTACGATACTATGTACTATCATCCCGACTTCACTCTAGCTTGGTCATTTCATTCGCATCGCATATTACATTACATCTACAGTACTTAGCATTTTGGGTTGACATGTTTCTGCATTGATATGGCCATTAGTACTCATGCCTTGCATCAAATAGCCTTGGTACGGCTGATGGCACTCATAGACTTATCAGTATATTTTTGCTTATTTCGATATTGTATGATTTATGGCATTCTCTCTTCGGCATCTAATATTTGAGTTGCTTTGACTCATCATTTGCATAACTGATTTGCATTGTGTACCCTGATACTGTATGACTCATGGACTTGTCAGTACTTCCAAATACTCTGATATTGCTTACTCGGAACTTACCTTGTGCACACACTTTCACCACTCACTAAGCTTTCTATAAGCTTATGCACGATAGATGCGTGCAGGTGGCGTCAGGTTGTAACTACATTGAGCTTGGAGCTTGCAGTGGACTTATGGAGCTTTGATTTTTGGCATATGTATTTCCCTCTCAGCACTGTATTCAACTGTTTATATTACTGGATATGTGATGATGATGTTGCCTTTGTGACTTGGGTAAACTTGTGGTTATGCTTATTGTAACGCCCGAAAAATTGAGGGTCGAGTAGCAACTCAACTCTCGAGTTCCAAAACATCACTTATATAACATATGGGATGATGATTGAATGTTGTCTGTGTTAGTGCAATAAACATGAGTGAGATTATACCAAAACAGTAATCCATACTCTAGATCAATGTATAAAACGCAAGTAGAAGACTGAAAGACATATATAGATGTGTATAAAATAAAACAATCTCGATCTCAAGAGTATGAATACCAGTTAAGTCACCATATACATGTATTTGTTCCTTAATCAAAATGTCAAAATGGTACAACTATAAGCATAAACCCTGTAGCCCCGTAAATCTGGATAGCCTACGCGAAGCCTCCAGCGAACTGCATGAAGAAAAACTCATCCTGATAATCATAATAATCAAGCTCAGCCTCCTGAGTATCATCGGTACCTGCATCTAAGACAGAGTCTGGTGGATGTCCAGAACACCGTCCCGTAACATGGGAGTGAGTAGCTAACTTAGTTGAACAATAAAGTATAGGTTAACATGTTATCAAATTAGTCAAGCAGTAATGATAAAGCAGTACAATCAACAATCCTAAGTACTCTTATTAATGCAAATATGAAGTGCAGTCGTGATGTATGCCCCTCACCAATGCTCCCTCATACGGCACCATCTTATGTCCGCGACATGCGTTCATCCCTCAGTGCTCCACATCTTCCAAGCACATGCAGTGCGATGATGAGCATGGTTACCAAGTTATTATTAATACCTTTCAAACAGCAGGATTGGAAAACTAAGGTACCTCCCTTATATCATTCCCAAACAATGATCCCTTCTAAGGTCGTCAATCCTAGATAATCTCATACGATAGTGCGGTTCTAGGTCGCTTCAAGGGCTGTCAGGGCTGTTACACGGAATCGTTGCACCACTCCCCCATCACCTTATCAATACAGGCTAGTTTGTACTCTTTTACTACGGGAAGGCTCGTCGCCTCATCACAGATTTAGAGTATGCTCGAGGTTACTACACCGGGCACGGTCAGGGCTTCCAGGGCTATTACACGGAATTGTTACACCACTCCCCCATCACCCATAAAAATAGTGTAGGCCGATAGCTCGAATATAGTGTCTCCTACCACTGTATTCAGCTCACGAGTCTAGGTTGTTCACTGGTCACTATGGGGAGGCACGTGGCCCCAGCGTAGGCCAACAGCTCGACCACAGTGTCCCATACCACCATGTCCGGCTCATGAGTCTTAGTGGATCGAGGTACCAAGGTTAACGGGATTACACTGGTAAGTTTGGTACCCTAGGTTTAAGCAGTAGCGTCCAAACATGATGAACATACATTAGACAGATCAGGTTACTTGACGAGCCTGATTAGCACGAGCGCACAACCAACTGAATGACATGAAGTGCATAAGCACTTCGCGTGGCCTAACCACTGTCACCAACTGAAGTATGACTCAGGTTCGTCAAACACATCCTACGTGGCGAATGAAACTCAACCATAAACTTAAGTTTGTTACTGATTGCCTAGACTATAATCATATAGCCCAAATCACAATCAATCCTTATTCAGAAGCATGTAGAGTAAAGCAGAATAAACAAAGTAGTTCAAGTATGTTAACAAGCATGTCATAAAGCATGTTATAAAGCACAACATAAACACGAAATACAAACACATATATTCCATAAGTAAGCGGTTAAATTAAACAACCAACATGAAGGAAATCATATACATCTCTAAGGTAGCTGAGAATCATATTTCAACACCTACCTAAAGCACAATCCTCTAAGTACTTACTCTTGTAAGCATTTTCACAAACACTTAGGATACACACTTTCAACATATATAGCGTATACTAGCAAAAACATGTATTAGGGCAAACCCTCTTGCCAAGTAAGTATTATACACATATATAGCATGTTCATACAGTAATTCATCATGGCAAGCACTTGTAAAATTTATACGTATACGGTACTTTCTACAAATACGAGGAATATATTATATTTAACATAGTTAACGTATAACCGAAAAACGAAACGAACAGCACTTTGTACATGTACAATAACATACAGATCATGAATCTATCATTATCTGACGTTGAAAGCATTGAAAACCATAACCTATACGTTTAAAGTCCGCACCTTATGCCGTAGAAGCGTAATAAACTTGGTAGGAATGTTAAGGCTTCTTCCACGACAGTACAATAGCCTAAAGCACAAGTAGTGTTAGCTATTTCGCTAATTGAATCAATTGAAACCATAAATCAAATTAGGGTTAGGGTTTTCTTACCTAGAAATGTAGTCGGAATCGCCGGGAAAGCGATTAGAATAGTGTGGTTATGCTTGTAGAGTGGCAGGGTAAAATAGCAGGGAGGTTCTCCCACTTCTCTCACACTTTCTCTCTCTTTTCTCTCTTCTCTCTCCTAGGGTTTTTCTTAAATTCGTATGGGCTGAATGAGAGGGTGTTTAAGGTCCTTATATAGCCTAAAACATCACCAAAATAGACCTAAGGTCAAGGTATACTTAGGTCTAACCAAATTGGGTCTGTTCCGCCTCAACGGAGCACTTTTGGCGGCCCCTTTTCTCCGTGCTGTCGGACTTAAGCTCACTAACCTTGGATCTAGATGGAGTTAAGTGTTCATTCCAGTTGAATTCTCAGATCACGCGTGGCAAACCAGTTTCAGTTCAACGGTCACCAAAACTCGATCAGGGTTACCAGTACACAGACATTTATGGGAAACGTTTCCTGATCCGAGGGTGGATTTAGGTCAGATTCTGACGGTCTGATTGCTTATACTTGGCCCGCAAACATCAAGTCTCAGATTACTTAAATTTCATTTAATTTCTAAAGAAAACTAGGTTTTCTCACACTCCTCGCTCTGGGCTCAAGCGAATAGTCATGGGACACTATCTGAATTTGATCTCTGAGATAGTTGTCAAGCCCAGCGAGGCGGTCCTAATTCTATAACCTCGTATCATTTGGACTTTCGATGTGCGGTCCAGATCTGATACAAAGATTTAATGTGCTCCCAAGAGCAGTCGGGTAATGAGTTTGCTCCTAGGTTTTAAGGTAACCTAGCGTCAATGATTCTACAAGTTTTGGGTCTTGCAGATTGTGTTTAAAGTGATTCAAGCGAATTTCATGGCTAATCTAGTTTAGCACTTAGTTAACTTTGTCTAATTTCTAAAGGATTTGATCCTAAGTGATTTCTGCCCAAGGTGATACTCAGGCCATTGTACGGAATTTTTCGAGTCGTTACAATCTACCCCCCTTAATGAAAAATTTCATCCTCAAAATTAGTACCTTTTCGTACTCCTCGAGAAGCTGAGGGTAGTTCTTTCAAATCTTGACTTCTGTCTCCCAGGTAGCTTCCTCCTCTGTATGATGCGTCCAAAGTACCTTCACGAGTGGAATCACTTTACTGTGCAACACCTGTTCCTTCCTATCTAGGATACGCGTCGGACGCAGCACATACGTAGCATCATCACTCAACTGCACCTGCTCCCAATGGATGATGTGTGAAGGATCAGGGACGTATTTCTTTAGCATAGATACATGAAATATGTTGTGCACACCCACGAGTGGTGTGGACAAAGCGAGACGATATGCCACCGCACCCACTCGGTCAAGTATCTGAAACGGCCCGATAAACTGCGGCGTAAGCGTCCCCTTCTTCTGAAATTAAAGAACTCCCTTCATAGGGAAAACTCTGAGGAATATGTGATCTCCAACCTCAAACTTAAGCGGTCGCCGTCTCGTATCGGCGTAGCTCTTTTGTCTGTTCTGTGCTATAAGAAGTCGACGCCTGATAATGTCGATCTTCTCAGAGGTCGCCTGAACCAAATCTGGGTTAATCAAGCTCTTCTCACCAACTTCTGCCCAGCAATGTAGTGTTCTGCAAGAGCACCCATACAATGCCTCGTAAGGAGCCATGCCAATACTCGCCTGAAAGCTGTTGTTGTACGTGAACTCTGCATAAGGAATATAGGCATCCCAACTGTCCTTGAAGTCCAAGACATAGGCCTATAACATGTCCTCCAAAATCTGATTCACCCGCTCTGTCTGCCCGTCAGTCTGAGAGTGAAACGCAGTACTGAACTTCAACTTCACACCCATCGCTTCTTGAATATGAGTCCAGAAGATAGATGTGAATCGTGTGTCGCGGTCCGACATGATCTCTAAAGGAACTCCATGCAGATGGACTATCTCTCTGATGTACAACCTGACCAAGTCGTCTGTAGAGTTCGTCACTCTAATAGGGAGAAACTGAGCCGATTTGGTTAATCGATCCACGATCACCTAAATAGAGTCATAACCCTTTCTCGTCTTCGGCAGCCCCGAAATGAAGTCCATAAAGATGAAGTCCCACTTCCATTCAGCTATGAGCAAGGGCTGAAGGAGTCCAGGAGGTCGGTGATGTTCTGCCTTGACCTGCTGGCATGTCTGACAACGGGAAACAGACTCGGCGATATGAACCTTCATATTATCCCACTAATACGATCACCTCATGTCCTGGTACATCTTCGTGCTACCAGGATGCATCGTAAGCTTCGATCTGTGGGCAGTCTCGAGAAGCTCCTGTCTCAAATCATGAATATCTGGAACGCATAGGCGGCCACGGTATAGTAGACCCCGATCTATGCTAACTCTCCACTTGGAGTCCTCGGTGTCGCTAGCTTGCTCTCAAAGTTCAGACAACCGCTCATCGCCCTTCTGAGCCTCGATAATCCTATCATCAATAAGTGGCCGCACCCGAATGTACGCGACACACTCAAATGGCTCCTCCACAGTGAGTTTCTGCTTGAAGTCCCACACGAACTCCAACATATCCCACTCTGCTATCATCAGTGGAGCCGCAAATGCAATAGCCTTCTTGCGGCTCAATGCATCTGCCACAAGGTTGGCCTTGCCAGGATGGTGGGAACCTCGAACTTGAAGTCCTTCAAGGTTTCTATCCATCGGCGCTGCCTCATATTCAAGTCCCGCTGACTGAATATGTACTTAAGGCTCTTGTGGCCGCAGAAAAGCTCGAAATCCTCTCCATAGAGGTAATGTCTCCAAAGCTTCAATGCGAATATAACCGCTGCTAACTCCAGGTCGTGCATAGGGTAATTTTCCTCGTGCTTCCTTAATTGTCTCAAGGCATACCCAATCACCCTGTCATTCTGCATAAGGACACAACCCAAACCAACGTGTGATGCGTCCGTGTATATAATGTACTTAACCCCTTGCTCTGGCAATACTAGCACAGGGACGGACGTCAGTCTGTCCTTCAGCTCCTGAAAAGCTGCTTCTGCCTTCTTATTCCAGGCGAACTTCAGATCCTTCCGTGTCAACTGAGATAATGGTCTGGCTATCTTCGAGAAGTCTCAAATGAAGTGTCGATAATAGCCTGCCAGGCCCAGAAAACTCCTCACTTCAGCAACCAAAGCAGGCTGCTTCCAATCCTGAATGGCTGCTACCTTAGCCATGTCCACTGTTATCCTTCCGTAGACACTACATGTCCCAGGAACTTAACTTCCTCCTGTCAGAAGTCGGACTTCTTATACTGCGCGAACAACTGGTTCTTCTTCAGAGTATCCAATACCGCTCTCAGGTGCTCCTCGTGCTCTTCCTAATAAGCGAAAATATCAGGATGTCATCAATGAAGACGATGACGAATCGGTATAAGAATGGCCGAAATATCCTGTTCATCGAGTCCATGAACACGGTCGGTGCATTCGTAAGACCGAACGACACACCAGGAATTTGTAATGCCCAAAATAGGTCCTGAAAGCTGTCTTCTGCACGTCTTCATCTCTGACGCGCAACTAGTGGTACCCTGACTGCAAGTCGATCTTTGAGAAATACCTTACCCCCTTCAACTGATCGAACAGATCATCTATCCGGGGCAAAGGATACTTGTTCTTCATGGTGAATTGGTTCAACCTACGGTAATCAATACACAACCGTAGTGAGCAATCTTTCTTCTTCACAAACAATACAGGTGCTCTTCAAGGAGACACACTAGGTTGTATAAAGCCCTTCTCTATCAGCCCGTCAATCTATTTCCGCAGTTCCTCCATCTCACATGGAGGCATACGATAAGTCGACAGAGAGATGGGTGTCGCACCAGGCGTAAGATTAATGGTGAAGTCATTCTCGCACCGAGGTGGCAAACCAGGGATCGTCTCAAAGATATCCGCAAAATCCTAGACTACAAGCATCTCTACGAGCACCAGACCATCAATATCCTTCAGTGAAGAAGCGCTCAACCGAGTAACATGACTGACCTGAACAGGAAAAGTAAAGGCCGTGCCATCAAGTCCATAGGCTGTCACCACCCTAGTCTCGCAGTCGATCTCTGTTCGCATCTCAGTGAGCCATTCCATACTGAGGACAATGTCGCAGTGCCATAGTGGAGCAACAATGAGGTCAACTAATACCGTCCTGCTACCCAAATCCACGGAGCAACCCCCACACATACTAATAACATCGGAGAAAGTCCCTGTGGCAGAATGACCCTTACTCCCTTCGTAGGAGCAGTATCCAAAAGTCCCTGTGGCAGAATGACCCTTACTCCCTTCGTAGGAGCAGTATCCAAACCCAAGCGCTTGACTGTCGTGCATGAGATCATAGAGGTAGTGGACCCTGTGTCCACTAATAAGAAGATAGGAATACTTTGGACATGTGCAGTGACCTCAAAGGCCATAGGTGCTGAAGGTACTGTCTCTGGCTCTTCCGCAATAAGTGCATGAATGCGTGCCTGCGGAGGTCGGTTGGGCTGAGGCACCATAGTCGCTGTGGCGGCCTGAAGAGTGGTGCAGGAGGTCTAAAAGATGGATGTGCAGGGGCAATCCGTAGAGGTAGAGCCGATATAGCCTGTGGACGAGGATGATCTATCCTCTGCGGTGGAGAAAACCCGCTATCCCTTATCCGAGCAAAGCAGCTCTCAGCAGGATGTCCTGGCCTCCCACAGTAAGTACAAGTTACACCAGGGCACCTCATCAAAACCACTGGTGCTGCGATCCTGCGAGTACGAGGCCTCTTGCCAAGGAAAGGCCTGCTCAGTGTATCCGGTAGTGGCCTAGGCACCATAGGGCCACGAGAGCGTGTCAAACGGTCTACATCCTGCTCTGCCCGAATAGACATATGAATCAACTCCGCATAAGATAATATACGGATACAACAAATCTTCAACCGAATGTCAAGTCACAAGCCCTCAGAAAAATGCCTAATCCACATTTGCTCATCAGTGAGGATAGTCGGAACAAAGCGGCCCAACTCAGTAAAGCGATGCTCATACTTGGTAACTGTCATGCCTCCCTGTCTGAGGCGTAGGAACTCGTTCTCCCTCTCGTGTCGATAGGCCTGAGGATAGTATTTCTCGTGGAAGCGGAACTTAAAGGCAGCCCACGTCCATACATATCATACTACGACGGTCCGTAGTATACTGTCCCACCACAAGCTAGCCTCCTTCTCGAACGTAAAGGCAGCTAACTCAACCTGCTCTGCCTCAGTAAAATGTAGCATCTTCAATATCTTAGAGATGTGGTCTAACCAATATTTAGCCTCCTCGGGTCTGTGAGAACCCATGAAAGTAGGAGGCCTCAAGCGCTGGAATCACTAGAGAAGACCGCGAGTACCCACGTCCCCCACAAGGTACGCAGCAGGTGAAGGTGGAGGTACATCCTCAGCCTAAGCAGGAGGCTCGGCAGTCTTGGTAGGGCGTGTAGATGGTGGAGGTAGAGTCGCACTCCCACCCTGAGATAAGACCGCCAAGAGCTGCTGGTGCTGGTGCTGCATCAGCATCATCATCTGCTTAAACCTATCAGCAGGGGGAGCAGCCTGTGGCTCATACTGTGTAGAAGAGGATGCCAGGTTCTGCTCGTGAACTGGTGGTGTAAAAGGTGGCAGTTCACCTGTAGGACCAGCAAAAGGCTGATCTGAGCTTAAACGCAGGTCCGTAGGACCACCTCTACGAGAAGGAGTTTGGTCCATCGAATCAGTGAACAAGAGGAGTGTCGTGCTCCTCGTATACTTCCGTGGCATGCCCTATACAGCATAGGGTACAACGCATGTAAGATGAAGCATAGCAATACAATACATAACCACTTAAGCATTCCACACACTTCATAGCAAAAGAGGTTGCGTGCATTTCATCTATCAAAATTGTCATAATACATGGATAACAAGGTTACATGAATCATGACAGAAGATGCATGTGAGATAATTACAACCAAGCTTCAAATACTAAAAACATACTACTAACTACTACACCATCAACATGAAAACATAAACCGCCTAAAGCGGTAAGCAAAATAAACTACAAACAACAGCATGGATGACTAGGCATCTGAGTCAGGCGATGGAGGAGGGGCATCCTTGTCCTGTACACAGCACAGGATAGTCCTCAATGTGCGAGACACCTTCTTAAAATTTCATTTCATGAAGGTTTCGGCCTCCTTAAGCTTGGCTCGGGTCTCACCAAGCTCGGCCTGAACCTGTCCAATCTCTTACCGTAGGGCGGCTTGGCCCTCCTCAATGCAAAACATACAAGCATCCCTCGTAGCCTGAACTGCATCCTGCTCTGGTGGCGTAGGAGGGGAGCTCTCCTCGGTATCCTGAGCCTCTGGTTCCTCTTCTTCTTCTTCTATTTCAGCTTCACTCCCTTCCTCACTCTCTTCTTCTTCGCTCTCCGCCTCATCCTCACTCTCCTCATGTCGGGCTCATCGTCACCGTGCCCCGAGTTCTATCTGATGGAGAGTACTCTCGTCGATTTGATGAATCGGTGCCGGCCTTTCCACCCCCAGACTGTAGCCAAACTCCTGTACAATCTTGCATATGAGTCGGCCGAAGGGAAGCGAATTAGAGCTTCTGGTGTAGTGTGCAGTACTTACTATCTGTCGCAACATGAATGTAGGCACGCACAAGTTCACCCTCTGCCCCACTTGGTACAGAAAGTCTACCATGAGTCACATACACTCGCTACGATTATTGTGTCTGGGGTAGAGGTTGTATGTGAAGATGTGATGTAGTAGGCGGAAGTCGTCTGACATATGGGACACTAGAGGGCTTTTGTTCGGCTGCCACTCAACCAGTCGGCCACCACAAAGGAAACGTGTGCGACGATCCCTTTCACGTGCACTCCCCAGATTCTGCTCATTAGCATGTACTTCGCCAGGGGGCATATCCATAAGCTGCGAAATCAATCTAACATCAACTGTGGCAAACCGATCCACTCCACAAAAGAGCCGAAACTGTAAAGGTTCCAATGTAGGCTCGTGAATGTTAGCGTAGAAGGCTCAGACAGTACCTGCATTGGCGTGACCTCTGGCCTCAAATAACAGACCCCAATGGACGGCCTCCACTTGCTCGAACAAGTATTTACCGAAGAGTCGCCCATCTACTTGGGCTTCAAAGAGAACCCTATGGTCCTCATAAATTCCATGAGGTAGTGCCGCCAACTGAGCTCTTTCAGCAGGAATCCGGGGATCAAGATCCCGCTTCGTTCGAAACTCCCGAGCGATGCTTGTGCTAGCGGCGGTGCCTCTCGGCTACCTTGAACATATAGGGCGACTAGGCCCAGCCTCATCCGCAGCACTCTTTCTCTTTCCCATTAGAGAAAGGATGGTGGAGATGGAGAAAATGGCCGAAACAATAGCAAAGAAAGCCATGGAAAGTGAAGGAAAGGAAAGGAAAAGAGCTGGAGGGTTGGTTCTCCATGGACTTGGGTCTCAACAGGGGTTGTAGAGGCCTAACAAACAAGGAGTAAAGAAGGGAAATGAAGAGAAGGGATGGGTCAGTGGCTTACAAAATTTGGAGCCACGAATGGGAGGTGTAATGGCTCAAATGAGAGAGAATCCAGTGAGTAGGGAGGTATGGATTGCTGGAAATGTTGGAAGGGAATGGGTTGTGGTTGAAAATGGCAGATTGGACGATTAGAAGGGAGATTTGAGAGAGAGGACAGCAAGTTTAGAGAGAAAAGGGACCTTGGAGGTGGGTTTTGTGAAGGAGGTAGGGTTTTGAGGTGGTTGCAATGGACGATCCACATACCAGGGGGGTTCTAATACCCCCAAAGACGATCGGCCCGAGCCGTAGGCCCGACCGGGCCCGCTGACCGGGCTAGGGCCTCGCCACTCCCTGGACCAATTGGCGAGGGATCGCCATTTTGGCGAGGCCCTCCTGTCCCCTATGCCCCAAAAACATGTGGGTCCCATCCTGGGTACCCCTAGATTAGGCCTACGACTCCGTTTCGGGCCAGTTCAGGTGTTTTCTGATACATATCAGCATTTACTGATTTTTAACAGCTGGGATGGGATGAATTATGGTCTAGACCCATCGTGTGACGGTCTAGAAGTGGTTTGGGGTGGCCTCATGCGGTCACGAATGAGTACAGACTCAATCAAAGTGATCAGTTTCGATGAACTTGGCCAAATGACGAAATCGGAGAAATCTAGGGTTGTTTCTACATTTTTCTCGCACCGACCTAAGTCGAAACGCGCCAGTGTACGTCGTGGGACCATAACTCTGGTCCGGGTTAATCTAAATCATGCTCTGATACCAACTTGTAACACCCTGAAATTCGAGGGTCAAGTAGCAACTCAACTCTCGAGTTCCAAAACATCACTTATGCAACATAGAGGATGATGATTGAATGTTGTCTATGTTAGTACAATAAACATGAGTGAGATTATACCTAAATAGTAATCCATACTCCAGATCAATGTATAAAATGCAAGCGGAAGACTAAAAGACATACATAGATGTGAATAAAACAAAACAATCTCGATCTCAAGAGTATGAATACCAGCTGAGTCAACATATACATGCATTTGTTCCTAAATGAAAATGTCAAAATGGTACAACTATAAGCATAAACCCTGTAGCCCCGTAAATCTGGATAGCCTACGCAAATCCTCCAGCGAACTGCATGAAGGAAAACTCATCCTGATCATTATAATAATCAGGCTAAGCCTCCTAAGTATCATCGGTACCTGCATCTAAGACAGTCTAGTGGGTATCTAGAACATTGTGCTGTAACGTGGGAGTGAGTAGCTAACTTAGTGGAATAATAAAGCATAGGTTAACATGTTATCAAATCAGTCAAGCAGTAATGATAAAGCAGTACAATCAACAATCCTAAGTACTCTTATTAATGCAAATATGAAGTGCAGTCGTGATGCATGCCCCTCACTAATGCTCCCTCATACGGCACCATCTTACATCCGTGGCATGCGTTCATCCCTCAGTGCTCCACATCTTCTAGGCACATGTAGTGCGATGATGAGCATGATTACCGAGTTATTATTAATACCTTTCAAACAGTAGGATTGGGAAAACTAAGGTACCTCCCTTATATCATTCCCAAACAATGATCCCTTCTAGGGTCGTTAATCCTAGATAATCTCATATGATAGTGCAGTTCTAGGTCGCTTTAAGGACTGTCAGGGCTATTACAATGAATCGTTGCACCACTCCTCCATCACCTTATCAATATAGGCCTAGTTTCTACTCTTTTACTACGGGAAGGCTCATTGCCTCACCGCAGATTTAGAGTATGCTCGAGGTCACTACACCGGGCACAGTCAGGGTTGTCAGGGCTATTACACGGAATCGTTACACCACTCCCCCATCACCGATCAAAATAGTGTAGGCCGACAGCTCGAATACAGTGTCCCATACCACCGTATTCGGCTCATGAGTTTAGGTTGCTCACTGGTCACTACGAGGAGGCACGTGGCCCCAGCGTAGGCCGACAGCTGGACCACGGTGTCCCATACCACCATGTCTAGCTCATGAGTCTTAGTGGATCGAGGTACCAAGGTTAACGGGATAACACTGGTAAGTTTGGTACCCTAGGTTCAAGCAGTAGCATCCAAACATGATGAACATACATTGGACAGATCGGGTTACTTGACGAGCCTGATTAGTAAGAGCGCACAACTAACTGAACGACATGAAGTGCATAAGCACTTCACATGGCCTAACCACTGTCGCCAACTGAAGTACGACTTGGGTTCGTCAAACACATCCTAGTTGACGAATGAAACTCAACCACAAACTCAAGTTTGTTACCGATTGCCTATACTATAATCATAGCCCCAATCACAATCAATCCTTATTCAGAAGCATGTAGAGTAAAGCAGAATAAACAAAGTAGTTCAAGCATGTTAACAAGCATGTCATAAAGCATGTTATAAAGCACAACATAAACACGAAATACAAACACATATATTCCATAAGTAAGCGGTTAAATTAAATAACCAACATGAAGGAAATCATATACATCTCTAAGGTAGCTGAGAATCCTATCTCAACACCTACCTAAAGCACAATCCTCTAAGTACTTACTCTTACAAGCATTTTCACAAACACTTAGGATACACTCTTTCAACATATATAGCGTATACTGGCAAGAACACGTATTAGGGCGAACCCTCTCGCCAATTTAAGTATTATACACATATATAGCATGTTCATACAGTAATTAATCATGGTAAGCACACTTGCAAAATTTATATGTATATGGTACTTTCTACAAATAAGAGGAATACAGTATATTCAACATAGTTAACATATAACCGAAAAATGAAATGGACAATACTTTGTATATGTACAATAATATACAAATCATGAATCTATCATTATCTGACATTGAAAGCGTTGAAAACCATAACCTATGCATCTAAAGTCCGAACCTGATGCCGTAGAAGCATAATAAAACTTGGTAGGAATGCTAAGGCTTCTTCCATAATAGTACAACGGCTTAAATCACAAGTAGTGTTAGCTATTTCGCTAATTGAATCAATTAAAACCCTAAATCAGATTAGGGTTAGGGTTTTCTTACCTAGAAATGCAGTCAGAATCACTAGGAAAGCGATTAGAATAGTGTGGTTACGCTTGTAGAGTGGCAGGGTAAAATAGCAGGGAGGTTCTCCCACTTCTCTCACACTTTCTCTCTCTTTTCTCTCTTCTCTCTCCTAGGGTTTTTCTCAAATTCATATGGGCTGAATGAGAGAGTGTTTAAGGTCCTTATATAGCCTAAAACATCACTGAAATAGACCTAAGGTCAAGGTATACTTGGGTTTTAACCAAAGTGGGTCTGTTCCGTCTCAACGGAGCACTTTTGGCAGCCCCTTTTCTGCGTGTGGTCGGACTTAAGCTCACCAACCTTGGATCTAGGTGGAGTTAAGTTTTCATTCCAATCGGATTCTCAGATCACGCGTGATGGACCAGTTTCAGTTCAATGGTCACCGAAACTCGATCAGGGTTACCAGTACACAGACATTTATGGGAAATGTTTCCTGATCCGAGAGTGTATTTAGGTTAGATTCCGACGGTCTGATTGCTTATACTTGGCCCGCAAACATCAAGTCTCAGATTACTTAAATTTTATTTAATTTCTAAAGAAAACTAGGTTTTCTCACACTCCACACTCTGGTTTCAAGCGAATAGTCATGGGATACTGTCTGAATTTGATCTCCGAGATGGTTGTCAAGCCCAGCGAGGCAGTCCTAGTTCTATAACCTCGTATCATTTGGACTTTCGATGTGCGGTCCAGATCTGATACAGAGATTCAATGTGCTCCCAAGAGCAGTCGGGTAATGAGTTTGCTCCTAGGTTTTAGGGTAACCTAACGTCAATGATTCTACAAGTTTTAGGTCTTGCAGATCGTATTTAAAGTGATTCAAGCAGATTTCATGGCTAATCTAGTTTAACACTTAGTTAAATTTATCTAATTTCTAAAGGATTTGATCCTAAGTGATTTCTGCCTGAGGTGATACTTAGGCCATTGTACGAAATTTTCCGAGTCGTTACACTTATTATGAGTTAAATATATATTGAAAAATCCTCCTTGTAGGATCTCAGGATTGGAATCTGGTGTATGGACATTAGGAGCCGAGAATGGGGTACTACGGAGGTTGTCGGCACGGGATTCAGCGATCGTAAATTTTGTGAGTCCAGTTTCCGAGTTTGGGATGTGACAATTATTTTCAGGAAATCTATAAATAGAGGAGTTCAACAAAATAAAGTGTCTCATATCAACCCAATCAAACAAATATATCAATTATCATTTATGTTCCATAGTATAATATATCTTTTACGTTCCTCAGCATAACCAGTAGCTTAATCTTATATTAAGAGTAGTAGTAATCTAGTAGTTGTAATCCTTAGTAGTAATCCAAGTCTACATTTATACACTAGACTATTTCTATTTTAAATACAAGCAGTTCTTTTTTCAAAAGGTGCTTTACAGTTACTCCTTGTAGTTGATAGTAATTATTTCCTTTTTGTTGTTTAAATTTTGTATTTGAAAGTCCTTTCATAGTTGTTGTAGATACCTGGTTGCCTAAACCAGACCTTTGAGTCCCTGCATAAGAAAGATGACAACGGAGATCTTGGCTAAGACAGGGGACCCTCCGATGCCAAAGTTAGACAGGGAATCTGGGTATATTCAAGTTAGGGTTTTTGGATGTACATTTCTCTGTAGATTGACACTCTATTTATAGCCCTAGTACCAATTACGTAGATGGAAAATTCTCCTACTTGGTAGGTGCATATTGTAGTTGTCTTTCGAGATCCTCGGTAGAGATCTCGGAATGATTCCAATGATAAGGTTGAGTAGTTAGGACTTGAGGACGTCAAGGTAAGTGGCCGAGGTCGACCAGCTGAGGCCGACCTTTAGGTCCAGGATTTGAAGCTGTCCTAAGGGCGATCTTCTAAAGTTGGATGATGAACTGTGGTCAAGCTTGCTTTCGACGCACATGTCATACTGACTCGTGTGGTAATTCGTTGGTCATAATAGTAAGAGCTCGTTGGTAGTTCGGACTTCTTTGCTCATGGTCGAAGCGCTAGACTGCTCATAGAGGTCACGCCCGACCATGAAAGCCCAGCTACTTCCTCAAGAACGCTTTAGGTCAGTCACCTTTGGTCAGTACATTTTTACCCATAACAGAAGGCAAGGTGCAACCCATTTTCGAAGGATGAATCGTATCCTTCGACATTTTAGGAGGACGGACTCTATCCTCCGATAATCGCCTAATTATCGTAAACAACTTATGAGTGGCTAAATAGGTAACTGATCTTCTCAAGTCTCGGTCATATATAGTCGAGTTAGACTTATATGCCTATCTTAGTTCTTAGAGTCAAAGTTGTTCAGTTGGAATTGAGCGGGACTGTTAGTTCTAACACGCCCGCAAATACCACACATTACTGAATTTTAAAATCAGGAGGTAATAAGGCTGATCATAATGGCGTACTACCTCAGCCTATTCAAAGCTCGGGATAAGCAGAGGCTCCCTAGGCCACTGTGATGTATGAATTTATTTATTTTCATATCATCTTAGGTTACGAACCTAAAAATAGAGAATATCCAATGCTCAAATGGGCCATACAGTGGGGATTAAATTCCTCCTATGGAAAATTTCTTTGGGAGGACAGAAGTTTTGGATGAAGATGATATTTATTTTTTTTCACTTCAACTAGGTGTATATGAATATATCAACAAGTTGGATGGAACATAAATGACATGGTGGACCCTAAGAAAGTTTCAATAATGGGCATCCTTAGCACTGCTACTTCCTGTGTTGTGGTCCACTTGAGCATTGGCTCTGCCGTATTTTTAAGTCTAGTAATTTAAAATGGAAACAGATTGGCTACTCCCCCACACTAGCCAATGGCTAGTGGTCGGTGCTCCGTGGGACTCACCATGATGTATGTGTTTTATCCATGTTGTCCATCTATTTTTCTAGATCATTTTATGGCAACCCAAAAATGAGGTATATCCCTATCTCAAGTAGACCACATTACAAAAAATGGTGTTGATTGAACGTCAACCATTAAAAACTTTTTGGGGACCATAAAAGTTTTGGATCAAGCTGATCTTTGTTTTTCCCTTCATCTAGGTCTGTATGACTTTATATATATAGGAAAAACCAAAAATTGATTGATAGGAAGAATTTACATTAGAGATTTGGACAGACCCACATACAAAAAGGGGAGGGTCCGCCTATCATAAGAAGAAAAGCTAGAAAACTCTGAACAAAAATTAGTGCTCCCTCAAGTTGCCTAAACCTGCCCTATTGAGGAAAATGAGCCCTTTGGTAATCTGCGGCAACTCTCTGGTAGAATTGATGAGGGTCCGGGACTGCGATGCGTTGCCCCTTCTGGCTAAATCATCAGCAACCGCGTTGGCTTCTCCAAGAATGTGGGAGATGGAGACCTCCAGCACCTTTGATATCCTTTTGATCCTGGACCACCAGTAGCTCAGATCCTATGGGGGGAGAAGAGGTCCTATCCAGGATATTAACAATTATTTTGGAGTCACTCTCAGTTTCTACTTTGGAGTAACCCAACAACACAATGGGAGAGACCCTCCCAAATGGCCCTAATCTTGGCTCGAGAGTTTGACCCGAAGCTGAAACATAAGTGAAAGCAAACAGAAAATCACCATCGTTGTTCCTTCCGACTCCACCCCCTCTTGAAGGGCTAGGGTTCCCCAAAGACTAGCCATCTACATTGATTTTGATCCATCCCCTTTTGGGCCTCGTCCACTTGATCAGTTGAAGCTTCCTCTTAATGCATGGGGCTCCATTAAAGCCTAGGGCAGATAAGGCTAAAGAGGAGGAGCGTTTGAGGGTTTTGGGAGAGTAGGAAAAATCTGGCTGATCCATAGCTTGATTTTAGAAATCACTCTAGACAGGTAGGATGGGATGTCATCAAATCTCGCCGCATTCCTAGACATCCAGATTTCCCAAAAAATAAGCGAAGGGATGAGTCCCATGAGAGTGCGCAACTGGTCGGAAGAAGCAGTAGCTGTCCACCATTTTGAGGCTCTACTGATGGTAGAATCTTACAAGGAAGACTGAATCTTAAATATAGGTTGGAAAAAGGACCAAACTTTTGTGGCGAGGTTGCCCGAGGAGAACAAGTGGTCAATAGATTCTGCTTGGATTGGATGGGGGGCGTTGCAGTATGAACATTTTGAGGCCAAATGGGCCCCTTTAGATTGCATCCTGTCGTTAACTGGGATGGCCTTGAAAATTAATTTCCACAAGAGAAGAGAGATCTTAGGGGGAAGCTTTGAGTGTCAAACCCAAGCAGCCCATCTTTTTTTTTTTATATATACTACGAGGGGTTCGGTAGAAAGTCAGGCTTGGCCTACCTTCAGCTCTCCTGAGGGAGAAGCCACCCAAACTCTTTTGTCTTCCACGTCGGAGGTGCACAGGCCCTCTTTAATAACTTGATCAAGCACTATAGGCGGCAGCAGTTGTCTGACCGTAGATATGTCCCTCCATCCCTTGGGCCTTACCAAATCCCTGACTTAAGCTAGGTGCGGCTGAGGATGAGAGGGGGTTCATTGGATCTTCCATTCTAAAATTGGCCTAAGCCCTGTTTAATCATCCTTCTAGAAATTACACTAACAATTTCCAATGAGCAAGCGCGAGCCTACCACGATAGCTGCAAATAATTTCCAAATATGCTTCCATAAGGGCGATGCCCATGGGACCAGTCTCGGTGTGTCTGCTGCTAGAAGGTCGTTAGAGTATTTGGCTTTCATAAAGGATGCCCAGCTACTACCTTTTGCCCTGTATAGGATAATCCAGGCCATTTTCATCCTAAAAGCTTGCATGAAGGAGGGAAGATTGCGAAAGCCCAGTCTGCCATTCGACAACAGGGAGCTGATGAGCTTCCACTTGACCCAGTGGTATCGCTTTCTATCGTGATTCTAGCCCCAAAAGAAATTTGTTGCTACCCTTTCCAGCTCACCCAAAAGAGAGCAGGGAATATCAGTCGCTGCCATCGTGTGAACAGGAACGCTGCTAAGGATGTGTTTGATTAGCGTGATCCTACCAACTTGGGATAATATTTTGCCTTTCCAACAAGCCAATCGGAGACAAACCTTTTCCAACATTGATTGAAAGTGCTCTCTCTTCACTCTGCCCTTGAATACAAGAACACCTAAATACGTGAAAGGGGCCTCTTTGCTGTTGTAGCCGAGAATTCTCTAGACTACTCTTGTTCTCGATTCAGATTGAGAGGAGGAAAGGATGAAGAAGCTCTTCAAGGAATTTATCTTATGGCCCGAGGCAATTTGGCATAGAGCTATGAAATCTTTGATCCGATTTAGGGAAGAGCTACCCCCATTAGCGAGAAGAAGCGTATCGTCAGCGAAGAGAAGGTGGGAAATATGTGGACATAGAGATTGGATGTCAAATAAACATTACATTGTGCCTTGGGAGAATTTTAATGGTGGATATCCAATCACTACTGTTTTCCTGTGGTGTTTTCCACCTAAGATTTATATCCCTCTCATTTTTTAGATCAAGACCTAAAATGATCTGTAAAAATGGATGAACAACATGGATAAAAGAAATACTTCATAGGGGGGGCCCCCAGAACACCGACCACCAGCCACTAAGCCAATAGTAGGGGGAGAAACGAATCCGTTCCCATTTAAAATGATATGGAAAATTGGATGTACGGTGTGGATAAAAGTCATACATAACGATGGCCCCTCAATGATCCGCCTATCCTGAGCTTCAAATAGGCATAGGTAGTACCTAATCCGCGCACAATCATAACATAATGCTTATAATATAATGTCACGCCCCAGACTCGGTAACTGGACTCACAAGGAACCCGATGGCCGGTTCTGGCCACAACAACCTTCGTAATACCCCATTCTCGGCTCCTGAGGTAGGTTCCGATCCTGGGATCCTACAAGGATGATTTTCATAACAGTGTAATCATTTCCAATACGAACATACCCAAGATCACAACAAGTATATCTGAGAATAACAAGGCACACATCACAAAATTCACTAACAATTTAAGCTTTTACAGGCTTTCATAAGGTCCGAAAGGACATACATAAGATAATAGAAAAGAAGAGAATAGTCAACAATACTATAGTCCTCAAGCTTAGCTCTACTCCAAGCTCTGCCACTACGACACCTACCTAGGATCACCTACACGCATCAATCGTGCATAAGCTTATAGAAGCTTAGAAGGTGGTGAAAGTGTGTGACAATAGTGCACAAAAGAATATCAGGAGGTACAAGGAGAGAAACATGCTCAATGAGAATATATATCACTAGCCTTACCAAGGCTTATCATGATTACGACACAACGAGTACTGGGCGCCATACCAAGGTAATGTATGAAGGGGATTATATAGCCAATGCAAATATGATGCAAGTAATGCCAGTGCTCATATCCAAACCACATGTCAAGTACATTTCCAATCATAGGAAATCACTGGGGTCCATTACACTACTGAATGACTGCTGCTCTACACACCCCGCACAGTCAAATGAGCATAAGAGACCTCACTACCCGCATGTGGATAGCCAATCACCAACAAGGCCTGACGGTAACGGACTCATTTACGAGTTGGTCAAACTCAACATAGCAATGCCTCCTCACACCAGGCAGGTAAGGCCACACCCCTATCCAACCGACTACACGACAGTGGGAGTTACGGCCTAACGGTATAAGGCCCTCGTGCACTCATATTTCCACCCGATCACGGCATTGGAGCAGATCCTTGGTACAATGAAAGTTTTGGGAATTTCACTCATAAGCATCTTATACACCCAGTATGCTCAAGTAATATTTCCGGTGTCCACACATACGGCCATCCACGAATGTCCCTGTGGAGGCAAGGCCCTGATGAAGTAAGGGCAGTATCATTATAAAATGCGATGTCAATGCATGAGTCACACATACAGATCATGCACAAGCTTCAGGCACTTAACGTGCATAAGGGGAGAAACTCTATCCCTCGATGTCATGCCCCAGACTCGGTAACCGGAATCACAGGAACCCGATGGCTGGTTCTGGCCGTAACAGCCTCCATAGTACCCCATTCTCGGCTCCTGAGGCAGGTTCCGATTCTGGGATCCTACAAGGAGGATTTTTCATAACAATATAATCATTACCAATATAAGCATACTCCAAGATCACAGCAAGTACATCTGAGAATAACAAAGGCACACATCGCAAAATCCACTATAAATTTGAACTTTTACAATCATCCATAAGGTCCAAAAGGACATACATGAGATAAAAGGAAAAGAGAGAAAGGTCAGCAACACTTGAGTCCTTAAATGCTCAACTCTACTCCATGCTCTATTGCTATGTCGCCTGCCTAGAGTATCCTGCACGCATCAATCGTGCATAAGCTTATAGAAGCTTAGAGGGTGGTGTAGGTGTGTGATAATGGTGCACAGAAGAGTAGTAGGAGATACAAGGAGAGAAGCATGATCAATGAGAATATCACTAGCCTTACCCAGGCTTATCATGAATAAGATACAGTGAGTACTGGGTGTCATGCCAAGGCAATGCATGAAGGGGCTTGTACAACCAATGCTAATGCAATGCAAGTAATGTCAGTGCTCATATCCGAAGCATAAGTCATGTACATTTTCGATCATAAGGAAATCACCGGGGTCCATTACACTACTGAATGACTGCCGCTCTATAAACCCCGCACAGTCAAACGAGCATAAGAGACCTCACTACCCGCCCGTGGACAGCTAATCACCAACAAGGTCTGAAGGTAGCGGACCTATTTACGAGCTGGTCAGACTCAGCCTAACAATGCCTCCTCACATCAGGAAGGTAAGGCCACACCCCTATCCAACCGACTACACGACAGTGGGAGTCACGGCCTAATGGTATAAGGCCCTCATGCACTCATATATTCCACCCGGTCACGGCGTTGGAGTAGATCCTTGGTACCATGGAAGTTTTGGAAATTTCACCCATGGGCATCCTATGCACCCAGTATGCTATCTAATATTTCCGGTGTCCACACATACAGCCATCCACGAATACCCCTGTGGAGGCAAGTCCCTGATGAAGTAAGGGCGGATATCCATAAGCTATGCAATGTCAGATGCATGAATCACACAATCACCCATGCATCAATCCCAAGCATCCATCTCTCGGGGAGATACCGACATGTCTTACACAATGACACAACTATGGCCAATCATACCTCAACCAAGCATGCATATGATGCATATGGGAGTGGGCCATGAAGATGAATATGGATGCCAATGAGGTGAAGATGAACTCTCTACCTAACCATGAAGGGTCTAGGTACTTAACCAATTCCTCATAAGGAATACAACCTCTAGTAGGGGCCCATATACCTGGGGTAGCCCACGAGACTAAGGAGAACAATGATATGGCCCTAATTAGATGAAATGAGCCTAGCAAGGATCTATGGTGGGCCTTTAACCATTCATAGAAGCCCATGAGCCTACCTTAGGGCCACCAATGTGGACATTCAACCACAATTGGTCCCTAAGAGGTAGCCCAACTCTAATTGATTACAGATCAAGGCCCAAGGCCCACATAACATTAGAATTAAGAAATGGGCAGCCATTACATACCACATACATTCATGTTGGGCTTCAGAAAGGTAGCCCAAGGCCTAACCAAAATATGGGTCCAAGGGAAACACACATAGCCCAACCCATATATATACCACTATGGGCCCATAGGGGAAAGGTTAGGGCCCAACATAAAGGCTACTAATCCCATATATTGTGGTGGCCTAGTGGGCAGCCCATTACTCAAATCACATGGGCAAATATCATGCTTTTAGTCAAGTAAGTTGGGCCTACTACCCAGCCCAAGTATAAAGTTGATTTGGTGGGTAACCAAGGGCCCATATACTTGTGTAGTCCGGCCCACTAATCCAACACAATAGTATGGTAAAAATGGCCCAAGAGTTGAATGGGCCTTTCTAGAAAGTTCCAGCCCAATTGGGCTTAAAGAGTTCAATAACTAGCCACACTCATGGACCCAATTAAATTCAACTGTGGTAGGCCTCAAAAGTGCATTTATTAAGCCCAACATTTAAGGAACTAAAGGTATAAATTATTACCTCTAAGATTCTTCACAATGTGTTGGGCCCCACTCTTCAAAATTTCAGCCCAAAGGCCAAACATAATTATAACATGTTGTTGTCCTAAATTTGGGCACTCCATTGGAGTGGGCCCAGGGCCTCTAAAACTCTAGAAATTGAGGGCTAAGGTCCCTTATCATGCATACAATAAGGGGAAACCCAAAAAGGTGGCCCACCATTAGAGGAAACATTTTTGAATTATAATTTTTATCAAGGCATATTGCTGGACTGCACAGCAGAAATTTCTGGCAAGCCAACCATCTTGGCCCATTCTTTTGGATGCCCAAATGAGGTCAGTTGGGGCTGAAATTTTACAGAGTGAGACTTCCATAGGTGGGACACACCCCCACAAAATTTCAGAATTTTTTTATATTCCTAAGTATTTTAATTAATTTGAACAAAACAGTCTGTCCAGAAAATCGGACAGACCTGGATGTCCCAATGTGGTGGGCCAGTTAGGCCCTCGCCACGGTGTGCACAGGGGTCCATTGGCTTTAAAAATTGGTAGTTAGGTCCCACCATGGGTAGAAAACAACTCTACAAATTTTTATAATTTTTATACATTTAAAAATATTCTAATTTATTTAAAGAAATCAATCCATCCTGAAAATCGGACTGATCTGGACACCATATTGTAATGGGCCGGTCCAGCCACCACCATGGTGTGTACAGGTGTCCATTGGCCCCAAAATTTTGCATGTTAGTCCTACCATGAGTGGACCACCTCCATATAAATTTTCATAATTTTTAGACACCCAAAAGTATTTTAATAAATTTCAGAATTCCAACCTGTCCAGAGTGGAATGTTGCTGGAACAGTGCAGAAAATTCAGACTGTCCATCTCACTTGGACCACACCTTTGAGACCCCAATTAAGGTCAGATGGGGCTGAAATTTGGTATGGTTGTAGGTGGGTCATAAGGCTACAAGAATCACACTTTATTTTATTATTTCCACCAAAGACCCATAAATCAGGCCCCAAGGTGACCCAAAAATCTGTCCAGGCAGATTTGGACAGCAACATGTAATAGAAATGATTAAAATATAAATAGGGTTTTCCATGGGATTTAACCCCAGGAATTTGTGTGGTGGACCACCCCAGTGGGCCCCACAAATGTCCAGACCTTCCCCATCATCAAATACCCCTTGCATGTGTCCCATTTAGGTAGATTTTGGGGCCATATGTCTAAGGATGGACCGCTATGGGCGTCCAAGCTCCATGGTTGGTCTGGATTTTTGTTGGCCTATAAGGTGGGCCACACATGCAAGATCAGAATTCTATTATAAAGAAAAATAAAATAAAGAATCGGCCACAAGAGGAGGGGCTCCGCCACATTGAGGCCCTCCCCTTCATCAATCACACCATACATTCCTTCTATTCATATGTTACAATAAAGATCCACCACATGCATGTTCTAGATTCAAGATCAATGGTTGGGATGACATCCCAACCATGATTCTAGGGTCTAGATGACCTATCATGCTGTGGAATCCTAGTAATCCTCCATGATGAGGGCTTATAGAGGGGAAACCCCATGTATGGACATGCATGCATCAAATAGGTCATTTGGCCACAACTAAGGGGTGATGTAGGATCTCCACCATGGATTGGTGGGTCCTACACTTCCCACAAAAGAGATTTAAGGATATAAAATAGAAATCCTAAGTCCTAGGAGTACACCCACCTTAGATTGCTCCAAACTTGGACCTCCTAGCTCCTAGTGCACCAAGGGATCCATATCAATGGGTGAGATTGGATTTAGATGGTTAGATTATGATGATTAAAGGGGAAACGGGGCTGGAGAAGAGAGGGAGATGGAAGGGAAGTTGCTCGAGAAGAAGAGAAGAGAGAGAGAAATGAGAGGGAAAGAGAGAGAAAAGCTTTTTAAGGGAAGTAATCATAACCTATGGTGACAATAACAATATTGCTAGGGTAGGTTAGGTGTGGGTAGTGTTTAGGGTGGGTAGTGTTTATTCCATGCAATAGTGTAGTCTGTGTATATGGTGTGCATGGGAAATTGTGCCATGAAAGGTGGTCCACATGCATTTGTACAAAAAGTGGGTCACATGATGAAATGCTCATAACTTTTGATCCATGGGTCAGATTGATGCACAAGACGCGTTGTTGGAACCGCAACGACGATACGAACGAGATGGCATAGGTCTTGGGTCGATCCGAGTCAAGTCTACGTAACTGAACTCAAGGTGACTGCAAACACAATCTGAGGGTCGCGGGTCACCGGAATTCGACCGGTAGGACCACGAGACCATGATGAACAAGATGCATACTCACACACACACATGCACACATGAGAACTAGGGTCAGGTCTCACACTCGATGACTACCATACATTGTAATCAATTTATACAGATGATGCATATGAGTCACAATGATGTAAGAATATTACCTATAGAATGTATTCCTCCTTCCCAAGGAGGGACAAGGACAAGATCTATGGACAAGTACTCTAAGAAGAAATGAAGTTCTCTTAGTAGGGGGCCAACAATTTGGGATAACCCACAAGCTAGGGGAGTCCTAAGGCCTCAAAAAGGAAACGGGAGTAACAAGGTCCAAGGTGGGCCTTCAACCACCTATATGGGCCTTAGGGGCCTACCTTAAGGCCATTAAGGAGGACATCTAACCTCAACTGGGTCCCAAAAGGGTAGCCTGCTACGTATGTAAGGAAAAGTTCAAGGCCCAATCAATCCATGGCCTAGTAGGCCATACACTAAGCTCAATACATAGGCAACTTGGTAGGCCCTTAAGCAAGGTTAAGGCCCAATCATAAGGGTCATGGGTTCACTCAATATGGTGGGCCTAATGGGCAACCCATTATCCCAACATATGGGGAATCCTGATATTTAGCACAAGTAAGTTGGGCGTCACATCTTGGCCCAAGTATGGATTTATTATAGTTGGCAAGCAAGGGCCTAACTACTTGAGTATTTTGCCCATAAGACCCTTCACAATGGCATGTTAAATATAAGACCCAAGGGTCCAACAGGCCTATCAAAAGTTTCAACCCAACCAAGGCTATAAGGTGTGAGACCCGACCTGAGTTCTAATGTGTGCATGTGTGTGCATAAGTGTGCATTTCGTTCATTTTGGTCCCCCAGTCCTACCGGTCGAATCCCGGTAACTCGCGACCCTTGGATTATGTTGTGGTCATCCTTAAGTTTGGTCACATAGACCTGACTCGGATTGACCTGAGACCCATGCCATCTTGTCCGTATCGACGCCGCGATTCTAACGTCACATCTCATGCGTTAATCCGACGTGTACATCTCAAGTTATGAGCATTTCATCATGTGGCCCACTTTTTGTACAAATGCATGTGGACCTCACTCCTCTTGGCATAATTTCCCATGCACACCACCCACACACACTACAATTCCCATGGAATAAACACTACCCACCCCACACACACCACCCAAAAGCCTACTCTACCCTACAACCTTGTTTTCTCCTCCCATAGGTAATTATGATTTCTCTCTCTCTCTCTCTCTTTCTCTCTCTCTCTATCTCCTTATCTCTCTCCCTCCTTCTCATTCTCTCCATGGCCAGCAATTCCTCCATTTTCTCCAGCCCCTTCTCCCTAAAATACCTCCTCATCTACCCCTTCTCACTTGATCTTAGCCATTGATCCATGTTGCTTGGAACCTCTAGATGATGGTGATGTAAGTTTTAAGGTTGATCTAGGTGGGTGCTCTTAAATCTTTCTTTATTTCTTTCTTAGGAGCTTGTGGGATCCATCAAGTGGTGATGGAGTTCCCTCATGTCTCCATGGTTGAGGCCAATGGCCCTTTTTTCTTGCATGCATGATCCATGGATGGGGCCATTCTCCATGGACCCCATCAAGGCATTTTACTTTAATGCATGTCACTTTCCTCTCTTGTGGCTGGATTATTTTTATTTTCCATTATTCTATTCTTGATTTCCTGATGTGTGTGGCCCACTTAGTGGCCTCGGAATATCTAGACCGTCCAAGCAAAGTGGACGCCCATGGCTGTCCATTCCTTGGACATTGGCACTCTATTTGCTCCATTTTGGGCACATGCAATGGGTATTATGGAGGGGGTATGGTCTGGATGTTTGTTGGGCCCACTGGGGTGGTCCATACCACAATTTTCATGAATTGATTTCCTCTTTTTATAGTGATTATAATTATTTTAATTCAGTATTATGTTGCTGTCCAAAAGCCATCTGGACAGATTTTTGAGCTGTCTTGAGCTCAGTTTTGTGGATGATTGGTGGGGTGTTTGGTCCCATTTGATATATACCTCTTAAAGGTGGGGATCCCACCTAAATGTTCCCCAAATTTCACCCTCATCCGTCCCTGTTTGATCACCCAAAAGAGTGGGCCAAGGAGGGTGGATAGTCCAGATTTTCTGGACTGTCTAGCAACCATGCATGCTGTACAAACATAACTATCAGTCTGTTTCTGAAATGGTGGGCTACCTTTGTGGACCCCACCTTATTGTATACTTGTGTAGGGATGTTGGTCCTACATTTTCTTAAAATTTAGCAGACCTGGGCCCACTCTAATGGGGTGCACAAATCAGGGGCAGCAGCATTGTTTCAGAAATACCTTGCTGTCCATAAATTGTAGGAGTTAAATAAAATACTTTTACTATCCCAAAAATTCTAAAACTTTGCAGAGAGGTGTCCCACCTATGGTGGGGCCTACCTGCAAAATCTTAGGGCTAATGGACCCCATTTGGGCATCCAAATGGGTGGGCCAATATAGTGGGCTGCCAGAAATTTCTGTTGTGCAGTCCAGCAGCATAGTTTCATAAAAATAAATTAAAAGAAAATTATTTTCTCAAAAGGTAGGCCATATTTTCAGGTCCTAACTTGTTTTGGGCTTAATGAGGGACCTTAGGTCCAAATTTCAAGAATTTTAGAGGCCCAGAACCCACCCATTTGATGGCCCAAATTCAGGACAGTTATATTCCAGCAGTATTTCACCCTCTACAGATTGTATTCTTTAAATTAATTAAAATACTTTTGAGTATTCAAAAATTATGAAAATTTACAGAGAGGTATTAAACTCATGGTAGAACCTACCTACCAAATTTCAGGTCTAATGGACCTCTGTGCATACCGTGGCAAGGCCCGGACTGGCCCACCACGTTGGGACGTCCAGGCCAGTCCGATTTTCTGGACAGCTTGTTTTATTCAAATTAATTAAATTTGTTTTAGATGTCCAAAAATTCTGAAATTTTGTGGGGTTGTGGTCCACCTATGGAAGGACAATCCTACAAATTTTCAGGGCTATCAGGCCCTTGGACTGACCGTGGTATGGCCTGTAAGTTGGGTCAGTTTTGGGCCAAATACCCAGGCCCAAATGACTAACCACCATGGCATGCCCCTACCTTGGGCTACTGAGCCTGCATTCTAACGGCATGGCCCACTTGAAGTAAGTGTTGTATATCCCCCTTCTTATCTAGTGGGACCCACTGTGATATGTGTGGGTCACCATGGGTCAGTAACCCATTTAAATTAAATAAATTTCTGGACTCCAGCAGGCCCAGGAAGTGGGTGGGCTGGAATTCCAGCAAGGGGCCCAAATTTGTGCATAGTTAATCTTTTGGAGCCGTGGCGGCCCACCAGATTTAAGGGAGTGTTGCACACACTCTTTGCCCTCCTTCGTTAGACATTTTGGGCTTAATGAGTGCCCTCTTGAGGCCCACCTTTGTGGTGGTTGTGGGTTAGCCTTAACCAGAATTTTTAATAGTTTTATAGGCCCTATGAGCTGGAAACCTATCCCTTGAGCCCAAGATTGTGCAAGGGCTGACCTTATTGATTCATGGGCCCAATGGGTCGTCTACAAGCTGATCATGTGTATTTATTAGCCTTGATGCCCTCATGAAGTGCTTAATTGTGGGCTGACTTGCAAGGCCCACATAAATGTATATCGTGGGGACTTTGCTAAATCTTTGGGCTGGTGTGGCAAGGCCCACACTGTCAGTATAGGCCTTGCCCATGTGTATTCTTAGGTTTACGGGCTGCCTTTAAGTCCACCATAATGTATGAATTGGATGGCTTTTGTTTGGGCCATTTCTTTTGGGCCCATTATGTGATGTATTATATGCATGTTTGTGTTAGCGAGTAGGCCTTGTGGACTCAGTTCTTTTGGATAGGCCCATTGATCTTAGGCCTATAGTCTCCTATCTATTGTGATAGGCTTAGGGGCAATAATACACAAGAAGTTGGGCCCTTGGCTGCCCACTAAACTGACCCTGTACTTGGGCCAAAAGTGAGGCCCAACTCCCTTGTGTTAAATGTGAAACTTGCCCATGTAAATGAATTACTGGGCTGTCCATGAAACCCACCACAATATATGGATTTATGACCTCTATGGTTGGGCCCAAACCTTTCTTAAGGGCCCACCATGCTACGTAAGTGTTGGGCTTTGAGTATAAGCCCACTAGGCCATGGATTTGCCTTAGGCCTTGGGCCTTAGTTCATGTTCGAGTAGTGGCGGGCTACCTCTTGGAAACCAGTTGAGGTTGGATGTCCTTTTGGGTGATCCTAAGGTAGGCCCATAGGTTTCTCTATGGATGGTTAAAGGCCCACCATAGACCCTAGGCCATTTGTTTAAGGCTCAATGTGTATGTATGTGGAACTTACCTTAACGCATGATTGGTCCAGGCCGTTCAAGCCTTGGATCACCCGATTATGGAAGCACTCTTTGCTTTGGGTTGCTGCTGGCCTCACAATCCAGAAGCAAGCCCACTTGATCTTTTCATGATATATACATACTCTCCATCTGGTGGGGTCCCCCAGTGAGTATAGTTGGCCTTCATGAGATCATTCCCACTTATTTGACTAATTTCTATGCTTTAGCAGGCCCAAGAAGCTGAGTGGGCCGAACGTTTATCAAGGGGCCTCAAATGTACATTGTTATGGTTGAAACTTTATTGGATATGGGACCCACCATATTGAGAACTTGTGTACGTGTTGCATTCTTGGGTTTTCTTATAATCTTTGGGCTTAATCAGTGCATTCTTTTGGGTCACCTTTAGTGATCACATGAGGACCCCATCTTAGATCAGATTTTTAGGACATCTCTTAGGATAGAGTGGGCTAGGATGTCCCAGCTTAGCCCAACCATATGTTGGGCCAGCTTCCACCATTTTGATGGACTTGTCGGCTAATATAAGGATAGTATTGGGCTCTTGGTTGCCCACTTAAATCGCTAGTTATTAGGCTGATGTAGTTGGGCCCATTTCATCATCTAAACTTAAACTTATTTTGGGCCGTATATCGTGTATGCAGACTGCCCACCAAGTCCAACTTAATGCATGGATTCTATGGCCATTGGAAATTGAGCCTTGGGCCTTAATTTCTCTCTTGGGGCCCATGTTGTTAAAAGTGGTATTGTATCTTTTTATGGCTTATTATGAGGAATGTATGTATGTGGTTACCTGTGTTCTTATCTTGAATGTAGGGCCTTGGGCCTTGTATCCATATAGTTCGTGGTTGAGATGCTTCTTGGGGAATGGTGGTTAAATGTCTCCATTATAGACCCATCTAGGCCCGATTGTATCTAAGTGTGATTAGATACTCATCTTAGACTCTTGTTAGGCTCATTTCCACATTACTTAGACCTGTAGCTTGTATACTTAGTTCGTGGGCTACCCCAGGTAAATGGGCCCCCACTAGAAGTTGGATTCCTTAAGGATATTGTCAAGTACCTGTTCTTGGTTCCTTCTTGGATAGGAGGAATGTAATATACATTGTGTATCGCCCTATAGTGTGATTAAATTCATCCTCATGACCATGTGCATCATTGTATGCTTGGTTGACACTGTGTGTGGTCATATTGGGCATTACATGATACCTTCCCCGAGGGACGTAGTATCCCTCTCTTGAGCACGTTGGATGCTTGGGATTGATGCATGGTTGATTGTGTGATTCATGCATCGACATTGCATAGCATATGAGCCACCACAGATACATCGTGTCCGTTTTGGACAGGAAATGTTACTTGCATAGGTGCATAGGATGCCCATGGGTGAAATTCCCAAAACTTCCGACCAGGGATCCTCCACCCGGCGTGACCGTGAATGGGTCCTTATACCTTCGGCCGCCTCCCACCGTCGTGTAGTCGGTGATTGTGGCCTTGTCCATGACCGGGTAGTGTGAGGGTCTCTTACGCTCGTTTGATTGGTGCGGGGTGGGTCTCTTCGCTCGCTTTGAGCGGGTCTCAGAGCGGTCATCCAATGAAGTGTAATGGACCCCGTGATTTCCTTATGATGGAAATGTATTTGATATGTGGATTGGATATGAGCATCGACATTACTTTCGCATTGCATTTACATCGGGCTGTGTAAGCCTCATATTGCATTACTCATTGCATCATTGCATTTGCATTACGGTGCTCATCGCATTATTAGACATTACATGTGTATGGCATAACATAACATTGTATTAGCCTCGAAAATCGAGTGTAACTCAACTCCCAGTTCCAACGCATCACTTATGCAACATGTTTAATGATATTTGGATGTTGTCTGTTTAGAGCAAGAAACATGAATGAGATTATACCAAAGCAAGAATTCATACTCCAGATCGCTTGTATAAAAGCAAGCGGAAGACTGATTGTATATATATGTATGTAAAGAAACAAAATAAATGATTCATTATCCAGTAGTATGAATCCTTCCGAGTCACAATATACATGTCCGTGTAATAAACAAAATGTCAAAATAACTAAATACAATCTCTCAGAATCCCATCGGTCCCCAAGGCCTAGTCGAAGCCGCCAAATGGAATCGCATATACGAGAACTCCTCCTGGTCCTCGTCAGACCGGCTCCGCCTCCAGAATAGCCGGATCGCCTAAACTCGAGATGCAGTCCGGTTGGTGTGCGCAACACCGTCCCGTAACGTGGGAGTGAGTAGCTAACTCAGTGGAACGATAAGACATAAGTTATCATGTTACCAATACAGTCAAGCAGTAATGATAAAGCAGTAAATCAAACACTCCTAGTTACTCTGATTAATGCAAGTATGAATGCAGTTATGATGGATGCCCTCTCCGACGTACTCCCTCAAGCGACACCATCTCACGTTCGCGCATGCTTACATCCCACAGTGCTCCACATCTTCCAGTGCACATGCGATGCATGATGAGTATGATTACCGAGTTTTTAATTAATTCATTTCAAACAGCAGGATTGGGAAACTAAGGTACCTCCCTTGTATCATATCCAAACATGATCCAATCTAGGGTCGTCAGTCCTAGTTAATATCAGACGATGGTGTGTTTTCTAGGTCACTGCAGAGGCTGCCGTGGTCATTACGCACAAAGGTTGCACCACTCCCCATCACCCCTTAAACGATTCATCACGATACAACTATACGTAAACAGCCTAGTTCATACTCTATGTATCGCGGCGAACCCTAAGGCACGCCGCAACTTCGAGTATGCTCGCGGTCACTACAAAGGGTCGCTGTGTACACACAAAGATTGCACCACTCCCCCATCACCTTATCAGTGTAGGCCGACAGCGCGAATATAGTGTCCCATACCACCATAATCGGCTCACGAGTTGAGTTGCTCACTGGTCACTACGGGGAGGCACGTAGCCCCAGCGTAGGCCGACAGCTCGACCACGGTGTCCCATACCACCATGTCCGGCTCATGAGTCTTAGCGGATCGAGGTACCATGGTTAACGGATTTTTTTCACTGGTAAGTTTGGTACCCTAGGTTCAAGCATTAGCGACCAGACATTGTGAACATACATAAGACATACGGTTTACTGACATGTTCGGCTAGCTCGAGCGCACAACAAGTTGGACGATATGAGGCGCAGAAGCACCTCGTGTGGCCAACCACTATCGCCAACCGAAGTACGACACGGGTTCACCAACACATCGTGCGTGGCGGAACGAAACCCCAACCACATCTTCAAGTCTGATACCGGATGCCTGGACTACGAACATAGTCCCAAGCTCACTCAAATCCTAACCAAAGCATGTGAAATAAGGCATGATAACATGGTAATTCAAGAACACTAGCAAGCATAATATAAGCATAACATGAAGCATGTTAACAACAAGTCACAAAGCATGTTCAAAAGCATGTTATAAAGCATTATGTAAATAAGTATACAAATACTTACATTTCGTAGGCGAGTGGTTAGAGTGAACAACCACATGGAGAGTGTCCTATGCGACTCTAAGACAACCGAGAATCCCACCTCAGCACCTACCTAAGATTCTAACACTTAAGCACTTACACTCACAAGTGAATTCACCAACACTTGGAATGCGATAGTTCAACATACATGACGTATGCTAGGGAAGTGTGTATTAGGGTTGTCCCGTTACCGAGCTAGTATTTTATACATATACAACATATTCATACAGCAAATAGACATAGCAAACACATCAGCGAATTTTATACGTATAGGGTACTTTCGCGTATACCCAATTTCGACATACATAGTGTTTACAAAGGAACATAGGTTTCGGCGATTCTTTTCGCCAAACTAGTATTTTAATCATGTATTGTATAATCATACATTAAATACATATGTCAAACATTATTCCAAAAGAAATACGTATACGGTATTTCTACAATACGTATTTTCAACATACGGCACATTTACAAAGGAACATATATTTTGGCGATCTCTTTCGCCAAACTAGTATTTTATTCATATGTTATATAATTAAACATTAAATAAACATGTCAAACAATTATCCAAAAAATACGTATACGGTATTTCTACGTATACCTAGAATATGTGAAATTCCATATTTCACACCGCTAATCAGAACAGGAAACGGAAAGCACTTTGTACATGTGCAATTGCAAGCAGATCATGAATCTACCATTATCTGACATTGAAAGCATTGAAAACTTTAACTTATACACTTAAAGTCCTCACCTTTGCCTTTGGAAACGGAACGAATCAGCAAGGGTGATAGATCTTCCGTCTACGGGCGATTTCTAGCCTAAAAAGCGGAATCGGTTAGTCGGTATACATCCCACCTCGATTCCACCGCAAATCAGACCTAGGTTTAGGTTTTCTTACCTTCAAATGAGGCGGAAAACACCGGGAGAACGCCGAGAATAAGGCGGTGTAGGCCGTGTAGCAATCCAGTGCAAGTGGAGGAAGATCGGCAACGATCTCCAAGTCCTTCTCTCTCTTTTCTCTCTCTCTCTCTAGGGTTTCCACCAAAATTCGTATGGCTGTGAGAGGGGCTGCTCTAAGCTCCTTTTATAGCCTCAAACATTACGGAAATAGACTTAGGTTCATGGGGTACTGCCTATATAAGATTTTCGACGCTTTTCCAGCTCAAAAGGGGAGTTCTGGTAGCCCTCTTTAAACCAAACGTCAGACTTAAACTTATCATCAATGGATCTACGTGGGATTACATTTTTGACTCATTCGGATGCGCAGATCGCACGTGGCGGACCACTTTCGCCCGACGGTCGGTGGGCCACGATCGAAATTCCAAGTACATGTAAATGTTCCCGAAATTTTTCTTAATCCGAGGGTGTAATTTGGTCCGATTCGACGGTCGTTGCTTAATCATCGACGCGTCAACGAACGATGCCGATCACTATTCCGTATATTTATTTCGGCTTGTGAATAGTATTTTTCACACTACCTCGCTCCGATTCGAAACGAATGGCCGTGGAATATCTGGATAAGGCCGATTTTGAGATGATTGTTAAGCCCAAGGCGGTCCTAGTTCCTTAACTTCGGGTTAATCGGAATCCCGATGTCCGATCTAGACCTAATACGAAGTTTCGTTTCATTCCCGAGAGCAGACGGGAAATGAGTTTGGTTCTAAACTTTAGGGTAACCTAATACAATGATTCTCAAGTTTTGGGTCTTGCAGATCGTATTTAAAGCGATCCTAACGGATTTCATAACTAATTGAGTTTAGTACTTAGTTAACTTTGTTAAATTTCTAAAGGATTTAATCCTATGTGATTTCTCGGTCGGTGGTACTCGACCCAATGTACGGAATTTTTCGTGTCGTTACAATCTACCCCCCTTAAACAAAAAATTTTGTCCTCGAAATTTATACCTTTCGTACTCCTCGAGAATCGAGGGTAGTTCTTCCCGACCTCGGCCTCGCCTCCCAGTAGCTTCCTCCTCGAATGATGTGTCCAAAGTACCTTCACAAGTGGGATGACCTTGCTACGCAAGACTGCTCCTTCCTCGTCAAGGATGCGCGTCGGCGCAACTCATATGTCGCATCCTCGCTCAATCGTACTGCTCCCATCCGATGATATGCGAAGGATCGAGAACGTACTTCTTCAAAGATAGATACATGAAATACGTTATGTACGTAAGCAAGTGGTGTAGGCAAGGCGAGACGATACGCCACATCACCCACTCGATCCAAGATCTCAAATGGACCGATAAACCTCGGTGTGAGCTTCCCCTTCTTCCCAAACCGAAGGACTCCTTCATAGGGGAAACCCGAAGGAACACATGATCACCAACCTCGAACTCCACGGTCGCCGCCTCGTATCGGCGTAACTCTTCTCGCTCGCTCTCGCCGTGAGTAATCGACGCCCGATAATGTCTACCTTCTCTGTAGTCGCCCGAACCAACTCGGGCCAATCGTGCTACGCTCTCCAACCTCTCGCCCAACAAGGCGGTGCTCTCAAGGTCGACCATATAGAGCCTCATATGGCGCCATGCCAATCGTCGCCCTGGAAGCCGTTGTTGTAGGCGAACTCACGTACGGAAGACAAATCATCCCAACCGTCCTCAAGTCCAACACACAAGCTCGCAACATATCCTCCAGACCGATTCACTCGCTCCGTCTCGCCCATCGGTCGAGGATGAAACGCCGCATCTTGAACTTCAACTTCACACCCATCGCCTCCTGATACAAGTCCGGAAGATGGATGTGAACCGCGTGTCTCCGTCCGACACAATCTCCAAAGGAACCCCGTGCGGACGCACGACGATCTCCCCGATATACACCCAGCTAGCCACTCGTCTGGCAGAGTTCGTAACTCGATAGGGAGGAAATGGGCCGATTTGGTCAACCGGTCCACAATCACCCAAATGGAATCGTGTCCCTTCCTCGTCTTCTAAACCCCGATATGAAGTCCATGGAGATGAAGTCCCACTTCCACTCCGCTATAGGCATGGGCCGAAGTAGTCCAGAGGTCGGCGATGTTCCGCCTTGACCCGCCGGCACGTCGACATCGAGACACATACTCAAGAATGTGGGCCTTCATGTTATCCCACCAATACGTCCGTCTCATATCCCGGTACATCTTCGTGCTACCAGATGCATCGCAAACTTTGAATTATGGGCGACTCGAGAAGCTCGCGTCTCAAGTCGCACATCCGAACACATAGGCGGCCACGAATCGTAAACCCCCATCGATCCAACTCTCCACTCGAGTCCACGGCGTCGCTAGCCTCGCTTCTCGAAGCTCGAGACAAGTATGTCACCCTCTCTGGGCCTCAACAATCCTGTCGTCGATAAGTGGTCGCACCCGAACGTGCGCAACACACTCAAATGGCTCCTCGACAGTGAGTCTCTGCTCGAAGTCTCGCACAAACTCTACCATATCCCACTCGGCTATCATCAGCGGTGCCGCAAATGCAATCGCCTTCTTGCGGCTCAACGCGTCCGCCACAAGGTTCGCCTTGCCAGATGGTAGAAACCTCGAACTTGAAGTCCTTCAAGGTCTCCATCCATCGGCCATACTGCCTCATATTCAAATCTCGCCGCGTGAATATGTATTTAAGGCTCTTGTGGTCGCAGAAAAGCTCGAACTCCTCACCATAGAGGTAATGTCTCCAGAGCTTCAATGCAAAGATGACACCGCCAACTCTAGGTCATGTGTGGGTAATTTTCCTCGTGCTTCCTTAATTGTCTCGAGGCATACGATATCACCCTATCTCTCTCGCATCAACACACAACCCAAACCAACGCGAGACGCGTCAAGATACACCGTGTATTTCACCCCTTGCTCGCAATACTAGCACAGGGGCGGACGTCAACTTGTCCTTCACTCTCCTTAAAAGCCGCCTCCGCCTTCTCATTCCAGCGAACTTCAGTCCTTCCGAGTCACCGAGACAATGGCCTCGCGATCTTCGAGAAATCCCGAATGAAACGTCTCGTAGTACCCACCAGCCAAGGAAACTCCTCACCTCGAACCGATTCAGCCGCCGCAATCCCGAACCGCAGCCTACCTTAGCAAGGTCCATCGCTATCCCATCCTTGGACACTACATGTCCCAGAACTTGACTTCCTCTCGCCGAAGTCGCACTTCTTGTATTGCGCAAACAACTGGTTCTTCTTCAGTGTATCCAATACCGCTCGCAAGTGCTCCTCGTGCTCCTCCCGACTCGTGGAGTATATCAAGATGTCATCGATGAAGACGATGACGAATCGGTAGAGGAAGGGCCGAAATACCCGGTTCATCGATCCATGAACACGGCCGGTGCGTTCGTCGACCGAACGACATCACTAAGAACTCGTAGTGCCCAAAGCACGTCCCGAAGGCCGTCTCTCGCACGTCCTCCTCTCTCACGCGCAATCGGTGGTACCCCGACCGAAGGTCAATCTTCGAGAAATACTTCGCCCCCTCTCAACCGATCGAATAGATCATCAATCTCCGGCAAAGGATACTTGTTCTTCACCGTGACTCGGTTCAACCTACGGTAATCAATACACAACCGTAGGGACCCGTCCTTCTTCTTCACGAACAACACAGTGCTCCCCAAGGAGACACACTAGGTCGAATAAAACCTCTCTCTACAAGTACATCAATCAGTGTCCGCAGCTTCCTCCATCTCACATGGAGGCATACGATAAGTAGCAACGAGATGGGCGTCGCACTGTGCGTAAGATCTATCGTAAAATCAATCTCACGCCGAGGAGGTAAACCAGGATAGTCTCAAACACGCCCGCAAAGTCTCGAACCACCGGCGTACTATCAACCGTCGGACCATCAATCGGCACAAGCAAAGCAAAGATAACAATCAACTCGACAGGCCAACCGACTCGCACCGGAACGTGAAAGCCGCACCGTCAGTCCATAGGCAGTCACGATCCGAGCATCGCAATCTATCTCCGCCCTCATCCTGGCGAGCCAATCCATGCCAAGTATAACGTCGTAGTGCCATAGCGGAGCAACAATAAGGTCGACGAGCACTGTGCTGCTACCCAAAACTACCGAGCAACCCTCGCATAATCGTGTGACATCCGAATGTCCCCGAGTAGCCGTAGTGAGTCTCATTCCCTTAGTGGGAATCGTATGCAAAGATAGGCGCTTCACCGCCCCACAAGAAATAATAGAAGTAGTGGACCCAGTGTCCACCAATAAAGAGACGGGAGTGTCGCGAATAAAAGTCGTACCCTCGAAGGCCGTCGGAGCTAAAACCGACGTCTCGGTGCCTCGGCCCACAAGAGTATGAACGCGAGCCTGCGCTGGCAAGGCGGTTCGGCCGAGGAGCCAAGGGCCAAGGGTCGCCGTGGCGGCCCGAAGCGCGCCGCACAGAGGCTCAAGGAAGGATGTGCGTGAGCCGTCTCGTAGCGGTGGAGCCGATATGGCTGTGGGCGAGAACGGCCCATCATCCGTGGCGAGAGAACCCACCGTCCTTCATCCGCGCGAAGCAACTCCCAATAAGATGACCCCGTTTCCCGCAAAGATGTGCGTGTCACAATAGGGCGCCTCGCCCGAGCCCCCGGCGCCGCGATCCTAGGAGGCGAGTCAACACGAGGCCTCTTGCCCTAAAATAGGCCCGCGCTGTATCTCCCGCCGTGGCCTCGCAACCATAGTGCCACGTGATCGGCCAACCGGTCCACATCCTGCTCTGCCGTCATAGACATGTGAACCAAGTCTTTGCGCATATGTGGGTATAGTGAGGCAAAGATATCTTCGACCGTATCTCCTGGCCGCAAGCCCAATGAAAATCGACGCATCCGCATCTGCTCGTCCACTAGTATAGTCGGGACAAAGCGACCCAACTCGGTGAAGCGGTGCTCGTACTCTGTAGTAGTCATGCCTCCCTGCCTGAGGCGCAGAAACTCGTCCTCCCGCTCATGTCGGTAAGTCGGCGGGTAGTATTTCTTATAGAACCGGAACTCGAACGCCTCCCAGGTCCATACGTAGTCTGCTGCGACCGACCGCAACACACTGTCCCACCATAAACTCGCCTCTCTCTCAAACATGAAGGCGGCCAGCTCTACCTGCTCTGCCTCTGAGCAATGCAGCATCCGAAGCATCTTCGAGATGCGGTCAAGCCAAAACTCTGCCTCCTCGGGCCTATGAGTGCCCATGAACGAAGGAGGCCTCAAGCGCTGAAACCGCTCGAGTAGACCGCGCGTGCCGACATCTCCGATAGAGGCACCACGGTGGAGGCAGGGGCACACCTCACACCGAGCAGGGAGGCTCGGGAATGCGCACGATGTGCGTACGTCGTAGGTGGAGTCGCACTACCACCACGGACAAGGCCTCGCCGATAGTGGCCATAAGCCGCCGATGCTTTCGCCGCATCGCGCCGCCGATGCATCATCATCATCAGCTGCTCAAACCTATCAGTCGGCGGAGCAGCCTGGGAGTCATGTCACAGACGATGATGGCCGAAATCGCTCACGGACCGGGGGCGTGTATGGTGGCAACCCGCCAGCAGGACCAAGAGGGGCCGATCGGAACCCAACCCACGGTCCCCAGGACCACTACTACTAGAAGGTGTCTGGTCCATAGAGCCAGTCAGACGGAGATGTGCGGTGCTCCACGTATACTGTCGCGGCATGCCCTATACAACACAGGTACAAAGATTTGTGAGATACAAAGATAATACACTCCATAAAGCACTTAAGCATTCCACACATCATCAAACAAAAGAGGCTATATGCTTTTCATTAACTCAAAATTGTCATAATACATGGACTACAGAGTTTACATGAATCATGACGGAAATCACATTATAGCCAATACATCCACACATCAAACACTAAACATTCTACTACCTAATACATCATCTGAACGAAAACACAAACCGCCTATCGCGGTAACCAAAGCAAACACAACAAACAACAATATGGATGACTAAGCATCCGAAGTAGGCGGTGGAGGAGGAGCGTTCTTATCCTGCGCACAACACAGGATGGCCTTCAACGTACGGACATCTTCTTGAAATTCTTCTTCATGTAGGCTTCATTCTCTTCAAGTTTAGTTCGAACTTGACCAATCTCACCAACTTGTCCAATCTCACCAACTTGTCCAACCTCTTCTTTGCACAGGCGGCTTGCCTCTCCTCAAGACGGGCAAATCGCGCATCAGATACATCTCGATCCACACCCTGCCCCTGAGCCGCAGGGGGTGAACTCTCCTCTGTGTCCTGAGCCTCAGGTTCTTCCTCCTGTATGTCATCACTGCGCTCCTCATCACTGTCAGCCTGGAGGTCAACACTCTCTTCGCCGGCGCTATCCGACTCATCTCCGGACTCGTCGAGTCGGGCTTGCCGCTGTTGGGGCCGATCTTCATATTCCCGAGTGTCGCTTCATTTATGACTCGACCGGTGCAAGATCCTCCATATTCAATCTGTAGCCTACATCACGAGCCATCCTGCAGATCAGTCGGCCAAATGGGAGCGAAAGATCGTTCCTGGCAGAACGAACAACATTAACTATCTGGGATAGGATGAATGTGGGCAGGCATATGTCTTCCTAGTATCCCATCTTGTACAGAAAGTCCACCATCACCCTAGTACATTCCGTGCGGTTACCCCACCGTGGGTATACATTGTATGTGAAGATGTGATGGAGCAAATGGAAGTCTTCAGACATCTTTGTCGCCGCAATACAATTTCCTCGCTTCCAAGTAACCCGGCGACCACAAAGAAATCGCGTGCGGTGATCCCTTTCCCGCGCAGTTCTAGAGAAGTCATCACTAGGATGCACTTGACCAAGCGGAATCTTCGTGATTCGAGCCACCTCATTCACAGTGATTGTGCGCCTTATGCCCCTCACGAGACAAGAACCGAAGAGGCTCTACCGATGACGTCTATGATGTGAGCGTAGAAGGCACGAACCGTGTGCTCACATGCGGGGACTCGCCTTCAAAATATAATTCCACCCGATATCCACCAAGTGGTCCATCATCGGTGTAGACCAAACATCCTCTCATCCACATGAGCTTCAAACACAACCTTACGGCCCGCGAAGCGCCCATATTCCATGCCGATCGGGTAAGCATTTCTGGCGGGGTGGTCGATCCAGGTCTCGCTTCGACCTAAACTCCCGCACGGTGCTTGTGCCGGCCCCAACGTCGGATCTTCTTCTGTATGGGCTGGCCTACTTGGGCTCGGCCATCGTCGGCCGCGGTTTTCCTCTTTCCCATGAAGGATAGGATGGAGGAAATGGAGAAAATGGTGGCCACCACACCAAGGAGGGCCATGGAAAATTTCCAAAATGGGGGAACAAAGGGCTGACCTCTTTTATCTTCCACAACCAACAGTTCAACAGGTGTGGAATAAGCTCTAGAGGTAGGAAATGAAGAAGAAACAAGAAGAAGATGGGATGGGTTAGTATATTACCCGATTTTGAGCTCCAAGGAGGGTTATGAGAGCTCCAACTTATGGAAATGGGGAAAGGGAGAGGCTAGGGCTGTTGTAGGAGGTAGGGGTGTGTGAGTTATGGAAGGAAATGGAGGGATTGAAGGTTTGGAGGGATGGGTTTTCAGCAAAATCGAAAATGGAGGTGGGGTGCTTGAAAAAGAGGGGAAATGGGAGAAATGGGTGTTTCAGCCCTTAAAAAACTAATCAAATGCCAAAATGGCACGTGCCATGGGGTAGGGGGGCTAAACCGACCAACCCCAAGCTTTAAAAGTGGCCGGAAAGTTAACGGGGGCGCGGTCCGCCGCCGGTGCCGCGGTGGCGCCGCGGTCGGGCTTGGCCAGAACCGCGCCGCCGCGGTCTGGCCCTGTTCACCACGCTCCTAGGGTGCCAAATGCACCCTGGCTTGGTCCAAAAAGTTAACGGATTAGTTGTGGGGGCCCACGGACTCAGTTTTGTGCCAAAACGGTTAGTTCCGGCAAAGTTCTGATATAATCTGGTTTTTCCTGATTTTTAACGACTCATTTTTGGTAAATTGTGACCTGGACACGTCAATAGACGGTCTAGGAGTGACTTGGGGTCCATAAGTGTGGTCGGGATCGAGTACGCACTCAATCAAACTGTCCGTGTGTGTGAATTCGCCGAACGGCGAACGGCGAATCGGGAGACCCTAAGATCTGTTGCTATATTTTGCGCACCCTCCAAGTGTAATGCGTCAGTGTACGTAGTGGGGACATAACTCAGGTCCGGTTTAATCAAAATCATGCTCTGATACCAACTTGTAACGCCCTGAAAATCGGGGGTCGAGTGTAACTCAACTCCCGAGTTCCAACGCATCACTTATGCAACATGTTTAATGATATTTGATGTTGTCTGTTTAGAGCAATAAACATGAATGAGATTATACCAAAGCAAGAATTCATACTCCAGATCGCTTGTATAAAAGCAAGCGGAAGACCGATCGTATATATATGTATGTAAAGAAACAAAATAAATGATTCATTATCCAGTAGTATGAATCCTTCCGAGTCACAATATACATGTCTGTGTAATAAACAAAATGTCAAAATAACTAAATACAATCTCTCAGAAATCCCATCATCCGTGAATTAGTCGGCAGCCGCCGAATCCGCATATACGAGAACTCCTCCTGGTCCTCGTCATAATCGGCTCCGCCTCCAGAATAGCCGGATCGCCTAAACCTGAGACAGAGTCTGGTTGGTGTGCGCAACACCGTCCCGTAACGTGGGAGTGAGTAGCTAACTCAGTGGAACGATAAGACATAAGTTATCATGTTACCAATACAAATCAAGCAGGAATGATAAAGCAGTAAATCAAACACTCCTAGTTACTCTGATTAATGCAAGTATGAATGCAGTTATGATGGATGCCCTCTCCGACGTACTCCCTCAAGCGACACCATCTCACGTTCGCGCATGCTTACATCCCACAGTGCTCCACATCTTCCAGGCACATGCGATGCATGATGAGTATGATTATCGAGTTTTTAATTAATTCATTTCAAACAAAGCAGGATTGGGAAACTAAGGTACCTCCTTAGATCATATCCAAACATGATCCAATCTAGGGTCGTCACCCTAGTTAATATCGACGATGGTGTGTTTTCTAGGTCACCGCAGAGGTCGCTGTGGTCAGTACGCACAAAGGTTGTACCACTCCCCATCACCCCTTAAACGATTCATCACGATACAACTATACGTAAACAGCCTAGTTCATACTCTATGTATCGCGGCGAACCCTAAGGCACGCCGCAACTTCGTAGTATGCTCGCGGTCACTACAAAGGGTCGCTGTGGTCAGTACACACAAAGATTGCACCACTCCCCATCACCTTATCGGTGTAGGCCGACAAATAGCAATATAGTGTCCCATACCACCATAATCGGCTCACGAGTTGAGTTGCTCACTGGTCACTACGGGGAGGCACGTAGCCCCAGCGTAGGCCGACAGCTCGACCACGGTGTCCCATACCACCATGCCCGGCTCATGAGTCTTAGCGGATCGAGGTACCATGGTTAACGGATTTTTTTCACTGGTAAGTTTGGTACCCTAGGTTCAAGCATTAGCGACCAGACATTGTGAACATACATAAGGCATACGGTTTACTGACATGTTCGGCTAGCTCGAGCGCACAACAAGTTGGACGATATGAGGCGCAGAAGCACCTCGTGTGGCCAACCACTATCGCCAACCGAAGTACGACACGGGTTCACCAACACATCGTGCGTGGCGGAACGAAACCCCAACCACATCTTCAAGTCTGATACTCGATGCTGACTACGAACATAGTCCCAAGCTCAGTCAAATCCTAACCAAAGCATGTGAAATAAGGCATGATAACATGGTAATTTAAGAACACTAGCAAGCATAATATAAGCATAACATGAAGCATGTTAACAACAAGTCACAAAGCATGTTCAAAAGCATGTTATAAGGCATTATGTAAATAAGTATACAAATACTTACATTTCGTAGGCGAGTGGTTAGAGTGAACAACCACATGGAGAGTGTCCTATGCGACTCTAAGACAACCGAGAATCCCACCTCAGCACCTACCTAAGATTCTAACACTTAAGCACTTACACTCACAAGTGAATTCACCAACACTTGGAATGCGATAGTTCAACATACATGACGTATGCTAGGGAAGTGTGTATTAGGGTTGTCCCGTTACCGAGCTAGTATTTTATACATATACAACATATTCATACAAAGAAATAGACATAGCAAACACATCAGCAATTTTATACGTATAGGGTACTTTCACGTATACCCAATTTCGACATACATAGTGTTTACAAAGGAACATAGGTTTCGGCGATTCTTTTCGCCAAACTAGTATTTTAATCATGTATTGTATAATCATACATTAAATACATATGTCAAACATTATTCCAAAAGAAATATACGTATACGGTATTTCTACAATACGTATTTTCAACATACGGCACATTTACAAAGGAACATATATTTTGGCGATCTCTTTCGCCAAACTAGTATTTTATTCATATGTTATATAATTAAACATTAAATAAACATGTCAAACAATTATCCAAAAAAATTACGTATACGGTATTTCTACGTATACCTAGAATATGTGAAATTCCATATTTCACACCGCTAATCGAAACAGAAACTAAAGCACTTTGTACATGTGCAATTGCAAGCAGATCATGAATCTACCATTATCTGACATTGAAAGCATTGAAAACTTTAACTTATACACTTAAAGTCCTCACCTTTGCCTTTGGAAACGGAACGAATCAGCAAGGGTGATAGATCTTCCGTCTACGGGCGATTTCTAGCCTAAAAGCTTAATCGGTTAGTCGGTATACATCCCACCTCGATTCCACCGCAAATCGACCTAGGTTTAGGTTTTCTTACCTTCAAATGAGGCGGAAAACACCGGAGAACGCCGAGAATAAGGCGGTGTAGGCCGTGTAGCAATCCAAAGGTAAGTGGAGGAAGATCTAAACGATCTCCAAGTCCTTCTCTCTTTTTCTCTCTCTCTCTCTAGGGTTTCCACCAAAATTCGTATGGCTGTGAGAGGGGCTGCTCTAAGCTCCTTTTATAGCCTCAAACATTACGAAAATAGACTTAGGTTCATGGGGTACTGCCTATATAAGATTTTCGACGCTTTTCCAGCTCAAAAGGGGAGTTCTGTAGCCTCTTTTAAACCAAACGTCGACTTAAACTTATCATCAATGGATCTACGTGGGATTACATTTTTGACTCATTCGGATGCGCAGATCGCACGTGGCGGACCACTTTCGATCCGACGGTCATGGGCCACGATCGAAATTCCAAGTACATGTAAATGTTCCTCAAATTTTTCTTAATCCGAGGGTGTAATTTGGTCCGATTCTCGACGGTCCAGTTGCTTAATACCGACGTGGCACAACGAACGATGCCGATCACTATTCCGTATATTTATTTCGGCTTGTGAATAGTGTTTTTCACACTACCTCGCTCCGATTCGAAACGAATGGCCGTGGAATATCTGGATAAGGCCGATTTTTGAGATGATTGTTAAGCCCAAGTGGGGCGGTCCTAGTTCCTTAACTTCGGGTTAATCGAATCCCGATGTCCGATCTAGACCTAATACGAAGTTTCGTTTCATTCCCGAGAGCAGACGGAAATGAGTTTGGTTCTAAACTTTAGGGTAACCTAATACAATGATTCTCAAAGTTTTGGGTCTTGCAGATCGTATTTAAAGCGATCCTAACGGATTTCATAACTAATTGAGTTTAGTACTTAGTTAACTTTGTTAAATTTCTAAAGGATTTAATCCTATGTGATTTCTGGTCGAGGTGGTACTCGACCCAATGTACGGAATTTTTCAGGTCGTTACATCATGGCATTACAGTACTCATTGCATTACAGTACTCATTGCATTACAGTACTCATTGCATCATATAGCCTTGGTATGGCTTCCTGCATTATCGTCGCCTTGGTATAGTTTCTCAGCATTCATGATAGCCTTGGTAAGGCTAGTGGTATTGGTATTAATCATGACTCCCTTCTGCATTCTCTATCTTCTTCTGAGCACTTTATCACCCACTTTCACCACCCTCTAAGCTTCCTATAAGCTTATGCACGATTGATGCCTGCAGGAGATCCTAGGCAGGCGTTGTAGCAGCAGAGCGTGGAGTAGAGTTGAGCTTGAGGACTCCAGTGTTGCTGACTCTTTTCTCTTTTTCCCATTATCTTATGTATGTCCTTTCGGACCTGATGTAAGCTTGTAAAAGTTCAAATTCTTAGTGAATTTTGTGATACGTATCATTTGTTACTTCCAGATATACTTGCTGTGATTTTGGGTATGCTCGTATTGGTAATGATTATACTGTTATGAAAATCCTCCTTGTAGGATCCCAGATCTAACATGCCTTAGAGCCGAGAATGGGGCCTACGAGGTCGTTGCTTTACCGCGTAACCGGCCATCGGGTTCCTCAGAGTCCCATTCACGAGTCCGGGGTGTGACAGGAGTTGGTATCAGAGCGTAGCAAGTAATTTTGGAATAACTTGGGATAGCATCACATATCTGAAGCGAGCTTAGGATAAGTAGTGTCCCGAGTGCGTTTCCCTCGTTTCGTTTGCGCCTTCAAGGATTCTAATTCCTAGGTGTCCTTCACCTTTGTTCTTTCTATAGACCATGCCGTCTAGTCAAGGTGCCCATGATTATGACACCTGTGGCCGTGGTGCCCATGGACATGGTTCTCATTCCGCTCCAGCGATCCAAGTGACTTTTGCTCCATCATTTGAGATTCCTATTTCCCCTTTGGAGCCTGTCGTACTTATTCCTGAGGCTCCCGCCGTACCTGTGCCTCCGTTAGAGGCCAGTGCTACCCCTGCTTATCTGACGATCCCTGTAGGAGCTGAGCATCTCCAGCAGTTGATGTAGGTTGTCACTGATGTACTTCAGACCCGTCAGCCTGTTCCTGAGGCACCCGGACGGGCGGAACAGGAGCGTGTGAGTCCCCTTTTGCGAGATTTGACTCTGCAGCGTACTCCGTTGGCGGTATTTCTACTTCAGGGCAAGTCCGAGTGGACCGGTTTGCAGAGGGATCGTGATCAGAGGAGTGGCCGGAAGAGGCAGGCCCCCTCCGGTAGCTCACGACAGCGTCGACAGCGGCAGAGGTACGTAACCTATCGAGCCGCCGGATCATCAGCATCGCATACAACAACTTCTTCTTCTAGGCCGTTTACTGGCATTTGCTATGAATGTGGGTAGACAGGACACTGTAGGCGCGAGTGTCCCCATTAGCAGGATGGACCTTTGCAGCGACCGCAGTAGCAGCAGATACCGCATATGCAGAGGAGACAGATACCTCCCCAGCCACCTCAGGCTCGATTTTGCGTGACTCAGCAGGACTCTTAGTTATTAGGGGAGTTGTTATGGGTATTCTCCTTATCTCTGTAAGTAAGTCTTGTGTTTTAGTGCATCGCACCCTTTTTGTATCCAAGGGCTTTTGTTCACTCAGATTGCCATTAGAGTCTGCCGTAAGAGATTATCAGTATCGAAACTTTTTGGAAATATCCCTGTGTTAGGCCGATAATATTATCGTATTCCGTTTTGGTTGGCGAGATGTCTTACTGGCTAAATAGTCTTGTATTGCCAATGTTGAGCTTGTTTTATTGTCTAGGCAGTGTTCCTAGTTAGGGATAGTAGGCCAGATTGCTAGTTTTGTGGCCAAGTGTGATGCTTGTTAGCGTGTCAAGGCCGATCATCTGAGACCCCCTAGTCCCTTGCAGCCGTTGAGTGTGCCAAAGTGGAAGTAGGAGAGTGTATTGATGGATTTCATCGCAGGTTTGTTGAGATTAGGGAGCGTTATCCCCATTTGTTCAATGATTGATTGCACATATTGCTTGTGTTGCCTTTTCCTGATTGATGATTGATATATATGATGATGTTATACATTTTGTTGTCTTAGTTTTGTTAATTTCAAGGACGAAATTTCTTTGTTGGTGGGGAGGATTGTGAGACCCGACCAGAGTTCTCATGTGTGCATGTGTGTGCATAAGTGTGCATTTCGTTCATTTTGGTCCCCCGGTCCTACCGGTTGAATCCCGGTAACTCGCGACCCTTGGATTATGTTGTGGTCACCCTTAAGTTTGGTCACATAGACCTGACTCGGATTGACCTGAGACCCATGCCATCTTGTCCGTATCGACGCCGCGATTCTAACATCACGTCTCATGCGTTAATCCGACGTGTACATCTCAAGTTATGAGCATTTCATCATGTGGCCCACTTTTTGTACAAATGCATGTGGACCTCAATCCTCTTGGCACAATTTCCCATGCACACCACCCACACACACTACAATTCCTATGGAATAAACACTACCCACCCCACACACACCACCCAAAAGCCTACTCTACCCTACAACCTTGTTTTCTCCTCCCATAGGTAATTATGATTTCTCTTTCTCTCTCTCTCTCTCTCTCTTTCTCTCTCTCTCTCTCTCTCTCTCTATCTCCTTATCTCTCTCCCTCCTTCTCATTCTCTCCATGGCCAGCAATTCCTCCATTTTCTCCAGCCCCTTCTCCCTAAAATACCTCCTCATCTACCCCTTCTCACTTGATCTTAGCCATTGATCCATGTTGCTTGGAGCCTCTAGATGATGGTGATGTAAGTTTCAAGGTTGATCTAGGTGGGTGCTCTTAGATCTTTCTTTATTTCTTTCTTAGGAGCTTGTGGGATCCATCAAGTGGTGATGGAGGTCCCTCATGTCTCCATGGTTGAGGCCAATGGCCCTTTTTGCTTGCATGCATGATCCATGGATGGGGCCATTCTCCATGGACCCCATCAAGGCATTTTACTTTAATGCATGTCATTTTCCTCTCTTGTGGCTGGATTATTTTTATTTTTCATTATTCTATTCTTGATTTCCGGATGTGTGTGGCCCACTTAGTGGCCCCGGAATATCTAGACCGTCCAAGCAAAGTGGACGCCCATGGCTATCCATTCCTTGGACATTGGCACTCTATTTGCTCCATTTTGGGCACATGTAATGGGTATTATGGAGGGGGTATGGTCTGGATGTTTGTTGGGCCCACTGGGGTGGTCCATACCACAATTTCCATGAATTGATTTCCTCTTTTTATAGTGATTATAATTATTTTAATTCAGTATTATGTTGCTGTCCAAAAGCCATTTGGACAGATTTTTGAGCTGTCATGAGCTCAATTTTATGGATGATTGGTGGGGTGTTTGGTCCCATTTGATATATACCTCTTAAAGGTGGGGATCCCACCTGAATGTTCCCCAAATTTCACCCTCATCCGTCCCTGTTTGATCACCCAAAAGAGTGGGCCAAGAAGGGTGGATAGTCCAGATTTTCTGGACTGTCTAGCAACCATGCATGCTGTTGTACAAACATAACTATTAGTCTGTTTCTAAAATGGTGGGCTACCTTTGTGGACCCCACCTTATTGTATACTTGTGTAGGGATGTTGGTCCTACATTTTTTTAAAATTTAGCAGACCTGGGCCCACTCTAATGGGGTGCACAAATCAAGGTTTCAAATGAAAGATTGTTTTAGAAATACCTTGTCATTCCATAAATTGTAGGAGTTAAATAAAATACTTTTACTATCCCAAAAATTCTAAAATGAGGTGTCCCACCTATGTTGGGGCCTACCTGCAAAATCTTAGGGCTAATGGACCCCATTTGGGCATCCAAATGGGTGGGCCAATATAGTGGGCTGCCAGAAATTTCTGTTGTGCAGTCCAGCAGCATAGTTTCATAAAAATAAATTTAAAAAAAAATTATTTTCTCAAAAGGTAGGCCATATTTTCAGATCCTAACTTGTTGTGGGCTTAATGAGGGACCTTAGGTCCAAATTTCAAGAATTTTAGAGGCCCAGAACCCACCCATTTGATGGTCCAAATTCAGGACAGTTATATTCCAGCAGTATTTCACCCTCTACAGATTGTATTCTTTAAATTAATTAAAATACTTTTGAGTATTCAAAAATTATGAAAATTTACAGGGAGGTAGTAACTCATGGTAGAACCTACCTACCAAATTTCAGGTCTAATGGACCTCTGTGTATACCGTGGCAAGGCCCGGACTGGCCCACCATGTTGGGACGTCCAGGCCAGTCCAATTTTCTGGACAGCTTGTTTTATTCAAATTAATTAAATTATTTTTAGATGTCCAAAAATTCATAAATTTTGTGAGGTTGTGGTCCACCTATGAAAGGACAATCCTACAAATTTTCAGGGCTATCAGGCCCTTGGACTGACCGTGGTATGGCCTGTAAGTTGGGTCAGTTTTGGGCCAAATACCCAGGCCCAAATGACTAACCACCATGGCATGCCCCTACCTTGGGCTACTGGGCCTGCATTCTAATGGCATGGCCCACTTGAAGTAAGTGTTGTATATCCCCTTCTTATCTGGTGGGACCCACTTTTGTGATATGTGTGGGTCACCATGGGTCATAACCCATTTAAATTAAATAAATTTCTGGACTCCAAAGAGTCCGTGGAAGTGGGTGGGCTGGAATTCCAAAGAAGGGGCCCAAATTTGTGCATAGTTGATCTTTTGGAGCCGTGGCGGCCCACCAGATTTAAGGGAGTGTTGCACACACTCTTTGCCCTCCTTCGTTAGACATTTTGGGCTTAATGAGTGCCCTCTTGAGGCCCACCTTTGTGGTGGTTGTGGGTGTGAGACCCGACCCTAGTTCCCATGTTTGCATGTATGTGTGTGAGTATGCATCTTGTTCGTTATGGTCTCGCGTTCCTACTGGTCGAATTTCGGCGACCCGCGACCTCCAAATTGTGTTTATGGTCACTTTGAGTTTAGTCACATAGACCCGACTTGGATCGACCCAAGACCTATGTCATCTCGTTCGTATTGTCGTTGCGGTTCCAACGACGCGTCTTGTGCGTCAATCCGACCTATGGATCAAAAGTTATGAGCATTTCATCATGTGGCCCACTTTTGTACAAAAGCATGTGGACCACCTCCATGGCACAATTTCCCATGCACACCACACACACACACTACACTATTGCATGGAATAAACACTACCCACCCTAAACACTACCCATACCTAACCTACCCTAGCAACATTGTTATTGTCACCATAGGTTATTATTACTTCCCTTAAAAAGATTTTCCCTCTCTTTCCCTCTCATTTCTCTCTCTCTCTTCTCTTCTTCTCCAGCAACTTCTCTCCCATCTCCTCTCTTCTCCAGCCCCATTTCCCCTTTAATCTTCCAAATCCAATCATCTAAATCCAATCTCACCCATTGAGATGGATCCCTTGGTGCACTAGGAGCTAGGAGGTCCAAATTTGGAGAATCTAAGGTGGGTGTAATCCTAGAAATTAGGATTTCTATTTTCATGTACTTAGATTTCTTTTGTGGGAAGTGTAGGACCCACCAATCCATGGTGGAGATCTTACATCATCCCTTAGTTGTGGCCAAATGGCCTTTTTGATGCATGCATGTCCATGCATGGGGTTTCCCTTCTATAGGCCCCCATCATGGAGGATTACTTAGAGTTTATAGTATGATGGGTCATCTAGACCCTAGAATCATGGTTGGGATGGCATCCCAACCATTGATCTTGAATCTAGAACATGCATGTGATGGATCTTGTTGTAACCTATGAATAAAAGGAATGTATGGTGTGATTGATGAAGGGGAGGGCCTCAATGTGGCGGAGCCCCTCCTCTTGTGGCCGATTCTTCATTTATTTTATTTTATTTTATTTTTCTTTATGATAGAATTCTGATCTTGCATGTGTGGCCCACCTTGTAGGCCAACAAAAATCCAGACCAACCATGGAACTTGGACACCTATAGCAGTCCATCCTTAGACATGTGGCCCCAAAATCTATCTAAATGGGATACATGCAAGGGGTATTTGATGATGGGGAAGGTCTGGACATTTGTGGGGCCCACTGGGGTGATCCACTACACAAATTCCTAGGGTTAAATCCCATGAAAAACCATGTTTATATTTTAATCATTTCTATTACATATTGCTGTCCAAATCTGCCTGGACAGATTTTTGGGCCACTTTGGGGCCTGATTTATGGGTCTTTGGTGGAAATAATGAAACAAAATAATATGTGATTCTTGTATCCTTATGACCCATCTACAACCATACCAAATTTCAGCCCCATCTGACCTTCATTGGGGTCCCAAAGGTGTGGTCCAAATGAGGTGGACAGTCTGGATTTTCTGCACTATTCCAGCAATATTCCACCCTGGACAGGTTGGAATTTCAAAAATTATTAAAATATTTTTGGGTGTCTAAAAATTATGATAATTTACAGGAAGGTGGTCCACTCATGGTGGGACCAACCTACAAAATTTTGGGGCCAATGGAAACCTGTACACACCATGGTGGTGGCTGGATTGGCCCATTACAATATGGTGTCCAGATCAGTCCGATTTTCAGGACAGATTGATTTCCTTAAATAAACTAAAATATTTTTAGGTGTCCATAAATTCTAAAATTTTGTGAAGTTTTGGTCCACCCATGGTGGGACCTACCTACCAACTTTCAGGGCCAATGGACCCCTGTGCACATCGTGGCGAGGGCCGGACTGGCCCACCACATTGGGATGTCCAGGTCTGTCCGATTTTCTGGACAGACTCTCTTGTTTAAATTAATTAAAATACTTAGGAATATCCAAAAATTCTGAAATTTTGTGGGGGTATGTCCTACCTATTAAAGTATCACTCTGAAAAATTTCAGCTCCAACTGACCCTGTTTGGGCATCCAAAAGAATGGGCCAAAATAGTTGGACTACCAGATTTTTCTGCTGTGCAGTCCAGCAATGTGCCTTGATAAAAAACCATAATTCAAAAATATTTCCTCTGATGGTGGGCCACCTTTTTGGGTTTTCTCTCATTGTATGCATGATGAGGGACCTTGGCCCTCAATTTTCAGAGTTTTAGAGGCCCTGGGCCCACTCCAATGGAGTGCCCAAATTTAGGACAGCAACATGTTATAATTATGTTTGGCCTTTGGGCTGAAATTTTGAGGAGTGGGGCCCAACACATTGTGAAGAATCTTAGAGGTAATAATTTATACATTTATTTCCTTAAATGTTGGGCCTAATAAATACACTTTTGAGGCCCACCACAGTTGAATTTAATTGGGTCCATGAATGTGGCTAGTTGTTGAACTCTTTGAGCCCAATTGGGCTGGAACTTTCTAGATAGGCCCATTGAACTCTTGGGCCATTTTTACCATACTATTGTGTTTGATTAGTGGGCCAGATTACACAAGTATATGGGCCCTTGATTGCCCACCAAATCAACTTTATACTTGGGCCGGGTTGTAGGCCCAACTTACTTAGCTAAGAACATGACATTTGCCCATGTGATTTGAGCAATGGGCTGCCCACTAGTCCATAACAATATATGGGATTAGTAGCCTTTATGTTGGGCCCTAACCTTTCCCCTGTGAGCCCATAGTGGTATATATGGGTTGGGCTATGTGTGTTCCCCATGGACCCATGTTTTGGATAGGTATTGGGCCGCCTTTCTGAAGCCCAACATGAATGTATGTGGTATGTAATGGCTGTCCATTTCTTATTTCTAATGTTGTGTGGGCCTTGGGCCTTGATCCGTAATCAATTAGAGATGGGCTACCTCTTGGGGACCAATTGTGGTTGGATGTCCGCATTGTTGACCCTAAGGTAGGCCCATGGGCTTCTATGGATGGTTAAAGGCCCACCATAGACCCTTGCTAGGCTCGTTTCATCTATTTAGGCCCATATCATTCTTCTCCTTAGTCTCATGGGCTACCCCAGGTATATGGGCCCCCACTAGAGGTTGTATTCCTTATGAGGAATTGGTTAAGTACCTAGACCCTTCATGGTTAGGTAGAGAGTTCATCTTCACCTCATTGGCACCCCTATTCATCTTCATGGCCCACTCCCATACGCATCATATGCATGCTTGGTTGAGGTATGATTGACCATGGTTGTGTCATTGTGTAGGACATGTTGGTATCTCCCCGAGAGATGGATGCTTGGGATTGATGCATGGGTGATTGTGTGATTCATGCATCTGGCATTGCATAGCTTATGGATATCCGCCCTTACTTCATCAGGGCCTTGCCTCCACAGGGGTATTCGTGGATGGCCGTATGTGTGGACACCGGAAATATTAGTTGAGCATACCGGGTGCATAGGATGCCCATGGGTGAAATTCTCAAAACTTCCATGGTACCAAGGATCTGCTCCAACGCCGTGACCGGGTGGAATATATGAGCGCACGAGGGCCTTATACCATTAGGCCGCGTCTCCCACTGTCGTGTAGTCGGTTGGATAGGGGTGTGGCCTTACCTGCCTGATGTGAGGAGGCATTACTAGGCTGAGTCTGACCAGCTCGTAAATGGGTCCGCTACCTTCAGGCCTTGTTGGTGATTGGCTGTCCACGGCGGTAGTGAGGTCTCTTACGCCCGTTTGACTGTGCGGGGTCTGTAGAGCGACAGTCATTCAGTAGTATAATAGACCCCGATGATTTCCTTATGATCGGAAATGTACATGACTTGTGGTTTGGATATGAGTACTGACATTACTTGCATTGCATTAGCATTGGTTGTACAAGCCCCTTCATGCATTGCCTTGGTATGGCACCCGCACTCATTACATCTTATTCATGATAAGCCTGGGTAAGGCTAGTGATATCCTCATTGATCATGCTTCTCTCCTTGTATTTCCTACTACTCTTACATGCACCATTATCACACACCTACACCACCCTCTAAGCTTCTATAAGCTTATGCACGATTGATGCGTGCAGATACTCTAAGCGGCGACACAGCCACAGTAGAGCATGGAGTAGAGCTGAGCATTTGAGGACTCCAGTGTTGCGACCTTTCTCTCTTTTCCTTTTATCTCATGTATGTCCTTTGGACCTTATGGATGATTGTAAAAGTTCAAATTTATAGTGGATTTTGCGATGTGTGCCTTCGTTATTCTCAGATGTTCTTGCTATGATCTTGGGTATGCTCGTATTGGAATGATTATACATTATAAAAATCCTCCTTGTAGGATCCCAGGATCGGAACCTGCCTCAGGAGCCGAGAATGGGGTACTATGGAGGCTGTTGCGTTCAGAACCGGTCATCGGAATCCTTATGAGTCCGGTTACTGAGTCTGGGGCGTGATAGTGGGTTAGCCTTAACCAGAATTTTTAATAGTTTTATAGGCCCTATGAGCTGGAAACCTATCCCTTGAGCCCAAGATTGTGCAAGGGCTGACCTTATTGATTCATGGGCCCAATGGGTCGTCTACAAGCTGATCATGTGTATTTATTAGCCTTGATGCCCTCATGAAGTGCTTAATTGTGGGCTGACTTGCAAGGCCCACATAAATGTATATCGTGGGGACTTTGCTAAATCTTTGGGCTGGTGTGGCAAGGCCCACACTGTCAGTATAGGCCTTGCCCATGTGTATTCTTAGTTTACTGCTGCCTTTAAGTCCACCATAATGTATGAATTGGATGGCTTTTGTTTGGGCCATTTCTTTTGGGCCCATTATGTGATGTATTATATGCATGTTTGTGTTAGCAAGTAGGCCTTGTGGACTCAGTTCTTTTGGATAGGCCCATTGATCTTAGGCCTATAGTCTCCTATCTATTGTGATGGGCTTAGGGGCAATAATACACAAGAAGTTGGGCCCTTGGTTGCCCACTAACCGACCACCGTACTTGGGCCAAAAGTGAGGCCCAACTCCCTTGTGTTAAATGTGAAACTTGCCCATGTAAATGAATTACTGGGCTGCCCATGAAACCCACCACAATATATGGATTTATGACTTCTATGGTTGGGCCTAAACTTTTCTTAAGGGCCCACCATGCTACCTAAGTGTTGGGCTTTGAGTATAAGCCCACTAGGCCATGGATTTGCCTTAGGCCTTGGGCCTTAGTTCATGTTCGAGTAGTGGCGGGCTACCTCTTGGAAACCAGTTGAGGTTGGATGTCCTTCTGGGTGATCCTAAGGTAGGCCCATAGGTTTCTCTATGGATGGTTAAAGGCCCACCATAGACCCTAGGCCATTTGTTTAAGGCTCAATGTGTATGTATGTGGAACTTACCTTAACGCATGATTGGTCCAGGCCGTTCAAGCCTTGGATCACCCGATTATGGAAGCACTCTTTGCTTTGGGTTGTTGCTGGCCTCACAATCCAGATGCAAGCCCACTTGATCTTTTCATGATATATACATACTCTCCATCTGGTGGGGTCCCCCAGTGAGTATAGTTGGCCTTCATGAGATCATTCCCACTTATTTGACTAATTTCTATGCTTTAGCAGGCCCAAGAAGCTGAGTGGGCCGAACGTTTATCAAGGGGCCTCAAATGTACATTTTTATGGTTGAAACTTTATTGGATATGGGACCCACCATATTGAGAACTTGTGTACGTGTTGCATTCTTGGGTTTTCTTATAATCTTTGGGCTTAATCAGTGCATTCTTTTGGGTCACCTTTAGTGATCACATGAGGACCCCATCTTAGATCAGATTTTTAGGACATCCCTTAGGATAGAGTGGGCTAGGATGTCCCAGCTTAGCCCAACCATATGTTGGGCCAGCTTCCACCATTTTGATGGACTTGTCGGCTAATATAAGGATAGTATTGGGCTCTTGGTTGCCCACTTAAATCGCTAGTTATTGGGCTGATGTAGTTGGGCCCATTTCATCATCTAAACTTAAACTTATTTTGGGCCGTATATCGTGTATGCAGGCTGCCCACCAAGTCCAACTTAATGCATGGATTCTATGGCCATTGGGAATTGAGCCTTGGGCCTTAATTTCTCTCTTGGGGCCCATGTTGTTAAAAGTGGTATTGTATTTTTTTATGGCTTATTATGAGGAATGTATGTATGTGGTTACCTGTGTTCTTATCTTGAATGTAGGGCCTTGGGCCTTGTATCCATATAGTTCGTGGTTGAGATGCTTCTTGGGGAATGGTGGTTAAATGTCCCCATTATGGACCCCTCTAGGCCCGATTGTATCTAAGTGTGATTAGATACTCATCATAGACTCTTGTTAGGCTCATTTCCACATTACTTAGACCTGTAGCTTGTATACATAGTTCGTGGGCTACCCCAGGTAAATGGGCCCCCACTAGAAGTTGGATTCCTTAAGGATATTGTCAAGTACCTGGTCTTGGTTCCTTCTTGGATAGGAGGAATGTAATATACATTGTGTATCGCCCTATAGTGTGATTAAATTCATCCTCATGACCATGTGCATCATTGTATGCTTGGTTGACACTGTGTGTGTGGTCATATTGGGAATTACATGATACCTTCCCCGAGGGACGTAGTATCTCCTCTTGAGCATGTTGGATGCTTGGGATTGATGCATGGTTGATTGTGTGATTCATGCATCTGACATTGCATAGCATATGAGCATTATCGCCCTTGCTTCATCAGGGTTGTAGCCTCCACAGATACATCGTGGATGGCCATGTTTGGACACCGGAAATGTTACTTGAGCATATCGGGTGCATAGGATGCCCATGGGTGAAATTCCCAAAACTTCCATGGTACCAGGATCTGCTCCAACGGCGTGACCGGGTGGTATATATGAGCGCATGAGGGCCTTATACCATTAGGCCGCGACTCCCACTGATGTGTAGTCGGTTGGATAGGGGTGTGGCCTTACTACCCGATGTAAGGGGGACATTGCTAGCCGAGTCCGACCCGACTCGTGAATGGATCCGCTACCTTCGGGCCTTCAGCTTGGTGATTAGGTCCGCAGCGGTGGTAGTGAGGTCTCTTACGCTCATTTGACTGTGCAGGGTCTGTAGAGCGGCAGTCATCCAGCAGTGTAATGGACCCCGGTGATTTCCTTATGATGGAAATGTATTTAATATGTGGATTGGATATGAGCACTAACATTCTTTCGCATTACATTTGCATCGGCTGTGTAAGCCTCATAATGCATTACAGTACTCATGGCATTACAGTACTCATCACATTATAGTACTCATGGCATTACAGTACTCATTGCATTATTATACTGCCTTGGTATAGTTTCTTGCATTCATGATAGCCTTGGTAAGGATAGTGGTATTGGTATTGATCATGACTCCCTTCTGCATTCTCTATCTTCTTCTGAGCACTATTATCACCCACTTTCACCACCCTCTAAGCTTTCTATAAGCTTATGCACGATTGATGCGTGCAGGAGATCCTAGGCAGGCGTCATAGCAGCAGAGCGTGGAGTAGAGTTGAGCTTGAGGACTCCAGTGTTGCTGACTCTTTTCTCTTTTTTCTTATTATCTTATGTATGTGCTTTCAGACCTGATGTAAGCTTGTAAAAGTTCAAATTCTTAGTGAATTTTGTGATGTGTATCCTTTGTTACTTCCAGATGTACTTGCTGTGATCTTGGGTATGCTCATATTGGTAATGATTATACTGTTATGAAAATCCTCCTTGTAGGATCCTAGGATCGGAACCTGTCTCAGGAGCCGAGAATGGGGTACTACGGAGGCTGTTGCGGCCAGAACCGGCCATCGGGTTCCTTGTGAGTCCGGTTACCGAGTCGGGGGCGTGACATAAGGCCAATTAATTAACTAGAAGACTAGCCCAAGAAGAATCCAATTAGAATGAGCGTTTAATCATGCACTAATTAAGCCCAAAAATAAAATAAAATAAGGTAAGATAACTCACTTAAATCCTCCTCAAATCTAATAGGCCATACTGCCCCAAAACAACATCTATAGGCAACAATTATTAGGCTCATTACCTAATTCTAAACCCACCAATTTTTTTCTGGGTTGGTTGAAATCCAACAACAAAAAAATTATTTTATAGTAGATGAAATTCCTGATGGCCCATATGTATAACAGTGGGTCCCACCAGATGAGAGGGGAATACACAACACACAATAGAAGTGGGCCATGCTGCTAGAATACAGGCTCAGCAATAGCCCAAGGTAGGGGTGTCCCATGGTGGGTAGTCCTACGGGCCTGGGTATTTGTCCCAAAATTGATCCAAATTGTAGGCCACACCACGGTCGGTAAAGGGGCCCGATGACCTTGAAAATTTGCAGAGTGGTTTTTCCATGGGTGAGTCACACCTCCACAAAATTTCACAATTTTTGGATAACTAAAAATATTTTAATTTATTTTTAGAAGACAAACTATCTAGAAAATCGCCACGGTGTGTACAGGTGTCTATTAGTCCCAAACTTTTTTAGGTGGGTCTTACCATGGGTTGACCACCTTTTTATAAATTTTCATAATTTTTAGATACTCAAAAGTATTTTAATAAATTCTGGATTACAAATTGTCTGGGGTGAAATGTTGCTGAAAATAACTGTCATAAATTTGGGCCATCCAAATGGGTGGGTTATGGGCCTCCAAAATTCCTAAAATTTGGACTTAAGGTCCCTTATCAAGTTTACAACAAGGTAGGGCCCAGAAATATAGCCTACCTTCTGAGAAAATATTTTTAAAATTTTATTTTTATTGAATCACGCTACTGGACTGCACGGCAGAAATTTTTGGCAGCCCACTATGTTGGCCCACCCTTTTGGATGTCCAAATGGGGTCTATTGGCCCTAAAATTTTGCAGGTAGGTCCTACCATGGGTGGGACAGTTCTCTGCAAAATTTTAGAATTTTTGAGGTAGTATAAGTATTTTATCTAATTCATACAAATTATAGTCAGAAATGAATGTCCAGAAAATCTGCTGGTGCATAAAATACTATTGTCTCATGTTTGGCACCATATGGGGTGAGCCTATACTTGCCTAAATTACTGAAACATTGGTGGGTTTGATGTTCCCACATATGGACAGCAAGTAGGGTCCTCTAGAGTGGCCCACTTACTCCTAAATCAAGATGTAAAATGAGCATTTCTAACATGCAATGTTGCTGGACTGTCTAGAAATTTCTGGACAGTCAGCCTATTTTGGCTCATCCCATAGGCCTCAAACATGGGAGAAATGATGCGGGCCCCATTCCACATCAAAGTGAGGTCCACACTCTAAAAAACCCCTAAAGGAATTTGGGAGAAAAAAACATACAAACAGTCCCAAAAAATTACTCGAAATCATACTATTGATGAGCCTGAAATCGGGACAACAACATATGTTGTCCATATTTCGGTTCATAGAATTATCCAAAAGGTTTTGTACTCTAATCCATCAAGTGTGGTCCACCTAGATGGGTCATCAAGATTTCAGATCCATTAGCACACAAAAAATTCTAAGAAAATTCATATTTGGAGACCACCCAACCCATGTATGTCATAGTAGGCTTGGACATCCAGCATGGTGGGCCTGGACGTCCCATTTTCTAATGGAACTGAAATGTTGTTGACCACATCAGTGGGCCACAAATCTCCAGCAATAAAAAGGAAGATAAAGGGTGAGAAATCATGGCCATGGTGGAAGGTTCCAACACTATAAGCCTTCCATCTTCAATCCACACCATCCACTATATTGGTAGCTTATATGCATGTCATTTACAATTAAAAAGAGGTGCTGAGGTAGGGATAGTATCCCAACCATGCATGCAAAGGTCTAAATGACCTATGAAAGGTTAGATCTAAGAAAATGCCTCATGGTGGGTCCATGAAGAATGGCCCACCATGGAAGAAGATATGCGTGCTCTAGGCCTATGGCCTTAAATTTAGGAGTTATGTAGGACCTCTACAATGGATTGGTTGGTCCTACATGCTTTCATTCATGTAGAAAAAGAAAGACAAGAAGAACAAAGGGAGGAGAGTTATTCATGGAGCACCCACCTCAAAGTTTATCCTCTTTCTTCCACACTTGGGTTCTATAGCTCCAATGGTAAAGTTTTAATGGTTGAAATGAGTTTTTGAGGGTTAGATTGGGAGAGATCTAGCTTGAAAGGGGCTGAAAATTTTAGAGATTTTTGGAGGAAGGTTGCTAGCTAGAAATAAGAAGGGAGAGATAAGGAGAGAGAGAGAGAGAGAGACCATGATGGGTTTGTAAGAGAATTCATCATTACCATAGGAAGGAGTTTATAAAGTTGTAGGTTAGACTAGGCCACTTGGTGGTGTTTGTGGTTAGTGGTGTTAGTTATGGATCTTTGTGTAGTGTATCGGTAGTGTACCTTAGAACTTGTGCTAAGGGTGATGTGGTCCGCATGCATTCCACCAAAGTGGGCCACATGATCAATGGTCATATAATGAAATGTACACAGCTTTTGATCTACATAACGGATGGATATATAAGACGCGTCATTGGAACCGCAACGACAATGCGAATAAGATGACATAGGTCTATGGCCAATCCAAGTCGAGTCAACATGACTGAACTCAAGGATGACGGCAAATACTATCCGAGGGTCGCAGGTCGTCGAAATTTGATCGGTAGGACCGCGGGACCTAAATGAACAAGATGCATACTCTCACACACACATGCACACATCTGAACTTGGGTCGGGTCTCACACATAATGATCATAATTATAAAATGTACGCATGATCAGCGCACGATCATATCATAACATAATTATAAAATGATTATAATGCTTATTAAATGCACGCACGATCATAACATAATACTTATAAAATGCTTTTATAATGCTTATAACATAATGCATGATCAAAATAATTATAAAATGCACGCACGATCATAACATAACATAATTATAAAATACTTATAAAATGCTTATAACAAAATTATAAAATGCTTATAACATAACATAATATAATTCTTATAATACTTATAACATAACATAACATAATCCTTATAATATAACATAACATAATGCTTATAATATAACATAATATAACATAATTCTTATAATATAACATAACATAATATAATTCTTATAATGTTTAACTTAACATAACACTTATAACAAAACGCTTATAATACTTATAATATAATGCTTATAACATAATAATGATGCTTATAATAATGTTTATAACATAATAGCATAGTGCTCATAATGATGCTTATAATAATGCTTATAATATAACATAACGTAATAATGCTTATAGCATAACATAATGGTCATAACATAATATAATATTATAATGCTTATAACATAACATAATATAACATAATGCTTATAAAATGATGCTTATAATATAACATAATAAAATAATGTTTATAACATAATACTTATAAAATGATCATAATACTTATAACAACATAACATAAAATAATGTTTATAATAACACAACATAATGCTTATAATATTTATAAAATAATGCTTATAACAATATAACATAAAATGATACTTATAATATAACATAACATAATGCTTATAATACTTATAAAATAATGCTTATAACATAATACTTATAAAATAATACTTATAACATAATGCTTACAACATAATATTTATAAAATAATAATATAATGCTTATAACATAATATAATAAAATAATATTATAACAAATGTTATAAAATAATGCTTATAATATTATTTTTATATAATGTTTATAATGCTTATAAATGTTATAAATGCATATATAATGCCTACATAATGCTTATAATATTTATAATACTTACATAATGCTTATAATGCTTACAAATGCTTATAATACTTATCGATTTTTCATATAATACTTACATAATGCTTATAATGCTTACATAATGCTTATAATGTTTGAATAATGCTTATAATGCTTATAATGTTATAAAACGCTCATAACGCTTACCAATTTTTCATATAATGCTTATAATACTTACAAATGTTATAAAATAATGCTTAGAAAATGGATAAACAACATGGATAAAAGAAATATTTCATAGTGGGGCTTCCAGAATACCGACTACCAACCACTGGGCCAATAGCAGGGGGAGTAGCAAATTTGTTTCCCATTTAAAATGATATGAAAAATTGGATATACGGTGTGGATAAAAGTCATACATAACGATGGCCCTTTAGTGACCCTCAAGTATCCGCCTGTCCCGAGCTCCGAACTAGCATACGTAGTACTTAATCCGCGCACGATTATAATATAATGCTTATAACATAATGATCATACTTATAAAATGTGCGAACGTACCGCGCATGATCATAACATAATTATAAAATGATTATAATGCTTATAAAATGCGCGCATGATCATAATATAACATAATGCTTATAACATAACATAATATAATTCGCGCACGATCATAATATAATGCTTATAAAATGATTATAAAATCCTTATAACATAATACAGTATCAAAATAATTATAAAATGCACGTACGATCATAATATAACATAATTATAAAATGCTTATAATATAATTATAAAATACTTATAATATAACGATGCCTATAACATAACATAATTATAAAATTATGCTTATAACATAATAGAATAATGTTTATAAAATGCTTATAACATAATTCTTTTAATGCTCATAACATAACATAACATAATATAATTCTTATAACATAATATAATACTGATAACATAATATAACATAACATAATACTTACAATATTTAACATAAAATAACGCTTATAACATAATACTTGTAATGCTCATAATGATGTTTATAACATAATAATGATGCTTATAAAATGATGTTTATAATAATGTTTATAATATAATAACATGATTCTTATAACATAATGCTTATAATGATACTTATAATAATGCTTATAACATAACATAATACTTATAACTTAACATAACATTATTATATAACATAATACTTATAACATAAAATAACGCTTATAAAATACTATTTATAATATAACATAATAAAATAATGCTTATAACATAATACTTATAAAATGATCATAATACTTATAATAACATAACATAAAATAATACTTATAATAACATAACATAACGCATATAATGCTTATAAAATAATACGTATAAAATAACATAATACTTATAACATAACATAACATAATACTTATAATGTTTATAAAATAATGCTTATAAAATAATACTTATAATATAATGCTTATAATGTAACATAACATAATGCTTATAATATAACATAATAAAATAATGTGATAACAAATGTTATAAAATAATGTTTATAATGTTATAGAATAATGTTTATAAAAATGCTTATAATGATAATTTTTATATAATGTTTATAATGCTTACAAATATTATAAAATGTTTATAATGTTTATATAATGCTTATATTGCTTATCAATTTTTCATGTAATGCTTACATAATGCTTATAATGCTTATAATGTTATAAAACGCTCATAACGCTTACCAATTTTTCATATAATGCTTATAATGCTTACAAATGTTATAAAATAATGCTTGTAAAAATGGATGAACAACATAGATAAAAGAAATACTTCATAATGGGACTCTCAGAACACCGACTACCAACTACTGAGCCAATAGCAAGGGGAGTAGCAAATTTGTTTCCCATTTAAAATGATATGAAAAATTAGATGTACTGTGTGTATAAAAGTCGTACATAACTGTAAGACCCGACCTGAGTTCTCATGTGTGCATGTGTGTGCATAAGTGTGCATTTCGTTCATTTTGGTCCCGCGGTCCTACCGGTCGAATCCCAGTGACTCGCGACCCTTGGATTATGCTATGGTCATCCTTAAGTTTGGTCACATAGACCCGACTCGGATTAACCCGAGACCCATGTCATCTTGTCCGTATCGGCGCCGCGATTCTAACACCGCATCCAATGCGTTAATCCGACGTGTACATCTCAAGTTATGAGCATTTCATCAAGTGGCCCACTTTTTGTACAATTGTATGTGGACCCCACTCCTCCATGGCACAATTTTCCATGCACACACCACACACACACACTACACTATTGCATGGAATAAACACTACCCACCCTAAACACTACCCACACCTAACCTACCCCACTCCTCCATGACTCGCGACCCTTGGATTATGCTATGGTCATCCTTAAGTTTGGTCACATAGACCCGACTCGAATTGACCCGAGACCCATGTCATCTTGTCCGTATCGGCGCCGCGATTCTAACGCCGCATCCCATGCGTTAATCCGACGTGTACATCTCAAGTTATGAGCATTTCATCAAGTGGCCCACTTTTTGTACAAATGTATGTGGACCCCACTCCTCCATGGCACAATTTTCCATGCACACACCACACACACACACTACACTATTGCATGGAATAAACACTACCCACCCTAAACACTACCCACACCTAACCTACCCTAGCAACATTGTTATTGTCACCATAGGTTATGATTACTTCCCTTAAAAGGCTTTTCCCTCTCTTTCCCTCTCATTTCTCTCTCTCTCTCTTCTCTTCTTCTCCAGCAATTCCTCCATTTTCTCCAGCCCCTTCTCCCTAAAATACATTCTCATCTAACCCTTCTCACTTGATCTTAACCATTGATCCATGTTGCTTGGAGCCTCTAGATGATGGTGATGTAAGTTTCAAGGTTGATCTAGGTGGGTGCTCTTAGATCTTTCTTATTTCTTTTTTAGGAACTTGTGGGACCCATCAAGTGGTGATGGAGGTCCCTCATGTCTCCATGGTTGAGGCCAATGGCCCTTTTTCCTTGCATGCATGATCCATGGATGGGGCCATTCTCCATGGACCCCATCATAGCATTTTTCTTTGATGTATGTCATTTTTCTCTCTTATGGCTGGATTATTGTTATTTTTCATTATTCTATTCTTGATTTTCTGATGTGTGTGGCCCACTTAGTGGCCTCGTAATATCCAGACCGTCCAAGCAAAGTGGATGCCCATGGTTGTCCATTCCTTGGACATTGGCACTCTATTTGCTCCATTTTGGGCACATGCAATGGGTTTTATGGAAGGGGTATGGTCTGGATGTTTGTTGGGCCCACTGGGGTGGTCCATACCACAATTTCCATGGATTAATTTCCTCTTTTTATAGTGATTATAATTATTTTAATTCAGTATTATGTTGCTGTCCAAAAGCCATCTGGACAGATTTTTGAGCTGTCTTGAGCTCAGTTTTGTGGATGATTGGTGGGGTGTTTGGTCCCATTTGATATATACTTCTTAAAGGTGGGGATCCCACCTAGATGTTCCCCAAATTTCACCATCATCCGTCCCTATTTGATCACCCAAAAGAGTAGGCCAAGGAGGGTGGATAGTCTAGATTTTCTGGACTGTCTAGCAAGTACATGCTTGTTGTACAAACATAATTATCAGTCTGTTTTTGAAATGGTGGGCCACCTTTGTGGACCCCACCTTGTTGTATACTTGTGTAGGGATGTTGGTCCTACATTTTCTTAAAATTTGGCAAACCTGGACCCACTCTAATGGGGTGCATAAATCAGGGGCAGCAGCATTGTTTCAGCAGCAGAATTTTTTTGAAATACCTTGCTGTCCATAAATTGTAGGAGTTAAATAAAATACTTTTACTATCCCAAAAATTCTAAAATTTTTCAAAGAGGTGTCCCACCCATGGTAGGGCCTACCTGCAAAAGTTTAGGGCCAATGGACACCATTTGGGCATCCAAATGGGTGGGCCAATATAGTGGGCTGCCAGAAATTTCTGCTATGCAGTCCAGCAGCATAGTTTCATAAAAATAAATTTTAAAAAAATATTTTCTTAGAAGGTGGGCCATATTTCTGGGTCCCACCTTGTTGTGGGCTTGAGGAGGGACCTTGGGTCCAAATTTCAAGAATTTTGGAGGCCCAGAACCCACCCATTTGATTGCCCAAATTCAGGACAGTTATATTCCAGCAGTATTTCACCATGTATAAATTGTATTCTTTAAATTAATTAAAATACTTCTGAGTATCCAAAAATTATGAAAATTTACAGAGAGGTAGTAAACTCATGGTATAACCTACCTACCAAATTTCAGATCTAATGGACCCCTATGCATACCGTGGCAAGGCCCGGACTGGCCCACCACGTTGGGACGTCCAGGCCAGTCCGATTTTCTGGACAGCTTGTTTTATTCAAATTAATTAAATTATTTCTAGATGTCCAAAAATTATAAAATTTTGTGGGGTTGTGGTCCACCTATGGAAGGACAATCCTACAAATTTTTAGAGCCATCAGGCTCCTGGACTGACCGTGGTATAACCTGTAAATTGGGTCAGTTTTGGGCCAAATACCCAGGCCCAAATGACTAACCACCATGGCATGCCCCTACCTTGGGCTACTGAGCCTGCATTCTAACGGCATGGCCCACTTGAAGTAAGTGTTGTATATCCCCCTTCTTATCTGGTGGGACCCACTGTGATATGTGTGGGTCACCATGGGTCAGTAACCCATTTAAATTAAATAAATTTCTGGACTCCAAGGAGCCCGAGAAGTGGGTGGGCTGGAATTCTAGCAAGGGGCCCAAATTTGTGCATAGTTGTTCTTTTGGAGCCGTGGCGGTCCACCATTTAAGGAGTGTTGTACACACTCCTTACCTTATTTATTTAGACAAATTTGGGTGTAATCAGTGCCTCTTAAGGCACATCTTTGAGGTGATTATATGGGCTAGCCTTAACCAGATTTTTGGTAGCTTTATGGGACTTTTGGGCTGGAAACCTATCCCTTGAGCCCAAGATTGTGCAAGGGCTGACATTATTGATTCACGGGCCCAATGGGTCATCTACAAGCTGATCATGTTCATTTATTAGCCTTGATGCCCTCATGAAGTGCTTAATTGTGGACTGACTTGCAAGGCCCACATAAATGTATATTGTGGGGACCTTGCTAAGTCTTTGGGCTGGTATGGCAAGGCCCACACTGTCAGTATAGGCCTTGCCCATGTGTATTCCTAGGTTTACGGGCTGCCTTCAAGTCCTCCATAATGTAAGAATTGGATGGCTTTTGTTTGGGCCATTTCTTTTGGGCCCATTATGTGATATATTATATGCATGTTTGTGTTAGCAAGTAGGCCTTGTGGACTCAGTTCTTTTGGATAGGCCCATTGATCTTAGGCCTATACTCTCCTATCTATTGTGATGGGCTTAGGGACAATAATACACAAGAGGTTGGGCCCTTGGCTACCCACTAAACTGACCCTGTACTTGGGCCAAAAGTGAGGCCTAACTCCCCTGTATTAAATGTGAAACTTGCCCATGTAAATGAATTACTGGGCTGCCCATGAAGCCCACCACAATATATGGATTTATGACCTCTATGGTTGGGCCCAAACCTTTCTTAAGGGCCCACCATGCTACCTAAGTGTTGGGCTTTGAGTATAAGCCCACTAGGCCATGGATTTGCCTTAGGCCTTGGGCCTTAGTTCATGTTCAAGTAGTGGCGGGCTACCTCTTGGAAACCAGTTGAGGTTGGATGTCCTCCTGAGTGATCCTAAGGTAGGCCCATAGGTTCCTCTATGGATGGTTAAAGGCCCACCATAGACCCTAGGCCATTTGTTTAAGGCTCAATGTGTATGTATATGGAACCTACCTTAATGCATGATTAGTATAGGCCGTTCAAGCCTTGGATCACCCGATTATGGAAGCACTCTCTGCCTTGGGTTGCTACTGGATTCACAATCCAATAGCAAGCCCACTTGATCTTTTCATGATCTATACACACTCTCCATCTGGTGGATCCCCCAGTGAGTATAGTTGGCCTTCATGAGATTATTCCCATATAGTTAAGTAATTTCTGGACCTTAGCAAACCCAGGAAGTCAAACGGGCCAAAAGTTTATCAAAGGACCTTAAATGTACATTGTTATAGTTGAGACTTCAGTTGGACATGGGACCCACCATATTAAGAACTTGTGTGCATGTTGCATGCTTATGTTTTCTTATAATCTTTGGGCTTAATCAGTGCATTCTTTTGGGTCACCTTTAGTAATCACATGAGGACCCCCATCTTAGATCAGATTTTTGGGGCATCCCATGGGCCCAGAGTGGGATGGGACGTCCCAGCTTGGCCCAACCATATATTGGGCCGACTTCCACCATTTTGATGGACTTGTGGGCTGAGGTAAGGATAATATTGGGCTCTTGGTTGCCCACTTAAATCGCTAGTTATTGGGCTGATGTAGTTGGGCTCATTTCATCATCCAAACTTAAACTTATTTTAGGCCGTATATTGTGTATGCAGGCTGCCCACCAAGTCCAACTCAATGCATGGATTCTATGGCCATTGAGAATTGAGCCTTGGGCCTTAATTTCTCTCTTGGGACCCATGTTGTTAAAAGTGGTATTGTATCTTTTTATAGCCTATTATGAGGAATGTATGTATGTGGTTACCTGTGTTCTTATCTTGAATGTAGGGCCTTGGGCCTTGTATCCATATAGTTCGTGGTTGAGATGCTTCTTGGGGAATGGTGGTTAAATGTCCCCATTATGGACCCCTCTAGGCCCGATTATATCTAAATGTGATTAGATACTCATCTTAGACTCCTGTTAGGCTCATTTCCACATTACTTAGACCCGTAACTTGTATACTTAGTTCGTGGGCTACCCCAGGTAAATGGGCCCCCACTAGAAGTTGGATTCCTTAAGGATATTGTCAAGTACCTGGTCTTGGTTCCTTCATGGATAGGAGGAATGTAATATACATTGTGTATCGCCCTATAGTGTGATTAAATTCATCCTCATGACCATGTGCATCATTGTATGCTTGGTTGACACTGTGTGTGTGGTCATATTGGGCATTGCATGAAACCTTCCCCGAGGGACGTAGTATCCCCTCTTGAGCACGTTGGATGCTTGGGATTGATGCATGGTTGATTGTGTGATTCATGCATCTGACATTGCATAGCATATGAGCATTATCGCCCTTGCTTCATCAGGGTTGTAGCCTCCACAGATACATCGTGGATGGCCATGTTTGGACACCGGAAATGTTACTTGAGCATACCGGGTGCATAGGATGCCCATGGGTGAAATTCCCAAAACTTCCGTGGTACCAGGATCTGCTCCAACGGCGTGACCGGGTGGTATATATGAGCGCATGAGGGCCTTATACCATTAGGCCGCGACTCCCACTGTCGTCGTAGTCGGTTGGATAGGGGTGTGGCCTTACTGCCGATATAAGGGGGGCATTGCTGGGAAGTCGACCGGCTCATGAATGGGTCCGCTACCTTCGAGGCCTTCTTGGTGATTGGGTCGTCGCAGCGGTAGTGAGGTCTCTTATGCTCGTTTGACTGCGGGGTCCGTAGAGAGCGGCAGTCATCCAGCAGTGTAATGGACCCCGGTGATTTCCTTATGATGGAAATGTATTTGATATGTGGATTGGATATGAGCACTGACATTACTTCGCATTGCATTTACATCGGCTGTGTAAGCCTCATATTGCATTACAGTACTCATTGCATTACAGTGCTCATCGCATTACAGTACTCATGGCATTACAGTACTCATTGCATTACAGTACTCATTGCATCATATAGCCTTGGTATGGCTTCCTGCATTATCGTACTGCCTTGGTATAGTTTCTTGCATTCATGATAGCCTTGGTAAGGCTAGTGGTATTGGTATTAATCATGACTCCCTTCTGCATTCTCTATCTTCTTCTGAGCACTTTATCACCCACTTTCACCACCCTCTAAGCTTCCTATAAGCTTATGCACGATTGATGCGTGCAGGAGATCCTAGGCAGGCGTTGTAGCAGTAGAGCGTGGAGTAGAGTTGAGCTTGAGGACTCCAGTGTTGCTGACTCTTTTCTCTTTTTCCCATTATCTTATGTATGTCCTTTCGGACCTGATGTAAGCTTGTAAAAGTTCAAATTCTTAGTGAATTTTGTGATACGTATCATTTGTTACTTCCAGATGTACTTGCTGTGATCTTGGGTATGCTCGTATTGGTAATGATTATACTGTTATGAAAATCCTCCTTGTAGGATCCCAGGATCGGAACCTGCCTTAGGAGCCGAGAATGGGGCACTACGGAGGCTGTTGCGGCCAGAATCGGCCATCGGGTTCCTTGTGAGTCCGGTTACCGAGTCTGGGGTGTGACAGGAGTTGGTATCAGAGCGTAGCAAGTAATTTTGGAATAACTTGGGATAGCATCACATATCTGAAGCGAGCTTAGGACAAGTAGTGTCCCGAGTGCGTTTCCCTCGTTTCGTTTGCGCCTTCAAGGATTCTAATTCCTAGGTGTCCTTCACCTTTGTTCTTTCTGTAGACCATGCCGTCTAGTCAAGGTGCCCATGATTATGACACCTGTGGCCGTGGTGCCCATGGACATAGTTCTCATTCCGCTCCAGCGATCCAAGTGACTTTTGCTCCATCATTTGAGATTCCTATTTCCCCTTTGGAGCCTGTCGTACCTATTCCTGAGGCTCCCGCCGTACCTGTGCCTCCGTCAGAGGCCAGTGCTACCCCTGCTTATCTGACGATCCCTGTAGGAGCTGAGCATCTCCAGCAGTTGATGTAGGTTGTCACTGATGTACTTCAGACCCGTCAGCCTGTTCCTGAGGCGCCCGGACGGGCGGAACAGGAGCGTGTGAGTCCCCTTTTGCGAGATTCGACTCTGCAGCGTACTCCGTTGGCGGTATTTCTACTTCAGGGCAAGTCCGAGTGGACCGGTTTACAGAGGGATCGTGATCAGAGGAGTGGCCGGAAGAGGCAGGCCCCCTCCGGTAGCTCACGACAGCGTCGACAGCGGCAGAGGTACGTAACCTATCGAGCCGCCGGATCATCAGCATCGCATACAACAACTTCTTCTTCTGGCCGTTTACTGGCATTTGCTATGAATGTGGGTAGACAGGACACCGTAGGCGCGAGTGTCCCCATCAGCAGGATGGACCTTTGCAGCGACCGCAGTAGCAGCAGATACCGCATATGCAGAGGAGACAGATACCTCCCCAGCCACCTCAGGCTCGATTTTGCGTGACTCAGCAGGACTCTTAGTTATTAGGGGAGTTGTTATGGGTATTCTCCTTGTCTCTGTAAGTAAGTCTTGTGTTTTGGTGCATCGCAGCCTTTTTGTATCCAAGGGCTTTTGTTCACTCAGATTGCCATTAGAGTCTGCCGAGAGAGATTATCAGTATCGAAACTTTTTGGGAAGATCCCTGTGTTAGGCCGATAATATTATCGTATTCCGTTTTGGTTGGCGAGATGTCTTACTGGCTAAATAGTCTTGTATTGCCAATGTTGAGCTTGTTTTATTGTCTAGGCAGTGTTCCTGGTTAGGGATAGTAGGCCAGATTGCTAGTTTTGTGGCCAAGTGTGATGCTTGTTAGCGTGTCAAGGCCGATCATCTGAGACCCCCGAGTCCCTTGCAGCCGTTGAGTGTGCCAAAGTGGAAGTAGGAGAGTGTATTGATGGATTTCATCGCAGGTTTGTTGAGATTAGGGAGCGTTATCCCCATTTGTGTGATGATTGATTGCTTGTGTTGCCTTCTCTTGTGATTGATGATTGCGATATATATATATATATGATGTTATATATTTCGTTGCCTCAGTTTTGTCAATTTCGAGGACGAAATTTCTTTGTTGCTGGGGAGGATTGTGAGACCTGACCTAAGTTCTCATGTGTGCATGTGTGTGCATAAGTGTGCATTTCGTTCATTTTGGTCCCGCGGTCCTACCGGTCGAATCCCAGTGACTCGCGACCCTTGGATTATACTATGGTCATCCTTAAGTTTGGTCACATAGACCCGACTCGGATTGACTCGAGACCCATGTCATCTTGTCCGTATCGGCGCCGCGATTCTAACGCCGCATCCCATGCGTTAATCCGACGTGTACATCTCAAGTTATGAGCATTTCATCAAGTGGCCCACTTTTTGTACAAATGTATGTGGACCCCACTCCTCCATGGCACAATTTTCCATGCACACACCACACACACACTACACTATTGCATGGAATAAACACTACCCACCCTAAACACTACCCACACCTAACCTACCCTAGCAACATTGTTATTGTCACCATAGGTTATGATTACTTCCCTTAAAAGGCTTTTCCCTCTCTTCCCTCTCATTTCTCTCTCTCTCTCTTCTCTTCTTCTCCAGCAATTCCTCCATTTTCTCCAGCCCCTTCTCCCTAAAATACATTCTCATCTAACCCTTCTCACTTGATCTTAACCATTGATCCATGTTGCTTGGAGCCTCTAGATGATGGTGATGTAAGTTTCAAGGTTGATCTAGGTGGGTGCTCTTAGATCTTTCTTATTTCTTTTTTAGGAACTTGTGGGACCCATCAAGTGGTGATGGAGGTCCCTCATGTCTCCATGGTTGAGGCCAATGGCCCTTTTTCCTTGCATGCATGATCCATGGATGGGGCCATTCTCCATGGACCCCATCATAGCATTTTTCTTTGATGTATGTCATTTTTCTCTCTTGTGGCTGGATTATTGTTATTTTTCATTATTCTATTCTTGATTTTCTGATCTGTGTGGCCCACTTAGTGGCCTCGTAATATCCAGACCGTCCAAGCAAAGTGGATGCCCATGGTTGTCCATTCCTTGGACATTGGCACTCTATTTGCTCCATTTTGGGCACATGCAATGGGTTTTATGGAGGGGGTATGGTCTAGATGTTTGTTGGGCCCACTGGGGTGGTCCATACCACAATTTCCATGGATTAATTTCCTCTTTTTATAGTGATTATAATTATTTTAATTCAGTATTATGTTGCTGTCCAAAAGCCATCTGGACAGATTTTTGAGCTGTCTTGAGCTCAGTTTTGTGGATGATTGGTGGGGTGTTTGGTCCCATTTGATATATACTTCTTAAAAGTGGGGATCCCACCTAGATGTTCCCCAAATTTCACCATCATCCGTCCCTGTTTGATCACCCAAAAGAGTAGGCCAAGGAGGGTGGATAGTCTAGATTTTCTGGACTGTCTAGCAACTGTGCTTGTTGTACAAACATAATTATCAGTCTGTTTTTGAAATGGTGGGCCACCTTTGTGGACCCCACCTTGTTGTATACTTGTGTAGGGATGTTGGTCCTACATTTTCTTAAAATTTGGCAAACCTGGACCCACTCTAATGGGGTGCACAAATCAGGGGCAGCAGCATTGTTTCAGCAGCAGAATTTTTTTGAAATACCTTGCTGTCCATAAATTGTAGGAGTTAAATAAAATACTTTTACTATCCCAAAAATTCTAAAATTTTGCAAAGAGGTGTCCCACCCATGGTAGGGCCTACCTGCAAAATTTTAGGGCCAATGGACACCATTTGGGCATCCAAATGGGTGGGCCAATATAGTGGGCTGCCAGAAATTTCTGCTATGCAGTCCAGCAGCATAGTTCCATAAAAATAAATTTTAATAAAATATTTTCTTAGAAGGTGGGCCATATTTCTGGGTCCCACCTTGTTGTGGGCTTGAGGAGGGACCTTGGGTCCAAATTTCAAGAATTTTGGAGGCCCAGAACCCACCCATTTGATGGCCCAAATTCAGGACAGTTATATTCCAGCAGTATTTCACCATGTATAAATTGTATTCTTTAAATTAATTAAAATACTTCTGAGTATCCAAAAATTATGAAAATTTACAGAGAGGTAGTAAACTCATGGTATAACCTACCTACCAAATTTCAGATCTAATGGACCCCTATGCATACCGTGGCAAGGCCCGGACTGGCCCACCACGTTGGGACGTCCAGGCCAGTCCGATTTTCTGGACAGCTTGTTTTATTCAAATTAATTAAATTATTTCTAGATGTCCAAAAATTATAAAATTTTGTGGGGTTGTGGTCCACCTATGGAAGGACAATCCTACAAATTTTTAGAGCCATCAAGCTCCTGGACTGACCGTGGTATGACCTGTAAATTGGGTCAGTTTTGGGCCAAATACCCAGGCCCAAATGACTAACCACCATGGCATGCCCCTACCTTGGGCTACTGGGCCTGCATTCTAACGGCATGGCCCACTTGAAGTAAGTATTGTATATCCCCCTTCTTATCTGGTGGGACCCACTGTGATATGTGTGGGTCACCATGGGTCAGTAACCCATTTAAATTAAATAAATTTCTGGACTCCAGCAGGCCCAGGAAGTGGGTGGGCTGGAATTCTAGCAAGGGGCCCAAATTTGTGCATAGTTGTTCTTTTGGAGCCGTGGCGGTCCACCAGATTTAAGGGAGTGTTGTACACACTCCTTACCTTATTTATTTAGACAAATTTGGGTGTAATCAGTGCCTCTTAAGGCACATCTTTGAGGTGATTATATGGGCTAGCCTTAACCAGATTTTTGGTAGCTTTATGGGACTTTTGGGCTGGAAACCTATCCATTGAGCCCAAGATTGTGCAAGGGCTGACATTATTGATTCACGGGCCCAATGGGTCATCTACAAGCTGATCATGTGCATTTATTAGCCTTGATGCCCTCATGAAGTGCTTAATTGTGGACTGACTTGCAAGGCCCACATAAATGTATATTGTGGGGACCTTGCTAAGTCTTTGGGCTGGTATGGCAAGGCCCACACTGTCAGTATAGGCCTTGCCCATGTGTATTCTTAGGTTTACGGGCTGCCTTCAAGTCCTCCATAATGTAAGAATTGGATGGCTTTTGTTTGGGCCATTTCTTTTGGGCCCATTATGTGATATATTATATGCATGTTTGTGTTAGCAAGTAGGCCTTGTGGACTCAGTTCTTTTGGATAGGCCCATTGATCTTAGGCCTATACTCTCCTATCTATTGTGATGGGCTTAGGGACAATAATACACAAGAGGTTGGGCCCTTGGCTGCCCACTAAACTGACCCTGTACTTGGGCCAAAAGTGAGGCCTAACTCCCCTGTATTAAATGTGAAACTTGCCCATGTAAATGAATTACTGGGCTGCCCATGAAGCCCACCACAATATATGGATTTATGACCTCTATGGTTGGGCCCAAACCTTTCTTAAGGGCCCACCATGCTACCTAAGTGTTGGGCTTTGAGTATAAGCCCACTAGGCCATGGATTTGCCTTAGGCCTTGGGCCTTAGTTCATGTTCAAGTAGTGGCGGGCTACCTCTTGGAAACCAGTTGAGGTTGGATGTCCTCCTCGGTGATCCTAAGGTAGGCCCATAGGTTCCTCTATGGATGGTTAAAGCCCACCATAGACCCTAGGCCATTTGTTTAAGGCTCAATGTGTATGTATATGGAACCTACCTTAATGCATGATTAGTATCCAGGCCGTTCAAGCCTTGATCACCCGATTATGGAAGCACTCTCTGCCTTGGGTTGCTACTGGATTCACAATCCAATAGCAAGCCCACTTGATCTTTTCATGATCTATACACACTCTCCATCTGGTGGATCCCCCAGTGAGTATAGTTGGCCTTCATGAGATTATTCCCATATAGTTAAGTAATTTCGGACCTTTGCAAACCCAGGAAGTCAAACGGGCCAAAAGTTTATCAAAGGACCTTAAATGTACATTGTTATAGTTGAGACTTCAGTTGGACATGGGACCCACCATATTAAGAACTTGTGTGCATGTTGCATGCTTATGTTTTCTTATAATCTTTGGGCTTAATCAGTGCATTCTTTTGGGTCACCTTTAGTAATCACATGAGGACCCCCATCTTAGATCAGATTTTTGGGGCATCCCATGGGCCCAGAGTGGTATGGGACGTCCCAGCTTGGCCCAACCATATATTGGGCCGACTTCCACCATTTTGATGGACTTGTGGGCTAAGGTAAGGATAATATTGGGCTCTTGGTTGCCCACTTAAATCGCTAGTTATTGGGCTGATGTAGTTGGGCTCATTTCATCATCCAAACTTAAACTTATTTTAGGCCGTATATTGTGTATGCAGGCTGCCCACCAAGTCCAACTCAATGCATGGATTCTATGGCCATTGAGAATTGAGCCTTGGGCCTTAATTTCTCTCTTGGGACCCATGTTGTTAAAAGTGGTATTGTATCTTTTTATAGCCTATTATGAGGAATGTATGTATGTGGTTACCTGTGTTCTTATCTTGAATGTAGGGCCTTGGGCCTTGTATCCATATAGTTCGTGGTTGAGATGCTTCTTGGGAATGGTGGTTAAATGTCCCCATTATGGACCCCTCTAGGCCCGATTATATCTAAATGTGATTAGATACTCATCTTAGACTCCTGTTAGGCTCATTTCCACATTACTTAGACCCGTAACTTGTATACTTAGTTCGTGGGCTACCCCAGGTAAATGGGCCCCCACTAGAAGTTGGATTCCTTAAGGATATTGTCAAGTACCTGGTCTTGGTTCCTTCATGGATAGGAGGAATGTAATATACATTGTGTATCGCCCTATAGTGTGATTAAATTCATCCTCATGACCATGTGCATCATTGTATGCTTGGTTGACACTGTGTGTGTGGTCATATTGGGCATTGCATGAAACCTTCCCCAAGGGACGTAGTATCCCCTCTTGAGCACGTTGGATGCTTGGCATTGATGCATGGTTGATTATGTGATTCATGCATCTGACATTGCATAGCATATGAGCATTATCGCCCTTGCTTCATCAGGGTTGTAGCCTCCACAGATACATCGTGGATGGCCATGTTTGGACACCGAAATGTTACTTGAGCATACCGGTGCATATGATGCCCATGGGTGAAATTCCCAAAACTTCCGTGGTACCGGATCTGCTCCAACGCGTGACCGGGTGGTATATATGAGCGCATGAGGGCCTTATACCATTAGGCCGCGACTCCCACCGTCGTGTAGTCGGTTGGATAGGGTGTGGCCTTACTACCCGATGTAAGGGGGCATTGCTAGGCTGAGTCTGACCAGCTCATGAATGGGTCCGCTACCTTCAGGCCTTGCTGGTGATTGGCTGTCCGCAGGCAGGGTAGTGAGGTCTCTTACGCTCGTTTGACTGTGCGGGGTCTGTAGAGCGGCAGTCATCCAGCAGTGTAATGGACCCCGGTGATTTCCTTATGATGGAAATGTATTTGATATGTGGATTGGATATGAGCACTGACATTACTTCGCATTGCATTTACATCAACTGTGTAAGCCTCATATTGCATTACAACTCATTGCATTACAGGATGCTCATCGCATTACGGATACTCATGGCATTACGGTTACTCATTGCATTACGATTACTCATTGCATCATATAGCCTTGGTATGGCTTCTGCATTATCGTCTTGCCTTGGTATAGTTTCTTGCATTCATGATAGCCTTGGTAAGGCTAGTGGTATTGGTATTAATCATGACTCCCTTCTGCATTCTCTATCTTCTTCTGAGCACTTTATCACCCACTTTCACCACCCTCTAAGCTTCCTATAAGCTTATGCACGATTGATGCGTGCAGGAGATCCTAGGCAGGCGTTGTAGCAGTAGAGCGTGGAGTAGAGTTGAGCTTGAGGACTCCAGTGTTGCTGACTCTTTTCTCTTTTTCCCATTATCTTACGTATGTCCTTTCGGACCTGATGTAAGCTTGTAAAAGTTCAAATTCTTAGTGAATTTTGTGATACGTATCATTTGTTACTTCCAGATGTACTTACTGTGATGTTGGGTATGCTCGTATTGGTAATGATTATACTGTTATGAAAATCCTCCTTGTAGGATCCCAGGATCGGAACCTGCCTTAGGAGCCGAGAATGGAGCACTACGGAGGCTGTTGCGGCCAGAACCGGCCATCGGGTTCCTTGTGAGTCCGATTACCGAGTCTGGGGTGTGACAATAACGATGGCCCTTCAATAACCCTTAAGTCTACGCCTGTCCCGAGCTCCGAACTAGCATACGTAATACTTAATCCGCGCACGATCATAACATAATGCTTATAACATAACGATCATAATTATAAAATGTGCGAACGTACCGCGCATAATCATAACATAATTATAAAATGATTATAATGCTTATAAAATGCGCGCATGATTATAACATAACATAATATAATTCGCGCACAATCATAATATAATACTTATAAAATGCTTATAAAATCTTTATAACATAATACATTATCAAAATAATTATAAAATACACGCACAATTATAATATAATATAATTATAAAATGCTTATAACATAATTCTTATAATGCTCATAATATAATATAACATAACATAATTCTTATAACATAATATAATACTGATAACATAACATAACATAACATAATACTTATAATGTTTAACATAAAATAACGCTTATAACATAATACTTATAATGCTTATAATGATGTTTATAACATAATAATGATGCTTATAAAATGATGTTTATAATAATGTTTGTAACATAATAATATGATTCTTATAACATAATACTTATAATGATACTTATAATAATGCTTATAACATAACGTAATGCTTATAACTTAACATAACATTATGATATAACATAATACTTATAACATAAAATAACACTTATAAAATACTACTTATAATATAACATAATAAAATAATGCTGATAACATAATACTTATAAAATGATTATAATACTTATAATAACGTAATATAAAATAATACTTATAATAACATAACATAACGCATATAATGCTTATAAAATACTACTTATAACATAATACATTATCAAAATAATTATAAAATACACATACGATCAAAATATAATATAATTATAAAATGCTTATAACATAATTATAAAATACTTATAATATAACGATGCTTATAACATAACACAATTATAAAATTATACTTATAACATAATAGAATGATGTTTATAAAATGCTTATAACATAATTCTTATAATGCTCATAACATAACATAACATAATTCTTATAACATAATGTAATACTGATAACATAACATAACATAACATAATACTTATAATGCTTAACATAAAATAACGCTTATAACATAATACTTATAATGCTTATAATGATGTTTATAACATAATAATGATACTTATAAAATGATATTTATAATAATGTTTATAACATAATAACATGATTCTTATAACATAATGCTTATAATGATACTTATAATAATGCTTATAACATAACATAATGCCTATAACTTAACATAACATTATGATATAACATGATATTTATAACATAAAATAACGCCTATAAAATACTGTTTATAACATAACAGAATAAAATAATACTTATAACATAATACTTATAAAATGATCATAATACTTATAATAACGTAACATAAAATAATACCTATAATAACATAACATAACGCATATAATGCTTATAAAATAATACTTATAATAACATAACATAAAATAATACTTATAATAATATAATATAACGCATATAATGCTTATAAAATAATATTTATAATAACATAACATAAAATAATGCTTATAAAATAATACGTATAAAATAAGATAATGCTTATAAAATAATGCTTATAACATAATATAACATAATGCTTATAATGTTTATAAAATAATGCTTATAAAATAATACTTATAATATAATGCTTATAATGTAACATAACATAATGCTTATAATATAACATAATAAAATAATGTGATAACAAATGTTGTAAAATAATGTTTATGATGTTATAGAATAATGCTTATAAAAATGCTTATAATGATAATTTTTATATAATGTTTATAATGCTTACAAATGTTATAAAATATTTATAATGCTTATATAATGCTTATATTGCTTATCAATTTTTCACGTAATGCTTACATAATGCTTATAATGTTTGCATAATGCTTATAATGTTATAAAACGCTCATAACGCTTACCAATTTTTCATATAATGCTTACAAATATTATAAAATAATGCTTATAAAAATGGATGAACAATATAAATAAAAGAAATATTTTATAGTGAGGCTCCCCAGAATACCGACCACCAGCCACTAAGCAAATTGTAAGGGGAGTAGCGAATCTCTTCCTATTTAAAATAATATGAAAAATTGAATGTACGATGTGGATAAAAGTCATATATAACGATGGCTCCTCAATGACCCTCGAGTCTTTGTTTGTCCCGATCTCCGAACATGCGTAGGTAGTACATAATCCGCGCACGATCATAACATAATGTTTATAACATAATAATCATAATTATAAAATACGCGCACGTTCCGCGCATGATTATAACATAACATAATTATAAAATGATTATAACGCTTACAAAATACGTGCATGATTGTAACATAACATAATGTTTATAACATGACATAATATAATCCGCACACGATCATAATATAATACTTATAAAATGCTTATAACATAATACATTATCAAAATGATTATAAAATGCACGCACAATCATAACATAATATATAATTATGAAATGCTTATATCATAGTTATAAAATGTTTATAACATAACGATGCTTATAACTTAATATAATGATGCTTAAAAATTGATGTTTATAACATAACATAACATAATACTTATAATGCTTATAACATAACATAATGCTTATAATATAACATCATGCTTATCACGTAACATAATGTTTATAATATGATACTTATAACATAATGCTAATAACATAATAATGATACTTATAAAATTATATTTATAATAATGCTTATAACATAATGATTATAATAATGCTTATAACATAATATAATATAATATTATAATACTTATAACATAATAATACTTATAACATAACATAATGCTTATAATATAACATAATATAATATAATGCTTATAATATAACATAATTCTCATAATGTTATAAATATTATACTTATAACATAAAAAAATGCTTATAGTACTTATAACATAATGCTTATAAAATGATCATAAAACATATAATAATATAATATAAAATAATGCTTATAACAACATAACATAATGCTTATAATGCTTATAAAATAATGCTTATAATAAGATAATATAAAATAATGCTTATAATATTCTTTGCTTATAATAACATAACATAATACTTATAATATTCTCTGCTTATAACATAACATAATGCTTATCATATTCCCTACCTATAACATAATACTTATAATGCTTAAAATGCTTATAACATAACATAATGCTTATAATAACATAACTTAATGCTTATAAAATAATGCGTATAATGCTTATAATAACATAATATAATGCTTATAATGTTTATAATAATACTTATAATATTTATAATAATATAACATAATGCTTATAATGTTATTATAATGCTTATAATAACATAAGATAATGCTTATAATGCTTATAATAACATAACATAACATAAAATGATCATAATATAATGCTTATAATACTTATAAAATGATCATAACATAAAATAATATTTATAATAACATAACATAAAATAATGCTTAAAATGATTATAACATAATGCTTATAATGCTTATAAAATGATCATAACATAATACTTATAACATAATGCTTATAAAATGCTTATAACATAATGCTTATAAAATGGACGATTAAAATAAATGGTCATTTAGTGCCAACTTAACGAGCCGATATAAACACCTGCGAGTGCACTTACATTTTTAAAGAATTTGTAGTTTACATATGTCAATGCCTCACACATGTGCAAGATCCAAGCCGATCGTTTACAGTCCCAATATGCAAATGCGTTTCACCCATATAAGCGACTATATTTCTATTAATGAAGTGGGCTACACACGTAAAAGACCATATGGATGGTAAACATAAATCAACCAACGATCCACGTTCAGTTTATTTATGCCCCTTGCAAGACTATCGACTGGTCTGATATTCTGTTGGTACATCCAGGTAGCGGGCTTAAAGATGAACGGATCGAGTTCTCTCAAGACCCAAGGACAAGACAAGTTCAGCGTGTAGTGGTAATAACGTAATTGAGATAATATAAAGTGTAATTTTAAGTGAAAATAGAAACCGAGCCATGCAATGCAACACGACCTTTCGACATTCCAAAAACGGTAAAAATTCCATTACCGCATATTAAAAAATCTCACGTGGCATTTCATGTCGTCAATTTTTCATCCGCATTTCGTGGATAAAATTAAGAGTTATAGTCATGGGTTCTCCTTTCTTGCATTCTCCTCTCTGCCTTTTTATTTTTATTTATGAGGTTCTTTTGATTGCTGGCCATGAACATATATCCAGACAAAAGAAAATAAAAGCCACAACAATAAATCCATACCGGAATCTAAGGTTGGTAATTAATGTTTTCTATTTTCATTTATGATTGCATGTAAGAATATACTCCATCCATGGATTTTATGTTTTTACATATTTTTTATTTCTTTTTCTTTTTCTTTTTCTCGTTGTTTTAGCTCTTTTAATGGAGGTGTATGAACATAGAGCCTTTTAAATGTAGAACAACCAAGAAAAGTTAAAAGAAACCAAAAAAAGTTAAAAGAAATATAAAAATCAGGCCAAAATAGCATTTGGGTATTTCTAATTATCGTTTCTCATTCATGTTTGATGCATGTAATAAGCTTCTCGATGTGGAATCCTCTATTATGGGGGGAGAGAGAGAGAGAGAGAGAGAGAGAGAGAGAGAGAGAGAGATTTTCTCTCGAGAACCAATTTTCACGAGATATATTCTAAAAAATTGAGAACCCCACGTTAAAATGACATATGGGTGCAATTTCAATTTCATCCATTCTAATGGCGGTTAGTGGTGTTTTGTCTGTTGACAAGCGTCTTTCAATAGAGTTGAATATTTGAAAAGAACATGCTACAAAAAATCAGAATCCCACGTTCGAATTACAGTTGGGTATATCTTCGTTTTCAATTTCATCTATTTTAATAATAGTTAATGTTGGTTTGTCTGTAAAACAAGCTAAAAAGAAATTTGGGTGTATCTTGTATTTGAATTTCATCTATTTCTGATGCATGAAACAAGATTTTGGAATTGTTACTCTGTTTCTATCTGCACATTTTTCTTCTCATCTAAATATAAAAGAATTGCTAGAAAAAAAAGCTAAAACATCAGACACCCAAATGAAAATAGCGTCTAGATATTTCTTCAAAATCCGTTTTCATCAAGCTCTGAAGCAGGAAGCAAGGCTGTGGCCAGAGAATTCTCGACTTTTACATCGCTCTCTCATGTTTTCTAAATATTGAAGAAATGCTAAAAAATCAGAACTTCTTTAAAAAGTTCATCTGGGTATTTATTCAAATCTTTTTCACTGCCACTAGAGCATATGAAGGGAGGGAATTACCTGTTACCCGGGTAACAGCTTAGTGGGTGTTACCTTAACTGTTTCGGGGCCAGATTAATGTGTGTGTGTGTGTGTGTGTGTGTGTGTGTGTGTGTGTGTGTGTGTGTGTGTGTGTGTGTGTGTGTATATATATATATATATATATATATATATATATATATATATATATATTCACACTGTCCATCTGCTTTTCCATCTCATTTTAGGAAAAAAAATCCCAAACCTTTAGAAGATACAAATCTCAGGTGGACAATACCACTAGAAACAGTGATGAATCATCATTAAAAACCTTTTGTGGGCCACAAAAGTTTTGGATCAATATGATCTTTGTATTTTCCCTTCATTCCGATCTTCTTGACATTATCAACAGGTTGGATGGTAAATAAATATTATGAAAACCTTAAGATGGGCCCTTTGCAATTTTTAATGGTGTGGCCTGTGGTGTGGTTCACCTGATATTTGAATCTGCTTAATTTCCGGAGCTAAATTTTCTTTTTAAAATTTTTTTTTTTAAAGAAAAAGAAAAGAAAAAAAAGGGCTGGAGAAACGGATGACGGCGTGGGATACAACAAATCATCAAGGTGGCCCGCACTAAGGCGTTACCCGGGTAACTCTTAATCCGCTACCGAGCCCGAAACAAGGAATCTTGCATGGAATTCTCTGCTTGTGAATGCATTTTTCTTCTTCATTTAAGCTATTTTATGGCGATGGTTTGGCAGGTAGCTTTCACTCGTAGAAGAATAGCTAAAAGGCAAAAGCCACCCCGAAATAGTATCTGGGCATTTCTTCAGACCCGTTTTCATCCACCACTGATGCATGAAACGAGTTTCTTGCCATGGATTCCTTCAGAAAATCCTTGAAATCAAACAGTTCTTACAATCAAATTGGTCAAAAACCAGCCCAGGGCAATAAAGAGCGACCCATTCCCATGGACGAGGAAGAGGATTTGACGAAATCTATTGATCCATGGAGTGAGCGGAAAGAGGTTGTGGTGAAGATCGACGGCAGCAGAGATGTCGAACTTGGTGTAGAAACGAATGAGAATATGTGGAGAGAATCAAGCTACAAATTCTGGAAAGATGAAACTGATGGACTTGTAAAGCAGCAGGAGAATGTGGATGATCCCCCATCTAAGCTCATATCAGAGTTCTTGAATAAACAGAAGGAGATGGGTGAGACGTCCATCGACGTGGATTTGGAGATGGATTTAGGGATGGACGAGCTCCTCCCCCCACAGGATCAGCATCTCCTGCATGCACAGGATAGTTCCAAAGAGCAGAGATACCCTAACACATCAAAGGAGCTCAAGGTCTCATTCCAATCACCTCAAACGCACCACATTGAGATCTCATCAGACAGCGTGAGACGTCGCTACAAGGGCTCTTCAGATGAAGATGACGATGACAGCCACAAGAAGGGAAGTGGACCTTCAGGACAAGTCATGAAATGCACGTCTAATGCTTCATTCAAACCAAGCTCTAGCATGTTGCGGAGTAAGACGAAGTCGAGGCTGCTGGATCCTCCTGTTGAAGAGACAAAGAAGTCAGGAATGATGAAATCAGGAATAATGAAATCAGGAATGATGAAATCAGGACAAATGAAATCGGGGCTTTTGGGTGGGAATGAGGACGAAGATGACCCGTTCTTTGATGAAGATATACCCTATGAATTCAAGAAATCTAATCTCAGTGTGGTATTCATCCTTGAATGGGTCAGCCTCATCATTATCGTGGTCATCTTCATATTCAGCCTCTCAATCCCCTACTTACGGCAGAAGAAAGTCTGGAATCTACCTCTTTGGAAATGGGAGGTCTTGATTTTGGTTCTGATATGTGGACGTTTGGTCTCTAGTTGGGTAATTAAGATCGCTGTCTTCTTCATCGAGTGGAATTTCCTGTTGCGCAAACGGGTCTTGTATTTCGTTTATGGCCTGAGGAAGGCCGTCCAAAACTCCCTTTGGTTGGGCATGGTTTTGCTTGCTTGGGAATGCATTTTCGACAAGAAGGTCAAAGCAGAAATGGACAGCAAGCCACTTGCTTATGTAACCAAGATTCTGTTATGTTTCTTGGTGGCGACGTTGCTGTGGCTTCTTAAGACTCTTCTGGTGAAGGTCTTGGCATCCTCTTTTCATGTCAGTACTTACTTTGATAGGATTCAAGATGCGTTGTTCAACCAGTACTTGATCGAGACGCTTTCCGGCCCACCGCTGATTGAAATCCAACAGATTAGGGAAGAAGAAGAGAAGGTGATGGCAGAGATGCAAAGGCTTCAGAATGCTGGCGCAAAGATCCCTGCTGATCTCAAGGCAGCACTACTTTCAGGCAAAAGCGGGACACTGAATAGGGGCAGCATAATCCAGAGGAGCTCCGTTGTAGGGAAGAGTTCCAGGCTCTCCATAACAGATGCTAAGGGGTATGATGGAATAACGGTAGAGCATCTTCATAAGCTCAATCAGAAGAATGTATCTGCTTGGAACATGAAGCGGCTGATGAATATCGTTCGACGCGGGGTTCTTTCTACTACGTTGGATGAACGGATATCTGAATTAACTAATGAAGATGAGTCGACAATGCTGATTCTGAGTGAGTTCGAAGCGAAAGCAGCTGCAAGGAAGATCTTCAAAAATGTAGCTAAACCTGGTTCAAAGTAAGTTCTAATTATTTCTTTCCCTTTCCTTCTTTTACCATTGTTTTGTAAGTTGATTTTTGTATGTGTGTTTCTCATTAATTTGCAAGATTGTGGCAACATTACATGAAAGCCCATCTAAGCTATCCAAAATCATAAGCCCCATGGCCAAGGCAATGGAGAATAGCTTGAAGGTCACAGACAATCCTCACAATTCGATCCAACATGATTTGCATTACAGATATTCAAAAGGTGAATGCTCCATCCACAATCAGGTCTACGGTTTGGGCTGATTGGATAAATTTTGTTGGATGGACGGACATAAAAAATCTAGCCATTTTATCTATCGAATGTTTCTTTTGTTGTTGCACTGATTGCATTTTGATTTGTGCTCCGTGGTGTGGAAAGAATGCAAATGGATTTTAATATTTCTGTAGATCACTTTAAGTTAGTGATCATCATTAGCAATTTGGTTTGATCCTGATATGGCCCACTTGATTTTTGAATCTTCATCATCCATTGATGGGTTAGTTTCCTTCATATGGGTGTGGAGACAAATATTTTAGTGACACAGAGTCGTTCTTTTCTCCGTTTGGACCATTTTCATGGCAGAGGTGTTAGTAGTTGATTACATGATGGATCTTAAAATAGCAGAACATATATAAATCTATACAAATGCAAGTTAGAGAGACTGTCTCTCTTTGCACGCAAATCACTTGCCTAATGTTCATGAAATTAACAGGTACATCTACATGGTTGATCTGATGCGGTTCATGTTGGAAGAAGTAGCCCTGAAGGCTATGTATCTCTTCGAAGGAGCAAAAGAGAACCATAGAGTCAACAAAACTGCTCTCAAGAACTGGGTGGTAATGGATTTTATTCATTTGATTGGTTTTTTTTTTTTTCAATTCAAGCGATAGAATTATGGGCATTTGTATTTGTTCTGGTCCATGTTTGAGGCATCCAGACTATCTATCTATTGAAACCTACGACAGATGAACTATGTTCTAATTATCCCCTAGACTGGAAGATTCTAGACATCCAATCTGTAGGCTTCTCTCCATTGAATGGGTCAATTATCTCATCTATCCAAAGTGGGGTCCATCATATCAGTGGCATAGATCATTGAACCTTGGTCCCCACTTGTAGGGACATAAGATTACTAGAGGATAATTGATGTACAGCGGGTCGTGGACACTTTCATGGCCAAGATGGACCAGAGAAGACCCAATCGACATATCATATATGATTTTGGGTTGGAGAAGCTACTTTAGCCAACCAACCCAGCCCACGCTGGATTTGCAAGATTCCATTAGATCGGCGGTTGAAAGTCCATTTTATTTCCTTTTTTACTATAAATAGTAAGTTTTAATTCAATCATAACTTTTAATCTTAGAGTTTTAAGAGTAGTGCCCAACATAAAAAGGGCTTAGAAAAATTAGGAGAATAATGTGGTTAGTCCAAATTGAATGCTTACTATTTTTGGCCCAAAACCATAAGTCTGGTAGGAATCATGACATCTATAAATAGTAAGTTTACTATTTATACGCTTTTTGGGAGTTTGAGTTCACCACTTTTTTTTGATTATCATCAATCAATTTATTTTCAAATTATTAGAAATTATTTCTATTTTCATCCCTCGTGGATTTGAGGAATCTTTGTGAGGAATCCAAAGAAGCTCCATGAATTTGGGGTAATTATCCCCAAGGAAGACGGTGACCGACCTCATCATATCCTTCCTTGCATCAATAATATGTATATCCTTGGGTCGAAGATGATGGAAAATCTGATAACCTTTTGCAACTCTGAATTCGCAGGTTGAGGCATTTAAAGAAAGGAGAGCCCTATCGTTGACACTGAACGATACGAAAACAGCGGTAAACAAGCTCCACCAGATGGTCAATTGTATGGTTGGGATCATTGTAGTGGTCCTCTGGCTACTTATTCTTGGCATCGCCACAACAAATTTTCTGGTCTTCGTTAGCTCTCAGTTACTGATGGTGGTTTTTATCTTTGGAAACACCTGCAAGATGATCTTTGAAGCAATCATCTTCTTATTTGTGATGCATCCATTTGATGTGGGTGATCGCTGCGAAGTTGAAGGAAGTCAGGTACATATTTACTGAAACTTCTAATGAATATTTTGTGTGTGGATATATCTAATCTAATCTAATCTATCTATCAGCAATGCACACATGTAAACATACATCATGTGGACCCCACAATGTAGATGCCCTTACAGGCTGATCCTGTTATCAGATGACATGCATGGCCACCTGATGAGTTGAACGGCCTGGTTTTTGTGGGCCCACCTGATGCATGCCTCAGACGTCACACACATGTGAGATGGGGAGGGGAGCATGTGTGCTTAGCCACTTAGCAAATATATATATAGACATATACCGAAACAGATGAGACCTTGATTGTTGCATGTGCAGATGATAGTAGAGGAGATGAACATCTTAACAACTGTATTTCTGAGGCACGACAATCTAAAGATAACATATCCAAACAGTGTGCTCTCTACCTACCCAATCAGTAATTTCTACCGAAGTCCAAATATGGGAGATGCAATTGATTTCTGTGTTCATGTTTCGACTCCGGTCGAAAAGGTTGTCTTGATCAAAGAAAAACTCAAGGAGTAAGCAACAAAACCCGCACTATTTCCTTATCTTTTGAATTCCATGCAAAGGATATCAACGCAACACATCATTTTATTACATGTTTTTTATTTTTTAATATCTCCATCTTCATGTTCTATTTATCACATATTGTTGGGGGACCACGGAAGCACACAGAGATGAATCAAAGATAGCAATCCAATAACATCAAGCAAAATGAAGAAGAACATTGAGATTTGAACGTGGAAAACCCTTTCAGGAAAAAAAACCACGGCACAAAGTGATAAATGATCACTATGAAAACAGAAACAACAAAGAGAAAGAGCTTACTCGTTTTGAACAACATTGAATCTCAGCCTTACTACACCCTTTGAAACCCTATAACGATTTAGAAATACTTAGAATACCTCCCAATCCTGTTTACACACACACACACACACACACACACACATACACACACACACACACACACACACAGCCTTGGAAAAATTCTTAAATGAAATCAGAAACAAATCCCGCAAATTCGCAGCTTTGCAAAAATTCTGCGTACAATCTATCGATGCCATCGAACACTCATAGATGACATCGAAACTAATCCTTCGATGACATCTTTTTTTTTCTTTTCTTTTTCTTTTTTTTTTTTTTGGAAAAAGTGGACTCATGTCACTATCATTTCATTGAACCAAATATTTGTACATGGATTTTCGGGAGGGTCCCTGTCACGCCCCAAACTCGGAAACCGGGCTTACAAAATTTCCAATCGCTGAATTCGGCACCGACAGCCTCCATAGAACCCCATTCTCGGCTCCCGACGCCCATTCGCCAAGCCCCGATCCTGGGATGCTACGAGGAGGATTTTCAATATTAGTTTAATTCGTAATAAGCATAACCAAAGGCATAACCCACAAACAACAACCAAAAACTGCATCACATTTCCACTATGATCAAAAACTTTACAAGTACAATGAGCATAAAGGGAAATACAATGATAAAGGATAAAAGCTCCAAGACGATCTGCTACGCTCTCTAGCCTCAACGCTGCTGCGGTCCAACGTCACCTGCACGCAACGGTCATACATAAGCTTATAGAAAGGTTAGAGGGCGGTAAAAGTATGTGCGCAAGGTAGTAATACAATTATGCAGTATCAGAGTAATGCGGAACATGCTGGTGAATCCATGAATACCATTAGCTGTACCAAGGCTATGCGATACAAGGCATGATGTCGGCCATACCAAGGTCATGCGATGTAAATCATAAATGATGTCAGTCATACCAAAGCCATGCAATGCGAGATGCAACTCAAGCATGCGAATCCTCATCTAAGTCCACATATCAATATAGTTCAACTCTGAAATATCACCGGGGTCTAGTACACTCTAAACCAGACTGCCGCCCCATGGCGCGCAATAAGGTAAGTGGAAGAGACCTCACAATTCACCTGCCAATATCGGGCTCAGCTCGTCGATAGCAGACCCATTCCTCGAGCTAGTCAAACTTAGCCTAGCTTTGCCCTCTCCTCTTGGGCGGGTAAGGCCGCACCCCCTTCCAACTGACCACGACACAATGGAAAATGCTGCCGTATGGTAATCGGCACTCGGCGCTTATACACCCACTCGGTTTAGACGTTAGAGCAACCTCTTGGTACCATAAGGGTTTAGGGACTTTCACCTAGGGATATCTATAGCACCCCATGTAGAACAAGATTTTCGGTATCCAATCCTGCCAACCACGATATGCTTGTGGAAGCTACAGCCCTGATGTCACTAGGGTGTACAGTAACTAAATCACACAATGCAAATGCATGAATCACACTATCCAGTCATGCAGTAATCTTGCGCGTATCGTGTGCTCATGTAAGGCAACACTGCCTATCCGGGAGCCCCTAATCAATCTGTCCGAAGGCATATATTATGATTAGTCACTTCTCATATCAAGTATACATATGATGTGTATGATCATGAATCAGGAACTATACTAAACATGTTATACGGTGATGGATGTTGTTCATAACAAAGACAGGCCTAGACGGCCTACAAGTATAGGTCTAACAATGGGCCCTAGGGAGAATTATAATGCAGACATTTAACCAACATCATTCTTACAATGTGGATGTCAAACCATCATTGCTCCCAAAACATGGCTGCCATAAACATCATTACTCAAACCATGGTAGGGTTACACATTGTAATGGACTTGTGTACATCCTATTGGGCCTCGACCCATGGGCCTTAGTTACATCAAATGGGCCCCCATAATATGGGCGTCATATATATCAATGTGGGCCTCAACAGATGGGCCATAACTACATCATGATGGGCCTAATCAAATGGGCCTCAGGTATATCAAATCGGGCCCACCCTCATATATTTTTAAGACCCGACCTATTCACAAGTTAACATAGAGATAGATGGAATGAAAACAAATATCGACTCAATTGGAAACTAATGTTGCCATTAGCAGTTGAGCGATGGATGCCACGGTCCACTATTTAAATGGTGGGGTCCATTTGAACTTTAGATCTAATTTACTCATTTTCCCATGTATTAAAATGATCTCATAAATGGTTGTACGACATGGATACAACACTTTCATCATAGTGGGCCCCATCGTTCAAATAAGGGATGGTGTAGATAACGCATATACATAGTGAGTGGGTCCCACCATCGGATGGACGACGTGTGTAATACACACATCATGTGGGACCTACATATTGATGACGTTCAAAGAGAGAGAGAGAGAGAGAGAGAGAGAGAGAGAGAGAGAGAAAGAGAGAGAGAGAGAGAGAGAGAGAGAGAGAGAGATAGAGAGAGAGAGAGAGAGATAGAGAGCAGCACGTGGCTGCTGCTCCTCACCTTTTCTTTCTTTCTTTTTCTTTCCTTCAACAACATAGGGGTGGGTCCCACGTAGGGCCCACCACAATATCATATATGATATAGGATATATATATATATATTATAATATAATATATATATAATATAATATAATATAACATATATTATATGCTTAACGTCCAGGCCATCCAGGGCTTGGACGGTCGCACAAGTCTGGGAGGGCCCCACACGTGGGGGGTGGGTCCCACCATCCGAGGACGGTGGACACCACACTCGATGGTGTGGCCCACTAAAATGGATGGACTGCGTGGATGGGGTAGGTCCCACGTCAGTTGACACTTCACTGCTGCCACCGCCACTAGGGATGGATGCCAAGACCTCAGCGTTGAAATGAGGTATCTTTCACACTGTCTACTACGTGAGCTATGGGGGCCCACGTTGAAATGAGGTACCTCCACTCAGTCTGCCAGTGAACTATGGATTTGGGAGGAGGGCCCCACCTGGACGTGGCCCCACCGTTAGAGGTGGTGGATGGTTTGGATGAAACACACATCAAGGTGTGGCCCACTAAATGGGTGATGGACGGTGATGGGTCCCATGGACTCCACCGTCACTCACATCATTGTTAGCCAACCCCCTGTCAGTCCGCACTTCACCTACACACGTCCAGCGTCCCTGGATGCTGGACAGTGTGGGTATAGCACACGCATCATGGTGGGCCCCACAGGGACGTGGCCCACCTGACTTTCGGATCAAGCTGTTATTTGTGTTTCCCCTACATCCAGGCCCACCCAAAGGTGGTCAGTAAGGTGGGCCCTACGGATGAGACGGCGTGGATCATACATCATAGTGGGGTCCATAATACAAGAGAGAGAGAGAGAGAAATCGGTGAGGATGGAGGGTCCCCGCCACTATGGACCCCTCTTTAATACAAAGCTTACATTAAGGTGTCTCATCATAAGTGGGCCCTTACATCACAAAAATACAAATAAACGGAGATCCAAGATCACCCACCGTCTTCTTCTTACTCCCTTAGCTTCCTTTGCTCCTTAGCTTTAATTACAAAGGAGGAGATGGAGTTTGGATGGTTGAGATGGGAGATGAGAGGGGAGGAAGTGGACCACACTTGTAGCTTGGGAGAGATGGGAGAGACTTGGACGTGGGATTGTTTTTGGGTTGCTTGGAATGAGTTTGAAAATGAGTGAGAGAGGGTTGTAAAGAGAGAGGGATAGATGGGTGATGGAGTGATGGATGTGTTGATGTGGTGAGTGATGGGTGTAAGAGCCCTTTTTTGACTTTGGGGTTGCTTGGTGTAAGAAAAGTATGGGTTTCTGTAAGAACTTTTTGACTTTGGGGTTGCTTAGGAATGGGTGAAAGGTGATGTGTACTTGACATGATGGGATTGATTGATTGATTGATTGATTGAGGTGACATATCGTAGAGATTCTCTCGGAATTCGTACGCGCGGCGTTTTCCCCGCACCGAACGCTGGCCCACATCTCCTGGCCAGCGTATCGGATCGGCGTGCGAGTTGCGGAATTGGAACCGCGACGACGGTGCGGTCACTAGGGTACAAGTCTCGGGTTGAGTCGACTTGAGTTGACGGCATATGAATCAGGGTCGAGCACAAATACCTGTTAAGGGTCGAAGGTTGCCGGAATTTGACCGGGAAGATCGCGGAAGCCTACGGAACGATACTGTCTAGGGTACGGGTCTTACAGTCCCAACAAAAAAAAAAAGACATTGGACCGCTCCTATCGTGTCACTCCTCCAGTCATGCCAAGATAGATGGGAGGACAGACCCTCATGGGGCCTCCATAACTACAGAAAACTAACTATCCCCAAAGGCTCCAACCCGCCCTGCACATGGGGACCACAACCAGAATCTGAAGTTGCTGGCTAACCTAGTCTAATACTCCCCAAGCCAATTTTGTCCAGAAAGACCCTGCCTCTCACTTCCATTAGCAAGTCTTTCACTTGGGAAAAGAGGGAGAAGGACTGATCATTACTACCTTGGCAGGCCATTCCGTTGACTAGGTCGTTACCTTCTTGAGGGATGAGACTGAAGGAGATAGAGGCCATTCGTGACCTCCTCCAGATCCTCGAGACCCACGGTTTTCGGCGCCAGGAGACATTTGACTTCCTTTGGAGAAGATCAATGATGACTTTGGAGTCTAATTCCACTTCAATCTTGACAAGTCCCCTCTCCTGACACAGGGCCAAGCCGTCATGAATTGCATGGAGTTCTGCTTCATTATTGGATCCCACTCTGTACCCCGTCGAGAAGGCAAAGAGTAGGTTCCCACTATCATTCCTACACACCCTCCACCACCGGACAGGCCCAGGATCCCTCTCGTTGAACCGTCCATGTTCAGCTTGACCCAGCCCAAGGCCAGCTTCCTCCATTTAATGATTTCATGCTGTTGGGCATCAACCCTGGTGGGCCCCAAGCCATCCCAGGGCTGCCAGAGAGGCGGGACTTGCAACGGCTGGCTGATGGTCTGACTCGGGATGTTTCTGTTGATGCGAGCAATGATTTTGGCTGTCTGCATGGGGATGCTGTCAAACCTTGCAAAGTTTATGACTTTCCAAATCTCCCACACAATCAGCATAGGGAGGATGCTATGCAAAAGGGGAGAGGCTGTAATAGCCTACGCCCACACTGTATGATATTATTCGCTCTGGGCACAGTCCGCACGGTTTTGTTCTCGGGGTCGCCCCCAAAAGGCCTCATACAGTATAGGGTAGCAACTCCACATATAGCCACCACAACTTCAGATGACAATTTCGATGTGGGACAAAGTTTCACCTTCACTATGTGCACAGTAGCCTGCCAGCCACCTTGGGGCCCACCCACGTGTGCCCGCCCACATCTGACCACAATGACGGGGCATCACAGAGGCCATGCCAGGAGCTTCTGCACTATGCCATTGAAGGAATCTCTGCTCAAAGGACTGCTTGACCCATCCCAAGGCCAGCTTCCTTCGATGGTATCGAACTAACACCTTAATTGTTCAGAGACAAAACATGATTTTTCAGAAATTCTCGATGGCATCGAACTAATCCTGTTGATGACATCGAACACTCATCAATTGCATCGAAAAAGTGCCCAGTTAGTCCAGCGACTAAGTAAAAAAAATCTAGAAAACATCGATGGGATCAAGCATTATTCTATGCCATCGAAGGTAATATCAAACAGACTGTCGATGACATTGACAAGCCCTATATCTGACTCGATTTAAGACATCAAATAAAAGACATATGCGAGTAAAATCATTGTAAAAACTCATGGTAGAGTAGGTCTTTACCCTATAGGATTCCTTGAATTCATATAGGCTAGATTATGTTTGGTTGAATTGTGCATTGTTTGTTGGTACGGCATTACCAAACGGAAGGATTCTCTGAACGAATTCTTCTAAAATTCAACTTCCAGAGTACCACTTACGAGACATAAAACTGACTAGCTTCACTTCATTACCTCACGAGCACTAGCTCTATATAAAGCCTTTGGACTAGAATGAACGGTCTCTTAAGGCTTAAATATAGCAAAAACATAACTTACTAAAATATGAAGTTTTGAACCAAAATGTGCCCTTCACCCAAAAAAAATGGCCTTTCTTCAAAAAATCTCACATGACCAACTAAGTACACCATTGCCACGTGTTATATAGCTCGATGATAGCTTTCCAACAATATATAACTATATGCAAAATGTTATAGTCGTTGGAAACTTTAATGTGCATTTAGGCTGCTTTTTACTCAATTAGGGCCTTCTAGCCCAAAGCCGTGTGTTCCCGGCAACTTCTTTGAATCGTCCATGACCCCTCCAATATTTTAGTACCCTCAAAAGCCCTGTTCCTAAAAGGTTAGAAACAAAAGATCTCTTTTCTCGAAAGGCATAAAGGGTTTACCTGACAAAGTCAAACAAGGCAAGATTTCTTTCTTTCGTAAGCAACTAGCCCATCAGTACCAAGCCCTACCAAGAACTGTATACTGTCATTGCTTATTCTTCCCCTCAGGATATAGTGTTGTAACATCAAATCAACGGCAGTTCAGAAAATTAATCACTTTAATCATACTTCGTTGCATTTTCTATAACCGATTAGGAAAGATTATATGCATGTCTTTAGGTACCATTTATGTCTTTAGGTACTTGTAGAAATTCAATCAAACTTATATTAAAATGTTGCGTGATCATTGTTGTATAGTCAAATGCCAATCTTCCAACATAAAAAGCCTTTCCCCAAATCTATCTCATAAAAGAGGAGAGCAAAGAGCCACTATTAGATTCAAAATAGGATGGGCGAGAACATTTAAGATTTGCACACAAGGTGAGCCCCACACGTGTAAACATGTGATGCAGAAGAGATGATTTTCTCTTTCCTCTCCTCTTCGCTTCTCTTCCCTTTTTCTTTTCTCTTTCTCACACAAGACATCCCTATAGGGTGGGGATGCATGTCCAAGGCTCTTATCATGTATCCCCTTTGGGATAGGATCTATTATAAGAAAGAGTCATGTTTCGAAGGGAATATCAATTATTTTACACCCCACTTATAAAGACTTCAGTATGCCCTACACCATTAAAAGTATATATGCCTATCTTATCCATGTACCTAAATTGGCCAAATCCCTCTATCATTTCAGTAGCATCCACTCTTAACCAAAGTCTCACGCCGACATAAGAGGTGGATCATAAGATCTCAAATATCATATGTCCATAAAATAAAATAAAGTACTTTTAACAGTTAAAATAAAAAAAACCAATGGTTAAAAATCTTCTATTAAACACTTAAAAGTTTTTAAGCACCCAACTAGTTAGAAAGCTACTAGATAGATGTTTTGATCACTAAGATCTAAGCTACAAATAAGTTCCTCAAGGTAACAAGTGGATCCCGTATTTGAACATTTGATCCACAATCGCATACTTGATGTAAGTACCTAACCACACTATATAGAGACCACTAATATAACTTTGTAGGATGAGCCAAAGCATAAAACACCAGAGCTCATATTCTTTATACAAACTCCAAATCTAAGGATTAGTAAAAGATAATATATGACCAAGTCAATTCAATTCGGACATGATAGGTCTCCAAATTAGAGACTTAATGCAATCCTCCGATGCAAGTGCTCAATCAAGACTAGAACATATAAACCCTTGCCTATGAACGCTCACACTCCTATGTGGGGTAAAGCAATTGCACAGTTGTCCTGGTAGTGGAGACCTTCCATCCTAACTCATCATTGAGTCTCTCACATAGGATGACCAATTAACTTTTCATTGATTGCCAATCTGTCTACTATAGTCGTGGACTTTATGGGACCAACACTCATGAAATGCAACCCCCTTGGCTAGTGGCCATTTTGTTCAAACTCACATTCCCTTAGGACACTATAGGAAACTTTTCCTTAAACATGAACGAGGTTTTTGTTGGGAAATGCGGAAGATGAGCCCTCAAGATCTGACGGTCTACACGTAATTTGGAACCCTTACAAAGCTGAAGAACAGTGCTCCAATGGCCCGCCTATCTACTACTGGAGCAGATCGAACTTTTCACACCTCTGATCCTACGGTATATAGTGGCCCCTGGATTACTATGGATGGACCAGATCGTCCTAAGGACAAGCTAATATGAACAGACTATAGGATACTCTCTTCCTCTCTATATTCTCTCCGTGTTTCGTATGAATCGATTGCTTTTCATGAGAGAAGCGCACTCCTTATATAACAGAGGAAAGAGAGTTTAAGTGGGATTGTGATAAGGCCACATGAGCCGATCACATCCCTAACAAAAGAAGGAGAGTTTGGGTGGGATTGGGATAAGGCCACATCATCCGGTCTTATCCCTATCTCCTATCATAAATCAAATTCAAATTTGAATTTGAAATATAACAGAAGAGGAAAAAGGCCGTAAGAAGCCAAAGCTCGTGGGACCCACCCACTAGTGATTGCTCACCAATGGGCCCCACTGGCCCACGTCCAACATCTCACACTCAATCACATAGTGGGATAGGCACATAAATCGTCCAATTAACTTGCCTTATAACAATCAAATACCAAACATCGCGATCAAAAGAATCGGGCGTGGGACCGGTGGATCACCATAATCTTCTCATAGGTGTTTAAGTACTAAGTGACCACCTAACTATTACTCAATAACCCAAGTTTTGCAATGCTTGTCCTAGTTCGCATGACCACATCGGATGGAGTTAACTTCCGATCTGAGTACTCGGCCAACATACGCACTTATCCAACTTATCGAGTTATTAAAAACTTGATTTTTCACAAACTTCGATTAAAACCAATTCAAAGCAATACTTATTTATATATATGCTTTTAAGAAAAATCTTGTTTGAAAAGACTAATAAAAACAACTCGAAATCTCATCGGCGGATAAGTCTTCAAGTGCGTATTTATAGTTCTAGAAACTTGGTGTAGCTGTCATGGGATCTTCCCCACGCAAATGTGTAATTTGGAATTAATCAAGCCGCTTTCCTAGCGTAACCGAGTCTGGCCAATCAAGGACCTTTCGTCATTGTACACTAAAGTAGCGACACTCAATCTCATCCTCATATACACAAGAGGAGGGTAGCTAAGGACACAAAGAGTCACCTACGGGACTGGCTACTCGCACGTTGCAATGATTAGATCGAATCAAAGCAATCTGTAGGTAAAGGGTCCCTGCATGTGGCTACAATCCACATCGTAAAGTAGACAATACTAGGTGTATGTCGGGTCTACAATACGCAGGTTATTCTACATGAGGTATGACTCATCTCATAACCTCATAACCTGGCTTTAATTTCAAGCCATAACATTAATCGCAAGTATAGGAATGGTGCGATTATGTTATTCGACTTTATCGGTCTCATCTACAATCTTTATAAGATTGTAGGCGGATACGACTCACTCATATCCTCATCCTTTATTATTCACAATAAAGGGAAGTTTATACCTCTATGTATAAACATAGCCCCAAATGTACCTCTCTTGTACATTCAAGGTTGGTCAACCCGCGAGTGGGTGACCAGACTGCCACACAAAAATAGAAATCCTACATGATCTCAAGGTAAATGCTGATGATCTTCTTACCTAGTTTATATTAGTGTTCAATACGGAATAAATAAAATATATTATTCATTAATGAAAGATCAAAGGTATTACAAAACAAGTACATCAATCAAGTTTTCCTCAATTCCATCTGCCTGACGTGAACCTGAAATAGATCTCTAGCTATAGGTTTTGTCATGGGATCGACCATCATCTCCTTAGTAGGAATGTAGCTGAGGGCGACCTTTTATCTCTCACTTGATCACGGACGTAATGATACTTGATCTCAATGTGCTTAGATTTACGGTGGTGTTTAGGGTCCTTTGCCAAGTCAATAGCGAAAGTATTGTCTATCTTCGGCGATATAGGTGACGAACACTCGGTACAATACCCGGACTCGATAGAAATCTGCGAACCCATACACACTCCAATCAGCTAGGTGCTGACATGCAATGTACTCGGCCTCTATAGATGAAAGAGGCGTGGATGTCTGTTTCTTACTCGACCATGAGATAGCTCCTCCTCAGAGTAAGAAGACATACCACAAGTAGACTTTCCCTCGTTGGTGTCGTTACCCCAAGCGACATCGAATATCCTTTGAGTTCGAGGCTTGTGCCTTCATAACACAACATTAGGTCTTTTGTTCCTCTCGAGATAGCGGAATATACGTTTGACGGCTTGCCAATGAGGCTGTCATCCGGGTTACTCGATAACGGTGACTATGCCAACCGCATAGCTTATATCCGTGCTGTGCAAAGCATAGCATACATTAAGCTCCCTCTTTAACGCTTGCATAAGGTGCGAGGACATAGCCAATTTCTCGGCTTCGGTCTGGGGACACGATTTCTGTCCTAACTTGGTAGCTTTATCCATAGGGGTTTCAATGACTTTTGAATTTTCCATCTGAACCGCTCTAAGATCTTTTGTATATAGGTTGCTTGAGACAAACCTAAAAATTTCTTTGGGCGATCCACGATGATTTTTACCCCAAGGATAAAGTTGGCTTCACCAGGGTCTTTCATCTCAAAGTTCGAGAATAGCCAATCTTTAGTCAATGTCAACAATTGCATGTCATTACCATTAACGGGATATCGTCTACATATAGAGATAATATCGAAAAGATCTTCCGGACCGTTTCATGTATACACAATGGTCTTCTTCACTCATCGTGAATCCAAAAGTGGTGATGGCCAAGTGGAACCTCATGTACCACTTGTCTTGAAGATTGCTTTACCCATAGATAGATTTCAACAATTTGCAGACTTTCTTTGGATGCTTTTTGTCCACATAACCCATGGGTTGTTGCATGTATATCTCTTCATCCAAGTCACCATTTAAGAATGCGGTCTTTACATCCATCTGATATAACTCTAAGTCTAAACTTGCGACAATGGACAAGATCATGCGGATTGAGGAGAACTTTGCAACAGGTGAAAAGGTCTCCTCGTAATCAACGCCTTCTCTTTGTGTAAAACCTTTAGCAACTAATCGTGCTTTATACTTGTCCACTGTACCATCTGCCTTTCTTTTGATCTTTAGTACCCATTTGTTACCAATCGCTTTGCGATTGGATGGCAGATCAACAAGTTCCCAGACTTTATTTTTCTCCATGGAAGCGATCTCTTCGTCCATAGCATTCACCCAATCGGCCGAAGTAGAAGATAATAATGCATCCTGATACGAATCAGGTTCATCATCATCAACTGTAACACAAGAAAATGTTTGCCCCTCAATATCGAAGTATCTTCGGGGAATCAATCCTCTTTCGCTTCGACGTAACTCAGGAGCCGCCTGCTGAGATGTCCTCCCACTGTCCTGACGAACTATAGGAGCATCATCATCTTGAAAAGTAGAATTCCCACTCTCCTGAGATACATCGGGTATTTCAAAAAGTTGTATTGGAACCTATTGCTTCTCTCAGCTTGGGTATCTATCTTCAACGAAGGTCACGTCTCGGGATTCTATCTCAATCCATCGTCCATGGTCCTCATAAACTAGAATGTATCCCTTTGAATGCATAGGGTACCTAATGAACACGCATTTAATGGTTTTACTATCAAGTTTACCTCTATGCGGAGTAGGTAGCAAAACATATCCCAAAGATCCTCAAGGGCATAGGTTGGCTAGAGAAGGAGCCCTCCCAGACCACATCTCATATGGAGTCTTAGGAATAGATTTGGATGGGACTCTATTTAGGACGCGTACTACAGTACATTAGCACGTCTCCCAGAATGTGATAGAGAGATTGGCTTGAGCCATCATCGATCTAACCATGTCCAATAATGTCCTATTCCTTCTCTCTGCAACACCATTTTGCTGTGGTGTGTAAGCCATTGTGTACTGCCGAACAATGCCAACATTTTCACAGTATGATTTAAACGTTTCAGATGTATACTCGCCACCTCTATCAGATCGAAGGATTTTAATCTTTTTCTCAAGCTGATTTTCCACCTCAGCTTTGTATTTAAGAAAACAATCAAAAGCCTCAGATTTGTGTGAGATGAGATACACATATCCATAGCGTGAGTAATCGTCAATGAAAGTGACAAAGTATTGACATCCGTTTCTGGCATGTACATTAAAGGGTCCACAGATATCTGAATGGATTATCTCTAGTGTGCCCTTTGACCTAGCCGCTTTGGGAAATGGTTTCTTTGAAGTCTTCCCGGACACACAATGTTTACAAAATGGCAAATCAACTTTGGATAAAATCAACTTTGGATAAGGAGTCTAACAGACCAGAACGTACTAGTCTTGTCATACGATCCTTTCCAATGTGACCTAACCTCACGTGCCATTTTTGAGATTCAGATACTACAGTTTCATTCGACATAGCAGACAAAGCAATAGATGCATTATCACATTCTATGTCTAGAATAAATAAATCTGAAATTAAATTACCCCATGCAAAAATGAGGTTATTCTGTCTCAAAGAAACTCTTGTCCCAGAAAATCGAATATCAAAACCATTAGCTAATAACCTAGAAACAGAAATTAAATTCACGCATCCCCGGTGCATATAGATATTACGGAGTATGATAGTTCGCCCTATGCGTACGTAGATGGAAAACGCCAATCCTTGTACGTCTTCAACAGCATTATTGCCCATGTATAGCTTGTAACTCCCCTTGGCTACAGGCCGGAATTCCTCGAGTCCTTGACGATTACTTGTCACGTGCTTTGTTGCGCCTGAATCCAAAATCCACTCGTTAGATATAGTATCAACGGAAAGGATTTCAGAACAAACGCCTACATACAAAGTATCTAGTGACTGAGAAATTACCGTCTTTTTATGGGCGCACTGTCGAGCATAATGGCCGGAATTTCCACAAACAAAGCAGACTACATTTGTCTTTTTCTGCTTCTTCTTTCCATTTCCCATCTTGAGATTTGGAGTAAGTGCTGTGGTCTTCTGTTCTTGGTTATTCTTCTTCGCCTTCTTGCGAGCTTTGGACCGTTTATTATTAGCTTTCCGCTTGTGGGTCTCTGCTACAAAGGCCCTGGCCGAACTTGGCTGAATTGCATTCATTTCAACCTCACGTACCAAGTGGCCACAAAAATCTCTGAACGTAGTGATAGAATTAGTATGGTTCAGAATTCTTTTGATTTGGGCCCATGATTCAGGCAAGGAACGGTGCATGGCTATAATCTTTTGATTTTCAGTCAATTTACACCCAACATTCCTAAGGGCACCTATCATTTGCTCCATCTTACGGATATGATCTTTGATGGGGCGTGAATGACGGCATCCTATACTCCTGGAATTCCAATTCCATTGCCCTAACTCTTGCATCGACTTACACAAGCATAGGCATCATCGGTGCTTCCCAAATCCTTAGCGGTTTCATGCACTTCATACATAGGTATGAGTTCTTTGTGTATAGTGCTAAGAAGGATATTACAAGCCGAACGATTTTGTTTTCACCACTTATTGTAGTGAGTCATCGCAACCCTATGTTCTTGTAAATTTCTGTTTTCGGTCAATATGGGTTCCTCTTGAACTTCATCGAGTGTGCGATATGTCGTCCTCGTCCAGAAGGCATCGCACCGCGCAAGACCAGTCTTCGTAGTTGTTGCCGTCGAAATGTTGACCTTTCAAATTGTTCACGATTAACGCTTTGGTGGCCATCTCTACATTGCATGAGTATCACTACTTAGCTAAGATCTAAGGTATTGACACTAATCATCAGCATTTCTACGTGTTATACAAATTTTTATAATATAAAAGTAGTCAACACATCTTAACGAGATCTGAAAGTCCACATACCCGAATGGGCGGTATAGAACAATCAAGTTCTCAAATTAAGATGAAATTGGTATTTTTATAAAACTATAATTGTATAACATGCAACCTTCCATTATTTGGTTGCATACATCATTTGGTGGAAGACATTTAACTCCCACTCAGGTTATGCACAACCTTTAGTTTTAGGGAGGATTCTAGCACTAAGTTTTTCTATATGTTCAAATGAAAAATAAGGAGGGCTTAGATCTAAACACATCAAGCCTAATTATTTCACAAATGTAAACATCATAAAAAAAAAAAAGAGGCTAAAATTAAAGAGAGGATAATCTTCACTTGTGACCATGACCATTAGAGATAGATTCGATCATCACCGTTAATGATCATTGTTGATGATGGATCCTTTCATCAACATTGATCATCATGGTGAATGATCGTTTCAATCACTAATGAGTTTTAAATCAACAAGATGAAGAAGTTATATTAAAGGAAACATGAATTCAACAAATATTTGCATTTATCTTTCAACACATCTACTCATGTGGAAATAGTAAAACTAAAACATAGTAGTTGCATGTGTACATCAGCCACCACGTGTACAGTAACACCATACACATGTACAGTAACACCACAACACGTGTACACCATAACATGTGCACAAATCAAACAAGAAACTTGTACAAGATGGCGTGTATGGTAGAAACGTAAATCGTGTTGTATTAAGCCATATTGCTACATGAGTAAACATGTACATTACTAACATAATGAAAACATGTAAAAAAACCACAACACGTGTACCGTAGAAACAGTAAATGTATATAGATTACATGTACATGTACGAATTACATGTCAGATTACACGTACACGTCAACAAGATCATTATTTTCATATCAAGATTATGTTAATTACAAAGAATCAATCACGTGTATTAAAGAATCACGTGTATTGCAACACGTTAGAAATACTTATATACACAAACTTGGTTGTACACGTGTACAATAATCATTAGATGAATAGAAATCACACATGTACAGTATACTTTTTCACTGTATACACATGTGCAGAAATCATGTGAATAGTAATCATGTTTTAGCACGTGTACAGATTGTAGATCATACGTGTACAATCACATGTACATCACACGTGTACATAATGCAGATCATACGTGTATAGATTGTAGATCATGTACACATGTCTGCCAACATGTGGATGTTAACGTCATCTACAAGTTGGGGAGAGGTGTAATCCTTTTTGAACATGGATACCGAGCGTGATTTCTGCACATGTTCTAATAAGTTAATAAGTGGGTCTTAACATTCCAGACCATTAGTGATAGATCTAGACCGATCATTCGATCTATATCACAATCAATGATATTCATTGTAAAAAAAAAAATTACACTGATTGAATGATCCAATCCATCCAAACTTGAACATCACATGTGCACAGAAGCCAACATATGTACAACAACTATATTTCTGAGTGCGTGACATGTCAATACGAGTATGGAGAGATTCGTCAATAACAACTATTTTTCAGTGGTGTAGTTCGATACAACAAGTATTGGCGGTGGATATTTTGTACATGCATGGGGTACAACATGTGGGCGGTGGACCATTCCATAAACCAATAATATGGTGTATATAAGGTGCATGGAATCATAAAGGTCTACATGATCACCTTGGTCCATCAAAATCAGGCTTACATGCACATGGCATACGTGTAAACAAAATCTAATCCACCATACACATGGATTCCAATCCAAAAAGAAAAGATGAGCCACTTACCTTTTTAGATGATAGTATAAATTGGAGGTCCGCCGTATATGAGCTCTGATACCACTGTTGGGAAATGCGGAAGATGAGCCCTCAAGATCTGACGGTTTACACGTAATTTGGAACCCTTACAAAGCTGAAGAACAGTGCTCCAATGGCCCGCCTATCTACTACTGGAGCAGATCGAACTTTTCACACCTCTGATCCTACGGTATATAGTGGCCCCGGATTACTATGGATGGACCAGATCGTCCTAAGGACAAGCTAATATGAACAGACTATAGGATACTCTCTTCCTCTCTATATTCTCTCAGGTGTTTCGTATGAATCGATTGCTTTTCATGAGAGAAGCGCACTCCTTATATAACAGAGGAAAGAGAGTTTAAGTGGGATTGTGATAAGGCCACATGAGCCGATCACATCCCTAACAAAAGAAGGAGAGTTTGGGTGGGATTGGGATAAGGCCACATCATCCTCTTATCCCTATCTCCTATCATAAATCAAATTCAAAATTGAATTTGAAATATAACAGAAGAGGAAAAAGGCCGTAAGAAGCCAAAGCTCGTGGGACCCACCCACTAGTGATTGCTCACCAGTGGGCCCCACTGGCCCACGTCCAACAGTTTTCCACACATTTAATTATGTATTCATGGTAAAACCAAGCACATGTAACCATTTATGTATATGATCATAACAATCATTATTGGCTTTCTACGGCAAATAATACTAACGAGTAGTTCATGCTCTATTTCTCTATTTCTTGGTTTTGTGATAAAATTTCCAGGAAACATCACTTTCCTCTTTAAGAAGTGTCTTCCTTATTGTAGCTCAAGAACATTTTGCCTTCTCTTAAAAAGAAGCTTTACATTAGAAGAATCTCTCATTGTAAGACAAAATCAGCATTACACACACAAAAGGTTGTGATGCAGCTGTTGACATCTCTTAATGATGGGTTGTGAAGAATGACTGGGGAGTCTTAAGGAATGCTTTAGCTAGTTAACAAGAAGAGTTTGAGATAAATTCTGGCTAGTAGCAATTGCACCTGTCATTCCCTAGCCCAAAATGAAGAAGATGGTTAATGTTAGGTGGGTAGTGTTGGGGGACCGTAGAAGCACACATAGATGAATCTAGGAGAGTAATCCAATCACACTAAGCAAACAAAAAGATAACACATCGATTTAACGCGAAAAAATCCTTATGGGAAAAAACCAAGGCAGAAAGAAACAGATGATCACTAAGAAAGTAGAAATTACAAAGAGAATAGCTTACCCGATTCAAATAACCTCTAATTTCAACCTTGTTACACCCTTTTGAACCCTTGAACAAATTAGAAATCCTAGTACTACCTCCCAATCCTGCTTACACCCATATATATAGCCTATAGAAGGATCCTAAGCAAAATCGGAAACAAATCCTGCAAAATCGCAAATCCGCGTAAAATTGCACGGAAACTGTCGACGGCATCGAACAGTCATCGATGTCATTGAGACTAATCCTTCGATGGCATCAAAGTCACATCGATGGCATCGAAATAACACTTCAACTGTCCAAAGACAAAACATGATTTTTTGAAAATTCTTAATTGTATCGAGCTATGTTCGATAGCATCAAACCTTACCTTGGATGTCATTAAACACCCTCCAATGGCATTGGAAAAATGCCCTAATAGTCCAGTGACCAATTGGAGAAAATTCAAAAAACTTGATGGGATCAAGCACTGTTTGATGTCATCGAAGATGACATTGAATAGTTTTCGATGGCATCGATAAGCCCTATACATGACTAAATTTAATACATCAAATACAACAATCTTCATCATGTCTTAAATCATCAAACATGTAACTACTTGTCCCCTTCTCTTATCTTTGCCTTGCATCATAGCTCCAACAACGCTTCTTGTGCACACTCTGTCCTTTTATGCCATTGCCAAGCCCAGAGAAGTCACACAGAACTTGAACTTCATTGTAGGGACCACCTTAGTAAGCATGTTTACCGGATTCATGCTGGTTTGAATCTTCTTCAGAGTTATGCCTCCTTCCTCAAGCACCCGTTGGATAAAATGGTGACAAACGTCAATATTTTTAATACGTGAATGATAAACAAATTTTTTAGCCAAATTGATAACGCTCTCATTGTTACAATTAATCAGCATGGCCTCCTGCTAAAGCCCCAATTGATTTATCATGCTTCTCAGCCAAACACCTTCTTTGAATGCCTCCGTCATTGCCATATATATTACTTTAGTCATGAAAAGAGCCACTACGGATTAAAGCTTAGACATCCAACTAATTGCTCCACCCGATAATACAAACGAGTAACCTGAAGTCAACTTTCTGGAATCAACACTGCCTCTGTAATCTAAATCCACATATCCAACCAACTTTGCTCATGTCTTCTTAAAAGCTAAGATAGTCTTTTGTACCACAAATGTATAGAAGTAGTCATTTTACTGCTTCCTAATATTATTTGCCGGGGTTTGACATGTATTTGCTCACAATACCAACTGTCTATGAAATATCTGGTCTAATACAGACCATGACATACATTAAATTGCCCATAGAGTTTGAATAAGGACACAAGAGATATCCTATTTTTTCTCATTAGATATAGGATATTGCTCTAAGAAACGCTTGAAGTGAGCCGCACGGGGAATACTGACTGGCTTTGCCTTGTCCATTCCATACTTGATCAACACTTTTTCAAGGTATTCTGCCTGTGATAACCAAAGCCTTCTCTTCCTGTCTCTATGAATATCTATGCCGAGAACCCTCTTTGCAACCCCTAAATCTTTCATCTCGAATGTTCCTAATAACTGAGTTTTCAGTACGTCTTTTAGACATATCATGACTAACGATCAAAATATCATCAATATACAATACTAAGATGATGAACTTTTCATCATTTAGTGACTTATAATAAAACAGTGATCGTATTCACTCCTAGTAAATTTCTGACTCGACATGAAAGATCAAAATTTTATACCACTACCTAAGCGACTATTTTAGGACATACAACAACTTCATTAACCTACAAACCTTGTTCTACCCCTTTAACTGTATAGCCTTCTGGTTCCTTCATGTAGATCTACTCTTCCAACTCCTCGTTCAGGAATGCAATCTTTAGGTCCATTTATTTCAGCTCGAGATCATATTGGGCAACTATTGCCAACGCGAATCTGATAGACATCTGCTTAACCATCAGTGTGAATATATCTGTGAAGTCAAATCCTTCTCTTTGAGTGTAACCCTTCGCTACTAGCCTTATTTTATATCTATCATGTTTCCTTTTGAATAACCACTTTCATCCGATCACTTTTCGGTCCATTGGAAGCTCCATCAACTCTCATGTGTTGTTCTTGTGCAAGGAGTTCATCTCATCATCCATTGTCACCTTCCAATTTTCTGCATTTAGCTCATCAAGAGCCTCCTAAATAGTAGGCGGGTCCCTCTCATCCGTAAGGAGGGCATATGCGATATTTGAGTCGTCCCTGTATCTTGCCAATAACCTGCAATCTCGTGATGGATTCCTCCTGGGTGGTTGTTCCACCTATTCTTGTACCTCTGTCTAAGCATCTGTCTTTGCCTCAGTGTCATCTATGTCAATCTGAACGTCTACGACCAACCTTTCCGTCTCCTTTTGCTCCTCCTGATCATTCTTCCGGAATAGGGAGCTTTTATTGAATCTGACGTCGCGACTAATAATGACCTTGCATGTGACTTTGTCGTATAACCTGTAGCCCTTCACACCAACACTATAGCCAACAAAGGTGTAATTTTTGGCTCTTTAGTCAAGCTTATCTCTCTCAACCGACAGTACATGAGAGTAAGCCTCACAACCAAATATGAGCAAATTTAAGTAGTCAATCATATGACCACTCCAACTTCCTCTGGGATCTTACAATCAATTGTCGTAGTATAGAACCAGTTAATCAAATAACAAGTCATATTAACGGCCTCAGTCTATAGGTCCTTGCTCAACGCAGCATTACTTAACATGCTTCGAGCCCTCTCTAAGAATGTCTGATTCATCCCCTCGGCCACACCATTTTGTTCAGGCGTGTGGCACACTGTGTTGTGTTTTATGATCCTTTCATCTTTGCAATATTCATTAAACTCGGTGAAAGTAAATTCACCGCCATTATTAGTCATTAAAACTTTTATTTTTTGCCCTAATTATTTTTCCACGACAGCCTTTCATTGTTTGAATTTGGTGAAAACCTTAAATTTATATTTCATGAAATAAACCCAAACTTTTCGAGAGTAGTCGTCAATGAATGTGACAAACCATGACGACCCTCCAACGGAAACCATGGGTGATGACCCCCATATGTCAAAGTGCACATAATCAAACACTCCCTTACATACATGTCTACCAGTTTTAAAGGATAGCCTAGATTGTTTACCATATATACAATGCTCACATATATTTAAATCAGAATTCTTAAAAATTAGAATTAAACAACGATCGAAAAGTACCTTCATGCCCCACTCGCTCATGTGGCCCAGATGAGCACGCCACATATGTACAGACATGGAGTCTGTAACAGCCACTACCTCTCCACCTATTGAAGTGCTCCTGATTAACCTGTAAAGGTTATCGTGCCTCTGCGCTCTCATAACCACGAGTGCCCTCTTTGATACTTTAAGGACATCATTAACACTATTGAACTTTCACCCTATTGCCTTAAGTGCACCAAGAGAAACCAAGCTCTTCTTCATGTCAGGAACGTGCTTGACCTCAGTCAAGGTACACTCCATCCCATCAAACATCATGATGCTCACCTTACTAATAGCCATAACATTACATGTATTATCATTGCCCATAAATACTTGTCTACCATCACACTCCCTGTAATTAGCGAACCACTCTATGAGGAGTCATGTGATAAGAAGCTCCTGTGTCAAGGATCCATTCATCTTTGTAATTATCGTATAAGTGTATTATCATAGACATTAACAACACATCACCTTTGCTTGTCTCTTTATTGGACGTGGCAGTGTTTGTCTCCCTATAAGAAGCCTCGGAATTCTCTTTCTTCAATTTAAGATTTGTACAATCCTTCTTCATGTGCCCAACCATCCTACAGCTCCAGCACTTTAACTTACCTTTACCCTTGCCCTTGAATTTAAATCTAGACCGAGAAGATCATGTATCTCGCTCATTATTCATACCCCTTGTAAGCAGTGCATCAGTAAAGTCCCTCATGTTATAGTTTTTCTTTCTCATGGCATTTCCCTGAAGGGCTGAGATAACGGTGTCTACACTCACGAACGAGTTACTGGTGCACAAGGAGTCCCTGAAAGACTCATATATGTCGAAAGTGAGTTCAACAAAATAATGCTTGATTTTCATCTTTGACCACTTCCTCCATGTCCAGCAACTTGCAAATCAATTTGCTAAAGTTACTGATGTGAGCCTCCACATCTCTGCCCTTTGCCATCCTAAAGTTGAACAACTACAACTTCAAGTATAAGTGATTTTCCAAGGACTTCTTTGTATAAATTTCCTCTAATTTCGCCCACAACTTCGCCGCGGTTTTCTACCTCATGACGTTGTAGAGAAGCTCATTCATTAAACACAGTCGGATTAAGGATTTTGCCTTCTTATCCAGAATCTTCCAATCATCATCATCCATAGTTTCATGTCGCTCCTTAAGAGCCTCATCTAGCCCTTACTTAGTTAATAATCTAATCATCTTAATCTTTCACAACTCAAAGATATTTTTGCCTAAGTACTTCTCAATGTTATACTTCATATTTCCTATCATTAATACTTCTCCTTACAGATTCAAGCCTGCGCCCCAATGTTAGCTTTGATACCACTTGTTGGGGGACTGCAGAAACACATAGAGACGAATTTAGAAGAGTAATCCAATCACACCAAGCAAACACAAAAATAACACAACAATTTATCATGGAAAAACCCTTAGGGGAAAAAATCACAGCACAAAGCAACAGAAAATCACTATAAAAGTGGAAATTACAAAGAGAAATAGTTTACTCAATTCAAACAACCTCAAATCTCACCCTTGTTATACCCTTTTGAACCCTTGGACGAATTTAGAAACCCTAGTACTACCTTTCAATCCCACTTACACCCATATATATAGCCTATAGAAGGATCCCAAGCAAAATTAGAAACAAATCCCATAAAATTGCAACTCTGCGTAAAATTGCACGGAAACTGTCGATGGCATCAAATAGTCTTCGATGTCATCGATACTAATCCTTCGATGACATCGAAATAACACCTCAATTGTCCAAAGAGAAAACATGATTTTTCAGAAATTTCCGATTGTATCAAGATATGTTTAATGGCATTGAACCTTACCTTTGATATCATCGAACACCCTTCGATGGCATTGGAAACATGCCCTGATAGTCCAGTGACCAACTGGAGAAAATCCAAAAAATCTCGATGGGGTCGAGCATTGTTTAATGCCATTGAAGGTGACATCGAACAGTCTGTCGATGGCATTGACAGACCTTGTATTTGACTAGGTTTAAGACATCAAATACAATAGGTAGTTGATCATCAAAATTTCCCCATTCTACCATGTCCTATTCAGAATCTTGTTTTTGGTGAAACGGGTTTCATAAAGCCATCTAATTAGGGATAAGGTTATAATGATGATGTGAAAGAAGAGCTCAAGTAGGCTTCCTTAATGGAGTTTGGCTAGGATTTTGATGTGCTTTATGTTGCTTTCTCATAAAGAAGAGTTGGAGGAGTACAATGCAGAGTCAAAGTACAAAGCAGAGAATGTGAGATGCAAGGGATGTAATATTATCCTATACTCGTTAAATGGTTAAATCAATCCATCTTTCTTCTTGGTACCTTAGATGTAGAGCTTGTCCAATAGTTGTCAAAGGCTAGCACATGGCATCCCCTTGATCATCTAGTGGCAATCCCTCAATCATCTTGGTGACCTTTCTCACTTGAGTCTGGATGAATGGAGAAGTTTGTCTAGGGAAGTGTCCTTAGGTAGGACATTAAACTTTTTGTTAGGTGGGTGAAGGAAGAAAGGCCAATGGCTAGGAAATTATGACGTAATTGAGAATTACTAACGCATAAATCCTCCCCTTCACACACGAGATTTGTTAAAGATAGTCATAGGAGTAAAAATCACATCTTAGATGGCGCCATTTTTTACTGGGAAGCTTCTAACTAAATGCTAGTAGGGAAAGTTTTATCCACCATCATGAGTTTTGATTCAGGACTTAGTACAACATGTACAAAATACATGTAGTCTAAAGGAGAATGAGAGACCTCATTACCTTATTTTCACATGCAAATGATTTTGAGCTATATTGTTTCTATAGAACTGTTGAAATGGACCAATCATCCAGACAATCTTCTCCACTGAGAATTTGAAAATGGCATCTAAATCATGAAAACTAAGAATAAAAACAACTAGGGACTTGTAGAAAAAGCTTGAAGAAGCCATTCAACTAAAGGTGGAAAGGGGAAGAGGTGCAACTAAGAGTGTTAAAGAAAACACAAAAAAGGTGCATCTATGAAGAGGAAGTGATGGATAAGAATTTCAATTTTCAAAGGTTCCAGTAAATAAGCAACAAGTAGAAAAAAGCTAATAGACATGAGAGAAGAAAGGCCACATTGTTTGTGATTGAAAGTGAGTACTGATAGGGAAAACATTGTAGCAAGGATGTTGGATGACGAAGAAATGGGCATGGGTGCAGAAGAATGTCTCCTTTGCTTATTTGCAAGCATGTTTTCATTAGGAGATTATTGACAAGAAGAGGATACAGTCTTCATATCCATTGAATATTTCATACTATCGAGTCAAGTGGGTTGTACTTGTTTGTCAAGAAGAGATACAATCAACTACAAGAACAACCATTTTGTGGACTAAGACACTGACCATTCTACAACATCACTTATATAAAAGCCAAGTCATTCATTAGGTCAATTTGCAATCAGGTATCAATATTGCATAAACATTCAATCATATGACATTCACAATACATTGCCAGATCCACATAAGAGAGACAAGAGCATATAGTTAGAAAGATTTTATTATTATCTTAGGTTCTTATTATGTTTTAGGCCATAATATACAACAAAATTTTAATTGTACTAAATAAAGTAACCATTGATTCTAAGACAATAGTAATGAGAAAATAGTTTATTGAAAAAAAGTTGTCAAGTAATGCAAATAAAGATGAATGTAACATAGATGCATAAGATGCATGATGAATGTAATGTAAGGGTGAGCATAGACCTTGAGACTAGTCAACAGTGGATTTGGACTTCGTGCCCCATCACTGGATGAGGAGGGCTCCACGCACCCTTGCAAAATGAGGTATAAAGAGTTCTTTGGGCATTGTACAACCCTCTCTTTCTCTCTCGTAGAGTCCATGGTACAATTAATACAAGATGGACTAGGGGAGTGGGGAACCATGTATGGTATTGCATTCAACTCATAAGATAGAGAGTGTTAAGCCATGTAGAGAGTGTTAAGCCATGTCTTTCATGAAACATGCATCACAATATAGTTAAGACAAGCAAGCCAGGTTTCTTGCAGATACAGATGGTACACAATATTATTTTATTTTAATAGAAAGGTGGGAGTACACCACTTGTAACTTTGTTAATTTGGAAAATGATTTACATCCATTTGGGTGGGCCCCATAAAAAGAAAGAGACCTCACTTATCTTATAATCCACATAAAAAGAAAAATAAAATAGATTGACTAGTTAAGGAATTAGCTAAATACAAGAATATATATAGCCACAACAAAACACCTTGATATTATACGACTCAATATCTAAAAACAGGGTAATATAAAACATACACCAAAACTTTGGCTTGCATTCATGAACCTTAGTATAGGCCACTTCTCAAGTTACTTAAAATCACTTCATCACCTTTCATAGAAGATCCCGACAAGTAAACCAAACACCTACACAAAATGATCCCTAAACCCCTAACAACCTCCAAACATTTTTTTACTGTAAGGGGGCATGCTCTAGTTTTTCGTTGCAAACTGCGATTAGAGATAATCAACTATTTTCTTGTCAACTTGGAATGCCTTGGCAAGAACATCATCTAAGATGGGCGGATTTGATCCAAATGCAGCATTCGCATTGGTGATAGTTCCAGGGTTTTGAAAGTTTAGTCCTACAATGGCTATGGCATTGGTGTCGCCGATGTTGAATTGGAAATGAATGAGGCCTATTGAGAAGACAAACACATTGCCTTTATGAAGGATCTTTGTTATGAGGCGATTGTTAGTGTTGGAAATGATGAATCCGACGTAGAGGGTGCCTTCCAATACTGTTAGGATCTCTGTGGCCCACGGGTGTGTGTGGGGTGGATTAAGACCATAGGGTGCATAATCTATCCAAACTAGGGAGACGCCGAGGGTGTTGAGTCTTGGTATCTGGGCTAATTCACTTGGGTCACATTGGACCTAACCTTATTATTCGCGTTGCCTGGTTTGTCCAATCCCATGAAGAATAAATCATTAGCTAGAACTTCCTTTGGGTCTTTGCACACAAATCCATTCGCCAACATAAGTTTAGAGTTGTCAAGACAAATGTAAAGATCCTCCCCTCCCTAAGAAAATTCTTGTATATTAATCATACCATTGGTCCATATCATGTGTCCAATCCCGCTAACATGTGCATAGGTGACATAGGAGCAGTTCTTCAAACACACAGGTTCGCATCCTTTGGATCATGAACATTCAACTAATTGGCAAAATTTGGCAATTTTAGAAAATTAGGTAGGTCCAACAAGCATAGCCCAGAACCCACGGGTGCAAAACAAGACAACATATCTTGAGCATAGCAGGGCCAACGCAACCAACACAGCACTAGATCCAACCATCTAACAGTCAAATGCTCCTCAGAAGCCCCAACTGCACGACCATCACTCCACAGATAGGCTAGCAAGGACATCATTTCTCCACTTTGAATTCTGCCTCTACAGAATCCTCCACATTCTTCCTTTCAAGCTTTTAACAACACCTTTACTTTTTCTCCAGACATCGACTGCATTCGAAGGGATAACATGCCCCTCCCAAGGGCTGACAAACCCTCCTTATATGTAACTTTTCATCTCTCTCTAATGTTTCTCAGCCCCGAGGCGTCCCAAGTGAGCGAACCTCTAGATTCACGAGGGAGATCATCTCTTCTAGTGTAAATTTTATCATCAAGGCTATTACTTCCTATCCGAGCAAGGCTATCTACAACAAAGTTTTTCTCTTGATAAACATGAGAGAAAGATATGGAGAGGCTGGGCGATTCTTCTTTAATCAATCCCATAGTATACCAAATCTATTAGGAGATTTGATTAGATAGATCATTAATCACTTATGTTATCACTAATGAGTCGGATTCCACACAAATATTGTCAAGGTTGAAATGCTTATGGATTTGCAGACCATCCAATATAGCCTTTTCCTTCATGACATTGTTTGAGGCTCTCCCATAATGGTGGTGAAAAGTGAAAATAAATTTACCTTTGTGGTCTCTACATACTCCACCTCCACCTATTCTCAGGTTCATTTTAGAGGATCCATCTATATTCAGCTTGACCCACCCTGATGGCGGTTGAAGTCATTTGGTGAGGGTCACTTTCCTAAGATTCTCTTCCTTTAAGAAGATACTAAGAGCTTGCAATCCTACTTTTTCCAAGAAAGACCCCGAGGGCACACTATTCATTTGACTTGTGGCTGCCCTAGTCCATCTTAACACATTTGTGATCACCATGCCTGCATCAACTTTCCCCTCAAACTTAAAGCATCATGAATGTTAAATGAGAGAGAAAGAGTACTGGACAATGGCTAAGGCACTCATTAAGGAGTTACATGAGTAGGCGGGAACCTAGATGGGCATCAGGACTAGATGCATGATAAACTTAAGGAAGTTTATTAGGGCTAATGTCCTTATTAAAGACTTTGTAGATCTTAAGAAGTGGATCCTTCATAAAGCTCTCCCACTAAGCTCTAACTGACTTGAAAGGGAAGTAGCCTTTGATGTCATAAGGGCACAGGTGTGTCGAATAGTAAGACTGCTTCATAGAAAATGTGTTGTTTGGCCTAATTATAGAAGGGCGTGACTCTTAATATTTCAATATTAGGGCTGACCTAGACTTAGCCTCATAGTAGCAATGTAGGCTGAGCTATAAGAATACAAAGTTTTGAGTGTTAGGGTGTGAGATGTGGCCCTTGTTATAAGAGACACTCCTTCATGTGCAAGGGTGCAACCACCAATTGAGTTTGTTGTCATTGAGTTGCTGAGGAAACTCGAGTCTAATTCAAAGAGGGAATTGAGGGGAAGGTCCATTTGGAGAAGAGTTTATGAAGTGCCAGTGCCGTAGTGAATGTCCACTGAGGGACACTCCTTCATGTGATAGCTAATTTCCATGTATAGTGAGATTGTAATATTGTCATTTACTTTTCTGGGGGTCACATTAGGTAGTATATATACCAGGTGTAATCGAGATTAGGGCATGGATTAGAGGGGATTAAGACTTTTTAAGTTGTTTTAAAGGGTTCAAGTGCATAACTAGGGTTTTCAAATGAGATTCGAGGGTTGTTCAAATCGGTAAGATTTACTATCTCTTGTAATATTTCTTTCATAATGCATTACTTGTTGCTTTGTGTCATGGTTTTTTCCCATAAGGGTTTTTCCACGTAAAATTTGGATTGCCTTCTTGTTGGGTTTATTTGTATGATTGTGGTTACTTTGCTTGATTCTACTCCGTATGCTTCCGCGATTCCCAACACAATCATCTAGTACCATGACAACATCACAGATGTACTTCCCAGGCACATGGTCAGTTATGAACACTATTCTTGTGGACAAGAACATTAGGTTATCTCTCCTGCATCATTATCTAGCACAATGCCAAATACAATATCCATAAATGACCACATGGATATAGTAATGCTATGCATTTAAGCATAACCCTTAATGCATTTACCATGTCTGGAACTCAAGATAGTAAATCGCGTTGCATTGATCACCTGTAAAGTAGTTAATAACTTACCTTAAGTGGAGATGCATCAGCTTTTAAAGGCAAAGAAACCAAGAAAGCTAGGGTTCACATAAAAAGATTGACAAAAATCTTTTCTCGAGCTTTATATAGCTCTCAAGGGAACAATCATAATCATTGCAATTGCTATGACCTAAATGAGTTTCTTACTATCGACATAAACGTGGCATCCTCAGTATTTAACCATCAAAGGGGAGTGCTAAACTTCATAGATAGTAATAGTCCTTTTTTAGGGGACAGTGAAAGAACACAGAGATGAATCAAGCAAAATATTCCAATCATACAATCAAGTCCAATCACAAACACTCCGAATTTAATGTAGAAAAACCCTTATGGGAAAAAACTTCGGCATAAAGCGATAGTAATACACTATGAATGTAGAAGATTACAAGAGAGAGATTACTCGATTTGAACAAGCCTCAAATCTTCCCAAGCTATGCCCTTGAAACCCTATAATGAATTAGAAAGCTCTCCATACTCCCAAAATCCTGATTACACCTATATATATATATATATATATATATATATATATATCCTATACAAGAATCACAATCGAAAATGGAAACAAATCCCGCACCTATGCAGTTCTACATAGACGCTCAATGGCACTTCGATGGCATCGACAGATTGTCGATGGCATCGAGAATGTTTAGCAATAAAACATGGATTTTTCAAATTTTTCCGATGGCATCTTCAATGTCATCGACAACTCTATGGCATCAAGCAGGACATCACAAAGGGTCCAGCAGCCAATATGGGATTTTTGGATTTTCTCGATGGCATCGAACAACTGTCGATGGCATTGAACAGCTATTGATGGAATTGAATGGTCTGTCGATGGCATCGATAGACCCTGTTGTTAAAAGATTTGAGACAACAAAAAGTCTCTACCATGTCTTCATTCTTATTAGCTTCTTATCCTCATCTCTAATTTTGCCTTGTATCATAGCTCTACCATCACTTCTCATGCACACTCCTTTCATCTATGTCTTCATCATGCCCAGATAAATTGCATAAATTGAACTTCTTTGTGGGAACCACCTTAGTGAGCATGTTCGCCAGATTCACGTTGGTGTGAATCTTCTTTAGAGTCATGACTTATTCCTTAAGTACCTATCGGATAAAATGGTGACGCACATCAATGTGTTTAGTACGTAAGTGATAAACAGAGCTTTTAGCAAAATTTATCATGCTTTTGCTATCACAATTAATTAGCATGACCTCCTGTTAAAGCCCCAACTAATTTATTGTCCCTCCATCATGGCCATGTACTTAGCTACAGTAATGGAAAGCCACCACAGATTGAAGCTTCAATATCCAATTGATTGTTTCACCCACTAGCATAAATGAGTAACCAGATGTCGACCTTCTAGTATCCACACTACCTGCATAATAAGAATCCACATAACCTACTAACTTGGCCCTTTATTTCTCAAATGTCAAGATGTAGTCCTGCGTACCTCAAATTTATTGAAGTAATCATTTCACTACTTCCTAGTGTTGCTTATCGGGGTTTGACATGTATCTACTAATAACACTCACTACATGTGAAATATTCAATCTTGTACAGATCATGACATACATCAAGCTACCAACCATACTCGAATAAGGCACACGAGACATATCTTGCTTTTCTTTATCAATTTTAGGACACTGTTAAAAAAAAGGTTAAAATGAGTCCTGTGGAGAACGTTGACCTACTTTGTCCTGTCCATCCCAACTTCATCAATACCTTCTCAAGGTACTCCTTTTGAGATAACCAAAGCCTGCTCCTTTTCCTATCTGTGTATATCAATGCTAAGAACCCTCTTTACAGTCCTTAAATCTTTCATCTCAAATGTACCTAATAGATGAGTCTTCAGTAAATCGATCTCAAACATTCTAAGACTGGCGATCAGCATGTCATCAACACACAACACCAGGATAATGAACTTCCCATCACTTAGTGTCTTGTAATAGACATAATGATCATATTTACTACTGGTATATCTTTGACTCACCATGAAAGAATTAAAATTTTTATACCACTACCTAGGCGACTATTTCAGGTCGTACAACCTCTTCAATTTGCAAACCTTGTTCTCTGCCCCTTTTTTTTCAAACTATTCTAGTTGCTTCATGTAGATCTACTCTTCCAATTCCTCATGCAAGAAGGCAATCTTTGCATCTATCTATTCTAACTTAAGATCATATTAGGCAACCAGCGCCAACACGAATCTGATAGATACTTACTTCATAACCGGCGTGAATATCTCAATGAAGTTGACACGTTCTCTCTGAGCGAATCTCTTTACTACCAATATTGCCTTGGATTTATCCTATTTTTTTTCTTAAAGATCCACTTGCACTCGATCACTTTTCTACCGACAGGAAGCTCCACCAGCTCCCCCGTCTAGTTCTTATATAAGAAATCCATCTCATCATCCATCACAACATTCCATTTTTTGATATCTGGCTCATCAAGAACTTCCTGAAGAGAAGACGGATCCCCATCATCTATAACGAGGGCATATAAGACATTAGACTAATCCATGTATCTTACTGGTAACATGCGATCCTGTGACAGATTCCTTTTCATAGGTGGATGCTCCACCTGATCTTGTACCTATATCGATGTTTATCTTAGCCTATGTCTCATCTCTATTTAACTAAATGTCCAGAACCAACTTTCCCAATTCCTTGTGCTCATCCTTACGAAATAAGGATCTTTCGTCAAGTTTGACATCACGACTAATGACGATTTTTCCATGTGACCCGGTCATACAACCTATACCCCTTCACACCATCACCATAGCCAACAAAGATGCATTTCTTGGCCCTTTGGTCCAACTTATCTCTCTTAATTGATAGTAAATGAGAGTAAGCATCACAACCAAATATATGCAGTCTCAAGTAGTCTACTTACTGACCACTCAACCCTTCCTCTGGAATCTTACAATCAATGGCCGTAGAAGGGGACCGATTAATTAAGTAATAAGTCGTGTTAACGGCCTCAATCCAAAGTTCCTTGCCCAACCTACCATTACTGATCATGCATCAAACTTTCTCCAAGAGAGTCCAATTCATTCACTCATCCACATCGTTCTTCTTTAATGTGTAATGGACTGCGTTGTGTCTCATGATCCCTTCATCCTTATAATATTGATTGAATTCTCCATCATTATTTGTCCTTAATATTTTCACATTTTGCCCTGACTCTTTTTCTACTATTGTCTTTCATTGTCTTCCACTGCTTGAAGTTGGTGAAAACATAGAATTTATTTTTCATAAAATAAATCCATACTTTCTTGGAGTAGTCGTCAATCAATGTTACAAACCATAATGACCCTCCACCAAAAACCATGGGCGACGGCCCCCATATGTCAAAATACACATAATCAAGAATATACTTACATACATGTTTACCATTTTTAAAAGATAACCTTAAATGTTTACCATATATACAATGCTCACATATATTAAAATCAAAACTTTTAAAAGCCAAAATTAAACAACGGTCAGAAAGTACCTTTATGCCCTGATCGCTCATGTGGCCTAAGTGTGCATGCCACATACAGATGTTGTAGCTTCACTTGATGAAGTGCTTCATATCAACTTATAAAGATTTTTATTTCGATGTGCCTTTATGACTATGAGTGCCCCCTTTGAAACTTTAAGAACATGATCAAAACCGATGAACTTGCACCCAAGTATCTCGAGTGCTCCAAGAGATATCAAGCTCTTCCTTATCTTAAAAATGTGTCTCACCTCGGTTAAAGTATACTCTATGCCATCAAACATCTTGATGTGCACTGACCACATTACATGCATTATCATTGACCATAAATATCTCGCCACCATTGCACTCTCTGTAACTAGTATACCTACTCCAATGGGGAGTCATATGATATGATGGCTCAATATCCAAAATTCACTCATCCTTACGTTCATCGTATAAGTGTCTGACCATAGACACTGACAATACATCACATCCACTCGTACCTTCATCAGACTTCGTAGTGTTGACCTCCTTAGAAGAAGCCTCTAAGTTCTCTTTCTTAGCCTTAGGATTTTAACAATCCTTCTTCATGTGCCCAGACATCCCACTATTCTAACACATCAACTTTCCTTTGCTCTTGCCCTTGGATTTGGACCTTGATCGAAAAGATCCATTGTCTCACTCAAAATTTCATCCCTTCGTAACCAGTGCATTAATAGAGGCACCCACATCACCACTTTTCTTTTTTTATCATCTTTCCATGAATGGCTGAGATAATGGTATCGACGTTAATGGTCTATCTAACGATGCACAACAAGTCCTTGAATGACTCATACGAAGCCGGGAGAGAATTCAACAAGATGCATGCATGATCCTCATATTTCATTGTTTCCTCCACATCCAACGATTTGTAAATTATCTTGTTAAAGTTACTAATGTGGGCATCAACATCAACCCCCTCTGCCATCTTTAGATTGAACAATTGAAGCTTCAAGTATAGGCGATTCTCAAAAGATTTCTTCACGTAGATGTCTTCTAATTTTGCACATGTACTTACTGCAGTTTTCTCTCTCACGACATTATAGAGGACCTCATCCGTTAGACATAATTGGATAGAGGTTCTCGGTTTCTTATCCATCTTGTTCCGTTCTTTATCTATTATAGTCTCTCGTTCCTTCTCGAAGAGTGCATCATCCAATCCTTGCTAAACTAGGAGACTGGTCGTCTTGACCTTCCATAGTTTAAAATTATTATTTTTAGAATATTTCATAACATCGAACTTAGGATTATAAGCCATTGATACTATGCTTTTAGATTAAAATTATGTCCAAACATTTGCTCTGATACCACTTATTGGGGGACTGTGGACGCACACAAAGATGAATCAAGCAAAGTATTCCAATCATACAATCAAGTCTAATCACAAACACTCCAAATTTGACATGGAAAAACCCTAGTAGGAAAAAACTATTGCACAAAGCGACAGTAATGCACTATGAAAGCAGAAGATTACAAGAGATAGAGATTACTCAATTCAAACAAGCCTTGAATCTCCCCAAGCTATGCCCTTAAAACCCTAGAATGAATTAAAAAGCTCTCCATAATCCTAAATCCCGATTACACCCATATATATAGCCTATACAAGAATCATAATCAAAATCATAAATAAATCCCGCACTTGTACAGTTTTACATATACAGTCGATGACACCTTCAATTACACTTAGATGGCATCGAGAATGTTCTAAAATTGTCGGGTGATAAAACATGGACTTTTCAGATTTTTCTGATGGCATTTTCGATGAGCCTTCGATGTCATCGACAACCTATCGATGGCATCAAGTAGGACACCACAAAGTATCCAATAACTATATAGGATTTTCAGATTTTCTCAATGGCATCGAGTAGCAGTCGATGGCATCGAATAGTTGTCAATAGAATCGAATGGTCTGTAGATGGTATCGACAAACCTTGTTAATGAAAGAATTGAGACATCAGCAACATCCTTAGTGGTTCTTATAGAAATAATAGGTTAGTCCAAAGGTTAGTTTTACTTATCCATGGTATGTGGTGTTTTAGTTGTTTACTTATATACGTGTTCAAGGCATTGCAAGTTTCCTCAATGGTGTGTGCACAGTCAGAATTTGATAAGTTTTAAAATTATTCTCTCATGAAATAAGCTATTGGAGACGATTATTTGGAGCAAGGTTCAAAACTTGCAGTTGAGTCTATTAATATAGATACATTACAAAATATCCTCGTATTTGTTTCTACTTTAACTAACCCGTTGATTGTGTGTGTGGAATGAAAATTATTATAAAATTATAAAAAAAAAGGATGACTAACATCTAAAGTTAACTTGTATATCGAAATCATTTTAGCCCATGAATAAAGAAGTAAATCGAATGCTCTGTAATGTATATAGATACATTACAAAATATCCTCGTATTTGTTTCTACTTTAACTAACCCATTGATTGTGTGTGTGGAATGAAAATTATTATAAAATTATAAAAAAAAAAAGGATGACTAACATCTAAAGTTAACTTGTATATCGAAATCATTTTAGCCCATGAATAAAGAAGTAAATCGAATGCTCTGTAAATAACAATAAAGTAAATCTTCAAATAAAAATAGATTGATTTCTGAATATCTCGACGATCACTACAACAAAGTTGGCCTTTCCTGGTGGTCAAAACCGCTAGCAAAGGTCCAAAAAACCATCGGTAAAGCTCCTACTGGCGGTTAGGTAGCTGCTGGTAAAGGCTCGGTCGGTAAAGGTTTTACCAGCGGTTTTACGGGATGCTCCTACATCGTCGGTTTTTTACTATGGTGGCAAAAAGAGAAAGGGCTATGGATAAAATCTGTAGCTACCTATGGTTACCGACAATCCGTAGCTATTGCAATTTTTGCTATTTCAGTTTTTCCTGCCCACTTCCACCATTGGAAAAAAAAAAACGATTGTAGGTAAATCAGGATTGTGTACAAATATATATGTATAAAGCACACAAGAACTTAATTAAAAATCTTTTTTATTTTGTATAGAATAATTGTAAGCAATCCTTAGTTTTCATCATATGAACTGCTAAAACCTAGTGTGTTAAAGCAGAAGAAAAAGTGTAGAAAGATCTCTCTACACCACTTTACTTATAATGTTGCAGGTGAAAGAACCACTAGTGGATCATTTGACAAAAAAGATTCACAAAACTATGTTGATAATAGAACTTGCAACAGAGTACTCCAATAATACAACCCAGGCCCACTTAATCCAGTCAAAAAAAGATTCACAAATATATAATAAATAAATAAATAAATTTGTAGCAAATAACAACAATGATGTTCTTCATGTTCAGAACTTAAAAGGTGGAAATAATATTGATAATAGAACTTGCAACAGAGTCTATCTTCGGTACTAGTTGGCTGAGTGATGTTGGTAGTAGGAGCTGGTTCTTCTGAGGCTTTATACTTCAGTTGCTGGATCATTTGACAATAAAAGGAGATGGAAACATGAACGTTAGTGGTTTAGATTTATGATGAACAAAATGGTGTTTGAAATGCAAATCATCAAACATATATTATAAGAATCTTCTAGAAAGATCAGCTGAAATTGCTAAGTCAAAACATTGCGACCACATTCCTAGCATATAAATCAGGTGGCACATTTAATTAAATTAGAGTATGGTTGACATTCTCAATTCACTTACCCTAATATTGGCATCGTCATAACTTCTTGTAAGAGAAATTCAGCATTTCTATCCGACAATTTTAAAGTAGCCATATCACAGCATTATCTAGTGTGTATGTGAATCTTTTTGGTATTAAATAATTAAAAAAATAAATAAATAAAAATTGGAATCTGCGGATATTTATTTGGTTTGCTATGACAAAGGAAATCATAGCCTCACCGGACGAATCCACCAATATATATAAGTTGATATTTTATACCCTTTTGAAGAATCAAATTTCTCTATCCCACGCAGTAATCCAATCAAACCTCCTAACATTCAGAAAGGAAGTTAGCTGTGAGATGGACCCAGGTATAAAAATTTGTGTGACATGTTAACAGTCTAGAAAGAGGAGCAAGTTGAAAATGCATTGTAGATGGAGTTAGTGGTAAGAGGCATCACCTGAATAAGGTCAGCCATTTCAGCCCCCATGTTATCATATTTTTGAGCGAAATCAGGGTGGAGAGATGGAGAGAGAGTCGGAGCAGGGAGAGAAATATGGAGATACTGTTGTTACAATGTTGGAGAACACAATCGCACCCTAAAGAATGGGAACATGTAAAACACGTCGCACCTTGATGCCTTTTTCTTAATTCAAATGAACCATTGAAATCAATTACCTTAATTGGATTGACTCTATCATGTGATGCATTGTCCTGCATCCTATTATGTCTACTCAGCTGGTGAACATCAATGCCACAGGATGCCAACTCTGAAGCAGGTGTTGTCCCCTGATACTCAAAATTGTGGCATGTAAAGTAAATTCTAGCCGTATTCAAACCTCTAAGAGCATACAAATCCCAATATAGTGGTGCCTGAGAAGCCAAGTTTACTTATTAGAGAGGGGAAAAAAACATCAGAAATTATTTATGAAAAGGAACTAGTGAAATTCTAACTGTTGCCAGTGCATACAACAAACGCTGTCTGCCAGTCATGGCAATGGATTATATCTGGTTTCTTGCTAACTCGAAGAAGCAATTCAAGTGTTGCACGACTAAAGAACGAAAAATGCTTGAAATCATGATTCTCTCCATAAAACTGTCCTCTCTCCAGAAGAATTTAGCCGATGATGAGGCTCAGTGAAATAGACAGGAAGACCTGTTGACAATTCTAATCAACATGAATCATAACATCATTTGCAAATGGAAGCTAAGAATTAATGAGGAACTATCGCTGACCTACGACTGTTCCAACCCAATTTTATTTCGGAATAGCTTATCAGCTGTTGGAAATGAATCTGTTTCTAGAAGACGAAGACAGCGAAGAACATGGAATCAAAAAGCTAATGATGCACCAATTTGGTCCCTTGCAAAGGCATAAGTAAAAGCATACTGATGAAATTCTAAAGACAATATGGCAATATATTCTATATGAAAAGTAAAGCAGGCCTACATTTTTAGAGAGAATGCTGCAAACCTGAAATAAATTTGAGTCCTTTATATCTGGCCATAGCTCCTTCAAGAAAACAATCATCATGCATACTTGGTCTTGATACCTATCCAAAGATAAAATAAGTAGGATAAGAAGAAGAAGTGAATGATTTGAGTCGTAGCTCATCTATTTTAGAGTGAAGCATTCCTTTATAAATGAATAGGAAAGCTGAACAAGGAAAATCATGGAGCATGCAAGAGGTAAAGACAAAGGCTGCAAAAGGCTCATGGATATTTCCTAAGCCGACATTCAAGTTAAAGTATTAAGAGAAGAAATTCAAAGGTTTTATAACAATGTTTTGACAAAATAACAAAACTATCAGGCTACAAGTTGAGCCCATAGACAATTACATGAGCAGAGAAATCATTTTACCCCATATTTGCATAGTTCCATGTTATTTCATCCTTGTAATAGATAGTTCTTCAAAAATCTTATTTCTTTAGTGTTTAAATTGGGTTCAAAGGTGACTATTACGTGATTTGATTGATGCACCATGGTTCACGCTGTTTCTAGTTCCAGCACACTACCGAAGAACATTTTTTTTAGTGCACATAGGCAGAAGGATCTTCAAGTTCTTGGGTTTCATCTCTTTCATTGTTTCACTGTTTACCATAGTAATACATGCCAAGAATATTTTACTAACATCTATAAGCTAAGAAGATATCGATTTAAAAAGTTCTAAAACATGAGATGGAGGATACAAGACTTGAAGGCACACAAGAGGGTTTGTTGGTAACAATCATAACTATGACAAAAAAAAAAAAAAACACAACACGAGCTGTCCGTATATTAAAGGGAAGACTCAAAATGCATGAGTTACCTGATGAAAGAAGATGCTCTACCTTCTAACAGCTGAAACCAGGCCATATTTAATGTTTTCTACATATTCAAAAAACTTTTCAGCACCACCTTCTGAGAAAGTAATGTTGAAGGCAAGCTCATATGGCTCTTCTGGATATAGACTGCTCCAGCTATGTTTAACAATATGCAACAGCAAAACTAAGGTGCATACATGAATATTTCGAGATATTGAGGTAAAAAGGTTGGTCCTGCTTTTGGTGAATTTGGTGTGATAAGAACAAATAACAGAGAGAATTCAGATCAGATGCCATAGCTAGTTACTATTTGTGGTATGGGTGTTGAGAATTTTGATGGTGAGGATTTAGCTTACAAAGAGATTTGGATAGACTTCATTGCTGATGCTCTTGTCCTCAAAGCATCTACAGTTTTTGTTGTTGCCTTTGCACCTTCAAGCATAATCATCTACATACAGGATGGGTATAAACATTGTTTCTGGCACAGAAGAAGCCGTTCGTTGAGATTATGACATGCACCAATATGATTGCATTATCAGTAGTAGACATAAGAAGATGAGGAAGAAGAAATTAACAAAATAAATAAATAAATGAATTTTCAAGAAAAAAAAAAAAAGAAACGACACAATTGCTATCTTCAAAGAGTGCATAAAAAGTATTTATAAACAGCATCTGCATATATAAACATGCATTATAGATTACCAAATACTTATACCCACCAATGAATAACCAACAAAAAGGTAACCTGTGTAGCACTCCATGGCTGTGACGATGAGCAACTCCTTTGCGCAACTGATACAGGAAACTATGTAAAGAACAAAACAGAGAAATTCAAGTAAGCTAACATGTTCAAGGTCTGCAAGATCTGGAAATCTGCCTCACTAAAGCAGGAAAAGAGAGAGAGAGAGGAGAGAGAGAGAGAGAGAGAGAGAGAGAGAAACAATCGAAAGAGAGATAAATAATCGAATCATTGCAAGCAAAGCAATCGACAGCCTCTCTCTTGGAAAAATGTGGAACATGTGTAATATCGGAACTTTCTATCAGGTGGTATATAATGATTAGATATTTTTTGGCCTATGCTATTTCACTCACCATGTGGACCCCAGTGCATAGATAAGATGATGGCTAGAAAAAAAATGTTTGGGATGTCTGTTTCTTTTGTAGCTGATGGAGATAGGACTATCAATAGGCCGGGTTCAGTTGGGTCTGAAGATCTTAGACATGGGCTAATCTGATTTGGGTCTTGTTGGTATGGCCACTTTCAGGTCTAGGTCTAGTTTTTTTAGCATATGGACCTGAATCTAGGTCTTTAGACGTTGGTTTTAAGTCTAATTGAGGTATTACACATTAAATAAGGAGTTTTACATGGATGGGTAGCCCATTTAAATAGATGGATTAGGGGATAAACAAGTGTGCTACTTGGCACACTTGTGGTGCAGATGAGCTCTCTAACATGTGCATGGCTCATCAAATCGTGTTATGTTGTTAGAGGAACTGATAATATTTAATATATACTATTACTATTAAAATTAACTGGACTTGACCTGAACAACTTTAATTAGGCCAAACATCTTGGACCTAACCCAAATCTGATTAGACCCTGTTTTTAATTAGGTCCAAGATGGTGGAAGCCAACCCAACTGATTTATAAATATGTCTGAGGAATTAGACCTGGACCCATGCCTATCGGGTCAAGTCCATCAGTACTGCAGGTTCGGTTACTCTTTGACAGACCTACTTGTGGAATGCAGACTTGAGAAATTATAATAGTGAGGTATTGTTTGAAAAATCGACAGGTTAACTAGAAACTTAGCCAAATTTCTTTTTTGAAAGAAAAATTTATATTAATAAGCAAAGAAATTAATAAAGAAATAAACAAAGAAGCCAAGGTGAAAGAAACAAGAAAAAGACACCCAACAAAAGAATCCCACACAGCTCTGAACCCCACCCGATGAGCGCTCAAAGCATCCATTCCTCTCCTTTGAAGATTATCTATGGTGAGAGTATAGTTTCTGACAGCCAGCCAGACAAACGCTTACCCTATCATTGAACTTTGCAACTGAGAATTTGCACATAACATCATTGTGTGGGTGAAACATATGTCCACAAACTTTCCAGGTTGGCTTAATAAGAATCACATGCATGGTGTAAATATCAGGTTCATCCACTGATGAGGTGGACTAAACTGCTGGAATGAATGGATCATTGATGGGTTCACTAACAAAGTGGTGTGGACTCGTATCATTTTAAAATGGGTGACATTTATAATTTATAATGAACCTACCATTTGCTTGGCAGTTACAATCTTATACATAGCATGTCTAAATGAGTTGTGGGAAAGACAGATACTGTGGAAATGGGTAGTGGTTGATAGCAATGGATAGACTAATTGTAGACGTGGAACTGGTTTTGATGCGCCATATTAAAAAAATTTCACTGATTTAATTTCTCTGCTAGTGGATTTTTAATGGATAATTGAAATGAAAACTTATGGACGGTCCAAATTCAACCAAAAGATGTCCATTATTTAGACGATAAAATCATTTAATGCATCAGTTCTGAGAAGATTATCCATAGTAGGTCATGCCACATGTATAATCTCTCGAGTCCTCACATCGGATCGGATCACACCGTAAAGTATCAAATAGCTCCCCTTTCGGAAAAATCCTAATAAGAGTATGAAATCTAAAAGCATGAACTGTTTTCAGGAACTAGATGGAAATTCCCCCTCTCTCTCTCAGAGGAAATAAAGGAAAAGAAAAGGGGTAAAAGTGGTACCCTAGGAGCAGTGACTTCTGGCAAACCCAGCAAACAACGATACTGCTGGGGATGTAAGTATTCCTGGATGAAAAGAAAACAAATGATTAGATATTGTTTATCTCTCTCTCTCTCTCTCTCTCTCTCTCTCTCTCTTCTCTGTTTTTCCTCCTAATCCAAGAACTACACCAAAAAAGATTTCTGTAATTAAAGAAAATTGAATAAATAAATTAATTAATTTCAAAAGATCTAAATCATCAAACCACAAAAAAAGCAGATAAATAAAAATCCCATGAAAAAATCTCGACATCAAAATGCAGCTCCAGAAACCCCCAAAATTCATTGGATCGCACATGCGACTCAAGAAACGCTACAAACATAATGGAATTCGATGAAACCCAAACCTTACAATGCATGAGGATGAGATTGAAAGCTCAGCCCTAAATCAATAAAATGGGGAATGAGGAATTAGAAGAAACCTTAGATCTGACCCTAAATCGATAAAATGAGGAATGAGGAATTAGAAGAAACCATAGATCCGATCCTAAATCGATAAAATGGGGAATGAGGAATTAGAAGAAACCTTAGATCCGATGCGAGCGTGAGAACCAAACAGGTCTGCCATTGTAAACATCATGAGCTCGTTGAGATTTGTGAATCTAAAGGGGAGCTCTCTCCTCCAGCATTTAAATTGAGAGAGAGAGGCTGTCGTTTTTTAGAGAGAGAGAGAGAGAGGGAATGGGGGAGGCGCAAAGAGAAAGAGGCCGTCAGTTTTGGGAGAGGAGGGAATAGGAGAGAGAGAGAGAGAGAGAGAGGGTAGGTTTTTTTTTTGGTTTTTTACTGGGACATTCGCGGGTGGCTGGTTTTGTTATGTTGGCAAATGTTACTCCGATGGACTTTCACGACACTCGTTTCTTTCAACCGCGGTTGGCCACACGAACTATCGACTATGCGTGTTGAACACGTCGAAAATGTGTCGACAAATCTGTCTTTTCTTGTAGTGGATACACTGTTACTATGGTGATTATATGGAATGTATAAACAATCCATAGTGGTGTAAATGCCACATTTCAGTACTTTATCGATATTAGTTTGAAATTTGGTTTGAAATTCTTTAGCATGTCTCATGTGTTTAGAAGTTAGAGGTTTCAATATTTTCAATTTCATGGTTTCATTGGGTTTTTTCTTATGTTACTTTCCACAGATTCATCGAAAGCAAGAAGGATCACTTTTACCCGAACCCAACGGTTGTGGTCAGAGATGTTGAAGATATGAATCGTTTGAAATTTTCAATCTGGTTACAGCACCGCATCAACCATCAGAACATGTCAGAAAGGTGGGCGAGGAGGGCCGCCGTGGTTGAAGAGATGATCAGAATCATGAGAGAGCTCGATGTCGAGTACCGCATGTTACCTGTTGACATCAATGTCAGAAACATGCCCACATTGACTTCTTCCCGGCTCCCATCGAATTGGCTAGCCTGCAAATGATCATAGAGAGTTTTGTTCTCACATCCTTTTTGTATCTGTCTACCAACCAATCTCAACTGTTATCATTTTACTCTGTGATATAGGAATGCAAAAGTTTGTAGGATACTATACTTGAAATAGAAACAATAATAGAAATAGTAATGAGTGCAAATGAGGAAGATTTTTTTTGGTGAATGTTGATTTATATCTATTCCTAAATGGTTAATGATTTCGATGCAACCTTTGAATTTTTCTTATTTTGAATGTGGATGTGCTGGTATCGAATTGTGACCTCTAGCATAGTGTGTTTGGCCAATGTTGTATGTCCATTCCAATAGTTAGCCAAATCCATTTACCAAAATGGGACATTTTCCTTTCTAGTACTACCATAAATCCATTATACATGACCTAATCTGGATTTTTAAGTGAGTCAGGTTGGACGGCGCACAGGTACCACAGATCGACCTGAACTATTGCCAGCAAAGCCTGATCTGAGTTTAAGAAGTCCTATTTATATATGTTAATGGGCAGATTTGTGCCTAAATAGGTCGGGCCTGGGGTTGGCCTTTTGTCTGAATTAATAGGTCCAACTCAGCCTTGACCCACCTGTTGCCTACCCCAGGATTAATATCCCAACAGATAATATCATGGTTAAAAGACTACAACTCAGAATGACTCATTCAGCCTGGAGTGACTCATGAGTGGCTCAAAGTAGGAGTAAGCATCATATGAAAGTGCAGTGACGTATACAGCTCAGGCATCCTAACAAATTGAAAGATTTCCTACATGACCCAATCAATTCAATCAAACACATCATTTATTTTCATTTTTTTAAAATATTTGACAACATGAAAAAAACCAAAAAACTCTATCACCCCTGTTTATCCAAGGGATGGAAAGTAGAGGCATTTAGTGTCTCTTTCAATTAGGAATTGGAGCCTCGCTGGCCATCTTGTATCGTAATTATTACAAATTCCTTTAACCATCCCCTATATTAGCAAACATTGTAAAATTGTAATGATGACACATGTTATACCATCATAAACTGTAATCCAAGTGCATCCTTAAGTTAGAGAAATGTTGTGTTGGGGGTACGCAGATTGCCTAAGCTCACCGTGATGTTTGTGAGAAATCCACCTTGAATGTCTCAAAGATTGTGGATTGAACACCCACGTTGGGATATTCATGGTACCATAACAGTTTTGGATCAAGCTAATATTTTTGTGTTTTTACTTCATTCCAGTGGAAATGAACTAAATCCTTTACTTTTCAAAGATAGTATTTTTTATGAAATAGGCATTAACGGGTATCGTAATGCCTTGCCCATTCTGATTTACGACCCAATAGACCTTATTGGAATAAACTTTTGTTATGATATATGGGTCATCCCATTTAGGATCAAACTTGCCCCTGGTTCTGAGTAACCACAATGGGTCTTTTCAACATTAGCTCTGTAGCGCCTTTCTTGAAGGAGCAATGCTTGACTTTCTTATCAAAAGCAGTGGATATTTATGCTTGATATATTTCTAGACAATGTTGTGTTGTTAGCCGCTTCTTGTCCAAAATATCCAATTTTACGAGCCTTATCTTAGCATTTTCATCTTCTGTTATTAGTTCATGTATCGCTACCCTAAGAAACGTAACCTGCGTATTTTGGATGACGACCTCTACTTTGTAAACTAGCGAATAGGGTATGGCTTTTGTCACTATTCGATGAGTCGTCCAATAAGCCTACAAGACTCCTCATTACTTTTCATACCAATGGTGTTTACTTCGAGTATCACCATTTATACTCATAAGCTATTGGAGTATATAACGCCCATAAATCTAGAAATAATTGGCGTGCTCTCATATATATTCAACAATATTCTTGAAATAGTTGGAGTTCAATAATCTCACTGATAATCGACAATAGTCCGGACATAATCAATGCTAGCGTGCAAATCTGGAGATATTTGGCAATAGCCTACAAATAATTGGAGATAATCCAGAGATATCAGGCAATAGCTGGCTCATGGCATATATATACTTTCTGAAGGCCTTTTTCTTACGTTGCAGTAATAATTCAACCATGATAACAATTCCAGCCCGAGTGTTTTTTCTGTTAAAACAATTATTTTCAATTATTTGTCTCAGAGGATTGACAATTATTCTCTTTCATGATCAAGGGATCGATGGTCCGGTCTTACTATTTGAAGGAATACATGAAAGTGCCTTGGTTTGTCAAATTACATGAGTGTTGATTCAGTCTTACAAGTGAGCCCCAAGCTGAAATTTACAAGATCAAGATCTCAACCAAGAAGAAGCTCGAGCGCTCCACATAGGTAAATAAAGCCTCAGTTCTCTAAACCAAACCCTTGAGGTATATGACCCCATTTAACTTAGCCTTACCCACAACGATTTTAAAAAAAAACATCCTTGATAAGCTTAGTTTTAATCACTTAGAGTATTAGAGGAAAAAATCATGAACTAAATAGGAAAAATCATGATTGCATCAATATGCAATCGAGGACATTTTTTTTTGTTATCGAACATGGTTCGATTGCATTGAAAAATAGACCCATATTGTCCAGCAACAAAATGATCATCTACTGGGTATTGTCGATTATATCAAATAGAGTTCAATGACATCAAAATTTAAATTTTGATGGCATCGAACCCACTTCAATTTAATTAATTAGGACACTCCTTCGTCAAAGAAAATACTCTCTAAGTGTTCCTTGGTGGAATCAAATTATCTTCGATCACATCGAGAGTAAGTTATCAATAGCATCGAAGACTGTTCGATTATATCAAAATTCAGGACCAGTTTGTCCAGCAAGCTATCAAGGAATATCCATCATTTTCGATTACAGCGAAGACCCTTCGATGTCATCGAATTTCAAAATTCAATAGCATCAAAGGATGATTGATTGTGTCGAAACTTGGGATAAAATCTTCTAGCAACCAAAGGTAAATTTTCTAAAGAAATTCCAATGGGATCGAACCTCATCTTGATGACATTGAAGTGCACATCGATAAAATCAAAGGATGCTCGATAAAATCGATTAGAATCTGTTCTACATACAAACGAATATCTTTCTGTAGGTAGTCGATACAATCAAATAAGGCTCGATGAAATTAAAGTTCAAATTTTGATTGAATCGAAGACTATTCAATAGCATCAACAATGTCAGATTTCTATCCATTTTTTTACCGTTAGGATTCTTCTTTATATATACTTAAGGGTTGCTTCTTTGCAAAATGAGCAAGAATCGAAGGAATCTTGAGAGAGTTATTGTGATTGATTATACCCTCATCCTCAAGCCTTCTTTCCATAAGAGTTCATCATTCAATTCATAGCACAAGCATTTAGTGTCATCTTCTTAACTTGAATTGAATTATGAACTCTGGCATTCATTGAGTTTCCAGTAGCACTTTTTAAAGGTAAATCATTGTGCTCGAACTCTTGAATGCTTAACTCATGGGAATCTTCTCTAGGTATTTAATTCATATCATTTAATAGAGAAGATAGAACCAAACCCTAAACCTCACAACCTCGGAACATTGTCTAGAGCATCATAAGTGGTTGTGGTTCAACAGAGCTAAAGACTCTTCATTAATAAAGAAGATCATCTTTAGATTATGTGAGAAAGGGGTTCACTTACTTATTTGTAAGTATATAGAGTCTATTGAGTCTGAAGCCCTTTTCTTGTGTAGGATTGAGATTCAGAGTTTGAGTGACAAACTCACCAAGACCTTTTGTAGACCTTCGACAGGAGAATACGCTATCCTTGTCTAGGACATGTTGTTTTGTGCAGGCATTGCCTTGTGTAGGCATAAGTTGTCTTGTGTAGGCTCATAGTTGTGTCCTTATGTAGGACTAGTTGTCTTATGTAGGCATCTAAGGTTACCTTGTTTAGGCTCCTTAGTTAACCTTGTGTAGGTTGTAAAGGTTCATGGTTAACCTGATTTAAACCATTAGCTAGTGAAATCCGGTACACTCTAGGAGAAAGTGCGTCAACTAGGAGTGGAGTAGGTAAGTAGCCGAACCACTATATATGATTATGTTTGAAATGACTAATTGTGCATTGTTCTAGCTATGCTTATAATGATCATCTATGATGCATGATTAAATGAATGTCTAAACATTGATAGGAATCACATTCCACACACTCTCACTTTCATTATCTTCATAAGCTAGTTGCTTTACATATAAATCTTGTGTAGCCTATACGTTTGGACCCTTTATTGGCTTGGAAGCCATGGAGTTACTTTGCCTTACTTATCTTGGTTAAAAGTTAGGCATTATATGTTATTATAAGTAAATATTTTTGAAAAATCCTATTTACCCCCCTTTAGGACACTTGGACATACTTCCATACTTCTATAATAGCGGTCCCACTGCAATTTCAATATATTTTAAGGAATATCTAGAGATCGTATCTTTCTCTAACTCTCTTCTCTCTTTTTTTTTATTCTCACCCTTATTTCATCAGAGAAGAAAAGTTCACGAAAATACATGATTGGAAATCACGTTGTCACAAGATTCTTCATATTGTTGTGTCTCTACATGGCCATACTGTTCCACCAGACTTTTGATTAGGTAGGCTTTTCCAGAATCATCCTTACAATCAAAATTTCCATCATTGCTTTCTTCAAGGAACGAAAAGGGCCATTTCATTTTAGGTCAGATATGCCCCCAATCTTGTGTATGAGCATGATGGGATGTGCAAAAACTATAACTTGCCTACTTTCTAGAAGATCAAAAATGCTTTTAATGGAAATTGCGTTGGAAATTGCATCGGTTGGTACTTTCTTCCCTTCGTCATATTTCTTCCACAACAACTTCGCCTTTATCGATCATCTTTTAGAGTAGATTTCTAATGGCATGACAATATTCAATCTGATGCCTGAGTATATAATGATAATGGCAGTAATCCTTTTCTCTTGTCCTCTCCATCTCTCTAGGGCATTTTAGTTGAGGTAATTCGATCTTCCCTACAGCTAATAATTGATTCATCATGGGAAGTACATCTTTCTTTACAAATACATACTTCTTACGATCTTTATATCGTATGGGCATTTTATCTATCATCTTGATCATATAACCATTCCTATTTTCTTCATCGTTGTTTGTTCGTCCACTTTGATGGCCTTCCCTTTTCTTTTCTTCGTTAGTAGCACCGGGTGATATTCCCTTAAGGTTCTAGCACAGCGGTTTCGCGTGATGAGCAAACACTTCCTTAGTAATCCTTTCAAGAGAACAAGCCTTTGTAACGAGGTCACGAAAAGTTTGTATTTTTTCACTAATCAAGCCAAACGCTACCTCTGGCTTCATGTAGCCCGAACACAATTTAACCTGCTCTGATTCTTCTGGAAGTTATCGACATAATGCTCCCAAAGTTTTCCATTGTCTGATGAATCTTTCAACTGGTTCATTTTCTTTTTGGTAGGTGAAGGCCAATTTAGTTAAATGAACTTTCTAAAGGATGACCAGAATAGTTGTAAGCAACGTCGAGAAGTTGTGGAGAAATTCAATGCAGGGGATATCGTGGGCGAAAGTTCGCTTGTCACGATGGCTTTCCCTTCATCCTTCTGGACTCTTAACGAATCCATGGTGGGTGTCTTTACTGTCATAATTGGTAGTGTGTGATGTTCATCTCTTTGATTCTCTTCATTACACGAAGGATCTCTTCCTTGTGACATTCCCGGAGTCTTCACTTGTGTTATTGCAGGGTCTTTCCTTTGTAAGGGGTTGGTTATTTTTCTCCCCAAGTGCAGCGTGACCACCACTACCTTGTATGTGTTTTCTAATGGGGATTCAGCTGACTCTGTCAATGACTTGATAATAGTTACGTTGCAATTATCATGAACTGGGTGTGAGCGACTTGTGTCCCACATAAACATCATGTTTGTTGTCATTTTCTTGCCTCGTTCTTTGTCTTTCTCTATCACAATCTCACCCCGATTCATCATTTTTTGAAGTATATTTTTATCGTGAAGCAATCTTCAGTTAAATGTCCAAGCATGCAGTGATAGTAACAGTAATTTTTTTTTCTTTCATCTTCTTTGCTTCTTTCAAACACTTTGATTACGGTAATTTGATCATCCCAGCAGGTAACAACTGATTCATAATGAGGAGCACGTCTTCTTTTCCAAACATGTATCCTTTATGATTGTCATACTGCCTAGGTCGCTTATTGGTTGCCTATCCAATGTAATGATTTCTATCTTGTCTCTTGTCAGTTCTTTACATGTCACGAGGACTTCCCTCATTTTTTTCTTGCTTGACAACATTCGGCGATACTTGACTTAAGTCTCGATGTATTGTTTCGGTTTGGAAAGCGGGCATCTTTCTGGTCATGGCCTCGAGCACATGAGCTTTTATGGCTTGCGGTGAGGTCACAGAAAGTCTGTATATCAACGCTTGTCAACCCGAATGCGACTCCCATTTCCATGAAGTTCAAACACATTTTCACTTGTTCCCTTTCTCCGGGGAGTTGTTAGCATGATGACCCAAGAGTCTTTCATCGGTCGATAAATTTCTCTACCGGCTCACCCTCCCATTGTTATACAAAAGCCAGCTCGGTGAGTTTAATGTCCCTATCAGACGTAAAGAAATTTGCCATAAAGACGTCCTACATTTGATCCCAAGTGTGTATGGACTCCATTGCCAAGCTGGAATACCATATGAAGGCTTTTCCTATCAACGAAGACCTAAACAATTGTAAACAGAACTGTGGGACCATAGAAAAGTTGCCCATGATTGTAATAAAATGCATCAAGTGCTCTTCTAGTGATCCATCTCTGTTAAACATTTGGAAGACCGGATACTTAAAGTTTGCTGGAAAAGGCACATCTTCAACTTTATGGGGCTACGGTGTTCGAAAAAAGAATCTTTCAGGGTGTTCCTGCTCTCTTTTCATTCTGACGGCTTCGAGAAGTACTTGTCATATTTCATCTTGTGGTATCATGCAAACCATGGGTGCCAATCCGTGCGATCCCACTCTTGGGGGTTATAAACCCTCTGCTTGTTGTTCATACCCATTTACCGTGGCCATCATGATAGGGGCAGTGACCTAGGCCACGTTGTGGACTAATGTGGCTAATGCTTCTCTGAGGTTCCTACACTCTTCCATTAGAATGGTCTGTGTGCAAGACATCTCAGCTAATATTTCGTTTGTTGATATTGGTTGAGTTTGACTCGTCCCTTCCATGTAAACGACCGCTTCTCCACTCCCTGATTGTCCGGTTGTTGGAGAAAAGGAATTCAAAGAAAATGAATCTTTGTTAGACCCATTAATACTTCCATGCGACCCTCGTGATCCTGGCAAAGGCATATCAAGCGTCAGTGTATGCAATGGCGTGGTCGCGGTAAATCCTGGGGATGACAGACTATTCATCAAAGGAGACTTCCCTTTTTCTGTCTGGTCCATTGCAGAACTATAACTGGAAGGGCCAAAAAGTCCTACATAGTAAAGGAAATTATTTTAGCCTATCCTGGATAAAGAAGGGTAGAGCCAACATAAGGTTATGTCTCACTGCATGGCGCATAACGGGCCCTCAGATTGTTTGAAATGGAATTAGACTTCTGGTGGGAGGGGACTGGGCCTTTTCTCTCCTAGACGTCACTACCATCCATTCTTCATCGTCATTGTGTTGTTAGTGATGCAGAAACCACTCCATCCATCACCCGTGGCTTATTGCCCCTAGTTAAGATTAACTGAACCTTCTTTGCTGAGTTTTTAGGCGATGAACACACATTATCAATGTAATTGACAACAACTCCGTTAGGTGTGAAGTGGAAGACTACATTGGTTAGAAGAGAATTCATTATAGTTGTGAAAAGTTAAAGTTCCTGAAGGCAGGGCAGTGTGTCAGTAATTCGAATTAAATCGGAATGTACTTTATTTCTAGAGATAAAGAGGGTATGTTCCCATTGAGAGTCGCCATTATGGCGTCAATTAATGATAATGGTTCTTTCAATTATTTCAAAATTAATATTAAACATAAATATTCCAAAACTAGAGATTATAGTTTCAATCCCCAGCAGAGTCGTCATTTTGTTTCAACAAAGAAACAAGTATTGCAGATCGAAATATTTATATTCAACAATAACAAAGAATGGAAGAACAATCATCATCAATCATTTTATTGATTTTGGATTCGAATTACATCCCTCATGCTTCCCTTAATTCTAAAAGAAAGTACATTTTTATCAATGTAATAAAAGAAAAGAAAACAGTTCAAATGACGATTTTGGCTTGTGAAGTGTCTGCCAAAATGACAGAAGAGTTACGCGGGTTCGAAGACCCTTTATTCCACGCTGGTATGCTTAGAATACAAGTGTAAAAGACCAACTCATGGAGAATTCTGGATCTCTTGGGATAATATTGTTAAAACATTTCGATATCGACATGCAAATATGTTTGTTGTGTGGCCGCGTAACCTATCCCTGTTGTGTAACTGCATAACAGGGCCCCACACTGCCTCTTACACCTTTCTTCTTCTTCCTCCTTACTCTCTTCCATATCGTGTTGTGATACCTGAAGAAGCTTTCGAAGAATCTCCGAATTCTCTTTGGCTTTTCTGGAGCTCCTCACTTGTGAATGAATCGAATAAGAGGGGGAGGGTAATTTATAGGCCTTCGCACGTGCGAACTGTACAAATTACACAACAGAGTTCAAACGAATCCATGCTCTATTGTTGCCTGCCACAACATTATGCTCTCCATAGAATGCTCTCAGGTGGTCATAGGACACTCTATACCATCAATCTTTTAATTTTTGGTATCTCAAATCATGAAGGTACCTTTACATCAGGAAAGGGATAGAGGTCCTTGAACTTGGTGGATGGAAGATCCACCCCCTGTTACTTCTGCAGCTTGCTCTTCATCTATTGCATTTTCTCTTGAATTTATTTAATTTCAGATAGACCAGATGGGAGGGATTTTGCCCCTTACCAGGCTAGAATTGACCCATTCTCATAATAATTGGCATTGTGGATGCTCCTATGACTCCTGCTTGGAGGAGTTTGGACCCAATATTTACTCCCATTGTAGGAAGTTTATTGGACTGGAACTGTGAAGGAAGACTATAACTGGAAAGAAATTTTAGTTGCATGATGATGTTGATATTGACTGGGATGCTTGAAATGTGAAGGGAATGGAGGTATTTATAGCCCCCAGCCTAATTTTTTGATAATTCTAGTAAAGCTTGAGGTTTAAAAGGGCTTAAATGGTTGGGATTTGAGATTGCCATGTGGCAAAATTTCATGTATTGGTTTGGATGGCATAAGGCATAATTTAGGCTCAAGATAGGGGCATCAGAATAATTTCAGAGTTTTGCACATGCATGGAATAGACAGGGAGGACAACTGCACATGAGTGAATCCAAACCCTAAACCCTGATCTAGACCGTAATCCACATCCAACCCTATGAACCAACCAAACCAAATTAACCCCTATCACATTAACCCAACAAAAGCATAAACATGTTCCCGAACCCAAACTTTAATAAAAATCTAACTTATATAGTTAAACCTTGAGTCAACCCACTTAATCAACTGACCTTGTCAAGCCAAGTCTATAAACCCATTTTGGCCCAAGCCTATTCCAGAGTCTAAATTAGAGAGAAGGGAAGACAGTAAAGCGGCTTCAGATGATCAAGGTTATCTATGTGTATGGGAGAAGCCTCCCTATGAAGTGTTGAGTGTCAACTATTATATATTTTCCCTTATTTATACATTGGTTTTATGAACATGATAACACTTAATCGATATATTTATGCATGTTTGTCTTACAAGGCGATTTTGAGAGCTTAAAGTGGATAAGAGTGTTAAAAGTATGGATTTAATACTCAAGAATTACCAAAGCAATGATTGGATATTTAGAGGCCAAGATTGAAGATTTCAAGAGTCCAAGATCCAAGAAAACCAAGTGAAGAAAGAAAAAAATAAAATTTACAAATTGCGGAATTCAGTGTTGTTGAACTTGACCAGTCGATGACATTGAACACACTTTGATGCCATCGAAGTAACTGTTTGATGCCATCGAAGGAAGATTGATCACATAGAGATTTTAGTGAAAAATTAAGTTTGTTGTTGGACAATTGGTTGCAAAGTTTGATTCCATTGAAGACTCTTCGATTCCATTGAAAGCAAGGTTCTCAATTGATTTAGAAGATTCACATATATTTAGTCCTTATGGGTACGACCTCGGTCTCACCAAGATTATTACTACATTGCAACCCTGCACTTGGGTTACAAGCGAACAAGTTTTTAGCACCATTGTCGAGGATTGCAACGTGTTGCATTTTTATGAATAAATTAAGTTTTATAAGTACTTAGGTTTAGCTTTTTGTCTATTTTCTTAAATTTGCTGATTTTTCTTTATGTACTAACTTAATTTTTATGTTTTGTAGCATCTAACTTAGCGGTTCTTCTTTGGTAATATCCTTTTAACTTTTTTCTCCTTTTAGAATTTCTAGTTTCTAAATTTTTATTGGTAGGAGTAGTCTTAGAACCTTGAGGCTGTGAGTGTTTTATGCCTATGTGGGTTCATGACAACACTCAACATCTCTTGAGCAAAGGAGGATTAGTTGACGGATTTCCTATGCATCATCGGATTAACCTCAAATTAATTGAAATAATGGCTACAAATTAACCTCAACACCCAGTTGAGGAGGTTCAATATAAGAATAAGATGCAGCATGCTCCTCCGCCTAGAACTTTACAAAAGTATTTACAACCGACAAGGGCGAGTACACCTTCCTGCATGGTGTTTCCACTTAATGTAGGAAACGTGGATTTCAAACTGGGAGTGATACAACTCCTTCCTAAATTTTATGGACTAGACTCTAAAAGTTCATACTTCCACTTAAAAGAATTTGATTAGATAGTCACCATATTGCACTTTCCAAACGTAATGGATGACACTGTAAGACTAAAATTGTTTACTTTCTCATTAAATGAGAAGGCTAAGTCGTGGCTGCACTCCTTAAAGCTACGATATATTGGTACATGGGTAGAGATGACCCGAAAGTTCCTTAAAAAATTGTTCTCGGTTTATAAAACAAACACTTTAAAGAGGGTGATCATGAATTTCGCCCAAAAAGAGGAAGAGACCTTCCAAAGCTGGAAGAGATTCAAGGATCTCATAAATTTGTGCCACACCATGGCTATGAAATATAGTGGGTTATAAGCTTTTTCTATAATGGATTGACTTCGCCCATGCACCAGTTTATAGAGATAATGTGTACTGGCGAATTCATGAACAAGGAGGCCGATGAAGCATGGAATTATTTTGACCAACTCGCAGAAAACACACAATCATGGGACACCTCCCCAAGACCCATCACCTCTAAGGCTACTCAGTCAAGAGAAAATGGAGGAATTTACATCTTAAAGGAAGAAGACAATATGAGTGCAAGGGCGGCTAATCTCACAAGGAAAGTCGAGGCCATGGAACTTTAGAAGATGGAAACAGTTAAACCCAATGAGGTTGTGGAAGTTGTCTGCAGTATTTGTGCTAGCAACATACACTTAACACAGGATTGTCCTACAATTCCTGCCTTTTAAGAGTTGTTGAATGTGCACCAACACTCATTCAGCTGACCTACCTCAAATACATACAATTCTAGTTGGAGAAACCATCCGAATCTTAGTTGGAGGAACGAACAAATGGCTACCCCTCTAGAGGCCCTTACCCAACTTCTTAATTAAAGGAAACCTCGAGAGGATCCGATTCAAAAACTCATGCAAAACCAAGAGCTATTCAACCAGAATACAGTGCATTCCAAGATCTCAAAACAACCATGATAATGTTTGCATCATTTATTTAAAGGATTGAGTCCCACTTAGAGATTAGGGAGAAATGAGCCTTTCTAGCCTAACCTCTACCCAATCCAAAATCGCAATGTGAAATAAGTAACTTAAGCTTTTCAAATCAAATGGAGCAAGCCAAGTCTATCACCACTCTTAGAAGAGGAAAAACAATTAACAAAACTATTCCAATGAGAGCTGTGAGAGCTGAAAAGCCTAAGGACTCAGAAGAAGTTAAGGGTGATAGAACTAATATTTCTCTAAAAGACCGAGAACCAGAAAAAGCGTACAAGTCGGTTGCATCATTCCCCTAATGGTTAATTGCTCCAAAACCTCTATCTAATTCTCATGACATTCTAGCGATGATAAAATAGGTGAAGATCAACATTCCTCTCTTAGACTGCCATTAAATAAATACCATCGTATGCCAAGTTCCTGAAAGATCTATGCACTACCAAAAGATGGCAAGGCATATAAAAGAAAATTTTGTTAACCAAAAAAGTGAGTGCCATCCTAAAACAAGAAGTACCACAAAAGCATGAAGATCCAGGTAGCCTAACTGTCTTTTATGTAATCGAGGACCATCGAATTGAGCATGCACTTCTTGATTTAGGAGCGAGCGTAAATCTGATTCCCTACTCGGTTTACGAATAACTTGGACTTGGTGAATTAAAACCTACTAGGAGCACACTTCAATTAGCTGATCGGTTGGTTCGTATACCAAGAGAAATGATAGAGGATGTGCTTATCCAAGTCCACAAATTCTACTACCCAGTAGATTTTATTGTTTTGGATACAACCTATTATAGATGTGAGCACTCAGATTCCAGTCATCTTGGGCCGCCCATTCCTTGCCACATCAAATGTAATCATCAATTGCTGGAATGGGGTGATGAAATTGACCATCGATAACACGACATTAGAGTTGAATATCTTCAATATGTCCAAACAATTTAAGGAATTTGATGATGTCCACGAAATCAACTTGAACGACTCATTTGTGGAAGATAGAGTTATCCTAACTCTATACTCTGATGCTTTGGAGACGTGCTTGGCCCACTCCCCCGATTTGGATGATGACATGATTAGGGAGATAAATGCCCTACTTAATGCGACGTTGGTACTTAAGATTGACTGATGGAGGCCACAATTTGAAAAAATGCCCCTTGGTGAGACAAAGCCTCTACCGTCAAGCATCAAGGCACTGAAGCTTGACCTAAAACCTTTGCTAGTTGTTCTTAAATACGCTTACTTAGGTCAAGATGAGACATATCCGGTGGTGAGAGCCAATGTCGATAATGAACTCATGCCAACTAGAGTCACAACTGGTTGGAGAATGTGCATTCACTACCGAAAACTGAATACCATCACTAGGAAAGACCACTTTCATTTACCTTTCATTGACCAAATTCTAGTAAAGTTAGCTAGTCATCCCTACTATTGTTTTCTGGATGGTTATTCGGGCTACAACCAAATAGAGATAGCCCCTAAAGACCAAGAGAAGATCATGTTTACATGTCCCTTTGGCACTTTCGTATACCAAAGTATACCAAAGGATGCCATTCGGACTATGTAACGCCCTTGCCACATTCGAGCGATGCATGTTAAGTATCTTCTCAGACATGATGGGGCAATATTTACAGGTCTTCATGGATGACTTCTCTGTATTTGGTTCATCTTTCAACGATTGCATTGAAAATCTACAACAAGTGCTGAAAAGATGCAAGGAAAAGAACCTTGTACTTAAATGGGAGAAGTGTCACTCATGGTTCGTAAGGGAATTGTGCTTGGACATATTATATTATCTAATGGAATCAAGGTGGACAAAGCAAAAAATTGATCTTATCTCTAACCTACCTCCTCTCAAAAGCACTCGCAACGTGCATTCCTTTTTAGGACACGCTAGCTTCTATAAAAGATTCATAAGGGACTTCAGCCACATATCTTGTCCCTTATGCAATCTACTTTAAAAGGAGACCCCATTTGAGTGGTATGAAAATGTCAAAAATCTTTCTCCAAGCTAAAGGGCATGTTGACTCGCACTCCAATCATGCAGCCACCTGACTGAAGCCTTCCTTTTGAGATCATACGCGACACGAGAGATTATGGCATTGGGGCAATTTTAGGCCAGAGAAAATATAAAAATCCTTACGTGATCTACTACGCAAGTAGAACTCTAAACTCTACCCAGATGAATTACTCTACTATGGAGAAGGAACTCTTAGTTGTAGTCTTTGCACTGGACAAGTTTAGGTCCTACTTGATCGGATCTAAGATCATAATATTTACGGACCACTCAGAGCTTAAGTACCTTCTTTCCAAGAATGATGTTAAGCCCTAATTGTTGAGATGGATCCTTCTACTCTAGGAATTTGACTTAGAAATCAGAGATAAGAAGGGAGTAGAAAACGTAGTGGCCTATCACCTGTCTAGGCTAGTTATCTCTAATTACATTAAGACAACGCATATTTACCCTAGTTCTCTAATATTGCCAATTTTCTTGTTGTAGGTATCACGCCGACATATTGGACCAAGCAAGATAATTGGCATATTAATGACATATTTTTCTCTAAAGTGTATAAGTATATCTGAGTTGATATGTACTTGTTTAAATATTTCCCATATCAAATCATTATGAGATATGTTCCTGACAATGAACATCAAAGTGTCATCTCCTTCTATCACTCTTATACTTGTGGTGGCCACTTTTCGGCCAAGAAAATCATAGCGAAAATTCTTCAGTGCAGCTTTTATTGGCCCACTCTATTTAAGGACACCAATGAATTTTGCAAATCTTACAAGCATTGTCAAAAACTGGGAGGATTGTCCCGTTGAAACACGTTGCCACTGAACCCCATTCTAACCATTGAGGCATTTGATTGTTGGGGCATCGATTTCATGGGACCGTTCCCCCAACATTTTTAAAATCTTTATATTTTACTTATAGTAAACTATGTTACCAAATGGGTTGAAGCGATACTGTGGCGAAATAATGATCATCAAATGGTCATTAAATTTCTAAAGAAAATATCATTTCTTGGTTCAGTATGCCTCGATTCATTATCAGTGATGGCAGATCACATGTTTGTAATAGGCCGTTAAGAAGCTTAATGAATAAATATGACATTACACATAAGGTAAGCACCCCTATTACCCACAACCAAGCAGCAAAGTTGAGATCTCTAACAGGGACATTAAACATATTTTAGAGAAAATAGTTAACCTTGACTGTAAAGATTAGTCAATTCGATTGACAGATGCTTTATAGGCATACAGTACTGCTTATAAGATACATATTGGAATGTCTCCCTTTAGACTCATCTATGGGAAGGCTTGTCACTTGCCTCTGGAGTTGGAACATAAAGCTTACTGGGCAATCAAAAATATGAACTTTAATCTGGATAACATTAACTTGATGCATAAATTGCATATTAATGAACTCGAAGAGATCCAGAAGGATGCTTACGAGAATTCTAGAATTTACAAGGACAAGATGGAGAAGTTCCATGACCAGAACATTCTTTGAAAAACATTCACGATAAACTAAAAAGTTTTATTGTATAACTCTAGGCTTCATTAATTTCTGGGGAAATTGAGATCTCGTTAGACAGGCCCCTTCATTGTTAAAATGGTCTATCCTCACGAGGCTGTAGAGATTGAGAATCCAATGAACGGTCATCCTTTTAAGGTAAATGGTTATCGTTTAAAACCATTCATTAGGAAATTTGATTCATAGGATACGTCCATCCCTCTAATTGATCTTGTGTACCAAGACTAACCTCCTAGTCTGAAGGAGGTATAGTTAGATTTATTACTTTCTTAGGATTTTGTATTAAGATGGTTTGTTTTTATTTGTTTAGTTTTCGTGCTAACTCCTTTTACATGATGAGAACTTTGGATAGGCTTCAATGTCTTCTTCTTCAGGTATTATCCTCCCATCAATTCCCTTTTATTTTTGTTGTCTCATGTGCGTTAATTGTTTATTTCTTTTACATTGAGGACAATGTAGAACTTAGGTTAGGGAGAGATTAGGTAGACTAATCTATGTTTTCCTAGCTTTTGAACAAAAATTCTTTGAAAATTTCCAAAATTCTCAATTTTAAAATTTATTTGGAAAGTAAAAATCCATGTAATCATTCATGTATGAGTATTACAATAAGATAAAGAGTTAAAATTTTGAAATTTTTGGAGTTTGATTGACTGAGTAAACTATTAGGTAAGTTCTTCTAGTTAAATGATTAAAAGAAAGTTAAATATCAATTGAATCTTATTCACAATTCACACTTGACTCGTTTTCTGTGAATAATACTAGAATTCTTTATTTTAGCATGTTTATCATTGAAAAGTGTTTAGGAACCAAGTCTGGAGATCTTTATCCACCTTAAAAGTTGAAAAGAATCAGTTAGAAAATAGTTAAATCGATAAAAAGGCCATGTGCTTCAAAGAAATTTCAATGAAAAAGAAGGAAAAGACTAAAAGTAATGTGAAAAGGGGTCATCGATATAAAATCCGAAGCTAAAGAAAGAAGAGAGAAGGAGATAGGTTTGGAATCAATGCTTTAGTTAATCTATTCACTTGGAAGTGATGAGCATGGCTAACATTATAAAACAATAATTATCTTTTATGGAAAGAGAGTTAGGATTCACTGAGCATATTGAAAACTTGAAATTTGAACACATTTTATTAGTTCATTGATATAGGAAGACTTAATTCAATTGTTTACCTATGAGATTTAGCTCTAGATTACAATTTATCACTATTTCATCTTAGACTCTTACTCATTCATAATCAATTGCACAAAATGTTGTTTTTTAAAAAGAGGTTTAAAAATTTAGAATTTGAAAGATTGTTTCACGCATGTTTTGCTCGAGACTAGCAAAATGCTGGTTGGGGGGTGTGTCGAGTGCCAAATATTGCATATTTTTTCCTATTTATACCTTATTTTTATGAACATGATAACGCTTAATTGATATATTTATGCATGTTTATCTTGCGAGGTGATTTTAAAAGCTTAAAGTGGAAATGGTGTTCAAAGTATCGATTTGATGCACAAGAATTGTCAAAGGATTGGATATTTAGAGGCCAAGATTGAAGATCTTAATAGTCTAAGCTCTAAGAAAACCAAGTGAAGAAAGAAGAAAATTGAATTTGCAAAGTGCAGAATTCAGAGTTGATGAACTTGACCTGTCGATGACATCGAACACACTTTGATGCCATCGAAGTAAGTGTTCGATGCCATCAAATGAAGATTGATCACATCGAGATTTTAGTGAAAAATCAAGTTTGTTGCTGGACAATTGGGTACAAAGTTTGATTCCATCGAAGAACCTTCGATTCCATCAAAGGCAAGGTTTGATGTCATTGAAGCCAATTCAATTACATGGAGAATTCCTGATTTTCAAACTCAACTCATTGGATAGTTCTAAACCATTTTTTATTACATCAAAGAGTTGTTCGATGACATCGAAGGTCAAGCGATGACATCGACAACTTACGTAGTGCGAGAAAGTGAGAGTTTCCGAATTTGAATCCAATTGGTTACTAAACCTTCAATGACATCGAAGGTGGAATCGACGGTGCATAAGTGCATAAAATTGAAGCAATTTTCAAAGTCGGTGTAAGGCTCGTATCCTAGTCTGTACTGTTCCGTCGACTCCCGCAATCCTTCCCGTCAAATTTTAACAATCTGCGACCTATAATTGTGGTTTGCCATGACCCTAGGTCGTATCCCGTAGATTTGAGTCGACTTAATCTGAGACTTGTACCATTGCGACCGCGCCGTTGCCGTGGTTCCGGCGCCATGTCTTATGCACCGATACGATACCCAAGCCAGGAGATGTGGACCCGAGTTCAGTTCGAGAAAACACCGCGAGTTGCAAATCCCAATAGAATCTCTACAATATGTCTCATTAATCAATCAATTAATTAATCAATCACCTCATGTCAAGTACAAGAGCAACCCCAAAGTCAACTCTCTCTTACCCCCTCTCTTACACACCCATACATGTCAAGTACAACATCACCTCACATTCATCACTCACACACATCACCTCTCTTACAACCACCATTTCTCTCTCTCTTTCCCAACACAAATTCCAAGCAAGAAGTGTTGGACGTCCAAGCTCTCCCATGAGAGAAAAGTGAGTTGTGTGGCCCACTTCCCATCTCAAGATCCATCATCCTAGCCCTTCATTTCTCATCCTCTCCATCAAAGAGGGACACAAGGAGATCGGCGTTCCATCGAACCAAGAAGATCGAATGGTGGGTGTTTCCATAGGCTTAGATTTCATGGTTTTGATGATGGGCCAAGTGGAGGCTACCGATTGATGATATGGATTGCACTTTAGACCCTAGGTGTGGCGATGGCCCACCTTAATTCTCATGGTCATTCCATGATGGGGCCATTCTCCATGGACCCCATCATGATGTTTATTTTTCTTGCATGGACAGGGTCATCTAGACCTTGCCTTTCGGTGGAGAAAGGATCTCCACTGTTGATTTTGATCGGTGGGCTCACATGTAATGGGACCCACTTGATGTATGTTGTAAATCATGGAAGGGAAGGCCCATAGTGTCGGGGTCCCTCCATCATCACGTGTCTCTCTTTCTCTCTCTCCCTCTCTTTTTCATTTGTTATTGTGTGTGATGACGTGGTTGTGTGGCCCACTCGGATGGACCCCACCTTGATGTATGTATTACCCACACCATCCAACCTTTTAGTGGCCCACGTCTGTTGGTGGGGCCCACCTTAAAAGGGTGTTACAACCATACCATCCGGCGTCCGGGGATGCTGGATGTGGCCACAAGTGAAGTGTGCACTGACCGTGTGGTGTTGACCGGCCAACCAATATATATATATATATATATATATATATATAATATTTATATATTTAAGGTTTTGGGTGGGCTGCTTATGTAGGCCCCACATTGACATATGGCTTTAATCCATGCCGTCCATCTTATTTCCCAAGTCATTTTAGGCGTTGAGCGAAAAAATGAAGCTAATCCGACTATCAAGCGGGTTATACCATCGAAAACTGTGATTTCTATCATTCAAGGCTGTTAGGACCCACCTTGATGTTTCTACACGCCAAAACATATTGAATATTGGGCTCATTTAGACTATCTTAAGCCATAGGATCCGCTGGTTGGGTCGGATTTTCCGGATGTGGGCTCCACATGTGAAAAACCACGGCAATACTCATATATATATATATATATATATATATATATATATATATATATGAAGCAGCAGCGTCTGCTGCTGCTGCTAACAGAGGATGCGCAACAGCGTCCTGCGCTGCTGCATTTGAAGGACGGCCATGGACGTGGATCCCAACCATGGGCCCCACCATGATGTGTGGGAACATCAACACCGTGCATTTTGAAGGGGCCCCTTAGGGCAGTGGGCCCTCCAAAAATCACCTGTGTAGCAAACTCAGGTGGCCTACGTCATAGGAAACAGTGGATTGAGCGTCTGTCATTAAAACCTTTTGTGGTCACAAAAGTTTTGGATCATTATGAAATTTGTTTTCCTTTTCATTCAGGTCTGTGTGACCTTATTAATAGATTGGATGTAAGATAAACGTTATGATGGGCCCCACGTGGGACCCATCCCACACCGTCCCCACGTTTGGGGTGGGACGGCTGGTGTACCTCACTCCAGCCACTTAGTTGCTGTAAGTGGTGTCACCAAGTTCTATGAGTCCTATCTGTTACATCTATGTCGTCCATCCCTATGGGACCCACCATGATGCATGTGTTGCATCCAAACCGTCCACCATTTGGCAAGCTTATCTTAAGGCTTGAGGCTAAAACTAAGATAAATCTAAGATCAAGTGGACCACATTATAGGAAACAGTGGGTTTGAATGCCCACCATTAAAACCCTTGGGCTACAGGGTTTCGACTAATACGATATTTGTTTTTCCTCTAGATCCAGGCCTTTGTGACCTTATAAATAGGCTAGATGGGAAATGAACCCTATGATGGGGCCCACTAGAATTTAAGCATGGAAATCATTATCACCACGGTTAAATATGGTACGGTCCAGTTGATCTTTTGATATGGTTCTTTTTTTTTATATATATAAAATACTCTATATTAATTTCTGAAATTAGATGAATTGTGTTCGACCCACTTGAATTGGCCCATTCAACTCGGCTCATTGCTTTGGCCCATTGATTCGGCCCATTTGATTAGGCCCAATTAATATATGAGGCCTGTTGTCGAGGCCCACCTTGATATATATAAGGTCCATGTGATACGGCCCATTTGATGTATCTGAGGCCCATGGGTTAAGGCCCAATGGGATGTATATAAGGCCCTTTGCAATGTGTGATTCCACCTTGGTTTATATAATGATGTTTAGAGCGGGCTATACCTTGGGAGCAATGATGGTTTAATGTCCACATTGTAAGAATAATGTTGGTTAAATGTCCACATTTTAACTCTTCTTAGGGCCCATTGATAGGCCCATACTTGTTGTATGCAGGCCGTCTAAGCCCATCTTCGTTGTAAGGATAGTTCATCGCCTTATAACATGCTTAGTATAATTCCATGACTCTTGCCATACGCATCATATGTATGCTTGATATGAGTAGTGACTGATCATAGCATATGCTATTGGACAGATTATTTATGGGACTCACTGATAGGAGTTACCCACATGAGCGCACGGTACATGCAGGATTGTTGCATGACTAGACGGTGTGTGACTTATGCATCTCGCATATGTATGACATGATCATTGTACATCCTAGCAACATCAGGGTCGTGGCCTCCATGGGCATGTCGTGGATCGCCAGATGGGACACCGAAAATGCTTAGTTCGAGCATCTAGGCATTTTGGATGTCCGTGGGTGAAAGTTCCTAAACCTCTAAGGCCAGGAGACGCCCCAACGTCTAGACCGAGTGGAACATGACCGCCTGAGTGCTGAATACCAGTAGGTCGTCTCCCACTGTGTTGTGGTTGGTTGGGAGGGGGTGTCGCCTTATCCGCCCGAGTGATGGGGCTGTAAGCTAGGCTGAGTTTGACCAACTCACAAATGAGTCTATTATCGATGAGCCAGGTAGGTATTGACAGACTATTGGCAGGCAGATAGTGTGGTCTTTTCCATTTGTTAGGTTATGCGGCTAAGGAGGCGGCAGTCAGTGTGGAGTGTAATAGACCCCGGTGATTCTCCAAAGAGGAACCGTATTGATATGTGGACTTTATATGAGCACTAACATGATATTATGACACCCCGTCACTGTTGTACATGTGGGTGGGCACACGTGGGCAGACGCTAATGGGGGCGGGTGTGATTTGGGCATAGCTGAGGCTTGGGCGAGCTACCAGTGGTTGGCAGGCTACTGTGCTGGCAGGTTACTGAGCAGGAGTTGCATACTCATTCATTTATCCATTCATTATCCACTCGAGCTGGTGGTGTGCAACTATTTATTATGTGTACCTTCGCAATGGCCAGGATTTCAGTTGGTGCGCGTAACTAACCTGAGATCAGGAGTTTACCACATTGTGTTTGACTATCCAAATTTAGGTATGGGGCTGGTTTGGATAGAATTCCCTTATGATGGACCCCGTAGCGTGTGATATTATGTACTATCATCCCGACTTCACTCCTGCTTAGTCATTTCATTCGCATCGCATATTGCATTTCATCCACGGCATATGACATTTTGGATTGCTACATTTCTGCACTTATATGGCTTAAACGGACTTGGCAAGATCTTTATATTGCATTGTATCTGCAGTATATGGTATTTAGCTCATTATGATCTACACTGTGTACTCTGATATTATATGATTTATGATCTTGTCAGTATTTCTGCTTATTCCGATGATGTATGACTTATAGGCTTTATTGTATACTTGGCACTTACCTTACACACACATTCACCACCCTCTAAGCTTTTTTATAAGCTTATGCATGATAGATGTGTGCAGGTGGCGTTAGGTCACAGCAACGTTGAGCTTGGAGTGTGCAGCGGTCTTCCGGAGCTTTGATTACCTTATATATGTATTTCCCTTTCGGCATTGTATGCAAATGTTTATATTAGTGGATATGTAATGATGATGTTACCTTTATGAATTGGGTATACTTGTGGTTATGCTTCTTATGAGATAAATTCATATTAAAAAAATCCTCCTTGTAGGATCCCAAGATCGGAACCTGGCGTATGGACACTGGGAGCAGAGAGTGGGGTACTACGGAGGCTGTCGGCACCGGATTCTGGAATCAAGAATTTTGTGAGCCCGATTTCCGGGTTTCGTGCGTGACAGTTGGTTGAACAAATCCAATATATTTGGATTCTCCAAACAATTCTAAACACAAATTAGGGTTAGAGGATGTCATGCCCCAGAATTAGTAACCGGACTCATAAAGAACCCGATAGCCGGTTCTGGCCGTAACAGCCTCCTTAGTATCCCATTCTCGGCTCCTGAGGTAGGCTCCGATCCTAGGATCCTATAAGGAGGATTTCCATAATAGTATAATGATTAATAATACGAACATACCCAAGATCACAGCAATTAAATCTAAGAATAATAAAGGACACATCACAAAATTCACTACAAATTTGAACTTTTACAAGCTTACATAAGGTCTAAAAGGACATACATAAGATAATAGAAGAAAGAAAGGAAGTCTGCAACACTGGGTCCTCAAGCTCAGCACTAATCCAAACTCTATCACTGCGACGTCTACCTAGGAACTCCTATACGCATTAATCGTACATAAGCTTATAGAAAGCTTAGAGGGTGGTGAAAGTGTGTGACAACGGTGCTCAGAAGAAGATAGAGAATGCAGAAGGGAGTCTGATCAATACCAATACCACTAGCCTTACCGAGGCTATCATGAATGAAAGAAGCTATACAAAGACAGTACGATAATGCAGGAAGCCATACCAAGGCTATATAGTGCAATGAGTACTGTAATGCAATGAGGACTAGGCATCATGCCAAGGTGAGGCAATATGAGTCTTACACAGCCGATGCAAATGCAATGCGAAGTAATGTCAGTGCTCATATCCAATCTACATATCAAGTACATTTTCATCATAAGGAAATAACCGGGGTCCATTACACTGCTGGATGACTGCCGCTCTACAAACCCTGCACAGTCAAACGAGCATAAGAGACCTCACTACCTTGCTCGCAGACAACCAATCACCAGCAAGGCCTAAAGGTAACGGACACATTCACGAGCTGGTCAGACTCAGCCTTGCAATGACTCCTTACATCAGATGAGTAAGGCCACACCCCTATCCAACCGACTACACGATAGTGGGAGTTGCGACCTAACGGTATAAAGCCCTCGTGTACTCATATATTCCACTCGGTCATGGCGTTAGAGAAGATCCTTCGTACCATGAAAGTTTTGAAAATTTCACACATGGGCATCCTATGCACCCAGTATGCTCAACTAATATTTCTGGTGTCCACATATACGACCATCCACGAATACCCCTGTGGAGGCTACGGCCTTGATGAAGCAAGGGCGATAATTATATGTCTGTTATGCAATACTAGATGCATGAATCACACAATCAACCATGTATTAATTTCAAGCATCCAACTTGCTCAAGAGGGAATACTACGTCCCTCGGGAAGGTAACATGCAATGCCCAATGGCACAATCATAACCACACACACAATGTCATCCAAGCATACAATTATGCACATGTGCCATGAAGATGGGTTTAGACGCATTATGCGGTGATATACAAAGTAGTACACTCCTCCTATCCAAGAAGGGACCAAGACTAGGTATTTAGACAATATCCATAAGGAATCCCACCTCTAGTGGGGGCCCATTTACTTGGGGTAACCCACGAGACTAAGCAAACAACTACGTGTCTAAGTAACATAAAAGTGAGTCTAGCAAGAGTTTAAGATGAGCATCTAATGACATTTAGATACAAACGGGCCTAGAGGGGTCCATAATGGGGATATTTAACCACCATTTCCCAAGAGGCATCTCAATCACGAACTATATGGATACAAGGCCTAAGGCTCTACATTCAAGATAAGAACATAGGTAACCACATACATATATCCCTCATAATAGGCCATGAGAAAAGGATATAATACCACCTTTAACAACATGGGCCCCAAGAGGGAAATTAAGGCCCAAGGCTCAATTTCCAATGGCCATAAAATTCATGGATTAAGTTGGACTTGGTGGGTAGTCTGTGTGCACAATATACGGCCCAAAAAAATAAGTTTAAGTCTGGATGAAATGGGCCCCACTACATCAGCCCAATAACTAGCAATTTAAGTGGGTAACCAAGAGCCCAATATATCCTTACCTCAGCCCACAAGTCCATTAAAATGGTGGAAGTCGGCCCAATGTATGGTTGGGCCAAGCTAGGATGTCCCAGCCTACTCTAGGCCTAAGGGTTGTCCCTAAAATCTAATCTAAGATGGGGTCCTCATGTGATCACTAAAGGTGACCCAAAAGAATGCACTGATTAAGCCCAAAGATCATAAGAAAATATATGCATATAACACGTACACAAGTTCTCAATATGGTGGGCCCCACAGCCAAATAAAGTCTCAACTATAACAATGTACATTTAAGGCCCTTTGTTAAACTTTTGGCCCATTTGACTTCCTGGATTTACCAAGGTCCAGAAATTAGTTAACTATGTGGGAATAATCTCATGAAGGCCAACTATACTCACTGGAGGTCCCCACCAGACGGAGAGTGTGTATATATCATGAAAAGATCAAGTGGGTCTGTTATTGGATTGTGAGTCCAGCAGCAACCTAAGGCAGGGAGTGCTTCCAAGATCGGGAGATCCAAGGCTTGAATGGCCTGGACCAACACACGTTGAGGTAGGCTCTACATACATCCATATTTAACCTCAAATTAACAGCTTAGGGTCTATGATGGGCCTTTAACCATCCATAGAGAAACCCATGGGCCTACCTTAGGATCACCCAGTAGGACATTCAACTTCAACTGGTTTCCAAGAGGTAGCCCACCACTACTCGAGCATGAAATAAAGCCTGAGGCTGAAACAATCCATGGCCTAGTGGGCCATATACTGAGCCTAATACATAGGCAACCTGGTGGGCCCTTTAAGGAAGGTTAGGGCCCAATGATAAAGGTCATGGGTTCACTCATTGTGGTGGGCCTAATGGGCAGCCCATTATCCCAATCATATGGAAATCCTTATTTTTAACACAAGTAAGTTGGGCCTCACATCTCGGCCCAAGTATGGATTTTATTATAGTGGGCAGACAAGGGCTCAACTACTTGAGTATTTGGCCCATAAGACCCATCACAATGGCATGGTAAATATGGGACCCAAGGCTTCAATGGGCCTATCAAAAGTTCCAGCCCAGCCAAGGCTATAAGGCCCATACTTAACTAGGAGACTAGCCCAAGAGGAATCCAATTGGAATGGTCCTTTAATCATGCACTAATTAAACCCAAAAATTAAAATTAACATGGTAAGATAACTATCTTAAGTCCTCCTCAAATCTAGTGGGCCATATTGCCCTAAAAGAACATCTATAGGCAACAATTATTGGGGTAAATGCCAAATTCCAGCCCACCCAAATTTCTGGGTTGGTTGGAGTCCAACAATAGAAGTATTTCTTAGTATATTTAATCCCTGATGGCCCACACACATCACTGTAGGCTCCACCAGATGAGAGAAGATATGCCACACATATATCAAGTGGGCCAGGCCATTGGAATGTAAGCCTAGCAGTAGCCTAAGGCAGGGATATCCCATGTGTAGGCAGCCCTATGGGCTGGGGGTATCTGGCCCAAAAATCCACCCAATGGGCCCTAAATTGAATACCAAAAAATGGAAGATGATCAATCCCCTAATGACCTGACATGGATGGGTGGTGGGATATACAACACATCAAGGTGGGCCCACGAAGCAGGCTGGACGCCCTAGCCTAGGCGTCCTTGCCTAACTGGCCACTCCCGGCCGCACCACGGCCAGATCAAATGTCTGTTGGTTCTGAAATTTTACAGAGTTACACTTCCATAGGTGGGCCACACCTCTAAAAAATTTCAGAATTTTGGATATTCTTAAGTATTTTAATTAATTTAAACAAGACGGTCTATCCAGAAAATCGGACTGACCTGGACATCTCAACATGGTGGGCCGGTTCGGCCCTCGCCACGGTGTGTACAGGGGTCCATTGTCCTTGAAATTTGGTAGGTGAGTCTTACCATGAGTTGACCACAATTCTAGAAATTTTCAAAATTTTTGGATATCTAAAAATATTTTAATTCATTTAAGGAAATCAATCTGTCCTGAAAATCAGACTGATCTGGACACCATATTATAGTGGGCCTGTCCAGCCACTACCATGGTGTGTATAGGCGTCCATTGGCCCAAAAATTTTGTAGGTAAGTCCTACCATGGGTGGGACACCTCTCTGTAAATTATTAAAATATTTAGACACCCAAAAGTATTTTAATAAATTTTAGAATTCCAACCTGTCCAGGGTGGAATGTTGTTGGAACAGTGCAGAAAATCCAGATTGTCCACCTCACTTAGACCACACCTTTGGGACCCCAATGAAGGTCAGATGGGGCTAAAATTTGGGGAACATCAAGATGAGATCCCCACCTTTTAGAAAAATATATTTTATGAGTACAAAAGGTCCCCTAATCAGTCCCAAATTCAAGCCCAAAGTCCAACAAAAATCTGTCCAGAAAATTTCTGGGCATCAGCATGCACATGAAATAAAATGAGCATAGGAACCAAAATAAGGAGAAATCACCCCATGGAATTTGAGTTATGGTCCACCTCAGTGGGCCCCACAAATATTCAGACCTAATCCATACATAAAATCTATTACATGTGTCCAAAAAGGAGCAAATGGGGCACCTATGTTCATAGAGTGGACAGACATGGGCGTTCACTCTCTTTGGATGGTCTGGATACTTTTAAGCCACAAGGTGGGCCACACACATCTGAGAATAATAGATCAACAAAAGAAGAGTAAGAATCAGCCACAAGAGAAGGAGCTCCGCCACATTGAGGCCCTTCCCTTCATCACAAACCACCCATCTCTAAAACACCACCCACTAATATAAAAAGCCTATTAACCCTACAACATTGTTTCTAACTCCCTATTGCAATGATTACTCTTCTCTATCCAAGGTAAGAGAGAGATAATTGCTTGCCTTATTCTGGACAGTAATACATGTATGGAATAAAATAAATGTATGGGCCTATTAAGGAAGGGATTGACACATAAATTGGGTGTCTAAAAATTCTAAAAATTTACAGGTAGGTGGCCCACCCATGGTAGGACCCACCTACCAAATTTTGGGGCCAATGGACTCCTATACATACTATGGTAGTGGCTGGACCGGCCCACTATAATATGGTGTCCAGATCAGTCCAATTTTCATGACAGATTGATTTATTTAAATGAATTAAAATATTTCTACATGTCCAAAAATTTTGAAATTTGTGGAGGTGTGGTCCACCCATGGTAGGACCCACCTACCAAATTTTAAGGCCAATGGACCCCTGTGCACACCGTGGTGAGGGCCGAACTGGCCCACCACATTGGGACGTCCAGGTCTATCTGATTTTCTGGACAGACTGTTTTGTTTAAATTAATTAAAATACTTAGGAATATCCAAAAATTTTGAAATTTTGTGGAGGTGTGGTTCACATATGGAAGTGTCACTCTGTAAAATTTCAGACCCAATGGACATTTGATCTGGCCGTGGTGCGGCCAGGAGTGGCCAATTAGGTAGGGACGCCCAGGCTGGGGCATCCAGCCTGCTTCGTGGGCCCACCTTAATGTGTTGTATATCCCACCACCCATCCACGTGAGGTCCTTAGGGGATTGATCATCTTTCATTTTTTGGTATTCAATTTGGGGCCCATTGGGTGGATTTTTAGGCCAGATACCACGGGCCCATAGGGCTGCCTATACATGGGATATACCTGCCTTAGGCTACTGCTGGGCTTACATTCCAATGGCTTGGCCCACTTGATATATGTGTGGCATATCATCTCTCATCTAGTGGGGCCTACAGTGATGTGTGTGGGCCATCATGGATTAAATATACTAAGAAATACTTCTATTGTTGGACTCTAACCAACCCAGAAATTTAGGTGGGCTGGAATTTGGCATTGAGCCCAATAATTGTTGCCTATAAATGTTCTTTTGGGCAATATGGCCCACTAGATCTGAGGAAAACTTAAGACAGTTATCTTACCATCTTAATTTTAATTTTTTGGTTTAATTAGTGCATGATTAAAGGACCATTCCAATTGGATTCTTCTTGGGCTAGTTTCCTAGTTAAGTATGGGCCTTATAACTTTGGTTGGGCTGGAACTTTTGATAGGCACATTGAACCCTTGGGTCCCATATTTACCATGCCATTGTGATTGGTCTTATGGGCCAAATACTCAAGTAGTTGAGCCCTTGTCTGCCCACTATAATAAAATCCATACTTGGCCGAGATGTGAGGCCCAACATACTTGTGTTAAAAATAAGGATTTCCATATGATTGTAATGGGCAGCCCATTAGGCCCACCACAATGAGTGAACCATTGACCTTTATCATTGGGCCCTATCCTTACTTAAAGGGCCCACTAGGTTGCCTATGTATTGGGCTCAGTGTATGGCCCACTAAGCCATGGATTGTTTCAGCCTTGGGCTTTATTTCATGCTCGAGTAGTGGCAGGCTACCTCTTGGAAACCAGTTGAGGTTGAATGTCCTCCTGGGTGATCCTAAGGTAGGCCCATGGGTTTCTCTATGGATGGTTAAAGACCCACCATAGACCCTAGGCTATTTATTTGAGGTTAAATGTGGATGTATGTAGAGCCTACCTCAACGTGTGTTGGTCCAGGCCATTCAAGCCTTGGATCTCCCGATCTTGGAAGCACTCCCTGCCTTGGGTTGCTGCTAGACTCACAATCCAGTAACAGGCCCACTTGATCTTTTCATGATATATACACACTCTCCATCTGGTGGGGTCCCCCAGTGAGTATAGTTGGCCTTCATGAGATTATTCCCACATAGTTAACTAATTTCTGGACCTTGGTAGATTTAGGAAGTCAAACGGACCAAAAGTTTATCAAAGGGCCTTAAATGTACATTGTTATAGTTGAGACTTTATTTGGCTGTGGGGCCCACCATATTGAGAACTTGTGTACGTGTTACATGCTTATGTTTTCTTATGATCTTTAGGCTTAATCAGTGCATTCTTTTGGTCACCTTTAGTGATCACATGAGGACCCCATCTTAGATTAGATTTTTGGGACAGCCCTTAGGCCTAGAGTGGGCTGGAACGTCCTAGCTTAGCCCAACCATACATTGGGCCGACTTCCACCATTTTAATGGACTTGTGAGCTGAGGTAAGGATAGTATTGGGCTCTTGGTTGCCCACTTAAATTGCTAGTTATTGGGCTGATGTAGTGGGGCCCATTTTATCCAAACTTAAACTTATTTTTTTGGACCATATATTGTGCACGTGGACTGCCCACCAAGTCCAACTTAATGCATGGATTCTATAACCATTAGAAATTGAACCTTAGGCCTTAATTTCCCTCTTGAGGCCCATGTTGTTAAAGGTGGTATTATATCCTTTTCTCATGGCCTATTATGAGGGATATATGTATGTGGTTACCTCTGCTCTTATCTTGAATGTAGGGCCTTGGGCCTTGTATCCATATAGTTCATGGTTGAGATGCCTCTTGGGGAATGGTGGTTAAATGTCCCCATTATGAACCCCTCTAAGCTCAATTGTATCTAAATGTAATTAGATGCTTATCTCAAACTCTTGCTAGACTCACTTCTGTAATACTTAGACACGTAATTTGTATGCTTAGTCTCATGAGCTACCCTAGGTAAATGGGCTCCCACTAGAGGTGATATTCCTTATGGATATTGTCTAAATACCTAGTCTTGGTCCTTCTTGGATAGGAGCAGTGTACTACTTTGTATATCGCCGCATAATGCGTCTAGACCCATCTTCATGGCCCATGTGCATCATTGTATGCTTGGATGACACTGTGTGTGTGGTTATGATTGTGTCATTGGGCATTACATGTTGCCTTCCCGAGGGACGTAGTATTCCCTCTTGAGCATGTTGAATGCTTGAAATTCATGCATGGTTGATTGTGTGATTCATGCATCTGGCATTGCATAACATATGGACAATTATCGCCCTTGCTTCACAGGGTCGTAGCCTCCACAGTTACATTGCGAATGGCCAGGATTGGACATCAGAAATGTTACTTGAGCATACTGAGTGCATAGGATGCCCATGGGTGAAATTCTCAAAACTTCCATGGTACCAAGGATCTGCTCCAACGCTGTGACTGAGTGGAATATATGAGCACACAAGGGCCTTATACCGTTAGGCCACGACTCCCACTGTCATATAGTCGGTTGGATAGGGGTGTGGCCTTGTTCATCTGATGTAAGGAGACATTGCTAGGCTGAGTCTGATCAGCTCGTGAATGGGTTTGCTACCTTTAAGCCTTCTTGGGGAATGGTTGTCCGCAGGCAAGGTAGTGACGTCTCTTACGCTCGTTTGACTGTACGGGGTCTGTAGAGCGGTAGTCATCCAGTAGTGTAATGGACCCTAGTGATTTCCTTATGATGGAAATGTACTTAATGTGTAGATTGGATATGAGTACTGACATTACTTCGCATTGCATTTGCATCGGTTGGGTAAGCCTCATATTGTTTTACCTTGGCGTGACGCCCAGTCCTCATTGCATTATAGAACTCATTGCACTATATAGCCTTGGTATGGCTTCTTGCATTATCGTACTACCTTGGTATAGCTTCTTTCATTCATGATAGCCTCGATAAGGCTAGTGGTATTGGTATTGATCATGACTCCCTTCTACATTTCCTATCTTCTTTTGAGCACCATTGTCACACACTTTCACTACCCTCTAAGCTTGCTATAAGCTTATGCACAATTGATACGTGCAAGAGATCCTAGGAAATCGTCGCAGTGGCAGAGTTTTGATTAGAGCTGAACTTGAGGACCCAGTGTTGCACACTTCCTTTCTTTCTTCTATTATCTTATGTATGTCCTTTTGGACCTTATGTAAGCTTGTAAAAGTTCAAATTCTTAGTGGATTTTGTGATGTATGCCCTTTGTATTCTCAGATTCACTTGTTATGATCTTGGGTATGTTCGTATTGGTAATAATTATACCGTTATGAAAATCCTCCTTGTAGGATCTCACGATCAGAGCCTGCCTTAGGAGCCGAGAATGGGTTACTACGAATGCTGTTGCAGCCAAAACCGGTCATCGGGTTCCTTGTGAGTCTGGTTACCGAGTCTGGGGCATGACAGAAGTCACCTCCAAAAGGCCTCATACAGTATAGGGTGACAACTCCACATATAGCCACCACAACTTCAGATGACACTTCCGATGTAGGATAAAGCTTCACCTTCACTGTGTGCACAATAGCCTGCCAGCACAGTAGCTTGCCGGCCACACAATAGCTTGCCAGCCACCTTGGGGCCTGCCTACATGTGCCTGTCCACATGTGACCACAGTGACGAGATGTCACAATATCCCCCACCGAGGGCAGAGCTGTCCTCGGCTCTGATACCATTTGTAATAGCCACGGCCACACTGTATAATATTGTTTGCTCTGGGCACAGCCCACGCGGTTTTGTTCTTAGGGTCACCCCCAAAAGGACTCATACAGTATAGGGTGACAACTCCACATATAGCCACCACAACTTCAGACAATACTTCCGATATGGGACAAAGTTTCACCTTCACTATGTGCATAGTAGCCTGCTAGCATAGTAACCTGCCAGCCACCTTAGGGCCTACTCACATGTGACCACAGTGACGGGGAGTCACAAAGGAGGAGGGTGTAACAGATTCCAAAGAGTTATTTCTTCTTCCTTAGTTTTTCCATGTTTTTCTTTAAGAGTTTTTGCTACGCCCCAAACTCGGAAACTGGGCTTACCGAATCCGGCGCCGACAGCTTCCGTAGTACCCCATTCTCGGCTCCCAATGCCCATACACCAGATTCCGATCCTGGGATTCTACAAGGAGGATTTTGAGTATAAATTTTTTTTGTAAAGAAGCATAACCACAAGTGTACCCAACTTATAAGAACAACATCAACACCACATATCCACTAATATAAACATTCGAGTACAATGCGGGATGGGAAATACATAAATAACAAAAACTCCAAAGTGATCTGCCACAAGCTCCTGCCTCAATGCTATTGCCACCTAACGTCACCTGCACGCAACGGTCGTGCATAAGCTTGTAGAAAGCTTAGAGGGTAGTGTAAGTATGTGCGCAAGATAAATGTCAAGTATGTAAATATCACCGTAAGTAGAATACTAGCAAGTTTATAAGTCATTCAATATTAGAGTATGTAATGCAGATCGGTTATGCAATGTGGAGTCAGAGTGAGCCGAATATCAGATGTTAAGGATGCAATACAATATGCAATTCTTGATGAGCCACGAATGTCATCAGCCTCATCTAGGCCATATAAATGTAGAAACATAACAACCCAAATGTCATATGATGCGGATGTAATGCAATATGCAGATCTTAGCGAGTCTATAATACCATCAACCTTATTCAGGCTAGGAAATGCAGAAGCATAGTAAACCAAATGCTATGTGTTGAGGATGCAATGAAATATACAATGCAAAAGAAATGACCAAGCTGGAGTGTAAAGTCGGGATGATAGTACGTAGTATCGCAAGTTATGGGGTCCATCATAAGGGACTTCTATCCAAACCAGTCCCATACCTAAATTTGGATAGCTAGACTTAATGTGGTAAACTCCTGATCTCAAGCTGGTCGCGTACTCAACCGAAGTCCTGGTTATTACAAAGGTACACATAATGATTTGGTTGTGCACCACCTGCCTGAGTGGATAGCAAATGAATGGATGAATGAGTCAAATGTTGAATACGCAACTCCTGCTCAGTAAGTCCACATATAGCCACCACAACACTTCCGATGTGGGATAAGGTTCCACCCCACTACATGCACAGTAGCCTATCAGGACATTAACCTGTCAACCACTGGTACCTCACCCAGGCCCTTAGGCCCCGACCACATCAGCTTCGGCCGTGCTCGCCCACGTGTGTAATCGAGATGGGGCATCACAATATCAGAACCGTACACCTTTGAGATCATCACCAGGGTCTAATACACTCCACACTGGTCGTTGTCTCCCTACCTGCACAACCTAGTGAGTGGAAGAGACCTCACTACCCGCCTGACCAATAGTTTGTCAATACCTACCCGGCACGTCAATAGCGGACCCATTTACGAGATGGTCAAACTCAGCCTAGCTTAAAGCCCCCTCACTTGGGTGGATAAGGCTACACCCCGTTCCAACTGACCACGACATAGTGGGAGATGTGACCTACTAGTATTCGGCACTCGGGCGCTCATGTATCCACTCGATCTAGACATTGGAGCATCCTTTGGCCACAGGGATTAGGGGCTTTCACCCACGGACACTGAACGTGCCCATATGCTGAGTCTCAAATATTTCTTGTGTCCCATCCGACCATCCACGATATGCTTGTGGAGGCCACAACCCTGATGTTGCTAGGGCACAAAGTGATCATGCCACATAAAATGCGAGATACATGAGTCATATCATCCAGTCATGCATCAAACCTGCGCGATCATGTGGGGTCACTCTGTCTCACAAGGAGTCCCTTGAACATCTCAGCCCAATGGCATATGCTATGATCAATCATTCCTCATAACAGTCATACAAATAATGTGTATGGGCATGTATCATGATGTAATACTAAGCATGTTCTCAATGTGTCCTAATAGACTAAGTACACTAACATGATTATCAGATGTAGTAGACAATAACCGGCCCTAACCGGTATATCACATACAAAGAGTAGGAACGAAACGATACGCCCCACTATGCATGAAGCAATCTATATGGTATGGCCCATGTTAGACTATCCTAACCTTCTCAGGGCTCTAATAGATCATATATCCTAAGGCGGGGTCCACTGAAAGGACGGTGGATCTAACCCATGAATCCAGATAAGCTTCAACAGTGGATATATCAAATCTGATACCACATATTCTTCCATCTACGACAAGGGGAGATGGTGCACTCTCCTACAAATAATGGATGGCTTAGGTTACACACTAACATCAAGGATAGGCCTCACACTCATCCAAAAGGTAAATGGACGGTGTGGACGATACATACATGACATCGATATCCTAGCAACTGATTACAAAGGTAAGACACATCTCATGGGGTGAGTCAAGCGGGTATACAACAAGGTGAGTTAAGAGGACGAGTCTAAGTACAGATGGGCTTCCTCACCCCCTCTATCATGTAATAATTTGGGTAGCCCATTCAACATCTAAGTGGGCCTCAGGTTTGGTCTCTAAACTTGGACAAACACATGTATCTAGGTGGGCCACATTTCCTATGGGAGGCCCGGTATGAATACAAGATGGGCTCCAAGGTCTGGGTAGTCCTACAGGGTATGGTGGAAAGCATTATTATTAATGGGGGCCTAACGGTTTGGGATAGCCCACAAGGTAAGGTGGAAACCACTACAACAATGTGGGCCCAACGGTTTGGGGTAGCCCACAAGGTAAGGTGGAAACCGCTAACAATGAGGGCCCAACGGTTTGGGTTAGCCCAATAGAGGTAGGTGGTCATCTATACATCAACGGGGGCCCAAAGATTTGGGTTAGCCCATACCTTAAAAGGTCTAGGATACGGGCCTTATAGTTTTAATTCAATCATTTCTAGGATTGGCTAATCACTTAGCTAGACCTAAGAGGTGAAGCTTGTAGTTTATTTTAATACTTTTCTTATTTTGATTCACGTTCATGAAGCTTATGTTGAATATTTCATTGTTATGGATTGAATTCAAGTTGTGTTTTTTATTATTACTTTGATCTATCATCGATTCCGGGCACAGTGGATGCTTAAGAACTTCACGAATCCTTTCTTTTCTATTTATGGTTGCTTGATTTGTAGGATCCTTTGATCTACCATTGACTACGAGCATGGTAGATGATTAGAACTCTCTATAATCAATTCGACAATATTGTTATATATGGATCATTATTATGAATGTTCAGAATCTGTTTTGGAACAGTTTATGATATTTAACTGCCCTATCATCCAACTGGATAGATTAGGACTTCGATTCTAGTTGAAGTATTGATTGAATCAAGTAAGGAAGCATTATGATATCTACAAGTGGATCCTTGGCGATCTAGTTTCCCATAATCTAATAGTTTTAAAATCACAACAATCTCTTTGAATTATAGTTTTAATTCCAGTTTCTAGTTCTAATTCTCAATGGATTCAAAAAATTCACATATATTCAGTCCCTATGGGTACAACCTCGGTCTCATTAAGATTATTATTACTACATTGCAACCCCGTACTTGGAGTACAAGCGAACACGAAGCTAGAGAAAAACTGAAGGACGAGTGGCACCTAGGGTGTCTCTCACCACGTGGCACTAGCTATACCTTGGCTTAGGGTTAAGGCCTAAGGGTATGGATTAAGGTTTACAGTTTAGGGTTTAGGTTTTGGATTCTGGGTTAAGGGTATAGATTAAGGTTTTTGTTCAATCTTCATCAAGCTTATCAGCCTGAGGTGGGGTATTTACACTAGTCAATCCAAGTTTTTGATGGGTATGATCTGAATACTGGGAAACCACAAAACATACACTCTAACAAACTATTGTGGTGGGTGCTAGATATGTATGGAATACAAGGGTGATGCAATCACAACATCTTGTTCCCAACCAATCCAAGCTTTTAATGGGCAAGATCCATAATTTCTACAAGCCACAGCATATAGCTTGGTAAACTAGGGGAGTAGGGAGGTTGGAGATGAAATGATAGTGCACAATACTAGATGAATGAAGCTAATTTGAGCTGGCATGTGAGTGAATGGGTTGTCACAAGGTTTGACTGGAGTGGTCTAGATTGACCTTTTGAACGGCTCTAGTGTAGACTTAGCTAGGCTAACCTAAAGCTTAAATGGTTTACTCTCTTTTTACTCTTTCTCTCTCTCTTTGGTGGATGGATGGGTTAGACCCACTCTCCCTCTCTGCTTCTCTCCTAAGCAATGGTGATAGTGAGTGATGGAAGATGAGAGATGGTTTTAAAATGAGAAGAAGAGAGATATTTATACGCGTGAGGGATGACATTTTATGATTTCGAGGAAGTTTAGAGATATTTATACGTGTGAAGAAGTAAGGTCTGGGCATCCCATTTCTCTAGTTCCTTTTGCTTTTATGGTGGTCATTGTCATGCCCCAAATCTGGCAACTAGGCTCACAGAATTCCCGAGCTCCAAATCCTATGCTAATAGACTCTGCAATACCCTGACTTCGGTATCCAAAGCCCATACACCAAGTTCCGAAAGCGGCATCTTATAAAGAGGATTTTAGGGTGAATTTTTGTAACTGAGAATAACAAGAAGAACTCCACAAGCAATATCATATCTCCACTAAACAAATTTTTAATACAATGTTGCTAATAAAGGGAAATACATATGATAGCAAAAGAACAAAAGCAATGAGTGTGCTCCAACATCACCTACAGTTGTGCTCTATCATAACCTGGAACATAAACAAGCACGCATAAACTTCATATGAAGCCCAGTAGAGTGCGTGTGTGCGTGCATAATGCCAATACATATGACATATATATCAACATTAATATCTGAGTAAGAAGTAAAGGAGAGGGCCAGGATGCCAAGTCCATGTATGTAACTAGCCATACCGAGGCTATTTATATATGTTATGCAAAGGCTTACAATGTCGAATGTCATATACAACGATGTAATGCAAGCATTGCAATCCTAATGTCTAATCCACATCTCAGAATGGTTCCCATTTGGAATCATCAAAGCCAATATCCCCAATAAAGCTTGAAGCTTCTGGAATAAGGGCTTTGCATACCCGCATCAACAGTGGTATGCCAAAGCCCACCCGTCACGCTAGTAGTGGACCATTTCTAAGATGGTCAGACTTGACCTCAATCGCTAACAACTCTTCAAATAGGTGAGGCTGAACCCCCTTCCAACCGACCCAAACACAGTGGGAGATGTATCCTACTGTTATTCGGCACTTAGGCACTCATGTATCAACTCAGTCTACTCATCGGAGCACCCTGTGATTCCACATGGTTTAGAGACTTTCAACCATGGACATACTACGTGCTCTATAAATTGAATCTAATTTCCGGTGCCCATACCTGCCAACTACGACAAAACTGTGGTGGCTACAACTATGATGTCATTAGGGTGATCATGCATAATGTGGGAATGCATGAGTCAAGTCATCCAAGTCATGCCTCATATCATGCAATTTGAGCATACATGCAAGGCAACCTTATCTCATATGAGTCCCTACAATACCTTAAAGTCTTAGGGTTATAAATGTAAGTTTGTTCATGCATTAGGCAAACTAATACCATGTCATATGTACTAATCGTGGTCTTACAGCCAGGTGTACTTTATCATGATCAACGTCACCTCCACAAGTCAAGCACTCATGATGTGGATGATATATGAATGAATGATGTGTAACATCCAATCAACTAAACATGTGGTATAAATGCAGTGCCAGATCGAGTTATTAAATGGAAGCTAAGTAAACTACATTATACATGGTTTAATTTATAAGCAAAGCACAAGCCCGACTCATAAAAGAAGGGCTCAAGCCCAATGAAGAGGGGGTGAGGCCCACTTGGAGCCAACTCTACTCTACAAGCTTCTAAGTAGGTGGGCTTTCAAGTCAATGCGTGCACACCAAATCAAGCTATGTAAATGCATAGTGTCATCTGTAAGAATCTCATCTAGACGTACACATAAGCGGTCCTAATCATGCCACTAACGGCATCCAAAAGATGAAAAAAAATAGTAGGGTCCACGAGCAACCACGGTACCCAAGAAGGACAAGGTAAACCTTACAATTGTCCCCACCAAGGCCTAAACGGAATGGCCACAACCATATAAGGATGGGCCTAGGTGGCCTCAAACACAAGTGGTGTGGGACACGAATGGCGGGCCCCACTCACTGCCCAAGGATGAATCGCAAATAAACAACATAGTGGGGTTCTCAATGGCCCCTTACCCTCGATGGTAATAAACATGATAATGAGCCTTAGGAGTTCAAATGGTGGGCATCACTATCCCCACTGTTTACTGCAAGGTGGTCCACTTAAACTTCAGACCAGCTCATCTTTAGGGTCAGGCTTTAAAATGAGTTGTTAAAATATAGATGGATGACATAGATATACAATACATCATCAAGGTGGTCCTCACGGATGGTTTCGATAATGAGCATCATCACAGCGATGGGGCCTGTTGAGGTCAAAATCTGGATCGCTCTCTACTTCTCGAATAGACCCTGGTCCTGCACGAAGGGTGAGCAAAGGAGACCCTGGCTAAGCCGGGGGACCCTCCGATGCCTAAGTCAGGTCAAGGGAATTGGGTCTTAAGTTGTAAGGTAGAGGGAGAGTGCAAGATCTTGCGTACCTGTAGCAATGGCATCATCGTGTATTTATACCTGACTGTATGATGATCTGTGTCTGTTAATCACGGCATGATTCCCTCAATCAGGGAGATTTTAGGATCATGAAGATACTGCGCGCAATCCAAGGATCACGTAATATATGATGGGCATCGTGTGCATCTGCAGGCGACATTGTCGGCCTTGTCCTCTTACGGTAGTTTCTAAGTTCGGCCCGAGGAACGTCCGACTCAACCTCCACCTCGGAGTATGGAGTTGGCTCGAACCTTTCAGTAGGTAAGGTAAGTTCAGCCCGAAGGACGTCCACCTCAACCTCCACCTCGGAGTATGGAGTTAGCTCGAACCTTTCAGTAGGTAATGTTTCCGACTGGCAAAAGATATAGGCCTTTGTCGACCTTTGTCTAAGCCAAGCGGACGGTTATTCCTCCAATCGGATTAACATATGCTGCAGGGGCCTCGAAATCATGAGGGGCTTGAATCTTCCCATAACAGAAGCCCCCTACTCTTTAAGGTCCGCTAAGGGCTCGGAGAGTAATCGTTCGGAAGATCAATCGATTCATCTTCTTGTTCCTCCGAGTGCGTCATAACCCTTGCGTTTCAAATCCTTACGCTTGTAGGGTTTCTCGCCTATGAGTTCCTGCATAATGGATGAGTGGCGACGGTTTAGATTCAAATCACTGTCCGCCTATGACTTATCGCCACATACACTTGGAGTAATGGCTCCGATGGAGCCTTTCTTTATTTGGGCATCGTTTCGCTTATCCGAATCACACCGCTTGATGTCAGAAATGTACTACCCGACAGTGCCTAAGCCAATAGTATGGGGCCACGTCGGCTCTGAGGCCGACTTACGGCGATTCGGCTACGGCCATCATTGCTGGTCATTAATGCAGGGGTTTATTACGGTCTATATAAACCCTCATTCAGAGATTTCACTCCACTCTTATGTGTTGTGTTCGAGCTGACATCGGAAGAGGCGATTTTCGGCGAAGGCGATTCCGGCCATCCAGGGCTTTTCGTCGGGCGATTCAGACCGATTGAGCATTTCCAGCAAAAGCAATTCCCGGTGACCATCTGGTGAGTCCCCTTGCACTTCTTTGCATTTCTTTCTTCTTACTTAAGATGTCGTCTGACCTGGAGACCGTGCGAGGCTACGGTGATGACTCCGAGTCAGAGAGTTCTAACAATGGAAGAAGGGCCTCTGAGGGCCCCTTAGAAGCAATGCCCTTATACCCTCTGCCTTGAAGGCAAAAGGAGACCGGGGCTCAGGCTCGCAGAGCTGGTAGGAAGAAATCTGGTCGAGCCCCCCAAACCGCAACCACTGAGGTCAATGAGATGCCGACGAGCGGGAGGGCCTTGGAGGTAGTCCCTAGAGGTTCCGTGCTATCAGAGTCTCAAATAGAGTGGATCCGCACGGAGTTTTAAATTCTAGCCTCCGTTCAGATAAGGGCCCCTAGGCCCCTTGAAGCCGCTGGCACGCCTGCTGAAGGAAAAGTCACCATTTTTCTTTGCGCACTACAACGTGGGGTCCGACTTCCCCTACACCCCTTCATCCGAACTATGATGGCCCACTTAGGCTTAACTCTCGGGCGGTTGACCCCCAATGCTTGGAGGGTGCTCATTTCTACCTTCATCATCTGGCGGCAAGTAGGGAACCCGGAGCTGACTCCATGGGAGTTGATGAGTTTATACTTGGTCAAGCATGACGCCAATGAGCCATGGTACTATTTTATGACCCGAGGCAGTAAGGGGTCGAGACTAGTTCTAAATCTTTCCTCTTCCAACAAAGATGGAAGAACAAATGGTTTTGGGCAGCGGGCGAATGGGAGACACCTGTAACTAAAGTTGGGACTCTGACGGCTCACGTGCTCACTCGATTTTTAAAACTAGGTCGGACCAGTTAACTTCTTTTGTCCTCATATATTCTTCTATTACACTGGTCGGACTGAACTTTTTATTCTACCTTTTGGCAAATTTCCCTAGAGGTCCGCCCGTCCTTGATTCGAATCAGAAGAACCGAGTTGCCAAGGCGAAGGTGAGGTCAGGGGAGCTTCATTCCTGGTCGGATCTGATCACCGCCACCAATCTTCATTGGTCTGGGCTGTGTAAGTCCCCGCCTCTCCTGACTTATTTCAGTGAGTATTCTTTCTATTTATTTCAGCGGAACGGGACTTACCAGTTAGGTTGCTAACCCGTTGTTTTTGTTAGTATGGCCGAAGTGTCAGGTTCTCGGAAGAGAAGGGTGGCCCCGACAGAAGAGGAACTATTAAGGCCTGCTCCCTGGATGAAGACCACTATTCGGAGGAGACAAGTAACTCCTCGCGGAGAAGGTCCCTCATGCCCGAGTGTAGCAGCTACGACTTCAATTACGGTCGTGGTCGTGACTATACTTGCGGCCGTGGTCACAACAGACCCGTCTCCTGCTCCAATGACTCCTGCTATGGTGCGTGCTGAGGGTCACGTCTCAGCGCTCGTCACTTCAACTCCCGCAACCATAGCCCCTTCCATTCTGCCCACAATCGTTCCTCTCATCGGGGAGGTCCATCCGTCAGCTTCTTGCATTGCTATTCCTTCATCATCCAAGCGGGAGGAAGCCTTTCGGATGGAGGATGCCATGATTTACCCCCGAGGTTGGAGGTGACCTTGGAGCCGAGGCTCAAGCCTCGGCTGGTAACAGAACTGGTTTTACAGAGGTGACCGACTCTGCTCACATGGGGATGAGCGGAGGAAAGTTTGCACCGGGCTATCATCTTTCCTGCTTGACCCCCTGGGTCACGAAGCACGCTCCTAAGGAGAATATAGCTAACCTTCTCGACAAGTCGGACAGCTCCTTCCTAAATGACTTGGCTTCCGTTTTTTACATGGTATCCTCACCATCTTTCGTCATTTTCCTTGTACTTGCAGTTTTCAAGTGTTCATTCATCTGTTTTTGTGCAATCTATCCCAAAGCTTTTACCAGCTTGGGGAAGTACGGGGGAGGTAGAAAAAAGAAAAGTTGAGCTGGAGGCCCTCAAAACCCAAATGGGGGTCTTGCGGGAGGAGAGCACTTCCTTCCGACTTGAGCAAGGCGAGCTACACCAGCGAGTTGAAGAAGGGAAGGCCAAGGAGCTTCAGCTACAGGAGGCTGTTGTCGACCTCGGAGCTAGGGAGCTGCGATTGCAAGGGGTGGTAGAGGACTTAACAGCTCGATGTGACGCTACGACTGCCGAGGTGACCCGGGCTAGGGCTCATGCGGACTCGCTGTCCTAGGAGAATGCTCGACTGAGGGAGCTCTTGATTAAGCCAAGGTCAAGGCGGTGGAAGAGCAGGCCCAAGCCGTTGCCCAGGCGAATAAAACTCAACAGGCCAAGGATGCAGCTTCTCTGGCCGAGGCGGTGGTTGCGGCAGTAGAAGCCTTCAAAGTTTCAAAGGAGAGGGATGCTGAGGCCGCCAAATTCTATGGTCGTGGCTATGACAATTGTATTGAGGCGGTCCTGGGTCTATACCCAGACCTTAACCTCAACTTAATACTACTTGAAGAAGCTGAAGAGTCGCCTATAGATGAAGTCTGCCCGGATCCTGCCCTCGATGCTCAAGCTCCCTTGCCACCCGCACAGTTCAGATTACCCTCACTTTTTATTTTGAACTGGTTGGAACTTGAACTCTCTTTGATTATTTTTTTGACCTTCCAATGGAGGTCCGTGGATGATGATTTTTGACCCTCTGGAGGGCGTATGGGTGATGATATATTTTCTCTTTTTTATATGTTAATCAGTAGCTGATTTCTCATTGAATGCTGACTGTAGACTACTCGATTGTCAAAATGAGAGGTTAATTTCATTTATGGTGTAGCCTGAGTTGACCTTATCTTTCGGCGGGCTGGCTTTTCTCAACACCATCTTACTGTTAAGCTTTTATGGCTCGTTTATTGAGTCTGGGCCTGCAGGGGGTCGGCTCGTCCCACAATTGGGGAGAACTTTTCACTTTACTCATTAATTCGCGAGCCGATTCCTAGGAATCGGGTCAGCGTTTAGGCTTTTCCAGTAACTCGGGGATACCGTGTAGAACTTTTTTGTGGGATAATGTACTAACCCCCTCAAGGGATTAATCCATTGAGTCCACCCCTGCATGTGAAAGGCAACTTTTCCTTAGTAGATGATTCGTTCATGTGGATGAGAAGAGGTGAATTTTATTAGGAGCCTTAAAGGCTAGTTCATCATGGATAATAAACTTTCAGATGCTCGGCATTCCAGGGATGGGGGAGCTGATGACCTTCAAGGTCTTCTAGGTGGTAAGAGCTTAGTTTGGTTGATCGAATGACCCGATAAGATCCTTCCCAGTTTGGTCCGAGTGCACCAGCCCCCGGCTCGGCAGTATTCTGGAACACTCGACGAAGGACTACGTCCCTTGGTCGGAATTGCCTAGCATTGACGTTTGAATTGTAGAATCGTGCCACTTGTTGATGCCGAGCAGCGACTCGGAGCTTCGAGATATCTCTAACTTCTTCGAGCAAATCCAAGTTTGTGGCAATTAGCTCAGAATTCTGTTTTTCTTGGAAGCTCCCGACTCGGGCTGTAGGAAGACCAATCTCCACGGGCACCATTGCCTCCGAGCCATAGGAGAGCGAGAATGGAGTTTCCCCAGTTGAGGACTGAGCTGTGGTCTTATAGGCCCAGAGAACGAACGGAAGTTCTTCTGCCCAACTGCCTTTTGCTTTCTCCAGTTTTGTCTTGAGATGATGCTTGATGACCTTGTTAACTGCCTCTACTTGTCCGTTTGACTGGGGATGTCGGGGAGAAGAGTACGCATTCGTGATGCCGAGTCCTTGACACATGTTTCAAAATTTGTCTTTATCGAACTGTCGGCCATTATCTGACACGATGGTCCGCAGAATTCTAAATCGGCAGATGATGTTTTTCCAGATGAAGTCGATCACCTTCTACTCTGTGATTTTGGCAACGGACTCGGCCTCGGCCCATTTTGTGAAGTAGTCGACAGCAACAATTATGAACTTGACTTATCCCTTTCCTGTGGGTAGGAGACTGATAATGTCGATTCTCCACTGTGCGAAAGGCCAGGGGCTGTTCATGGGGACCATCTCTTCAGCAGGTTGCCTCGGCACGGCCGCAAAGCGCTGACATTTATCACACCTCCGAACGTAATCTTTGGAATCTTCCTTGATAGTTGGCCAGAAGTACCCTTGTCGGAGTATCTTCAGAGCCAAGGCTCGACTGCCAGAATGATTTCCGCAGATTCCTTCGTGAATCTCTCGTATGACATATTCCGCCTCATCGGCCCGGAGACACCTGAGGTAAGGCTAGAATGTCCTTTTTTGTACAAGATACCATCCAGGACAATGTATCGGGCTGCTCAGACTTTGAGCCGCCTAGCTTCCAGCTTGTCCGAAGGGATCTTGGCTGTCGTGAGATACTTAAAGATCGGGTCCATCTAGCTCAGCCTTACGCGAACGGGATTGACTTCTTTCTCATCCTTGCTAATGCTTGGTTGCTCTATGAATTCGATGGTGATAACTCGTGGCATCTTCCCCTCCACGGCTGAGGCGATCTGTGCTAGGGAGTCGGCCCATGAATTTTCTACCCTCGGGATTTGATAGATCGTGCAATTCTGAAATTTTTCAATTAATTTTCTCGCCTTATCGAGATAGGCCATCATCCTTATTTCCTTAGCGTCGTACTCGGCAGAGATGTGATTTACCACTAGCTGGGAGTCGCATCGGACTTGAAGAGACTGGACACCCAGACTTACTACCAATCTGAGTCCAACTTGTTAGTGTTATGATTTCATATCCCTTTGGTTGTCAAATTTTGTAGTGCCAAAACCTATATGTCTTGTACTTCTTGTGTTTCTTGTTTGTGACTACACACTGCTTCAAGACAAGATCATGAATGAAGAATGTTTTCAAGACAAGATCATAAATGAAAAATGTTTGCAAGACATGTCATGGATGAAGTCTACAAGAATAGAAGACTTCAAGTTTGCTTCTAACAAGTTCAAGATTAGAAGACTTCATCAAGACAAGTCAAGAATGTACCAAGCTCTAGAATGCCGTCAACTTAATTCAAGCTTCTACTTCAAGATCATCTGAGAATACAGACCTTCAAGACTTCAATGTCCATATCATTTCAAGGTTTGTTTGACCTTAGATTGACCTTAGGTTGGTTTATTTGATAGGTCATTCTGGATACATAATCCGAATATTTTAATTTACTTGGTGTGACTGTTCTAAGACCAGTCCTAGCTTTGCTTTGACCAGTCTTAGGTTTCTCAAGACCAGTCCTAGGTTGTTATAGATTTTCAGATTTTTCTGGTTGTCCTTCGACCAGTCCTGGACTTTCTTCGACCAGTCCTGAGAAGTCCTACGACTCATCCTTCGACCAGTCGTAGTCCTATGACTCGAACTCCAATGACTTATCTCGAGTTCTATGACCAGTCGTAGGTGACTCACGACCAGTCGTAGGTGGTCCACGACCGGTCGTAGGCTACCTAAGACCAGTCGTGAGTACAGCTAATCTAATCCCGTGGAAATCTTTCAAAATCTTTGACGCTACAACCTGTCCTAGGGATCCTAAGACCAGTCGAAGATGGGATTTTTTATGCTATAAATAATGCACGAATTTCAGAGTTTATTTATTCCATTCCATTCAATTCAAGCGATTTAAGGCTATACTCTGAGATAAGTTGTGATTATTTTTTTAAGCTATTGTGTATATTTAATATTCCTTTTGATAACATTATTCTATTGTGATTTTGATTCACATCCAATCCCATTTAGAAAAGAGGAACTTGTGATATTCCTTCTTCTCGGATCAAAATCAAATAGACCTTGATCTTCTTAATTTAATCTAAAATCAATTAGACATAGAACCATTCTTTAAGTGAGTATTGGACATTAAACGACGTATCATACATCTACTCTGATTGGTTCTACTGGGCTACTTCAAAAGGAGATCCAGGTATTTTACTTTGTAATTTACTTTCTCTGGTTTTTGTTTGAGATTTGCCAGAAAAATCTCATTGTATTGGTTATCTGAGGAGAGCCAGAAAACTCAGATTGTGGGGTTTTTGGATTGTGTAAGCCCGAGATAAAAAGGCACAATTGTGAAGGTTTTTGGTGAATCTGTGAAAACCTATTTTGAGAGTGCATGCTAATATCCCCTGTATGAGGATATTAGGAGTGGAGTAGCATTCGTGTGGCTGTTGGCTAACAATTGGTGAACACACAGGCGAACCACTATATATCGTTGTGCTGTGGATGTGCTTGATTTCTTTATTCATTTATTGCTTCAGTATTGTGGATTGCTTTTGTGGATGAATGTTGTAATTTTCATTTCAAGCAAGTGTGGTTGAATGGTGTAATAACTTAGGATTTATTTTTATAAGTTATTCTTGATTATCATTTGTGATTGCTAATTTGTTCTAGAAATAAGGTTGTCCTACCATAAACCATTGGTTTTGGTGTAAGGTTGTCCTTAGAACAAGATTTACTATCATTCTCATATTTCATGTGCTTTGAGATTGTTATTATTTCAGCATTGTTATTTATATCTTTTATTATTCCGCTGTTTTAAGTTTTATTTGGCATTGCCCTATTCACCCCCCCCTCTAGGGTATATATCTTGGCCCTTTCACAACTAACAAAGCTTTATATTCCACCTCATTGTTTGAGGCTCTGAATCCCAACCTGTCGTGTATTGAACGGTCGTGGAGTCGGGTGTAATCAAGGCGATCCCTACCCCGGCCCCTTTGACATTGGATGACCCGTCCACATAGAGAACCCATCCTGGATCTGATATTACCTTTTGATCGCTCGGAGGAGTGGGCGAACTTACTTCGACTTCATCACCGATCTCTTTGGCACTCGAAGTGAATTCAGCGATGAAGTCAGCCACGGCCTGCCCTTTGATTATCGTCCTTGGGCAAAACTGAATATCGAACTCACTGAGCTTAATGACCTAACACCTCGGGCCTCTGGAGAACTTGCCTGAGAGGGGAATCTGTTAGCACAATTACCGAGTGAGCTTGGAAGTATGGGCATAACCTCCGAGCTGAAACAACGAGGCTGAACGATAGCTTTTCCAGGGGCGAGTATCTTGTTTCTGCCGGCACCAAAGCTTTGCTCACGTAATAAACAGGGTACTGCTTGCCTCCGACCTCCCTAATCAGAGCCGAGCCAATGACCGAGGCTGAGACTGTGAGGTAGAGAAATAGGGGCTCGCCTTCTTCAAGTTTGAACAGTATAGGGGGTGAGCCCAAGTACTGTTTTAGCTGCTGGAAGGCTTGCTCGCACTCCGGCGTCCACTTTGTCTTCTTATGACCCTTCAATTGCTGGAAGAAGGGGAGGCACTTATCCATCGCTCTGGAAATGAAGCGTCCGAGTGCTGCGACTCGACCTGTAAGGCATTGTATATCCTTGATGGTTCGAGGCGAACTCATGTCAAGGAGTGCTTTGATCTTTTCAGGATTCGCTTCAATTCCTCTCTGACTAACTTGAAAGCTGAGGAATTTTCCTGAGCCGACTCCGAAGGCACACTTCATTGGGTTCAGCTTCATCTGGTATTCTCGAAGGATGACGAACGTTTCCCTGAGATACATCAGGTGATCGGATGCTTTGATGCTTTTTACTAACATGTCATCAACATATACTTCCATGGTGTGTCCGATCTGTTTGGAGAACATCTGATTCACTAACCTTTGATATGTGGCCCCAGTATTTTTCAGGCCAAATAGCATGACTCAGTAACAGCAGAGTCCCTTGTTCGTGACGAAGGTAGTCTTCTGCCTGTCTGGGGGGTGCATCGCGATCTGATTATATCCGGAATATGCATCCAGGAAAGAGAGCAAATCATGGCCCGCCGTGCTGTCCACCAGTTGGTCAATTCGAGGCAGCGGGAAGCTATCTTTCGGACAAGACTTGTTTAAGTCTGAGTAGTTCACACACACCTGCCATTTCCCATTGGCTTTCTTCACAAGGACCACGTTTGCAACCCAATTGGGGTAGTGCACTTCTTCTATAAATACTGTGTCGAGTAGAACGGAGACCTCGTCGGCAATTACTTCACATCGTTAGCATCGAATGGCCTTCTTTTCTGCTTGATGGGTTTGTGATTTAGATCCACATTCAGTCTGTGGACCATGACTTCCAGAGAAATTTCGGGCATATCTTGATGGGACCATGTAAAGACATCCCCGTATTGTCACAGAAATGCCAAAATTTCAGTCCGTTGCTCTGGATTCAATGATGTTCCGATCTGAACAGTTTTGCTTGGATTGGCTTCATCAAGCAGCACTTTCTCCAAATCTTCTACAGATGAGCGATCCGCGAGCCCTCGGGGATCTAGGACATTGATGGCAAGCACCTTCTTGACTGACCCTTTCTTCACTACAATTACGTAACATCTCCGAGATTCTCGCTGATCGCCTCGGAGGTTGCTTATCCCGCCCTTGGCGGGGAATTTCATCATCAGGTGGTAGGTAGAAACAACTGCTCTCATTGTGTTGAGAAAGGGTCTTCCCAAGATAACATTGTGTACAGAAGGCACATTGATAACTAAGAAGTCCACCATGAGTGTGACTTGATGTTGTCCTTCTCCCACAGTCACGGGGAGGGAAATGGCTCCTTCGAAAATCACCCTTTCCCCGGCAAAGCCATGCACGAGGGTCTTCACAGGTCTGAGATGGGACCATGGAATTCCCATTCTTTTAAAAGCTTCTGAATAGACACATTGGCTGAGCTCCCGGTGTCGACCAAAATGCGGTACACTTTACGATTAGCTATAGTCATGATGACTACCAGAGCATCGTCATGTGGGTGTTGGATTCCACGTGCATCTTCTTCTGTGAAGGTTAGGGTATATGGGCTGATACGAAGTTCCTTGCTGGGTCGCTTAGTTAAATGAATGTAGTGTTCCAGTTCTGACTTTCGGGAGTGAGCTTTTCGTGCCCTATTTGAATTTCCCCCACCGGATGAGCCCCTGAAGATTGTACGGATCTCGGTGGGTTCCTCTGCGGTGTTATTTGGCTGCTCGCGTCCCTTTTCTCTTCACCGAGTGGCTTTTCCTTCTTTTGTATATCGACGCAGGTGTCCTTTCCGAATAAGGTCTTCGATCTCATTCTTAAGGTCTACACAGTCATCAGTATTGTGACCGTGATCTCGGTGGAAGCGACAATACTTGCACTTGTCTCGATGATCAAGGTCGGCCCTCATGTAGACAAGCTAATTCAGCATCTTCTCACCTCGGATATCTAGTAGAATCTGATCGGCAGACGTGTTAAGGGGAGTGCAGGAGAGAAATTTTCCCTCTGGTCATCTGCTCGGGAGACGATCGCGAGAGGTGCGTTCATCGGTCCCTTTGTTTGACATCTGGGATTTCTCATTCCTAGGCCTCTTCCCCTTACCATTCGACTCGGTCACTTAGACATTTTTACAGGTATTGGTGAATTCCTCCGCGTTGGTATACTTCTGAACTTTGGCCACAAGTTCAGCCAGTGTCTTTGATGGGTTCTTCCCAATAGAGAAGGTGAACTTTCCTTCTTTCAAGCCACTGAACATAACGGCAGGGGCCATTTTGTTATCATAGTCTTTCACTAATAACGCTTCCTCGTTGAAGCGAGCGATGTAATCCTTCATCGACTCCTTCTGCCCTTGCTTGACAGTAAGCAAGTGAGTGTTGGGCTTTCGACTTCTCTTACCGCTGATGAACTAGGTAAGGAATAGTCAACTCAACTCTGTGAAGGAGCTGATAGAGTTTGGTTTGAGTTACTGGTACCAACTTTGAGCGGATCCTGTTAGTGTAATCGAGAACCCTCGGCACATCATTGCATCCGTCACCGTCTGGATCTGCATCTAGGAGCGGTAGGCTTCCATGTGCTCGAATGGGTCCCCGGACCCAGAATATTGAATGACGGGAAGTATCCGGAACCTCTAAGGCATCACCTCGTTCATGATTTTTGAGGTGAAGGGAGGTTCGGTCTCTTCCATCATTGCCTAGATGGCAGTAGGAATTGACGTCAGTTGCTGCTTTTTCTCCAAAGCTAAGAACTTGTTGTTGAGCTCCTCGAACCGCTTCTCCCATGGGTCTTTATTTTCTGCCACAATCTCTTGGGCATTCTCTCTCTCTAGACTTCTCCTCCCCCTCCTTCGTTCCAACCGATGACGGAGGTTTATTGGTGTCAAGGCTGAAGTAACCGAGGCATTAGTTGAAGCTTGCGTTACGGTGTTCCGAGCCGAAGGTCGGATTTGGATCGAAAGAGGATGTTGACTCGATATGAGCACCTGAAGATGTTGGGGTGCCTCAGGCCTCACACTCCTCGGCGCAGAGTAGGCTTTCACAACCGGGCCGACTGGTTCGGGAACAGGATCTTCTTGATCCGAGTGTAACTACAACTCCTGTTACTGCTTCATCCTATTCACTTCATCACGTAAAGCTTGTATCTCGCCCTACATGGCTCGATACTTGCTTGCCTAGTTGCGCGAATGCTGGGAAGGTCCCAGGGCCGATTCCGCATGAAGTAGTGATGAGGAACGAGTTTGATCGTTTTGCTCTGGATCCTCAGCTATTGTTTTCTTCTTTCCTCTTGCCATTATACTCAAGAATAGGAACCTGACTTTTTATGTCATTTCCCACAAACGGCACCAAAAATATTGAGGTTGAAATCTGGATCGCTCTCCACTCCTCGAATAGACCCTGGTCCTGTAAGAAGGGTGAGCAAAGGAGACCCTGGCTAAGCCGGGGGACCCTCCGATGCCTAAGTCAGGTTAAGGGAATCTGGGTCTTAAGTTGTAAGGTAGAGGGAGAGTGCAAGATCTTGCGTACCTGTAGTAATGGCGTCTTCATGTATTTATACCTGACTGTATGATGATCCGCGTCCGTTAATCATGGCACGATTCCCTTAATCAGGGAGATTTTAGGATCATGAAGATACTGCATGCAATCCAAGGATCACGTAATATATGACACGCATCGTGCGCATCTGTAGGCGACATTGTCGGCCTTGTCCTCTTATGGTAGTTTCTAAGTTCAGCCAGAGGAACGTCCGACTCAACCTCCGCCTCGGAGTATGGAGTCAGCTTGGACTTTTCAGTAGGTAAGGTAAGTTCAACCCGAGGGACATCCGCCTCAACCTCCACCTCAGAGTATCGAGTTAGCTTGAACCTTTCAGTAGGTAAGGTTTCTGACTGGTAAAAGATATAGGCCTTTGTCGACCTTTGTCTAAGCCGAGCGAACGGTTATTCCTCCGATCGGATTAACATATGCTACAGGGGCCTTGGAATCATGAGGGGCTCGGATCTTCCCATAACAGGGCCCACTAGGTTGGGCAGTGCACATATAACACATACATCATGAAGGGCCTGTTGGGGGGGGGGGGGGACAAAATATCATAGTGGAGTTCACAGCGGGCACCATGCGGTGGTCATATGGCCAATAATTAATACAATGGGCCTTAGGAAGTTTCCAATGATCTCACTGTTTTTTTTAGCATGGCCCACCTAAGATTTGAATCTACCTCACTTTTAGACCTAACTCTAACATAGTCCAGTGAAAATGGATGGACGGCTAGGATATAAAGCATATGTATCAGAGTGGGGTTCACAACCTCCAGGGGCCCACCAGTCCAAGGGCGTTCAAGGTCCACCACCTGGACATTTTAGTGTTGGATTGTGTCGAGGCCTGCACGGCTGGATAAAACACATATCCCAATGTGGGCAGCTCCACCAGCGGTGGGGCCCATACCGTTGGGAAAGCAAACTTGGTCCCAATAGCAATAATCTGATGAAAGGAATAGACATGTTGGCTTGACCCCAAAGACTGAAATGTTGGAAGTCAAGAAATTCTACCAAAAACTATAGTCCTGTTTTTTAGCCACACCTTGGCTAGTGGCTAACGAACTCCATTGAAGTCACCATTTTGTGAACGTCCTCGCATGCGCGAAGACACAAAATTATGACATCACTTTCTTGGCTTTCTCTCCATTTATCAGTTTTGGTTATAGTTTGATTTGAATGTGTGGTGGACTCAAATATTAAAATTTACTTACCTTAGAGTTGCCACTAACTAGGATATAACTTTGTAATCTATGGTTGACTAGAACTTGTAGAATCACTTAGAGGATAAGAAATCACAACATTCCTTGACCCTAGTGACTCCCACATTGGTATACTTTATAAGATTCTACAGTTTTTAGAAGAATTCGAGAGAACTTTCAACGTCATTGAATTAAGTCATACTACTCTGGGCTCTAGGGCTCCGGATAGATAGAATAAAAAACAGTAATAAAATAGAGAGCTAAGTCATATTGCACTAGGTGTTAGGGTTATGGGTAGATGAAAATAAAGAAAAGTAAAAGCAACAATAAATTAGAGAGTTAAGCCATACTACATGGGTTCTAGGTAGGGCTGAAAGTTGGGCGGGTTCAACCCGACAGACCCGTGATCGACCCGTGACCGACCCGACATTGGGTGGGGCTCTGGGAGGATGTATCAGGTCCAATCTCAAGCTCTGGTTATACAAACACCAACCCGATAAAACTTGGGTCGGGCTCGGGTTGAGGTCTAGGGTTGCCTGACCCAACCTGAACCCAATCAATTTATAAGTTACTTATAAATTATAATTGGGTGTGGATCGTTTGAGTCAAAGGCACACTAGTGATGTTGGGTCTCATTTGTCCATGTCATTTCCAATTACTCAAGCTAACAAGATATGTCAGATTTCTCGCTCCTAAATAGATTACGTGCTATGCTACATGACCTTTAAAGGAATAGTTGTCCTATATTTTAGCTTTTTTTTTAAAGAAAAAAATGAAGTTCTTTATGATGAATAATCATATATATAATTAATAAAATCATAGATACAAAAAATAAGTCATATATTAAAACATAATAAACTAATGTAATAACGAAAATATTAGCACGTATACACCCGACCAACCCGATTAACTAGGCCGATCCCGCTTGGGTTGGGCTTGGGTCAAGAATTCCCAACCCGAGGTTGGGTTGGGTTAGGGTTGAGGTATAGGAACCTTGGGATGGGTTAAGGTTGAGCACCAACCCGACCCAACCCGCCCGACTTTCAGCCCTAGTTATAGGTCCTTAAGTAGGTGGAACAAAGAAAAGTAAAGAAAAGTAGTACAGATATGTGTAGAAGTTGTTGATTTTTAAGGTATGTGCAAAGCGATTCTTGATTCAAGATGTGAGAAGGAAAATGCAAAATAAGACACCATTTTCTATTAAAAGTGATGATTGGATGTCCTGAATTCTGACCATACTTGTTGACTTCAGTATTTTTCTAGCTTTGACTTTGAGTGGACAGAATGGCCTAGTAAGAAGAATGCTTCATAGATAGTAGAGGGTTAGACAAACTTCAACAAGTGCAACTTTAACACAGTTGAGTGTTGTAATAAATGTCTTAAATCGAGTCTGTTACTGGGTCTGTTGATGCAATCGACAATCTGTTCGATGTCACCTTTAATGACATCAAACAGTGTTCGATTGCATCGAGATTTTTCAGATTTTTTTCCAGTTGGTCACTGACGTATCTAGGTATTTTTTGATGCCATCGAAGGGTGTTTGATTACACCTTCGATGACATCGAACATGGCTCGATGCATCGAGATATTTCAGATAATTGGGTTTTGTCTCTGGATAGTTTGGGTGTTAGTTCGATGCCATCAAAGGATATGTTTCGATGACATCGAAGGACGTTCGATGCCATCGAACTAATTAGCGCAGAGTTGCGTATTTACGAGATTTTGTTTCCTATTTCGATTGTGCTTCCTCCAAAGGCTATATATTAGAGTGCAATCGGAATTAGGATGGCATTGAAGTATTCTAAGGATTTTTAAATCGTCCTGGGGTTTCAAAGGGTGTAGCACGGGTGAAATTTGAGGTTGTTCGAATCGGGTAAGCTCTTTTCTCTTTTTAATTTCTACTTTTATAGTGATCATCTCTCGCTTTGTGCCGTGGTTTTTTCTCGAAAGAAGTTTTTTTTTCACGTTAAACCGTTGCATTCTCTTTGTATTTGCTTGGTGTTATTGGATTGATATCTTTGATTCATCTCTGTGTGCTTCTGCGGTCCCCCAACAGGGAGATCATGCCACGATTGGAATTGGCTTCGAGGTTTGGCTAGGCTGTTCTTTCGTGACACCTGGATGCTTTCACAACCTTTGCCCTCTCTGTCTCCCATCTCTGTCTCAGTAAGGTGTTCCTTAAATAGACACCGAGAGCCCTGCCAGCTGTGGATCTCCGCAAATCAAAACATAGCATACAGAAAGATGGAGCCCTGCCAGTCACAAATCTCAGCAAATCAAAATAGAGAGAGTACATGAAGATAAAGTCTCTGATGGATCAACCTAACCTATACTCAGAAATGGTCGTTCAAGAACTGGTTTTGCACAGAAGCGGTCATTCCTAAGCCAATTTTACGTAGAACTAAAGGTCTGTTATAGGTATTTCACCTTTTTGAAATAGGGTTGGCACTCCGTAGGTGATCCGGAGATCATGCTACCTTATTTAGTCTGTCACTTGTTTGCTTTGGCAACGATGGATCTAAACTGATGGTTATCTTCAATGCATGTCTTATACTATATATGTACTTTGATTATGGCCGACTAAAGTCAATGAGCAAAATTTAATGTCACTTAATGTAAAGTGTCTACAAATAAACATAGAAAATGGACATCATTAAATAAGTGCCTACATCCTATCCAAATGTGTCACGTGACAGCAAGGAGTAGAATTCTCGTTGGAGAGCATTACTGTAACAGGCGTTCTTTCGTGGATCCTCCATCTGTTTTGAAAACTTTTACAACATGATCCAAAAAAGAAGCATATCCAAATCTCACGTGGACCATGATATAGAAAATAATGGTAATTAGCCACTGAAAACACATCATGAGCCACAAAAGTTTTATATGAAATTGATTTGTGTGGTTTCTTCATCCAAGCCTCTATGACCTTATCATAAAGTGGGATGGGAAATAAATCTTACAGTAGCTTCAAGGAAAATTTTAATGGTGGAGATTCAATCACAACTATTTTATATGGTATAATCCACATAAGATTTGGATCCGCTTCATTTTTGGTACATGTTCTACAATGAATTGTCAAAATAGATGGACAACGTGGATATAAGGTACACATATCACAGTGGGCCCCATAGTTAAGGATCATACCTACTTCGGTGGATCCTCGGATCCACCCATACCCGTTATGTTGTAGCACAGCTTCAATGGATTCCCGATCCACCAAGGTGAGTGGGAACCCTTACTGTGGGGCCCAGGGGCCCACCTTGACATCTACATTCTTTACATCCATGTTGTCCAACCATCTTGACAACTCATTTCAGGGCATGATCTCAAAACTGAAGCAGATCCAAATCTCAGTTGAACCAAACAATGGTGACTGATCATTAAAAACTTCATGTGGGCCCCAAAGTTATGGATCAAGAAGATAATTGAGTGGCCCTTTCACCTACGTCTTTGTAACCTTATCAAAAGTTTGGATGGCAAATAAACATTTTGGTAGCCACTAATAAGTTTTTAATGGTGGGGATTCAATCACCACTGTTTCCTGTGGTGTGATCCACTTAAGATTTGAATTAGCTTCTTTTTTTTGGAGTGACGCCCTAAAATGAGCTTTTAAAAAGCCGGACAGCGTGGATGTAAGCTACATAAATCATGGTGGGTACTGGATCCACCGAAGCTGCGCCGGTTCCTCTGCCAACAGCAAAATGTTTACTCATGCTGACGGAGGCAGACGGAAGGGGTCGTTTATACTAATTTTCACTGTGTGCGTTTTGTAAGGAAAATAAAGATGGGGTTCTTTTCATCCCAACTATTACAAGCAGAAGCATTTGGTCATTGGAAATCGAAAAAAAAATTAAAAATTAAAAATTAAAAAAATTTAAAAAAATAAAAGAAAATAACACTAGGGAATGATCGGACTCGGATTCGGTGGTGACCACTGCAGGAAATTGGAATGCGTAATGAGTTACTCAGTCTGCTTTTATCCTACTGAGTAAATTTTGTTTGGCCCACGTAAATGTACGTGATTTATCCACCCTACTCATCCATTTTTCCAGCTCATTTTAGGGGTTGAAATTAAAAGTGAAGCATAGCGTACTTAATTTATCCACCTTATTCATCCGTTTTTCCAGCTCATTTTAAGGGTTGAAATTAAAATTGAAGCATATCAGAATCTCAGGTGGACCAACGGTCGGAATAATTTTCACCGTTGAAACATTTCTAGGGCCCACAGTGATGTTTATTTGCCATCCAAACTCTTCATAAGATCGGACGAACATGGATAAAGGGAAAACACAAATATCAGCTTAATCTAAAACTTCGATGGCCTATGAATCAAGTATCATTACGTCCGTGATCAAGTGAGAAATAAGAAGGTCGTCGTCAGCTACATTCCTACTAAGGAGATGATGACTGATCCTATGATGAAACCTATAGTTAGAGATCTATTTCAGGTTCACGTCAGGCGGATAGGATTGAGGAAATCTTAAGAGATATACTTGTTTTTAGTACATTTGATATTTTATTAATAAATAACACATTCCATTTATTCAATATTGAACACCAATATAAACTAGGTAAGTAGATCATCAGCATTTACCTTGAGATCATGTAGGATTTCTATTTTTGTCGGCAGGCCGGTCACCCATTCGCACGGGTTGATCAACCTTGAACGTACAACAGAGGTACATTTGGGGCCATATTCATACACTGAGGTATGGACTTCTCTTTATTGTGAATAATAAAAAATGAGGATATGAGTGAGTCGTATCCGCCTACAATCTTAAAAAGATCGAAGATGAGACTGATAAAGTTGAATAACATAATTGCACCATTCTTTTTTCATGCGATCAATGTTATGGCTTGAATTTATAGTCAGGTTATGAGGTTATGAGATGAGTCGTACCTCATGTAAAATGACCTTCGTATTATAGACCCAATAAACACCAAGTATTGTTTACTTTACAACATGAATTGTAGCCACGTGCTGGGACATTTAACCTACAGATTGTTTTGATTCAATCTAATCATTGCAATGTGTGAGTAGCCAGTCCCGTAGATGACTCTTTGTGTCCTTAACTACCCTCCTCTTGTGTATAGGAGGATGTAACATCCCGGATTTTTGCCAACCTGGAGATAGACGTCCTTAGGCAATGGGTCAATCCTAACAACTTATTAATTTCTCGAAAGTCAATCCCAAAGTCTAAAATCACTTTTTAACCCATTTCCTTCAAAATCTCACCTTTCACCACCTTATTCTCCAAATTTTTCTAAGTACTTTCATATTAGACATGAATCCTAAAGTTTAGGTGAGGAAGAACAATACTTAAATTAAAATTTACCATAAATAGTAAATAAATAAACAAAATAGATTTTTGACCATTAACATTTTAAAATCTCAAGAAATAAATAGGTTATTTCGATAGATCATCTTCTCCTACCCTAAAATCATATATTGCACATCGAATAACTCATCCCGGTTCACAAGATACGCCCGTTTCAAAAATCACGTGGTCAAAACCACCACCAGATAGTCCAGCAAACCACGGCAGCACCACGCCTACCGTGGTCTAGCAGGCCGGGCGGGCCACAGCGGGCCAGGCGGCCCATTTTCTATGATTTTTTCTACAGTTTTTCATCCAACTTTGAAAAGTCATATCTCCCTCGTTATAACTCCGATTTAGGTGATTCAAAAGCCAGATTAAAGATTGATAAGTCTAGTTTTATATAAAAATAAGTAAAAATATAATAAAAATTTTAATATAGTTTAATCCAGGTTGACGTGATGATTGTCCGAATGTTATTAGTTTGGATAATGGTTACTTCTATAATTTTTAGAATTTTTCTACAACACGAAATCTAATAAAATTTGGTGGAGATGAAGTAAACTTAATGATAAACTACTACAAAAATAATTAAAAATAATATGTTAACAAAAATACCAAAAAGGAACGTAGAACTGCCTTAGGACCATATTCTATCATAATTAGGGCATAATTTAGTTAAGCATTAAACTGAATAATCAGTGAAATTCGCTTGATCCACTTTAAATATGATCTGTAAGACCTAAAACTTGTAGAATCATCGATGCTACATTACCCTATAATCTAGGATCAATCTCATTACCCAGCTGCTCTCGGGAGCACATTGAAACTCCGTATCAGATCTGTATCGCACATCGAAAGTTCAAATAATACGAAGTTATAGAATTAGGACTGCCTTGCTGGGCTTGATAACCATCTTAGAGATCAAATCGAGATAATGTCCCACAGTTATTCGCTTGAGCACGGAATGAAGTGTGTGAGAAAACGTAGATTTCTTTAGATTTTAGAAATGAAATCTAATTTAAGTAATCTGAGACTTGATGTTTGCAGGCTAAATATAAGCAATTAGACCATCGAAATCTAACCCAAATACACCCTCGGATCAGGAAAAATTTCATACACAGGTCAGTGTACTTGTAACCCTGATCGAGTTTCGATGACCGTTGAACTAAAACTGGTCTGCCACGTGTGATCTGGGAACCCGACTGGAACGAAAACTTAACTCGACCTGGATCTAAGGTCAGGGAGCTTAAGTCCGACCTTTGGTTCAAGGGGGGCTCCAAAAGTGCTCCATTGAGCTGGAACAGATGCCCTTTGGACATAACCTAAGTATACCTTGACCCTGGGTCTATTTTAGAGAGTTTTGGGCCTATATAAGGACCTTAAACCCTCTTTCATTCTCACCATACGAATTTGAGAAAACCTAGGAGAGAGAAGAGAGAAAAGTGAGAGAAGAGTGAAAGGTTCTTCTTAGCAGTTGTTCTGTTAATCCACGTGCTTCTTTCCTGCTATCAAATCGTCATTCCAACGATTCTAACTTCATTCTTAGGTAAGAAAGACCTAACCCTAACTTGTTTTAGGGTTTTCATTAATGCTAGTAGTTAGATAGCTAACCTAGTTTGTATTACAGGTTGATTTTCCACGTATAAGAAGACTTAGAGTCTTTGTTAAGTTCGTTACGCTTCTACAACGTAAGGTGCAGATTTTAGACGCTTAGGTTGTCATTTTTCAAAGCTTTCAATGTCAGATAATGATAGATTCATGATCTGCGTGTTATTTCACATGTACAATGCGATGTTCATTTTGCGATTCAGTTACGTATGCAAATTATGATGTACAGTGTATTCTGTATATTTGTAGAAAATATCGTATATGTACAAAATATGAAAGTGTGTTTGCCATGATTAATCATTGTGCATACATGCTATATGTATGTGTAATACTTACTCAGCGAAAGGATTCACCCTAATACATGTTTTTGCTAATATGTGTTATGTATGTTAAATAAATGTATTCTAAGCGTTTGTGAAAATGCTTGTAAGAGTAAGTACTTAGATGATTGTGCTTTAGGTAGGTTTTGAGATATGATTCTCAACTAACTTAGAGATGTATATGATTTCCTCCATGTTGGTTGTTTAATTTAATTGCTTACTTATGAAATATATGTGTTTGTATTTCCTATTTATATTATGTTTTATGACATGCTTGTTAACATGCTTGAATTACTTTGTTTATTCTACTTTACTCTACATGCTTCTGGTTAAGGATTGAATGTGATTGGGGCTATGATTATAGTCCAGACGATCGATAATAGACTTGAGTTCGTGGTTGAGATTCATTCACCACGTAGGACGTGTTTGACGAACCCGAGTCATATGTTGGTCGTCGACAGTGGTTAGGCCACACGGAGTGCTTATGCACTTCATGTCGATCGATGCAATGTGCGCTCGTGCTAGTCGGGCTCATCAAGTAACCCGATCTATCTAATGTATGTTCACCATGTTTGGACGCCACTGCTTGAACCTAGGGTACCAAACTTACCAGTGCAACCCCGTTAACCTTGGTACCTCGATCCGCTAAGATTCATGAGCCGGGCATGGTGGTATGGGACACCGTGGTCGAGCTGTCGGCCTACGCTGGGGCCACGTGCCTCCCCGTAGTGACCAATGAGCAACCCAGACTCGTGAGCCGAATACGGTGGTATGGGACACTGTATTCGAGCTATCGGCCTACACTGTTTTGATAGGTGATGGAGAAGTGGTGTAACAAGTGCGTGTAACAGCCCTAACCGTGCCCGGTGTAGTGACCTCGAGCATACCCTGAATCTGTAGAGAGGCGACGAGCCTTCCCATAGTAAATAGAGTATAAACTAGGCCTGTATTGATAAGGTGATGGGAGAGCGGTGCAACGAGTGCATGCAACAGCCCTGACAGCCCTTTACAGCAACCTAGAACTGCATCATCGTATGAAATTATCTAGGACTAACAACCCTAGAATGGATCATTGTTTGGGAATGATATAAGGGAGGTACCCTAGTTACCCAATACTGTTGTATGAAAAGGACTAATAACAACTCGATAATCATGTTCATATCACACTGCATGTGCCTGAAAGATGTGGAGCACTAAGGGATGAAAGCATTCCACGGACGTAAAATGGTGTCGCACGAGGGAGTATGTTGGCGAGGGCATGCATCATTATTGCATCTCATCCTTTCATTAATTACAGTACTTAGGAATGTTTAATTTGCTTGCTTTATCATTATCGCTTGATTGATTTGATAACATGTTAATCTTTACTCTATGATTCCACTGAGTTAGCTACTCAATCCCACGTTATGGGATGGTACTTGCAACACCAACCAGACTGTCTTAGCTGCAGGTGATGGCGATGCTTGTGAGGCGGAGCCAGACTTTTTACGACGACAAGATGCTTTCTTGTATATGCTGTTTTTGGCGGCTTCGTGTGAGCCTTGTCTTGATCGATGGGGTTACAGGGATGTCGACTAGATGACCTTACACAATTTTGTATATTTTAGAATTGTACTTGTCATTCATTAACCTGGTAACATCATCACACTCTGGAGACTTACCATAGTTTATATATATTTTATACATCTATCACAGTCTTCCGCTTATAATTTAACTATCTTTGGAGTATGATATGTTGTTTTGGTGTAATCCCATTCATGTTTCAATACTCTCATCATAATCATCATTATTTATGTTGCATAAGTGATGCGTTGGAACTCGGGAGCTGAGCTTTGCTCGACCCCTGATTTTTAGGGCGTTATAGAAGATGAGATTGAGTGTCACTACTTTAGTGTACTATGACGAAAGGTCCTTGATTGACCAAACTCAATTACGCTAAGAAAGCGGCTTGGTTGATTCCAAATTACACATCTATGTGGGGAAGATCCCGTGATAGCTACACCAAGTTTCTAAAACTATAAATACGCACTTGAAGACTTATCTGTCGGCAGTATCGAGTTGTTTTTATTAGACTTTTACAAACAATATTTTTTTAAAAAAGCATATATATATATATATATATATATATATATATATATATATATATATATATATATATATATATATATATATTGCTTTAAATTGGTTTTAGTCGAAGTTTGTGAAAAATTGAGTTTTCATAATAACTCGCTAAGTTGGATAAGTGCGTATGTTAGCCGAGTACTCCAGATCGGGAGTTAACTTCATTCACGGTCATGCAGACTAGGACAGGCATTGCAAAGCTTAAGTTATTTAGTACTAGTTAGGTGGTCACTTATTACGTAAACACCTGTGAGAATATTATGGTGATCTTGCTGGTCCCACGCCTCTAATTCCTTTGATCGCAATGTTTGGTTTTGGTTGTTATTAGGCGAGTTAGATGGACAAATTTTTTGTGCCTATCTATAAACACTGAAAACTCGGTGCCTATACTGATTTAAATATTATGGTTTTGATGGTGGGGTGATTAGACTTATTTGTGGATATTAGAGTCGCCACTAGCCAATTAATCTCAGAATTCCGCGATTGGCTAGAATTTACGGAATACGTAAAGTTGGAGAAATTCGAAGACTTTCCTACCTTAGATTGACTCCTGGTCTGCGATCCAAGATTCTGGGTAAGGGACCTCGATTACAAAGAGGGAAGGTGTTAGGTACCCTCTCTGCCAGTACGAACGTACGGTCTCTACTTTGTGTAGTGAAACAATCTCAAGGGATGGATGATTGTGGTCGAGATATGACTAGGCACATACGTGGATTTCTGATGCGGCAAGATCTGAGATTTCGGCAAGTCAACGAGCATACGTCCAACAACGTGTCTAGAAGGCGGATGTGATAATGCTTATGCAAAAGGGTAAAGAAAAGTGGATTAGATTACTAGGAATTTCTGATATGACAGGATCCAATGTTCGGTAAGTCACAGAGCATACGTTCACTAGAAATCTAGAGAAGCAAGGGGGTTGAGAAGGGAATAGATGTCATGATGAATGCTTATATGTAAAATGAATAGATCTTTGGCTTGATCTTGAGTAGGCTAAGAGATGAACTGAACTATGACCAATCTGGGCTAGGCTTATGGGTTGGAAAGGTTGAGAGGAAGATTAGGGGATGACTTGAAAAAACAGATCTTTGAAGGTTCGGGAGCTCCTTCTCTCTCCTTCACTCTCTTCCTTACTCTCTTTTTTTCTCTTACTCACTCTTGGATGAGGACTTATTGTTGTTGAAATGAGAAGAAGAGAGGGCTATTTATAGCCTTCTCTAATGGTTGTATGGTAAATAGGGGGTAGGTAAGGGTTAAAATGATGAAATGGAGGCTTGTGATTGGCTAGGGAGAGAGGAGCGCCACGTGGTGCGCTCCCATTGGCTCTTAAGGCCAGTAAAATGGTAAATAGTGAAGATGGGAGGGGTAAATTCAGGGAAAAGTTGACTTTTAGAAGCTGGAACAACTGTCCACACGCGGGATGCAATCGGCGGTACTCGGAGTACCGCCGGCGGTAGTCAAACTACCGTCGGCGGTAGTACAATTACTGCCCGGGCTTCGCTCGGGCCAGGCTCGAGCATGTGGGCCTTGTTTGTCGTGTTGGTCCGTTCAGTGGTCCTCTTTTGGGGTTTTACGGATCAGGTAGGTGGGCTTAAGTTTGGGTAAAGGAGTCTTAATCAAGACATAGGGTAAAGATAGGGCGACATAAGGATTGAACGGTTTGGATCCCGGTTTCTTGTTGCGGGTTGGCAATTTGGTGTTTTAGGGATGATTTGTCAAATATAAGTGTAACACCCCGTACCTTTGATACTGGGGTGTTACCTTTTAAACCCATAATTATTTAAACTTAAGACCCGTCAACCTAATAACATGACTCGCACAGGGCAGGATCTCCCAAGCAGCATTGAGACAATCCACCACGACTCTGAAGGCTCAACTTACACTCCACGCCAATCAAAGGAGTAAGCATGATCGAATGACTTAAGCCAGATCAATTTCTAAGACCATATATGTAGCAGTACTCTGGAAAGTCAACCCACGGAAATCAAAGGAAAACCAATGAAGCACCCTTGCACCTCAGACATACTTTTAACCGTTGAAAACAAATATTGAGCCCATTCGACCGACAAATCGCATTATGAGAGCCAAATGTAGCCCAGAAGGGTATATAATGACCCACTTGGGCCTTTCACATACTCCAGACCAGGCCAGGGCCCCTAAACAGGGACCCCTAAGTAATTGGTCGGAGTGGATTGGTCACAGGCATCACAAGGGACCTCACACTCAATACATGCATACCATACCCAACCATGCACGAAGTATACCACACCAACTTGATTGGCCAAGACTGCCTTAACTAATCCAGAACACAAGATTTGAAGGAGTTCTCCCGCCCGTTTTCAATTTGAAAATAAAGAAATTCAAGCTCCTAAGTGAGCCTCTCCGACCACTTTCTGGGGAATCCAAACCGTCCATTTTGTTGGTAGGGTCCATCTCAATAAAACCATATTAAGATTTGCGCCCCTGCAAAGGAACGGAAGAAGTAGCTTCCAGCCGTCCATTTTGGCACGCGCGACTGGATCTTTTAGAGGGCAAATAGATCGCTGGCGTGCCGGGCACGATAGCGTCGGTTTATCCTGAGGATTGCCGAGCGTGCACCACCAGGCTGAGAGGGTCTTCTCTCTCAAACTAAAAGTAGTCAGGTAGTGAAGAAATGCTCGCCGAATGTTCCATTTCAGGAAAACAGGGACTGCCAACCGACGGCCTCCATTTAGAGATTTGTAGAACAAATCTCAGCCATTGAGTCATCCCTTACCCTGCCTATAAATGGGGAGCTCAGCTCTCACGGACACCACACAGAAGAGGGTTGAGAAAGGAAGGAATCAGGGAGAGAAAAGGAGGAGAAAACAGAGAGGAGAAGAGCAGCTCTGGTGAGCTTGGAGCACACTACCCCAACTTACTCCGTGAGAACTGGACCAAGTTGAGTCAGTGTGGAACCATAGCAGCAGCACCTGAAGTAAAAGAAAGTAAGGAGAGAGAGAAAGAAGGGAGGAAGTAGAGGAAGGAAAGGTGGGTGTGTGTGCTAGGTCGAGCTCGACTGTAGCAGGTAGAGACCTTCCCTCTATCCCTTTTTTTTAATCTAAAATAAACTCAACATAAGGCCCTATCACCCCCTGCCCACATCACGTTCAACCTTTTAAAAACAGGCTCTGTTTGTGGCTAAAAAACACAACCTGATAACAGACAGCAGGCTGAAAGCGTGAACTGTGAGCAGGTGTATTCAATTAAAGACGGCTGGGAATCAGCCAAACGCTAAGCTAAAAGGACAGATAAGGCTGTAAACATGGCATCGGCAGAAGGACAGCCGGGAATATCAGCAATGAAATGGTTTGGTTTCAGCTTACTAACAGCAGGAAGAGGTCTCTTGGCTGGGCTGTTGGCAGGCCAGTAATCAGACCAAGACCTGGCCGTTCCTGTCTTGATTTGGGGTTGGGATTAGCCTCACAAATGGCCCAGATAGGGGCCGAAACTAGGGCTAGGAACGACCTGCAAACGAGCTGCAGCAGGGGTCGTTTAACGTCAGCCGGCCATGAAGGGTGTTGTGCTCGTGAAGACCAAGGGGACTGCATATGGGCCTCACCAAATGCAGGTGGGCTCTGCATAAATGCCAAGTGGGCCTCACCCAGAAACCAGTGGAATGCCTTGGTTTTGGACCCTGCACAAATGCAAGTGGGCCACACCCTGCATTAGCAGGTGGATCTCACTCTAGAGCAATGTGGAGCCACGCAGGTGGACCCCACCTTAATGACGTGAAACGTCCAGGCCATTTATCCGGCCTTGTAAGTTTGAAAAAGAAAAAGAAAGAAAAATATATAAATAATAGTAATAATAATAAAGTAGGATATACACACATGCACATGCACGTGAGTGATAGAATATTATAATAAAGCCCCTCTGATATGGGCAGCACAGTGCACGGGGGGTTATATCCAAACAGTCCACTTCAAAAACACGTGGACCCACTTGTTTCACTCTGGCCATCCATTCCAGCTCATCCATTCATGAGGATCCAGTGATGGATGTTTGAATTTAAGTGTGTGTATATATAATCACTACAAGAAAGTAGGCCTTTAGCCTCAATTTTTTAGCCTCGGTTCAAAAAAAGGAGGCTAAATATGATTTTTAGCCTCGGTTGTAAAGGAACTGAGGTTAAAAATTCACTTTTTGCCTCGATTGATGAGAAACTGAGGCAAAAACTCTACCCTATTGCCTCGGTTGGTGAGAAACCGAGGCCAAAAGTTTGACCTTTTGCCTCGGTTGGTGAGAAACTGAGGCCAAAAGTCTGCCCTTTTGCCTCGGTTTGTGAGCAACTGAGGCTAAAAGTCTGCCCTTTTGCCTCGGTTGTTGAGAACTGAGACCAAAAGCCTGTCCTTTTGTCTCGGTTGGCGAGCAACTGAGGCGGAAATTCTGCCCTTTTGCCTCAGTTGGTGAGCAACTGAGGCTAAAAGTCTGCCCTTTTGCCTCGGTTGTTGAGAACTGAGGCAAAAAGTCTGCCCTTTTGCCTCGGTTGATAAGAAATTGAGGTGAAAAGTCTGCCCTTTTGCCTCGGTTGGTGAGAATCGAAGCCAAAGTCCGCCTTTACCTTTGGTGAGCAACCGAGGCTAAAAGTCTGTCCTTTGCCTCGGTTAGTGAGCAGCATTGAGGCTAAAAGGATTGCCCTTTGCCTCGGTTGTTGAAAATCGAGGTGAAAATCTGTCCTTTTGCCTCGGTTGTTGAAAACGAGGCTAAAAGTCTATCCTTTGTTTCGGTTGGTGAGAAAATCGAGGTCAAAAATCGCCCTTTTTGCCTCGGTTGGTAAGCTAATTGAGGCCAAAAGTCTATCATTTTGCCTCGGTTGTTGAAAACTGAGGCCAAAAGTCTACCCTTTTGCCTCGGTTGTTAAAAACTGAGGCCAAAAGGCTACCCTTTTACCTCGTTATAGATTCAAGTCTTAAATGGACCACACAGTGGGGATTAAATTCCTACCATTGAAAAATTCTCAGGGCCATAGAAGTTATAGATCAGTATGATATTTATTTTTTCACTTCATCCAGGTTTATGTGACCATATCAACAGGTTGGATGGAAAATAAATGGCACGGTGGACCCTATGAAGTTTTCAATGGTGTGCATTCTTAGCACCGCTTCTTTTTATGGTGTGGTCCACTTAAGCCTTTCATCTACCTTATTTTTTATTCATTATTTTAAAATGATATAAAAAAATGGATGGACGGTGTGGATAAAAGTAATACATCATGGGGTCCCCTTAGTGGCCCGTGGGGCCTCACATCACGGTGTCCCCGTAGTGGCCCGTGGGGCCTCCAGCTGTACGAGTTTTTAGCCTCCGTTGCCTAAAACCGAGGTAAACCCTACTTTTTAGCCTCAGTTGCCTAAAACCAAGGCTAAAGGTCGCTGAGAGACAGCGAGAGACTCGCCATCGATGGTTTTTTACCCGAACCAAACCAGAAAAATGAAAAGAAGAAAAGGAAAAGAAAAAGAGAGAGAGAGAGAGAGAGAGAGAGAGAGAGAGAGAGAGAGAGAGAGAGAGATCGTAGCAAGAAAAAGAAAGGAAGATGAAAAAAATGTAAAAATCGAAGATCTGATCTTCAATCGATCTCGACATGGCCAGGTACGTACGAATCTCCCTTTGATCTGTGTTATTCACCGTGCAATCTGGCATTTCTTCCCATTTCTTCGACCATTCGTCGCTGATTGAAGAAGGGAATCGCTAGGGTTTCGGGGCTCTTCGAGTGTCGTTTCATCTCAAAATTGTGGTGGGAATCACTAGGGTTTTTTTTTATATAGTAGGAATGGTTAGGTTTTGATGCGTTTGGTGGGAAAATGTTTCAGAAAATTCTATCTTGTGCCTTTTTTTTGCTGCATGTTGTGTGTTTTTGCCGAATTGCTTGAGTTTCTGAAATCGCTTTTGATTTCGTCGGGGAGAGTTAGGTTTTGGATGCGGTAGATGTGGGAGAAATCCCAAAGGTTTTATTTTTTGCGTATTGTGTATGAGTTGTGGTTTGATTTGTAGGAATTTGCTTTGGAGTTTCCGAGATTGGCCCCTTTAGAGATCTCTCTTCGACTCGATGTGATTTGTTTGGAAATTAGGGTTTGGCCTTTTTTTAAGCAATCTTTGCATCAGGTGAATTTTCAGAGAAGTGGAAATTCAACAAGCATTTTGTCTAATAAATCGATGCTTTGATGTTCTTTTACGAGATTTAGTTTCATTTCATTTCTTGCATTTTCTTTCCATACCGAGAAAGGAAAATGTGGTTTTTTTTTTTTTGGTCATGCTATCTAAAACCCTATTTTATTTATTTATTTATTTCTGTTTTCTATGTTTTCAGAAAAATGTCAATGAAGAATTGTTAGATTTCATGATATTTATTTCATAGCTTCAGTATTCATGCAACAGGGATTTTCTTCATCATTGGTAAAGGTGTTTCCTGTTTATTCTTCCCAGGTACCTACACAGTAACAAGCTCACTAGGCTAATTCCACCTGAATTGGGGAACATGTCCAAGCTAAGCTATCTGTGAAGAGTCTTACTTTAAAATAAAATTTCCATTTCGGGGATATTTGTGTGTAAATTATTTCTGATAGTTTCCTTCTACAGGCAATTGAACAACAATCAACTGGTTGGTAGCATTCCAGCCGAGCTTGGACAGCTGGAGTTGTTTGAATTGTGTATGGCAAAGATCGAATGGTTCCATTCCATCTGAATTCCTGAAGCTGGAGAGTCTAACATATCTGTAAGTCTTAACCAAAAGATATTAGAGTGGGCCAGTCATTTGTGAACATATTCTAATTTACAATGACGTCTTTGTACAGAGGCTTGCAGTTATTAAGTGCACATGCTTTCATTAGTATATTTATATTTTTACCAATTTATATTTTCTTTTAAACTGCAGAAACTTATCATCGAACAATTTCAAAGGGTGGATCCACTGTTGAGTTAGGGCGCATAATCAATCTTGATACTCTGTAGGTTGCAATGTAAGCTTTCAATGATTATGAGGAGAAAGAGGACTTGTAGTACCCTTACAAAAAATCTCTTATATTGATTATTTTACAGGCCTTTGCTCAACTATTGCAAGCTCCTCATGATGATGCTCAAATTATCATAACAGATCGTTTCCCTGTCCCCATATTGGTTATTTATGATCAAAGATGGTTCCCAGGTTTGTAAATGTCTTTTGGCTTCAACTGTGAAATAGACCACTCTACTTTTAATTCCTTAATATAATTTCCATGGAGGTGGGTATTCTCACTTCGATTACTCATGATTCACCCTTCGCCTCTGTAAAAAGGCCAATTCTTTGTAAGGATGAGATAGATTGCATGCCCTATCCAACTACAGGTGATCTCCTTTTTGCTCTGATTTTAGACCATTTTTTTTTTCAATCTTTGGTTGACTAATCATTGTCTTTTTGTACCTCTATTTGGAAACTTGAAAAATCTCTAGTCGATTCGATCAGTTCATCAAGACTCAAGAAAGAAAGTAAAAGAAAAAAAAAAGAAAAAGATGTGACTCTGTCTAGACAGGTAACTTGGTCAAGTCGATTCAACTCAACAAAACTTTTTTAAAAAAAAAAAAAAAAATGTGACTCTGATAGTGTTGTTTCTCTGCTTTACAGATTTGGGGCGTGCTGTTAATTTATGAAATTAGAGGAAGAGGAGTTGTTTGTCTTTCTAATCTGTCAGTAGAATTCTTTTGTTTGTTTGTTTGTTTTTTTTTTTTTTTTTTATACCTCATGCGGTTCTTAATTTGATAAGAGTTAAATAAAAATAGGAAGTTGGAAGTTTGAGCTCAAATATAACAATGAACCGCTAATAAACAAGTTCATGTCGTTTTTCCTTTTACTCTTTTTTACTTTATTGGCTCATGTGCTTGGTTCGGGCTTCAGTCATTTTAGCCCATTTCCCACTTCATGTACTTGTATGCTATACTACATATATGCCCATTTTCCAAGCATTGGTTAAGCAATACATGCATCTTTCAACACTGATATGATGCAAAAAAGGAACGAATGGCTTGCTTAGCAGGTTGTATCATCTGATGTATGTTTTCTAATTTGTTATTTCAGGGATTACCCCAATGACATTAAGGAAGTAGTCTACTGTTACAGGTGGCTGGTTGCCATTTGTTATTAAATTAACCATGGTTTAATTTATAATTTTTCATTCTCCATTCAAAATTTGACCAATGTTTCTGATACTTAAGTTGTCAACGGTAAATGTATTTCACATGATTGCACTTAGAAGTTGCACACAAGGATGCATGTAGCCCAAATTAAAACTCCATATCATGGGATCCACTGTAGATAGGTGATAGGTCACACCCAAAATCAAATGGACTGGATGATCCTAACCTATGATTAATGGACATTGGTTTGCTGAACTCAGACCGTCGAGTATTTTTCATTTTGATTGTCCATTAGGTGTCCACCAGTTGGACAGGACATCAATTTAAATTTTAGTCTATGACCGAGTTAAAGTGGGGCCACAATTGGATGCTTTAATCTTAGTTACGTGTATGCAATGTGTACAATTTGAGTTCATGCACACAGACCATCTCACTAGAGTATCAAAGTTTTTCTCATTGCTAACTGATGATGTTGTGTGGTGTTGACTATTGACTAACCATGCTCTTGTTTGAATCTCTGTACGAATGGAACTACTTGAAGAAGTGAAGAAATTTGTATCTATCTTTGAATGATGGCAAAGTACCCTCGGCGGACACGTGGGTATGATCATCAGAGCCACTCCTTTTGTCATTTGTTACATTATATTCATCTCGATGCATTCAAGAGATCTAGTAATTCATGTTGATGCAAATAAGTAGCCTTGAATCCTACTTTTTATTTATTTATATCTTCAATGTTTTGTGAATTTGCAAGACACATGGGTGTTTTATTGTTAAAACTGCGCCTATTTTTTGCTCAGCTAATGGATTGTGTGCATAAGCCAGTGGCAGCGATTGCTCTTTGATATGGTTACAGATGATGGCTACGAGCTGTATGTGTTCCTGGATACTTGGTTTCATATAGTTGGTTCATAATGTATGATTTAACGTGTGCAACTTTGGCCCGAGAGCTGACTTGTAGGTATCCCAGTGAAATCACCAAATCTAGTTCTTTTTTTTTTTTTTTTTTTTTTTTTTAAGTTACCTACTTGCCTAATTCTTTTATTGTTTCTTCATTTAAAAAAAAAAGGTTTGTACTGAACTTGAGTCCTAATGATAATTAATATGTAAATTTGGCATAGTTAAGTTTGTACTGAACTTGAGGAATTGTAAAGCTGTGGAGAATATGTACAGGTTACTCAGGTTCTTCCAGCTTATGTGTGAATTATTTAAATTGTTCTACATGTTAATAATATCTCTTATCAAAATTTCATGCATATGTTCCATAGAAATTAGAGAAACTGATGAACGGATTGAATTTGAGGTTTATGTCATAACATGAGCTAGAGAAACTGATGAAACAGATTGAATTTCACACGGAAATTGCTGTGGGCCTCACAAAACATTGGATTACAGGAACTCCCTCCAAATGCTCTTACATTGAATGGGCTGGATCTCTGCCACGTGTGCCATCCACAGATCCAACGTGCATTTTATTGGCAACCAATCTGATCAATATTAAACATGCCATCAATGGTCATGCCATCAATGGTCTTTAATTTGGATGGGCAAGATCATTTCCATAGAAGTACATTAGCTGATCCTGCCACAACCTTAGCTGTAGCAATAAAAGGTTGGCAGGAAAGAAATTTTGAGTTTTCAAATAGGAAAATGGCCATCAAACAATTAGCTATCTGCAATGAAAAACAAAGATCTTCTAAAGACCACAACAAAAATTCATTCTGTAAGTTCATTTATAACATATCTCCAGTATGATAAGATAAACCTATAGAGATCAATAGAAAAATAGTAACATTTGAGGAAACTGGAAAAATAAGAAAACAAAACCCAACAATACAATTACACAAATTTCCATGCAAAAAGAAACTAAGAACATTACAGAATTGGCAACAAGAAACATTTCATATTTCCTACATTACATATTAAGACTTGTGAAGCTCAATAAACCTTAAAAAAAAAAAAAAGCTAATCCAAGAAAAACCCAAAAATCTATTTCACAAATGCAAAAACCCGATCATTTAAATGGAGATTGAAATCAATACAAGTTCCAAAAACAAAGAACAAGCTTAAAAAAGAAAACATACCCAGCTCGAAAATAGAAAATCAAGGCCACACATCAAGACCCAATCATTGAAGTGGAAAGAAAAAGAAGAAAGAAATCGACTTGAACTTGGCTAGAGCTGGCCCAAGTCGTCATCACCATTGAAGCCTTATGGTGTCGGCTTCTTTTTTCAAGTCCAAATTGAAATTGACATGATTTAGAGTTCAGAACCAAGAAATCCCTGATATGAATGCCAACTAGTTTTCAATCTGGATATTTCCGCTTCACTAGACTAATAAATGCAGTTCATTACTAAGTGCTCCAAATGCACCCTTGAGTTGCATAGATATCTTGACATCTTGGTCCAAATTCAAAATTGTACTCCTGCAGTGCATTTGGATGCACTATCACATTAAATTACAATTATTAAATATTGAGTCCCATGTCAAGCATTCAATTCAAGTTGCTTGGCCATCTCAAGGAATCCCTGTTTTAAATCATCTAGGAATGAAGAGTGTTAAGATTCTAGGGAATAAAGGTACCTTCATGGTCAACCCAAGTACCTAAGGTTATTCCAAGACAAATCTGGAGGTTTTGAATTTGCAACATAACCATTTCAACCTTGTACCAGCTGACAGGGAAGAAACATCTTGAATCCTCGGAAAGGTAGACAAGATCAGTCATTGGATTCTCTGCAAGTTGTAAGAGTTCCTGTCATACCTTCTAGTAAATTTGTTTTTTTTTTTGGATTCTCCATAGACGTTAAGTTTTCTTGTTGTTGTTGGTTTTTTTGGATTCTCCATATGAAATTATGAGAAATCATGCCTAAAACATTTAAAAGAATTTGTTGGAGCCCACCTAAGTTTTGAAATAGCCTAAAATCATTGTGACCCCTTATCCAAGTGACCCCTTATCTAAGTCACAATGAATGGCCTAGATGTATAAACCACATCTCATTGGGTCCACCGTACAAAAAAAAAAAAAAAAAGTTTCAACGGATGTGCATCTACCCTTAACCATTGTTTATGTTGTTGCTCACCTAAGTTGTGGATTGGCCTCATTTTTAAGCCCATGGCTCACCATGAAAGGGTATATCTAATTCATGGGATAGGTGTCTTCAAATTTTGAGGATGTGTTGCAAGAAGAAAACCTTTACTTGATTACTGAGGTAAGTTGCTTGATTTTTTATTTTTATTTTTCTTGTTGATTAAGTATATTAAACGGCATGATTTAGGTCTTCATGACTATGTATGAAACTATGAATGGATCGATTGTCTAGATCATGATAGGCCCAAGGAAGTTCCATATGTCAACACTTCAGTCAAGCAATGGAATCTTCATGGGTGAAATTTACATAGCCCCACCACCATGTATTTCTCAACTCCACACTTGTCCATCCATTTTATAGATCATTATAGGATATGAACCCAAAAGAAGGCAGATCCATAGCTCAAGTGGACCAGGCCGTAGGAAAAAGTAGGAATTAGATGACCACTGTGGAAAATTTATTATGGCCGCAGAATGCTCTCATCAAGTTGATATTTGTGTCTTCTGTTACCTTATGAACATGTTATATGGCAAATAAACTCTACAGTTGACCTAAGAACATTTTAACATGGTTCATTCAATCCCCACTTGTTTTAGTGGTGTGATCAAATTGTAACTTGAATGTGCTTCAGCTTTTAGGCTCATGCACTAAAATGATATGAAAACTTTGACTGGACAGTATGGATCTAGCACATTAAGTGGACCCCACTAAATGGAACAGTGGGAGTAACGATTTTTACTATTTAAACCGTCCTAGGCTCACAAGTGATGTTTATTTGTCATCCAACATGTTTATAAAATCACAGAGGTATAAATGATGGAAAAAAAAAAAAAACAAATATCGGATTATCTTAAACTTATGTGGCCATGGAGATTTTTTCAATTGATAGACATTCAATTCACACTGTTTCTTATAATGTGGCCTACTTAGAGCTTTGGATATTCTTCATTTTCTCGTTCAAGCCCTAACATTACAGATATTTGTTACTCAAACAGAAGATCCTTCTGGTGTTATTTGTTACTCAAACAGAAGATCCTTGGAAACAATGGAAATCATTGGCAACAAGGAGATCATTGACATTAACCAAGGTATGTTAGCTGTTTAGACTGGTAAAAAAAAAAAAAAACTAGGATACATGCATGTGGGTCACCTTTTCTTTTCTTTTTGTCTTTTTTTTTTTTTTTTTTTTTTGATAAGAAAGATTTTCTTGTAGTATACATGCTGTTTAGACTGGTAAAGGTCAGTTTTCTTGTAGTGCCACTGTCATTTCATTAGCTCACCCGTATTAATCAGAGACGATGGAAGAGTCATTTGTGGTATTGCCTCCTGCTGCTGCTTCCATGTACAAGCTTGCATCTGAAGGGGGTGACACCCATTTACTGACTCCTGGCGGAAGCCCCAGTGGCCCTCTTTGCGAACAATTCTAGGTTCCACTCGAGTATAATCTGTATTGAAGCGTGCATTCGCCACCCTTTGCCCAAACACAGTGTGAATTGCTTCCAGTTTCATCCGCAAATTTTAAAGTTCATTTTTTAGCATCCTTGCTTGGGTCAGATAAAATTTCAGCCTCTGAGCATTCTATGTTTATGCACATGTGCTTGTGCATGTCTTTTCAAGTTGATCAACCTTTATGTTTGGAATGTATGCTTGTGTTGTCTGATAAACTCGATAAAGAGGTCGAAGACGTGAACAGGGACATTAAAGCATATGAAGCTTATCTTCAACGACTTGAGCTAGAGTCCCGTGATGCTCTTAGCGAAGCCGATTTCCTTCGAGAAAAAAAGAAGGTGCCTGTTTGATGAATGTTGCTTTCATTTTATTTGAATTTGGTAAATGCTTGGTCATGGCTAGTTCATCATTAGAAACAATGCTTTCCTTCTGTTATTAGTAGACAAGCTCATCTATTTATTTGAAAATGCAATAGATTCCGTAATGAACAACTTGAGGCTACATACACTTTGATATTTTTATGAAGCTATGGGATTTGAAGGGAATATTTTATCATTAACTCGAGTGAGAAGATCTGCAGTTTGTTAATTATTGATGATTTCATTCCTTATTGTGGAATCTAGGATATTATTAATGGCATCACGATACTAGGGAACTTTTATAGGCTTACCGAAACTTTGGCTCTAAGAGGACAATTCAACCAAAAAAGGCTTACAGAAACTTTGGCTCTAATGGCAACTGATTTAGGCCCCTTCTTGGCAAAACCATGACACACACAACTTAATTAATTGCAGATCTTCTCACTCTGAGTTAAGGATCTTCTCGCTTATAGAGATGTCATGGAAATCACATGCTTTTAGAAATTTACTTTTTGTGTATAGTTGTGGTCCATTGCTCCAACTATAACTAAATACTCAAACTTGAGTGAGAAAAACTGTATAAGATAGACATCCATTCTTCTCAACATCTTTGCCAAGTAACACGAGCTTAAGCATCTCTTTGCACCCCCATTCCAAGATCTTTCGTTTATTTATTTTTTATGCTACTAAAGGTTGAAGAAGAAGAAAGAAGGCTTGAAGCGAGCTATTGAAGAAGCCGAGAAATGAAGGCTATATCAAGAGATACTTGAGCCAATGGAATTAGAATTAAAATCAAAGCGCTTTAAAGAACTGGAGGAATGGTGGGTGCTCAACATTTTTATGGTTATGCGTAAGTCATGCCTTTGCATTAACTTTTTCATGGAATTGATGACAATGAGCACTTCCAAAGGATCAGATTTGTGGAACTTTTTACATAAACTGGATTAGAATGATCATCTTTTCACAACATTCTTCCTGTTTACAAATTTGCATATCGGAGGATACTTCATTATAACTTGTTTTAAAAGTCCTTCTCGTAGATTTCTTTTTCATTTTCTTTTAAAATTTGTGAAATGTGATTTGGTACCACATGTCAATCCTTTTCTAATTGTTAGCTTTGAAGGGCCCACCCCCTTCAAATAAAAGCAATGACGACGCGACACTTTAGAGAAATGGTAGTTTGCTAATTTATTTGAAATGGCACTCATTAAATATATGAACTCAAATTAAACTAGCTAATTTATGGAGTCCACTGGCTTAGTTAAAGTCTGAAAATCAGATAGTTTGGACAATCCCAACCTCTGATTTGTGAACACTTGTTTTTTGAAATAAGACTGTTGGATATTTTTCATTTTGACTGTCCAATAGATGTCCAGCAATCTAATAATTAGATAACAAAGTAAAGATAATGTTTGGTTCATGATACATCCAATCTGGTACCCATAAGTTGGGCAGTTTATTATGCATCAGACAGTTGCTTTAATGTGTTCGTTGAGAAGATGACTATTTTTTTGTGTATACAGAAATTTGGTCTTTTTTGCCTCTATCTGGCTGTGTTTCATGTCAGATGATTAAAAAAGAAAAAAAAAAAGATATAAATTTAGGAAGCCTGGTGAGGGCAACCAAATGTGTGTATGAGTGTCTGAATTACGTTTGCCAGTGATGATATCTTATACCAAAAAATACCATCTTTTGTGATAACAGCTTTTGCAACATTGCTGTTATTTTGCAACTTTGAGTCGACTCTGAAATCTGTTTGTTTATGCACTTCAACCTTGAAAATATTCGTTTTCACTCCATCTGCATGCTTTTGGTGCACTTGAAACATTATTAACTCGCCTTTTTATATTTAGAACTGGAAGATGTGTTTCTCATTGTATTTCCCAACCTTTTGGTCTTTTGATGACATAATACTCACTAGCTTCTTGCTTGTCACAGATCTCATAAGAAAGCTGATCCATCATGGGAAGACAAAAAATGCTGTTGACTTTGCATATGCTTTTGACCTTATAGACGACTTCCATCCCGGGCCCCTTTTGAAGGCTTACATGAATACATCAAAGAAGGCTGCTCAGGAGGTTGTATACCAGACCTTGTCTTCAGCCTGCTGCTGTTTGTGTTGAGATTTCAAGTCTCTTAGACTGAGGGAGAAAACCCATCTTTGTTTTTCTTCTTTCCTTTTCTTTTCTTTTTGTTTTTTCATGTTTTATGGATTGGGATTCCAAGTCTATTTGACTAAGAATTGAAAACTCTTTCTAGGTTTTCTTGGGTTTTATTTGAGAGGAAAAATCCATTAAAATATTGTAGCTAATGTTGTGGATTTGACTGACTATGCACAGGTTTATGAATGGGTTAAAATAAATGATTTAGCCTTAGTTGTTGAAAACTGAGGTTAAAAAGTGAATTTAACCTCTGTTGATGCCAACAAAGGCTAAATCCATCTTTGGTCTCAGTTTAGGTAGTCTCAGTTTTGCCTCAATTACCTAAACTGAGACTATAACTCCCATGGCTAAAGGCTTTAGCCTCGGTTGTTGAGAACCGAGGTTAAAAATAGATTTAGCTTCGGTTGGAGGCAATTGAGGCTAAAATTTGGATTTAGTCTCGGTTGGAAACAATGGAGGCTAAAATTTTGATTTAGCCTCATTTCGAGAAAACTGAAGCTAAAAAGGTTCTTTTAGCCTCATTTGAAGAACGGAGGCTATAAAAGTTATTTTAGCCTCAGTTGCTAAAAGTGAGGCGAAAGCCTTTAGCCACGGGGTTTTCAACCTCGGTTTGGGTAATTGAGGCAAAACTGAGGCTAAAAGCTTTAGCCTCACTTTTTAACCTTTTTAGCCTCAGTTTTGAACCGAGGCTAAAGCCCCCTTTTCTTGTAGTGAATATAAGTAAAGTATATGTGTACCTATATGTACACCTGTACATGAATACAAACTCTAAGGCACCTCTGATACAGGAGATCCATCAAAGCGACGTGAGGTACAAAGATTACATCCTGGCCATCCATTCATCAACAAGGGGCCTCCACGCTTCATCTTGGCCGCACAACAAAGGACGGTGCGTTCAGGCCACCCATCACAAGTCACCCAATCTGCTGGGTGATTCACTGTAATACATGACTAATATGATATAATGTAATAATATAATAATATATTTATATATATGTGGGGTTGATCCTACGAGGGACCCACCAGTTTTAATTGGGAGGAATATCCTCCAATGCATGGAGTGCATAATAAAACGATGCATGTAGGCCCCACATCCACGTAGGATCCCTCCACTATCAGGCGTGTTCTATCTAAGCCGTCTATCCATTTGGCAAGCTCGCCCAAATGGCTGAGGACTATGTCTGGCGCTGGAACTTACTAAGGACCGTCCATCAGTGGACGTCCACCGTTGGGTCTAAACACCTAGATCCATAGCTTAACTAGCAGACTGAGTGAAGGGACCTCGTTACAACACTTGGAGTCTTGGTGTCAACCTCTAGCAGGGTGGTGCCAGTGCTGGATCATCTGAACTATGTTTGAACGGTGCTAACTTGCAAGCATTATATTGATTAGCACTGATCCATATGAGTTGTGTTGGAAATGCAAATAATGCACGGTAACACACACATTACATTTACAACTATTAAAATGACTTCTCTTATGTGTAACCCAGACACACCCATGAGGCCCGCCTCATGATGCGTTGCACCACCCATAGGACTTCATTGTGATACATTTGTTAATCCAAGCCGTGGAAATACCTAACAAACGTAAACTGTAACTTTTAAAAGGTTCTTTGAGTGACTCCGGGACACCAGGAGACTCAGACAAAGTTCGTGGGCACTACCATACAAGTGATGACTTTCCCCTTGGGCTTTTCATTTCTAAATTAGTTAAACATAATTTACACTAAATTACCATCATTGTGATACTTGCTTTCACTATATGATATGCTCACGTGCTAGGTAATCCTTGAACAATGATCACTATTCACATGATTTGGTAGTACATCCTCAGTAGTTGTTAACTCATTATGTTTCCTTATATGCCTTACTTGAAATCATATACTGTTACATGTTAACATGATTTGTCTCTATACATGCCCTTTTGATGCTACGCATGGAAGGTTCCATGATTGTATGCAAGCCACACTTGGGGTGTAATTAGACAAAATGTATGGGAAATAGGGACGAACTGTGTCATTTTGATCAAGGTATCCTATTAAAACATTCCAAGGTGGAGGACCTCATGAGCCGGGGATGGTGGAATGAGACACTATGCTCGAACTGTCGGCCTACGCTGGGTGTTGAGCCCCCCATAATGACCATTGAGTTGCTTAAATTGGCTGATTGTAAGTGAATTAATAATGGCTGGCTAATCATGCATTCATAGCATATTGGCGATGATGGATGGCTAACTCTGGATGCTATAGCACGTGCTTCGGAGTTGTTGGGGTATCATTTCGCTAGCTCCCAGACCATCGACTATCGACCCCTGTTCGACTGGATGATGATTCCCAGGTCGATGATTGCATGGGCGACGAGCCCAAGTCCAGCTGGATGTGCATCCCTAGGCCGATGTGTATTCATGCATCTAATAAGACTGCATATTGTCTGTTTTGGATTACTGCTTGTTTTCCCTTTTAATTATGTTTACTGAGGCAGAGATGTGTAATCTTGAGGGGATTTCACACTGAGCTGGCCACTCATCCATCAACTGTCCAACCATACAGAACATGCAAGAACGGATGTAGAAGGTATCAGTGTCGGCCTTGATGATACCGCCGTGGAGCAAGAGGAGGAGTATTATGAGGACGAGCTGCATCAAGATGCAGCGGCGTATTTTGATGTTAATCAGTAGTTGATATTTATATTTTAGTGGTTTAGAATTTTGGACTTATGGATTTTTGTAACTAAAGACCCCCAGCTGAGCGGGTTGAATATTTGGGCTCTCATGACTATACATGCTTCTTTTTGCTATCCCACTCTAAGTTTATATTCTGTTGTTTCTTTGATTCATAAACTCTAGGATTTCTGAAAACGAGTGTCATACTCAGGTTTTAGAAATCGGGGCGTTACAAGTTGGTATCAGAGCGGAGTCTGAGATAGCCTGGATGTAGGATCTGAGTATACAAAACCCTTAGGTAAATAACCTAGGACAAACATAGAGATTTCCCTTAGAAAGTAGCTAGGGTAAACAAATGTAGAAAACAAATTACATAGGACCCCTTGAGAAACATCAAGACAGACGTGTGAACTTAGAAACAGAAATCTTAGCCTCCCCTCAGAAAATTCAACTAGGGACATTCCTTAGGCACACCCACGACAATCAAGTAATGAGATAACTGACCTTGACACTACTTCGCGGAAGATTAAGAACATTCCTCCAAACAACTGAACCAAGAATTTTGACTTCTCAGGAAATCATGCCGCCTGTGCTATAATCACACCGTACTGATATGATCGATATCCACCTTATCCCCTCAAGTGAGCGTCGAAGAAAGCGCAGCCCGGAGTACACTCCAGGTCTTCCATCAGGCATCGCAAATACGGACAACGCATCAGAAACGGTGGGGGATTCTCCTTCCACCCAGGACTTCACCACCGGGCTGCCATCACAATACTTCGCACAAGGGACACCGACCGTAGGAGCACCGCAAGAGATCAGGATGGGGCTGCAGCCTTCGTAGCCGTTGAGCAAATGGCTACAGCTATGCAGCAACAACAAGACGTATTCATGCACCAATAACAGGACATGCATAACCTCATGATGAAGTCCTTGGAAAAGAGAGATCAGGGGGAGGCATCCCAAGAAAGATTGAAAGATTCCTGAAGCTCCGCCCGTCAACGTTTGAAGGAGCCCCAGATCCAGTAAAGTGGAGGGATGGCTAGCAAGGATTTCTAAAATTATGCAGCTCCTGGAATGCACCGATTCACAGATGGTAAAATTAGCCACATACTTGTTGGAGGGTAAAGCGGAGAACTGGTCACAGGGCTTGCAACGAAGTGTCCCCACCACATATGCATGGACATGGGCGGGGTTTAAGACAAAGTTCCTTGAAAAATACTTCCCCCGATCATGTAGGAATGAGATGATAGCTCAATTTCTGAGATAGGAGCTGGGCAATCTAACCGTCACCCAATATGAGGCCCGGTTCGATGAGCTCTCTCAATATGTGCCGAAAGCCTTAGAAGACATTGAGTACAAATTACAGAAATTCACGGAGGGGCTCAGGCAAGGAATCCAGTCGCGACTGTGTGCTTGGGACTTCAAAGACTTCGCCGAGCTAGTGGACAAGGCGATGAGAGTCGAAAAGGATTTTGAACGCGCCTTGAGGAACCACCCCTCAGCTAGAGAAGTCCCAGTCAAGCCCAGACAGCCGCCTTCTTCCCCCTCTGTATCGGAGAAAAGAACTAGGGTTATGCCTACAGGAGCACCACCCATGGCTCCCGTAAGAGGCTGTGAGTACTGCCACAAGCTCGGGCACTCTGCTCGGAACTGTTTCAAAAAGATAAGAGACGAAGGCATCACTCCACCAGCAGGATGCCCCCAGTCAGGACCAGTAGCTGCCAGGCCAGCACCAAGGCCGCAAATGCAAAGCTCAAGACCTCTAGTCCACGAGAGTGCCCCTGCTCGCATATTCATTGTAGCTGCAGCAAACACCGAGGAAGACTTCCATCAGACCATTCATGGTACCGCTCACATCCACGGTACCCCTGTCTTTCTCTTATTTGATTCTAGTGCAACCTTATCTTTCATGGACTCTACTATTACAAATAGACTAGGGTTGAATATAACTCGCATACATGTCCCCTTAGTCGTAGCATCCCCGATGGTTAAATTCCTCGAACCAGACAAGATATGTAAAGATTATCCCCTGACTCTCACACACCATGAAGTGGCTGCGGATCTAATCATCATGCCTATGAAACAATTCGACATCATCCTCGGGATGGATTGGCTTTCTCAAGTCCGGGCAGTGATGGACTGCCGCAACAGAACGGTCACCATAACCATCCCTGGACAGGCCTCCTTCACTGTAAAAGGAAAAAAGCAAGCACGGTATGCTGGAAAGCTTACAAGCCCTGGAAGAATCAGAATCAACCGAGTCCACTGTGAGCCAAATCCCAGTAGTGTAGGAATTCCCTGAAGTATTTCAAGAGATACCATGACTACCCCCAAGGCGAGCAATAGATTTCTGCATCGACCTCAAACTAGGAACTGCCCCTATATCGTTACCCCCATTTCGAATGCCCCCTTGCAAAATGGAAGAGCTTAGGAAGCAGATAGATGAGTTGCTAACCCAAGGTTTTATTCTTCCCAGCATCTCTCCGTGGGGAGCATCGGTCCTCTTCATGAAAAAAAAAAAAGGACGGATCGATGCGCCTCTGCATAGATTACCGGCGATTGAATGAAGTAACGATAAAGAACAGATATCCTCTCCCGCGTATTGACGACCTGTTCGATTAACTCAAGGGCGCCAGATATTTCTCAAAGATTGATCTGTGATCAGGATATCACCAGTTAAGAATCAAGGATGAGGATATCCCTAAAACCGTATTCAGGACTCGTTATGGGCACTACGAGTTCTTTGAGCTTACAAATGCTCCGACGGTATTCATGGACCTCATGAATTGAGTCTTCATGCCATACCTAGATCGGTTTGTGATTGTGTTCATCGATAACATCTTGGTTTACTCCAAAAGCCAGGAGGAACACGAGCAACATTTGCACACAGTCTTGAGTACGCTAAAGGAGAATCAGTTGTATGCCAAGTTATTAAAATACGAGTTTTGGGAAAGAGAAGTAAAGTTTCTAGGGCACGTAGTAAAAGAAGAAGGCATCGCAGTCGATCTCGCTAAAGTCGAAGCAGTATCCAAGTGGGACTAGCCCACCATAGTGACCGAAGTTCGAAGCTTTTTAGGCATAGCAGGGTATTACAGGTGTTTCATCAAAGAATTCTCCCGAATCGCACAACCCCTCACTCAGCTAACAAAGAAGAACACCCAATTCACATGCAATGAGAACACGAAGGCAGCCTTCCAAGAGCTGAAAATGAGGCTGACGTCTACACCAGTACTCACCCTTCCACAAGAAGGAGAAAGGTTCGTGGTGTACAGTGATGCTTCGAAGATGGGCCTTGGCTGTGTTCTGATGCAGAATGACAAAGTGATCGCTTATGCCTCCCGTCAACTGAAGAAGCACGAAGAGAACTACCTGACTCATAACCTGGAGTTGGCAGCGGTAGTCTTTGCCTTAAAGATATGGAGGCACTACCTATACGGTGAGGATTTTCAGTTATTCTGTGATCACAAGAGCTTGAAATACATATTTACGCAGAAACATTTGAACATGTGCCAGCATCGGCGGATGGAGACACTTAAATACTTTCATTTTGATATCTCGTACCACTCTGGCAAAGCAAATTCTGTAGCTGATGCACTAAGTCAGAAGAAGAAGCATGAGCTGGTGGCCACTTTGATGATCAAGGAATGGGAAATGATGGAGTTCATGCAAGACTTCGACATCCATCTTACCCTCGATAAACCCGATAAATTTGACAGTGAAGGAAATCCAATATATTAATAACATGAACCCTAGGACCTCCTTAGCTGGTATGGTCATGTGTGAAGTGCTCGAGCGTAGCTAAATTTAAGTTCGGGCAACTCAATTCCAATCAGACAACTTTTAACCCTAAGCAATAAAAACAATTTCTTATATTAGAAATGGTATAAAATCATCTAGCGTATGAGCGTAGACTTTGAAATAGTACGAATCATCTAGCCTATAAGCTATTGGATTACCGCTACTCCTAAAATTAAGACTAGGCTATTGGTTACACTAAGGAATATAAAAGACCGATTATGCTAAAATAATTGAATGATAGACTTATTTTGTCGGCTTGATTAGGTTGGAGTAAAAGCTCATTCTTTCATTGAATCCTCTTAATACTTATAGGCTTCTTTAGTAACTCTTAGGAAGCTTGTTTGACGTAAAAACTATTCATGCTCAAAGAAAACTTATATATCCCTTGGATTTAATGTTAGGTCAAATCAATACACCCCTTAGAATTGTCTTTCCAAAGACTTATTACAAATGAAAACACGGAGTAGAGAACTATATATAAGTGAGGTATTCGCGGTTTGAATTGAATTCTTAATTCTGGAAGTTATCAATAAACTCTATGCTCTAATCGAGTAGAAGATCAGGATGAACTAGGATTAAGAATTAATACGACAAATTTTCTGTCCTCTTGAGGCAGAAGGTCTATGTATCCGGCTCAGACCCACTATACAACTTTCCTTCCGTGTTGGCCCTACCACTTACACCCAAAGTTTATTACTTTATCTTTGAGAAGTGTTAAGAATATATAGCCAATAGAGATTTTGAAAAGGCCTAGCTATATGTCCTAGAGGGGGGTGAATAGGACTATGCCAAATAAATGTTATCACAGCGGAATTTAAAAATAATATGATAGCCAAAATAAATCACAATGCAGGAAAGTAAAACAACCTCAAAAATCTGATCTTGAGGGATTGATACAAATGTTATTCTAAGGACAACCTTTCACCAAAAACCAGAGTTTATGGTAGGACAACCTTATTTCTAGAAAGATCTTTGTATCAAATCTCAAACCAAAGAGGAATACAGAATTAAGCACAAATTGAAATAAAGTGTAATCACAAATGTATTGTTCTAGGGACAGTCATACACCATAAAAATGGCAGGGCAACCTTGCTGGAACAACTTTAAAGAAAATTTAAATTCAAGCAGATAAAGGAATAGCAGAAAGTAAATTCTAAATTATTACAAAATTCCCACAATGCTTGAATTAAACGATTACAACATTCATCACCACACATATATCCCACAAATGAATATTAAAGATTAGAAATGTAAATCATTCAACCACAACACAAGAGATTATAGTGGTTCGCCTGTGTGTTCACCAACTGTTAAACAACAGCCACACAGAATGCTACTCCACTCCTAATATCCTCACACAGGGGATATTAGCATTCACTCACAAAATAGGTTTTCACAGGTTCACCCAAAACTTTATAATTGTGTCTTTGTCTCAGTAGGCTTACACAATAAAAAAAACCCCACTTCTGAGTTTTCCTGGCTCTCCTCAGATAACCAATACAACAAGATTTTTCTGGCAAATCTTGAAAGAAACTAAAACAGAAAGAAATTTACAATTAAACGTAAAATACCTGATTAACTCCTTCGTTGTAGCAGCCCGGTAGAACCAAATCAGAGTAAATGATTGAATGTTCAAGTTCAATGTCCAGTACTCAATTACAATGGTTCTAGTTCTAATAGATTTTAAATTAGACCAAATAGGGCTTGTCTTAATTGATTTTGATTCGAAAGAAAGAGAATAACAATTCCTCTTATCAAATTAGATTGGAATAGCAGAAATAAAATCAATTAAATAAAGCTAAAGAAAGAGAGTATAAAATAAGCACACTTAGCTTAGATGGAGCACAAAATTACTTCTCAGAAGTTTGATAAAGATTGGCTTGAATGGATTAATTAATTGCTTGAATTCTTCTGAGTTTCGTGCTCTATTTATAGGTGAGCAGATCGCATCTTGGACTGGTCTAAGGAGCTCTTCGACTAGTCGAAGAAATAATAGATTTGAAAAAAATCGGGCGCGATAAGCTTTGACCGTTCTACGACTGGTCGAAGGCCTCCTTCGACTGGTCGAAGGTCTCCTTCGACTGGTCGAAGACCTTGTAAATTATCGCTGGACTTTGAATCGAAGATTTACGACTGTAGTCGTAGAAGCGATCGACATCTGTTCCTTCCACCGGTCGAAGCCTAACAGCAATTTATCCAAATTTTGTAACAAACTTACAAGACCGATCGAGGAATTTCTTGGGTAGTCAAAGCAAAGCTAGGACTAGTCGAAGAAAGCCTAGACAAGTCCCCAATCGCCCAAACACAAGTGTCATATACATATGACTTATGTATCCAAAATGGCCTACTTCTAAGGTCAACCTATGGTCATTCAAACCCCAATCAAGAAGTAAGGACATTGAAAACATTAGGAACAAGTGACCTAGAAGTTTAAGCCTTGAAGTCTTGATGTAGCTCAACCTCGAAAGTGACTTGAGTTCTATACGAACTACTTTGTACTCTTCTTGAAGTCTTGTATTCTTGAGTCTTATCTTGAGAACAATACTTGAAGTCAAGGTTGATCTTTATACTTGTAATCTTTGCTTGTTGTGAGCTTTGCTTGAATGTTGATCTTTATAAAGAGCTTCACTAATGCAAGTTATATAACAGTGTTTTTGTCACCACTAATTTGACAACATACAGGGATATAAACTATAGCACTTACAGATTTCCCTTTTTAGGCCCAAGAAATTTCTCAAATGGGCAACAGATAGTTAGGAATTAGGTCCCGAATCACAAACCATTCTGGCATACATATTATGCATATGAACTTAGAAGGATAGTCTTCCCGTTAACCTATTTTGTCCATTTCTTATGTACTAATAATGTATAGATTATCTTACAGTATTAAACTAGACATAATTAAAGAGGGTAAGTCTGGACCGTGACAAAACTCCTTGGTAGAATTAGGCATCTTACTACAAACTCACACCCATCCCTGAAATCAACCACAACACCCATCATCTTTAACTCCTTTCTATAACCATAGGTACCAATGCCATAATACACATTATCGATGGAAGAAAGACCAATGTATTGAGAGATCATTTCTCATTTCATGCCAAGGTTAGGTCCTAAATTACACCTTATTTCGACATACGGATCAGGACATAAATCCTTGAGCTTCGAGAGTGAAAATAATTTTTAAGGGGAGTAAAACATTATGAGTCCAATATAAGTTAAGTCAGTCTATACATCCATTGGATCAAAGTGGCGCAGTGGAAGCGTGGTTGGCCCCTGCCCCACTGGCCCATGATCGAAGGAAATTGATCCAAGATACACGTAAGGTTAAGTCACTAAATAGGATCTGAATCTTCCTTAGAATATCAATAATAAAGTCATTGAAGGAAAGCAATTAGGGTTCAAGTATTAAACCAATTTATATTAAAGAATAGGCGTAACAATGGGTACAAGCTGAATTACAATAGCCGAGGTCAGTGTGACCATAAATGTGCTCGTTGGATACGAACCCAATAGAAGCCTTAACGAATTTCAGGGCGAAAAAGTTTTAAGGAGGGTAGACTAAATTGAGCTAGATGACCATAAATAGTATACACCCTACCACGCATATCAACTTGAAATCAATAAAGTTTAGGTCAAAGAAATAATGAAATCCTTACTTTTTACCCTTAGCCAATTTCGGGGACGAAATTATTTTTAAGGGGGATAAATTGTAACACCCTGGATTTTTGCCAACTTGGAGATAGACGTCCTTAGGTAATTGGTCGATCTTAACACCTTATTAACTTGTCAGAACTCAATCCTAAAGTCTAAAATTATTTTTTAACCCATTTTCTTCAAAATCTCACCTTTCACCACCTTGTTCTTTAAATTTTTCTAAGTACTTTCATATTAGACACTAATCCTAAAGTTTAAATGATGAAGAACAATACTTAAACAAAAACTTACTGTAAACGGTAAATACATAGATAAAATGGGCTTTTGACCATTAACCTTTTTGGAATCTTATGATATAAATAGGTTATTTAAATAGATCAGTTTCTCCTACCCCAAAATCATATATTGCAAATCGCGTAACCCATTTCAGATTGAAAGATGCACTCATTTCAAGTATCCAGTGGCGAAACCACATCAAACGGACTCGGAGGGCCAAACGTCGTAAATTGAGGGGACCCGAAGTGGGTCCCGCACTTTTTCGACACCCAAAGGGGTGTGTGACATCACCCCAGGGTCCAGCAGGCAGCGATGGCATCGTCGGATCAGCGAGGCCTCGCCGGCTAGCGGGCTGGGCGCCCCATTTTTCTGCATTATTCGTCCAACTTCAAAAAATCATATCTCTCTCGTTATAACTCCGATTTAGATGATTCAAAAGATATATTGAAGCTTGATAAGTTTAGTTTCATATAAAAATAAGTGAAAAATGTATTAAAATTTTTATTATAGTTTAATATAGATCATTGTGACAACTATCCAAAAATCATCAGCTTGGACAGCTGCTGCTTCGAGAATTTTTAGAATTTTTTTACAACACGAAATCTAATGAAATTTAGTAGAGATGAAGTAGACTTGATGAAAAACTACTAGAAAAATAATTAAAATAACGTACTTGTAACGACCTGTAAATTTCCGTACGTTGGCTCGAGTACCACCTCGACCAGAAATTAATTAGGATTAAATCCTTTAGAAATTTAACAAAGTTAACTAAGTACTAAACTCAATTAGCCATGAAATCTGTTAGGATCGCTTTAAATACGATCTGCAAGACCCAAAAGTTGCAGAATCATTGACGCTAGGTTACCCTAAAGATTAGGATCAAACTCATTTCCCGGCTGCTCTCGGGAATGAAACGAAACTTCGTATTAGGTCTAGACCGCACATCAGAAGTCTGATTAATACAAAGTTAAGGAACTAGGACCGTCTCACTGGACTTGACAATCATCTCAAAAATCAGGTCCATCCGATGTCCCACGGCCATTCGTTTCGATTCGGAGCGAGGGTGTGTGAAAAACACTATTCCTATTCCAAAATAAATATCAGGAATAGTGATCTGGCATCATTTGTTGACGCGTCAGTATTAAGCAACCTGACCATCAAAATCAGACCAAATTACACCCTCGGATTAAGAAAAATTTCAGGAACATTTACATGTACTTAGAATTTCTGATCGTGGCCCACTGACCGTTGAACTGAAAGTGGTCCGCCACGTGCGATCTGGGAATCCGATCAAGTCGAAAACGTAATCCCACGTAGATCCATAGATGGTGAGCTTAAGTCTGACGTTTGGCTCAAGGAGAGCCACCAGAACCTCCCTTTTGAGCTGGAAAAGTGGCGAAATGCCTATATAAGCAATCACCCTTGAACCTGAGTCTATTTTGGGAATGTTTTTTGCTATAAAAGGGGCTTAGAACAGCCCCTCTCACAGCCATACGAATTTGGGAGAAAAACCCTAGAGAGAGAAAAGAAAAGAGAGAGAAAGGCTGGAATTTGTTGTTGATCTTCCTCCTACTGCTTTGGGTTGTCGCACGGCCTACACCGCCCCGTTCTAGGTGTTTTCCCGTGATATCCATCCCATTTGAAGGTAAGAAACCCTAACCCTAGGTCTGATTTAAGGTAGGATCGTTGTGGGTTATGTAAAGGCTAACCGATTCAGCTCTTTAGGCTAGAAAACTCCCGTATACGGAAGCTCTACTACCCTTGCTGATTCGTTGGAATTCCAAGGGCAAAGGTGAGGACTTTAGGTGTATAAGTTACGGTTTTCAACGCTTTCAATGTCAGATAATGGTAGATTCATGATCTGCATGAAATTGCACATGTACAAAGTGCTTTCCGTTTCCTGTTTCGATTAACGTTGTAGAATATGGAATTTCACATATTCTTGGTATACGTAGAAATACCGTACACGTATTTTTTTTGGAAAAATGTTTGACATGTTTATTTAATGTATGATTATATGATATATGGATAAAATACTAATTTGGCGAAAGGAATCGCTGAAATACATGTTCATGTGTAAATGCTACGTATGTTGAAATAGTGTATTCTAGAAATACCGTATACGTATTTTTTTTGAAAAAATGTATGACATGTTTATTTAATGTATGATTATACAATATATGTATAAAATACTAGTTTGGCGAAAGGAATCACTGAAATACATGTTCGCTTGTAAATGCCTAGTATGTTGAAATTGTGTATTCTAGAAATACCGCATAGGTGTGAATTTTGAAAATACAATTGTAATGATTATTTGTTGTATGATTATGATATACATGGGTAAAATGCTCACGTGGCGAAGGGACAGCCCTAACACGTATTTTGCTAACATACATCATGTATGTTGGAATAGTGTATTCTAAGTGTTTGTGTAGATGCTTGTGTGTGTAAATGCTTGAGTGTTAGTGCCTTAGAGAGGTACTGATATGGGATTCCCGACTCCCTCAGAGACATGTAGGATCCCCTCCATGCGGTGGTTCGCTATAACCACTCACTTGTGATGTGTATGTAATTGTATCCCTATGTGTATAGTGCTTTACAACATACTTTACAACATGCTTTACTTCATGCTTTACTTCATGCTTTACTTCATGCTTTATAACATGCCTGCTAACATGCTTGTATTGCTTGTTTATCATGCTTTACTCCACATGCTATTGATGAAAACTGTTTGAGTTTGGGACTATGTCTATAGTCCAAACATTTGGTACCAGACTTGCGGTTGTGGCTGAGATTCATATCGCCACAACGGACGTGTCTGGCGAACCCTAGTCGTACTTCGGTTGGCGATAGTGGTTGGCCACATGGAGTGCTTTTGCGCTCCATATCGCTCAACTTGTGGTGCACTCGAGCTAGTCAGGCTCGTCAAGTAAACCGAAATGTATTGTGTGTTCACCATGTTTGGTCGCTACTGCTTGAACCTAGGGTACCAAACTTACCAGTGGCGATCCGATTTAACCATGGTACCTCGATCCGCTAAGTCGCATGAGCCGGGCATGGTGGTATGGGACACCGTGGTCGAGCTGTCGGCCTACGCTGGGGCCATGTGCCTCCCCGTAGTGACCATTCTTGCGCAGAACCAAAACTCGTGAGCCGAATACGGTGGTATGGGACAACGTATTCGAGCCGTCGATACTTACGGCGAGAGCCGAGTACGGTGAGACCTGTGCTCGTGCTGACGGGCGACGAGTCCTCCGTAGTATCATCCAGTGTACTCCAAGTGTCTGTGATTGGCGACGAGTCTTTCACAACAACTAGAGTATGAGTTGAGCCGAGTACGGTGAGACTTGTACTCGAGCTGACGGCTAGTGATTGAGCCAAGTACGGTAAGACCTGTACTCGAGCTGACGGCCAGCAATTGAGCCGCATACGGTGAGATCTGTATCCGCGCTGACGGGTGACGAGCCCTTTGCGATGCCTTCACTATGTTTCTCAAACCATAATATCGTATGAGATTAACTAGGATTGACGACCCTAGAATGGATCATGTTTGGGAATGATACAAGGGAGGTACCTTAGTTTTCCAATACTGCTGGTTGAAATGGACTAATAAAAACTTGGTAATCATGAGCATCATCGCACCGCATGTGCTTTGTAGATGTGGCGCACTGAGGGAGTAAGCATTCGCGAACGTAAGATGATGTCGCTTGAGGGTGGTTTGGCAAGGGCATATAGCATCATGTCATATCATTTTTGCACTTAACAAGAGTAGTTAGAAATGTTTGATTTGTACTGCTTTATCATTACTGCTTGATTGATTTGATAACATGTTAACCTATGCTTTATTGTTCCACTGAGTTAGCTACTCACTCTCACGTTACGGGACGGTGTTTGCAACACCCACCAGACTCTGTCACAGGTGTAGATGGCGCCTTGGTTCAGGAGCCGAAGCTCGACTTTGATGTGGATCATGAGGAGTTCTCCTTTATGCAATGATTCTCGACGGCTTTCTTAGCCGGCATCGCATCATGATTTTCGGGGCCTCTCTTGAGGATTGTATTTTGATTTTTGACTTAGAAACAATACATGTATATTGGTACTCAGTTAGTACTCATACTCTAGAGTTCATAAAATTTTGTTACTTTACATACTTTGAATATAAAATTTCAGTCTTCCGCTTGCCTTTATACAATTGAACTGGAGTATGATTTATTGTTTTGGTATAATCTCATTCATGTTTATTGCTCTAAGTCAGACAACATTTAACCATCATTGTGTATGTTGCATAAGTGATGCGTTGGAACTCGGGAGTTGAGTTCATACTCGACCCCCGAATTTCAGAGCGTTACAATACTACTTTAAAGTCCCAGAAAGGGGCATAGAACAACCTTAGGACCTTATTCTGTCGTAATTAGGGTATAATTTAGTTTACTATTAAACTAAATAATCAGTAGAATTAGCTTGAATCACTTTAAATATGATCTGTGAGACTCAAAACAAGTAGAGCCATTAACACTATGTTACCTAAAAACCTATGATCAATCTCTAAACCCAATTACTCTCGGGAACACTTTGAAACTCCGTATCGGACCTAGACCATGCGTCGAAAGTCCGATGACGGCGAAGCTATACGCTTATGATCACTTTGCTGGACTTGACAACCATCTCGAAAATCAAATCCATATAGTACCCAGAACCACACAACTTGAGCTCGGAGCAAAGTGTGTGAGAAACGCGAATATCTTTAGAAATTGAACTCAGATTTAAGTGATTTGGGTCGTTCGCTTGCGGGCCAAATCTAAGGTTTTGGACCATCAGAATCTAACCCAATTATACCCTTGGATCAGGGAAAATTTCATACATATGTCAATGTACTTGTGACCCTGATCATGTATCGGTGACCGTTGAACTGAAACTGGTCCACCGCGGTGATCTGTAAATCTGATCAGACTGAAAATTTAACTCGACCTAGATCTAATGTCAGGGAGCTTAAGTCTGACCACATGCAGAAAAGGGGCCTCCAGAAGTGCTCCGTTGGATCGGAACAGCCACCATTTGGCTATAACCTAAGTATACCATGGCCCTAGGGCCATTCCGGTCAGTTATGGGCCTATATAAGAACCTAAAACCCTCACTCTCTCATGTCATACGAATTTGCAACCCTAAGAGAGAGAAGAGAGAAAGGAGAGAAGGAAAGAGAGAGAAAGTGAGGGAGAGTGTTGGAGATTGTTCTTGGGATCTATCCCTGACGCTCCACGTGCCTAACCACCACATCTATATCGCAATTCCGGCGATTCCGACTCCGTACTTGGGTAAGAAATCCTAAACCTAACTTGTTGTGGAGATTCAATGTAACGACCCGTAAATTTCAGTACAATGGCTCGAGTACCACCTCGACCAGAAATCACTCAGGGTTAAACCCTTTAGAAATTTGACAAAGTTAACAGAGTGCTAAACTAGATTAGCCGTGAAATCCAATTGAATCACTTTAAATACGATCTGCAAGACCCAAAACTTGTAGAATCATTGATGCTAGGTTACCCTAAAATATAGGATCAAACTCATTACCCATCTGCTCTCGGGATCACATTGAAACTCCGTATTGTGTCTAGACAGCACATCGGGACGAATAAGGCAAGGACTTAGGACCGCCTCGCTGGGCTTGACAACCATCTCGGAAATCAACCCCAGACAGTGTTCCACGGCTGTTCACTTGAGCCCGGAGCGAAGGAGTGTGAAAATACACTATTCCTTTAGAAAATAAATATCTAGAATAGTGATATGAGACTTGAAACTTGCGATCAATTTATAAGCAACCAGACCATCAGAATCTGACCCAAATACACCCTCGGATTAGAAAAAATTTCAGAAATATTTACATGTACTTAGAATTTTGGATCAAGTCCCACTGACCGTTGAACTGAAACTGGTCCGCCACGCGTGATCTGGGAATCCGACTGAGACGAAAACATAACTCCATGTAGATCCAAGGTTAGTGAGCTTAAGTCGGACTTTTGGCTCAAAGGCCCCTAGAAACCCTCTTTTAAGCTGAAACAATGTCGATTTGATTATAATATAAGTATACCTTGAACATAAGTCTATTCCAGAGAGTTTTTAGGCTATATAAGGACTTTAGGGCAGCCTCTCTCACAGCCATACGAATTTGGGATAAACCCTAAGAAGAAGAAAGAAAAAGAGAGAGAAAGCTTGAGAGTTGTGGGAGAAACTCCCTCCTACTGTTTCCAATCACCACATGGGCTGCACCACCCCTTCCTTGACACTTTCCCGGTGATACTGACTCTGTTTTAAGGTAAGAAACCGTAACCCTAGATCTGTTTTGGGGTGTGAAGGTTATAGGTTGTGAAATAGCTAACCGGTTTCACTCTTTAGGCTAGAAAACTCCCGAATACGGAAGCTCATCAAACCTTGCTGATCCGTTGAGATTCCAAGGTGCAAGGTGAGGACTTTAGGTATATAGGTTATGGTTTTCAACGCTTTCAATGTCAGATAATGATAGAGTCATGATCTGCATGCAATTGCACATGTACAAAGTGCTTTCCATTTCTGTTTCGATTAGAGTTGTAGAATATGAAATTTTACATATTTTAGGTATTCGTAGAAAGTACCGTATACGTATATTTTTTAGAAATATGTTGATTATTTGTTGTATGGATATACAATATATGGATAAAATACCTATTTGGCGAAAGGATTCGCCTAAATACATGTTTTACTAATATACACTATGTATGTAGAAATACTGTATTGTAAGAAATACCGTATACATGTATAATTTAGAGATGTGTTTGCCATGATTAATTATTGTATAAATACATTATGTGTGCATAAAATATTTGCTTGGCGAAAGGATTCGCCCTAATACATGTTTGCTAACATACACTAAGTATGTTGAAATAGTGTATGTTATGTGTTTGTGGAAATGCTTGTGTGAGCAAGTGTTTGGATGTTGATGCCTTAGGAGGGTGTTGAGATGGGATTCTCAACTACCCTAGAGACATGTATGATTACCTCCATGAGGTTGTCTACTTAAACCGCTTACTTGCAATATATGTGTTTGTATTCCTACTGATGTAGTGCTTTGCAACATGCTTTATATCATGCTTTATAACATGCCTTATAACATGCCTACTAGCATGCTCGAATTACTTTGTTTATCATGCTTTACTTCACATGCTATGGATGAGAATTGATTGAGTTTGGGACTATGTCTATAGTCCAGACAATCGGTATCAGATTTGAGATCGTGGTTGAGTTTCATGTCGCCACGTAAGATGTGTTTGACGAACCCGAGTCGTACGTCAGTTGGCGACAGTGGTTAGGCCACGCGAAGTGCTATGCACCTCATGTCGTCTAATTGATCATGCGCTCGAGCTAGTCAGGCACGTCATATAACCCGATATGTCTAATGTATGTTCACCATGTTTGGTCACTACTGCTTGAACCTAAGGTACCAAACTTACCAGTGAAATCCCCTTTAACCATGGTACCTCGATCCGCTAAGACTCATGAGCCGGGCATGGTGGTATGGGACACCGTGGTCGAGCTGTCGGCCTACTCTTGGGCCACGTGCCTCCCCGTAGTGACCAGTGAGCAACTACACTCGTAAGACGATTATGGTGGTATGGAACACCATATTCGAGTTGTCGGCCTACACTACTTGATGGGTGATGGAGGAGTGGTGCAACGATTCTGTGTAACAGCCCTGGCAGCACTGACCGTATCTGGTGTAGTGACCTCGAGCATACTCTAAATTTACGGTGAGGCAACAAGCCTTCCCGTAGTAACATAGTATAAGCTAGGCCTGTATTGATAAGGTGATGGGGGAGTGGTGCAACGATTCCGCGTAACAGCCCTGGCAGCCCTTGTAGTGACCTAGGAAACACACCGTCGTTTAAGATTAACTAGGACTGACGACCCTAGAATGGATCATGTTTGGGAATGATACAAGGGAGGTACCTTAATTTCCCAATCCTGCTATTTGAAATGGACTAATAACAACTCAGAAATCATGCTCGGCATGCATTGCATGTGCCTGGATGATGTGGAGCACTGAGGGATGAAAGCATGCCGCGAACGAAGAGTGTGTCACATGAGGGAGTATGTCAGTGAGGGCATCAATCATACCTGCATCCATACTTACATTAATAAGAGTGGTTAGGAGTGTTTGATTTTACTGCTTTATCGTTACTGCTTGACTGTATTGATAACATGTTAACCTATGCTTTATTGTTCCACTGAGTTAGCTACTCACTCCCACGTTACGGGACAATGTTGTGCACACCAACCGCACTCATGTCTCGTGTTTAGGTGAGCCGACGATTCAGAGGCGAGCTGATTATGATGAGGACCAGGAGGAGTTCTCATATATGCGATCTCGGCGGCCGACTAAGGCTGCCGGATTGGCGGGATTTGCAGGGATCACTCCTTAGTTTATTTTTGACATTTTGATCATAAAACAAATATATGTATATGGTGACTCAGACAGATTCATACTCTGGAGAATGAAATGATTTTTGCTTCTTTACATACATGTATATACAGTTCAGTCTTCCGCTTGCCTTTATACAAATGATTTGGAGTATGAATTACTGTTTTGGTATAATCCCACTCATGTTTATTGCTCTAACATAGACAACATTTAATCAGCATTATTTATGTTGCATAAGTGATGCATTGAAACTCGAGAGTTGAGTTATACTCAACCCCCGATTTTCAGGGCGTTACATTTAAATAAAGCAGATGGCGGAATATCTAACCTATTCCCTGTTATAGGTTGTTGTGGTGCCGTAGATAAAGACTTGGTGTTTAAACTAAGTTCGTTACGTGTCTACCGACGAAAGGTGCAGACTATAAACGTTTAGATTATGGTTTTCAAGACTTTCAATGTCAGCTAATGATTTATGTCTGACTTGATTGTTGTCATATGATCTTAGATACAATATTTACCACATACTACACATATATGAACTATGTTGTGAATATAATGCATACCATGTGTTTGTTGAAATATTTGAATGAAAGTGAAATTATGATTTATGCTTGCCATGATTATTAACCTAGAATACGATATTGTTATATATATGACAATCCCCTTGTGAAAGGATTTGTCATAATATATGCCATAACTAATTTAGCCTATATATGTAGTAAAGTATAGTCTGAGTGTTTGTTGAAATATTTGAATGGACTTGAAATTATGATTTGTGCTTAACATGATTATTGATTGGTAATACATGATTGTTGTATGTGTGTCAACTCCTTTGTGAAAGGGTTGGCTACAATATATGTTATAACTAATTTATTACATGTATGTTAATATGTGTAGTCTAAGTGTTTGATAAAATGTCTGAATGAGTAAATGTTTGATCTATTGTACTTTCTGAGGATGTTGAGATAAGATTCTCAACCACCTTAACTATATGTATAGATTCCTTCATGTAACTTAAATCTAACTATGTGATTTATGTATGAAATGCATATGTTTGATGATATGTTCATTCTGTATATCATAAAATGTTCAAATGATTGTAGTGTTTACATTGTTTGTTCAATACTGATATGACTATCACGTGTGATTACCTGTTCCGATTGAGTATGATTGAGAGTACTATGTAGTCCAGGCAATCGGTAATGGTTTACGATCGGTGGCCAAACTGTTTTAGTCACGACGGATACGTTCGATGAATCCGAGTAGTACGATGTTTGTTGACAGTGGTTAGGCCATGAGGAGTGCGTATGCACTACATGTCGATTAATTCAACGTACGCTCGTACCAGTCGAGCTTGTTAAGTAACCCAATTAACCAAATGTATGTTTACCATGTATGGACGCTACTGCTTAAACCTAAGGTACCAAACTTACCAATGGAAAGCCCGTTTAACCTTGGTACCTCGATCCACTAAGACTCATGAGCCGGGCATGGTGGTATGGGACACCGTGGTCAAGCTATCGGCCTACGCTGGGGCGACGAGCCTCCCCGTAGTGACTAGCGAGCAACACTGCCTCGTGAGCCAAATACGGTGGTATGGGACACTGTATTCGAGCTGTCGGCTTACACTGATCAGGTGACGAGCCCTTTGTAGTGACCTCGAGTACTCTGAGACTGTGTTGAGGCGACGAGTCTTTCCGTAGCAACTAGAGTATAAACTAGGCCTATACTGATCAAGTGACAAGCCCTTTGTAGTAACTTAGAACCGCAATATTATATAAGATTTACTAGGACTGACGACCCTAGAATGGATCATTATTTGGGCATTAATATAAAGGACGTACCTTAGCTTCCCAATCTTGCCGTATGAATAAACCTAAGTAAGAATCTGACTAATCACGAGCATGCACCGCATTACGTGTGCCTTTGGCGTAGCAGGTTAAGCACTGAGGAAGGGTTACATGCTGCAATCGTGAGATGAAGTTGTTGAGGGAGCGTAGGCGAGGGCATGCATCATTATTTCATATCATTCTTGCATTAATAAGAGTACCTAGGACCTGATTGTTGTATCGTGTTATCATTACTGCTTGACTGAATTGATAACATGTTAACCTTTGCTTTTTAGCTCCACTGAGTTGTTCACTCACTCCCACGTTGTGGGATGGTATTTTAAACACCAACCAGACCCTATTTTAGTTTCAGATGATGGCGATGCTTGCGAAGCGGAGCCGAACTTTTATGATGATGAGGAGGGTTTCTCCTATATGCAGCTATCAGGCGGGTCTATGTAAACCATGTTCTGATCGATGGAGTTACAGGGTTGCTAATTAGATGCCATTACACTTTATTTTGTACTTTTAGAACACCCTTGTATATTCATTTTGTTCATTTTTGGAATATACATTGATATATTTAACCTGGTAACATGTTCACACTCTGGAGACTTACAACAGTTTATGTATTTTATATATATATCACAATCTTCCACTTGCGTAATTTAACTGTCTCTGAAGTATGATATGCTATTTTGGTATAATCTCATTCATGTTTAATGCACTAATATGGACAACATTCAATCATCATTATCTATGTTGCATAAGTGATACGTTGGAACTCGGGAGCTGAGCTTCTACTCAACCCCCGATTTTCAGGGCATTACATCTCCGCTCAGGACCAGGATGCATGGCTTGTCAAGATGAAAGAAAGATGCAGGAGCGAGGAGATACTAGGCTGGAGGGTTTGTAGTGATGACGGCCTTCGGTATCAAGGGCAGGTATGCATACCCAACGATGCAGAATTAAGAAAGGGAGTAATGAAAGAGGCACACCACTCCAAAATGACCATACATCCAGGGAGTACGAAGATGTATAACAACATAAAGAGGCAATACTGGTGGAGGAATATAAAAAGGGACGTAGCCAGTTTCATGGCTAAGTGCACGGTGTGCCAGAAGATAAAGGCCGAACACCGCAAGCCTGCAGGCCTTCTTCAACCCCTACCTCTAGCAGAGTGGAAATGGGACAGCATCTCTATGGACTTCGTTGTTGGGCTTCCAAGGACTCAGAGAAAACATGACTCAATCTGGGTCATTATGGATAGACTGATAAAGTCTGCTCGTTTTCTTCCTATTCGGACAACAGATTCAACTGACAATCTGGCAAGACTCTATGTCCGTGAAGTTGTTCGGTCATATGGAGTTCCTCGGGAGATTATATCAGATCGTGACTCCCGCTTTACATCCACCTTTTGGAGAAGGTTGCAAGAGGAACTCAGCACGGAACTCAAGTTCAGCACGGCCTTCCACCCCTAGACAGATGGGCAGAGGGAAAGAGTAAACTAAGTTTTGGAGGATATGTTAAGAGCTTGTGCCCTCGACTTCAAAGGAAACTAGGACGACCATTTGGCCCTCGCCGAATTTTCTTACAATAACAGCTTCAAGTCCAGCATAGGCATGGTGTTATACGAAGCTCTATATGGTCGCCCCTGTCGAGCACTGCAATGTTAGGCCGAAGTGGGAGAGCGAAGTTTGCTGGGGCCTGAACTCGTCCAAGTTACCACCCAAGTAATTGATGTTATTCAGAAGCGTCTATGCACCCCTCAGAGCAGACAGAAAAGTTATGTGGACAATCAACGACGCGATCAGGAATTTGCAATAGGCGATCACGTATTTTTGAAGGTCTCTCCTATGAAGGGTCTGATGAGGTTCGGGCAAAAAGGGAAGCTTGCACCTCGTTTCATCGGACCTTTCAAGATCTTGGATCGTGTGGGAGCTGTGACATATCATCTTGTGCTACCAACTGCACTGACCGACATCCACAACGTCTTCCACGTGTCTATGCTGAAGAAGTACACGTCGGACGAGTCACACATTATTAGCTGGGAAGAGATTGAACTTGCCGACAACGCTTCTTATACTGAAGAACCCATCCGCATGTTGGACCACAAGGAACAGGTCCCACGGACAAAGACAATACCATTAGTAAAAGTTCTTTCGTCACACCATGGAGAAGAGGAAGCAACGTGGGAGCGGCAAGACGAAGTTAGAGAAAAATATCCCCACCTGTTCAATAACACACTACAGGTAATTTCGAGGATGATTTTTTTTTAGGGGGGTATACTGTAACACCCCATACCTTTGATACTCGGGTGTTACCTTTTAAACCCACAATTATTTAAACTCAAGACCCATCAACATAATAACTTGACTCGCACAGGGCACGATCTCCCAAGCAGCATTGAGACAATCCGCCACAACTCTGAAGGATCAGCTTACACTCCACGCCAATCAAAGAGATAAGCATGATCAATTGACTTAAGCCAAATCAATTTCTAAGACCATATGTGTAGCAATACTCTGGAAAGTTAACCCACGAAAATCAAAGGAAAACCAATGAAGCACCCCTGCACCTCAGACATACTTTTAACAGTTGAAAACAAATATCGAGCCCATTCGACCGACAGATCGCATTATGAGAGCCAAATGCGGCCCAGAAGGGTATATAATGACCCACCTGGGCCTTTCACATACTCCAGACCAGGCCAGGGCCCCTAAATAGGGACCCCTAAGTAATTGGTCGGAGTGGATTGGTCACAGGCATCACAAGGGACCTCACACTCAATGCATGTATACCATACTTAGCGATGCACGAAGTACACCACACCAACCTGATCGGTCAAGAGTGCCTTGACCGATCTAAAATACAAAATTTGAAGGAGTGCTCCCACCCATTTTCAATTTGAAAATAAAGAAATTCAGGCCCCTAAGTGAGCCTTTCCGACCACTTTCTGGGGTATCCAGACCGTCCATTTTGTTGGTATGGTCCATCCCAAAAACCATATTAAGATTTCAGCCCCTGGAAAGGAACGGAAGAAGTAGCTTCCAACCGTCCATTTCGGCACGCGCGGCTGGATCATTTAGAGGGCAAACTGATCGCTGGCGTGCCGGGCACGACAGCGTCGGTTTATCCAGAGGATTGCCGACGTGCACCGCCAGGCTTAGAGGTTCTTCTCTCTCAAACTAAAAATAGTCAGGCAGTGAAGAAATGCTCACCAAATGTTCCATTTCAGGAAAACAGGGACTGCCAACCGACGGCCTCCATTTGGAGATTTGCAGAACAAATCTCAGCCGTTGAGTCATCCCTTACCCTGCCTATAAATGGGGAGCTCAGCTCTCACGGACACCACATAGAAGAGGGTTGAGAAAGGAAGGAATCAGGGAGAGAAAAGGAGGAGAAAACAGAGAGGAGGAGAGCAGCTCCGGTGAGCTTAGAGCACACTGCCCTAACTTAGTCTGTGAGAACCGGACCGAGCTATGTCAGGGTGGAACCATAGCAGCGCCACCTGAAGTAAAAGAAAGTAAGGAGAGAGAGAAAGAAGGGAGGAAGTAGAGGAAGGAAAGGTGGGTGTCTGCGTGCTAGGTCGGGCTCGACTGTAGTAGGTAGAGACCTTCCCTCTGTCCCTTTTTTTTTATCTAAAATGAACTCAACACAAGGCCCTATCACACCCTACCCACATCACGTTCAACCTTCTAAAAATAGGCTTCGTTTGTGGCTAAAAAACACAACCTGATAACAGATGGCAGGCTGAAAGCGTGACCTGTGAGCAGGTGTATTCAGTTAAAGACGGCTAGGAATCAGCCAAACGCTAAGCTAAAAGGACAGATAAGGCTGTAAACATGGCATCGACAGAAGGACAACTGGGAGTATCAGCAATGAAATAGTTTCAGCTTACTAACAGCAGGAAGAGGTCTCTTGGCTGGGCTGTTGGTAGGTCGGCAATCGGACCAAGACCTGGCCATTCCTGTCCTTGATTTGGGGCTAGGATTAGCCTCACAAATGGCCCAAATAAGGGGCCAAAACTTGGGCTAGGAACGACCTGCAAACGAGCTGCAGTAGGGGCAGTTTAACGTCAACTGGCCTTGAAGGGTGTTGTGCACGTAAAGACCAAGGGGACTGCATATGGGCCTCACCAAATGCAGGTGGGCCCTACACGAATGCAAGTGGGCCTCACCCAGAAACTGGTGGAATGCCTTAGTTTTGGACCCTGCATGAATGCAAGTGGGCCACACCCTGCATCAGCAGGTGGACCTCACTCTACAGCAATGTGGAGCCACGCAGGTGGACCCCACCTTAATGACGTGAAAGGTCCAGGCCACTTATCAGGCCTTGTAAGTTTGAAAAAGCAAAAAGAAAGAAAAATATATAAATAATAGTAATAATAATAAAGTAGGATATACACACATGCACATGCACGTGGGTGATGAATATTATAATAAAGCCCCTCTGATATGGGCAGCATAGTGCACGGGGGGTTAATCCAAACCGTCCACTTCAAAAACACGTGGACCCCACTCGTTTCCACTACACCAAAATCGTCATTTAGGAACAGTTTAAAACCATTCCTAAATGCTTCAGGAACGGTTTAATACCGTTTCTAAATGAGGCGTCGCAGAAAATCAGGAACGGTTCAAAACTGTTTTGGGTACTGTTTCAATTTTTAGAAACGGAATTTTTGGAACGGTTTTATACCGTTCTGGTGCCAACGGCACATTTTTACACACAAATTTTTAGAAACGGTTTCAAATGCTTATTTGTTGCCAACGGTCAGATTTTAGGAGGTAATTTTAAGAGTAATTTTAAGAATAATTTTAAACCCCTTTATTCATTGTATGAGAGAGAGTAGGGTATGTAATCTACTTGTATTAATGCCTAAAATGGAATTTGATTTTAAAACTACAGATATGCAAGTCCGATTATCGGTTGGGCCACATGAATTCATCCGGAGAAACACCTGTTAAATCCGTTGCTATTTGATGGAGCAATGGCTGGTATGTAATAATAAAAATAAACCAACGGTCCACATTCAGGAGGAAAGGGGCTAAAGATTGGATGGCTGGGTTCTTCCAATTTGGAAGATTTTGATTGCATGGTCCATCCATGATGGGCCCACCATATTAACGGCCTTGGATAACCCAACCTTGACCCATACACATGCAATAGAGAGCTTGGCACACTCCATATAATACATATGAAATGTACCATACATCATCCTGATTATCTAATTGCACCCAAAATTAAAATTGTGCATGAACTGCCCACCTTAAACCGAGTACTATTGATGTGGACTCAGTGGGCCTGAGCCCGTCTGATTATTATATTGTCTAGAAACTAGCCCATGGGCCCAAAATCAAGCCCAAGTCCATCTGGTGAGGGCCCACACAAGCTATGGGCCAGGCCGGGTTTACTATTAGGGTTACTCAAGCTTCTTGTGTGACTTCTATCTCCATCTTCAGGTTCGTTGTATCTTGACTGTTGGTTTTGTTCTCATGGGCTTCTTTGGGCGTGACTGGTGTTGGCCCACCAAACTGATTATCATTGCCACCGTTGATCTTGTAGGCCTCTTCTGGCATGATTTCTGCTGGCCCAGCTTCTCCATTCTCCACACATTATCCAATGTCCTTGTGAGCTTTGTTGCTCTGGAGGATGCTCATAGTCCAGCCTCTGAGCTGCTCAACGACTGCCTCATCTATCAACGGCTATGATCTGTTACTAAAACATTCTCTATGTACATAAATATATATTTGAAGAGGAACTTCAGGCATGCATGGTCAAGCTATCCCACCTGATTATCATTGTGGCCCACATGACTAGCAGAGCTGCCTGATTTCCTGGCCATTTGGGACACATGAACTGGTGGTGTACATGAACTGCCACAAGTACAAAAACAAAAAGGTATCAAATTCAAATTCAGTGAAATCATGAAAGTAGAAATTTCAGTTGTCTAGACCATTGATCTATTAAAGGGATAATCACATGGAATCACTCCAATGGGGATTTTCATGGCCTCGCATCACACCATAAGAAAGAAATAGTTGTACCTAGGATTCAATGAAACCCAAAATTCCGTTGTCACTCTTCAACAAGCAGTGCTAGTTGATTGATCTTGAACACCTCTAGCAATGAACCAAACCAGAAACATCCTTTTGTTTCTACAGGAACAGAATAACAACCTGAAAATTATGAATCTGGCTAGAAAACATGAACGAATAACAACTACATGGTACCTATCCTTGTAAAAGAATATAACTCATCTATGATACATTTGTTTCTAGGGTTTTAACCAAAATCAGCATGTGAAATACCCGGTACATGTTGGGTCCATCGCCAAGCAGTCCAAGCTCAACCATATAAGGCCTGGCACAACCATGAGGAATTGTATGGCCTTCCAGGTGAAATGGTTTTGTATGGCTGCTTTTGCCGACTACGATGCAGAGTTCTTCCCATGGTACGTCCCACATTATCTTGCGGGGTTTCTCATCCAGTTTATCCGGAGCCGGACACTATAATAGAAGTAGAAAGATAAGTCAAACATCAATAAGAAATAAGAGAAATAATAAAAAGAAAGAAGACTTATTCTATTAAACACACTGCAGCAGCATGACACGCTTGTTTGTTATTATGACAATCCTCTGGTAGGGCATAATGAAATGTTCTTCATAATAATCGGACCAAGCATATTTTGAAGGCTCCTTGAATATTTATGTACAACTAAAATGTCTACTAGCTTCGCAAGGTATAGGATCATCTGAAATTGGGAAATGGTAGGTACGTCAATAAAATTGCTTTAACAGAAATTTTGATTCTCCTAGCGATTAAATACACGAGTCTTTGAATCCAAACACCTTCCAAGTGGAAAGTTTTTGCATGTTAAAATTTGTTGATTTTTAGTTTCGATTACTAGGAATCTCTGGTGATCAAACCTCATAGTCTGCAATTTTCAATGCCCCGCAAAACTCATTCACTATTATCTCAACTTGTCTCTTTTTTTTTCTTCTTCTTTTTTTTTTTTTCACGATCTTTGATTTATTTCAAGGATTAGAAATAACTCTTGAAACACTAGATAGTATAGGAAGGAATCCCAACTAAAGAACATAAAACAAGCATCCACACTATTGTGCATTTAGCATGTATCATGAACATTGTTCCGAGTATCAATGATAATATCACAGAAGAACTCCTGGCACTGGAGCTGGCAAAAGCACTTGGAGCCTTCAAAATTGATTTTTTTTTTTTTTTTTTTTTTTTGTTTTCTAGTTCCCTTAGATGGATTACTGGATTTTAATTAGGAATTGTTCAAATGAAATTGACATGAACAAAGAAATGACAAGATGAAAGTCAATCACATGCCCCTGAATCTAGTTTCCCCCTAGCTCCTTCAGGTATAAATGAATGGGCATTGGCTACCAACACATATAACATGACCAACAAGAAAGTTCACAAGTAAAGTCAATCTCATTCAAAGATCATTTTCAAAAGTAAAATTTGCAACTCAATATTCAACAAGTACACGAAGATGTGAAGCGATTCTTTATGACCTACGAGTCACCTATAAATAAAGCTTGCCTTCTTACCATTTCCACTTTGCATAGAAACGGATAATTGTATTAAGATCTAAATCATCCTGAATTAGAATCCATAGAGAGTGGACAACTAAGATTTCTGCAAACCCAACTCAACCTAACCCTAAGAAATATACCCCATCTCAAAAAGAAGCTAGTATTTATCGAAAAATCTCTCCGACACTAGCTAGTAATGCACATTAAAAGGAGAAAGAAAATGACAATATTTCACACTTCACAATCCCACTTCCAAACATCTTAACAACCAGTCCACTTCACAGAATCCCTCCTAAATCTTTTCTGAAGTTGACAATTCAGTTCTATGAGAAGGATTCAACCAAAGGGGGAATGAGGCAGTTGCATACCATCCTCACATGTAGTACACACATTCAGCTATCCAATTTTGGTGTAGTGGCTGCACATCCGCAACTTAAACATATCAGCATGTGAAAGCGGTTAAACCAATTACCAAAATCCAAACAAACAGCATTCCTAAAATCTTATCGATTCCTGTATGTCCAGCTTAGTCAAATTCCTACCCCCAAGATCATCAACCCCATTCTCCTATATGTCCAGCTTAGTCAAATTCCTGTAACCCATATCAAATTTCAGGATCTTCGACAAATAGCGTTAACTAGCAAATAAAAAATAAAAAATCTTATCGATTGTTTATTGGTTTTCCTAAAACACTTGGTAAGGAGTCAATCATCCTTGTTTATGCATTGCGTCTTATCGATTCCATCGATGGATCCCTTCTATATTGTCTTTCTTTATTTAATATGCCCATTAAAATATTTCTGAGAAAAATGCTAATCCATGTGCCAATGTGACATGCTAGTGGAAGCTTGAAGCCATCTCGAGACTCTTGAAACTTAATAAATAAGCCCATGTAGCACACTGGGATGAAACTGAGGTTATCTATAAGCCCATTTACGGCCTGGCTGGCGATGTGCTTCATGTCTCATACATGCATACCTACCACATCCTTATGTGAACTCATGCACAAAACAGTTGGGTGCTTCCTGCATTCAGAAAAGACATGCAAGAAAGTCGTGTTTAATTAGAATCATTCAATTGATAGTGTAAAAAACTTCTACTAGAATTTCCTATTAGAATTTCTTTTAATAGGTAATCTAGGTTCGAGCCATATGCCTCAATGTTGAAATGACCATGACCTGCCATTGAGCTACAGGTTTGAGCCCTCATCAGTTATTTTTTTTGTATTATTTTTTTTAAAAGTTCAAATTGGCTGAGCATATGAGAAACAGGGCTTTCCTACAAAGTCAGAGTTTAGACTAGGTCCCGGGCCCAGCGAAACCAAGTTGATGCTGTAAACTAAAGAGTCAACAGTGAGCTTTTAGGCATTACATTCAGCAAATACAATCATGAGGAAAGAAAAATAGATCCCAGTTTTGGTTTCCATGAAATTATAGATAGAAAATTGGAATTTCTAGCAGGAATTGTTAAAAAACAATATGATCATTGTGAACCACGACAAGCTGTACAATCTCAATATCAAACAAAAGCTTACCTTGAACTGTCTAAAATAGGTATTTCTGGGACCTTTGGCCAGAGGTAGAGGCTTGCAACCTGTTCTTTGATAAATTTCTGTGACAGAAGATCATTACAAAAACAGTTAGTTTAAGACACTTCTAAAGTAATCTTGTGCTTTCACTTGCTATGTTTGTAGGACCTTAAAATAAAATTAAATGATGTGCAAGATTTTTAGCAAATCCACTTTGAAAAGTAAAAATAAAGCCACATAGACATGGCCAATACAATAGGATACGTTGGTACACGCCAACAGGGAACCCTAGTGGTGAATGAAAAATAATTAAAATAAAAAGAAAGCAGAGGCACTTTAAGATGGCCATAGCTTTTTCCAGAAACAGCAAATCAATGGGTAGATTGCCGAAATCCAAGGCCTCAAATAAGAGAAGCCAATTTCTCAACAGTGCAGTATAGGAAACTACCTACCTCCCCAACACCCCAATCAAGACAAGGAATCAAGAGAGAAGAAGGAATAACTTTTTCATGAAGCAACTTACATATATGAATGAATACATTACAGGAACACCCAATATCCTTTGATCAAAAAATGATTTTGAAACATAAAAGCTAAGCTTGAGATAGATGTCTATAAAAGATAAAGAAATCAAGTCATTTCTAGGAGACTTAATATAACTGATTCAAATTTCAACCATGTAGCACAATGGCCACCAGGCGAGACATGCTAATCCATGTGCCAATTGCGAAAGAAGATTTTCATTCGCACAATCTCTCACGTGAGTTCGTGTTCCACCTTTATATGACAATTCATACTTGTTGGCATCATTGGACCCACTTCAAAAATAGCTCCCATGAACGAAAAGTGCTCCCACCCGGATGAGAAAACTCATCACCCGAACATTTCGGATGGCCATGTTGGAAAGAAAATATAGTAATGATCAAATGGATGGATTTAATGGTGGAATCTTCCAACCTGTGGCAAGTTACGCATAGATCATTACCTAAAGTGGATCCCGTCATATCAACTGCTTGGACCGGCCGAACAAAAAATAAAAAGAAAGAGTGCACATCGTTTCCTTGATACCATCATTACTATACTTTTTTTTTTAAAAAGCTACAAAATCATTTAACATCTCAAGGATTGCTTTGGAAGCCTATCTTACCTGGGTGTGGATGCGGGTGTTGGGTAACAGTACAACTTGAGGCAAGAGACTCACTTGAACCCAAATCACTGAATACAGGGACACAGCTTAGCATTTAATAATTAATATCTTCTAACTAATTGAAGCTCTGCCTAGAAGCAATATGTGCCTGCCAGTCCCAACTCGGGATAAAGGAAAGGGTTGATGTAAGGTGAGTAGCGGGTAGTAAAAAGTTTACCATGCAATCACAAGAATTCTTGTTCTGAACATGATTCGCGAAACAAGTTACACAAAGACAACCCCATATAGTGTGGAGAAGGCTATGTTGATGATCATATTACTAACATATTTTGTTAAATTATAATTTTAGTTATTATTTTAATATAAATTATTTGGATATGGTTGGCCATTTCTGAGACAGATCTAATACCCACATTACATGATATTGGACACGTACTAAGCATTGCACAACAACCATGTCAAGAAAAGATTATGATTATGATTTGTTTATCCAACTGCCAACATATCTAATGCCTATCTAACCTAAACTCCGACCATTTCATAGCTCTTGGTATACCAACTGTGTCGTTTCCATTGAAACTTCAAAGACTGCCTTGCAGCTGAGAAATTAAGTTGGGAGAGTTGTTGCAGGTTATTTATTTATTATTTTTTAGAAAATGGTTTTAGATTCTATTTCATAAAAAAATGATTTAAACTTATAAAAATAGAATTTGAAATTCGTTCCATACTATGTAAAACCCTTGGCTAGAACATTTGGATGGTACAGCCATTTGATTCCTCAGTTATAGTGTACAGAACCATCTGATATGTATACTGGAGCGAAGGGTTGGTCTAATTGAGGTGGCCTATACATAAATCTTATGTTTAGCCTAGGTAACATTCTCAAGGGAGCTTTTAAGATCGACATGAAACCAGATCTAGATTTTCTGCTATCTTTTATTCTTTTTTTATAGAACCACTTAGAATCATTAAAGAAAAAAAGAGGATGCTGCATCTACAGATGGAGGCAGAATTCCTAATATAAAGATTTTCCTCTATCTTTTGGCTCCAAATGACCATCAGGATCCCTTCTCATAACAAGAAATTTTGTTAATCTTCTGTTGCGAAAAGTCATACCAGCAGCTACAAAATTAGTCTAAGAGAGCAAAATGGTCATGAAATCGGTCATTTCTTTGGGTAAAGCTTGTACCCTAGACACTTTGATAGAAATGTTTATTCATGTTTGACTCTTTAGTGTTAATTGTACATTGCGTGGAGATGTTATATCTATAACATGGCTTTTGTCAACTTGGGTAGTATTCTTAAAGACAAAATCATTAAGGAAATTGGTTTTTTAGGCTTTGAAATGAATGTACAAGAATGGAAGAGTATATGAAGATCACCGGCCGTGCTTTATTGCTTTGAGTTCCCCCTAAATACTTGAGTTGAATAGTCCTAGACTGGTTCTACTTGTATTAATTTGGCGTGATGGGAAGTATCATGTGGAAACTATAGAAAAATCCACAGTCAACCATCACCAGTTGCATTTCATTGTATTATAAATTCTTTCCTAAGTTGACTAGTAATGCTTCCATGTTTTATTTACCCCCCAGTGCATAAAGCACGTTGATTTTCTTAACTGATGACTAATAGGTGTTCTATTTTCTTAAGTCCTCTTCAGGACGTGCTTCATATAGTTTACCATGCAATCAAGAAAAGATTATGATTATGATTTGTTTATCCAATGAGAAGAATTTTTTCTTTAAAAAGAAAAAGAAAACCAATGTTTCTTATAGAACTCAAATCAAATAGAAATAATTTATCACAAAAATGTAAAAGAATCAAATCAGGAAATCTTGCTTTAGACATGATTCCAATACCTCCCTATTTTGTTATAAAAAATGCGGCTCAGAGAATGTGCAGATCAAATTATGATAAGAACCATAAATTAGCTCCATTTTCAACAATTCTAGAGTATAACTTTACATTGTAAATGAGGATGAGTTAACATCGAGAATCACCCATTTCTCCAAATCTAACAAAACATGCATTCATAAGCAAAAAAAAAAAAAAAAAAAAAAAATCAAATATCAAAAGAATCAGAAGGGAAACCCCAATCTAATGAACAGATCTAGGGAAGTTTCAATTGAGAATCCAAAGCTAACCATCTCAACAATTTTTTTTATATACAAAAAAAAAAAGAAAAAATAAATAAAATGAAAGAACTCAGCTCGGATATCTATGAACTGACAAATCGGAGCACTGTAATTTTAGCATTGTTCATCGAAATGCCATTAGATTTTTACGTCTCTGTCCCAATAGAAATAATAAGAACCAGAAATTAAATAATAAAAACCATGATTTCTTCAAAATACCTGAATTAGGACTTTCAATAGAAACCCTAGAATCTCATACAAAGCTTCGATTTTCTAGCAATGCATTGCTGTTCAAAGATATCTCAAAAGGAAACCTCCAAGAGCTCGAATTTTCTCAATTATCCCAACATGAAACTTGCCAAACCCTAGAGATCTCTAGAATCCATCATTTTCCTCTCATTATCGCACGAGATCTTGCATCGGGAGAAGCAGAGCTAGTAAAACCCCGCAAAGGGCCAAAAGCTTCAATCCGTTGGTATTTTGAGCAAGATGTTGAGGAAATTGCATAGAAAGAGAGGAAAATCGTAGCTCGTTCGAATTGAATGAATTTCCACAAGATTTCAAGATGAGATGTTAGGGTTTGAAGAGGAGAGATTGGAGTTTTAGTGTCGAAGAGGAAGAAGAAGAGCAGCGAGATGAGATTTGAGAGAGAGAGAGAGAGAGAGAGAGAGAGAGAGAGAGAGATGCGAGATGGGAGAGACGTGAGATTGAAGAAAAGGGGAAGCAAAAGAGCCCTAATAACGTGGAAAGACGGTACACTCTTGGGTTTTGAAAAATGTGCCGCACTTGAAAATGGTTTAGAACCATGTGCACTTCAAAACGGTTTACTATCGTACCTGAGCCAAAGCACCAGCCGTTTCTAATAAACGAATTTGGTGTAGTGAAGTAAAAAAAAAATAAGAACAAAAACATGTGAATAGATTGAAAGAACAATAATCAACTATCAAAACAGTGAAAAAAATTGTGACAATTGAACATACATATGGGGGACTGTTGTTAGTTGACTCACCTAGTTTTTGGATATGCTCTGTACTCCTGACCCGAAGGGAGCTCGTTCTAGACCAAGCGAGGAAAACTTGCTCACTTGCTAGGTGCGAAAATGCATCTCCTGTGAAATCTATAACAACATAAGAACACTTATGGTAGTTCAACAAGGAAACTCTGGCAATCATCTTAACTGAAACTTGTAATGCATATAGAACTAGCAAAAGGTATAGATGCTGAAAATTTCTGCTGAGGAATGTTCAAAATCCAGAATGGAATACTCTAGATTCTTATGAGAAATGCATCATAGTGCATTGACTAAGAAAAAGAATGACATCATTCATCCACATGCACATCAAAGACGCTTACATATACACATCGTATACATGGGCAATTAGACATCACAGATTTTAGCTAATTCATACATTTTTAGCTACAAAAAATCAAGGGAGAGCTTTTCCACAAATTTCTATTCTTTTCCACAATTTGTTATGATAAATCATTGCTTCTAAAAACTATAGTATTGGCTATAAGAAGAAACATGGTTTTGTTGCATTATACTGTTCATTGTAGATATTGTAATTGGTGGTTTCTCCTGCTTCACGATGGGAATACTAGAGATTTAAGCTAAAAGTTCTAAAAACTTGAGGAAGAAAACACTTGATTTTTAAGCTAAAAGTTCTAAAAAGTGTGACCCACTTAATGGAAAGCTTTTATCTCACAACCTTACGCTACATTGGTGCATGTGGCTGCATTTGGTTGGGCAATGCTTCACACGCATGTCAGTAAAACTTACCCACAACTTATGCTTGGTCCAAGATTCAGGTTGGAAGAATCAGGTTAGATGAGTAGCTTGGTCATGTAAACTCTCTCATCAATTGCCTGAAATGTGCAAGCAACATCACCTATAAAATCTAGAGAGTACAAATTAAATCTCTGGTTAAAGCCTAAAAATGATGTGCAACATCGAAGGGGAAAGGAATAAAGACATACCTGCTAGTGTAACTCTCATTACTCTGAGGAAAATCTACAGCAGATGCTGATAGCTTCTTTTGTGAAGCAACACTAGTTTTCATGTTGAATCGCATTTCATATCTAGCTCAAAAAGAAAACAAAGAAAAAAAAAAGTTAGAAACACCGGCGAACAAGATTTTCAATGATAATTAACCGATGGTCAGAATTGCATACAACTCATTTATGAAGTTTTTAAGATTCTCTTTCACAGGTCCACTGACCATGTCCAGTTCAGGATTCTCAATTCGACAAGTGACCAAAACAATTTCATCCTCCTCCCAAGCATTGGCTAGTACAAGAAAGCAACTGAAAGTATTAAAAAAGACCCAAAGAACACCTAGTATTTTCCTATTCATGAAATAACAAACAAGTTTTCAAGAAAATGATACTAGTTCCCTGGTGACAAAAATATTCAACTATTCAATTAGTGATGTAAGCTAAATGTTAGATGACAATTGATGGTTCTCAATTGACTTGATTGGCCATTCCAAAAACTCCCACCAGTGAGCAAAATGTTATATTCAGTATCAGGTGTCAGAGAATAATAAAATAAAATAAAATAAAAAGATCTTCAAGTCGAGAGATTGATATGTGCATCCATGTAACCTGATGTCAAATGCCATGGGATTCATCAACTTATTCAATATCCTACATGGATCTACATTGTTGTTGTGCACCAAATAAACGATTGAAGCATGGGTTCAAATTTTGATTCTTGATTTGCACCCTGGTCCTTATAAATATCAGCCAGTTGGAGATTCAAAGTTAAGATGGCGTACCCTGCCATGAATGGGCCACAATATTAAAATTTCACTGCAAGGCAATCTTAAACATTAGATTAGGTGACCTAAGAACAGATGATAGAAAACAATATTTGCAATCATCGACGGGGGAAAGTCCAGAAATCACATGGGTATCATTGTTCAATCCGTGCAATTTTCTGGGTGTGGCCCATCCAACAAGAGAAAGACCCCATGGATTATCTGGATCACCAGATGGTTGTGGGGCTTGTCCTAGCCTAGCATATAAAATGCTTGTGCTAAGCAATGGTTAAAAAAGCTTAGGAAAGCACATAAAAGATAAAGAAAATCATTAAAAATACAAATAGGAGTGAAAATTGGAGAGAATGCACACCTGCTGCTGCTGTTGAGCTTAAGGCAACTTAGAACTGGGGCTCTTAGCTTCTATGACTGTGTAGGTGGAGAAAGATTAATAGATCCAACACCACTCAACAGTCAAGACCTAATAATTATAGCTATGTCTAGGACAATCCTTCAATTCTGCTCTTTGACACTACCAAATGGCCAGATGAAGGACATAAATTGTAAGGTCTAAAACCTATCATTAGAAGTTCAACATATTCTTGTCACGAATTAATTTTCCAGCTTGATGCATAGCTCAAAAGTCCGCACCTTCAACACTTGAAATTATATCTTTTACAATATATTTCAATATTTAAGGGAATAGTCTTGATTTAAAGGTGTAAAAATACATTATCATCATAAAAAAATCTTGAACCCAAGCTGAATTCTTTTACACGCAACTCAACTCAATCCACCCAAATATATGTAATATATGTGATTATTCCTGATCCAACTTAATTAGTCATGAATTTGCTCAACTCAAACCCAACACTATTTGAAATCTAAGTTAGTTTCATTTGACCTAAATTGACTTGAGGACCATGTCAGACATGCGGCAATGCTAGTCGGCTCATGTCAGATTGACTGACCGATGATGAATTTTGGGACCCGGATTCGGTGGATCTGGGCAGATATTTTCACTGATGCAGTTGGCTGACGAGATACCACAAATTAAGGAATCTATTAAGGTAGAGTTAGTGAGCTATTAGGGAAAGCAGAGATTTTCATTTGCAATTATATATAATTTGCTTGGATTCAAGCTTCAAGGTTAGTTTTCAGGTTTGTTTCTAAATTCTTTTACAAAGAGATGTCGTGTGCTTGTTGCTTCCATAAGGCCATATAGGGTGGTAATTGAATTACATAGCTGTTTGGATGGGTGGAATGATCACAGAGTGACTCAAGGTGACGCCAAGTAATGTCTATTCCAAGTCAAGATTGCATGCATTTCCAACATGATGTATGTATAAAAAGTGGTATTATGAAATGTCTTTCCAATAATCCTATAAGAACTAGAAATAAAGTAATAGCCAGTTGAATCACAATGGTAGGGAAACAAAGATGATATATTTGAAAAATAAGCTGATATGCATATAAAGAAGATTGACCGTGCCTGAGATTTTATGACTTAGATGCCTTTCACAAAGTTCTCCTTTGAAGCAGAAGTATGCAGCGGTCCTAGTAAGGTACCTTTCTCACCTTTCTCTAAAGGATCCCTAATCTTCACTTGCTTGTAAACTCCAACCAGCTGATCAAGTACATTTTGATATATGCTTTCATGAAGAAGCTGTATTCAAAGGAAAACAAGAGAAAAAAAATCAACTACAACAACTTCCATCTTCTTTGAACATTGAAGATTAATGAAAGTGATGAGAAGACCCCAGGGATGGGGTTAGTTGACAATTAGGCGCTCCACCAACACCCTCGTTATTTGCTCCTGGATGATGTCCTACAACCATAAATGAATTATAAACAATGAAATATAAGTTAACGCTCATTTTTGGAATGAACAAGAAAAATTGTTTCATACATACAATACTATATACAGACGGGAATATAATCAGTAACTAAGGATTACAAGAAGAAACAATCTGCCACAGTCAAACTTCACTAAGTACACATTCAAGGCAGGTTTTTTTTTTTTCTTCTTTCTGAAAAGCAGTTTGATGTATTTTTATTCAATCCTCCACGATTGATTAGCCATTTTAGTAACAATTAACGAATTTCAACAAACATGAAAAGGTAAATAAAATGCAAACTCTTGAAGCTTCAGTTAATTTGGAAATTCAGGCTTAGAAGCAGTAAACTCATCCAATTGTACATGTACAGTGAGAAAACATTGTAGATGACCTGCATTTGACAAGAAAATTAAAAATAATGGGTATGAATTATTTATGAATAATGGAATAAGCACTGAAGCGACACCATAGGCTTAGTCGCAAAATTGAGAAGGAATTTCGATCAATTTAATCAAACCCATATAATTTGGACAGATGTAAAGCTTTATAAGTTCTTCATCGATGAACTGTACCTAAAGTCATAGGGTCCCTTACCATGAAACCCTCACCAACATTCACATCATTGTAAAGATCATCATACTCATCATCAAACAAACCAATCTAACATGAAATAGAAAAATACAGAAATCTCTAGAAAAAAGGCTTCCCTACAACCCATATAAATATTAGAACTGAAAAAACACAGAAATCTATGATGCACATAACAAAGAGGGAAAAAACATTGTAATCTCCAATACCTACCATCAAAAACACGGAAACAATGGAACTTCCATAAATCATCTGAATTTTTTTTTTTTTTTTTTTTAAGGTAACAACTCCTATGATATTATTTTAGGAAGAACAACCCCTGTGATATTAAATTCAAAAATATAGAACTCTCAAATACCTACCAATAAAAACAGAGAATCATGGTATTTAAACATAATCCATGTAACATTAGACACGAAAAAGGGGAAAACCTCTAATGCCACCAATGATAACAGAAAAACTTGTAATTTTTCTTTTAATATATAAATGGACATTGAAGATGAAAATACAGAGAAGTCTCTCAACAACAAAAGCAGAGAGATCTTTGAATTTTCAACAATCCACCTTTTTTTGTTCTTTTCTTTTTTGAAGGACCACAAACAATCTAATGTTAAACAGAAACCTCATAGAAATCTCTAATACCCATAAAAACAATGGATTTCCAGAAATCATCAAACATTAAACAGAAGAAACACAATATATCTAACAAGGAATCAATGACATTGCGCCAGAGGATTGGTTTAGCATTCTGAGACGCCCAAATCTAGTTATCTAGACCATTGATCTAATGGACCCAACATTAACATGGACACGAGCAAGTCCCAGACTAGAAGATCCGAGCGTTCCAATCTTTGGCCTTTTCCATTGAATGAACCTTGACACAAAAATCTCCTATAATAGAAGATTTCATCCATCCAACCTTCAGCCTTCTCCATTGAATGGAGACTATCACTGAGCAGGCCACTGACAAACTGATCAGGAATGTCTCATCAAAGGGGATTCTTGAGGCATGGAGCTATAAACGGTGGAACCCATCCTATCAACTGTCTGGATTACAAAACCATGGCCTTGCTTTGTACAAGCTCGAGCCCAAGGACACTGCAAATATCCAAGACCGAAGATCTACCCACAAAATAAAGTTATAAAAGAAAACCATAAAAGCATTTTATCGAACGATATGCGTGCATCATTGATCTGACCACATTTTACATACACATTATTAAAGAAGATGACCTCTCTTGCCATGTCGTATCCCAAATCTGAGCTTTAATGAGCTTCCCATTGATGTTCAAGCTATGCCATGCGAACTCGACTCCGATTGTCAACTTTGATTTGAGACTAAACTTGTTCTTGGTGAACCTCGAGAGCAAATTCGACTTCCAAGCTCCCAGAGAGGGAGATCGAGAGAGAGGGTTGAGATCGGGAGGGAGATCGAGGGAGAGGCAGATCGAGAGAGGAGGGAGAGAGAGGGAGATCGAGAGAGAGGGTTGAGATCGGGAGGGAGATCGAGGGAGAGGGAGATCGAGAGAGGAGGGAGAGAGAGGGAGATCAAGAGAGAGGGTTACGATCGGAAAATCGAAAGAGAGGGAGATTGAGAGAGGAAGACGGAGATGGAGACGGAGACGGCGATGGAGATTGAGATGTGAAATGAGGAGGTTAGGGCTTTTGGCGTAAGAAAAGGTTAAAACCCATCGGTAGTCTGCGGTAGATATTGAGCAATGCGCCTCTAGGGCCTTGAGGGGTCCACTCAGAGGTTTATAATCTAATCCATTCCATCCATCTGTTTCAAAATAAAACAATAAAACAAAATAAGAAGAAATAAGAAAATCCAACACTCAATTGGGACACACCAACGAAACAGTGGAAAGAATAATATATAACACACTAAATCTAGTACAGTTCCGTACCGTTTCAAATCAGAAACGGCTTAAAGCTGTTTCTGAACCAAAATCTAAAGCGTACCAGTTTCACAATTTTGGTGTAGTGTTCACTCTGGCCGTCCATTCCAGCTCATCCATTCATGAGGATCCAGTGATGGACATTTGAATATAAGTATATATATGTATTTACATATTATATATATATATATATATAAGTATATGTGTACCTATATGTACACCTGTACATGAATACAAACTCTAAGGCACCTCTGATACGGGAGATCCATCAAAGTGACGTGAGGTACGAAGATTATATCCTGGCCGTCCATTCATCAACAAGGGGCCTCCATGCTTCATCCTGGCCGCACAATAAAGGACGGTGCGTTCAGGCCACCCATCACAAGTCACCCAATCTACTGGGTGATTCACTGTAATACATGACTAATATAATATAATGTAATAATATAATAATATATTTATATATATGTGGGGTTGATCCTACGAGGGACCCACCTGTTTTAATTGGGAGGAATATCTTCCAGTGCATGTAGTGCATAATAAAACAATGCATGTAGGCCCACATCCACGTAGGATCCCTCCACTGTTAGGCGTGTTCTATCTAAGCCGTCTATCCATTTGGCAAGCTCGCCCAAATGGCTGAGGACAATGTCTGGAGCTGGAACTTACTACGGACCGTCCATCAGTGGATGTCCAGCGTTGGGTCTGAACACCCAGATCCATAGCTCAACTAACAGACTAAGTGAAGGGACCTCGTTATAACACTTGGAGTCTTGGTGTCAACCTCTAGCAGGGTGGTGCCAGTGCTGGATCATCTGAACTATGTTTGAACGGTGCCAACTTGCAAGGACTATAATGATCAGCACTGATCCATATGAGCTATGTTGGAAATGTAAATAATGCACGGTAACACACACATTACATTTACAACTATTAAAATGACTTCTCTTATGTGTAACCCAGACACACCCATGAGGCCCACCTCATGATGCGTTGCACCACCCATAGGACTTCATTGTGATACATTTGTTAATCCAAGCTGTGGAAATACCTGACAAACGTAAACTGTAACTTTTAGGAGGTTCTTTGAGTGACCTCGGGCCACCAGGAGACTCAGACAAAGTTCGTGGGCACTACCATACAGGTGATGACTTTCCCCTTGGGCTTTCTATTTCTAAATTAGTTAAACATAGTTTACACTAAATTACTATCATTGTGATACTTGCTTTCACTATATGATATGCTCACATGCTAGGTAATCCTTGAACAATGATCACTATTCACATGATTTGGCAGTACATCCTCAGTAGTTGTTAACTCATTATGTTTCCTTATATGCCTTACTTGAAATCATATATTGTTATATGTTAACATGATTTGTCTCTATACATGCCCTTTTGATGCTACGCATGGAAGGTTCCATGATTGTATGCAAGCCACACTTGGGGTGTAATTAGACAAAATGTGTGGAAAATAGGGACCTTGAACTGGTGTCATTTTGATCAAGATATCCTATTAAAACATTCTAAGGTGAAGGACCTCATGAGCCGGGGATGGTGGAATGGGACACTATGCTCGAGTTGTCGGCTTACACTGGGTGTTGAGCCCCCCGTAGTGACCATTGAGTTGCTTAAATTGGTTGATTGTAAGTGAATTAATAATGGCTGGCTAATCATGTATTCATAGCAAATTGGCGATGACGGATGGCTAACTCTGGATGTTGTAGCACGTGCCCTAGAGTTGTTGGGGTATCATTTCGCTAGCTCCCAGACCATCGACTATCTACTCCTATCCAACTGGATGATGATTCCCAGGTCGATGATTGCATGGGCGACGAGCCCAAGTTCGGCTAGATGTGCATCCCCAGGCCGATGTGCATTCATGTATCTAATAAGACTGCATATTGTTTATTTTGGATTACTACTTGTTTTCCCTTTTAACTATGTTTACTAAGGCGGAGATGTATAATCTTGAGGGGATTTCACACTGAGTTGGCCACTCATCCATCAACTGTCCAACCGTACAGAACATGAAGGAACGGATGTAGAAGGTATAGGTGTCAGCCTTGATGATACCACCATGAAGCATGAGGAGTATTATGAGGATGAGCCGCATCAGGATGCAGCACCGTATTTTAGTGTTAATCAGTAGTTGATACTTTATATTTTAGTGGTTTGGAATTTTGGACTTATGGATTTTTGTAACTAAAGACCCCCAGCTGAGCAGGTCGAATATTTGGGCTCTCATGACTACACATGCGTCTTTTGCCTATCGCACTCTGAGTTTATATTCCGTTGTTTCTCTGATTCATAAACTCCCGAATTTTTAAAAACGAGTGTCGTACTCGGGTTTTAGAAATTGGAGTGTTACAATAAGCTAGGATTGGGATCGGGATATGATTATGATTCCTGGACTGTCTTAGCCTTTTCGATGGGTGGGGTGTCTACAGATGCCCCTCTTTGGCCGAGGTTGTGAGCAACCGAAGGCCAAAGCGAGTGGACAGTCCACCCTTCTGGTCAAAAGGGATAGTGATTTGAATCTATCGCCTGTCATTGTATCATTATCAATTAGCTGTTTGGGAAAAGATGACTTACACATATCACGAGGGTTAAGAAAAACGTTGTAATTGTCCCCTGCGCATTCGTTGTGACTTTACGGGTCACCAATCATAACCCTTTCACGTTAGATTGTTGATAGCATTGGAGAGTAAGTCTAAAAAGTAAGGGCCTCTGCGCATTCATCGTGGCTTTACGAGGATTCCCGTACCGTTTGGTTTGTCGTTCCTTAGCTACGTAATTACCCTAAGAGTATTCGATTCATTTGATCGTCGAAGTGGTTAGCTGCCCTACGCATTGGTGCAGCCTTATGGGGAACTCACTATGCCGACTTGGCCTCGATCAAATTTTACGAACATCCTGGACTAGGTATATAAAGGTAATCTTTTGCCATGCAGTCTGCTGATTCTGATACTTTGGTTATAATGGATTGTTGTCACTTTGAGTTTGATTATTCTTCCCAGAGATAGATCCACTTACTTAACTAGCATTTGTATGATTGTCTAGATATAGAGTTTGGGTCAATCGTACATTTATCACGTACAGATTCGATCATCCTCCGGGGAAACCGGGAGAGATCGAGACTTATTTAGCTGTTTATACTGACCGCAACTGAAGAATATGGAAGATTCCTCAGTATATTGTGCGCCGCTTGCATTTTTTAGGACTTTCGAAAGCTATCCCTTTTGGAGCTGGACCCCTTGGGGGTTTTATTTGAAAATGTATATTTTTTGGATTTTTAGAAAATATCCGTTCGATTTCGTGGGTGGGCGTCGTTGTTCGGTTTTTTTATTTATAGCAAAGTCAGATGGCCTCCACTAATAAGTTAATGGGAGTAGTGATTTTTTAGTATTTTTGGATTTTTTTTTTTTTTTTTTGGAAGAGTCATTCTCCGCAGAGCTAGACTCCCTGGGATCTTTTTTTTTTAATTGTTTTATTTTTATTATATATATATATTTGCATTTTCTTTTATTTTCCAGCAATTTTAGAGTGGTGTGTTCCTGAAATTCTCAATTTATCATGAGATTTTGAATTCCTCACGATATTTTAGAATGGAGAAGAGAATCTTTGCTTTTTGATTTTTTTTCTATTTGTCCAATGGTCTGAATGAAGGATCGGTCACTCCAAGCTAGCATGGGGGATAGCACGCTGCCCTATGCACTTTTTGGTTGGGGTGGCGGTCAGGATTCTCAACTGGCAGGTGGATCGGTAGTAGTCGGCTACTGTCGCCGTCCATTAAATGGACCGTTGGTCTGAAGGGTGTGCTGGTCCGAATGGTGGCCGCTTCTCCTCTATTTAAAATCGACCCATGGGCATCCAGGGACTCCATTGTGGTCCCTGGAGCTATCTAGGTGAAAGTTTTGTAGATTTTCAGCTTGTATTTTCTTGCATTTTTCTTCCTTTCCCATTTTCAGGTAATCTTGATCAATGGATTCTTGCTAGATTTTGAGTGGACCACTCTTTGAGGAGCTACGGATGGGTTGGATCTTCTTTTGGATTTTGGGAGGGTTGTGATCAAGGCCGTTGATCCATTTTAATTAGATCTCAGCCATTGGATCTTGTTGGTTTTTCTTTTTTGGGCCAAATTGTTGGCTAGGTTTTTCCATTTTATTATTATTATTTTTTAATTTTTTATTTGATGGAGTGGGGTGTGATAAGAAAGGGGCCCCACCCTTTTATTTAAAAAAATTTTTGTTTTTTTTTTTTTGGATGATCTGGACCATTGGATGGATGATTTGGGGTCTACTTGAGTGTATGGATGGTATAGACTTTGATGGTTGGCCATTTTGTGGACGATGGATGGATAGGATTTTTCAAGTGGACCCCACATCATGATCTTGGTGTGACCAGATACATGGATTTGTTATGGACCTATAGGTGTGGATGATGATCTTTGAAAGATGGGCCTTCTTAAAAAGGGGCCTTAAAAAAATGGACCTTAAAATGGATCTTGAAACGGGCCTTTGAAAATGGATCTTTGAAGATGGGCCCTAAAAAATGGGTCATGGAATGGGCTTAAAGTGGTCTTGACAATGGGCCTTGGAATGAGCTCTTGAAACGGGCATGGGCTTTATGGCCCCCCTTTTCTTTTCTTTTTTAAAATGGGCCTTGGAAATGGGCTTTTGAAATGGGCCAGGGAGTCAGAATGGGCTTTTTGAAATGGGCCTTAGAAATGGGCCTGGGCCTTATGAGTTTTTTGAAATGGGCCTTGGAAATGGGTCTAGGCCTTATGGGCTCTTTAAATGGTCCTTAGAATGGACCTTTTTGGAAATGGGCCTTGGAAAATGGGCTTGGGCCTCAAAATGGGCTTTTAAGAAGGGCCCGCTATCTTTTTATGGTGAGAAGGATACTTACCCATGGACCTTGTTTGTGCAGTATGCTACGTCATGGTAGAAATGAGGCTGGTCCTTCCCGCCATTCGACTAATCCATGCTATGTGCCGCGAGAGGGCCGGCACCTTTCCGATATAGCCCGGGAGGGTGGTGCGCCTTCGATTTTGAGGGGACGAGGGGTCAGGATGCATTAGCCTGACTGGTTCCGTGATCAGCAGCCATTGTTCTTTGAGGTGTTGGAGCGTACTCCATTTGCTCACCTTTTTCGTATTCACCTGAGCAAGATGAACATGTCTCTCTTATCTGCTTTGGCTCAAAGATGGCATCCTGAGACCCATACTTTTCAGTTGCCTTTTGGGGAGTGGGGCATCACTCCTTATCACATATACATGCAGTTGGGTCTCCGATATGATGGAGGATCTGTCCCTTTCGAGGATGATCTCACGGTACCTTCCGAGGATGACTAGATGGAACTGTTAGGGATGATGTCAGATGCAAAAAAATTTTCTGGTCATCGATTCAAGATGCTTTGGCTATCATCGAACTTTGCCAGGCGCATCCCTGAGACTGAAGTCGTGGCTGTGATGAAGGCCCGTGCTCTAATTTTGTACACCATAGGAGTGATGATCTTCTGCCACGGGAATGAGCTTGTGAGTTCCCGACTGTTATCGCTCGTAGCGGATATTACCTTTCCCACACCGTACAACTGGAATGCGGCTCTCCTTACCCATTTATATGAAGGGCTAGACAAGGCCAGCCGTTGCATCAGCCAATCTTTGACTAGCTTTTATCCAGCCATCGAGATACTTTCTTGGTGTCCCTTCTGCGTTATCCTTCTTGGGGATAGTCTGGTGTGCCTTTTCTGATCATGGTTTTGCTCAGGTCTGCTTTTTCGATCACTTTCCCCATCTAGCACCCACCTTGATCGATCATTTGCCTCCTTTTCCTCGCATTATGCTGTGGTACAAGGATAACCGCAGCTGCACATGCCTATTTTCTGATCTCGTTTAGAGGTCGAACATTGATGCCCTTGTCCCTGATGATGTAAGTGATTTGTCTTGCCTTGTGTTGCCCCTGTATTGCTTTCTGCTTATCTTTCGGCCCTTTACTTTCCTCCTTTTTATAGTTTCACACTAGGCCGTATCTCCGATCGAATGCGGCACTTACTCCGGGAGCTCAGGAGGCCTTTCAGGCCTCTTGGTGGCGTCGTATTCTGGAGGACTCTCGCGTGACAAAATGGTATCTTGGAGAGAGGCTCTTTTGGCAATTGACCAACAGCTCATTGGTTCCACTTAGTCCGTAGTCCAGTCCATCTGATTGGCGATTAGTGCCTAAGAGAGAGTTGACCGCTGCCCTAGAGGGTTTTGTCATCAGTGACTTTGTTGACCTAGAGAGAGAGTATAGTTCTTGGTGCAAGCAGCACGACATTGGTCTGATTTTGCTGTCTGGCTATGCTCCTAGTGGCGGCACGCGTTTTGCTGGAGGAGGGATCTTGGGGCCCCATTTTCGTCGCAAGGATACGGATGCTTATCTCCCTGATGACGATTAGTTCTGTTTTTTCATATGATCATGTATCATTAGCTATGTAATTCTCCTTTTATATGAAACTTCAATTGTTCAATGTTGCTTTATTGGATTGTTTTTCGATCATTTTTGTAATCCCTTTTGAACATTTGGATGTACGTTCCACGATCCAGGCCTTCTAAAGTGGACACTGCCCAGATTTCACCCGAAAGTGGGCTCGGGTGGTAGTCAGACTACCGCCGCTGATTTTTTTCCTTCCCGTTCTGTATTGTCAGAGCTGCATCGATGTAAGAATGTCAGATCTGACGGTGGTTCTTGGAGTACCGCGGGCGGTAATTGGATTACCGCCTCCATTCATCTTTTCTTCCAGCGAGTGCTCTTCTTCTCTGTTCATTCTTCCAGTCCTTTTCCATCTGTCAATGCCCTCTGATCATTCCCTTTGTCCCCTTCTTCTTCCTTTTGTCCCTTTTCTTTGTCCTCCTCTTCCTTTGGCTTCTTCTCTCCTTTGGCTTTTGTAACAGCCCGGATTTTTCCCAACCTGGAATTAGACGTCCTTAGGCGATGGGTCAATCCTAACACCGGTTTAACTTCTCAAACACTCAATTAAAGCCTCAAATCCCTTTTCAAACCATTTTCTTCACAAATCCCACCCTTCACCACCTTGATCTTTCAATTTTTTCTAAGTACTTTCACCCTAGACACTATCTTAAACTAGCTAAGTAGTACAACTTGGATCACTCTATATACAAACTACAAAGGACTAAATACCACCTCAAACGGAAATCACTTAGGATTAAATCCTTTAGAAATTTGACAAAGTTAATTAAGTGCTAAACTAGATTAGCCATGAAATCCATTTGAATCGCTTTAAATATGATCTACAAACCCAAAACTTGTAGAATCATTGACGCTAGGTTACCCTAAAATCTAGGATCAAACTCATTACCCGACTGCTCTCGGGAGCACGTTGAAACTCCGTATCAGATCTGGACCGCACATCGGGAGTCCAAATAATACGAGGCTAAGGAATTAGGACCACCTCGCTGGGCTTGACAACCATCTCGGAAATCAGACCCAGACAGTGTCCCACGGCTGTTCGCTTGAGTCCGAAGCGAAGGAGTGTGAAAACTCATATTTCCTTTACAAAATAAATATCTGGAATAGTGATCTGAGACTTAATAGTTGCGGTCAATTTGTAAGCAACCAGACCGTCAGAATCTGACCCAAATACACCCTCGGATCAGGAAAAATTTCATAAACATTTACATGTACTTGGAATTTCGGATCGAGACCCACTGACCGTTGAACTGAAACTGGTCCGCCACGTGTGATCTGGGAATCCGACTGAGACGAAAACTTAACTCCACATAGATCGAAGGTTAGAGAGCTTAAGTCTGACCTTTGGCTCAAGGAGGCCCACCAGAAGTCCTCCGTTGAGCTGAAACAGGTCCGCTTTGGTTATAACCCAAGTATACCTTGACCTTAAGTCTACTTTGGAGACTTTTTAGGCTATAAAAGGGCCTTAGAACACCCTCTCTCACAGCCATACGAATTTGAGAAAAACCCTAGAGAGAGAAGAGAGAAAGCTAGAGAGTTGTGGGAGAATCTCCCTGTTGCTGTTTCTAGTCACCACACGGGCTGCACCACCCCTTTCTTGTCGCTTTCCCAGCGAAACCGATTCCATTTTAAGGTAAGAAACCCTAACCCTAAATCTGTTTTGGGGTGTGAAGGTTATAGGTTATGAAATAGCTAACCGATTTCACTCTTTAAGCTATAAAACTGCCGAATACGGAAGCCTAACGAACCTAGCTGACTCGTTGCAATTCCAAGGTGTAAGGTGAGGACTTTAGGTGTATAGGTTACAGTGTTCAATGCTTTCAATGTCAAATAATGATATATTCATGATCTGCATGCAATTGCACATGTACAAAGTGCTTTCCGTTTTCTGTTTCGATTAAAGTTGTAGAATATGGAATTTTACATATTCTAGGTATTCGTAGAAAATACCGTATACGTATATTTTTTAGAAATGTGTGTGTAACACCCCGGATTTTTCCCAACCTGGGATTAGATAGCCTTAGGCGATGGGTCGATCCTAACACCTTATTAACCTGTCAGAACTGAATCCCACAGTCTAAAATCCCTTTCCTTCACAAATCCCACCCTTCACCACCTTGTTCTTTCAATTTTCCTAAGTACTTGCACCCTAGACACTATCTTAAACTAGCTAAGTAGTATAAATTGGATCACTTTATACACAAACTACAAAGGCCTAGGTACCACCTCAGACAGAAATCTTATCAGACTAAATCCTTTAGAAATGAGACAAAGTAACTATGTGCTAAATTAGATTAGCTACGAAATCCACTAGAATTGCTTTAAATACGATCTGCAAGACCCAAAACTTGTAGAATCATTGACGCTAGGTTACCCAAAAATCTCGGATCAAACTCATTACCCGGCTGCTCTCGGGAGCATCTCGAAACTCCATATCAGATCTGGACCGCACGTCGGAAGTCCGATTAACACGAAGTTAAGGAATTAGGACCGCATTGCTGGGCTTAACAACCATCTCAGAAATCAAATCCAGCCAGTGTCCCACGGCTGTTCGCTTGAGTCCGGAGAGAGTGTGAAAACACTTGTTTTCTTTAAAAATAAATATCTTGAATAATGTCCGCATCTCTCGTTTGCGGATCGGTTTTAAGCAACAGCACCGGACCGTAATCGGACCAAATTACACCCTCGGATCAGGAAAAATTTCATACACAATTACATGTACTCGGAATCTCCGATCGAGACCTACTGACCGTCGAACTGAAACTGGTCCGCCACGCGTGATCTGGAAATCCGATTGAAACGAAAACTTAATAGAATGTAGATCCGGTGTCGGTGAGCTTAAGTCCGACCTTTAGCTCAAGGAGGCCAGCCAGAAGTCCTCCGTTGAGCTGAAAAAGTTCCGCTTTGGTTATAACCTAGGTGAACCTTGTCCAGAAGTCTATTTCGGTGAAGTTTTAGACTATATAAGGACCTTAAACCCTCCGTCATTTCAGCCACACGAATTTGGGTTTGAGAAGAGAGAAAAGTGAGAGAAAGTGAGGGAGATGTGGGAGGAACTCCCTGCTGCTGTTCCCTGCCGCTATTCGAGCTCCACCGCCTGATTCTCATCGCTTTCCCGGCGATTCCGGCGTCATTTTTAGGTAAGAAACCCTAACCCTAATCTGTTTTAGGGTTGTATAGGTTGTAGGTTATGAAATAGCTAACCTATTTCGTTCTCTAGGTTGCTAAACTCCCGTATACGGAAGCTTAGCGAACTTATCGACTCCGTTACGATTCTACGACAAAAGGTGTGGACTTTAGGTGTATAGGTTATGGTTTTCAATGCTTTCAATGTTAGATAATGATAGATTCATGATCTGCATGCAATTACACATGTATAAAATGCTTTCCGATTTCTGTTTCGATTAAAGATGCAAATTATGGAATTTTACATATTCTAGGTATTCGTAGAAAATACCGTATACGTATATTTTTTGGAAATGTGTTTGACATGATTATTTGTTGTATGAATATATGATATATGGATAAAATACTTATTTGGTGAATGGATTCGCCCAAATACATGTTTTACTAATATACACTATGTATGTACAAATACTGAATTGTAGAAAGTACTGTATACATATGTATTTTAGAGACGTGTTTGCCATGATTATTTATTGTGTAAATATACTATATATGCGTAAATTATTTACTTGGTGAGAGGACTCGCCCTAATACATGTTTGCTAACATACACCAAGTATGTGAAATAGTGTATGTTAAGTGTTTGTGGAAATGCTTGTGTGAGCAAGTGTTTGAATGTTGATGCCTTAGGAGAGTGTTGAGATGGGATTCTCAACTACCCTAGTGACATGTATGATTACCTCCATGAGATTGTTTACTTAAACTGCTTACTTGCAATATATGTGTTTGTATTTCTACTGATATAGTGCTTTGCAACATGCTTTATATCATGCTTTATAACATGCCTTATAACATGCCTACTAGCATGCTTGAATTACTTTGTTTATCATGCTTTACTCCACATGCTATGGATGAGAATTGATTGAGTTTGGGACTATGTCTATAGTCCAGACATGGTACCGATTTGAGATCGTGGCTGAGGTTCATGTCGCCACATGGGATGTGTTTGACGAACCCGAGTCGTACGTCAGTTGGCGACAGTGGTTAGGCCACGCGAAGTGCTTATGCATTTCATGTCGTCAAATTGATTGTGCGCTCGAGCTAGTCAGGCTCGTCAAGTAACCCAATGTGTTTAATGTATGTTCACCATGTTTGGTCGCTACTGCTTGAACCTAGGGTACCAAACTTACCAGTGAAAACCCTTTTAACCATGGTACCTTGATCCGCTAAGACTCATGAGCCGGGCATGGTGGTATGGGATACCGTGGTCAAGCTTGTCGGCCTATGCTGGGGCGATGGGTGATGGGGAGTGGTGCAACGATTCCGAGTAATGTACTGCCTCCTCTCCGTAGTGACCAGTGAGCAAACCGGACTCGTGAGCCGATTATGGTGGTATGGGACACTATATTTGTCTTTGTCGGCCTACACCGGCGTAGCTCCGGCCGTGGTCCTCGGTCGGGTTGGCCGGGTCCCATTCTCACAAGTGGACCGGCTCAAGCCAAATAGACCGCGCTTGGTAGACGTTAGTGAAGTGACCTCGAGCATACTCGACTCATTGCGGTGAGGCGATGAGTTTTGCCGCAGCAGTGTATAGAGTATGAACTAGGCCTCTATCTGTATAGTGATGAATCGTTAAAGAGGTGATGGGGGAGTGGTGCAACGATTCCGTATAACAGCCCTGACAGCCTCTGCAGTGACCTAGAAACACACCATCATCTGAGATTAACTAGGACTGACGACCCTAGAATGGATCATGTTTGGGAATGATGCAAGGGAGGTACCTTAGTTTCCCAATCCTGCTGTTTGAAATGGAATAATAACAACTCGGTAATCATGCTCGTCATCCATTGCATGTGCCTGAAAGATGTGGAGCACTGAGGGATGAAAGCATGCCTCGAATGAAGAGGGTGTCGCATGAGGGAGTATGTCGGTGAGGGCATACATCATGTCATTCATACTTGCATTAATAAGAGTCGTTAGGAGTGTTTGATTTTACTGCTTTATCATTACTGCTTGACTGAATTGATAACATGTTAACCTATGCTTTATTGTTCCACTGAGTTGATCACTCACTCCCATGTTACGGGATGGTGTTGTACACACCAACCAGATTTGTTGAGTTTCAGGTGATGGCGATGCTTATGAAGCAGATCCGGATTACTTCTATGATGATGAGGAGAAGTTCTCCTATCTGAATCTCTCTGGCAGGTCTATGAAGACCTGGTATTGTATTAACGGGGCTATGGTACTTGGGATAGAAGACATTACACTTCCCCACATTAGGTATATTTTAGAATTGTACTTGTAATTAATTAACCTGGTAACATCATCACACTCTGGAGACTCACCATAGTTTATATATGTTATTTATCTATCACAGTCTTCCGCTTGCAATTTAACTGTCTCTGGAGTATGATATGATGTTTTGGCTTAATCTCACTCATGTTCAATGCACGAATATAGTCAACATTCAATCATCATTCATTTTGTTGCATAAGTGATGTTCTGGAACTCGGGAGTTGAGTTTATGCTCGACCCCCGATTTTCGGGATGTTACAGATGGTATCAGAGCATGATTTGGATTAAACCGGACCTGGGTTATGGTCACACGACGCACACTGACGCACTCTGACTCAGGAGAGTGCGACGGAACGTAGAAACATACTTAGGTTCTCTAATATCGCCAAATAACACAATGGGTTGAGATCAACCATAGAGATTGGACCCGTAGGCCTCAATGATTACACGAAACGATCTCGAATCACCTCTAGGCCGTCAGTCCACGGGTTTGAGTCGTTCCGTAGAAACGAATTCCCTTAGGTTGTGGGTCGATCACAATACCTTACACTTAATCTCAAAGCCTAAAACCCATTTTTATCCAATTCCTTCAAAATCTCACCTTTCGCCACCTTATTATTCAAAATTTTCTTAGAAATTTTATATTAAACACTAAACCTAAAGTATAAATGATTAAGAACAATACTTAAACAAAAATTAACTCTAAATAGTAAATATATGACTAAAATGGGTTTTTGACCATTAACGATTTATAATTTCATAAGATAAATAGGTTATTTGGATATATCAGCTCCTTCTACCCCAAATCCATATATTGTACGTCAAATAACTCATCCCGGTTTGCAAGATACGTCTATTTCAAGTTCACGGGGTAGAATCACCCCCAAAACAGTCCAGGGGACCGCGGTTCCACTGCGGTCGACCGCGGTCCCGTTGGGCCGGGATGGTCGGGCCGGGGCTGGTCAGGGTCGGCCAGCCCCCAGGACATGTGTGGGGTCCGCGAAATTGTCTGGGGGACCCCTTTTTCACGTCGTTTTTGCCCCCTCTCTCTCAAACGCCCCTCCAAGCCCACCTTTCTCTTTCAACTTGCTGTTTTACCTCTCAAACCTTCTCTCTAATCACTCATTTCATTATTTCCTGCCCAACTCATCCTCTTCCAACGTTTACAACATAACCTACCCCCTACCCTCTCCGTTCTCTCTCATTTAGGCTTTTGCATGCCCCATTTGTGACTCAAAATCGTGTAACCTTCTAACCTATCTCATTTCTCCATTTTACCTTCTTCATTCCCTGCCTTTTAGGCCTTTACAATCCCTGATGAGGCTCAAGTCCATGGAGAACCAAAAACTCCAACCCCTGTTTCCCCTTATCCTCATTTTCCATAGCTCTGTCCGAGCTTAGTACGGCCGCTTTCTCGGGATAATAATAAATGTATGTGGGGGATATGGCCCCTAGATTGGGTGTATCCCATGTTTTCCGACACCATGTTTAGAATGTACGCAATTAAGAGTAAATTCCGAGATTTCCTTTTCAATAACACTTAGAAATTTCCCATCGTGGGATATGAAAATCCCATCTCACGCTTTTCCACACAAGACTCATTTTTCAAAGCCTATACCAATAGTTTTGATCCCCTCCCACCCTCCTACCAAACATGTAATTCCTAATCCCCTCTTGGCACAGACTCACACTTGTCCCTGAAATCAACCACAATACCCATCATCTGTAGCTCTTTTCTATGACTATAGATACCAATGTCACAGTACGCATCATCGATGGAAGGAAGACCATTGTACTGAGGGATTGCTTCCCATTTCGTGTTAAGGATAGGTCCTACATTACACCTTGTTCCGACATACGGAGCGAGACATAGATCCTTGAGCCTTAGGAAATTAAGTTTTTAAGGGAGGTAGAATATTATGAGCCCAATCTAGTTAGGTCGGCTAATACACCTCTTTGATCTGGGTGGCGCAGCGAAAGCGTGGTGGACCCTTGCCCCACTGGCCCAGGATCGAAACTGTGCTCGTTGAATACGAATATTATAGAAGCCCTAGCAAGTTCTACTATGAGAAACCGTTGTAGGATGATCTAGCAAGATTTGATTCACCATTTCCTTGGACATAGATAATAACGAGGACTCTCTTAGAATAAGACCTAAAGGGCAACCTTAGAAATAGATAATTTGAACCTTTCAATGATGGACATTCCCTACGTTTCTAGAGTGATCGAACTACGGAGTTACTGAAATATAAACTGCGAAACATTCGCGGCTTGACCCAAATTCTCAATCCTGGGCGACAATGGACTCACTGTTTTGACTGAGCAGAAGACCAGGATTCACCAGGGCTAGGAGGGGATACAACGAGCCTTCTACCCTAGTCAGGTAGATGATCGATGTATCAGGATCAAGCCTACTATAACCGTCTCTCCATGCTGGTCAAACAATGAAAACAGCTATCTTACTCTAAATAATTGGGGATTGTCGTCGAGACTCCAGATAGGTCAAGAAATAAATTGTAGCAAACCTTCAGGGTATGAGAAATGGATAAAGAAATAAGTTTTAAGGGAGGTAGACTAAAATGAACCAGACTAGTATATGCCTTACCACGCGTAGGAACTTGAAATCAATAGAACTTAGGCAAAAGAAATAATTAAATCTTTCTTTATTACCCTTAGTCAATTTCGGGGACGAAATTTTATTTTAAGGGAGGTAGATTGTAACACCCCGGATTTTTCCCAACCTGGGATTAGACGGCCTTAGGCGATGGGTCGATCCTAACACCTTATTAACCTGTCAGAACTGAATCCCACAGTCTAAAATCGCTTCTGAACCCCTTTCCTTCACAAATCCCGCCCTTCACCACCTTGTTCTTTCAATTTTCCTAAGTACTTGCACCCTAGACACTATCTTAAACTAGCTAAGTAGTATAAATTGGATCACTTTATACACAAACTACAAAGGCCTAGGTACCACCTCGACAAATCTTATAGACTAAATCCTTTAAAATGAGACAAGGTAACTACGTGCTAAATTAGATTAGCTACGAAATCCACTAGAATCGCTTTAAATACGATCTAAAGACCCAAAACTTGTAGAATCATTGACGCTAAGTTACCCAAAAATCTCGGATCAAACTCATTACCCTACCGCTTCTCGAGCATCTCAAACTCCGTATCGATCTGGACCGCACGTCGAAGTCCGATTAATACGGTTAAGGAATTAGGACCGCCTTCTCTGGGCTTGACAACCATCTCGTAAATCAAATCCACCAGTGTCCCACTACTGTTCTCGCTTGAGTCCTGAGCGAGAGAGTGTGAAAACACTTGTTTTCTTTAAAAATAAATATCTTGAATAGTAATCGGCATCTCTAGTTTGCGGATCGGGGCTTTAAGCAACCAGACCGTCGAATCGACCAAATTACACCCTGATCGTAGAAATTTCATACACATTTACATGTACTCGGAATCTCCGATCGAAACCTCCTGACCGTCGAACTGAAACTGGTCCGCCACGCGTGATCTGGAAATCCGATTGAAACGAAAACTTAATAGAATGTAGATCCGGTGTCGGTGAGCTTAAGTCCGACCTTTGGCTCAAGGAGGCCCGCCGAAGTCCTCCGTTGAAATAAAAAGTTCCGCTTTGGTTATAACCTAGGTGAACCTTGTCCAAGTCTATTTCGGTGAAGTTTTTGACTATATAAGGACCTTAAACCCTCCCCATTTCAGCCACACGAATTTGGGTTTGAGAAGAGAGAAAAGTGAGAGAAAGTGAGGGAGATGTGGGAGGAACTCCTCGCCGTCTTGTTCCCTCGCCGCTATTCGGGCTCCACCGCCTGATTCTCATCGCTTTCCCGGCGATTCCGGCGTCATTTTTAGGTAAGAAACCCTAACCCTAATCTGTTTTAGAGTTGTATAGGTTGTAGGTTATGAAATAGCTAACCTGTTTCGTTCTCTAGGTTGCTAAACTCCCGTATACGGAAGCTTAGCGAACCTATCGACTCCGTTACGATTCTACGACAAAAGGTGTGGACTTTAGGTGTATAGGTTATGGTTTTCAGTGCTTTCAATGTTAGATAATGATAGATTCATGATCTGCATGCAATTACACATGTACAAAATGCTTTCCGATTTCTGTTTCGATTAAAGATGCAAATTATGGAATTTTACATATTCTAGGTATTCGTAGAAAATACCGTATACGTATATTTTTTGAAAAAGTGTTTGACATGATTATTTGTTGTATGAATATATGATATATGGATAAAATACTTATTTGGTGAATGGATTCGCCCAAATACATGTTTTACTAATATACACTATGTATGTACAAATACTGAATTGTAGAAAGTACTGTATACATATGTATTTTAGAGACGTGTTTGCCATGATTATTTATTGTGTAAATATACTATATATGCGTAAATTATTTACTTGGCGAGAGGACTCGCCCTAATACATGTTTGCTAACATACACCAAGTATGTGAAATAGTGTATGTTAAGTGTTTGTGGAAATGCTTGTGTGAGCAAGTGTTTGAATGTTGATGCCTTAGGAGAGTGTTGAGATGGGATTCTCAACTACCCTAGTGACATGTATGATTACCTCCATGAGGTTGTTTACTTAAACTGCTTACTTGCAATATATGTGTTTGTATTTCTACTGATGTAGTACTTTGCAACATGCTTTATATCATGCTTTATAACATGCCTTATAACATGCCTTATAACATGCCTACTAGCATGCTTGAATTACTTTGTTTATCATGCTTTACTCCACATGCTATGGATGAGAATTGATTGAGTTTGGGACTATGTCTATAGTCCAGGATGATCGGTACTAGATTTGAGATCGTGGCTGAGGTTCATGTCGCCACGTTGGATGTGTTTGACGAACCCGAGTCGTACGTCAGTTGGCGACAGTGGTTAGGCCACGCGAAGTGCTTATGCATTTCATGTCGTCAAATTGATTGTGCGCTCGAGCTAGTCAGGCTCGTCAAGTAACCCGATGTGTCTAATGTATGTTCATCATGTTTGGTCACTACTGCTTAAACCTAGGGTACCAAACTTACAAGTGAAAACCCTTTTAACCATGGTACCTCGATCCACTAAGACTCATGAGCCGGGTATGGTGGTATGGGACACCGTGGTCGATCTGTCGGCCTACGCTGGGGCGATGGGTGATGGGGGAGTGGTGCAACGATTCCGTGTAACAACCCTGACAGCCCTGCCTCCCCGTAGTGACCAGTGAACAACCAGACTCGTGAGCCGATTATGGTGGTATGGGACACTATATTCGTGTTGTCGGCCTACACTGGCGTAGCTTGGCTGTGGTCCTCAGTCGGGTTGCAGCCGGGTCCCATTCTCAATAAGTGGACTGGTCGGGCTTTGAAATAGACTGCCAGTTGGTAGGACATTAGTGAACTGACCTCGAGCATACTCTGAATTTGCGGTGAGGCGATGAGTTTTGCCGCAGTGTATAGAGTATGAACTAGGCCTGTATCTGTATAGTGATGAATCGTTAAAGAGGTGATGGGGGAGTGGTGCAACGATTCCGTGTAATGTGGACTCGACAAATTTCCTCCTGCAGTGACCTCAGAAACACACCATCGTCTCGAGATTAGCTAGGACTGATGACCCTAGAATGGATCATGTTTGGGAATGATACAAAGGAGGTACCTTAGTTTCCCAATCCTGCTGTTTGAAATGGAATAATAACAACTCGGTAATCATGCTCATCATGCATTGCATGTGCCTGGAAGATGTGGAGCACTGAGGATGAAAGCATGCCGCGAATGAAGAGGGTGTCGCATGAGGGAGTATGTCGGTGAGGGCATACATCATGTCATTCATACTTGCATTAATAAGAGTAGTTAGGAGTGTTTGATTTTACTGCTTTATCATTACTGTTTGACTGAATTGATAACATGTTAACCTATGCTTTATTGTTCCACTGAGTTGATCACTCACTCCCACGTTATGGGACGGTGTTGTACACACCAACCAGATTTGTTGAGTTTCAGGTGATGGCGATGCTTATGAAGCAGATCCGAATTACTTCTATGATGATGAGGAGTTCTCCTATCTGTATCTCTCTGGCAGGTCTATGAAGACCTGGTATTGTATTGACGGGGCTATGGTACTTGGGATAGAAGACATTACACTTCCCCACATTAGGTATATTTTAGAATTGTACTTGTAATTAATTAACCTGGTAACATCATCACACTCTGGAGACTCACCATAGTTTATATATGTTATTTATCTATCACAGTCTTCCGCTTGCAATTTAACTGTCTCTGGAGTATGATATGCTGTTTTGGCTTAATCTCACTCATGTTCAATGCACGAATATAGTCAACATTCAATCATCATTCATTTTGTTACATAAGTGATGTTCTGGAACTCGGGAGTTGAGTTTATGCTCGACCCCCGATTTTCGGGATGTTACAGATGGTATCAGAGCATGATTTGGATTAAACCAGACCTGGGTTATGGTCACACGACGCACACTGACGCACTCTGACTTAGGAGGGAGTGACGGAATGTAGAAACAGACTTAGGTTCTCTAATATCGCCAAATAACACAATGGGTTGAGATCAACCGTAGAGATTGGACCCGTAGGCCTCAATGATTATACGAAACGATCTCGAACCACCTCTAGGCCGTCAGTCGACGGGTTTGAGTCGTTCCCTAGAAACGAATTCCCTTAGGTTGTGGGTCGATCATAATACCTTACACTTAATCTCAAAACCTAAAACCCCTTTTTATCCAATTTCTTTTAAAATCTCACCTTTCGCCACCTTATTGTTCAAAATTTTCTTAGAAATTTTATATTAAACACTAAACCTAAAGTATAAATGATTAAGAACAATACTTAAACAAAAATTAACTGTAAATAGTAAAGATATGACTAAAATGGGTTTTTGACCATTAATAGTTTATAATTTCATAAGATAAATAGGTTATTTGGATATATCAGCTCCTTCTACCCCAAATCCATATATTGTACGTCAAATAACTCATCCCGGTTTGCAAGATACGTATGTTTCAAGTTCACGGGGCAGAATCACCCCCAAAACAGTCCAGGGGACCGCGGTTCCACCGCGGTCGACCGCGGTCCCGTTGGGCCGGGATGGTCGGGCCGGGGCTGGTCAGTGTCGGCCAGACCCCAGGACATGTGTGGGGTCTGCGGAATTGTCTGGGGGACCCATTTTTCACGTCGTTTTTGCCCCCTCTCTCTCAAACGCCCCTCTAAGCCCACCTTTCTCTTTCGACTTGCTGTTTTACCTCTCAAACCTTCCCTCTAATCACTCATTTCATCATTTCCTGCCCAACTCATCCTCTTCCAACGTTTACAACATAACCTACCCCCTACCCTCTCCGTTCTCTCTCATTTGGGCTTTTGCATGCCCCATTTGTGACTCAAAATCCTGTAGCCTTCTAACCTATCTCATTTCTCCCTTTTACCTTCTTCATTCCCTGCCTTTTAGGCCTTTACAATCCCTGATGAGGTTCAAGTCCGTGGAGAACCAAAAACTCCAGCCCCTGTTTCCCCTTATCCTCATTTTTCGTGGCTCTGTCCGAGCTTAGTACGGCCGCTTTCTCGGGATAATAATAAATGTATGTGGGGGATATGGCCCCTAGATTGGGTGTATCCCATGTTTTCCGACACCATGTTTAGAATGTACGTAATTAAGAGTAAATTCTGAGATTTCCTTTCCAATAACACTTAGAAATTTTCCATCGCGGGATATGAAAATCCCATCTCACGCTTTTCCACACAAGACTCATTTTTCAAAGCCTATACCAATAGTTTTGATCCCCTCCCACCCTCCTACCAAACATGTCATTCCTAATCCCCTCTTGGCACAGACTCACACTTGTCCCTGAAATCAACCACAATACCCATCATCTGTAGCTCTTTTCTATGACTATAGATACCAATGTCACAGTATGCATCATCGATGGAAGGAAGACCATTGTACTGAGGGATTACTTCCCATTTTGTGTTAAGGATAGGTCCTACATTACACCTTGTTCCGACATACGGAGCGAGACATAGATCCTTGAGCCTTAGGAAATTAAGTTTTTAAGGGAAGTAGAATATTATGAGCCCAATCTAGTTAGGTCGGCTAATACACCTCTTTGATCTGGGTGGCGCAGCGAAAGCGTGGTGGACCCTTGCCCCACTGGCCCAGGATCGAAACTGTGCTCGTTGAATACGAATATTATAGAAGCCCTAGCAAGTTCTACTATGAGAAACCGATGTAGGATGATCTAGCAAGATTTGATTCACCATTTCCTTGGACATAGTTAATAACGAGGACTCTCTTAGAATAAGACCTAAAGGGCAACCTTAGAAATAGATAATTTGAACCTTTCAATGATGGACATTCCCTACGTTTCTAGAGTGATTGGACTACGGAGTTACTGAAATATAAACTGCGAAACATTCGCGGCTTGACCCAAATTCTCAATCCTGGGCGACAATAGACTCACTGTTTTGACTGAGCAGAAGACCAGGATTCACCAGGGCTAGGAGGGGATACAACGAGCCTTCTACCCTAGTCAGGTAGATGATCGATGTATCGGGATCAAGCCTACTATAACCGTCTCTCCGTGCTGGTCAAATAATGAAAACAACTATCTTACTCTAAATAATTGGGGATTGTCGTCGAGACTCCAGATAGGTAAAAAAATAAATTGTAGCAAACCTTCAGGGTATGAGAAATGGATAAAGAAATAAGTTTTAAGGGAGGTAGACTAAAATGAACCAGACTAGTATATGCCTTACCACGCGTAGGAACTTGAAATCAATAGAACTTAGGCAAAAGAAATAATTAAATCTTTCTTTATTACCCTTAGTCAATTTCGGGGACGAAATTTTATTTTAAGGGAGGTATATTGTAACACCCCCGATTTTTCCCAACCTGGGATTAGACGGCCTTAGGCGATGGGTCGATCCTAATACCTTATTAACCTGTCAGAGCTGAATCCCACAGTCTAAAATCGCTTCTGAACCCCTTTCCTTCACAAATACCACCCTTCACCACCTTATTCTTTCAATTTTCCTAAGTACTTGCACCCTAGACACTATCTTAAACTAGCTAAGTAGTATAAATTGGATCACTTTATACACAAACTACAAAGGCCTAGGTACCACCTCGATGTAAATCTTATAGACTAAATCCTTTAAAATGAGACAAAGTAACTATGTGCTAAATTAGATTAGCTATGAAATCCACTAGAATCGCTTTAAATACGATCTGCAAGACCCAAAACTTGTAGAATCATTGATGCTAGGTTACCCAAAAATCTCGGATCAAACTCATTACCCGGCTGCTCTCGAGAGCATCTCGAAACTCAGTATCGGATCTGGACCGCACGTCAAGTCCGATTAACACGGTTAAGGAATTAGGACCGCCTTCTTTGGCTTGACAACCATCTCGAAATCAAATCCGGCCCGGTGTCCCACTACTTCGCTTGAGTCCGGAGCGAGAGAGTGTTAAAACACTTGTTTTCTTTAAAAATAAATATCTTGAATAGTAATTTGGCATCTCTCATTTGCGGATCAGTTTTAAGCAACCAGACCGTCAGAATCAGACCAAATTACACCCTTGGATCAGGAAAAATTTCATACACATTTACATGTACTCGGAATCTCCGATCGAGACCTACTGACCGTCGAACTAAAACTGGTCCGCGACGTGTGATCTGGAAATCCGACTGAAACGAAAACTTAATAAAACGTAGATCCGGCGTCGGTGAGCTTAAGTCCGACCTTTGGCTCAAGGTGGCCCGCCAGAAGTCCTCCGTTGAGCTGAAAAAGTTCCGCTTTGGTTATAACCTAGGTGAACCTTGTTCAGAAGTCTATTTCGGTGAAGTTTTAGACTATATAAGGACCTTAAACCCTCCCCCATTTCAGCCACACGAATTTGGGTTTGAGAAGAGAGAAAAGTGAGAGAAAGTGAGGGAGATGTGGGAGGAACTCCTCTTTCTTGTTCCTCGCTATTCGGCTCCACCGCCTGATTCTCATCGCTTTCCTAGGCGATTCCTGGGTCGTTTCTAGGTAAGAAACCCTAACCCTAATCTGTTTTAGGGTTGTATAGGTTGTAGGTTATGAAATAGCTAACCTGTTTCGTTCTCTAGGTTGCCAAACTCCCGTATACGGAAGCTTAGCGAACCTATCGACTCCGTTACGATTCTACGACAAAAGGTCCGGACTTTAGGTGTATAGGTTATGGTTTTCAATGCTTTCAATGTCAGATAATGATAGATTCATGATCTGCATGCAATTACACATGTACAAAATGCTTTCCGATTTCTGTTTCGATTAAAGATGCAAATTATGGAATTTTAAATATTCTAGGTATTCGTAGAAAATACCGTATACGTATATTTTTTGGAAATGTGTCTGACATAATTATTTGTTGTATGAATATATGATATATGGATAAAATACTTATTTGGTGAATGGATTCGCCCAAATACATGTTTTACTAATATACACTATGTATGTACAAATATTGTATTGTAGAAAGTACTGTATACATATGTATTTTAGCGACGTGTTTGCCATGATTATTTATTGTGTAAATATACTATATATGCATAAATTATTTGCTTGGCGAGAGGACTCGCCCTAATACATGTTTGCTAACATACACCAAGTATGTGAAATAGTGTATGTTAAGTGTTTGTAGAAATGCTTGTGTGAGCAAGTGTTTGAATGTTGATGCCTTAGGAGAGTGTTGAGATGGGATTCTCAACTACCCTAGTGACATGTATGATTACCTCCATGAGGTTGTTTACTTAAACTGCTTACTTGCAATATATGTGTTTGTATTTCTACTGATGTAGTGCTTTGCAACATACTTTATATCATGCTTTATAACATGCCTTATAACATGTCTTATAACATGCCTACTAGCATGCTTGAATTACTTTGTTTATCATACTTTACTCCACATGCTATGGATGAGAATTGATTGAGTTTGGGACTATGTCTATAGTCCAGACAGTCGATACCAGATTTGAGATCGTGGCTGAGGTTCATGTCACCACGTGGGATGTGTTTGACGAACCCGAGTCGTACGTCAGTTGGCGACAGTGGTTAGGCCACGCGAAGTGCTTATGCATTTCATGTCGTCAAATTGATTGTGTGCTCGAGCTAGTCAGGCTCGTCAAGTAACCCAATGTGTCTAATGTATGTTCACCATGTTTGGTCGTTACTGCTTGAACCTAGGGTACCAAACTTACCAGTGAAAACCCTTTTAACCATGGTATCTCGATCCGCTAAGACTCATGAGCCGGGCATAGTGGTATGGGACACCGTGGTCGAGCTGTCGGCCTACGCTGGGGCGATGGGTGATGGGGGAGTGGTGCAACGATTCCGTGTAAGAACCCTGGCAGCCCTGCCTCCCCGTAGTGACCAGTGAGCAACCAGACTCGTGAGCCGATTATGGTGGTATGGGACACTATATTCGTGCTGTCGGCCTACACTGGCGTAGCCTGGCTGTGGTCCTCAGTCGGGTTGCAGTCGGGTCCCATTCTCAATAAGTGGACTGGTCGGGCTTCGAAATAGACTGCCAGTTGGTAGGACGTTAGTGAAGTGACCTCGAGCATACTCTGAATTTGCGGTGAGGCGATGAGTTTTGCCGAGTGTATAAAGTATGAACTAGGCCTGTATCTGTATAGTGATGAATCGTTAAAGAGGTGATGGGGGAGTGGTGCAACGATTCCGTGTAACAGCCCTGACAACCTCTGCAGTGACCTAGAAACACACTATCGTCTGAGATTAACTAGGACTGACGACCCTAGAATGGATCATGTTTAGGAATGATACAAGGGAGGTACCTTAGTTTCCCAATCCTGCTGTTTGAAATGGAATAATAACAACTCGGTAATCATGCTCATCATGCATTGCATGTGCCTGGAAGATGTGGAGCACTGAGGGATGAAAGCATGCCGCGAACGAAGAGGGTGTCACATGAGGGAGTATGTCGGTGAGGGCATACATCATGTCATTCATACTTGCATTAATAAGAGTAGTTAGGAGTGTTTGATTTTACTGCTTTATCATTACTGCTTGACTGAATTGATAACATGTTAACCTATGCTTTATTGTTCCACTGAGTTGATCACTCACTCCCACGTTACGGGATGGTGTTGTACACACCAACCAGATTTGTTGAGTTTCAGGTGATGGCGATGCTTATGAAGCAGAGCCGGATTACTTCTATGATGATGAGGAGTTCTGTAACGCCCTGAAAATCGGGGGTCGAGTGTAACTCAACTCTCGAGTTCCAACGCATCACTTATGCAACATATTTAATGATGTTTGACTGTTGTCTGTGTTAGAGCAATAAACATGAATAAGATTATACCAAAACAGTAATTCATACTCCAGATCAATTGTATAAAAGCAAGAGGAAGACTGAACTGTAAATATGTATATGTAAAGAAACAAAATAAACGTTTCATTCTCCAGAGTATGAATCCTTCTAAGTCACCATATACATGTCTGTTTATAAACAAAATGTCAAAATAAACTAGGTACAATCCCTGTAAAATCCGTCGATCCTGGCAGCCTAGTCGAAGCCGCCAGAGAACTGCATATACGAGAACTCCTCCTGGTCCTCGTCATAATCAGGCTCCGTCTCCAAAGTCGTCGGCTCGCCTAAACCTGAGACAGAGTCTGGTTGGTGTGCACAACACCATCCCGTAACGTGGGAGTGAGTAGCTAACTCAGTGGAACCATAAAGCATAGGTTAACATGTTCATCGATGCAGTCAAACAGTAATGATAAAGCAGTAAATCAAACACTCCTAGTTACTCTGATTAATGCAAGTATGAATGCAGGTATGATGGATGCCCTTACTGACATACTCCCTCATGCGATCACGGCATGCTTACATCCCACAGTGCTCCACATCTTCCACGCACATGCGATGCATGATGAGCATGATTACCGAGTTTTTAATTAATCCATTTCAAACAGCAGGGTTGGGAAACTAAGGTACCTCCATTGTATCATTCCCAAACATGATCCATTCTAGGGTCGTCAGTCCTAGTTAATATCAGACGATGGTGTGTTTTCTAGGTCATTCTGCAGAGAGGCCGCTGTGGTGTTACACACAAAGGTTGCACCACTCCCCCATCACCCCTTAAATGATTCATCACTATACGTAAAACAGTGCCTAGTTCATACTCTATATATCACGGCGAACCCTAAGGCGCACTGCGACTTCGAGAATATGCTCATGCGGTCCACTACAAAGGGTGTCGTGGCATTACGCACAAAGGTTGCACCACTCCCCATCACCTTATCAATGTAGGCCGACAGCGCGAATATAGTGTCCCATACCACCATAATCGGCTCACGAGTTACGTTGTTCACTGGTCACTACGGGGAGGCACGTAGCCCTAGCGTAGACCGACAACTCGACCATGGTGTCCCATACCACCATGCCCGGCTCATGAGTCTTAGCGGATCGAGGTACCATGGTTAACGGGATTTTCACTGGTAAGTTTGGTACCCTAGGTTCAAACATTAGCGACCAAACATGGTGAACATACATAAGACACATGGGTTACTTGACGTGTTCGGTTGGGCTCAAACGCACAACAAGTTGGGCGATATGAAGCGAAGCACCTCGTGTGGCCAACCACTATCGCTGCCAACCGAAGTACGACACGGGTTCCCCAAAACATCATGTGTGGCGAAACGAATCTCAACCACAATTCCAAGTCGATATCGGGATGCTGGACTATGGACATAGTCCCAAGCTTAATCAATTCCTAACCATAACATGTGAAGTACAAGATGATAAACAAGGTAATTCAAATGCTAGCAATCATGTTATAAAGCATGTCATAAAGCATGTTAATAAACAAGTTACAAAGCATGTTCAAAAGCATGTTGTAAAGCACTATACAAATAGGAATACAAATACATCTAGTTCATAGGTGAGTGGTTAGAGTAAATAACCACATGGAGGGTATCATATGTGACTCTAAGGTAGTTGAGAATCCCATCTCAGCACCTACCTAAGGTTCTAACACTAGCAAGTTTTACAAACACTTGGAATGCACTTTTTCAACATACATGGCGTATGTTAGAGGAAAGTGCACCAGGGCTGTCCCTTTACCAAACTAGTATTTTATACGTATAGATCATATTCATACAGCAAATATTCATGATAATTACATCAGCAAAATTTATACGTATGGGGTATTTTCTAGGATGCTCAATTTCGGCATACATAGTGTTTACAAGGGAACTTATATTACGGCGATTCTTTTCGCCAAGCAAATAATTTATACGCACATAATATATTTATACAACAATTAATCATGACAAACACATCGGTAAAATATACACGTATACGGTACTTCTTACAATACCGTATTTCTACATACATGGTGTATATCAGTAAACATGTATTTAGGCGAACCCTTTCTTCAAATAAGTATTTTATCCATACATCATATATCCATACAACAATTAAACATGTCAAACACATTTCCATAAAAAATACGTATACGGTATTTTATACGAATACCTAGAGTATGTGAAATTCCAAATTCTACAATTCTAATCGAAACAGAAAACGGAAAGCACATTGTACATGTGCAATTGCATGTAGATCATGAATCTACCATTATCTGACATTGAAAGCGTTGAAAAACGTAACCTATACACCTAAAGTCCTCACCTTGTCTATTGGAATCTCAACAAATCAGCAAGGTTGGATAAGCTTCCATATTCGGGAGCTTTCTAGCCTAAGGAGTGAAATCGGTTTGCTATTTCACAACCTAAAGCCTTTACACTTCAAATCAAACCTAGGGTTAGGATTTCTCACCTTAAAACGGAGTCGGTGACGCCGAAAAAACATCAAGGAAGTGGTGGTGCAGCCCGTTGGATGATCTACAACAGTAGGAGGGAAGTACTCACACAAATCCCAAACTTTTCTCTCCTTTCTCTCTCTCTCTCTCTCTAGGGTTTTATCCCAAATTCGTATGGCTGTGAGAGGTGCTGTTCTAAGGCTCTTTTATAGCCTAAAACCTTCCCAGAATAGGCTCAGGTTCAAGGGTTACTGCTATTATAGGTATTTCGGCACTTTTCCAGCTCAAAAGAGTGTTTCTAGTGGCCCCCCTTGAGCCAAACGTCAGACTTAAGCTCATCACTCATGGATCCACGTGGGATTATGTTTTCGACTCAATCGGATTCCCAGATCACACGTGGCGGACCAGCTTCAATTCAACGGTCAGTGGGCCACAATCCGAAATTCCAAGTACATGTAAATGTTCCTGAAATTTTTCTTGATCCAAGGGTGTAATTTGGTCTGATTCTGACGGTCTGGTTGCTTAATACTGATCCGCAACCGAATGGTGCCAGATCACTATCCCAGATATTTATTTTATAAAGGAAAGAGTGATTTTCACACTCCCTCACTCCGGACTCAAGCGAATAGCCGTGGGACATCGATTGGACCTGATTTCCGCGATGGTTATCGAGCCCAGCGAGGCGGTCCTAGTTCCTTAACTTCGTGTTAATTGGACTTTCGATGTGCGGTCTAGACCTAATACGAAGTTCCAAGTCATTCCCGAGAATAGCCGGGTAATGAGTTTGATCCTAACATTTAGGGTAACCTAGCGTCAATGATTCTCAATGTTTTGGGTCTTGCAGATCGTATTTAAAGCGATCTAAACGGATTTCATGGCTAATCGAGTTTAGCACGTAGTTAACTTTGTTAAATTTCTAAATGATTTAATCCTAAGTGATTTCTGGTCGAGGTGATACTCGAACCAAAGTACGAAAATTTATGGGTCGTTACAATCTACCCCCCTTAAACAAAAAATTTCATCCTCGAAATTTATACCTTTTCGTACTCCTCGAGAATCTGAGGGTAGTTCTTCCTGACCTCGGCCTCAGTCTCCCAAGTAGCTTCCTCCTCGGAATGATGTGTCCATAGTACCTTCACAAGCGGAATGACCTTGCTACGCAGTACTTGCTCCTTCCTGTCAAGGATACGTGTGGGCGCAACTCATACGTAGCATCCTCGCTCAGCTGTACCTGCTCCCATCTGATGATATGCGAAGGATCGGGAACGTACTTCTTCAGCATAGACACATGAAATACATTGTGTACAGATGCCAGTGGTGTGGGCAAAGCGAGATGATACGCTACATCACCCACTCGATCCAGCATCTGAAATGGACCGATAAATCTCGGTGTGAGCTTCCCCTTCTTCCCAAACCGAAGGACTCCCTTCATAGGGGAAACTCGACGGAACACATGATCCCCGACCTCGAACTCAAGCGGTCGCCGCCTCGTATCGGCGTAACTCTTCTGCCTGCTCTATGCTGTAAGTAGTCGACGCCTGATAATGTCGACCTTCTCTGTAGTCGCCTGCACCAACTTCGGGCCAATCAGACTACGCTCGCCAACCTCAGCCCAACAATGCGGTGCTCTACAAGGACGACCATATAGGGCCTCATATGACGCCATGCCAATAGTCGCCTGGAAGCTGTTGTTGTAGGCGAACTCTGCGTACGGAAGACAGTCATCTCAGCTGTCCTTGAAGTCCAACATACATGCCCGCAACATATCCTCCAGAATCTGGTTCACCCGCTCTGTCTGCCCATCAGTCTGAGGATGGAATGCCGTACTGAACTTCAACTTCACACCCATCGCCTCCTGGATACGAGTCCAGAAGATGGATGTGAATCGAGTGTCTCTGTCCGACACGATCTCTAATGGAACTCCATGCAGATGGACGATCTCCCTGATGTACAATCTAGCCAGCTCGTCTGCAGAGTTCGTAACTCTGATAGGGAGGAAATGAGCCGATTTGGTCAACCGGTCCATAATCACCCAAATGGAATCGTGTCCTCTCCTCGTCTTCGGCAGCCCTGATATGAAATCCATGGAGATGAAGTCCCACTTCCACTCTGCTATGGGCATGGGCTGAAGTAGTCTAGGAGGTCGGCGATGTTTAGCCTTGACCTGCTGGCACGTGAGACATCGAGATACAAACTCAGCGATGTGGGCCTTCATATTATCCCACCAATACGTCCGTCTCATATCCTGGTACATCTTCATGCTACCAGGGTGCATCGCAAGCTTCGAGTTATGGGCAGATTCGAGAAGCTCGCGTCTCAAGTCAGGCACATCAGGAACGCATAGGCGGCCACGGAATCGTAGACCCCCATCAGAACCAACTCTCCACTCGGAATCCTCGGCGTCGCTAGCTTGCTCTTGAAGCTCAGACAGCCGCATATCGCCCTCCTAGGCCCCAGCAATCCTGTCGTCAATAAGTGGTCGCACCCAAACGTGCGCAACACACTTAAATAGCTCCTCCACAGTGAGTTTCTGCTCGAAGTCCCGTACGAACTCGACCATGTCCCACTCAGTTATCATCAATGGTGCCGCAAATGCTATCGCCTTCTTGCGGCTCAACGTGTCTGCCACAAGGTTCGTCTTGCCAGGATGGTAGGAAACCTCGAACTTGAAGTCCTTCAAAGTCTCCATCCATCGGCGTTGTCTCATATTCAAGTCTCGCTGTGTGAATATGTACCTAAGGCTCTTGTGGTCGCAGAAAAGCTCGAACTCCTCTCCGTAGAGGTAATGTCTCCAGAGCTTCAATGCAAAGATGACAGCTGCCAACTTCAGGTCGTGTGTAGGGTAATTCTCCTCGTGCTTCCTTAATTGTCTCGAGGCATACGAAATCACCCTGTCCTTCTGCATCAGGACACAACCTAAACCAACGCGAGAGGCGTCAGTATATATCGTGTATTTCTCCCCTTGCTCTGGCAATACTAGCACAGGGGCGGACGTCAACTTGTCCTTCAGCTCCTTAAAAGCTGCTTCCGCCTTCTCATTCCAGGTGAACTTCAGGTCCTTCCGGGTCAACTGAGACAACGGCCTAGCAATCTTTGAGAAATCACGAATGAAGCGCCTGTAATACCCTGTCAGGCCAAGAAAACTCCTTACTTCGGTAACCGAGCCAGGCTGCTGCCAATCCTGAACCGCGGCTACCTTAGCAAGGTCCACTGCTATCCCATCCTTAGACACTACATGTCCGAGGAACTTGACTTCCTCCTGCCAGAAGTCGCACTTCTTGTACTGTGCGAACAACTGGTTCTTCTTCAGTGTACCCAACACCGCCCTCAGGTGTTCCTCGTGCTCCTCCCGACTAGTAGAGTATATCAAAATGTCATCAATAAAAACGATGACGAATCGGTACAGGAAGGGCCGAAATACCAGTTCATCAAATCCATGAACACGGCTGGTGCGTTCGTAAGGCCGAAAGACATCACCAGGAACTCATAGTGCCCAAAGCACGTCCTGAAGGCTGTCTTCTGCACGTCCTCATCTCTCACGCGCAACTGGTGGTACCCCGACTATAGATCAATCTTCGAAAAATACTTCGCCCCCCTCAACTGATCAAACAGATCATCTATCCTGGACAAAGGATACTTGTTTTTCACTGTGACCTGGTTCAACCTACGGTAGTCAATACATAACCGTAGCGACCCGTCCTTCTTCTTCACAAATAACACAGGTGCTCCCCAAGGAGATACACTAGGTCGTATAAAACCCTTTTCTACCAGCTCGTCAATCTGTTTCCGTTGCTCCTCCATCTCACATGGAGGCATACGATAAGTCGGCAATGAGATGGGTGTCGTACCAGGCGTAAGATCAATTGTAAAATCGATCTCGCGCTGAGGAGGTAAACCAGGAATAGTCTCAAACACGCCTGCAAATTCTCGAACCACCGGCGTATTTCTCAACGTCGGACCATCAATCGGCGCTAATAAAGCAGTATAACAGTCAACACGACAACGCCAACTGACCTGTACTGGAAACGTGAAAACTACGCTGTCTGAGTCATAGGCCGTCACGACTCGAGTATCGTAATCTATCTCTGCTCTCATCTTCGAGAGCCAGTCCATACCGAGAATAACATCGTAGTGCCACAGCGGAGCAACGATGAGGTCGACGAGCACGGTGCGGCTACCCAAATCCACAGAGCAACCCTCACATAACCATGCGATATCAGAAAAAGTACCAGTGGCAGTAGTAAGTCTCAGTCCCTTAGTGGGAATAGTACGCAAAGATAGACGTTTAGCTGCCCCACAAGAAATAATAGAAGTAGTGGACCCAGTGTCCACCAACAAGGAAACAGAAGTACCAAGAATGTGAGTCGTACCCTCAAAAGCTGACGGGGCTGCAAGTAATGTCTGAGGTGCCTCAGCCACAAGCGTATGAACGTGCGCCTGCTGCTGACGGTTCGGCTGAGGGGCCAAGGGCCATTGCGGTGGCCTGAACCGTGATGCAGGAGGTCGAAAGAAAGGATGTGCAGGTACAGTCTGTAAAGGTGTAGTCGATAAGGCCTGCGGGCGAGAACGACCCAACATCTGTGGTGGAGAGAAACCACTATCCTTTATCCGCGCAAAACAACTCCCAATAAGATGACCCTGCTTCCCGCAGTACGTGCAGGTCACAATAGGGCACCTCACCGGAGCCACTGGCGCTGCGATCCTGGGAGGCGAGTCAGCACGAGGCCTCTTGCCTAGGATAGGCCTGCTCTGTATCTCCTGTCGTGGCCTCGCAACCATAGCACCACGAGATCGGGCCAACCGCTCCACATCCTGCTCTGCCGTCATAAACATGTGAACCAAGTCTTTGCATAGGTAGGTATACCGAGGCAAAGATATCTTTGACCGTATCTCCTGTCGCAAACCCAAGGAAAAACGGCGCATCCGCATCTGCTCATCCACCAGTATAGTCGGGACAAAGCGGCCCAACTCGTGAAGCGGTGCTCGTACTCGTAATGTCGTCATGCCTCCCTGCCTAAGGCGCAGAAACTCATCCTCCCGCTCATGTCGATAAGTCTGCGGGTAGTATTTCTCATGGAACCGGAACTCGAAAGCCTCCCAGGTCCATACGTAATCCACTGCGACCGTCCGCAGCACACTGTCCCACTATAAACTAGCCTCCCTCTCAAACATGAAAGCGGCCAGCTCAACCTGCTCTGCCTCTGAATAGTGCAGCATCCGAAGCATCTTGGAGATGCAGTCCAACCAAAACTCTGCCTCCTCGGGTCTGTGAGAACCCATAAATGAGGGAGGCCTCAAGCGCTGAAATCACTCGAGTAGACCACGTGTACCTGCATCTCCAGTAGGTGGTGCGACGGATGTGGGTAGAGGCACATCGCCAAACTGAGCAGGAGGCTCAGAATGCTCATCAGGAGGTGCGGATGTCGTAGGTGGAGGCGCACTACCACCATGGGATAAGGCCTCAGCGATAGTGGCCATAAGCTGCCAGTGCTGCTTCATTCTGCTGGCTGCCTGGCTTTCTTCGCATCCTGCCGTTCTTCGCATCTCGCTTGATGCATCATCAACATCAGCTGCTCAAACCTATCAGTCGGCGGAGCAGCCTGGGAGTCATGCTACGCAGATGAAGATGCCCGGTACTGCTCACGAACTGGGGGCGTGTAAGGTGGTAATCCACCGGCAGAGCCAGCAGGAGGCTGATCAGAACCTAACCCACGGTCCGCAGGACCGCCACTACCAGAAGGAGTCTGGTCCATAGAGCCAGTCAGACGGAGATGTGCCGTGCTCCGCATGTACTGTCGCGGCATGCCCTATACAACATAGGGTACAACCTTTGTGAGATAAAGCATAACACGCATCATAAAGCACTTTAAGCATTCCACACATCATCATAACAAAGAGGCTACATGCCTTTCATTTATCCAATATTGTCATAATACATAGAAAACAAAGTTACATGAATCATGACAGAAATCACATGATAGCTAATACATCCACAACATCAAACACTTAAAACATGCTACTATCTACTACATCATCTTCATGAAAACATAAACCGCCTATCGCGGCAACCAAAACAAACAACCACACACAACAACGTGGATGACTAGGCATCCGAATCAGGCGATGGAGGAGGGGCGTTCTTGTCCTGCAGACAACACAGGATGACCTTCAAGGTACGAGACACCTTGCCAAGCTTGGTTCGGACTCGCCCGACCTCCTGCTGCAGGGCAGCTTGACCCTCCTCAAGACGGGCTAAACGTGCATCAAAGACATCCCGATCCACGCCCTGCTCCTGAGCCGCAGGAGGTGAACTCCCCTAAGTGTCTTGAGCCTCAGGTTCCTCTTCCTCGTCTTCGGCTTCACTTCCATCTTCACTCGTATCTTCATCGCTCACAATCTCATCCTCACATCAACGGTGACGAACAGATCCACCCCAACTATGAGCCGGAACTGCAAAGGGTCGAGTGAAGGCTCGCGAATGTTGGCGTAGAAAGCTCTAATAGTGCCAGAATTTGCGCGACCCCTGACTTCAAATAACGAACCCCAGAGGGCCGCCTCCATTTGTTCAAACAAATAATATTCCCCAAATAGCCGACCATCCACCTGGGCTTCGAAAAGAACTCTGCAGTCCTCATAGACTCCATGATGTAGCGTCGCCAACTGCACCCATTCGGCAGGGATCCGGAGATCAAGGTCCCGCTTCGTGCGAAACTCCCGGGCAAAGCTCGAGTTAGCGGCGGTGCCTCGCGGCCGCCTCAATCGTGTAGGGCGACTAGGCCCGGCCTCATCAGCGGTACTCTTCCTCTTGCCCATCAGAGAGAGGATGGTGGAGATGGAGAAAATGGCCGCCACAACACCAAAAAGGGCCATGGAAAAATGACGAAATAGGGAAAAAGGGGCTGATCTCCCAAGTTCTCCACGATCAGCTGACCCAACAGACAGGGGAGGGTGAAAATGAAGGGAAATGAAGAAAGGAAAAGGAAAGATCGGTTGGGGAGATAGCTCCCATGATTTTAGGACCTCCAACAGCGTGTAGGGGGTCCAAACGAATGAAACGAAGAGGAAATGGAGAAGAGGGTAGCACTCCACGATGGAGGGAGGTGGGTTGTGGTCTAAATCGATAGAGAAGAGAGGTGGAGAGGCGATTTGCAAGAGAGGGCAGCAAGATGGAAGGGAAAAACGGCCAAGGGAGTGGGTTTGTGAAGGAAGGGGGTGTTTTCGAAATGGATTTAGGAAGGGAGCTAGGGCAGGGGGTTGTAGGGACCCCCAAAGTCGACCGGCCCAGGCCGCGGGCCCAGCCCAACCCGAAAGTCGACGAGGCCTCGCCGAACCAGCGAGGGCCTCGCCAAAAAAAATTTTATTTTTCAAAAAGGGCCTCCGTGGCCCTGTTCGTACAGTCCCCTGGGCCCCAAAAATATCTGGGTCCCACCTTGGGTACCCCTGGATCAGCGTGGGTAGGCCTCCGACCCCGATTTGCTCCATTTCGGGCACTTTCGGGTACTCCCAAACACACGCTGACCTTTGTGAGTTTTTGACTGCCTGAGCAAGGTGTATTGTGCTCTAGACACGTCAATAGATGGCCTAGAAGTGATTTGGGATCCATAAGTGCGGTCGGGATGGAGTACGAACTCGATCAAAATGTCCATTTTCAATGAACTTCGCCGAACGGCGAAATCGAGAGACCCTAAGACTGTTTCTATGTTTTTGCACACCCTCCTAGGTTGTAATGCGTCAGCGTACATAGTGGGGACATAACACAGGTCCGGTTTAATCAAAATCATGCTCTGATACCAACTTGTAACGCCCTGAAAATCGGGGGTCGAGTGTAACTCAACTCTCGAGTTCCAACGCATCACTTATGCAACATATTTAATGATGTTTGAATGTTGTCTGTGTTAGAGCAATAAACATGAATAAGATTATACCAAAACAGTAATTCATACTCCAGATCAATTGTATAAAAGCAAGCGGAAGACTGAACTGTAAATATGTATATGTAAAGAAACAAAATAAACGTTTCATTCTCTAGAGTATGAATCCTTCTGAGTCACCATATACATGTCTGTTTATAAACAAAATGTCAAAATAAACTAGGTACAATCCCTGTAAAATCCGTCGGTCCTGGCAGCCTAGTCGAAGCCGCCAGAGAACTGCATATACGAGAACTCCTCCTGGTCCTCGTCATAATCAGGCTCCGTCTCCAAAGTCGTCGGCTCGCCTAAACCTGAGACAGAGTCTGGTTGGTGTGCGCAACACCGTCCCGTAACGTGGGAGTGAGTAGCTAACGCAACACCGTCCCGTAACGTGGGAGTGAGTAGCTAACTCAGTAGAACCATAAAGCATAGGTTAACATGTTCATCAATGCAGTCAAGCAGTAATGATAAAGCAGTAAATCAAACACTCCCAGTTACTCTGATTAATGCAAGTATGAATGCAGGTATGATGGATGCCCTTACCGACATACTCCCTCATGCGACACCATCTCACGTTCGCGGCATGCTTACATCCCACAGTGCTCCACATCTTCCAGGCACATGCGATGCATGATGAGCATGATTACCGAGTTTTTAATTAATCCATTTCAAACAAAGACGGGGTTGGGAAACTAAGGTACCTCCCTTGTATCATTCCCAAACATGATCCATTCTAGGGTCGTCGGTCCTAGTTAATATCGAGACGATGGTGTGTTTTCTAGGTCACCTGCAGAGGCTGCCAGAATCATTACACACAAAGGTTGCACCACTCCCCCATCACCCCTTAAACGATTCATCACTATACGAGAAAGCAGGCCTAGTTCATACTCTATATATCGCGGCGAACCCTAAGGCGCCTTGCGACTTGAGAATATGCTCGCGGTCACTATAAAGGGTCGCTGTGGCCAGTACATTACGCACAAAGGTTGCACCACTCCCCCATCACCTTATCAATGTAGGCCGACAGCGCGAATATAGTGTCCCATACCACCATAATCGGCTCACGAGTTATGTTGTTCACTGGTCACTACGGGGAGGCACGTAGCCCTAGCGTAGACCGACAGCTCGACCACGGTGTCTCATACCACCATGCCCGGCTCATGAGTCTTAGCGGATCGAGGTACCATGGTTAACGGGATTTTCACTGGTAAGTTTGGTACCCTAGGTTCAAACATTAGCGACCAAACATGGTGAACATACATAAGACACATGGGTTACTTGACGTGTTCGGCTGGCTCAAGCGCACAACAAGTTGGGCGATATGAAGCGCAGAAGCACCTCGTGTGGCCAACCACTATCGCCAACCGAAGTACGACACGGGTTCGCCAAAACATCATGTGTGGCGAAATGAATCTCAACCACAATTCCAAGTCTGATACCGGATGCCTGGACTATGGACATAGTCCCAAGCTCAATCAATTCCTAACCATAACATGTGAAGTATAGTATGATAAACAAGGTAATTCAGAAATGCTAGCAATCATGTTATAAAGCATGTCATAAAGCATGTTAATAAACAAGTTACAAAGCATGTTCAAAAGCATGTTGTAAAGCACTATACAAATAGGAATACAAATACATCTAGTTCATAGGTGAGTGGTTAGAGTAAATAACCACATGGAGGGTATCATATGTGACTCTAAGGTAGTTGAGAATCCCATCTCAGCACCTACCTAAGGTTCTAACACTAGCAAGTTTTACAAACACTTGGAATGCACTTTTTCAACATACATGGCGTATGTTAGAGGAAAGTGCACTAGGGATGTCCATTTACCAAACTAGTATTTTATACATATAGATCATATTCATACAGCAAATATTCATGATAATTACATCAGCAAAATTCATACGTATGGGGTATTTTCTAGGATGCTCAATTTCGGCATACATAGTGTTTACAAGGGAACTTATATTACGGCGATTCTTTTCACCAAGCAAATAATTTATATGCACATAATATATTTATACAGCAATTAATCATGACAAACACATCGGTAAAATATACACGTATACGGTACTTCTTACAATACCGTATTTCTACATACACGGTGTATATCAGTAAACATGATTTAGGCGAACCCTTTCGCCAAATAAGTATTTTATCCATACATTATATATCCATACGACAATTAAACATGTCAAACACATTTCCATAAAAAATACGTATACGGTATTTTATACGAATACCTAGAGTATGTGAAATTCCAAATTCTACAATTCTAATCGAAACAGAAAACAGAAAGCACATTATACATGTACAATTACATGCAGATCATGAATCTACCATTATCTGACATTGAAAGCGTTGAAAAACGTAACCTATACACCTAAAGTCATCACCTTGTCTCTTGGAATCTCAACAAATCAGCAAGGTTGGATAAGCTTCCGTATTCGGGAGCTTTCTAGCCTAAGGAGTGAAATCGGTTAGCTATTTCACAACCTAAAGCCTTTACACTTCAAATCAGACCTAGGGTTAGGGTTTCTCACCTTAAAACGGAGTCGGTGACGCTGGAAAAATGTCAAGGAAGTTGTGGTGCAGCCCGTTGGATGATCTACAACAGTAAGAGGGAAGTACTCCCACAAATCCCAAACTTTTCTCTCCTTTTTCTCTCTCTCTCTCTCTCTCTCTCTAGGGTTTTATCCCAAATTCGTATGGCTGTGAGAGGGGCTGTTCTAAGGCTCTTTTATAGCCTAAAACCTTCCCAGAATAGGCTAAGGTTCAAGGGTTACTGCTATTATAGGTATTTCAGCACTTTTCCAGCTCAAAAGAGTGTTTCTGGTGGCCCCCCTTGAGCCAAACGTCAGACTTAAGCTCATCACTCATGGATCCACGTGGGATTATGTTTTCGACGCGATCGGATTCCCAGATCACACGTGGCGGACCAGCTTCAGTTCAACGGTCAGTGGGCCACGATCCGAAATTCCAAGTACATGTAAATGTTCCTGAAATTTTTCCTGATCCGAGGGTATAATTTGGTCTGATTCTGACGGTCTGGTTGCTTAATACTAATCCGCAACTGAATGGTGCCAGATCACTATACCAAATATTTATTTTGTAAAGGAAAGAGTGATTTTCACACTCCCTCACTCCGGACTCAAGCGAATAGCCGTGGGACATCGATTGGACCTGATTTCCAAGATGGTCATCGAGCCCAGCGAGGCGGTCCTAGTTCCTTAACTTCGTGTTAATCGGACTTCCGATGTGCGGTCTAGACCTAATACGAAGTTCCAAGTCATTCCCGAGAATAGCCGGGTAATGAGTTTGATCCTAACATTTAGGGTAACCTAGCGTCAATGATCATCAATGTTTTGGGTCTTGCAGATCGTATTTAAAGCGATCCAAATGGATTTCATGGCTAATCGAGTTTAACACTTAGTTAACTTTGTTAAATTTCTAAAGGATTTAATCCTAAGTGATTTCTGGTCAAGGTGATACTCGAACCAAAGTACGGAAATTTACGGGTCGTTACAAGTTCTCCTATCTGTATCTCTTTGGCAGGTCTATGAAGACCTGGTATTGTATTGACGGGGCTATGGTACTTGGGATAGAAGACATTACACTTCCCCACATTAGGTATATTTTAGAATTGTACTTGTAATTAATTAACCTGGTAACATCATCACACTCTGGAGACTCACCATAGTTTATATATGTTATTTATCTATCACAATCTTCCGCTTGCAATTTAACTGTCTCTGGAGTATGATATGTTGTTTTGGCTTAATCTCACTCATGTTCAATGCACGAATATAGTCAACATTCAATCATCATTCATTTTGTTGCATAAGTGATGTTCTGGAACTCGGGAGTTGAGTTTATGCTCGACCCCCGATTTTCGGGATGTTACAGTGTGTGACATGATTATTTGTTATATGGATATATGATATATAGATAAAATACTTATTTGGCGAAAGGATTCGCCCAAATACATGTTTTAACTAATATACACTATGTATGTAGAAATACTGTTTTGTAAAAAGTACCGTATACATGTATATTTTAGAGATGTGTTTGTCATGATTAATTGTTGTATAAATATATTATGTATGTGTAAAATACTTGCTTGGCGAAAGGACTCTTCCTAATACATGTTTGCTAACATACACTAAGTATGTTGAAATAGTATATGTTAAGTGTTTTTGAAAATGCTTGTGTAAGTGTTTGGATGTTGATGCCTTAGGAGGGTGTTGAGATGGGATTCTCAATTACCTTAGAGACATGTATGATTTCCTCTATGAGGTTGTTTACTTAAACCGTTTACTTTTGCAATATATGTGTTTGTATTCCTATTTATGTAGTGCATTACAACATGCTTTATAACATGCTTTATGACATGCTTACTAACATGCTTGAATTACTTGTTTATCATGCTTTACTCCACATGCAACTAATAAGGTTTGATTGAGTTTGGGACTATGTCTATAGTCCAGACAGTCGGTATTAGACTTGAGATCGTGGTTGAGTTTCATGTCACCACATAGGATGTGTTTGACGAACCCGAGTCGTACGCCAGTTAGCGGCAGTGGTTAGGCCACGCGAAGTGCTTATGCACTTCATGTCGTTCAGTTGATCGTGCACTCGAGCTAGTCAGGCTCATCAAGTAACCCGATATGTCTAATGTATGTTCACCATGTTTAGACGCTACTGCTTGAACCTAGAGTACCGAACTTACCAGTGGAATCCCGTTAACCATGGTACCTCGATCCGCTAAGACTCATGAGCCGAGCATGGTGGTATGGGATACCGTGGTCGAGCTGTCGGCCTACGCTGGGGCCATATGCCTCCCCGTAGTGACCAGTGAGTAACCAGACTCGTGAGCCGATTATGGTAGTATGAGACACTATATTCGAGCTGTCAGCCTACACTGGCGTAGCCTGGCTATGGTCCCCAGTCGGGTTGCATCCGAGTCCCATTGTCAATAAGTGGACTGGTCGGGCTTCGAAAATAGACTGCCAGTTGGTAGGACGTTAGTGGAGTGACCTCGAGCATACTCTGAATTTGCGGTGAGGTGATGAGTTTTGCAGCAGTGTAGAGAGTATGAACTAGGCCTGTTTCTGTATAGTGATGAATCGTTTAAGAGGTGATGGGGGAGTGGTGTAACCTTTGTGTGTAATAGCCCTGGCAGCCTTTGCAGTGACCTAGAAAATACATCATCATCTGAGATTAACTAGGACTGACAACCCTAGAATGGATCATGTTTGGGAATGATACCAGGGAGGTACCTTAGTTTCCCAATCCTGCTGTTTGGAATGGACTAATAAAAACTCAGTAATCATGCTCATCATGCATTGCATGTGCCTGGAAGATGTGGAGCACTGAGGGATGAAAGCATGCCGCGAACGTAAGATGGTGTCGCACGAGGGAGGGTATGGTGAGGGCATCCATCATGACAGCATTCATACTTGCATTAATAAGAGTAGTTAGGAGTGTTTAATTGTACTACTTTATCATTACTGCTTGACTGTATTGATAACATGTTAACCTATGCTTTATTGTTCTACTGAGTTAGTTACTCACTCCCACATTATGGGATGGTGTTTTAAAACACCCACCAGACCCTGTATCAGATGCAGGTATTATTGGAGCACAGGAGACTGAGCCTGACGTCTATGACGATCAGGAGGAGTTCTCCTATATGCAGTTCGCTGGAGGCTTCGCATAGGCTGTCCAGTGCTACAGGGCTACAGGGTTGATAATTTCAGTTGTACTATTTTGACATTTTGATTCAAAACTAACATATATATATATATATATATATATACGGTGACTTAGTTAATGTTCATACTCTGGAGATCGAGAATGTTTTGTTTTATATATATATCTATATATACCTTTCAGTCTTCCGCTTACGCTTTATAGATGGATCTGGAGTATGAATTATTGTTTTGGTAGAATCTCACTCATGTTTATTGTACTAACACAGACAACATTTAACCATCATTATCTATGTTGCATAAGTGATGTTCTGGAACTCAAGAGTTGAGTTACTACTCGACCCTCAAATTTTCGGGATGTTACAGCTTTATTATGGCAGGCCATGATGAGGGGTTTAATGTTTTTATGAGTGGTGGAGAAGTTGGTGGTCCCATATATGGTGGAGAAGATCCATTTATGGATAGATTGATGGAGGTAGGTGGAGGAATAATGGGCCCTTTTGATGAGGTGAATGTTATTTATGGCTTGGATTCTTCTTCCGTCAATGGTGGAAATGAGATTGGGTTAGGTGGATTGGATGGATTTGTTGGGTCTACATCAGATGGTCCATCAGGGTTTATGGATGTTAGCTGAAATAGCGATGAAGACCGCTATAGTTGAAGTAGGAATATGCCAATATGTCCTAGAGGGGGTGAATAGGACTTTTTAATATTTTTATGGTTTATTTAAAATCCTATTACACTAATCCTAACAACAAGCACATATTAGGATTACTCAAAAGTAACTCTACTGGCTTTCAAGCCTAGTAGAGGATCCAATCACAAACTATTTAAGAGGTGAACAATATGCAAACTAGTTCATGATGGATATAACTGTGTATATGTGTGAGGTGTGATCTCAGATATTCAGATATGAAAATATTAAAGTAAATCACACAAACAGAAGAATTACAATCTCAAACACAGCCATTTTTATATTAGTTCGACAACTTGTCTACTCCACTCCCGGTAACCACACTCAACCCTTGAGTGTACCGAATTTCACTAAGGAGGTTTCACAGCGATTCACCTCAAACCTAAAGTTTTAAATCAGGTTCACCTTCAACCTTTACAACCTACACTGAGGCTGACTGTTTATGCTCTCACGAGTAAGGGTCAACACAATGCACCCACTTTTAGGGCCAAGGATTTTCCATAAGACCCTAACTGAGGTTTTACCCAGTTTACCCTAAACCCGAGGTTTCACACGGTTCACCTCAAACCCAAGGTTTTGACTGGTTCACCTTTAACTAGATGTTTATGCTCTCCACAGAGCAAGGGTCCACACAACGCACCCACTACGTACACTCCCGCCGGAGGCCTCCTATGAGGGCTTGCAAGGGTGAGAAACACCTAAGACCCAATCCTAAAAAGGAATTATCACAAGTGTCCTCTAGCCTCTAATAACTTACAGATAAGCAGATGGTCTCATTCAGCACATTGACGAAGATCTCTTCCTTTGTTGTCGAAGAGTCTTCGGCTTCCTTGATCCGCAACACAAATGATGTACTAATGCGAGGCTTTGGGTTGGGTCAAGGTTAAGACGGAATCCTACTCTATAAAATGTTTTCCTATAAGGAAGATGGAGTGATTCCGATTATGCATTCAAGGTATCCTAGCTTAATGATTTGCCATTAAGGTAGTAGCTGGAGGATCCTTGAATGCAGAAGTTCATTCCCCAATCCACTCTATTGAATGTTAATGGTGAGGGTGGATTGGAGGATGAACTTTCCTGAGAGAAAGGGCTTTAGGTATATGATCTAAGGTAAAACACACAAAAGCACTCTCTCCTTTCTCTCCCAGCAATAATAGACAAGTCCTCTATATATAGGCAAAAAGGTTCCAACGGATATAAAACGGTCACATTTATGACAGAGTTCGATATCATCGAGCGGGTTCGCTATCATTGAGCGTATACTCTTGATCGCATCGATGGTCCGCTTGATGACACAAACTCAAATGACATTTACTTTTGAAACCTCTTGCCAGCTGGTCGATGTAATCGAAACAGGTCTCGATGTCATCGGATTTCGAACTCTGATTCAATCGAAACTAGTATCAATTCATCGACATTTAAAAATGAGAGAGACTTGACTGAAAATATTTCAGGTTTACAAGAATGATTGAGGGACCATCGAGATCATCAGAATTTGAATGTTGATAATATTGATACCCGTGTCGATGCATCGATAAATCCAACGGGTTTATCTTTAAACTTGTTGGATAGTTTAGATCCATGTTCAATGCAATCGAGACCGTACTGATATTATCGACATTTAAATATCGATTCTATCGAGGGACCCTCGATCATAGATAAACAATCCTGAAATATTTAGCTAGAAGAACTTGGCGCCCAAGATCGATATCATCGAGAGCCTTCCGATATCATCGAGATTTGAACTTCGATGGTACCAAGAAGGCTTTGATATATCGATGCATATATGATATTCTTGGCAAAAAATAGGGGTGTCTGAGATCTGCCTGTCGATATTATCGAGTCACTTTCGATGAACTCGAGATTTGAATATCGATAAGTATATCGATAAATCCGTCCAGATATTTATATGGTTGCTGGACACTTTTGTCCTCATTCCGATGATATCGTTTAGGTATCGAGGACATCGATAGCGCAGGTCAATCATATCGAGATGTATATCGATAAGATCGACAAAGCAAGAAAACTTAGAGAATTTTTCTATTTTAAAAAAAGTTTTCTTCACTCAAAACCTTATAATGTTCTAGTTTATTTTAAGGGTTTTATATTCCTGGTGTTTTAGGACATGAGATGTGAGGATAGATTTATCTGTGGCGAGCTTGCACACATCCTAGTTGAGACAGACACTTGAATTGATCTTCTTATGAGGCTCTGCAGTCTGACTGACTCAACACTCACGCTAATTGACAAACCAGGGCACTTTCATTAGCATGGTGAGGATGGATGGTTTGGATGGTGAGGATGGTACGATGATGGCAACCGATGACTTGATTGATGGAGGGATGGTTATGAGTGGTGTGGATGGTAGTATGGTGATGATGGACGATGTGTATGTGATGGATCAAGCTTGGATGGGTGGCGAGTCCCATATTAGCTATTTGGATGATTTGGATCTGACAAGTGATGGACTTTTTGTGGATGGCCTAGGTCAGATCTTTGGTGCGGATTTCAAGGTAGTGATGGGACAGTCGGCTACTGTCGGGATCCAGGGTATAGAGCTTGTCAGCTACTAATTACTCTAGGTGTTGCAGCACCCGGGGCTTGTTCATTTCATATTGCTCCTGATGTGGCGATCGTTGGCGGCTCGGGCCCATCTGTTGCAACTTTTCAAGATACTTTGTGAGATGCAATGGGTGAGTCAAGTTTCTTCCATCACCACGAGATTGACCTGTTGGCCGAGGGGATACTTATTTTTGATGACCTGCCTGTGGATTTTGGGTTTCAGATTGTAGAGGGTGTGCCTATTCGGACTTGCCGTTTACATCCACGCGGCACCTGTTCTGAGAGGTTGCATATCTGGATCGAGAGCTTGACCGAGTCTGAGATTATAATATTCTGCCAACTTGGAGGTAGATGTCTTTAGGTAATGGGTCGATCATAACACCCTATTGACATCTCGAAAACTCAATTGACTTCTCGAAAACTCAATCCCAAAGTTTAAAATCCATTTTTTAACCCATTTCCTTAAAAATCTCACTTTTTACCACCTTATTCTCAAATTTTTCTAAGTACTTTCATATTAGACATTAATCCTAAAGTTTAAATGTTAAAGAATAATACTTAAACTAAAATTTACTATAAATAGTAAATAAATAAATAAAATAAGTTTTTGACCATTAACCTTATGGAATCTCACAAAATAAATAGGTTATTTGGATATATCAGCTTCTCCTACCCCAAAATCATATATTGCATGTCGTATAACTCATTCTGGGGTGCAAGATATACCCATTTCATATATCGGGTGGCAAAACACCACCAGCCAACACAGCGAGTCTTGGTGGACCCTCACTGCATATTCCTTTGCACTATTCGATCGACTTCAAAAAGTCATATTTCCCTCTTTAGAACTCCGATTTAGGTAATTCGAAAGCCAGATTGAAGCTTGATAAGTTTAATTTCATATAAAAATAAGTGAGATCTAATGAAATTTGGTGGAGATGAAGTAAACTTAATGATGAACTACTACAAAAATAATTAAAATAATTTACTAACTAAAAATGCCAAAAAAAGGACAGAAAACTACCATAGGACCTTATTCTATCATAATTAGGGCATAATTTAGTTAAGTATTGAACTAAACAATCAGTGGAATTAGGTTGAACAACTTTTTATACGAACTATAAGACCCAAAACCAGTAGAATCGCTAATGCTACATTACCTAAAAACTTAGAATCAATCTCTAAACCTGGTTGCTCTCAGGAGCACACCGAAACTCCGTATTGGACCTGGACCGTGCGTCGAAAGTCCGATTACTGCGAAACTTTACGAATATAACCGCCTTACTGGGCTTGACGACCATCTCGAAAATCAAGTTCAGATAGTGACCAGAAATGTACAACTTGAGCCCGGAGCGAAGTGTGTGAGAAACATGAATATCTTTAGAAAATGAACTCAGATTTAAATGATTTGGGCCATTTGCTTGTGGGCTGAATTTAAGCTTTCAGACCGTCAGAATCCGACCTAAATACACCCTCGGATCAGGGAAAATTTCATACACAGGTCCATGTACTCGTGGCCCTGATCAAGCGACAATGACCGTTGAACTGAAACTGGTCCTCTACGGTTGATCTATAAATCTAATTGGACCGAAACCTTAACTCGACCTAGATCCAGTGTTAAGGAGCTTAAGTCCGACCGCGTGCAGAAAAGGGACCTCCAGATGTGCTTCGTTGGACCGAAACAACCCCTATTTGGCTATAACATAAGTATACCATGACCCTGGGACCATTCCCATCAGTTCTGGGCCTATATAAGTGCCTTAAACCCTCTCTCACCCTTCACATATGAATTTCTAATCATAGGTGAGAGAAAAGAAAAGAAAGAGAAGGAAAGAGAGAGAAGGTGAGAGAGAGTGTTGGATCTTGTTCCTGGGGTTCGATCCCGCCGTTCCACGTGCTTAACCACCATTATAGTATCACTATCCCGGCGATTCTGACTCTGTTATTGGGTAAGAAAACCCAACAAATCTGTTTTAGGGTGTCAAATAGTGTAAGTGACGAACTAACTAACCTATTGCATGATTCAAGTAGCCGTTGTGCCGTAGATAAGGACGTAGCGTTCAAATTGAGTTCGATACAAGTTTACCGGTGAAAGGTGCGGACTATAAACGTTTAAGTTATGGTTTTCAAGGCTTTCAATGTCAGCAATGATTTAGGTCTGACTTGATTGCAATCACATATGCTTAGATACGACGTTTTCCGTATATTTCACATATATGTAAACTATGTTGGTTTTAAATGCATTCTGTGTTTGTTAAAATGTCTGAATGAATATGAAATTATGATTAGTGCTTGTTATGATTGATGGTTAGGAATACATGATTGGTGTGCATATGGGAACTCCTATGTGGAAGGATTTGCTATAATGTGTTTTAACTAAATTATTACATGTATGTGATATATGCAGTCTAAGTGTTTGATAAAATGCCTGAATGAGAAAAATGCTTGTTTAAACGTATGTAATGAGGGTGTTGAGATAGGATTCTCGATCCCCTTATCTATAGTTACAGTTTCCTTTATGTAACCTACTTTGCTACTACGTGATTTATGTATGAAATGCCTATGTGTGATAACATGTGTACTACATAGTTGTCGAAATGCTCAAATGAGATTTATATTTAAATTGGTTGTCAATGCTGTCTTTAGCTACTACGTGTATATACAATTGCTTGGAGTGTGTTTGGGGCTACGACGTAGTCCAGGCAATCGGTAATGATTCCGAGTTCATGGCCGAGGTTATTTCGCCACACCAGATAGGTTCGAGGAATCCGAGTCGTACGCTGCTAGTCAACAGTGGTTAAGCCACTTGGAGTTCTTATGCATTCCATGTCGATCAGCTCGACGTACGTTAGTACCAGCGAGCTTGTCAAGCAACTCGATTGGCCCAATGTATGTTCACCATGTATGGACGTTACTGCTTGAACCTAAGGTACCAAACTTACCAGTGAAAAGTCCATTTAACCTTGGTACTATGATCCGCTAAGACTCATGAGTCGGGCATGGTGGTATGAGACACTGTGGTCGAGCTGTCGGCCTACGCTGGGGCGATGAGCCTCCCCGTAGTGACCAGTGAGCAACCCAAACTCGTGAGCCGAATACGGTGGTATGGGACACTATATTCGAGCTGTCGGCCTACACTTGCACAGCTTGGCTGTGGTCCCCAGTCAGGTTAGTGATGAGCCTTCGAAAATAAACTGACAGTTGGTAGAGCATTGGTGGAGTGACCTCGAGTATAAAATATGCCTACCCTGACGCAGCCTGGCTATGGTCCCCAGTCGGGTTAGTGGTGAGCCTTCGAAAATAAACTGTAAATTGGTAGGGCGTTGGCGGGGTGACCTCAAGTGTGAATTAAGCCTACGCTGATGGTGACGAGCCTCTCGTAACAACCTACAGTATAAACTCGTGAACTTGCCTATCGTATGTAATAAACTAGGATTGACGACCCTAAATGGATCATTGTTTGGGTAAATGATATAAAGGGAGGCACATTAGCTTCCCAAACCTGCTGTATGAATGAGTCTAACTAAGAACTTGGCTAATCACACTCATGCACCGCATTGCATGTGCCTTTGGCATTGGTGTTAAGCATAGATGAAGGGATGCATGCCGCAACTGTAAGAGGAAGATCGCAGAGGGAGTGCAGGCGAGGGCATGCATCATTAATATATATCATGTTTGCATTAACCAGAGTACTTAGGGATGTTTATTGTATTGCTTTATCATTACTGCTTGACTGTATTGATAATATGTTAACATTTGCTTTAAAGCTCCACTGAGTTGATCACTCACTCCCACATTTTGGGATAGTGCTTTAAACACCAACTAGACCCTGCTATAGTTACAGATGATGGCGATACTTGCGAAGTGGAGTCGGTCTTTTATGATGATGAAGAGGAGTTCTCCTATATGCAGTTATCAGGCGGGTCTATGTAGACCATGTTCTGTCGATGGGGTTACAGGGATATTAATTAGACTTCATTACACTTATCATTTGTTTTGTACTTTTGGAACACCCATGTATATTCATTTTGTTCATTTTTGGAGTATACATGTATATATTTAACTTGGTAACATGTTCACATTCTGAAGACTTACAATAATTTATATATTTTATATATCTATCACAGTCTTCCGCTTGCGAAATTTAACTGTCTCTAGAGTATGATATGCGGATTTGGTATAATCTCATTCATGTTTAAGGCACTAATATAGACAACATTTAATCATCATTTTCTATTTTGCATAAGTGATGTTTTGGAACTCGGGAGTTGGGCTCCTGCTCGACCCCTAATTTTCAGGGCGTTACAAAGATTTTTAAGCTGGGTTCCTTGGGTTTCCGAGAGGTTCTTCACTTCCACTGGATTCACCTAGATTGGCAGCTATTGAGCGCAACTTTGTATGATTGGGTTCCATTTCTGAATCTATTTTCCTTCAATGATCTGGAGCTGGGCCCATCACTAGAGGAGTTTTCGCATCTGTTTGGTCTTTCCCTTACCCGGGAGCCTTATATTCCCTCATCTGAGCCGGTTCGTCCCACTGATTTGATCTCCTGGTTCAGATTTCTTACCGCTCTTCCTACTACAGAGGGTAGGGCTGGTCAGCTTTCGCTAGAGGTCTTATATGATCGTTGTTCTACTGCCCATGGAGGTCTTGGGTCAGATAGCCAGCTTCAGTGCTTATGCACTGATATTCTGTGTCTTGGCTGAGTTGCTTTTTTCAGGCTGGCGACAATCATCACTTGCGGTTTTATTGGATGTATTCTGCCATGTTCTGTACCGCAGGAGTATCATTTCTGTGGTGTTGGTGAAGCTCTTTTTGGGGGCTGACCGAATGCTCGCTTCGACACCTCGTATCTTCCAGGGCTGCTGCTTGTTTTTCAGGTATTCTCCGCCTTTTTCCTTTCTCTTGCTTGGCGTTGTTATTTGCTTGCCATTTGAGTTATTCCTTCTTACAGATGTGGTTATGGAAGCACCTATACATGACTCCTCTGCTTCTGTGGCCGGATTCCAGCCGCGGTGATGTGTTGTGCTTATTACTTGATGGCCTTCCCCTTGGTGCTGAGGCCACTGAGTCGTTATACCGCAGTATGTTCTCTCAGTTGTAAGGGTGGGAGATTAGTTGGGAGGCTTCCTGGCTCCATCTCTCTCCTTTGATTTGCAGTGCCACTCGCACTTCTTTGTTGTTGCTGGGACTTCGGGGGTACTGCTCTTATCATCCTATGCCCATTCTCCGGTAGTTCGGCTTCTGGCAGGATGTTCTAGACTTTGCTTTTTCTGGATTTAGGCATGCCCCTCTACCTTCTTATTTGACTTCTTTGTATAGACGAGTCTGGATTTCCTGGCAGGGTTCCTTGGATGTAACAGTTCTGGATCTTGAGTCTTGGACTCCTCCCAAAGCGACAGTACCGTACCAGCGATGGGTGGCAAAGCAGTCGCTTTATCATCAAATCCCTGGCTGGCATTTGGCAGACAAGGCTGCTGATAAGGACATGGTGGGCAATGCCACTTCATCCTCTTCATGCGTTGACGATTCATTCGAGGCATTTGAGGAGCGACCTTTTATCGATCCGTCTTTCTTGCTGGCCACACATGGTCACCTGATCACCCAGATCGTTGTCCTTCGCCACGCATGTGAGGATATGGCTCGTCGACTGGCAGTGAGATGACGGTATGATGAGAGCATGCTTGCGGTACATCGCCTAGATCGAGATGAGGCCTTTTACTTACGCATGGAGATAGAGAGGCTCAGGTAGAGATTATCTATGTATGAGAGATAGAGGTTTACCTGTGATCCCTATTTTTTTAGTGGACTGCTTATTTTGTATGCATGGAGGATTTTGTTTTTGAGGAAAAAGGGAAAGAAAAGCAGTGTTCTTGTAAAAAGACTTTAAAGGAATGAAAGATTTTATTTGTGCCAGATGCGACAATATTCGCTTGTGTTTGGATTTGTACTTTGGATGATTGGGATCAGAATCTTGGGCTCAGCCTACGTTGTGCACACTAGTCTAGATTGTGTTCTCAGGGTCTTAGTTCCCTGAGGGGATGTTCGGGATCACATTCCATGGATTTGAGCAGAGTTTGATAGAATACTGATCCGAAGTTGATCTTTCCTTGTATCTCGTTGCGGTGCTTGCTGCCTCGGCTTCTTCTATACTTGCACTTTTATTTTTATTTTTTTATTTTTTATTTCTTGTTGTTTTTGCCCGTAGCGCCCTTTCACGTTTTCACTATGTCTGGTTCTTCTCGTCACTTTTGCCCATAACCTCCTTTCGAATTTTCACTGTCCCGGGTTTTTTTTATCTTGTCTGCCCATTAGCAGCTGTGTTGTTTTTACCCTTAGTGTCTTTTCAGGTTTTCACTAAGTCCACTACATGCCTGCTGTTTTTACTCGAGTCGCCCTTTCGGGTTTTCAACTCGCCCCTTTTGCTTAAACATGCATTTTTCCTTTTTTTTTTTAGTGCTGCATGTGATGGAGAGACTTCCTTCATAGCCAGCCAACTAGAGACCTTTCCTGTCCTTGTCTTTGAGTACAATCGTAAGCTGCCTTTAGTTGGGTTATTGTGGGATAGACTTCTTCTCTTCTCTTTTGGTTTTTTTCTTTTTATATTTTTTTTTTTTTTTGCTTTCTTTTTGTTTCATTTTTTGTTTTTGTTTTCTTTCTTCTTTTTTTGCCTTTGTTTTCTCCTCCTTTTATGGGAGAAATGATAGGTATTTCTGATGGGAGAGGTGGCAGATATGTATACATTTTTTTTTGCAGGAAAGTGATGGGTACAACTTTACGATTATAATTATTGACAAGGCTAGATATGGTTACCCATAATAGATTTTCACGTTGTTGGTATTGATGAGCTTGGGAAGATCTTCTCCTCTCAGATTAGTGAGCCGAAAAGCGCCTCCTGGGAGTACTTCCAGAATGATCAGCGGTCCGTCCCACGAGATTTTGAACTTTCCTCTGGGATCTGGTAAGTGAGGCGGTAGAATGTGTTTCATAACCATGTCACCAATTTTGAAGCTTCTCTTCCAATCACTCTTGTTGTAGGCCCGAGCGATCCTCCTTTGATAACATTGGGAGTGGCTTAACGCTCGCATGCACTTTTCATTTGCTAGGTGTAGTTGATCATACCTTTCTTGTTATCACTCGCCTTCCTCGACTTCACTTTCTAGCAGTACCCAGAGTGATGGGATTTCGATATCGACTGGTAGTACTGCTTCCATTCCGTATACGAGTTCATATGGAGTTACGCCTGTAACAGTCTGTACAGACGTCCAATAGGCCCAGAGTGCGTAAGGAAGCATTTCTGACCAATCATGATATGTCTTCACCATCTTCTCCAGTATGCGAATGATAATTTTGTTTGCAACTTCGACCCCACCGTTCATTTGAGGATGGTAGGGGCTCGACCGATGGCGTTGAATCTTGAACTTGTCGAGGAAATTGCCTATCCTTTTATTGATGAACGGAGTTTTGTTGTCAGTGATGATGGCTTGAGGTACCCCATAACGGCTAATGATGTTGTTCTTCATAAACTTGACCACATGAGATGCTACGATGGTGATATATGATGCTGCCTCTATCCACTTGGTGAAGTAATCTACTGCCATTAGGATATATTCATGCCTGTTTGAAACTTTGAGGCTAACCTTGTTGATGATGTCCAATCCACATACATAAAAGGGCCATGGTGCCGTCAGGTTGTAGAGGTCGGAAGTAGGTGCATGGATTTGGTTCGCGTGCTCTGGACACTTGAAGCATCTCCTAACGTGCTTATAGCAATCTGTTTCCATTGTAAGCCAATAGTAGCCGACTCGTATGATCTTGTAACATCCCGGACTTTTACCAACCTGGAATTAGACGTCCTTAGGCAATGGGTCGATCCTAACACCTTATTAACTTGTCAGAACTCAATCCCAAAGTCTAAAACCGCTTTTGAACCGATTTCCTTCACAAATCCCACCCTTCACTACCTTGATCTTTCAATTTTCTTCTAAGTACTTTCACCCTAGACACTATCTTAAACTAGCTAAGTAGTATAACTTGGATCACTTTATATACAAACTACAAAGGACTAAGTACCACCTCAGACAGAAATCTTATAAGACTAAATCCTTTAGAAATGAGACAAAGTAACTAAGTGTTAAACTAGAGTAGCTACGAAATCCGTTTGATCCACTTTAAATATGATTTGCAAGACCCAAAACTTGTAGAATCATTGACACTAGGTTACCCTAAAATCTAGGATCAATCTCATTACCCGGCTGCTCTCGGGAGCACATTGAAACTCCGTATCAGATCTAAACCACACGTCAGAAGTCCGATTAACACGAAGTTAAGGAATTAGGATCGCCAGTGTCCCAGCACTATTCGCTTGAGCTCGGAGTGGAGAGTGTGAGAAATGTGAAAATAATTCTAAATTAAATTCAAATAGTGAAATCTGAGACTCGTCGCTTGCGGATCAGTATTAAGCAACCAGACCGTCAGAATCAGGCCAAATTACACCCTCAGATGAGGGATATTTCTCCAAACATATCCATGTACTCGGAATCTCCGATCGAGAGTCACTGACCGTTGAATTGAAACTAGCCCGCCACGCGTGATTTGGGAATCGACCGGAACGAAAACTTAACTCCACCTAGATCCATCGTCTGTGAGCTTAAGTCCGACCTTTGGCTCAAGGAGGGCCGCCAGAAGTCTTCTGTTGAGCTGAAACAGGTCCGGTTTGGTTATAACCTAAGTATACCTTGACCATAAGTCTATTTTAGTGAGTTTTTAGGCTATATAAGGACCTTAAAACCCTCTCTCATTCAGCCATACGAATTTAAGATTGAGAAGAGAGAAAAGAGAGAAAAAGTGTGGGAGTGTGGGAGTATCTCCTTGCCATGCTTCCCTGCCGCTTCATGAGCTTAACCACTCCATTTTGATCACTTTTCCGGTGATTCCTACTTCATTTCTAGGTAAAAAACTATAACCCTAATCTGTTTTGGGGTTTTGATAGTTATAGGTTATGAAATAACTAACCGGAAGCATGCTATAGGTTACCAAACTGTCGAATACGGAAGCTTAGCAAATTTTTCGACTCCGTTACGATTCTACGACAAAAGGTGCGGACTTTAGGTATATAGGTTATGGTTTTCAACGCTTTCAATGTCAGATAATGATAGATTCATGATCTGCATGCAATTGCACATGTACAAAGTGCTGTCTATTTTCCGTTTCGATTAAAGATGAAGAATATGAAATTTTACATACTCTAGGTATTTGTAGAAAGTACCATATACGTATAAATTTTGGAAATGTGTTTGCCATGATTATTTGCTGTATGAACATATCATATATGCGTAAAATACTTGTTTGGCGAAAGGACTCACCCTAATACATGTTTTGCTAATATATACTATGTATGTGAAAATAGTGTATTCTAAGTGTTTGTGAAAATAACTGAATGAGTATAGAATTCTCATTCATGCTCGTCATGACTAATTGTCATGGATATATGATTGTTGTATTGGCGATACCCCTTTGACGAAAGGATTTGCCCTAAATCACGCCACGGCTACTATACACTATATATGTTGAAATATATAGCCCAAGTGTTTGTGAAAATGTTCAAATGAATATGAAACTTGGATTCATGCTTGCCATGATTATCTGTCGTGGGTGCACGCGTGTTATAATGGGGGCAACTCCCTAGTGAAAGGATTTGGCCTAATGCCTATGTGATCAACATATGTCATGTATGTTGATGTATGTAGTTTAAAGTATTTGTTGAAATATCTGAATGAGTAGTAGTCAGTAAATTGTAATGTATAAGGGTGTTGAGATATGATTCTCAACTTTTTTAACTATGTGTATGATTTCTTTAGATATCTGTGTGATTAGGAATTAAATATGTACAAACTCATGCTTATGTTGTACTTCATAACATGCTTAACTGATTGTATGATTTTATCTGTGTAATGCATATGTTTAAATTCATGTTTATGTTGTATTCCATAAGAGCCGTGAAGGGTGATGGGGGAGTGGTGTAACGTGTGCGTGCAACAACCTTGGCAACCCTAAGCGGATATTATCAGACTTTGATTGTATGATTTGAATCTCCATCCATTACTGCTTTAACTATCTGTAATTGAATGTGATTGGAGCTATTATATAGTCCAGGCAATCGGCAATGAAACTGAATTCGTGGTTGAGATTCATTCGCCACGTAGGACGTGTTTGACGAACCCGAGTCGTACGTTGCTTGTCGGCAGTGGTTAGGCTACATGAAGTACTTATGCACTTCATGTTGTACACTCAACGGGCACTCGTGCTAGTCGAGCTCGTCAAGTAACCCTATTTGTCTAATGTATGTTCACCATGTTTAGACGCTACTGTTTGAATCTAGGATACTAAACTTACCAGTGAAATCCCATTAACCATGGTACCTCGATCCGCTAAGACTCATCAGCCGGGCATGGTGGTATAGGACACCATGGTCGAGCTGTCGGCCTACGCTAGGGCCACGTGCCTCTCCGTAGTGACCAGTGAGCAACTAGACTCGTAAGCCGATTATGGTGATATGAGACACTATATTCGTGCTGTCAGCCTACATTGATAAGGTGATGGGGGAGTGGTGCAACGAATGCATGTAACAGCCCTGACAGCCCTTTGTAATGACCTCGAGCATACTCTGAAATTGCGGTGAGCCTTAGAGTTTTTCCGCGGTGTATAAAGTATGAACTAGGCCTGTATCTGTATAGTGATGAACCGTTAAAGAGGTGATGGGGGAGTGGAATAACTATTGTGTATAACAGCCCTGGCAGCCTTTGCAGCGACCTAGAAACACACCTTCGTATAAGATTAACTAGGACTGACGACCCTAGAATGGATCATGTTTGGGAATGATACAAGGGAGGTACCTTAGTTTCCTAATACAGCTGTTTGAAATGGACTAATAATAACTCGGTAATCATGCTCATCATGCATTGCATGTGCGTGGTAGATGTGAAGCACTGAGGAATGAACGCATGTCGCGAACGTAAGATGGTGTCGCATGAGGATGGTTTGGCAAGGGCATACATCATGACTACATTTTCATACTTGCATTAAATAAGAGTAGTTAGGATTATTTGATTGTACTGCTTTATCATTACTGCTTGACTGAATTGATAACATGTTAACCTATACTTTATTATTCTACTGAGTTGATCACTCACTCCCATGTTATGGGACGGTGTTGTACACACCAACCAGATTTGTTTGAGTTTTAGGTGATGACGATGCTTATGAAGCAGAGCCGGACTACTACTATGATATTGAGGAGGAGTTCTCCTACATGTAACTCTCTGACAGGTCTATAAACACCAGGTATTATATTGACGGGGTTATGGTATTTGGAATAGAAGACATTACACTTCCACAACTTGGTATAATTTGAAATTATACTTGTAATTCTTTAACCTGATAACCTTATCACACTCTGGAGACTCACCACAGTTTATATATTTTATTTATCTATCAAAGTCTTCCGCCTGCTATCTCACTTGTCTCTGGAGTATGATATGTTGTTTTGGCTTAATCTCACTCATGTTCACTACTCTAATACAGACAACATTCAATCATAATTCATTTTGTTGGATAAATGATGCGTTGGAACTCGGGAGTTGAGTTTATGCTCAACCCCCAATTTTCAGGGCGTTACAGATCTTCTTTGCCATCATATGTTCACCCATGTGTGGGCCGCATAATCCTTCATGGATTTCTGACATAATCTGTGCCGCTTCTGTCTCATCCACGTAGCAGAGAAGGACTTGGTTGAAGGATCGCTTGTAAAAGATGCCCCCAGTGATCACGAACTGTGCCGCTAGCCATTGGATGGTGCGACAATCAACTCGTGTTGCTCATTCCCGGTACTTCCAGTGTTCGAGGTATTCCCTAATGTCTGTGTACCATGGCCAATCATTTGAGAGAGGTTCAGCTTCATCGATCTGTAGGCAGAAAGCGGGTTCCGCCTGGAGTTCGACGGTGAGTTCCCATTCAGCAATTCATTTTAGGATCTTCAACATTGAGACGAGGGTAGCCAGAGCGTCTGCAAATTGGTTCTTGACTCGGGGCATGTAAGAGAATGTGATCTCCTCAAATTTTTTGATTAAATTCTCCAAATAGATGTGATATGGGACCAGCTTTTCATCTTTGGTCTTCCAATCGCCATTTGTCTGATTGATTATGAGTTGTGAGTCTCTGAAGACCCATAACTTCTTCACGTTGAGGATGATGGCTTCTCTTAGACTGGTGATGCATGCTTCATATTCAGCTATGTTGTTGGTGCATTGGAATGCCAGCCTCTTGGATATGGGAATTGGGACATCATCGGGAGAATATAGTATGGCCCCTACTCCACTTCCTTTTGAGTTTGTGGCTCCATCGAAGAAGAGTGTTCACTCTCCTGCCTTTCTTTCTTCTTCTTCCTCAATCAGTAGGATGTCCTCGTCAGGGAAGAAGGTCTTTAGTGGTTGGTAATCAGGCAGAGAATTTGCAGCTAAGTGATCGGCAAATGCTTGCCCCTTGATTGCCTTCTGAGTGACATATGTGATGTCGAATTCTGAAAGCAGTAATTGTCATTTTGCGATCCTGCCTGTTAGCGTTAGTTTTTCGAACAAGTACTTCAACGGGTCTATACGAGCAAGCAGAAGGACCGGGTGAGCAATCATATACTGTCGTAGTCGTTGTGTTGCCCAGCCTAGGGTGAGGCATGCCTTTTCTAAGCTAGTGTACTTGGCTTCGTAGCTTGCAAACCGTTGGCTGAGATAATAGATCGCTTGCTCTTTTCTTCCTATATCGTTGTGTTGGCCCAGAACGCATCCAATTGCTTCTGCCGTGATGAAGATATACAGCAGCAGTGGCTTACCTGGAGTAGGTGGCACGAGCACTGGAGGGTTTAGCAGGTACTTTTTGGTCTTGTCAAAGGCTGCTTGACAGTCGATGTTCCACTCCTTTGGCGAGTTCTTCCACAAGAGCTTGAATATGGGTTCACAGACCGGAGTGAGCTATACGATGAATCGGCTGATATACTCGATTCGACCGAGGAAGCCCCAAATTTCTTTTTTTAGTCTTGGGTGGTGTCATTTCGATAATTGCCTTGGTCTTGGTCTCATCCACCCGAATACCATCGTCGCTGACAATGAAGCCTAGCAATTTACCTCCGGTAGCACCGAAGACACATTTTTGTAGATTGAGTCGAAACTTGAACTTTTCTAGCCTGTCGAAGAGCTTCTTGAGGTCCTCGAAGTGTCCTTCAATCGTGCAAGATTTGACGATCATGTCATCCACGTAGACTTTCTTTGTCTTGTTTATCATGTCGTGGAACAAGGCAGTCATGGCTCGCTAATATGTAGTTCCTGCGTTCTTCAGCCCAAAGGGCATAACATGGTAATAGAAAGTTCCCCATGGTGTGATGAAGGAAGTCTTCTCTCGATCTTTGATGGCCATCTTGATTTGATTGTAGCAGGAGAAACCGTCCATGAAGAAGAAGACCTTGTGTCTTGCGGTATTATCCACCAGCGCATCGATATGAGGCAGAGGGAAGTCGTCTTTAGGATTTTCTTTATTGAGGTCCCTAAAGTCGATACACATTCTGACTTTGTCATCCTTTTTTAGAATTGGTACGATATTTGTGAGCCATTCCGGGTAGTTGGATACTACCCGAAATCCCGCGTTGTATTGCTTGATGACTTCATCACGAACTTTCAGGGCCCATTCTAGCTTCATTATTTGCAGCTTCTATTTGACAGGCTTCATGTCAGGATTCGTTAGCAAATGGTGCACCACCAAATCTTCATCAAGCCTTGGCATGTCCTTATAAGAGAAGGCAAAGTTGGACAACCTTAGTTTTAGAAACTCCATCATCCTCTGCTTGTACTCCGGAGACAGCAATCTTCCAATGCGCACCTCTCTGGGGGATTCCGCTGACCCTAAGTTCACAATTTCGAAGTCATCTACTACAACATTGGCCTTTGTTTTGAACTTTTCGAGAGAATCCTCGAATTCGAGAGTTGTATCATCATTTTCCTCATCCAGGACTTCATCCAAACCCATGAGTTCAAAGTCTAACTCCAGATTAAAATCATACAAGTCGACCTCAAACTCCTACGTTGCATGTGAGATGTTTGGCATAGTGATTTTGAAAGTTCTTCTATTGTTTTTGTATTTTGAGAAATTTTTGATGTTTTATGATTTTGAGGAATATTTGATTTTTTTTTATGCTTTTTGGAATATGTGATGTTTTTATGTTTTGAAAATTTTCTGATTTCTTTATGTCATTAAGGGGTCCCGAATAGGACGGTGTTGCGAACCATGATTGGTCTTGTCCTAATTCGGGGTACCAACTGCTATTTACATTTGCATTTTTTTAGGCCGGCATCCATGAATGGTCTATCGGCTAATTCGATCATTAGGGGAATAGCTGTCCATCCTGGTTCTTTCACCCTTTCGATTATGCTATTCTGACTTGTTTGTTCCTGTGGGTCATCTGTCCTGATGACCATGATGTCTGCTGGGCTGGGCTCAGAGTCGGATTCTGATTCAATCTCTTCGCCCAGGAGTTGGACTTCTTCGGCTTCTTCGAATTCACCTTGTGGTGGGATCTTGACATCCGTCCAGTCAATGGATGGGCTGCTTTTGCCCCTTGTGTCGCTAAACTGGTGATGGGGATATATCCCCTGACTGTGGGTGGAAGTGGGTATCTCTCCGCTCTTGCTTGTATCTTTTGTAAGGGATAGTCCTGGTTCTGGGTCCTTTATGGGTGGATCCTTTTCCATGCCCCTAGCCTCATGTGGTGGGTCTGGGGTTCTACCCCTGGAGTCAGATGTGTTTTTAATGCCATGAGGATCCTATCCCACCTTATTGGTGGCCAAATAGACTCCTGGTTAGAATACTCCGAGAGTTTGAGTCGCTAGAGGTGGTCCTCAAGGGAAATCATCATATCTCCACAAACTATCCTAGTCATCATATCTCCACAAACTATCCTAGCCTTGATAAATTTGATGGGTGTGCACCTAAACGTTTGACCCTTTTTAGGCCTTTCGTCTTGATCTTCTAATGTCGGTTGATATCCCAGTTCTCATCTCTGCACATTGGCATGTGCTGGCTTTACCACCATACCTTTTTTATAGAATACGGTGCGGTAGTTCAGGATTAATCGCTCAGCATGGGGGATGACATATTCAGCAGCGAGAGGTCATGGATCGGCGATTACGTTCACATTTTCGAATTCGAAGCTGTGATCCGATATGTCACCCTATGCATGTTGAACGTCAATCACTGGGATGTCGGTTTCTGGGATATTGACCGCCACTGGTAGGATGGTTTCTGTCTTGGCCAATACTGAAATGATTCGATTTCCCGAAGGGAATTTAACCCTTTTATGGAGGGTGGATGGGATGGCTCCAACAACATGAAGCCATGGCCACCCTAATAGAAGGTTAAATGAGTCAAGAATGTCAATGACCTGAAATGTAACAAGGGTCATGTCTGGTCCGATTTGCAACTCCATGTCAACTTCTGCCTCAACTTGGCTTCGGGAGTTGTCGAAGGCTCTAACGCTCATGGTGTTGGGCTTGAAAGAAAACGATTCTATCCCCAACCGTTCAACAGTTCTCAAAGGGTAAACATTAAGGCTGGATCCATTGTCAATGAGCACGGGTGGGACTTTGAAGTTCTTGTGACAGACATCTATGTTTAACGAGCGTCCATGTTTGTGACCTTCAGGTGGCAACTCCTCATCAGAGAAAGTGATGGCCCGTGGTGCGAGGAGTTGTCTAATCATACTTGCCACCATTTCGGGGGGGTACATTAGGTGAGATATGGGCATCATTCAATGTTTTCACAAAGATTTCTCGATGCAATCTCGATGTGCAGAGAAGTTCCCAGATGGATATTTGTGCAGGAATGGTTTTGAGTTGGGCTACTATGTCATAAGCATCAGTTTTGTAGGTGGTTTCCGATAAAGTTCCCTGGGTTTTTTTTGGGTTATGGTTATCTCTCCTGAAATACCTCCCGTTATAACCCACTTCAGCGCATTCTAGGTAGTGCCATGGGACTGCTTTTGGGTTGTAGGAGGGAATCATTGTTCCTTCCAGGTATATCATTAGTTCTTGAGGTTAAGGGGTTATAGGTGGAATCATTTGTGAGGGCTTTGATGATTTCTCTTGAGATGCTTCCGAGTCTTGACCGGTTTTGGCAGCTGAGTTTTCTTTCCCCTTTTGATGTATGGGAGGGATCCTCTGGGCATGTGCTAGTTGGTGAGGCATTAGGAAATTTGGTTCTTGAACCTGGGGTGCCCCTTGTAAGGTTAACGTGGCTAGATCAGGGAGACCTATCGGGAGAATGATGGGTTCAGAATTTGACCTTTTTGGATGTACTGAGGATGGAGTTGAGTGTGCCCCTTGGGGGACGAGATGTTGAGGATATGACATATTAGATGCTGAGGTGTTGAAGGTGCTACTTCAAGAAAAACAAGAGGCCATGTGTTGGTACTGCTTCAAGGAATTCCTGTGGCTCAGGCGATGGCACCTGTTGGTATCCCCACGTCCAGTTTGTTGTATCAGGCATAATTTCTTGTATAGAATGATGTGGAGATGAGTATGTGGGTCGCCCTCCCTCAATGTGATTGACGGTAAAGGTGCTGGATGTACTGGGTCCTACTTGATGCGATGGTAGAGGATTTTGGAGAATGTTGGTCTGAGCTGTATTGTTGGCCTGTGGGGTGATCGCAATCTTCTGGCTTTTGATTAGATCTTGGACTGCATGTTTCAAAGTGAAGCAGTGGTCTGTTAGGTGGCAAGGAGCATGGTGATATGCGCAGTACTGATTTTTATTATAACCAGGTGGCAAGAGATTAGGTGGAAGTCGAGGCTGGAGTGATGTCAAAAGTTGCTTTTACATTAACATTGTCAGAACCTGACTGTATGTTTGTACTTAAGGGGTAAACTTCCTTCTTAACATTACCTGCTTGTACGGACCTTGCACATTCCCCCTAGGCTGTTGCGATTGTTGTTGAGATGGTTGTGATTGATATCCCTGTTGGATTTGTTGTGGTTGGTATAGCCTATTTGACTGTGGTTGGTATTGCTTGTCTTGTTGTGGCTTTGGTTGTGGAGCATACTGATTGCCTTGAGTATTAGCGACGATATTATTAACCTCTGTAATGCGCTGCGCAGGAGTAGTGCTGTTTCCATTCTCATATCCAAAGAGTTTCCCCTCGACTTTGTTTCTTCTGATTGTAGGGGCCTGGTGTGGCCATGGGAAAATAGTTCCGGCTTTGATCCCAGCTTCCACTTGTTCTCCAACTAGATGAGTTAAGAGAAATTTACGTATGGATATGAGATTAGATATCCTGAAATACTGAGATTTGCTGAATATACAATCATGGATATATGCTCCTTGTTATCGATGGAGTTTCTCATTCGAGTCGCCATGGCTCGCCATTGTCCTATGTATGCTGATATAAACTCATCGCTTTTTTATCTCAAGGCAGCCAAGTTAGATCTTCTTAGAGCCATATTCAGGTTGTATGAGAACCTGTCAATGAATGCCTGGGAGAGCTTTTCCCAGGTTCTGATTTGATGGTTGTCTAGTGAGGTGTACCAATCCAAAGCATCACCCTTAATGGATTACTGGAAAAGCAGTATCAAGGCTCCATTGTTTCCTGTTATCACATTGAGTTCCCCACAAAATGCTTTTAGGTGTGCTATGGGGCACCCACTACCGTCATACCTTTTGAATTTTGATATCTCAAAGTTTGGTGGTACCCGGGCATTTAGGAAGGGACAAAGGTCCCTAAATTTGGTGGATGGGTGATCCACTCCTTGCTGTCTTTAAAGCTGATTTTGTACCATTTACAACTGCTCTCGTAATTCTTCAATTTTCGATTTGTCTTGTTGTGGATATCTTTCCCCTTGCTGAAGGGCTTCTGTTGCTTCCTCTTCGTATGGATCGAGAATGGGGGGTTGTTGGAAAGACGACGGACTCTCGGTGGCGGGAGGTAGCTGTAATTGAACGCCGCTTCCTTTTGGAGGAGGGTGTGATTTTTGGAAATGGCTCCCACCTAGGGTATCTGCTAATTCCGGAATGTTACTCCCGTTAGGGGGAGTGAGTTGGACTCGAAACTGGCCCCCTTCATGGGCATCCACCAATTCTTGTCTATGGTTCCCATGAGGGGAAACTTGTGTTGTAACCTGATTGTTATGATGTGTTGAGTAGAGATGTGTAGGAGGTTTGCTCCCAATTGTTGGCTGCTGTTGATCTTGTGCTAACTCTTCTGGGAGAGGGGCACGTGATTTGTTGGGGGAATGAGAGAGAAGGTGAAAGGGGTCTGAGGGAGTGAATTGTTTTGTACACTAGGCTGGGTTGCCTGTGTATTCGATGTGGCACTTAACACTAGGCAAAGAAGTAGCTCTTGCATTATTCGAAGTAGTAGCTCTTGCGTCGTTATGTTGGCCTGAGGGTCTGTTGGAGCTACTGGTAGCGGCGCGGGTGTAGGTGCGGGTGCGGGTGTTTCGAGAGCTGGTTGAGCTGCTGGCTCTTCTTCATGGGTAGCTTGAGAGGTCATAGCTATGCAGGATCAGGTAGTCATGGTTCGAATCTGTGCCCAAGAAAGTACAAGCCAGAGGTTCTCTTTTGTTTTTGTACGAATGTAATGATGATTTCCCTTGAAATTAAAATACCGCACACTTTCGAGTTGAGTCTCAGCTAGTGTAAGCTAACGCGTCCCCAGTGGAGTCGTCATTCTGTAGACACTGAAAACTCGGCACCCACACTGATTTAAATATTGTGGTTTTGATGGTGGGGGTGATTAGGCTTATTTGTGGATATTGGAGTCGCCACTAACCAATTAATCTCAGAATCCCGCGGTTGGCTAGAATCCACGAAATACGTAAGGTTGGAGAAATCCGAAGACTTCCTACCTTAGATTGACTCCTGGTCTACGATCCGAGATTCCGGGTAAGGGACCTCGATTACAAAGAGGGAAGGTGTTAGGCACTCCCTCTGCCCATACGAACGTACGGTCTCTACTTTGTGTGGTGAAACAATCTCAAGGGATGGATGATTGTGGTCGAGATAGGATTAGGCACATACGTGGATTTCTGATGCGACAAGATCCGAGATTTCGGTAAGCTACAGAGCATACGTCTAACAATGTGTTTAGAAGGCAGATGTGATGATGCTTATGCAAAAGGGTAAAGAAAAGTGGACTAGATTACTAGAAATTTCTTATGTGACAGGATCCGATGTTTGACAAGTCTCAGAGCATACGTTCGTTAAAAATCTAGAGAAGTAAGTGGGTTGAGAAGGGAATGGATGTCATGATGAATGTGTAACGACTCGGAAAATTCCGTACAATGGCCCGAGTACCACCTCAGGCAGAAATCACGCAGGACCAAATCCTTTAGAAATTAGACAAAGTTAACTAAGTGTTAAACTAGATTAACCACAAAATCCGCATGAATCACTTTTAATACGATCTACAAGACCCAAAACTTGTGGAATTATTGACGCTAGGTTACCCTAAAATCTAGGATCAAACTCATTACCCGATTGCTCTCGGGAGTACATTAAAACTCCATATCAGATCTGGACCGCACATCGTAAGTCCGAATAATATGAAGTTATAGACTTAGGACCGCCTCACCGGGGTTGACAATCATCTCAGAGATCAAATCCAGACAGTGTCCCACGGCTATTCGCTTGAGTCCGGAGCGAGGAGTGTGAGAAAACCTAGTTTTCTTTAGAAATTAAGTAATCTGAGACTTGGTGTTTGCGGGCCAAATATAAGCAATCAGACCATCGGAATCTGTCCCAAATACACCCTCGGATCAGGAAAAATTTCATATACATGGCAGTGTACTTGAAATCCCTCATCGAGATTCAAAGACCGTTGAACTGAAACTGGTCCGCCACGTGTGATCTAGGAATCCGACTGGAACGAAAACTTAACTCCACCTAGATCTAGAGTCTGTGAGCTTAAGTCCGACCTTTGGCTCAAGGGGGCCTCCAGAAGTGCTCCGTTGAGCTGAAACGGGTCCACTTTAGATATAACCTAAGTATACCTTGACCTTAGGTCTATTTCGGTGTAGTTTTAGGCTATATAAGGACCTTAAAACCCTCTCTCATTCAGCCATATGAATTTGAGAAAAACCTTAGGAGAGAGAAGGGGGAAAAGAGAGAGAAAGTGGGAGAAGCTCCTTGCTATCTTACCCTGCCACTCTGCAAGCTTAACCACTCCGTTCTAATCGCTTTCCCGGTGATTCTGACTTCGTTTCTAGGTAAGAAACCCTAACCCTAATCTGTTTTGGGGTTTTGATAGTTGTAGGTTATGAAATAGCTAACCTATTTCGTTCTATAGGTTACCAAACTACCGTATACGAAAGCTTAGCAAACCTATCGAACTCGTTACGATTCTACGACAAAAGGTACGGACTTTAGACGTATAAGTTATGGTTTTCAATGCTTTCAATGCAAGATAAGGATAGATTCATGATCTTTATGTTATTGCACATGTACAAAGTGCTGTCTGTTTCGCTTTTCGGTTATACGATAACTATGTTGAATATATTGTATTCCTAGTATTTGTAGAAAGTACCGTATACGTATAAATTTTAAAAATGTGCTTGCCATGATTATTTTCTGTATGAACATATTATATATGTGTAAAGTACTTGGCGAAAGGGTTCGCCCTAATACATGTTTTTGCTAATATACACCATGTATGTTAAAATAGTGTATTCTAGGTGTTTGTGAAAATGCTTGTAAGAGTAAGTGCTTAGATAATCATGCTTCAGGTAGGTGTTGAGATGGGATTCTCAACTACCTTAGAGATGTATATGATTTCCTCCATGTTGGTTGTTTAATTTAACCGCTTACTAAGAAATATATGTGTTTGTATTTCTTGTTTATATTGTGCTTTGTAACATGCTTTATGACATGTTTGTTAACATGCTTGAATTACTTTATTTATTATGCTTCACGCTATATGCCTCTAATTAAGGATTGATTGTGATTGGGGCTATGATTCTAGTCCAGACGATCGGTAACAGACTCGAGTATGTGGTTGAGATTCATTCGCCACGTAGGATGCGTTCGACGAACCCGAGTTATACTTCGGTTGATGATAGTGGTTGGCCCCACGAAGTGCTTATGCGCTTCATATCGTTCAACTTGTTGTGCACTTGAGCTAGTCGAGCTCGTCAAGTAGACCGATCTGTCTAATGTATGTTCACCATGTTTCGACGCTACTGCTTGAACTTGGGCTACCAAACTTACCAGTGAAACCCCGTTAACCATGGTACCTCGATCTGCTAAGACTCATGAGCCGGGCATGGTGGGATGAGACACCGTGGTCGAGCTTTCGGCCTACGCTGGGGCCACGTGCCTCCCCGTAGTGACCAGTGAGCAACCTTGACTCGTGAGCCAAATACGGTGGTATGGAACACTGTATTCGAGCTGTCGGCCTACACTGATTGGTGACGAGCCCTTTATAGTGACCTCGAGCATATTCTGAAGCTGCAGAGAGGCGACTAGCCTTTTCGTAGTAACAGAATATAAACTAGGCCTATATTGATAAGGTAATGGGGGAGTGGTGTAACGATTCCGTGTAACAGCCCTGACAGTCCTTCCAGTGACCTAGAACCACACTATCGTATGAAATTATCTAGGACTGACGACCCTAGAATGGATCATTGTTTGGGAATGATATAAGGAAGGTACCTTAGTTTCCCAATACTGCTATTTGAAATGGACTAATAACGACTCAGTAATCATGTTCGTCATCGCATTGCATGTGCTTGGAAGATGTGGAGCATTGAGGGTGCCAGCATGCCGCGGATGTAAGATGGTGCCGCACGAGGGAATATGTTGGCGAGGGCATGCATCATAATCGCATCTCATCCTTGCATTAATTATAGTACTTATGAATGTTGATTGTACTGCTTTATCATTACTGATTGACTGATTTGATAACATGTTAACTTATGCTTTATTGTTCCACTGAGTTAGCTACTCACTCCCACGTTACAGGACGGTGTTCTAGACACCCACCAGACGCTGTCTTAGACGCAGGTACTGACGATCCACTGGAGACTGACCCTGATTATTATGAAGATCAGGATGAGTTTTCCTTCATGCAGTTCGCTGGAGGCTTCGCGTAGGCTATCCAGATTTACGGGATTACAGGGTTCATGATCACAGTTGTACCATTTTGACTTTTTAATTCGGGAACAAATACATGTATATGGTGACTCAGTTGGTATTCATACTCTTGAGATCAAGATTATTTTGTTTTATATACATTTATATACATTTATCAGTCTTCCGTTTGCGTTTATACATGGATCTAGAGTATGAATTACTGTTTTGGTATAATCTCACTCATGTTATTGCACTAACACAGACAACATTCAATCATAAGCATTTGTGTTGCATAAGTGATGTTTTGGAATCGGGTGTCGAGTTGCTACTCGACCCCCGATTTTCACGGCGTTACAGAATGCTTATATGTAAAATGAATGGTTCTTTGGCTTGATCTTAAGTAGGCTAAGAGATGAACTGAACTATGACCAATCTAGGCTAGGCTTATGGGTTGGAAAGGTTGAGAGGAAGATTAGGGGATGACTTGAAAAATCAGATCTTTGAAGGATTGGGAGCTCCTTCCCTCTCCTTCACTCTCTTCCTTACTCTCTTTTTTCTCTTACTCTCTCTTGGATGAGGACTTGTTGTTGTTGAAATGAGAAGAGGAGAGGGCTACTTATAGCCTTCTCCAATGGTTCTATGGTAAAATAGGAGGTAGGTAAGGGTTAAAATGATGAAATGGAGGCTTGTGATTGGCTAGGGAGAGAGGAGCGCCACGTGGCGTGCTCCCATTGGCTCTTGAGGCCGAAAAAACAGTAAATAGTGAAGATGGGGGGAGGGGGTAAATCCAGGGGAAAGTTGATTTTTAGACGCTGCGACAACTGTCCAACTACCGCCCGGTCTTTGCTCGGGCCGGGCTTGAGCGTGTGGGCCTTGTTTGTCGTGTTGGTCCATCCAGTGGTCTTCTTTTGGGGTTTTATGGCTCAAGTAGGTGGGGTTAGGTTTGGGTAAAGGAGTCCTAATCAAGGCATAGGGTAAAGATATGGCTGCATAAGGATTGAATGGTTTGGATCCCGATTTCTTGTTGCGGGTTGGCAATTTGAGGTTTTAGGGATGATTTGTTAGATATAAGCTAGGATTGGGTTCGGGATATGATTATGATTCCTGGACTGTCTTAGCCTTCTCGAGATATTAGCTCAGGTGGGGTGTCTACACTATCCCACAATGTGATTGAGTGAGAGATGTTAGATGTAGATCAGTGGGGCCCACTGGTGAGCAATCACTAGTGGGTGGGTCTCATGTATATAGGCTTCTTTCGGCCTCTTTTTTTTTTTTTTAAAGAAAAAAAAAGGAGATGGTGGTTTGCCTGATTCAAAGACGTTGGGCAAATTGGGCCCGAGTCAGCACTAACCCGTTATCCTTCCACCATCAAGAGGGGGAGGTACTCGCTGGCTTTGTGAAGCCGGCCTAACGCAGTACTCTCCACTCTGGAACTAAGTAGCCCAGGCTTTTGTCACGCCCCAAACTCGGAAACCGGGCTCACAAAATTCCCAATCGCCGAATCCGGCGCTGACAGCCTCCGTAGTACCCCATTCTCGGCTCCCAGCGCCCATACGCCCCGTTGATTCGATCCCTGGGATCCTACAAGGAGGATTTTCAAAGATGAATTTTTTTTTAATGGAGCATAACCACAAGCATAACCAAGTCACAAACAACAACACCACATATCCACTATATCAAAACTTTTAAGTACAATGCGGAAGGGAAATACAATATAATGATATCACGTAAAACTCCAAAGCTCCAGGAAAGATCACTAGCTACGCTCCGAGCTCAACTTGCTGTGGCTGCAACCTAACGCCACACACGCACGCATCTATCGTGCATAAGCTTTACAAAAGCTTAGAGGGTGGTGAAAGTGTGTGTAAGGCGAGTGCCAAGTGTACAATATCAGAGTAAGGCGGAAATATACGGTAAGTCCATGAATGCTATCAGCTATACTAAAGCTATGTAATGCAAGGCATGAATGCTGTCGGTCATACCAAAACTATGCGATGCGAGGCCTATATAGCCAAATGTCATATGCGAGATGCAAAGCAAGCATGCCAGTACTCATCAAGTACACATATCAAGACAAGATCTCCTCTCGGATATCACCGGGTCTAATACACCTCACACCGATTGCCTTCTCCTAGGCACACGGTCAAGCAAGTGGAAGAGACCACACTATCCACCCGACTAGTAGTCACGCCAATACCTACCCGGCTCGTCGATAGCACATTTGCGTGTGCTGGTCAAACTCACCAGCTTATAGCCCCTCACTCAAGGTAGTGATAAGGCCACACCCCTTCCAACCGACCACGACACGGTGGGAGACGCGCCTACTGGTTCTCGGAAGACTTCGGCGCGTCCATTGGTTTAGGTTACATCCTTATGTATCCACTCGGTCTAGACGTTGGAGCATCTCCTGGTACCAAAAAGGTTACTCGGGACTTTCACCCAAAGACATCCTAAGTGCCCACAAGTCTTAGAACAAAGTATTTCCGATATCCAATACGGCCATCCACGATGTGCTGCGCCACGGCCCGATGTCGCTAGGGCGTGCGGATCAAGTCACACATATGCGAGATGCATGATTCACACCGCACAATCATGCAAAGAATCTCACGCTGCACCACGCGATCATGTGGGGCACTCCGTCTCATAAGGAGTCTCGTAAATGTCTCACCAACGCTTATGCTATGATCAAACATTCCTCATATCAAGCATACAAATGATGAGATCGTATGGGTATGAATCATGGAGCTATACTAAGCATGTTATAAAGTGGTGAACTATCAATAAATGTGGGCTTCATACTAATGGGCCCTAGGAGAGTTATAATGCGGACATTTAACCAACATTATTCTTACAATGTGGACGTCAAACCAACATTTCTCCCAAGGCATAACTTGTCATCAAACATTATTACACACACTATGGAGGAATTCCTCATTGCAATGGACCCTAAGGACATCTGTTGGGCCTCGACCCATGGGCCTTATATTCATCAAATGCGCCGCATTATATGGGCCTTTGTAAATCAAGTGGGCCACATCAAAAGGGCCTTATGTACATTGCAATGGGCCATATCCCACGGGCCTTTGAATACATCACAATGGGCCTTGTAACATGGGCCTCAAATATATTGAATGGGCCCCATCACATAGGCCTTATAAATATCAAGGTGGGCCTCAACAACAGGCCACAAATACATCAAATGTGGGCCTCAACAATGGGCCATAAGCAGGACATAATGGGCCTGATCACTTGGGCCTTATATTCACACCAAGGTGGGCTACACCAAAATACAAGTGGTGAGGATGATTTCCACCATTAAAATTCCTAAGGCCCACCAATAGATATATATTATATAATATAATATATAATACATACAATATAATATATATAATATAATTATATATATACACATACATATATATATATACACATATATACACACAACACACACATGCACGCACACAAAGACACACTCACACACACATGCACACAAAGACACACTCACACACACGTGCACACACACGTGTACACATACACACATACGCGCACACCCGCACGCCCGTGGAGGGGAGGGAAAACTCACCGTCCACCGACACGGTGGACGGTGAAACACACACATCACTGTGGGTCCCACGTGGGGCCCACCACAATGTTTATCTTCCATCCGAACCATTCATAAGGTCGGGGAGGTCTGGAAGAAGGAGAGAAACAAATTTCAGCTTGATCCGAAACTTTTGTGGACCCAGAAAGAGGTTTCAACGGTAGAGTTCAATTCACACTGTTTCATATAATGTGGGCCACCTGAGTCATGGATGGGCCTGAAATTTGGAGGGGACCCACCTCAGCGGGTGGTCCACCTCATGGACGGTGTGGATACAAAATATACATCATAGTGGGGCCCACATGAGGGGCCGTGGTCCCCACGAGTACGACTGCCCGCCCGTGGAAAAAAAATATACGCATGTTAAAATAGTCATTGCTGTCGTGGTTGAAGAGGCCGCTTCATTTTATTTTTTTTTTTGAAAATCCCATGTTCTCGGGGTTTTTCATGTGTGGGGCCCGCTTCGGTCAGATCCACCCCAACCACTAGCTTCTGTAGCCCGATACCAGTCCATCAAGACCAATATAGGGTATTTTTCGGCGTGTAAAAAAAATTATGTGTCTTTAAACGGTGAACATCACTATTAGCTAAGGCATGGCCCACGAGAAAGTCGTGGATCAGCTCCACTTTTTCGACGCGGCCCAACGCCTAAAATGAGCTGGTAAATAGGATGGACCGGCGTGGATTGAACACATACATCAAGGTGGGTCCTATACAAGTGACCCACTTCCAATGCCTTAGAAAAGGCTGATTTTTGTGTTTTGTTTTAAAACGTCCAGAGAGTCCCTGGACTCTCTTCCCTTTGTTTGGGCGTGCAATGCATTTAAGGTGGCCCCTTTATAGGTGGGCCACACATGGTGAGGTGGTGTGGTTACAATACACATGTAAAGTGGGCCCCACCTTTAGATGGTTTGGATCCAAAGCATGCTCCATTGTGGGGTCCATCCAAGTGGGCCACACAATCATAACACCACAAGAAAAGAAAAAGGGAGAGAGAGAGAGAAAGTGGGACACACGCGTGATGGAGGGACCCCGATACTATGGGCCCTCCCTTGCAGTCCATCATACATCAAACGGTAATCAGAGTGGGCCATTGGCCACATCTTAGGGTCCCAAGTGAGATCCATACCATTGATCGGTAGGCCTCACTTGGCCCATCATAAAAACATAGAAATCTATCCTATCAAAACACCCACCGTCCGATCTTCTTGGTCCTTTGGAAAGCCGACCTCCTTGTGCTTCACTTTGATGGTGGGAGATGAAGATTCAAGGGCTAAGATGGAAGATTTTGGGATGGAAAGTGGGCCACACTACTCACTTCTCTTTTTCTCTCCTTGGAAAAATGTGGATGTGTGAGGCTTATGGGTTGCTTGGAATTGGTGTGAGAAAAGAGAAAGAGAGAGAGAGAGAGAGGGAGATAAGGAGAGGTGATGGGTGTGATGGGTGAGTGATGTGAGGTGAGGGATGGGTGAAGTGAGAGGTGGTTTGACTTTGGTGAGAAAAACACATGGGTTGCTTTACTTGTGGAGAAAGGTGATGTGTACTTGACATCCGGGTTGATTGATGTGATTGAGTGATTGATGGGATTGATTTGATTGATTGGATTGATTTGACATGTTGTAGAGATACTCTAGGGATCGTAAAAGCACTAAATAAACGTCGGCTCACATCTTCTAGTCAGGGTATCGGATCGGTGCGTGAGTCGCGGCGTTAGAACTGCGGCGACGGTGCGGTCGCAACGATACAGGTCTTGGATTAAACCGACTCGAATCTACATGATACGATTTACGGTCGTGCGCAACGTCGATTATCAGTCCCCGATTGCCGGACTTCAACTGAAAGGATCGCAGGATTCATCGGAACAGTACGAACTAGGATACGGGTCTTACAGCTTTCGCCCAAGTCACATGACTCAACTGCTCAACTTACAACAGGCGAGCCAGCAACCCCGACAGGACCCGATCCTACAGACCCAAACCAACCGTCCTCATCACCTCAATGGTAGACGTTCAATCCCCACTGCATATTACAGTGTCGTCTACTTGAAAATTATATCCATCTTATTTATCTTTCTCAAGCCTAAAACCGAGCTCGCTAGATTGATGAATGATTTGGATATAACACATACCTCGTGATCAGACTCACATGACTTGCTGACGTCAATACAGCAGCTATATAGCTGGTGTGATGTACATCAGCCAATCCGCTTCTCACGTTCACAGCAGCTATATAGCTAGCGTTTTGTACATCGCACAGAGGATTTTGACAAGTGGGTGCCACCGTTCGGTAATACAGACCATTGGTGATAGATCCGGACCGACGATTAGGTTTATTTCACAATTTCACAGTCAATGAATTTCATGTAAAAAGCACACTGATCCAATGATCTATCCATTCAAACTTGGCATTTTACTCTCATAACCATCCGATTTCCACAACATAAATACAATAGAGGTTGCATCGATGGGAAATACTCCAATGCTCTCAAAAGACTTAATATTATAATGCTTCTAGTTGCATTGGGTCGTATGGACACACATCAATTGGTATCGCCAAAAATCACTCCTTGATTTTGGTATTGCCTTAATCACTCCTAAAAACTGACAAAATCAATTGGTATTGCCAAAATCTGCCTTCAATATAAAACTCCAATACTGCTTCCATTCTCTGAGTCTTAACCGGGTGGAAATGCACATGCACAGCCACCAGCTTTTAACTACGGCAGTTCAGCATTCCCCCTCACGGTCTTGAATGTAGCCCAACGTGATGTATGTGATTTTCATCCATGCCCTTCATCCGTATACCAGATCATGATTGTGGGGCCCACCGTGATGTTAATTTGACATCTGGACCATCCATCACTTCCCATGTTACGACATGAACTTAAAATAAGTATATCCAAAGATCGAGTGGTACACGCCACAGGAAACAATGGGAATTGATCCTGCACCATTGAAATCTTCATGGGGTGACGGACGGTTTGGATCCGCCTAATATTTTTGTTTCCAGTTTATCATAGTGGGAATAATATTATAAACAGTTTGGATGGGATATCACTCTTGATCTATGAAAGGAATTCTCAAAAAAAGGGGTCACTTACCCTTTTAGATGAAAATAATTGGATATCCGCAGTTGCATGTTCTTATACCACTTGTAGGAAGTGCAAAGGTGTGAGCCCTCAACATCTAACGGTCTACACGATATGGAACTTCCACGAAGCTGAAGATTAACGCTCCAGATTCAATAGCTCGCCTATTTACTACTGGAGCAGATGGGTTTATTCAACCCTCTGATTCAACGGTATAAATGGCCTCGAATCATGATTTATGTTTTAGATCGTTCCAAGGACAAGCTAAATGGACAAACTACAGTGCACACTATTCCTCTCTATTTTACTCTCGATATTTTTCTTGAGCAATCACGAGAGAAGCTCATCCCTTTTATAGAAAAAAAAGAAAAGAAAGGAGGCCAAAGAGGCCTAAATATATGAGACCCATCCACTAGTGATTGCTCATCAATGGGCCCCAACCACGGTTTAAATATGATTTCATTTTTAAGTTAAGAATTAAAATTATTAAATGAACGGAGTGAATAAAATACATAAATCAGGTAGATCCACTATACTATAATATATGTATTTTATTTATGCCTTTGATACATTTTTCCGGCTCATTTTAGGAGCAGTGGTGATTGAAAGCTCACCATCAAAAACTTTATGGGCCGAAAAGTTTTGAATCAAGGCGATGTTTGTATTTTCCGTTGTTAAGTCAAACCATCGACTGTCCGTTGATTCCAACAGTATGGCCCATTTGATAAGTGGTCCGGCCTGATTTTTGTGCCAGGTGTTCTTCTCGATGGGGCCGACGGCCTAATGGTGCCGGGAAATATGGTACCGTACCACGAGTTGAGCTACCTTGCCTCCAGGTGATCAGTTCTCTATCCGAAGAAGGAAACAAACCCCCAAATCGACTTCATTCATACTTCTCTCATTTCATCATCATCATCATCATCATCGTTCAAACGGCATGGAATCCTCCAACTCCTCCAAGGGCGAGAATTCAATTGGCTACAGCAGCAGCAGCAGCGATGCGTTGAAGAAGGCTAGGTTGCAGTCCATGCTCTCCGCCCTTCTCGAGGATCCCGTGCTCTCCGACATACCGAAGAAACCATCTCTCTCTGATGTCGAAACCTTGATAAACTTGGAAATGGGCAGCGCCATGAAAATCTCCGTCCTCAAGATGGACGACACCTCCTTCGGTACGTCCTCTTCCTTCCTCCTTTTATGAATTTTCCGTTTCACCGTCTTGTATTTCTCCGTAGATGAGCATGTCGCATGTCGGCCACACCATGTGTTCTTCATTGCCTGGGAATTACGTGGGCCCATTAATGTTAACTAGGATCAAAGAAAGAAAACTAGTTGTGGACGAAAATTCACCAAGTATGAAAATAACACCGACACGCAGGAACGTTATAGCTTGACATTGTCAGTCATCTGCCACCACTTAAAAATAAATTGTAGCTTGATTGTGGCCGATCATAGAAGGCTTTCGATCAAGGTTGCTGGCATTATCTTCAGCTTCTACCTTTATGTGCCATGTTATGTCTTTTGCGTGAGGAAGTTGAATATAATCGAGATAATAATGATGAAGGGCCATGGGCGCCCTTGGTCCTTGTTGTGTAGTGTTGAGGCTACTGATACCCTTGGTAGGTCTTGTACTCGTATTCATAACTGGCATTTTCTTTAGGATAATCATGAAGAGGGGCCATGTGTGATCTTGGTCCTTGCCATGTGTTGTTGAGGTTGCTAATAGGTCTGATACTACCCATTATTGGCATCATCTTGAAGGATTGTTGAAACCCTTGGATCTCATTCTTTTACCCATAATTGGAATCATCTTTGCATAATTAGGATAATCATGATGAGGGGCCATGGGTGATTTTGGTCCTTGTTGTGGGTGTCGAAGCCGTAGATGCCCTTAGTAGGTCTTGCACACGTGTCCATAAAATTGGCATTGTCTATGCATAATTAGGATAATCATGAGATGAGGCCATGGGTGACCTTGTATACATAATCCATGTCGTTTCTACATGATTAGGATAATCATGATGAGGGGCCATGGGCAACCTTGGTCTTTGCTGTGTGTTGAGGCTGTTGATACCCTAAGTAGGTCTCGTACACACATCCTTAATTGGGATGATCTCCACCCGGCGTTTGAAGCCTGGAGGTGCCTAGGGCAGCGATTTCCTGACTCCATACATCCCTCTTGCCGTGGTTTGTTCCATGGTTGGAATTAGTTTTCTTACTGTTCTTCTCAGCAGCAAACAATCTAATACTCATTCTCGTATTTCACCTTTGAGATCACTTTTTGTCTCCCACATCTATTTTGTCAACTACAATATAGCCATCATAACATCAATTTGATTATGATTGGCCATCCAGAACCATATGAAAATCCACTCCTGGTGGGCATAAACTTGTGGGAGGTGGGTAATAATTGGGTAGATTTAGGTTGGAATTTGGCTACGATGGGGGTTGAGATGAATGACTGGATTAGGGGTTGTAGGTACACAAATTTGGATTGGCATAAGGGATTGGTTAAGGGTTGCTACACTAAAATCAGGACTAAAAGAAGGCTCAAATTTCAAAATAGGCAGTTTTTAAGGTCTTCATCGCTGTCTCTTAGGGCTTGTGCTGCCTCCATCTGCATTGTTGTGATGCATGTCTTGGTAACTGTCATTGCTAGCGAGAGGGCGGATGGAATAGGGGATATGTGGGATGACAACTATTGAAGACGTTTTGCTCAAGGTGACGTGTGTCTAGGTTAGTGCCTCAAGCCTCAATCACGTAGGCAAGGGTGTTCGTGTGAAGCTGAAGGAACTCTCTTTGCACTTGGATTGGTTATTAATCGAAGATAGGTGCAAATCCTCCTTTCCTCTATTTGATAAGGGATTCAAGTTGGGCCTCTTATTTATCTCCTTGGGCTGGTTCTAGATAGTGGCGTGTAAGAGTCAAGATCTGTTTGGTAGAGGCCATCTTCATTTGTGGCTTCGGGCGACGGTGATGAGGACGTCGCGGTGGCGCTAGTAGAGGCAGAGATCAATCCTTGTGAGGACTGAGGATAGGGCTTTGGCAGTTCTGTAGGAGTTTGGAGTTATGGAAGCTCGGAATTGATGTAGAGTCTGAGGGATCTAGGCCGTGCCCTCAACATTTTGTGCTTGGTGATTCATACCTAAGAAGTCCAAGAGGTCTAGCAAAGGGACAATATACTATTAGAGGCCATGGATACTCCTTCGTTGAAGGTAGCACATGGAGCAAGGAAGATTATGAAGTGCAAGAGGGCTAAGTCATGTGGTTTTTCAGTGCTTGTTTAAGGGGATGGAAGTCCAGTTTCAATGGTCAGGGGAATGCAATGGATTAGGGATGCTTTAGGGCACGTTATGAGACTGATCGGAGTCACTTTCGAGGATAGTGAGGATGACTACATTACCCTTTTTCAATTTGTGGAGGAAAGGAAAATTTTAAAAGCCCAAGTATTGGGCCAGGATAAAGGGGGCAAAGTCATCAAAGGAAGGAGAGAGCTGAAGAACTTGGTGTCCACTGTTAATTATAGGGATGGAGATTTGTCTAGGGGGCGGATAGGGGCAGAGGGGTGAGGAAATGTGTTTAATTAGTTGGAACGTGAGGGGCCTGGGTTGTCATGGAAAAGACTCCAGATCAGGGTTATTTGCAAGAAATTCAAGGTTCAGATTGTTGTCCTTTAGGAAACCAAAATGCAGTCTTTGTGCTAGACAATGGTTAACACGGTTTAGAGAGGTCAGCCTAAAAACTTGTTGGTGCTGGACACAATAGTGATAGTGAGCAATATTGCTATGATTTGGGATGTTGGCCTCTGGTGTCGCGAGGACCAGTGACTTGGTCAATTCTTGGCTTCTGTTCTATTAAAGGATTCAACTTCAAGATTCTATTGGGTCTTCATAGCAATGTATGGCCCAATTTCTCCATGTTAGTAGGCTTAGTTTTGGGTAGAGTTAAACTCCATTTGCTAGAGGTGAGAACTGCCATGGTGTGTGGGGGGTAATTTGAGTATAGTAAGATTTTCTTTTGAGAAGTCGGGAGGGGGTTGCATTAATCAAAGCATGAGGGAGTTCTCCGATCAGGTTAATTTGAAATGTCATGGTGGATTTGCCTATGGGTGATGTAAAATTCACGTGGTTCAATCCAATGATCAAGAAAGGGTGATGAAGTTGAGGCTGAATCGGTTCCTAGTTTCTTCAGAATGGGTGGACAGATTTTCCCTAGTTTCTCGAAAGGAGTTTTCGAGTCCCATTTCAGATCACTTCCCTATTATGCGTGATGTTAAGGAAGATGATTGGGGGCCAAAATCGTTTAGATTTATTCTTATTTGGCTTGAGGTGGAGGGGTTCATTGAGAAGGTGAAAGAGTGGTGATCATCTTTCAAGGTGGAGGGGTGTGTCGGCTTTTCTCTATTTTAGAAACTTAAATTGCTGAAAGTAAAAATCATTGTGTGGAGGAAGGAGGTGTTCGGGAATTGGAAAGCGGGGATGGAAAGCATCCTTTATGATATCCAAGCTCTTGACAATAAGGAAGAGGCGCTGGAATTATCGAAAGAGAAGTTACTGAATAGTGAGAGATTCTCTGGCGCTTGATTAGAAAATCAGTTGAAGGAGACAAAAAAATTAAATTAATGGAAGCAGTGGTAGAGAGCCACATGGCTAAAAGAGGGCAATACGAACACATTTTTTATATTATTTTTTAATGCTGTAGCAAGTGCAAGGGTGAGGAACAACAAAATCCTTAACATAGTGGTGGATGGGGCAAGATTGGAAGAAAAGTCTAGGGTGTGCGAGGTAGTAGCTCTATTTTACAAGTAACTTGTCACTAGTGAGGAGTTGGTAAGGTTGAAGATAGATGACCTTGCTTTTAAGGTGATCTCAGGAGAGGAGGCTGCTAGTCTTGAAGCTCCATTTTATGGGGAAGAAATTAAGACAACATTGGATGATTTGGGAAGGGACAGGGCACTGGGGCTAGATGGTTTTCCAATGGCTTTTTTTTTTTTTTTGGGAAGTGGTCAAGTCCGAAGTTTGGGGGCAGAATTATGTGAGTGGTCAACTTGTGTCCGAATTGGGGGCTTCCTTCATTGTGCTTATTCATAAGAAGGGGCAGAAAGTTTGATGGATTTTAGACTCATCAGTTTGATGGGAGGGCCCTATAAAATCTTAGCTAAAGTCATGGGTTTTGCTCGGTGTTGGCATTTGTTATTTTGGATGCTTAAAGTGCCTTTGTAGCTGGCAGGCATATTTTTGACAAAGCCTTAGTAGCTTGAATTCATTGATTTGTGCAACTGGAAAGGCAAGAACGTTATCATATGCAAGCTTGATACTGAAAAAGCTTATGCTCACATGGATTTATATGCCAGGAAGGTTAGGGTGTGGTCAACATTGGAGAGCATGCCAGGTTTGCATTTGGTTAGCTACATTTTTGGTCATGGTGATTGGATCTCCTTAAGAATTCTTTAAAGCTTCTAGAGGGTTGTGGCAAGGTGACATGTTGTCCCCATTCTCGCTTGTAGTGGTGATGGAGGCTTTGAGCAAGATGCTAGATAGGGGCATGACAGTGGGTCTCTAATGCAGGGGCATTTTTACACCGAGCTCGAGTGGTGTAGCTTGTGGAATGCAGGGATACACTTGGGGTCGGTGACTCATGTGAAGCAGAACCCATGCGAAGTGGGGCCCACGAGGAGGGAGGGTTCGGCCGAGGTCCTAACTCATGGGATGTGGGGCCTGGGCTATGAGATAAAGGGATTGATTCGCCACACTCTATCAATTCAAGCTTTTAGAGCAAGTGGTTAATTTTCCTGCATCAAATTGATATCTATTGGAGTGCATCTGTAACGCCTTGAAAATCGGGGGTTGAGCATAGACTCAACTCCCAAGTTCCAACGCAACACTTATGCAACATAGGTAATGATGATTAAATGTTGTCCTTATTAGTGCCTTAAACATGAATGAGATTATACCAAAACAGCATATCATACTCCAGAGGCAATTAAAGTACGCTAGCGGAAGACTGTGATATGTATATAAACTGTTCAAAAGTGATAGCAAGCCCTCAGAGTATGAATGTCACTAGGTTAAATAATTACAAGTTTAATTCAAAATGTACGAAATCAGAAAGTGTAATATTCTCTATCTAGAACCCTGTAGCCCTGTCAGTGCAACTCCAGGTCTATGTAGACCCGCCAGAGAGTTGCATATAGGAGAACTCCTCGTCATCGTAATAGTCCGGCTCTGCCTCATAAGCATCGCCATCACCTGCAACTAAGACAAAGTCTGGTTGGTGTTTAAAACACCATCCTAGAACGTGGGAGTGAGTGATCAACTCAGTGGAGCTATAAGGTAAAGGTTAACATGTTATCAATTCAATCAAGCAGTAATGATAAAGCAATACAATCAAGCATTCCTAAGTACTCTGGTTAATGCAAACATGATATGTATTAATGATGCATGCCCTCGCCTGCACTCCCTCTGCGATCTTCCTCTTATGGTCGCAGCATGCACCCCTTCCTTTGTGTTCAACACCAACGCCAAATGTACATGCAATGCGGTGCATGAGCGTGATTACCGAGTTCTTATTAGACCTTTTCATACAGCAGGATTGGGAAGCTAAGGTACCTCTCTTATATCATTTCCCAAACAATGATCCATTCTAGGGTCGTCAGTCCTAGCTAGTCTCATATGATGTTGCGGTTTCAGGTCGCTACAAAGGGCTCGTTACCTCAATGCAGGCCTAACTTATACTCTAGTTGCTATGGAAAGGCTCGTCGCCTCAGCGCAGTCTCAGAGTATACTCGAGGTCACTACGAATGACTCATCACCTAATCGTAGGCCGACAGCTCGAATACAGTGTCCCATACCACCATATTCGGCTCACGAGCTTAGGTTGCTCACTGGTCACTACGGGTGGGCTTGTCACCCCGGTGTAGGCCGGCCGCTCGACTACAGTGTCCTATACCACCATGTCCGGCTCACGAGTCTTAGCGGATCGAGGTACCCAGGTTAACGGGAGTTCCACTGGTGAGTTTGGTACCTTAGGTTCAAGCAGTAGCGTCCATATATGGTGAATATATATCGGGTCAATCGGGTTACTTGATGAGCTCGACTGGTATGAGCGCACATCGAGTAGATCGACATGAAGTGCGTAAGCACTCCGTGTGGCCTAACCACTGTCGACAACCAAAGTACGGATTCATCGAACATATCCTGTGTGGCGAAACGACCTCAACCATCAAATCAGGACCTGTTATCAATTGCCTGGACTATACCATAGTCCCAAACACATTCCAAGTAATAGCATTCACATCTAATAATCCAAACAGCATGTGACAACTAAAATCAGATATAAATCTTAAGCAATTTAACAAATACATACTACACATATTATCATACATATACATTTCATCCATACAGCACATAGTAGTAGGATAGGTTATTTAAAGGATACTATAACCGTAGTTAAGGGGATTGAGAATCCTATCTCAATACCCTCATTACATGCATTTAAACAAGCATTTTCATATTCAGGCATTTTATCAAACACTTAGATTACACATATTACACACATGTAATAGATTTGTTAAAACACATATTATAGCAAATCCTTCCACAGGAATTGCCACGCTGACAACAATCGTGCATTCTCGATCGATAATCATGTTAAGCACAAATCATAATTCTATACTAATCGGGAATGCACTATATTCAACGTGGTTCATATATATGTGTAATACACGGAAAACATTGTATCTAAGCGTGTGAGATAGCAATCAAGTCAGACATAAATCATTCTTAACATTGAAAGCCTTGAAAACCATAACCTAAACATTTATAGTCCGCATCTTTCGCCGGTAAACAAGTATCGAACTCAATTTGTATACCGAGTCTTTGTCTACGGCATAACGACAATCTACAGTATGAAATAGGTTAGCTATTTCATCACTTACACTATTTGAAACCCTAAAACAGATTAGGGTTAGGTTTTTCTTACCTAAGAACGGCATCGGAATCGCTATTCTACTGGAATAGCGACACAGAAGTGACAGTTAGGTAAGTGGAACGACGGGATTGAATCCCACGAACAAACTCCAACTCTTTCCCTCACTTTCTCTCTCTTTCCTTCTCTTTCTTCTCTCTTCTCTCTCTAGGGTTTGCAAATTCGTATGTGAAGGGAGAGAGAGGGTTTAAGGCTCTTATATAGGCCTAGAAGTGATGAGAATGTCCCCAGGGCCATAGTATACTTAGGTTATAGCCAAAATGTGTCTGTTTTGGCTCAACGGAGCACTTCTGGATGCCCATTTTCTGCATGGGTTGGACTTAAGTTCCTTGGCATGGGATCTAGGTCGAGTTAAGTTTTCGGTCCGATCGGATTTACAGATCGACCGTGGTGGACCAGTTTCAATTCAACGGTCGTCGGCATTCGATTAGGGTCACAAGTATACTGACATGTGTTGGAAATTTTTCTTGATCCAAGGGTGTATTTGGGTCAGATTCCGAAGGTCTGAATCCTTATATTTGGCCTGCAAGTGAACGACTCAATTCACTTAAATTTGAGTTCAATTTCTAAAGGTATTTGCGTTTCTCACACACTTCGCTCCAGGCTCAAGTTGTGCGTTTCTGGATACTATCTGGATTTGATTACCGAGATGGTTGTCAAGCCCATTAAAACGGTCATAAGCGTATAATTTCGCGGTAATCGGACTTTCGACGCGCGGTCCAGGTCTGATACGGAGTTTCAATATGCTCCCGAGAGCAACTGGGTTTAGAGATTGGTCTTAGGTTTCAGGGTAAGGTAGTGTTAATGATTCTGCAAGTTTTGGGTCTTGCAGTTCATATTTAAAATGGTTCAAGCTAATTTCATAGCTAATCTAGTTTAGCACTGTTTCGACAAGGAAACAAATGTGTTTGATTTGGGAACTGATCTTATTCAAACATAACAATAAGAGTACTTAGAACAATCATCATATTTTTCATTGATATTGAGTTCATTTACATCCTTTCTATATCCCTTGATTTTAAGGTGGATCATTTAGAATAGAAGAATTATCTTAAGTGCAATTGTCATTGTCCAATGTAAATTTCGGCAGCATTCCGGCGCTATTTCGGTCATCTCCCAGATACTTAAGAGGAATTGCTGAATTGATCATCCAATCTCCCTAGAGATAGAAATTTCGGCAGTACTCCGGCAGCTTCTTCGGTCATCTCCCAATACTTGGGAGGAATGTTGAATTCATCAACTGATCTCTCTTTTCAAAGAAAGAGGCTTGAAGATCTAGCAGCATTTCGACCTTCATATGAAGTTGGCCAGCCGATCCAAGTTCATGACCCTAAGAACCACTAAACCCGGTTGGGCGGTGCGTGGGAATGGGTAACCTTGTTGCGCGCCAACTGATCGTGCACTCTGCTTCTCTACCTTCAGTTGCTCCACTCTAGTTTCCCAGAATCTTTAATCAATCTAAATGAGAGGAGCGGGGTATTTATAGGCCCCACACACGTGCCAATCCTTAATTCTTGTGTCAGTAGATTCCTTGATTGCGTGATCCACGCAACTGACTTCTTGGTTTAGCGACCCGCGGAACGTGTCATCTTGATTACGCGATATGGGGAACCCATCTTCTTGCTTCCTCGACCCGCACAACGTATCTTCTTGCTTCCGCGTCCCCTGCAACGGATCTTCTTGATTCCGCGACCCGCGCAACCAATCTTCTTGGTTCTGCGATCCGTGCAACCGATCTTCTTGGTTCTGCAACCCGCGCAACCAATCTTCTTGGTATTATTTTTTATGTTCCAATAGATGCCCCCTTGATCCGTTCTTTGTTCCCTTAAATCAAAGAATCGGGATCAATCCATAATTTTGTCTTTTCCGTCCCACGCAACGATCTTCTTGATTCCGCGATCCGCACAACGGACGCCCGAGTACCGTACTCGGTCCATTTTGTTATAAATAGTGAGTATTACTCTATTTTCATAGTTCAAGATTTCTGCAGCGGAGATCTGACGAAAATTTTCTTCCCCGCGCAATTGAAACTTGTTGCGCGACTACGTATGACCCTTCGCACCTTTTCAACCTTCTTGCTTGCCGCTACTGAAAATCAAGCGCGACATGCGCAACTATCGCCTAACTCTCCAATTTCGCTCAATCGCCATTTTCAACAAAATCTTCAATCTTAACCCATTTTCTTCAGCACTTCAGCATGGCTCGAACCAAAAGAACCTTTATTGCCATTGATCCCCCTTCTAGCCAACCCTCACACCAGGAGCTGCCCAACACTGAAGCTTACCAAACCGCAACCCCTCCAACCGCAGGGTCACCATCTTCTCCAGCTCAACCTTCGTCTAAGCACTTCAAAACCACCGCTAGACGTCCCGCCTACATAAAAGAACCCGTACTCCCTACTTTCGACTTTACCTCACGCATTAAATCATTATCTTCCCCTATTCACAGGGCCATTGCCATGGTGACTTGATGCCTCCAAGGCACGGCCGCGACTATGACTGGATGAATGGCTGCGCTGATTAGTCAAAGGCCACGTTAGAGAAGATACCCCTCCTTCCAGGCCCCCCATCACAAACAAGGCCCAAGAGTTTCAGGAGAAGATTAAGGAGCACAACAGGAAGAAGCTCAACAACTCCTGGGAATCAGTCCGCGAAATCCAGGGTTTCATAAAATTCGACAACCCATATAAGTAGGGTGTTGTCTCACTTCCAATCAGTATTCACTGCCATCATCCCATGCTGATCTGCGAACCGATGGACTACCTGACTGCAGAAAGATTGGCTTACACGGAGTCTTGGTCTTTTAAGGAACCCAAATTACTAGAGGGGATCTTACAGCCTCCAAGACTGAGACATCAAATAGGCAACATTCATTCCATGATTTTTCTCGTCCCCTCTTACGACGTTCATAGTCTATATCCCACCTGTTTTTATGAAACCCTCAAGCAGCGCTTCAGCCACCTTCCCTTTATTTGGAGCCCAGAAGAATTCAGAACCAGAGGTTTTCTGACTCCCCGAAATTACTACTCTGAGTGGGCTATCGCGGTTTTAGTGAAACACTCTAAGACTTTGTTAGATATCGGTGTCTTTTTGGCGGTAGAAGCAACGTTGTATCCTTTTTGCAAAGAACCTTCTATTTTGAAGGCATTCCTCAACTATTGGTGCCCTTCCACCAATTCCTTTCATCTCCCTAAAGGTGAAATGAGCATCACGCTATGGGATATTCATAGGATTACTAGCCTACCTATAACTGGCAAATTCTTTGATGAATTCATTCCCACCAATGAAGAATTCGCTTTTATCTCCTCCCGATTGCATCCCTTCCATTTCGGAATCGACTATCGAACTCTTCAAAGAAATGCCGAAATTCCCAAGCATACATAAGATTCATCCCATGCAATGGTTGGCGCACTTTAGTCGAGCTTTGAAGTAATTCCCTTCTTCTCGATCCTCCCCCCCCCCCCTTTTTTTTTTTTTTTTTAAAAAAAAAAAAATTTAATTATGGCTAAATATGTATGTATATAATCTTGATTTCATTTGCTTACCTTTTCAGATTCAATGGCAATCATTCACGCGTACTGGAGCGCCTCAGAAAGGGTATAAAAGGTCGCGCTGAATATTCTGTTTGTGGAGAGCTTGCCGCATTTATTGCATACTGGCTAAGTGTAGTGGTCTTCCCCAGTTCCAAATCAGCGGATGCTATTCGCCCTTCGGTGTTTGTAGTCGCAGGTGCCATGGCTGAAGGAATGAAATTTTCTCTTGCTCCGTCTGTCCTTTGTTCAATCTACAGAGGTTTTAGAGAAATCGCATGCCACGTGAAAAGCCCTTCCATCGGTTCTGCTTCAACTTACATACCGTGGCATTATTTTCTGGGTTGGCTTGGCGTCTACTTTCCCTGGACTTTCGAAGTTCCCGAAAAAGCTTACGTTCATCCTTCCAAAGTTCCCCTCTACTTTTTCCAAAAGAGGTCTATGGCCAAAAGATCTTACGACTGGGCCAAGGATACAATTTCTTCTGATGCCAAGATAAACTACTTCCACTTTGGTCTTCCTCGTTACATTGTAGATACTGAAAAGGCGAATACTGACTCACTTTCTTCAGTAGAAAGAGGATTTTTCTTATCCATCCGATCATGCAGTCTTCTCCTGAGGGAAGGGACCGAATTCTGGCGAGAACCCTATTATCTAAGTCGCTTTGCACGTCAATTCGGTTTTGACCAGGCAGTACCAGAAGACTGTGGACTAGTGACTCGGAGAATGCGAAGTTACGGGACTGGACCGTTTAACTGGGCGATGATCTGGAAGCAATTATTGGGCCGGGCTAGTTCTTCTTTTATCATCCCAGGATGTGATTGTACCCCACGAGCGTCATATAATCATATGAGATGGTGGGTACACCAGTCATACGTGGTTCGAAAAAGTTTGCCAGTGTTTAAGCCAATATGGCTTCCTCCCCCAGGCTTAATGGTCGCACTATTGAAGCGGGAGTTGGTTTCATCGCGGAGACTAGTCATGCTCCCTCTAGTGGTCATCATTGCATCATGATCTCGGTAGACGAGCCCATTCGTGAGATAAAACTAGATAACACCCTTGAAGGATGGACAGCATACGACGACACTCGTGAGTTTGAACAAATTCCCATTCATCGACCACACAGAGAAGATGTTGTAGAACAATCTCCCCATCAACCAGGGATTAATGCCAGCGCTCCTAATCAGCCTTCTTCTTCTGCTCACCCTCAGCCACAACCGGCTTCTTCTCCCGTATCCAGGGCTATTCACTTCCCACCACAGCCAGCTTCTTCCCCAATGACAAGATCCCGAACGTGCGCTCAAGCTTCACCGTAAGGAGAGGCTACTGCTGCTGTTCCAGTTCAAGTTACTGCTGATACTCCACCGGGAGATTCCCAATCTCCTCCTTTTAAAGGCAAGCAAGTCATTGTCGAAGATTCGAGCACAGAAGATACTGTTGGTGAAGATTCGACTTCTTTGTCTGGATACACTTCTTTTGATGAGAGCGAGGTAGGAGGGGAGAATCAAGAAAACGCTTATGAAGAGGGAGATGTGGATGTCAGCAGTGAAGATGATACAATTGAGGAACACATTCCTGCTGATGAGGGACATATTCCTTCGGCTTCTGGTGCCATTCCTGCAAAGACTTCTTCTGTAGTGAGGGAAGAGGAAGAACCCCTTGATTATGGAGAATATGGATATTTGCCGCGTAAGAGAATTTTGCTATTGCTATTTACTTTTGTTCCTCCTTTCTCTCTGATCTCATACGTTTTATTTCAGGTGATCATGCTACGAATGCGAAGGTGAATAGTGCTTCTCCTCTGAACCTGCCTCCTATCGCACCATCAGCTTCACCAAGATTCGCCATACCTCCACGATCAATGGCAAGCGAGATCACTTTTCCAGAGGAGCCAACTTACTCGCTCATCCCTGCTACTACTGTCCCGAGTGTTGAACATGGAATAGCTTCTCCAGCAGGACCAACTAATCTTCCCATCCCTATTATTACTGCCACTCTTGAGTGCCGAAAACAGGGCTCCATCCTTTGCAGAGATGGTAGAACCTGATCCTTCTCTTGCCAGAGAGACGCTATCATTTGCCGCTTTGGTACCAGCAAAAAGTATATTCTTTTCCTTGTTCATACTTTCCTTATTACCTGTGCATAAAACTTTCATTATAACCTTTTACATTTCATTCCTTAATAGGAAACTTACCTCAAAGCGGTGCAACTAGCTCTGGTTCTATCGGCACTTCATTGAATGCGTCATCATTTGAGAAGATCTCTGCTCATAAATTAGCCTTGATCAGAAATTCGGTACTGGCTATTGTCGAAAATTTCAAAGATCCTGATTTAGCCATCGCTTTAGATGTTTTGGACAACGCTTCTCGAATGGCTAGAGTTGATGTTTCCTCCGTGCGTGATTCTCTCTTAAGGTTTCATAATTCGATAACCGCTATGTCATCAGCTGCAATTATAACTGTTCCTCTCGAAATCTTGGAGTACAGGAAGCAGCTCGTGTATTCTAAGGAGAGAGTTTCTCAACTTGCTCCTCTTGTCTCTCGCCACGATCAAGAACAATTGTCTTTACAAGATCAACTGAAGACTTTTGTTAATGAAAAAACATCTGTTCAAGATTGTATTACAGTCCTGAAGCAAGAAATTTCACAGTTATAAAGGCAGAGTTCGGAGATAGGGTTATATATCGAAAGAGTCCAGGAAAAGATAGAATGCAGCTGTCATTCTGTAGACTCTGAGAGATCCGAACTGGTGAAGAATGAAAAGCTGATCATTTCTTTGGAAGAAAAGCTAGCCGATACTCCGGATCCTGCCCGGTCGATTTCGAATGCTTGATTGGAGCATGCTGCTGCTCAAGTTAGTTTTCAGGATAATTTGCAACAATGCTTGGCAGCGTTAGGTATCACAGGAGAGCTGTAAAATGTATAACTTTGATATATTTTGCTACTTGCTCATGCTTTCAAAATTGTAAATAACTTATGACATTCAGAGGATGATGCTTTGTACGTGATATTTTGACTAATGTGTTTATGATATATTGTGCCCTTTTTATTTTATTTTACTATTTTATTATATCTATAGATATATATATATATATATATATATATATATCCTCTTACGCTCTGTCAGTAAGGATTTCCTAGATGATCCTTATCTTAATTGGCGATACTAGGTTTTAGTTCAGTTAGCCACACACAGTTTAAGCTCTTGAGTAGTGGAGCTGGGTCTCACGTGATGGTCTCTGTAACTCTTAAGAGTTCGCTGGACTTCTCACTGCCTAGGGAGTTCACAAACCGCGATCCATCAAAGGGGCCCAGTGAAGCTACCGGGGCGGTGAACTCGGTTGGTTTTACGCACAGGGTTGGCCGCGGTAACTCTCTAGAGTTCACAGAGCTCGCAAGGCTACCTTTGGGGTACCAAACTTAGGGCCGCCAGTCCATCAATGAGTAGGTTTAAGCCCTTTCTCATGAGTTAGTACTGGAATCAAACCGTATATCTGGGGGGTCTTATGCACGGTTGGCCTATCTAAAGCTCACACTACGGCCCTTATTTTCTTCGCCCTTATTTTCTTCGTCTGCAAGGTCGAGCCCATTCACGAGAGGGCACTTTCCTCCGTTCCCCGTGACGCTGCCGGAAAGCTATACAGATGACATGGGGGTTACGCGTGACTGGCCATTGAGGACTTTTAGCCTTTTAAGCTTTTGGTCGCTAGCTTCGTTGGTTGCCCGCATGGGTATATGGCCTTCGCGGGCTTTTTAGGGCCACTGGCTTCTCGCCGCTGCCCGAATGACGATCTTGATAGGTCTTATGCGTAGCTGGCCCTTTTAGAGCTTGATCCTTTTAGAGCTTCTGGTCCTTTTAGAGCTTGATCCTTTTAGAGCTTCTGGCTCTTTTAGAGCTTGATCCTTTTTTAGGATTTGGCTCTTTTTTGGATTTGGCCCTTTTTAGGATTTGGCCCTTTTAGAGCTTGGCTAGACTGCCTTGAAATGTCTTAACAGATAATATGAAATGTAATCACCGTTGTTGTGAGAATGATATTCGTCTCTGGCTGAGATTGATACGTCATCACCTCTGCTAATATCTCCAAAGGTATCCGTCTGTGTTGTTTGTAATATACCAGCTTGGCGACACTATCAATTTCAGCAGAGTTTTGCAGAGCTCGCTTGATAATAATGATTATGGACACATAGTCTTGATATGCTCGCGAACTGCTTCTTTATTCATTTGATGCTATATGTTCTTGCCCCCTTTTGATGTAGAATCATTATGCTGATATTATTCTGGATTAAAATCGAAATATTATGCTGATAATATGCTGGTCAGAACTTCTTCAGGGACGATATCTTTTGATGAAGCGAGCATTGACTGGTATACCGATACCTTTTCCATCTTGATTTACAACTCTGTACATCCCATTGGAGTACACTTCCTTTACTATATATGGCCCATCCCATTTAGGCTCGAACTTGCCCCCTGTTCGGTGGGTGACCACTATAGGTCTTTTCAACATTAACACCATATCTCCCTTTTTGAAAGAGCGGTATTTAACTCGCTTATCGAAAGCAGTCGATATCCTGGCTTGATATGATTGCAATCGCTGCTGGGCTGCCAGGCGTTTCTCATCTAGCAAATCTAGCTCTTTCAGCCTTATTTTTGCATACTTATCATCTGTTATAGACTGATGCACTGCCACTCTAAGCGATGCTGCTTGCATTTCGATCGGGATGATTGCTTCTACGCCATATACCAATGAATACGGTGTTGCTTTTGTTGCTGTACGATGAGTAGTTCTGTATGCCCATAATGCTTCTTGCAATTTGTCGTCCCAGTCACGTTTATTTCCTGTCATCGTTTTTTTCAATATTTTGACTATCGTTTTATTAAACGCCTCTGCTAATCCATTCGCCGATGGATAGTAAGGTGTTGAGAACGGATGTCGAATGTTGAATTTCTGACATAACTTTTCCATGCCTCTGTTTTTGAAGGGGGTGCCATTATCTGTAACGATTTTCTTTGGAATACCATGGCGGTATATTATGGCGTGCCGGATGAAATTAACCACATCCTTTTCTTTAACATTGCGCAAAGCAACTGCTTCAGTCCATTTGGAGAAATAATCGGTTGTTGCCAGGATATACTACTTTCCTTTGGACGACGGTGGATTTATAGGACCAATTACGTCAAGTCCCCAAGCGGAGAAGGGCCAAGAGGTGACAGACTGATGCAGATCTTCTGGAGGAATGTGTATAACGTCCCCATGAATTTGACATTCGTGGCACCGTTTTGCATAATCTATTACGTCTTTGAACATCGTGGGCCAATAATAACTCATATGATGTATTCTGTGGAATAGGTTTCGGCCAGCCTGATGTGCTCCGCATTCACTGGAGTGCGCTTCCCGCAATGTTTGGCTTGCTTCTTGTTTGTCTAAACAACGTAGTAGCACTTCATTGTAAGATTTTCTATACAATACCTCACTGCATATGATGAATCTGCTTGACTGCTGCTTGATTTGCTGCTTCTATACTTGATCTTCTGGCAGAATATTATATTTGAGATAATCAACGAAAGGCTAACGCCAATCATCTGTCGTTATTTCTAAGCATGATATCGGAAGTGTATCGACGACTTCTTCGATGACCTCTGAAGATGGTAGAAACCTTCTTTCTTCGATAGTTACCTGGAGAGGACTTCGATTAGGGCAGGACAGGGCTGCTGCCAAACTAGCCAAAGCATCCGCTTTCGCATTTTCAGACCGCGGTATATGCTTGATTTCTACGTGGCAGAACTGTTCTAGTAACTTCTGTGCTTTTCGACAATAAGGCAATAATTCCTGCTTTCTTACCTCGAACTCAGTCGTCAATTGACTTATAATCAATTTAGAATCTCCGAAGATATGCAACATCTTTTTCTCCATCTGTTGAGCTATTTCCATCCCAATAATGAGGGCTCTGTATTCGGCCTCGTTATTCGTGCATGTAGTGTCCAATGTAAAGGAATAAGGTAATAAATCGCCTTGAGGAGTAATGAATATCACTCCTGCCCCCGCTCCTGATGTTCGAGCAGCACCGTCGAAATACATCTTCCATGGGCTTTGCGGCTCAGTCAGCATCACTTGTTCATCCGGAAAGTCGTCGTTGATAGTCTCACATTCTGCTACAAGGTGTGCTGCAAGAAAATCCGCCACTGCTTGTCCTTTTATTGCTTTTGCCGATTCATATGTAATAATGTATTCTGAAAGCAACAACATCCACTTGGCCAATCTTCCCTAGTGGAGTCGCCATTTTGTTTCGACAATAGTGGTCTTGTCATCAGAAACTTTATCAGATCTGCTCTTGAGATTAAAGTTATCTCATGGGAGAGACAATAATGTCTTAGTTTCTGTACTGCGAATATTGGCGCTAGACACTCCTTTTCGATCGGAGAATAATCACCAGACACTCCCTGCGAATATCTGGTCCGCGCAATAAGCACTTAGTTAATTTTGTCTAATTTCTAAAGGATTTGGTCCTGAGTGATTTCTGCCTGAGGTGTTACTCGGGTCTTTGTACAGATTTTTCCGAGACGTTACAGCATCTATGCGACTTATCCTTCCCAAGCATCCTCAGACAACATTATATGGAAGTTGGATAAATCCAGCAGATTCTCTGTTAAGTCTCTATACAATCATCTCCACAACAATCTCACTGAGTCAGACCTCTTCAGTTCTCCAAATTCTGGTAATATGCTATTCCTCCTAAGATCCTGGTTTTCGGTTGGTTAGCGGGCAAAAGGAAAATTCTGACAGTGGATAACTTACGGAGAAAAGGGATGATCCTCCCAAATATTTGTTTATGTCGTATGCGGGAAGAAGAATCTGTCGACCACCTTTTGCTGCATTGCTCATTCATATCCTCGATTTGGTCAGATTTCTATTGTCGATTCAACATCAACTGGTGCGCCCCGGCTGCGGCTAACCTCTTCCTACTAGTGTGGCACGGTGTTCATATTGGTAAAGGTAGAACGAAGATTTGGAGAATGACGATTTTCGCTGTATGGTGGTTAGTTTGGGAAGAAAGAAACAATAGATGTTTTAGGGACATTTCTAATTCAGCAGGGGCAGTCTCGTCTAGGGCTAAGCGGCGATTGATTGAGTGGGCCATTCATGTAGAATCCCTGAAGGGTTGCGATATGCTGTTTGTAGGGTTGTAGTTTTGTCTGCTATCTCAGCGGACTTTTCTTCCTTTTTGTCTCTTTTTTGATAATTAATACAATCGTCATCTTTCAAAAATAACAAATTGATATCATAGTGGGAGGTCTCGTGTTCGAGACTCCTCACCGGGGGTGATTAACGTAGGGGCATTTTCACACCGGGCTTGAGTGGGGTAGCCTGTGTGGGATGCGGGGACACACTCGGGGTGGGTGACTCTTTTGAAGTGGAACCCATGTGAAGTGGGGCCCACAAGGAGGGTTCAGCTGAGTACGTCGACGATATTTTGCTCTTTTGTGACATGGAAGAAGCCAAAATTGACAACTTAAGGAAAATCATTTGATATTTCGAAGCTGTATCGGGTCTAAAAGTGAACAACCTCAAAAGCGAAATGCTGGGTGTAGGTACCTCTGGGGAGGAGGTGATAAAGTTGGTGGAGACATTCAAATGCAGGGATGGGTCTTTCCCCTAGGTCTTCCGTTATGCGTCAACAAGTTGATGAAACATTTATGGGGTAGGGTGTTAGAGAGAGTTGAAAGGAAGATATCAAGGTGGAAGAGCCGACATCTTTCATCAGGAGGAAGGCTAACCTTAATTAAGGCAGCTTTATCAAACTTACTGATATACCTCATGTCCCTATTCAAGTGCCCAAAGATGGTGCTGGATAGGGAGCTGAAGACAAGCACAAATTTCATTGTCTTAAATGGGAAGAGGTGTGCAAGCCAACTAGGAAAGGAGGTGCAGGGATAAAGAAGCTGGAAACCCTGAATGAAGCATTGCTTGGGAAATGGTTATGGAGCTCCAGAGCTGAAGATCGAAGCTTATGGAAGGAGGTAGCTATGGGCAAGTACAGGGTGATGGAGGAGGGGGAGGGTGAGGGAGTCTTCGCTTTACTATGCATCATCAGCTATATGGAAATTAATAGTTAGAACAAGTAACAAGTTCAAGGAGTTGGATTCTCCTCAGGAGATGGGTCTAGAATTTGGTTTTGGAATGATATTTGGTCGGGAGAGAGCTCTCCGTGAAGATTTTCCAAGGCTCGCTAGTTTATCCCCAATTGCGAATATCTCAATTGTTCAGTGTTCCTCCATCTTAAGTCATGAGGTAGTGTGGTCTCTCTCATATAGGAGGAATTTGTCGGATGAGGAAGTTGGCGAGTTCATTGGCTTGATGAACCAGCTTCAAGGCATTGGCCCTGTGCTGGAGAAAAGACAGGATGGTATGGAATAAATACAAATCTAGACTGTTTTCCTTTATAAAAAAAAAAAAAAAACACAACTGTCAGTTACCAGTTATTTCTTCTATTTTTATTTACAGTTGTGAGACTTTGCCTCTTCTTCAAAGAGATTATAATTACCTTTCGGGGGTAGGTTTCAGTGCTGCTTACAGATTTTCCAGGGTGTTCACAGGCCTGCGGCTGGAAAGTTTGAGGCTCTGAGGGATATGGTTTAGCTTACTGCAGCAGAGGGGTTTGGGTTCAGCAGTTGTTGGGAGTTTTTGGAATCTGCGCAGGAAAAGCCAGATCTTTACCAGTGTTCGAAATATCGGTATCGCACGATGTATCGCACCCTTGGGATACAGATACGTATCGGTTATCGCACGGGATATATCGTTTGTATCGCATAGTTTATCACACTTTTTGGGAAACATGGGGAAACATTAGGAAAATGGTTGAATTTTTAATGAAACTTTAGGGATTGTTAAAAAGGCCCTTAATACACACTTTTAAATCATAAAGTTTCAAAAAAAAGTATACATAGGTATAGGGTCCTAAGTATGTGCTAGCCAATTGAACTAAGACAACTATATTTAGTATCAACCCCGTCCATCCATTTTTTCCATATCATTTCAGGAAAAAATAAAATAGATCCAATAATTAGGTAGACTATACCATAGAAACAATGGTGATTGACCATTAGTGGACCACAAAAGTTTTGGATCAAGCTAATAATAGTTTTTTCTCTTCATTCAAACCATAAATTTATCTGGTAAAATGGATGGATGGAGTGAATTGAAAATACAAATATTAGTCTGATTCAAAACTTATGTGGCCCCACGAATATTTCAAGTGTAGATGTTCAATCCTCACATTTTTGGCACACTTGAGTATTAGATCCTACTCATTTTTTATTCCATGTCCTAAAATGATCTCACAAAGCGGATGGATGGAGTGGATTCCTCATAAACATCATGGTAGGGCCCACCATAATGAGTCATATCCAAAGCTCAAGTGGACCACACCACAAATACCAGCAGGGACTGATTCTCACCATTAATACATTCGTAGGGCCCAAATCCAATCGAAATTAGGTCAAACCTGGATGAAGAGGAAAAATAAATATCATATTGATCCAAAACTTCCGGTCAATGGCAAAACCTACCACTTGTTGTTTGCACTGTCACTGGATCACTATTTTTCGGCTCAAGCCTTACGAAGAGCTCGCCAATGGACAAACGGTTTGGATATAACACATACCTCATGATGGGACCCACATAACTTGATGACATCAACACATTATGGGCGCGGATGGGAACGGATTGTGTCCACACCATGCCCGTGGGTGGTGTTCGGTGAAGGGCCCCACCATGATGTATGTGTTTCATCCATTTCTTTCATCCATTTTTAAAGATCATTTTAGGGCTTCATCCTAAAAAATAAGAGGGATATAACTCTTAGGTGGACCACACCACAAAACAATAGTGATTGATATCCATCATTTAAATCCTCCTAAGGCCCACTTGTTTATATGACATCCAATTGGCATTAGGTCATAAAGACCCGGGGAAAAATAAAGATCTTGATCCAATAGTTTTATGGCCCCCAAAATTTTTTTAATGGTCGACGTTCATTCAACACCCACTTGAGATTGGGATATACCTCATTTTTTTTATCATATTATAAAATGATCTATAAAAATAGATGGACGGCATGGATGAAACACATACATCATGGTGGGGCCCACAGACACCGAACATCACCAAGGTGGGGAGTAGCCAATCCGCTTCCGCGGAGTAGGTTGAGTAGGGACGCGGATTTCTGCGAAAGCCTTTCGCCAAGTTCTGCTCGGAAACTTGGTGGGCCCAACGTGATGTTTTAAGAAATCCACCCCGATAGAGATCATTTTACGACTTGAAACCAAAAGTGATAAGGATCCAAGTCTCAAGTAGGCCGCACTAGAGTAAAAGGTGGGTAGAAAAATTCTGAAAACTTTTTGGTATAGAAAGTGATGTTTACCTAACATCCATACCGTTAATAACGTCATCCCTACTTGGATGAACTGAAAACACAAATATCAGCCTGTTAATAACGTCATCCCTACTTGGATGAACTGAAAACACAAATATCAGCCTGATTCAAAACTTTTGTGGCCCACGAATATTTCAACTGTGTACGTTCAATACTCACAGTTTAGGTCCACTTGAGTACTGGATACGGCTCATTTTTGGCCTATCAACCTAAAAATATCTCGGAAAACGGATGGCCGGGATGGATTTCTCAAAAACATCACGTTGGGCCCCACCCGGGTTTCCAAAGCGAGAAAATTACAAATAAATCCGGTTGAGTAGCAGGTGCTAATTGATGTCACCAGTTCTGGGCCCCACCATAATGTATGTTTTGTATCAGTCCATCCATTTGGAGAGAACATTTTATGCCATAAGTTTAAGAATGACTAAGATTCAAAGCTCTAATGGACCCCACCACGTAAAGCGAGAGAGAGTGACGCCCAGTTAAAAACTTCGAGGGCCACAAAAGTTTTCGTTTAGGCGATATATATATTTTCCCTTTTATAAAGTTTTTTTAACTTATTAACGGATTGGATCTCAAATAAACATCACGGTGGACCTTAGGAAGGTTTCAACGGTGGAAGTCACTTTCTCCACGTAGTGGGGTCCATTACAGATTTTTATCTGTCTCGTTATTTGACTCATGTCCTAAAATGATATCTCCGAATGGATGGACAATGTGGATATAACACATTCATCATGGTGGGACCCACGTAACTTGGTGACGTCACTTCATAGCTATCTCGCTACTCAACACCGGAGCTAATCCGCGTCCAAAAAACAAGCTCAAAAGAGCCTCATCGCAGAGGCAGAGCGATCTCGCCACTCAACCCGTTGGTTTTGCAGCGAGAGGTTTGAGCGAGAGGGGGGGAGCTTCCCGAACCTAAAATTTCTCCCAAATCTTCCTAACCCTAAAATTGCGAGGATGTCTCCGGTTTCTCTTCCGATCATGGCATAACACCGAAATCCACCCTCTATTTTTTTTTTCCGATTTTTTCGGATGATGACGTCGATGTCCGACAATAATGGAGAGGAAATCGTGGGATATCGTCAAAATATCGTGCGATATCGACGATATATCGGCCGATATCTGGATTTTGGATTTTTTGGTATCTTCCGGGGGTTATCGCGAGTATATCGTCTCGCAGTTGAAAAACGATAATATCGGCCGATATATCGGCCGATAGTATCGATATTTCGAACACTGATCTTTACAGCAAGAAACCTACAGGACATCCTGTAAAAACTGAAAAAAAAAAAAAAAAAATCAGATTTGTAGGTCTGGCAAAGACTTCACTGGTCACTATGCAAAGGTAACATTCATCAAATGATCATATCATTATGAAAGGTGTCCATTTTTGAAGCCACGAATGGGTTCATTCGGATAATTTTTTATTGAAAGCAATCGAACATGGGGGCTTTCAAATGGATGCTCAAATTGATTACCAGACCATTTTCTATAAACATCCACATCCCCCCCCCGGCACGCGCGCACATATTTTGTAGATAGCTGATCAAATGGTTAGATAATCTGATTGGCGCGATCTTTGCGCTATGACCTACAAAGTGTGGTTCAAATCAATTGATTGGACTATCCATATCTAAATGCAACTCATACCACCAAAAATTACAAATATGGTGAGCATAGTGTGCTGTAACAGCCGTTACAAAAAAAAAAGGATCTGTAAGTGCCCTATAATATCTGTTATTGAGCCATTACAGGTTTTCTTCAAAAGAAAAAAAGAAGAAAAGAAGAAATAAAAAAGGTCGTAACAGCCGTTATGGGGGGGGGGGGGGGGAGCAAAAGAACCCGTATCATAACAATAATGGTGATGGCTGTTATGGCCACTGTTACAATTACGGAATACCTTGATGGTGAGTTGAAAACAAGCATGGGCCTGCACATGTACATGCCCTTGTGGTGTGGTTCACCATTAACATATATCAACAGTGGCTAACCTAAGGCATTGCCACTCATTCATGGAACTACAGGAAAAACTGTCTAAAAATAGAAAAAAAAAAAAAGAAACAAAAACTAAAAATAGTAGTCTATTTTTTCCTAAATACGTTTGGCTTATGCCTCATTTGAGGTGTATGCCTGAAGGTTGAGGCTTAGGCCACGTTCATATGTAAGACTTAGGAACAGCCTTGAGGCTTTTTTTTTTCCCCCTCCTTGCCTTGAGGGGAAACTGTTGAGGCATGAGGTGCCCACTTCTATAAACTAGACATAATTAATCCAATTTCACTAGAGATGATCTTTGTTGGCTTCTTTGGTGGAATTGGTTCCAATTTGTTTAAGGTGCATTGCATTGGGCTGGACTCCTAGTTACTAGCAAAAACATCAATTCTGCCAAGCATTTTTATAGTGGTATCAATTCTGCCATGCATTGACAGTGGAGACACTGGAGCCAGAACACACATAATTTGGTTTTGTTCTCCTCTGATCCAAATCGCATTTGATGAGTTTCAGTTGAAATGAATTGGATGCAAAATTTGGTGGAGAAGCATCTTGCTCGTTCAACTTTCCCATGACTTCCAAATGCACCCATATGAATTATGTGATTTCACTTTGACATGATCCTGGTTGGTATCATCAATAGAATTGGTTTGCATTTTTTTTTCATGTATAGTTTTACACAACTGCCAAATGCACCCTTATAGTTAGAAATTATGTGATTTCCTACACGATTCTTTAAAGGATCCAGAGGTATTCTTCAGGGTGACCATCTCCCCATTATTGTTCATGGTAATGGCAGAAGCGCTTGGCAGAATAGTTGATAAGGCTATTATAGAAGGTTTGCTTAGATCATTCCATCACCGCTGTGACAAAAGCTGAATTTTGTTGTTAGTTTTTAGTTGAATTTTATTGCTTGTATTGGATGACATTGGAATGATATGAACTCATTATATATCTAATTTTTTTGAATTCCAAGGGAGTAATCATGAAAAACTATTAATCAGTTGTCGTGATTGTTAGATATCTTCACCTATTATTCATTTCCAGATTGCATGAGATCCTTTCACCTATTCTTTCCTTATGGCTGGTTACTTGGTGATGTCTATGTTGAAGGTTTCTGTTTCTCGTTTTCTCAGGGACTGATGCAACCAGGCATTAGCCAATATGTGTATCAAAGATGATATAAAGTGGGGTCCCACAGACTACACCTGGGGAGTCATGAGAAAGCTAATCAGTTGGATAGACAATGACTAAAGTGCCCCTGCATGTGGGTGCCCTTTATTATATCAACTGGTTACTTGAAAAAGCCTAGAAATGCCCATATGCAATGCTGAAAATGACCAAACTGCCCCCACGCATGGGCTGGATGCTTAATAGTCCATAAGCATGGATAATTTGGTAACTTCTCATTTGTTCTAGAGTCTTTATTAGCTGTTTTTCCCTTTCTAAATTTGCAGCTTAGGTGTCAACTGCTGGTAATGTTAGAAGAAAAAAGAAGAAGAAGAAGCAAGAACCCATATCTAGGAGGATTCTCTGAATAGAGGTGCAATTGATTATATGTTTTGGAGTCAAAGATAGCAAGAGACAAGAATCCAAATCCAAGAGGATTAAAGCTATATTTTAGTCTTGAACCATTTGTGGATTGGAAACTCTCTCTCTTTCTCTCTCTCTCCCTCTCTCTCCCTCTCTCTCTCTCTCTCTCTCTCTCTCTATCTATCTATATATGGGATTCTCTCTTTTGGTGGAATGCAATTAGAACTGCTGGACTATGCAGTGGACTGGGTGTTGTGACATTGTCTGGTTATCCATTATCTGTTGATTTCTGCATCTACAAGTGGTTTATTGTCAATCAAGATCCAGATCTGAAGCATTACAGATTTCAGATCGGCATTGTCTGTGCATCAGATTGGTTTGGAGTTCCAGATCTCATGTATACAATCAGATCCAGACTTGCTGTGTGTATTACCAAGGATTGCAATATCTGGTTGCGTCAAAGAGGCTATCTCGCTGATACCCTTGCTAAAGGAGTGATGTATATGTCACTGACTGATCTTCGATTCCTTTTCTTGAGTCCTGTATTTCTTTCCCATTTAATACCATTTTTTTTTTCATTACTAAAAAAAAGAAAAACTTTTAGAGCTGGTGTGATGAAACTATGGGCAGCTACATCTATTCTTTTACTTGTATCTGAACTCCATTCTTCGTTTGCTGCAGGAAGTTACAGTTGACTGTATTAACTTTTTGACTGTCTTGATATGTTTTGTAAATTGTGCAGCTGTAGGTAGTTGATGTCTAAGCTAACTTATTCACCACTTCTCACCTGAGGGATCTTATAGCTTATATCTCTAGCTTAGTTACTTGTTATTACTTACAAGACCCGAAGAACCCATCTTATATATGATCTTGTTATAGGTTTTGTTAGAAAGAGTTTCTGATGCATTTATTTGGTTTTTCCCAACTGATCAGTTAACTTTGTTTGTGAAGATGTTGCAGTGTCGAACTCTGCCACAGTCAAGGATTTGAAATTGGCAATAAAAAAGAAAACGGACGAAATGGAGCAATCACAGATGGGTCACCGCCACATTTCATGGTATGGCTACCAACCTGCCAATCATTTGGTATGAGGTTCACTGAACCCATGCACTTGTAGGTTGCCCACCCCACACAGGCTTCCATGTGGCAACATGGCAATGTGCAAGATTCAATGTGTGCATTAGGTGGGCTGCGAAGTTTTGATACCCTAGCACATGAAGCTGGCCCACTCATCAGGTGCAGCACTTGTGTACATTGCATGCAGTCAGTTCAGCAACTCTTTTCAACTGTCCATTTGTCTTGTACATTGTACCTCACCTGCTGAGCAGATTGGCCTGATTCAGGTGTGGAAGCATATACGGGGGCTGGTCTACTTATGCTTGTGGGATTAACAAATTTCAATTGTTTGTGTAAAATTATTCTTCAAATTTCAAAATTTTCATGCCAATGATACAAGCACATACACTGGAACTGGAGAAAGTCTGATCTACCTTCTTTTTTTCCCTAGTGTTTGGCATCTATATGTTACATATATATTTTAAAAATACTTCCAGCATTCTTGATGTATTGTTTGAGTTACATTATTATTATTATTATTATTGAAGATTATATATAGCCGAAGCAACCCAATGACAAAAACAAACCATACAAAAAAAAAAAAAAAAAAAAAAGGAGAGAAAAAACAGACAAAAAAATAAAACCCTAAAAAACAGCTATACAACTCGAGACAAATGAAAAACCACAAAAGACAGAAGGGGGAAGCAGTTGCACTAGCCCAGGAGGGAAGGGATGAGAGGGCTGTCTAAAAGGTTTAAGGCCAAGAGACTAGTCCCTCAAATCCCAGAAGATATGATCTGGCACCTTGGAGGAGAGGAGATGTCCCGAAAGCAGCGATTGTTCCTCTCTCCATAATGCCTAGAGAGAAGCCATCACCACCAATTGCCAAATAGCTATGAAGTCTCTTCCAGTGCCTCCTCCATGCCAAGTGAATAGCAAGCCAGGAACTGAGCTAGGCATAACCCAAGGGAAATGAAATCTAATCAGAATTGTCGATCAAACCTCACACGCAAAGCGGCAGTGCAGGAAGAGATGGTTGATGGATTTTGCACTGTCAAGGTAGAAGAGGCAAATGTTGGGGAGAAGCATTCAGTGATGCTACAAGTTATCCACCATGAGGATTCTTCCTCTTGTGAGGAGCCAGAAAAAGGCAACAACCTTTGGGCTGCGTCGTACAATCAAAAGAAGGAAAAACCAATTCTTGAGTTGGAGAGGGGCTACAAATGAGATGAAGGATTTAGAGGAGAAATTTCCCAAAAGAGAGAGCGACAAGGAGAAAGAATCATCCACCCTTGAAGTGGGTCGGATCCCTTGAGAAGCTTCAAAAACTTAAGGAATGCCTCAATCTTGAGCTCCGATAGGGATCTCCTATATTGCGGATACCAAGCCCCTAAACTGATAACCAAAAAAAAAAAAAAAACAATTGGCCATTGTCAAGGAGAGGTTAGAGAACACTGTCCAATTTGAGGAAAACAAAAGCATGATATCTGTCTGAAATCCTCTAGTCTAGCTAGAATCTTATTTGAGTCCCATCACCAAGGCCAAAAGAGATTCCTTTCCAAAAGAGGGACTCAAGGCCAATGATGGCTTTCTAAACGAAGAGGCTCTGTAAAGGGGATAAGATTTAGTAACCATCCTCCCTCCTCTAAACCATATTTACATGCAGTAATTTCTCTCCACCATTTTCCTACATCTATTCCAAAGCACCAAAGCCATTTCCTAAGGAGAGCCGAGTTAACATCCGAGGGACTGAAGGCCAGCGATGGCTTTCTAAACCGAAGAGGCTCTATAAAGGGAAGAAGATTTAGTAACCATCCTCCCTCCCCCGAACCATATTTACATGCAATAATTTCTCTCCACCATTTTCCCGCCTTTGTTCCAAAGCGCCAAAGCCATTTCCCTAGGAGAGCTGAATTAACATTTGCCAGGACCATGATACTTGCAACCCCTTCCGAATAGGGTTTTTAGACCTTGAATCAACTGAGAAGGTGTAACTTATGGCTATCTGAGTTGCCATTCTAAAGAAAGTCTCTCCTAAGTTTATCAATCTTATTTAAAATAGACATAGGGCAACATTAGACAGAGCCACTTGATAAGGTAAGACAACCCCCAACAGCCAAATAATGGCTTTGCCACGGTGATAATTTCCGCTCCATTTTCTCGATGTCAACATCCTAGAGATGATTGGCAGGCTTGCCAATGCAGAGGGGAAGCCCTAGGTACGAACAGTGTTTTAAATATCGACGATATCAGCCGATATATACTACGATATATCTTGTATCCCACATGTGCGATACGAAACGCACAGATAGTGCCGATATATCCCCCACCTATTCGATCCAGTGAGCATTTTCAATTTTCGATCCATGTTTTTATTGTAAATCATGTTAAACTAGTGTCAAATAGTTACAAATTTATGATTCTTCATGTTTTCCATGAAAAATAATGAATTTAGAACTTTGATTTCGAGATTTGGTGGATATGGGTCAACTTGCGGAAAATTAAGAAAAATCAAAATTTCTCAATTTCTCACAAATCAGTTACAATCTTTGTATCCAAACACAAAATTAAACATGTATGTAACTTGATCTAGTGATTCTTCTTTTACTTTTGAATGTATTTTTTGTGTTTCCATACATGTCTTCTTACGTTTATAAATTATATGAGTAGACTTTGAATATACTTGCATCAGTTCAGTTGGAAAGTGCATATATTAGGACCCCAAACAAAGGAAACCCCTATTATGTGCACTTTTTTTTTTTTTTTTGTAATGTTTTGATTCCTAAGTGTGTATTGATGTCTTTTTCAACAATTCCTGAAGTTTCATTGAAAAATTCGATTAATTTCCCAATGTTCCCACGTTTCCCAACAACATCGATACATTACGCGATACAACCGATATATCCCATGCGATAACGATGTGTATCCGTATCCCAAGGGTGCGATACATTACACGATAACGATATTTAAAACATTGGGTACAATGATGGAAATCAACCAACTTTACACTCAAACACCTCCGCAAGATTGGAAAGATAAGAATTAGAGATGTTAATACCCAACATTTCGCTTTCGAAAAGATTAATCTTGAGACTCGAGATGGCCTCAAAATAATGTATAACTTTCCGTAGGTTAATCTTAGCATTTTTAGAAGCTTTGCGGAAAATAAACATATCATTTGTGAATTGGATGTGGGTGACAGAGGGACTGGAAGGAGCCACTGAAAAGATTGATCGATTCTCCTTTCCTTAATATGCGACTAAGGTCATCAAAAGCGATCACAAAGAAGAAGAGAGAGAGTGGATCTCCCTGCCTAAGCCCCTTGGAAGAGGCTAAAGAGCCTTTGGGGGATCTGTTAACAAGTACAGAGAAGGAAGCTAAGGAGAGGCAGGTTCCAATCCAACTACACCTTAGACCAAAACCTAGCCTACCCAGCATGTAATCTAGAGAGCCCTAGTTGTCATGGTCAAAGGTTTTTTCTATGTCCAACTTATAAACTAAGCCACCCAATCCTTCTTTGTGGTAGTAATCAGTGCATTCATGAGCTAATAGCATGTAGTCCAGGATTTGCCTATTAGCCAAAAAGGCCCATTGAGCTTCCAAAATAACATTAAGAGCACTGCGAGTAGCCAAAAATTTCACCAGGATTTTATAGGGGCCACCTAAGAGGCTGATATGACAAAAATCCTTGAGGTTTGATGCTTTGTCAACCTTAGGAATAAGGGGAATGAAAGAGGCCCCCATGGCTTGCGAAAGCTTACTCGAGGAGAAAAAAATTTGAAAGGAAGTCCAAGACATCTTTTTTAAAACATCCCCGAATAGCTAAAAGAAAGCTAAAGGGATCCGGTCAAGACTAGGGACTTGTCTTTGCTAGGGGAGAAGAATGTTGCTTTAATTTCCTCCTCAGAAAAAGAAGCTTTGAGAGCTATAGCTTCCTCTGCAAAGATCTGGGGATGTCCAGATTGTCCAGCCTAGGCCGTAGCCAGTTTTTAGCAAAGAGTAAGGTAGAATAAAAAGGAGACTCAGGTTAGATACGTGCTGTTGATCCTCAAATTTTGATCCATTAAGTGAGACTCTACTTATCTTGTTAGTCGAGATCTCGTGCTGACCATTGCATGAAAATTGGGTGATTTTTTTTTTTTTTTTTTTCTTTCTAACTTTCAACCAAAGGGCCCTCGACCTCTGTTTCCATTTGATCTCTTGTTGCCTAGCTAATCTAGAGTAATTAGCCCTAAGGGAGTCCCTAATGAGCTGTTTGGCATCTCTACTAATAAGAACTTATTTGCTTATTCTAAAAAAATAAGCTCTTATTTTCAAAATAGACTATTTGGTAGAGCTCTAATTTTAAAGCTTATTCTTTTATAAATTAGCAAAAAAGCTCTTAAAATAAGTGATAGGGAGGTCACTTTTTCTTTTAGAGCTAATTTGGCTTAAGTGGGTAGACATTTTTAGTTAATTTTTGGATAAGTTTGTCTTTAAACTTTTTAAGTAATTCCCATCTTACCCTCTATTCTCTTTACAATCTTTCCAAGGTGGACCCACATGATGAGCAACCGAATTGAAGGTGGGGCTCCACATGACAAACTGTCCGCATCAAGGTGGGCTTACATAATGCACTGTCACATCAAAGGTGGCCCTCGCATGATGGATGCCCCACATCAAAGTGTGGCCCCACATGATAAATGACCTACATCAAAGGTGGGACCCACATGATGGATGGTGGATATTGAAGGTGGGACCACATGATAGAAGGTTGACATCAAAGGTGGACCCACATGATGAACGACCCATATTGAAGGTTGGGTCCCACATGATGAACGGTCCACGATAAAGGTGGGACTTACACGTGGATGGTGAACATCAAAATGTGGATGACCCACATCAAGATGTGGCCCCACATGATAAACTATCTACATCAAGTGGGCCCCACATTATGGACCACACATAACAAAGGTGGGACCCACATGATGGATGGTGGACATCAAAGGTGGGTCCGCATGATGAACCCATATTGAAGGTGCCCCCACTTGATGAATGGTCCACATCAAGGTGGGCCTGCATAATGCATGGTTCACATTAAAGGTGGGCTCCACATGATGGATGACCCACATCAAAGTGTGGCCCAACATGATGGACCATCCACGTTAAGTGGGGACGGTCCGCATCAAAGGTGGGACCCACATAATGGATGGTGGACATTAAAGGTGGGCCCATGTGATGGACGGTTTACATCGAAGGTGGGCCCACATAATGAATAATCCATATTGGAGGGGGGCACATAATGAATGGTCCACATTAAGGTGGCCCACATGATGGACGAAGTGGGCCACACATGAAGGATGACCCACATCAAAGGGTGGCACCTCGTGATGGACAATCCACATTAAGTGTCAGGCCCCAAAATTCGGGTACCCGAATAGGGTATTTAGGACCCGAATTCCAGACCCGTGACCTGTGAAAAAGGTAAAGTATGACAAGTAAATATGTATTCCATTTTCTCCCACCATATCCCACAAATTTTTAAATCCAAACCATATGTTAAGATAAATAAATCCATAATATGTTACTACATTGATGCATAATTATTTAACTCGAATTAAGAAAATTTTAAATCAAGTTCAAAGCTTTATGACATTCATAATTCTAAAATAAAATTAAACTGATTCTATGCAGAATGACGTATCACATGCATTCAATCACATCCAATGCTCTCATTACTAATAGTAGTATCCTGCATCTTCAAAATATTCATAACCTGAAATGGTTAAAACATAATGAGTTGACAACTCAATAGAATCACATCAATCCCGAGTTGAAAGCTTCACAAATGTTACCAAATGTAAGCCCGACATATCGATCAAAATAAGGCGAATATTGGATTTAAAATCATAATTAATCATTCGTCATTCATGAATAGATTTTAACAGTTTTCCTAAAATATTAAGATTAGGAGTGGTAAAATACTACCTGTGTACTAGTCCTTTTAGGGGATGACCCACAACAGAGCACTGGTGTTGGTCCTTTCAGGGTATGACCTTCGGCAGAGCACCGATATAACCTTTTGGGACAAAAGCCTAGGGCAGTGCACCCACGTGTGCATATTTTTTAGGGAATCACATAAGACAAAACACTCGTGCCAATCCTTTTGGGAATGACCCCGGGTAGAGCACTCATATCGTGCCAATCCTTTCGGGAAAGACCCTAGGTAGAGCACCCGTGAGAATCATTAAATCTTTCCATTAAATTAAAAAAGATCACATATGACACATTTTATAAGTTTACAACTTACATGTCTATTCACCATTTAAGATTTCTAGACAATGATGTATACCATACACAACATATCAAATTAGCAACATCAAATAGACATACAATTTTAATTCAGATCATGCATCAATATCTAAAAGTAATAGTGTCTATACTCATTAAGATTTAAACGATGATAGAAATGCATCTAACTCAGACTTACATTTTCGCATACAGTAACAAAAAAATACGACAGATTTAGTATCCATGTTTACACAAATAAAATTCATTATCAACACTGCATAGTTTAAAATATTAAATGGAAAACCAATATTTGTATTGTCTCAATCCAATCAAGAATATCTCAATGTTTAACTCATATAAGGTAATTATTTATGAAGTTTCCAATAGGGAATGATCACCTACCTAGTTTAGGCGTTAGAGGCTAAGCGGCTTGACTTGAACTAGCACGAATATAATTTGTTTGAATCAGTCAGTCAGAATGAAGAACTAAACACCTTAGTTGGGTGATGACTTTGGAGAAGATTGGTCCAAGCTCACGATCGGTCTACACACGACAAGTTAAGGCTAGGATCTACTGGAGCCTTTAATGGCGATTTTTGAATTGATGCTTCACTAGAGATTCTGGCTTATCTAAATGATGAAGATTGATATACAAGAGCTTAGTGTAACAAGAGACGAAGCTTTAATGGTGATTTCCTAATGGGTTTGGTAGTTCGTGGTTTTGTGGTGGTTAATGCACGTTTTTTTTTTTTTTTTTTTTTTTTTTTTTTAATTTTTAATTTTTTAACAAAATTTGGTAGATGGACGATTTGGATAAGATCGAAGTGAAGTAGTTCCATTGTGGAGTGACGAAAAAGGAGAGTGGGAGAGGAAGTTGATTTTATCGATTTTATATAAATGCGCGTTGCACATCGAGTGCATGGGTGTGTGTTTTTTTTTGTATGATGGGTCCAAATGGCGGGACCCACCTACTGAACGGTTTGGATCGTGCCATAGGCCTTTCTTCCTGATGGTTTGGAGGGGATAGATGGGTCCCAGAACCCTTTTGTAGACGCAGAGCAGGAGGAGATGGGAGAGAGAATCAGGAGAGTGGAAATCAGTTTCACAATGACGTGCATCATCATGTCACTCACCACTTTATTTTTTATTTTTATTTTTATTTTTATTTTTTGCAATGGGCCCCATAGCAGTGTTGCATCAAATCCATTCCGTTCATCTGTTTTGCTTGCCCATATTAGGGCATGGGTTAAAAAATGGGCCGACCCGATGCTAAAGTGGGCCACACCAAGTGAAACAGTGGGAGAGATTCCCACCACTGAATTTGAAAAAAAGAGGATACATTCTACCCCCTTCATAAAATTTCGTCCTTGAAATTAACCTATGGTAATTTTTGTAATTTCCTCCAATATCTTAGTTGTTTCAAATTATGATGAACAAGTAAGGAATAAGAGTAAAAGTTACTCAAAGAAAAAAAAAAAAGGAAAAGAAATAAAATAATGATTCGAAAAATTTTATTTTAAATAAAAATTTAATAATATATTTTAAAACCTATACAAATACACAAATTTAAACTAAATAAAAATATTGAAAAATAATCATTACTAAACTCATATACTTCATGATAATCATTTAATTTCTAATTCGTGATAACTATCTTAAGTTTGAAAATTTTGTAAACTCCTTTTAAACTTTAATAGCTTATAAAGTTTTATTTGAATTTATTTCAATCATGCAATTCAAAAGTTATAAAAAATGAGTCAAGGTTTTTTTTTTTTTTTTTGTTCTTTTAAAGCAATGCTACATGCATAATGAACACTTGTAGGTAGGGTTGTAAATAAGCCTGAACACCTGCAAGTAGGGCAAAGTAGAACTTAGACCCAAGCCCATCCAAGACCTATGATAAGCTAAAACCACTAAGCCCAAGCCTGTCTTATGATGTTTATTCTAGAACTAAACCCAAGCCCATCCCTATCTATAGTAGGATAGGTCATGTAAGGGACATGTTTATGCATGGTTGGACCCATCAAAGTAACGGCTCAAATCACAAGTCTAGGGGCTGCTTGCAAGGTATATAAAAGAAGACAAACCATGTTATGTACTAGAGCATAGAGAGAAAATAACAGATACCATGAAGGAGGCTTGTGATTTAGTTAGAGCAGTGAGCATTTCAAAGTATGTGGGGTTATGCATGATTTGGTCTTCAAATCCTCAGTTGTAGCAGGCATTTCAGAGTAGGGCAAGGATGACATGGATGTTGGTTTGGTCAAACATTGTGTCTAATTCAAAGTTTTTTTAACAAACAAAATAGATGAACATAATGGATTTGATGCAACACTGCTATGGGGCCCATTGCAAAAAATAAAAAAATAAAAAATAAAGTGGTGAGTGACGTGTGTTAGTGAAATCGATTTCCACTCTCCCAATTCTCTCTCCCATCTTCTCCTGCTCCGCATCTACAAAAGGGTTCTGGGATCCATCTGTCCCCTCCAAACCATCAGGAACATGGGCCTATGGCCTGATCAAAACCGTTTAGCAGGTGTCACTGTGAAACCGATTTCCACTCTCTCGATTCTCTCTCCCATCTTCTCTTGCTCCACGTCTACAGAAGGGTTCTGGGACCCATTTGTCCCCTCCAAACCATCAGGAACATGGGCCTATGGCCCGATCAAAACCGTTTAGTAAGTGGGTCCTGCCATTTTGACCCATCATATAAAAAAAAAAAAAAACACACCCACACACTCGATGTGTAACGCACATTTCTATAAAATCGGTAGAATCGACTTCCTCTCCCACTCTCCTTTTTCGCCGCTCCACAATGGAACTGCTTCACTTCGATCTTATCCAAACCATCCATCTGCCAGATTTCGTTAAAAGCAGGAAAAAAAAAAAAAAAAAAAAAAAAAAAAGTGCATTAACCACCACAGAGCCATGAACTACCAAACCCATTAGGAAATCACCATTAAACCTTCGTCTCTCGTTACACCAAGCTCCTGTATATCAATCTTCATCATTTAGATAAGCCAGAACCTCTGGAGAAGCATCAATTCAGAAATCGCCATTAAAAGCTTCGGTAGATCTGGAGAAGCATCAATTCAAAAATCGCCATTAAAGGCTTCAGTAGATCAGCCTTAACTTGTCGTGTGTAGACTGATCGTGTGCTTGGACAAATTTTCTCCAAAGTCATCACCCAACTGAGGTGTTTAGTTCTTCATTCTGACTGACTGATTCGAACAAATTATATTCGTGCTAGTTCAAGTCAAGCCACTTAGCCTCTAACGCCTAAACTAGGTAGGCGATCATTCCCTATTGGAAACTTCATAAATAATTACCTTATAAGAGTTAGATATTGAGATATTCTTGATTGGATTGAGACGATACAAATATTGTTTTTCCATTTAATATTTTAAACTATCCAGTGTTGATAATGAATTTTATTTGTGTAAACATAGACACTACATCTGTCGTATTTTTTTGTTACTGTATGCGAAAATGTAAGTATGAGTTAGATGCATTTCTATCATAGTTTAAATCTTAATGAGTATAGAATTATTACTTTTAGATATTGATGCATGATTTGAATTACAATTGTATGTCTATTTGATGTTGCTGATTTGATATGTTGTGTATGGTAAACATCATTGTCTAGAAATCTTAAATGGTGAATCGACATGTAAGTTGTAAACTTTTAAAATGTGTCATATGTGAGCTATTTTACTCTAATGGAAAGATTTAATGATTCTCACGGTTGCTCTGCCCAGGGTCTTTTTTGAAAGGATCGGCACGATACGGGTGCTCTTCCCAGGGTCATTTCCAAAAGGATTAGCACAGGTGCTCTGCCTTGGGTGATTCCCTAAAAGATGTGCACACACGGGCGCACTGCCCTGGGCCTTTGTTCCTAAAAGGTTATACCAGTGCTCTGCCGAGGGTCATACCCTGAAAGGATCAATACCAGTTCTCTGCCGTGGGTCATCCCTTAAAAGGATCATCACACATAGGTGTTTTGCCCACTCCTAATCTTAATATTTCAAGAAAGCTATGTCAAAATTTATTCATGAATGACGAATGATTAGTTATGATTTTAAATCCAATATTCGCCTTATTTTGATTGATATGTCGGGCTTACATTTGGTAACATTTGTGAAGCTTTCAACTCGAGATTGATACGATCCTATTGAGTTGTTAACTTATTATGTTTTAACCATTTCAAGTTATGAATATTTTGAAGATGCAGGATACTGCTATTAGTAGTGGGAGCATTGGATGTGATTGGATGCACATGATAAGTTATTCTGCATAGAATCAATTTTATTTTATTTTAGAATTATGAATGTAATAAAGCTTTGAACTTGATTCAAAATTTACTTAATTTAAGTTGAGTTAAATACTTATGCATCGATGTAGTAACATATTATGGAATTATTTATCTTAGCATGTGGTTTGGATTTTAAAATTTGTGGGATATGGTGGGAGGAAATGGAATGTATATTTACTTGTCATACTTTACCTTTTTCACAAGTCATGAGTCCGAATTCAGGTCTTGGATACCCTATTCGGGTAACCAAATTTTGGGGCGTGACATTAAGTGGGCCCCACCTAATGGATGCCCCACATCCAAGTTCTTGCATGATGGATGACCCATATCCGAAGTGGCCTAACATGATGGATGATCCACATAGAATGTGCGCCCACATGATGGATGGGGCATATCTAAAGTGGGGCCCACATGGTGGACAACCCACTTCAAAGGTGGCGCCCACACGATGGACACATCAAATGTGGATTCCATGTGATGGATAGTGGACATTGATGTAATGGAGTTGTTGTGATTTTTAAAATGACATCAACTACCCGTACAAAAAGCTCTTATTTGAATGTTTTACCAAACATGTTTATTTCATATATTAACTTTTTTTAGCTTTGAAAACTTGATTTTACCAAACGAGCTTATTCAAAACAAGAGGTATAATAAAAAGAGCTTATTAGAGTAGCTCTTATTCGATTAGAGTAGAGATGCCAAATGAGCCCTAAGAATTTTGTCCTCATCCAAAAGAGAACTTGATTCTTCTTGCACATCGAAAAGCTAAATAGCCATAAGGGAGTTAGATGCTACTATGCTGCCTCAAGTTCGACTTGAATTTCCTTCCTCCTATTGATCAAATTAAGTTTAAAGAGTTTAAGCTTACGACTCAGGACAAAGCTTGGGCTACATGAAATTGATTTTTTTTTTTTTTTGGAAAGATGTACATGAAACTGAAAATGACAACCACCAACTTGAAACTAGGGAAGGAAAGCCTTCCACTTCAAGCCACAAGAGCTCAAACCTAAAGGGCTTGGGACCCCAACTCTCGATGTAGAGCATGTTGCGGACACTTTCATGGCCAAGATGGATCAGAAAAGGCCTAGTCGACGACAAAAGTGATCTGGACTGCTAAAACTTAAAACGGAAGTATCTCGCAAACTGGAATGAGCTATCAGACGTACCAGATATGATTTTGGGGTAGGACAAGCTACTTTAGCCAGCTAACCCCGCTACATCGGGTTATGCACACAGAATTTGTGAAATACCATCAGATCGACGGTTGAATTCCCGTTTTAATTTCGTTTTTACTATATATATAGTAAGTTTTAGTTTGAGTATAACTCTTCATCCGTTGGGCTTTAGGAGTTGCGCCCAACATGAAAAGTGCTTAGAATAATTAGGAGAATAGCATGGTTGAGCCAAATAGGACACTATTTTTGGCTGAAAAACCATGAGGTCTGGTGGAAATCACGACCGTCTATAAATAGTAAGTTTATTATTTGTAGTAAGTCATGAGTTCTAGGAGTTTTAATTATAGTATGATTCCGAAACTTCTCCCTAGAGTTCGTAGCCCTATTTAAAGAGTTGTAAACTCGTTTTTCATCATCAATAATGTTATTTCGAATATTTTAGAATTATTTCTATTTTCTTTTCCTGGTGGATTCGATGTTTCTCTGTGAGGAGTCCAAAAAGGTTGTGGATGATTCGGAACAATTGTCCCCCTGAGGAAGATGGTGCTCGACCTCATGTCCTTCTCTACGTCAATTTGGTATCAGAGCCAGGCTTTCTCCTCGGATCGATGGCTTTTAATGTTGGGTCGGGCAACAATCCTATGGACGGTGCTCTATGAGATTATCTTTTAACAACTTTCGAAGTAGCATATTGAGAGAATCGTCAAGCCATGCAAGGGCCGTAGGCTTTCATTGATTGCATGACGAAGACCATAGGGCAATTTTGTGTTCCTGGTGGTAATCCGCCACCAACAATTGCTGGAACTCGTAATCGCCCTGATCGTAGGATGGTGCCAGCAGTGCACCAAAGAATCATTCCTAAGGAAGGAGGATCTAGCGACGAGGAGGTCGACGACATGGTCCTCCAATATCCCTGACAAGGCGACGATCTAGTAGATCAGACAGATCGAGAGTTTAAGATGAGGGTCGATATTCCTAGCTTCAATGACCAATTACACATTGAGGATTTCCTTGATTGACTTTTTAAAGTTGACCGATTCTTCGAGTATATGGACATCCCTAAACAAAAAAAGTCAAGCTTGTGGCCTACAAGTTGAAGGGCAGAGCTTCAACTTGGTGGGAGCAACTGCAACTCACATGGACCAGGCAGACGAAAGCACCAATCCGCGTATGACAGCGGATGAAGCAACTACTACGCGACCAATTCCTCCCTAGCGAATACGATTAGGTATTATTCCAACAATACCAGAATTGTTGGCAGGATAGTCGGTCGGTGAGAGATTACACAGAAGAATTCTACTGCTTGGCGGTGCATAATGATATGGTCGAGACTGAATCGTAGCAAGTTGCCCGATTCAATGGCGGATTGCGTATGACAATATAGGATCGGGTCCATATGTAGTTCGTTTGGACGATGAATGATGCAATCAAGTTAGCTATCCGAGTGGAAGCGTAGCTTGAACGTCTCAACATATGAACCTGGACCTATCCTACCGCTAGGGTCGTCGCAACAGGTCCGCCCCAGGGAGTTCCACAACCTAGAGGGAAGGAGCCCGTAGGAACATGCACTCAACTTCCTACACCTATGAATTGAGATCAGGGAAGGGGGCAAGCTAGGCCCCAAAGGGGCATATCGACTGCTCGGCCAAGACCTGACAATTGCTTTAGTTATGGCCAACCGGGTCACTTATCAAATACTTGTCCCCAGCGACATGTGGTGAACCTCGCCATCAATGATGGTAGTGCTGAAAACACCGATGAAGATCCAGATGTTGAGGAGCCAGAGCACGCCACACAAGACGAGGTAGATGAGATAGGTTGGGTTCAGCAGGATAATGGTGAGTCGCTCGTCGTGAGGCGACTATTGTATACACCAAGGAAAGAAGTACACTCACAATGACATAACATCTTCCAAACTAGGTGTACGGTAAATCGAAAGGTCTGCGATGTGATCATCGACAGTGGGAGTAGTGAGAACATCTCCAGGGTAATGGTAAAAAAATTGCAATTGAAAACGGAGCATCATCCCTCCCCATATACAATCGGTTGGATCAAGAAGGTCAGCGAAACAATGGTAACTGAATAGTGCACCATATCCTTTTCGATTGGCAGATGTTATAAAAACGAAGTAGTATGCGATGTAGTCGACATGAAGGCATGTCACATATTACTCGGTCGACCCTGGTAATCCGACCGTGACACCACTCATAAAGGGCGAGATAATATGTATATTTTCGTCAAGGACGGCCGGAAAACCATATTGCCCCCTATAGATCCAGAGGGACCACTTGAAACTTTTCAAGTGGAGGGTCGTTTTCTCTTAATCCTACGGGACTTCGTGGAAGAATCCAAAGAAACAGGACAGGCATATGCATTAACTATAAAAGGGAAAGAACTCGATCCCACAAATATCCCTGAGGAACTAAAACCCTTACTTTATGAGTTAAAAGAAATTCGGCCTGATGACCTTCCCGATGAATTACCTCCCATGCGAGATATCCAACACCATATTAACCTTGTCCTAGGTCCAGCTTACCAAATTGTCCTCACTATCGGATGAGTCCAAAGGAGTGCGAAATTTTGTAGGGGCAAGTGGAAGAATTGATCCGTAAGGGTATTATCTGAGAAAGCATGAACCCCATGCGCCGTACCTGCTCTATTAATTCTTAAGAAAGATGAGAGTTGGCGCATGTGTGTCAACAGCCGAGCCATTAACAAAATCACCATAAAATACAAGTTTCTCATACCACAGCTGGACGATATGTTGGACATGCTTGAGGGTGCAAAATTATTCTCTAAATTGGATCTAAGGAGCGGCTACCATCAGATTTGAATACGGCCGGGTGATGAGTGGAAGACGGCTTTTACGACCAAGGAAGGGTTGTATGAATGGATTGTCATGTCTTTCGGTCTGTCGAACGCGCCTAACACATTCATGAGGTTGATGAACCAAGTTTTGAAACCATTCATTGAGCGGTTTGTTGTGGTTTATTTCGAAGATATTTTAATACATAGTCAGGAGTCAGGACTAAACAAGCCATATGGAACACCTCAAGAAGGTCTTTTAAGTGCTCATTGAAAATAAATTGTATCTCAATTTAAAAAAGTGCAGCTTCATGATCGATAACCTGTTGTTTTCGGGCTTTGTCATGACATCCATGGGCATTCGGGTGGATGAGGAAAAGGTGAAGGCAATCAGGGAATGGCCGGTTTCCACAAACATTCATGAGGTATGAAGTTTTCACGGACTGGCGACATTCTGTCGGTTCATGAAGAATTTTAGTACCATCGTATCTCCAATCACAAATTGTATGAAGAGGGGGCAGTTTCAGTGGATTGACGAAGTCGACAGGAGCGTTGCTGAAATTAAGCACAGGTTGTCCATAACCTCAGTTCTTGTACTTTTCAACTTCGATAAACTATTTGAAGTCGAATTTGATGCCTCATATGTCGGAATTGGGGGATTTTTGTCTCAAGAAGGTAGGCCGGTAGCCTTTTACAGTGAAAAGCTTAGCGATGCATGCAAGAAGTAGTCGACCTATGAGCTCGAATTGTACGCAGTGGTCCAGGCATTAGGGCATTGACGACATTACTTAAATCAAAGAGAGTTCATTCTTTATACAGACCATCAAACTTTCAAATTCATTAATAACCAAGCTAATGTAAATAGTGTGCATGCTAGATGGATTTCATTTTTGTAGGAATTCACGTTTGTGCTGAAACATAAATCTAGATAACAAAATAAGGTGGTTGATGCACTGAGCCGCCATGCAACTTCGTTAGTCACTATGAGCGATGAGGTTGTTAGGTTCGAGCGCCTCAAGGATATATATGCCGACGACGACGGCTTCAAGGATGCATGGGTAGATGCCGAGAAGGTCACCCCAGTGATCTACATATGCAAGACGGGTTCCTTTTCAAAGGGAATCAACTATGCATTTCCAAAAGCTCGCTGAGGGAGCAGATCATCTAAGAGCTACATGGAGGTGGCCTTAGTGGACACCTTGGACGAGAGAAGACATGGGCTTTTGTTGAAGAACGGTACTACTGGCCGTAGTTAGTACGTGATGTGGGTAGAGCAGTGCGACGCTGTCATGTTTGCCAAGTCTCCATGGGGCATTCTCATAATATGGGTCTCTACACCCCGTTACATGTACCTGACGGCCCTTGGGAAGACCTATCAATGAACTTCATGTTGGGTCTCCCACGAACACAGCGTGGCGTGGATTTGACGTTGGTGGTAGTAGATTGTTTTTCGAAGATTGCACACTTCATCCCACGCAAGAAGACCCTTGACGCGACGTACGTGGCAAATTTATTCTTCAGAGAGGTCGTGCAGCTACACAGGGTCCCCAAGACTCACTTCTGACCGCGACACAAAGTTCATTAGCCACTTCTGGCGGACTTTGTGGAACCGGTTTAGTACACTACTTCAGTTCAGCAATGCTTACCACCGACAGACCAACGGGCTAGCTGAAGTTGTGAATCGCACGTTGGGAAACCTCCTTCGATGTATTTCAAGAGAAAAGCCGAAGCAGTTGGATTTAGCCTTGTCTCAAGCGGAGTTTGCATTCAACAACATGGTGAATTGCTCGACAGGGAAGTTCCGGGTTATTTACGGCCGAGTGTCTCGCCACACACTTAACTTGGTACCTTTGCCCAAGCTCCCAAGTTTGAGCGTTGCAGCAGAACATATGACAAACAGGATCATGGGCATTCATGCTGAGGTGCAAGACAAGTTACATGCCTTGAACGACAAGTACAAGGAGCAAGCTGACAAGCATCGATGACAAAAGGTATTCGAGGTAAGCGACCAAGTTATGTTCCATCTACGCAAGGAGAGATTTCTGACCGGGACATATAACGAGTTGAAGAGCAAGAAGATTGGACCGGTGCCGATCCTCTGAAAGATCAATGACAACGCTTACGTTGTTGATCTTCTGGACGACATGGAGATCTTGCGGACTTTCAACGTCGCGGACCTCACTGAGTATCACGAACCAAAGCAGGGCAATAACTCGAGGACGAGTTCTTTTGAAATGGAGGGGACCGATGTAGAGCGGGTTGCGAACACTTTCATGGCCAAGATGGATCAAAAAAGGCCCGGTCGATCACAGAACTGATTCGAACCGTTAGGACTTAAAATGGACGTATCTCGCAAACCGGAATGAGCTATCGGACGTACCATATATGATTTTAGGGTAAGACGAGCTACTTTAGCCACCCAACCCTGCTACGCCGGGTTGCGCATGCTGAATTTGCAAAATACCATCAGATCGACGGTTGAATTCCTGTTTTAATTTCTTTTCTACTATTTATAGTAAGTTTTGGTTTGAGTATAACTCTTCATCCATTGGGCTTTAGGAGTTGTGCCCAGCATGAAAAGTGCTTAGAATAATTAGGAGAACAGCATAGTTGAGCCAAATAGGACACTCACTATTTTTGGCCGAAAAACCATGAGGTCTAGTGGAAATCACGCCTATCTATAAATAGTAAGTTTACTATTTATAGCAAGTCGCGATTTCTAGGAGTTTTAGTTGTAGTATGATTCCGAAACTTCTCCCTAAGGTTCGTAGCCTTATTTAAAGAGTTGTAAACTCATTTTTCATCATCAATAATATTATTTCGAATGTTTTAGAATTATTTCTATTTTCTTTTCCTTGTGAATTCTAGGTTTCTCTATGAGGAGTCCAGAGAAGTTCTGTGGATTTAGAACAGTTATCCCCCTAAGGAAGACGGTGCTTGACCTCACGTCCTTCCCTATGTCAACTCTCATCCACCGAGTCTAGTAAAATAGGACTATGGTCCGAGACAAGGCGAGGAAGACCGTGCTGGGAGACCACAAGGAAAGCTTTCAGCCAATCCAGAGATACAATGAACCTATCAAGCTGAGAGAGAATGGGGGGGAAAGCTTCCATTATATGATTACTAGTGCTACTATTTATATTATAAATTAAAATTCTAATTTATTTTTAAGTTTTGTGCAATTCTCTGCATGCTAGTAAACCATAAGGGTAGGTTTTAGAAGAAGTTATTTGACCAACTATCCTATATGGGGCAGAAAATTTGAAAATTAGGAGGCAACAACATAGAGGACAAGCTTTGCAGTAATGAGGATGTTGAAATGGACTTGTTGAAAGACTGGGATGGATAGAATCATGAAAACACCCTAAGCAACCGAGTAATCTCCCAATAAGAGATGAAGTGATGCACAGCTGATTGAGATAGTTCGACCATATGCTACAAAAGCTGGAGATAATCCACGTACCTGAAGGAACTTTGATTATGTTTCAAGGTCCTAAAAAAGGAAGATAGGATCAAGACCAAAAAAGACTTGGCTCAAGGTGGAAGGAAGGGATATGAGATCTTGTAAACTTTGCTGATGATAGGAATGCTGTCAAAAAGGTTTTGTAAAGCGACCCCAAATAGCTGGGACAAGGCTATGATGATGATGGTGATGGATAATGTTTTAATATTTTAATATACCTGGTGGACATTTTAGAATCAAGTTTTATAGGGGTGTCCTGTTAGAAACTTTGTGTCTTGCTCATTGAAGTATGCAGCTATGTTTAAATGTAGTTAATTCATATCAACCATGTTATCAACATCTAGGAAGAAATGCCTACATGTACGTGGATGCTCATCGAACCAATATTTGGTCTAATATAAATATCATTTTTACAACATGAGACTTCTTTGATGCCACTTTGCAGGTGGTATATCTTTTGGATTCAATTTCATTGAAGTTGTTGAAATATGATGATCCCTGCATATGTTTAAATATTGTCTCCAGTCTTTATCTCACCCAACGCGCGTGCGCGGGGGGGGGGGTTGTCCTTGCCTTTGTAATTGGGTGGGGTGTTTCCTTTTTTGTTTTCATTGTATTCTTTGCCGCCAGTTTGGCACTTTGTGAATAAATTTTTTGGTTTCTCTAAAGAAAAAAAACATGTTAGTTCGTACATATATATTCAGAAATATCACCAGCAAACTCTGTATATCTTGTGGTTGTCATTGTGTACTGAAGCTTGGTTGCCTTTTAATTGGCAGTTCTTTGTAAGTTTGTAACTTACATTTTCTTTTTCATTAGATTCTGTTAATTATGAGAAAAAATGAGTGCTGAATTTTTCTATCTATTCAAGAACTAGCCATGGTCGTCTAACTGAAGTTATGGCCCTTGATAGAGTAGGTTGGTGGAATAGGATTCATGTTGCCGGCCTAGTTAGTTGGGATAAGGCTTGGTTGATGATGATGATTCAAGAACTAGCCTACTCCAACTAGCTGGGACAAGGCTATGATGATGATGATTAGGAATACATGTTTGAAAAACTGAACTAGCTGTGAAACTATCAGGTGGCTGGTTTGAACCCTTAATACAATGGATTCAACAAAATGCTTGGAACAAAAGTGAAAATAGTTTATGAAAAAGCTAATATTTTTAAAATAAAAGATCACAGACATAGCTTAGAATATAAAATCCAACCCAGTGGTAAACAAAAGACAAAATGAAGACTGTTTGTCCTTTTAGTTTGATAATCCTTCACTACTTCTATTGCACTATTGTTATTTGATTTTCAATTTTGTCCATAATGCTCAAATTTGAAATTTTCTACTCGGCTACATACTTTTGGAAAGCTTAAAAGCTCTTTCATTGATAATGCTGTGGAGATATTTTGCATCTTATGTCAGGGCAGGTTACTTCTATTAGCATTTTCATTGCTTTAAGAAGTTGGTTCTTTAGGCTAATTTGGAGAACCAAAAGGCATGCACACATCAAGTTACTGTAAAACCTTTTTTGGGTGATGGGTACATGTTGGTTCAGGTAGGACCAAACCAGGTTGTGGGACCTTCACTCCACAATGTTGAATGTTATCAAATTTGTTCTTTCAACTTTTTATTAAACCTTTGCGCAATATGTAGCTTCTCTCTCGGAAATTATCAATTACAACACAAGTGATTTCCTTTTAAATTTATTAGTCTCTATATTTTGCTACCTATCATGTTCCAACTTATAATTCAGTCTAAAGATGCATTACTTCTAATGCTCTGCAGGAGGCATGTCTGGGCAAATTTTTGTCTCTCTCACCACAATGAGAAGCTCATTGATGACAACGCCGTTCTTCAGGATTTTGGCATACGTAACAACTCTCTGGTAATTTTCATTTTTGATGCACAAGAAGTAGAATGTTTTGCATTTGTGCGTGTTCTCTCTGCTCATTTATTAGCTACTACCTAATGACATGACAAGAGTAAATCAGCATTGAAATTTTCATTAGGCTGAACCCCTTCTAGAGCTATCAACATTTGAACTCCAAATTTGGCCATCAAGTTTTCATTGGCAAGAGTAGCCCAATTGCCAGATGATGCTTCAAATGAAAGGTGTCTGCGAAGCAAAACCTGGGTTGTAAACCCTGGCTTTTCAGTAACTTGTTATCCACATATCATCCATGATGGTAATATTCTTACTTCATATGTTCCAATGGTACACATTGATCATAGGTGGACTCGCATGGGCAACACCTAATGACATAAATTCATGATCATGATAAGGTATAGAGAATTCCTAGTGGATCATAGCAAATAGTTTGTTATAGCTTTTATGGAGGTTTGTTAAATCTGTACTCGTGTTGTGTACAGCTTAATACATGCATGCCGTGAGGCCCACTTGATTATAACCATGCATGATGGGTGGACTAATGATTACCCCATCCTATGCATTGTCTGTAGGTTAACAATCATCATAACCCATTCATGGTGGGTCGATTAATGAAAATGTGTGTTATAAATCATGTAGAAAAGTGTAAAAAGAGGGAATGATAGAGACAAATGGAAGAAAATGCTTATTATTTTCATCGTGTACGCTCTTGTATCATGGATATAAATACAAATGAGAAAATGTGGACATTGTCCAACTATAATGTACAACTAATGTGGACATTGTCCAAGTACAATGTACAATGGATGTGGACATTATCCAAATATAATGTACAATCATTGATTAAAACCCTAGAAGAACTATTAACAACACTCCCCCTCAAGCTGGAGCATATATATAATGTATACTCAGCTTGACAAAGAATCGATTCAGATGCACACAACTTAAGGCCTTCGTAAACATGTTTGCCTCTTGGTCTTGTGACTTGACGAACGACATACATATTTCCTTGCCAATGAACTTTTCTTTGATGAACTGATAGTCTACTTCAATGGGCTTGGTCCTTTATGGTAGATTGGATTGTTTAAAATGTGAGTCCCAACCAGTGTTTTATGTATCAACGATATCAGCTGATATATCCCACGATATATCTCGTATCCCACCTATACGATACAAAACGCACAAGTAGTGGGATACACCGCACATGTTCAATCTGTTGAACTTTTCGATTTTCAATCCTTTTTTTTTTTTTTAATCATGTTAAATCAATGTCAAATTGTTATAAATCCATGAATTTTCGAGCTTCGATTTTGAGATTTGAAGGAGATGGGCTGAGTTGCAGAAAATTGAAAAAAATTAAAAAATTCTCAATTTCTCGCAAATCGATTACAATCTGTGTCCAAACATAAAATCAAATATGTATGTAACTTGATCTAGTGATTCTTATTTTGCTTTTGAATGTATTGCTTGTGTTTCCACACGTCTTCTTACACTTGTAAATTATATGAATAGACTTTGAATATACTTGCATCAATTCAGTTAGGTAACGCATAGATTAGGACCCCATTCAAAGAAAACCTATTATGTGCACTTGTTTTTCGCAATGTTTTGGTTTATAAGTGTGTATCGATGTCTTTTGTAACAATCATTGAAGTTTCATTGAAAAATTCGACCAATTTCCCAATGTTTCCCCATGTTTCCAACAACAATGATACATTATGCGATATAACCGATATATCCCATGCGATAACCGATACGTATCTGTATCCCATGGGTGCAATATTTAACACGATATTGATATTTCGAACACTGGTCACAACTTGATTATCGCAGTAGAGTCTCATAGGTGTATCCAATGTTCGAAGTATTGGTTTTGCTACAAATTTCACTGGCTGGGGATACAAAAACAATATCGATATCACCATAATATTGTCAATTTTTGGAAATACGAGGAAACATCAGGGAAACATGGGGAAAACGATGGATTTATTTATTTGTTTTTATGAAACTCACGAAAAAAAGTTTGAATCAAAATTCTTCAATTTTGTCTTCAATCTTGTAGTTGTAGTCTTGTAGAATGTAGATTCTTGATTCTTGAAAGTTAAATCTTGTTTTGTAACTTGTAAGAGTTGTTGTAAAAATGTCTTGAATGTAGAGAAAGAGAGAAAAAAAAATGTATATAATGAATAAATGTAGATTAGAGAATTCAGAAACTAGAAAGAGAAATAGAAATGTAGAATAGATTCAATAGAATGAATGTATAGATTAGATTAGAGAATGTATAGAATACTAGAATGTAGAGAAAGAGAGAGAAATGTAGAATAAAATGAGAATGAATGAGTAGATTGTAAAGATTAAAAAATGTAGAATGTAGAGAGAGAGAGAGAGAGAGAGAGAGAGAGAGAGAGAGAGAGAGAGAGAGAGAGAGAGAGATGTAGAAAATGAGAGAGTTGAAACTTGAAACTTGAATGAGATTATGAGAGAGAAATGTAGTTGTATTTTAGGAATCTTCAATGTATTCTTGCTTCTTGAATCTTGATTCTTGATTGAAACTTGAAAGTAGGAAGACGAGGAAGTTGGAACTTGATAGTTGAAAGATGAAGCATGTAGGAGAATGAGAGATTTAAAAGTATGAGAGTAAACGAGAGCATTAGAGTGAATGTAAGTTGCAAATGGAGGGGACTTGAATGCCTTTTTATAGGCAAAAAGCCAATCTTTTGCAAAAAAAATATATATAAAATATAAAAAAAAAGAAAAGAAAAAGAAAAGAAAAGAAAAGAAAAGAAAAGAAATAAATTTCCAATGGTTAGAAAATAAACCATTGGTGCATATGCGATTGCATACATCACATATGCTCGCATATACGATCGCATTTGATAATTGGACGATGCTTTGTGGGCCCCACCATGATGTATGCATTTTATCCACGCCATCCATCCATTGCCATATCATTTTATGGCATGAGCCCAAAAATGAGGTAGATCCAAATCTTAGGTGGACCACACCATATGAAACAATGGTGATTGAACTTCCACCATTAAATCTTCTTTGGGGCCACATAAGTTTTGGATCAAGCTGATATTTGTGTTTTCCTGTCATCTAGGTGTGTGTGATGTAATCAACAAGTTGGATGACAAATAATGCAATGGACCCTACAAAGTTTTTAATGGTGGACATTCAATCTCCACTATTTTGTGTCGTATGGTACACCTAAGAATTGAATTTGGCTCATTTTTGGGCTCATGCGATAAAATGAGCTGGCAAAATGGATGGACGTCGTGGATAAAATGTATACAGCATGGTGGGGCCCACAAAGCATCATTCAGTTGTTAATCGCTATTGGTAGAGTCAGCATGCAAGCCGTGTCCCTCACCCACTAAGCTGTTACCCCAACTTCACCTAGCTGTGCCCTAAAAATTATACATGTGGCATATATTAACTCTAAATTAACCAATTAAATTATGGAACCCATTGTTGCCTGGTCATGATCCCAAAATCTGATTGTTTGAATGATTTTAACCATTGATCTATGGACACTTGGTTTTTGAAATAGGACCATTGAATATTTTTCATCCTTCACTGTCCAATGTCCATCGATCTGGGGCCAATTACATTAATGGGATGAGTGTTAATAGGTTGCATAATTTTGAGGTTGATTTATGGCATTGAGTGATCCCCCAAATTAGAGACACTATTCATCCAAATTTAGTTTATTGGGTGTAAATGATGTCAAATGGTTAGGGATGTGCTTTAATGGAATGGGTGCCATAGCTTGCATGAATTTAGGGCTGATTTGGGGGCATTCAAGTGGCCCCTAAATCAACAACATTATTCATCCAAATTTAATATTATATTTTCTTATAATTACTTTGGGAGGAGTAATGTCAAATGCTTAGGGATATGCATTAGTGGGATAATGCCATATGTTACATGAATTTTTGATGGTCTCTTAAATTGACAACATTATTCATCCGAATTTAATTTCATTTTTTTCTTAAAAATTTTCAATGTAAAATATTTTAGTATTATATTTATTCTAATATATTTAACATTTATATTAGATAGTTATAAAATTAAATAAATGAGTTTTGCAATCAAGTCCAACTTATCAAGTTCATAAATTCATTAGACAGCTCGATACAACATTCTTACCAAAGAGTGGACCGTTACACTACTAGAAACATGTTCAAAACAAAAAATCAATGCATATTTGGAATATTTACATTTTTCTATATATAATTTTTTCATAATTTTTTGAGTAAAAAGAATAAATTCCACCGATATGGAGGTGTAACGGCCGTTGCACTCCCCGTATCAGCCGTTATGCTAATACACCATATCGGTAACTATGGTGACCATTACGACCACTGTTACCGATATGGAACACCTTAGTCACAGTGGTAGAAAATAAAAGTGGAGCTTACAGACCTTCATAAAAACATGATTATATGACCCACAAAAAGGTGGTACAATGAGAGAATGGATTTAACTTTAGTCCCAAACACGTTAGGATTTCACCACAAGGTAATGAGAGAGAGAGAGAGAGAGAGAGAGAGAGAGAGAGAGAGAGAGAGAGAGAGAGAGAGAGAGGCTAGGTACTGGATCAATCATGCTCTGATACCATGTCATAAATCATGTAGAAAAGTGAAAAAAAGAAGGGACGAGAGAGGTGGAAGAAAGTGCTTGTTATTTTTTACTGCGTGCATGCTCTTGTATTAATGGAATATAAATCCAAATGAGAAATGTGGACATTGTCTAAATACAATGTACAGAGAATGTGGACATTGTACTCTTTTAAAAAAATGTGGACATTGTCCAAGTACAATGTACAATCATTATTCTTGGACCTTGGAAAGACTATCAACAAAAACATAAATGAGACATGTTGATCAACAGTGGTCCTTCATATCCAATAGTGGTTATGGGCCATGTTGATGCACAATGATCCTTCCTATCCAATGGTACACGGTGATCATTGGTGGACTCACATGGGCTCCACCTAATGATATAAATTCATGGTCATGATGAGGTATAAAGAATTCCTAGTGAATCATAGTGTGGACACCGAGAAAATCACTTTCCCAGATTATGGCAAACAAGCATTTCAAAATATCAACTTTGGACCAATGGATGACAAGTTAATCGATCTGCAAATGAGGAAAGCTATGGCTTGTTGGAAAGCTTATTGAATTTCCTTTCTAATGGACCCAAGGTTGTTCAAATTCGAGTCATAATGAGGCAGATGCTAGCGGTTCTCGGAGATTGTACAATCCTGGTGATGAACCCACCCACCGAACCTTCTATCCAAAGAAAAGGTCTAGACCCTTTGGTTATAGAGAAGTGTTAGGGGGTGCGGGTGGTTTGCTGGAAAGCTTGGTCAATTGCCTTTCAAACCAAAATCAACTCCATTTAAGATGGATCGAAGGAGATCCGGCCTCATCTTTGAATATGTGCGACCTGATCATGGAACAGGGATGACCTGCAACACTCAAGACTTTGGACCACGTTTGGCGGGCCAAATGGACCCCAATGGACCTGATTTACAGCTTGTTGAAAATCTTATCTAATTATCTTTCCAATAGGTCCAAGATCACCCCAATCGGACTAATAATGAAGAAGATATGGGCATTATCCCGGAATTGCGCAGTGTAGATTGCAAATGATGTTGTTAAGGAGAGTGGGGACCGCTTTGAAGCGTGCCCTCTGAGTTTGGCCAATGATAAGGTGACATGTGTCCGTTACATTAAGTGCAATACAATTGTCACATCGACCCCTTTAAGTGGGGTATAACTATCCATTGCTTCCCTTGGGCCAACCAAAGCACACCACATGAGGCCGAGACCTCCTAAACTTTGCTTATAAATACCCCATTCCAAGCAACGAGCAACATGAGGACTTTTGATTTTCATTTTCTTAGAGCTTACTTAAGGTGAGCTTCTACCTACAACTAAGGAGATTTGGTAAAGTTGGGGTGCCATCCAGTTGGCGCCCCTAGGTCCCTTTAGAATAGAGGGGGTGCCCCGGGGTTGGTTTCCTTTTCATTCTTCTTGCTTGGAACTAGCTGGCGTCCCCTACCAGAATGGTTACAAGACTACGCAGTCAGGGTTAACTCTCTCTCTCTCTCTCTCTCTCTCTCTCTCTCTCTCTCTCTCTCTCTCTCCGCTCAACAGGGATCGACGACTCTTCCCCATGGCGTGACCCAAATCAAGGTCGGTGCCCCCTACCTTCACCTCGACCAACTGGGAGTTGGTGCCCCCTCTTTGTGCCCATCCTGCATGGGTCAGAACCATGGTTTCGAAAATCGGTATTGTATCGTATCTATATAGGCTTGATATGATATGTCGTATCGGAATCGGTTGGATCGTATCGGTTTGTATAATCCCGTATCAGCCAATGCAACCCGTATCGGTGCCAATACAGGGCCGATACGCCCATAAAATCCCATATTTGATTTTTTTTTTTTCGAAAATTCACTCATGTCTCCTCTTCTTTTCTTTTAAACCATGGAAGAATTGTAAAAACTCATTTTAGGCTAGATCTATACCTATATTGGGATCAAAACAAATGATTTGAATGAGATTTGATAAATCGAAGCAAAGTGGACCATTATGGGAAAAATTGAAAAGAAAGGTAAACCTTCACTTTCTTTTTTATATTTTCATCTTCTTCTTTTTTGTTGTATTTCCAATGTAATGGGCTGGTTTTCACCAAATCATGTTTAATTTATGTTCAAATAGGGCCCATTTAGTTGACCTTCAACAAGTCAAATCGACAGACAATATTCTCATCAAAGAATGGTCTGATACACCATTGAATACATTGTCAAAAAAAAAAAAAAAACCATGATAGATTCGTATACCATTTTTTCCTATTTTCTAATATTTTTTTTTTTTTTCATATTTTTTTGCTTCGAAAAAAATTTCAAGCCGATACAAGACAATACAGGCCAATATGGCCCCGATTCCAATACATGACGCCATATAGTATCATTTTTCTACTGGGCTGATACATTGACCGATACTGACATTTAGAACCATGGTCAGAACCCCCCTCTCTATGCCTGTTCAGCATGAGCCAACACCCCTTCTCTAAACCTGACCAGATGGAGGTCGACATCCCCCTCTCTCCACCTTAACTAAATGGGGTCGGCTCCCAATGCCTACATGCTATTTAAGCATGGGTTGGCTCCCCTTTCTTGTATGCTGCTCAAGCAAGGGTTGGTGCCCCATGTTGGTTCGACTCGGATGACAAAGAGGCCAGTGCCCCACCTTTCCTTGGCCTATAATTTTGTAATAGTTGGCACCCCTTGAGGAACATGTTCCTTACATTAGGCTAGGGGCAATGTCCCGTTGTCCAAGCCACACGACGAACAAGAATTGGCACCTTGTGATGTTCTAGTCACCTCCTGATCGGAGTGGCACCCCAATCATTTAATCAAGACTGACACTTAATGGACTCTCATGCCATCATTATGGCATGCATCATTCCTCATTCCGAAATTGAATAGCAATATGATCCATGTATGCCTCTCGTGCTAAATGAGAGGCTCACATGGTCCTAGCTAATGCAGGACAAATAATTACTTGCTCCAAAAGTTCAAACTGATAAAGCATGGCGAATCAATCCCTTTATCTCATAGCCTAGGCCCCACATCCCATGGGTTAGGACCTTGGCCGAACCCCCCTCGTGGGCCCTACTTCACATGGGTTCTGCTTCACACGAGCCACCCACCTCATATGGGTGGGGCTCGCCTCACAGGGGCCGCCCACCCCATGTGCCCCTTCATCCCCCAGGCCACCCCACTCAAGCCCGGTGTGAAAATGCCCCTACATTACTAGTTGGCCATAATGTGCCCATCGCTTGAAAAGTAGCATATGGCCCCTCGGACGTCGGTGTTGACTTATAAATCGACCGTTTTATCTTTATAAACTCATCTCTGTCTCCTTGTATATAACATGATGTGGGGTCCAACATTGTAAAAGCTACAAACTTGAACAGATACATGCCTTGACTCCCTATCATACGACCCTGTGCCTATGCTGGCCGAATAAAGGCAAGTGCTCCCTATCTTTTGTGCTGACAAAGCTACGCAACGTTGTGATGCGCTACGTTGCCTCATCACAACGTTGCCAAGATAACATAAGCTAATTTTATGCTATGCTACCTCACACTAGTCAATAACGAGGAAAGTCATATATGACTCATGAACACCTCATTGAGTGATCCTTGCAAACATTGCTCAATGCTAGTTGCCTAAGCGGCGAGCCTATTGTAGCCGGTTAAAGACATTAAGCTAAGGCTAATTGATCCTTCAATAGCTTAGGCTCATGTGTATCATGCATATTACAACTTTCTTGAGCTTTGCCTTAGAATTAAAGGTATTTTCCTTTGAATGTAATTTAGGGCATGTGCTAGACCACAGGTCGGAATGTACTAAGAACCCGGATTAATAAAAGCCTTTTAACTATGTGCACACTCTCTTTTATGTGTATTTTGGCAATATTTATGAATGTTATGTACTTATGTGAATATTTATGGGAAATCAATACCAATGAAATCGATGTAAACACATAGCCAAGGGTTTGTTTGAGCTGTAATGGAGGCTTGTTATATCTATACTCGTGTCGTATACAGCTCAACATGTACTCGTGCCGTGTACATACATAATCATGGTGGCTATACACCATGTTGATCCACAATGCTTCTTCCCATCCAATGTGCACAACGATCATAGATGGGCTCACATGGGCTCCACCAAATGACATAAATTCATTATCCTAATAAGGTATAGAGAATTCCTAGTGGATCAAAGCTAAAAGTTTTTCCTAGCTGTTATGGGGTTTTGTTAAATCTTTACTCATGTCGTGTACAGCTCAACACATGCATGCCGTGAGGCCCACTTGATTATAATAACCATGCATGAATGGTGCACTAATGATTACCGTAGTCGGTAATGATCAGTACAACCCATTCATGATAGGTGGACTAATGAAAATACATGTGGGCCACCTGTTTATAACCATTTCCTATTCAGGTGAAGAGGTCCACTTGATTATAACCATCCAAATATTCAATATATATGTGTGGGCCTTATTTTGGATGTCATTTAATTTATACCATCCTTCTGGTGAGGTATTAGTTGATTCATAACCATCCATAGGGATGCTATGGATTCATAAGCTTCCATCCATTCATGTCCCATGGTGCACCATTTCGAACATGTTGGCAACATATAGTCCAATCATAATTTTGATCAGACAATTTACAGTTTGTAGTTAAAATTGGAGTTTGATCACATGAAATGGTGGGGCACGCTTATTCTTTCACTTCGGATGCTTCTTAAAATAATATACAAAACACCACTTTGATTTCCACTTGATAAGCTAGCCAAATGCAAATATTGCAATTCTAGGAATCACATGATCTACTACAGGCTGTTAGCCAAACAAAGAAGTCATAATTGTCAGCAATTTGAAATACCCCAAGTATTACAATATCTGGTAATTGAAATATCCACATCATTCAGATACCCCCAATCCAAACAACCTCTTGGAGACTCGTGGAGTTGGTGATGTTAGGGAGGTATGTGAGGCTTTGTGCCTTCTATTTTCTGACAATGTGAGGGAACACCATTGTGGTGGGCTCCTTATCTCAGGTGGGGAGGTATTTAGAGATGCTTTACTGTTCGGGAATCACTGTCTCTTATAATTTATTATTATTTTTTTTTCTTCATCTCTGTTCTCCTCAACAAAATTCCAGTTCACAGATCATACATGTATGCTGTTTTCATCCATGAGAATTGCTGCAACAAAACATAACTCTACACCTACACAGTAAAATGGGGGAGAGAAATGGGTTGCATGGCCATTTTCAACTCAAATTGCTTAGTTGGAGCTTTTTTGTTATTTACCATCTTTCGGCATATATATGTGTCAGTGTTTTTGACAACATAGGTGGAATGCCCTCCGTTAAAGAAAAGAATTGCAAATCCCAAACATTATCAGTTGCAAATGATATGCTCTAAAAAGTTAACCACTGGGAAGTAACGTCTTGGTTAAATATCCTGATAATAAATTTCTTTTTTATATTTTTATTTGATCAATAGCCCGGACACATAAGTTAGGTGATTACATGGTGTTCAGGTGGGACAATGACACTGAATCAATCTGTCATTACACGTGCTGGTTCTGAGGTTGGCTAGCTATTTCATGGTTAACTGCATGAAATAATGCTGGTTGTTTCCTTAGCAAATGAGAATTATGTGAACTACGCCCATTGCCCACCCATCTATTGCCAATACTTTCTTTTGTCACTGATGCTTTCAAGTACTGAAGATGACCATACCATCATGTAGACAAGCTTTCAGTTAGGTTTGGCAGTACCATGTATTTATTTCATTTTGCTGTTTCTTTCATGTCTATTGACACCAATTGGTTCATGCAGGTGCGCTTTGTTCCTTGTGTCATGTCAAGGGTTACTCGGAGGCACTCACGGAGGAAAAAACACCGATTCTTTCACGGCCTGAGCAAGCGCTTATGAGTTGTGGCTGACACCACTTGGATTAACATGCCATGTGAGTTATATATATATATATATATATATATATATATATATATATATATATATATATATATATATATATATATATATATATATATATATATATATATATATATATAAACCTAGAAACTAGGCACGCAACTCTCAGTGACATAAAGCTTAGTGTTTTTTTTTTTTTTTTGGTATTCAGAAACATGTCCATATTCCTAACCTGATTAGTTTAATGCTTCTCACCCCTAGTAGTAAAATCTCGAAGATTCTCATTTTACCCTGGCTATCTTAGTTGTAAAGGAAAGGATATGTATAGCATCCTTGGTTCCTTAGTTTATACAAGTGGGGCAACTGGTTGGGTGATGAAGAGTATTGATATAATAGGTCCATCATGAATGGATCATCCCCAAATACCATCTCGATGGAATTATCCTATCCCCTTGATTGGTAGTACCCAAACCGGCAGGTAAGAGTAAAAACACTACTGTGCTCCACATTCAATGGGATAGTGGTGAATAGGATCTTCCACATTGGGAGTTTTCAGTGTGTGGTCCATTCATGACTGGGGCCACCAGATTAACAGTCTAGATCAGCTAACCATGTTACCCACTTTTACAAAATGTGATCGGAGGATGCTATACATATCCTTCGCATTTCATTCCCATTCTTATGTCCATCTCCAGGTAAAAGCATTTGTTTATGAACTGTGCTAGCATACCTCGTGTAGGTGCATGCTGCTAACCTCCCTTAGGTACCTACCACTAACTGAGCACTGAGTGGGTGGAACTTTCATGAGATCCATCCCGTCTATCAGGTACCACACCTCATTTTCACCCTGAAACCCAAAAATCATGATTATCCAAAACTCAGGTAAGCCAGACCACAGGAAACGGTTGGATGGGATAACCAGACCACAAGACAGTTGGATGGGATGTCCACCATTAGTTTTATGTAGGGCCATCATGCCGTTAAGTCATTTCCTCACGTTAGATACAATTACCCCATCACATGTAGGTACCTACATGGCGTACACAAGGGTTTCCTTTGCTCTTGCCATTCATGCTTGGGTATGGTTCCATATCTTCCTCTGCTGATGCTATTCATGCTCGGTATGGTTGTGTGATATGGTTAAGGCTTCACGGGAAATATACTTGTACCAAAGTGCCAGTGGATTTTGTATTAGGAAACAAAAAGAATGAGCACCCTTTCACTTGAGCCACTATGTGAGAACCCCCTGTATGTCACATTTATGATATTGAGTTCAGTAAACAAGTTACCTCCCTTTACTGAAGTATCAGCAGTGTCACAAATACTGCTGAGATTTTGACACTGGCATGATAATATCATGAAAAAACCTCTTTGTATTTATTTACAATAAATATTTTTAGATATTTTTTCAGTGAGATTTTCTTGATAATATCCTGAGAAAAACCTCAAATTTGTCCTTGAAATTTTTGGGCTGAGAAATTGCTAAGAATGAGATTTGTTAGAACGGATATGGTTACTAGGTCTTTGCTTCTCCCCTTACATCTCTCATGATTTCGTTTCTACTCCCTAATGTTTTTATGCTAAAATTGGGAAGCAACGACAAAGTTCCTCATTGAATATGTTCATGATCATCTTCATCATCAGTACCATTGCATCATCAAAGCTTCTCCTGGCTGCTTGGTATCAGATTTGTGAATGATGTTTTGGAGTCAATCTGGATCAGATTTATGAATTGTGTTTGTTTCACAAGCTTCTCCTTTCAAATAGTTATTTGGTAAAATATATATAAATCAACTGAAATAAACAAATGTACAACCTACCAGCTTGTTTACGCAAGGGCATGAATACAGAACTCTTTGGCATCCTTTTGAATTTATTAAAAACACAGATGGCTGGGCAAGTTATTTGGCTTGATTACCGCGAGTCACAGAGTCAGAAAGCCAACACAACAAACCTTGTTGATTCACAGCAAGGTTCTAACATTCTCAGCTTGAAATTTCATTAGCCAAGTTTCAAGTCTGAGTCACCAGTTTTAGAACTATGAGTGACCAAACCATCTCAGTAGATTCTCTGTTTCATCTCCTGTTGGGACAATTAGGTTGCTTTGGATGACCTCATTCTTACCTCTATTTTTTCCAATCTTTTCACACATCCATCTCAACATCATCTATGCAACACTCAAATGAATCTCTTCACATTTGGTTGTCACGCTCTGTGAGCATGCTACCCTGGTGCTTGTTGCATTCTTATTTAGACCTTAACATTGCTGTTGTATCTGTGTATGTTTACATTCAGGGAGGTATTAGTACCTAGCACCAGACATCAAGTCCTGCTCTGTGAGATGTTAGTACCAGACGTCGAGTCCTATCTGCAGTTAGAGAATGCATAGTAGAGTGCTTGGCCTGAGAGGGCTGTCTTCAGGTTTTCCATTGGTCTGACAGGGTTGTAGTCAGCTTTCCCAGTTGTAAGGTGGCACCAAGGTTTCAATAATCTCGACTGTTTGTATGAAGGTACCCCCTATAGATTGAAGGACGCTTTGTCCAGCTGAGTGATATCATGGGATTAGAAAGACTATCCCTTCTAATACCTTTTAATTCCATGCACCAGACAGCCCCTAAGGGTGGGCAGGAAGGCATGGTCAGAAATTCATGGATTCCTGTGAGAAACTGGAATAGGGTGGGGCAAGAAGGGTAGTATGGATCAGCCCAAGGTGATTGAGTTCCCAATGCTGTTTAATTTGCTGTAGGAATGTTAGAAACAAAAGGATTCCAAGGGCCAAAGGATTGCGGGGGGGGGGGTGTTGGTTTCAGCCAAGATTAGGGGCTTCATATTTGTCAGGTTTGGGACTAAGGAAGCCAAGGGGGTTGCAGTGCAGCTCAAATGAACAAGAAGCTATAATCAGGCACGAAACTCCATGGTGCAAAAGGCAAGATATGGCCTGGAACTCATAAACGGTGTGATAAATCATAAACAGTATGACGGAGAAATGGCAAGGGAATACAAAGAGCGAACAGGTATGAGGAAGAGCATGGGATGCTCTGATAGAAGCATCAAATTGACAGGGTGTTGGGAGGGAAGATTGGTCCTGATGGAAGATTGTTTAGTGAGCTGGTGAAAGGGAAGCACGTCCTTTCCTGCTTGTGGTGGCTGTAGAGGCCCTGCCTATAATATTGGAGAAAGGAGTTGAGACCCGTGTTTTGAATAGCACCTGTAGCGTAGCTATGACCCTACGTAGCGTTAGCAAATAGCGTAAATTCCCTGTAGCATATGCTACAGGAGTCGTAGCATATGTAGCATCGTAGCATGCACGTTGCATATGTAGCGTATGCTACGCCCTAAAAAAAAAATGTAATTATATTTTGTATTTGCTTTGAAAGGTAATTATATTTTTTATTTTGTACTTAATACTCTCAATTGTGGGATTTTAATTTCTTTTCATACTTGAGACTTGTGTTTTCAATTAGACATTATTAAATATAGTTTACTTAAAAAGTTGTTGATGTGATAATAATTTGATTTGGTTTATGTATGTGAATTTTCTTTTGATAAATGATGATATTAACAACTTGTTTGAACATGCTTATACTTTTAAAAAAAATAATTAAAAAAAATAAAAAAAATAAATCGAATAATTTTTTAGGCATTTATATATTTTTCTATTTTTTTCTTACTATTTATCATATTTTTCTATTTTTAAATTAAAAAATAGAAGTATCGTGTAACTTACGCACTTACACTACACGGTATAGAGGGCTGAACGCTACACAACACGCTACTTCTATTTAAAACACTAGTTGAGGTGAGTCTCATAAATGGTATTCAAGTTTCAAATCTACACCCACATATAGTTTGCAGACGATCAACTTCTAGTATGTGATGCTAATCTTGAGTAGGTGGACAATTTGAGGAAGATAATCAAGTGTTACGAGGTTACGTTGGGCTGAAGATCAATATCCATAGAAGCAGAATGACAGATGAAGAGGTTGATGTCTCGGTAGGGATCATTGGTTGCTAAGCTAATAGCCTTCCATCAATGTATCTTGGCCTCCCGCTATGCATTGATAAACCTGCAAAAGCATTATAGAGAAGGGGATATCAAGAGTAAATACATTTTAGAGAAGGGGATATCAAGAGTCTAGAAAGGAAGCTTTCGAGATAGAAGATTCGATGTTTGTCTCTATGGGGTGGGATAACATTAAGGTAGAAATATCAAATATGCCAGTCTACCACATGTCATTGTTTCTTTGCCTAACTTGGTGCAAATGAGTTGGGAAGGATCAAGCAAAAGGAAAGGACTAGGCGTGATTCCTTTGGCAGGGAGCAGATGATAATCATAACTTTCATTTCTTGCAATGGAAGGAGGTATGCAAGCCGGTTACAAAAGTGGACGTGGAGCTGGGACAAGGGAGCATAACTTTCATTTCTTCCAATGGAAGGAGACGTGCAAGTCAAACGCAGGAGGTGGTGCTAAGACAAGGGAGCTAAGATCAATGAACTAACTCTAGAGAAAATGGTTGGAGAGGTTTGAGATGGAAGACAATAGTGTATGAAAAGAGGCGATTCCTAGTATGGGGCCAAGGGTGGGTGGTCCACTAGAGAATCCTCTTTATACAGAGTTTTCTCATCTTTTTTGGAAAGCAATTATGAGGTTTTACTTGGAAGGCATTTATGAGGGGTTCTTACATATTCATGGAATGCATTGGTTTTGCTTGGAAGGTAATTATAAGGGTTGCTTACAGATTCATGGAAGGCATTGGTTTTTGATCTAGGCAATAGATCTTGAATTTGGTTTTGAGAGGATGTCTGGTGTGGCAATAAGCAATTGTACAAGGTCTTTCCTAAAATTGCTAAGTTAGCCCCAAATCCAAGTCCCATATCAATAGGCAACTGTACAAGGTCTTTCCTAAAAGTGCTGAGTTAGCCCCAAATCCAAGAGTCCTTGTATCTCATTGTTGATCCAGTAGTACTATCAGTTGGGATATCTCCTTGCGAGATGAACCATTTAGGGGAGGAATTGGAAGACATGATCCGTACGTTCTCGATGCTACAACTTCAGTGTTTGTCCCCTTCCAAAAGGGTACAACTTCAGTGTTTGCCCCCTTGCAAAAGGGTATGTCTTTGTGGAAGCAGGGTTACAACTTCAGTGTTTGTCCCCTTCCAAAAGGGTATGTGGTTGTGGAAGCAGGAGGGGGGACATCTCAAAAAGTTATCAGTTAGTTCCTTTTACAGAGTTTTTGGCTTCTATGGGGGGTTCTTCGCCCATATGGGAGGACTATGGGAGTGCCTATAGACATTATTTGGGGTGCCCCCTAACTCACCCCCCCAAGGTTGCAGCGTTTGTTTCGCTTGTAGCAAGGAGCAAAGTCCTTATTGGACAATCTTTAGGAGAACAAAGGATCATCCTCAATTTCTGGGTTTTGTGTTTGCAGTACATGGTTAGGACAAGGATGCTGTTGACCACCTATTATTGAATTGCAACTTCCCCAAAGGAATCTAGGATAAGTTCCTCGGTCTATTCCAGGCTCAATGGGTGATACCTGGGTGATGCTCAAACTATTGGTGAGATGTTACTTGCTTGGCACTGAGGTGGCATGGGCCACAAAGGGAGGTAGCTGCGGAAGCCTTCTCTTCTTGAAGGTCTTTGGGCTACTTGGGTGGAAAGGAACTATAGATGTTTCTGGATCAATGCACACTGCCGGAAGCAATTTTCAGTCATGCAAAGATGTATGTTCTGTTATGGGTTGACTGTATATTAAGTCTCAATTGAGACTCATGTTTTGGCTTCTTCGGTGTATGCTCCTCGTCTATGCCTTGCAATAAAATAGTTACCTTTCAATAATAATAATAAAGGAAAAGAAAAACCCTTCAATCCATGGTCTATGAATAGACGGTTGACTATAAGAAAAATATAGTACTCTAGATTCAACTGAAATGGGCCAAACGTCAAATGGCTTGCCATCTTGCCTGTGAAACTGTCCACTGATACACAATGGATCCCAGCAGATTGACAGTCTAGACCACATAGTTGTGAGCCTTGCATGTACATTATCCTGCAATCTAGAACACCATGCATCCACGGAGGCTCAGGTGCTTTATGTTATCTCTTGTTTCACCAAGCATCAGAGTTTTCATGCAATGCGGTGGAATATCACAGCCCTTTGATGAAAACCCATTTCCACCAACCTCAGTATGTTTCCAATATCATTCTTAAAACGAAAGAGGAAAATTCTTACCCTTGAAACACATAGTAGAAAAAAGAAGCAACTAGCTGGCCTGATGAATCATCCTTATATCTCATTTTGCTGTTTGATTTTTTATACAGACTATCTATTTCTTGTTCATAAATTATTTCCAAGAGGTGTTTGTGATATACTCTCACCTTGTGCTAGATTATATTATTTCTGTTATGGCAGTGGAATCAGCTCTCAGCTGTAGACTGCTTCGTCATGTATTGGTGGGATTAATAACTATGCAAACTTTGAAACTTGACAGGTCACAGGCACGCTAACGAGCGAACATGTCATGTGTCTGCACGTGAACAGGGATGACTGTTGCTACTCTGTTGGAAGCCCAGTCTGTGTCCATGCTGAAAACCCACCTGCTATGTCAGTTATGCCAGTGAAGCCCTGCAGGAGAAGAAAGCACCCATTAATCTGCTATAGAAAAGCTATGCTATTGCAAATGGAAAATAGATGCAGAAAGCAGCTCTTTTGATTCAGACGCATATGGAATGCAAAAGAATCGCAAGAAATTTAGGAATGTAAAGAGGCTACACAGGTCTTTGAAAGTTGGAACACTGGATGGTCTCTGTATCAAAGAAATGAGTAAGGATCAGTTGGCTCAGAAATCCCCCCAAACATGGGATTATCCCATTAATTCTGATTTCGCCTGGCCCCATGCATTCCATGTCAGAATAGCACCCGTTGCCCTCATTTTATCATCCTGTATTACCATGACTCCGAAATGGTTATTCCCGATCAAGAATCGTGATAACAAGGGAGATAGTCTAATGGGCGTAACCTAAACCCAATTTTGGGGCATTTCCCTATTTTGAGGTGTTCCTGCTGGGGTTGGTTTCCGACTAATTTTCAAGAATGCAGCTAGGATTTAGATGTGGAAATGTCATCATCATCATGTAACCCTCATCCCGATTAATTGGGTTCGGTTACATGAATCCTGTTATGCTATTCCGCTCTTATCAAGGGCCACACCTCCTACTGGACCATGGGTCATCAAGTCTTTTCTTACCACCTCCATCCACATCCTTTTGGGCCTCCTCCTCGCCTTTTAGAGCCTTCAACTTGTATCAAGTCACTCCTAATAGTGGTGGTTCTTGGTCTCTATTGCACATAACCAAATCATCTAAGTCTACTTCATTACCTGTTGGAGCTATTCCCAAGTTCCCTCGAATGCATTCATTGCTGATTCTATTCTTCCTCGTCTTGCCATTCATCCATCTTAAAATCCTCATTTCAGCTGCACTAATCTTATGAACATGTTGTTCCTTAACTGCCCTACATTCCATCCCATAAGGCATGGCTGATCATATAGCTATCCTATAAAATTTTCCTTTCAGTTTGAGTGGTACACAACAATCAAAGAAAACTCTAGAGGATTATCTCCATTTCTTCCACCCACTTGAAATATGTGGGCAACATCATTCTCAATCTCTCCACTAATGAATTATTAACCCAAGGTATTGAAAGTGGTTATTTTGGGAAACTTCTTGGTTAGCAATCTTAACTAGTTACTCATTTTTATTCCCATTGCTATTAAAATTGTATTCATATAGTCTGTTTTAGTCCGAGTATTTTTTAAATCCTTTATATTCTAAAGCATCTGTCCATAAATCTATTTGTATTTATACCCGCCATCATGTTAATCAAAACTATGTCATCTACAAACAACATACACCATGGGATCCCTTCCTGAAAATACATTGTTCACTCGAACCATAACCATGGGATTTCTTACACCTGCTTGAATTATTTTGGCAACATCCTTCCCAATCTCTTCACTCATTGACCCAATATATCTGTATTCATTTTGGGAAATTTATGGTGCAACTTACCTTTGGGGTGGTGCATCTTGGCAATAGTATTCTGTTTACCTTGAGAAATGGAAAGTTCTTAACAAATGCATGGAAATTATGTGCTATGGAAGATGTGACTGTAATTGTGATTTGAAGTGTATTGTGCAGAACTTACAGCAGATAAAAGATCAGTTGCAGCCATGAGTGACCTCTTTCCACTTTGGCATCCCTGTATAAGAGGAATATTAAAATCACTAGATGAAAAAAGGCTGTGAAATCCAACATACAAGAATTGGGACCAGTGATCAGGCAAGATTCTTGAATGTGTACGCACAATAAGTATCTCATCGTGCTTCCTGAAGTGTGATGATACTTCCTCCAGAAATTTCGGATTATTTGTCAAGCCTATATTGACAAACAACAGATAAGAATCCACCAATCAATAAATAAATGAAAAGCTTAAGAGAAAGATACTAACAAGAAACTATAAGTGTGTGATGTGTGATGATGATAATGATGACCACAACGATGTGGGCTGCTTAAAAAATTGTGAAGCATGTTTTGTAGACTTGTTTCGATGTTTTTGAGTGGCATGTTTCGATCATTTAAGCAGACCCCAAACAACTAGGACAAGGTGGTGATGATGACGATGATGACGATGACACTTCTCATCTGAATTAATAAACAGTAACTACAGCCAAAGATATTTTGGATTGTTGCAACAATGATATTTTTGGATCCATGGAAGGTGAAATGCAACAGACCAGCATCTGGATTACCAAACCAAGGTCACAATTATCAGAATTGAAAACCGACGTGCACTTCAAAGATGAGGATCAGTTATCATATAGTACCTCAACGAGATATCGTTCTATCACCTTCAAAGTGAAATCACATTGATGATCTAGTTAGAGCCCAAAAGTATTGAGAGAGAGAGAGAGAGAGAGAGAGAGAGAGAGAGAGAGAGAGAGAGAGTCTATAAGATGGATTGAATTTGAATTTCACATCTAATTGAAAGACACCATGTGATCACAACGTATCTGATATCTGATTATCCATATATATGTTGAAATTTTTTTTAAAAAAAAATCAGAAATGCGTATCAGAACATATGCATAATTCTCACGTAAGGAAGCCTTCAAATTACACGCAGATAAATGAGTAGCCTATATTTTTCATTCAAACATCAAAAACCTAAACCATAACTGAAAGGATACGAACACCAACGGTGGTTATTAAAACATACCATTTCCGAATTTCAACATGTATGGAACGTTTATAGCCCCTATGGCGTGCCCGATACTGAATTCTTCTTCCGTCCTAAAATACCAATGCATGCATCATACACTTAGTTTCAGAACTAAACTACATTCAACATATTCATTTACAATCACCCAAATCATAGTAAATAGAAATTCAAATTTCTTAAAATCTACCTGACATCAAGGTAACGGTGCCCGGCTTGGAGGAGTTCATATGCAACACGGACAGGCACTGAGTTTGGAATGCCCACCACATCTGGATTCCGTCTAATGGCCGCCACCATAGGTCTGTGGCATCAACTAAATTAAATAAGACAGAAAAAAAAAAAGAAAAAAAAAAAAAAGAACCGTTATTCATCCCCTCAAACACACGCAGCTGTTACCTTATTTTTAGATGTGGATTCTCCACGCCAATAGGCATGTACCGGAGCTGAAGCTGCAGTGATGCTGGAATCGACATTGGCCATGATGGTAAATTCCTGTGCATCAGAAGATGAGATTGATAGATGGACACAAAGGCCTCCATGTTGAGATATATACATACATTCATGTACACGTACAGACATAGGAGTAGAAAGGCTCACAAACACAGATAGATATGTAAATGCATGCAAATCATATACATGCGTACATAGTTATGGTGCATAACATGCACACAGACATGCATGCATGCATACATGCCTAGATGCATGCACATGCAGGCAGAAAGAAAGAATCACGCATTCATATGTGTGCACCCACATTTGTCTGTGTGAATGAGGAAGTCTGAAGTCCAACCAGTTGGACATAAGTTACGGTCCACCAGCTGATAAATTCCAATCTTTCATGTATTAGCAATATCCAACCCGTTCAATAGGTTGGTCTTATCATGAGGATCACCTTGAAAAAAATTCAGTGATACCCACTCATCGAGTGGTCACTAGCATTCTGATATTTATCAACAGCTCGACATTAATTTCCATGGTGTGGCCCACCTGATGCGTGGATAGGGATGATTTTTGCACTAGGTGATCCTCATGGTGGGGCCAACCTATTGGAAGGATTGAATGTTACATGCACTTAGCAAGTTGGAAGTAATCGACCCAAAGTAGTTGTCCCGTGAGAGAGGGAGAGAGACCTGTTGAGGGGTGGAGAGGAGAGAAGAGAAGGGGAGAAGGAAAGGGAGGAAGAAGAAGAAGAAGAGAGGGAGGGAGTAGCCATTTTCTTCTTTGATGTGGAAAGAGAAGCTGATCTTTCTTCCTATTTCTCTCAGCTTTGCTTTGGTTTTTATCAAAGCAGGGGATATGGGTTTGCGGTTGCGTCTCTCTATCAATGGAAGGCAATTGAAATCTGACGGTTTTTGGTGACGTAAATATAGATAAGAGTTCCGCCTGGGAGAGCGAAATGGCTAAGACTTGTCAGGCCCGCTGACACTTTTTTTCCTAGAGAAATCAACGGATAGGAACGCGTGCGGATTAGGTGCTACCCCCGCTTCTTCCGAGCTCAGGACAGGCTGGGCTTCGACGGGCCAACGTGATGTATTGATAACATCCACACCGTTCATTCCTTTTTTCTCATACTATTTTAGGATATTAACTTGCAACATAAGGAAGATCCAAGTCTCAAGTGGACCACAAAGTGTGAATTAAATTACTACCGTTGAAATTTTTTAGGGACCACAGAAGTTTTGGATCAAGATGACATTGGTTTTTTCACTTCATCTAAGTGTATACGACTATATCAACATGCTAGATGGAAAATAAGCAACGCTGTGGGCCCTAAGATAGTTTCAATGGTGGACGTCCTTAAAACTGCTGCTTCCTGTTTTGTGTGTACTTGAGCGTTAAATCAGACTTATAATTAAATTAATAGCGTAAATTAGTATAAAAAAAATGGATGGACGGTGTGGATGAAATCCATACATAACGGTGGCCCCTCAGAGCCTCCGCCTGTCCCGAGCTCGGAATAGGCGGGTGTAGTACCTAATCCGCGCCCGATAGGAACAGTCGAGGTGGATGACACCTGCACGTCAGCATGTGAGTAGCACCACGTGGGCACAGTAAATTACATGCACTTATCGTCTTGCATATGAGAAATGGTCCCCTACAGCGGCTGTATTTGAAAATACGCATACCGCCATTTCTTTCATCCAATCCATGAAAAGGTGGGGCCCACCGTGATGATCACCTGCAATGAAAATCACGTAGATACGGTGACTGGTTCGGATACTTAGTGAAAATCAATGGACAGCCGATGGTATGGCTTAGGATAGGGCTGTTGTCCAATGAATCAGTTGATCTGCTCGATTTTCATAGCAGGTGATTATCTTGGTGTGGCCTACTTTTTCACGGCTCAGATATTCTACAGCGAGACGTCTGCACAAAAGAAATTGCTATATGTGAAAGATCACGTACAGCCTTCGCATATGTTTCAGTTTAACCTTCCGCACGCACGTGCGTAAGAGCGGATTCGGTGAGACCCCGGCCTCCCCCAAGATGTGCGGCCCTTACAATGGGGTTACTGTGGGACCCACCTTGATGCATGTATTATATATCCACGCTATCCATACGTTTTTAAAAATCAATTTATGAAATTATCCAAAAAAAAAAAAAACAGATCCAGTTAGTAGGTGGACCACACTATAAGAAAAAGTGGTGATTGAACATTCTTAAGGTGTACCTTAATGTTACTGTAGTGTTTATTTACCATCCAATCTGTTCTAGATTAAGGGAAAAAAATAAATATCAGATCGATCCAAAACTTTAGTGGCCCATTAATAATCAATCAACACTGTTTTGCCTGTTGTGTGGTTCAATTGATAATTGGATTTTTTTCAATTTTTAAATAACATCATAAAATGATCTGAAAAAAACGGATGAACGACATGGATACGTAAGATATACATCAAGGTGGGCCCCACGGTAACCCCGGGGTCTCACCTAATCCTCTCTCCACGTCTGAGAATGGGAACCCCACGTGCGGGCAGGAAGCGAATTGCGTACTGAGTACTCTATAACTGCGTACTGAGTAAACTCCGTGCGGCCACCGTGATTTATATGTCTTATCTACACCGTACATCCGTTTTATCGGAAGCGATTGGCCGATGTACCACACACCAACAACCGCTGGTGTACCAGTCTGCTTCCCGTTTTTATCAAATTATCTTAGGACATGAACCTAAATGGAAGCAAATCCAAAGCTCAAGACCACGGCAGCACAAGAAACAGTGGCGACGATGACGACTGCCGTTCTCACCGTGATGTTTTCAATTCATACTTTTTCTTGTAGTGTGTGGTCCACTTGAGTTTTAGATATACTTCAGTTTTAGGCTCACGCCCTAAAATAAGCCAATAAAATGGATGGACGGCGTGGATAAGAGTAATATACATCAGTTAGCCCACAGTGTTTACTCAGTACGCAGAATCCCCTCCGTGCTGACCCTGCACACGTGTAGAACATCAAGCGGGATCTTCAAGAATCAGGTAAGCCGTACTTGTCCGAAAACGATCGACGGCCTAGAAAACTTGGGGAAGGGTCCATTTGTTTTACCATACGTGCCTACCCGATAATGTGAGCGTTAGCACGCAAGCAAGCGTGTGGAGGTTTGCGTGAGATTAGCAGACCTGATAATGAACCAGCACATATATACAACGATCCGGATGGCCACGTTGTGGGGACCATCATCGGTCTATCTAGCATAGCTGATTAGTCACTTCTGATCGTACCATCCCAACCATCCAACTGATGAGTAGCAACTGGCAAATGGGTAGCAAAAAGCAACAATGGTTTGGTCCGAACTTAGGACATAGGATAATTATGATTTTCGTTGGCCACTAGGTGGGGCTTTTTTACTCTTAAACTGTTTTTTTTTCGTGGCTAAAGTTACTTTAAAAATAGATCATGATCGATCACATTTGTATCCCCAGGGAAAAGCTCTATGCAAAAATTAAGGTCCACTTATTGACCATAATTCAACCATAAAATAACAAAGAAAGAAAAAATAATAAACCAAAAGTTGAAAATAATTTTATTGATGATTTACAATAATCACATTTATAATCAGCTATTAAGAAACGTAATCCTTTTACTGCTTGGTGGAGACAAACCTTCGCAAAAGGATGGTTATCGAACAGAGGATGATGATAATCTTAGTGGACAATGGGGATCATCTAGCATAAAATGGCTATCTAACATGTCAGCATGCCGATTTAACCTAGTGGCTCAACAACACAACGACATAACGACGTAGCAGCATAGTCATGTAGAATTTGGCATAGGGACATGGCCATGTAGAATTCGGCATAGTAGCGTAAGGGTGTAGCCAGACAGCAGCCTTGCGAATAAGCAAGGTTACGCTGGCTCACATTAATTCTAACCTCTTCTTCTTGAGAACTCTGTTATAACTTTATTTATAAATTAATGATGTGAGATGGTTATTTAACTGCTCCCCTACCTTCTCACTTATGGAAGGTCATACAATTGCTCCACTACTAATTATGGGCAGTTATGTAACCGTTCCACTACCTTCTTAGCTATGGGTGGGCCATTAAGCAGTCATGTTCTCTCATGTCTCATCATGTGTACATGGTGGTTATTGTTGATTGGCTTTGGCCATGTGACACGTGGCCCATGACAATAGCATTCAGTCATTGTCGGTCATTATCGAGCACAATCATTTGTTATGGACGTTGTCAACCAAAAATTGGCTGTTTTGGCCATTATTTTTCCATTGATTATTTTAAGTAAAGATTTTATTATTTTAATGGCTATATAGATTTTCATTGAGATATTGTTGCCACATGTTATCTTCTTAGTCATCTGATTTGACTCGATCAGATTAGGCCTCAACAATGTCCCCTCACGTCTTTTTACATTCAAAGTATATGAAGAGATGTTTCTTTTGATAGGAAATTGTGATGGCAGCTCCACGTGACAACTCTCATTGACCATTCGACTGGTGGTCCTTGAGCCGTAGGACTCACTGATGGAAGAACTAAAAGAGCTAGAGGTTTCCAACCAGGCTGTTCAGATCACGAAATAGATTGCCCCCCAAGGGCTACATAATTTGGCTCCTGTTGGCCGTGTTGGTCGTAGGATCAACATTTCAGCCATTTAAACTTATGCTGACATGAAGTGGAAAATTTCAACCATTTAAAATTTCCTAACCATATTGTTATGTCATTGAACTAAAAGTCGCACATGCATCCCACTAGGCGATCCAAAAATGGTGGTTGGCTCAAACATTCAATCATTGATGTGCGGTGATGCTGGAGTCGGATACAACTGGATTTGAACCGAACACTGATGACCCTAAGCACAAGATAGACAGACAGACAACGGCTGTTCGTCTATATCGAGAACTTAACAGTTTGGTCATCTATTCAACCACCTATGAAAGAGACTATAAAACTTGCAAAGAGAAGGGTCCGCCCTTTTAATATGTTCTTTTTTCATTTCAACTGAAAGTACTTCAATATTCACATGATTGTGAACATAATTCACGATGAAAAAATAAAAAGAAAATATAATAGGCTGAAAGCTTAAAGTAATTTTATTTATGATTTATAGTAATTGCGCTTATAATTAGCTATTAAAACGATAGTCTATTCATTGCTCGTTGGAGAATAAGCTTCGTAGTAGAACGGTCATCGAGCAAATGATGATGATCATCTTATTGGACCGTGGTGATCGTCTAACCTAAGATGGAGATCTAGCACAGTAGCATGCCAATTCAGTGTAGCAGCACAACGACAAATCAACTCAGGTGAATTTTTTGAGTTTTTTTTTTTTTTTTTTTTTTTGTTTTGTTTTTTAAACCATGGTGGGTCCAGCTTCACTCAAGAGGCAAAAAGAACTTTTGAATGGATAAGACAAACAACTTCACAAATGGTGGCAACTAATCCATGACACCAATAGCATACAAGCATGTCAATCCAGGTCATCCCAATCGCAGGGCTTGTAAGACCCGCATCATAGTCCGTACCATTCTGTAGGCTTCTGCGATCTTCCCGGTCGAATTTCGGCAACCTTCGACCTTTATCCGACGTTTGCGCGTGACCCTGAGACACATGCGGTCAACCTGGATCGGCTCGACCTGAGACTTGTGCCCTAACGACCGCGCCGTCGCCATGGTTCCGATATCGCGTCTCACGTGCCGAGGCGATACCCAGGCCAGGGGATGTGGGCCCGCGTTCAGTTTGAGGAAAACGCAGCGCGTTGTAAAACCCAAGAGAATCTCTATAACATGTCACTTCAATCCATCAATCAATCCCATCAAGGGTCAAGTACACCATCACCTCACACCCATCCCCAAGCAATCCCAAAAGTCAAAAAGTTCTTACACACCCTATACTTTTCTTACACCATCTACCCCTGAAGTCAAAAGTTTCTTACACACTCATCACTCACCACATCCATCACCCATCTCTCTCTCTCTTTACAACCCTCTCTCTCTCTCTCTCTCTCTCTCTCTCTCTCTCTCTCACACACACACACACACACGCACACACACATTCTCAAACCACTCCCCCAAGTAAGAGAAAACATTACACGTCCAAGGCTCTCCCAAACCTCCATGAGAGAGTTTTGTATGTAACTTACTTCCTACCCTCCCATCTTCCATCTCAACCATCAAAACTCAATCATCTTCCGTTAGAATCGAAGCTAAGGAGTAAAGGAAGCCTAGGGAGCAAGAAAAAGTGGACGGTGGGTGATCTTGGACCCACATCTTTCCCTTTTGTTATTTATTTGTTTTATGATTTAAAGGCCACATATGGTGGGACCCACCTTGATGTATGTTTGTATACAAGAGGGACCCATAGTTGCAGAGCCCCTCCGTCATCGCTGATCTCTCTCCTTTCCTCTTTCTTTCCCTCTCTTTCTTACTCTATGATTAGTGGCTCACCTATGATGTGTGTATTTTATCCATGATGTCCAACAAATGGGCCACCTTGATCTTGTTTGGGTGCCTACAGGACCAGACGGTCATATAGGCCCAGACGAGAAGGAATGACAAATACCAGCTTGATCGAAATCCCGTGGCCCACCATGTGGGACCACCATAATGGAGTGTATCATCCAGCTGGACGGTGGCTGGACGTTGTTCAGGCCTTGTATATAGCATACATACCTATATATGTATAAGATTTGATTATATATATTATATAATATTATGTTATATTATAATATTGCAATATGATATGATATAATATTATATTATAAATATGTATGTATATATGGTATAACCATACCAGGCATGCCGTACGTGTGGGCCCATGTGGGACCCACCTGTTTTGGAAAGCAGGTTGGCTGGTGTGTGCTAGCCACACGGCTGCTGTATGCGGCAGTTGTGGTGGGCCACCACTTGGCACCTACCTTGGGACGCGTTGCATCCACTGTCCAGCTCATAGGCGGTGGATGTATCATGATGCATGTGTAATATCTACGCCGTCCAACCGTTTTGATGGGGACCCACCTGCTGATTGACGTCAGCCAGTTCCATGGGTCCCACGTGATGTATCTGTACATCTCAGCCTTCCTGATGGTGGGACCCGCTGCTGGACAGCAGTGGATAACACCCACCGTTGAAACCTCCTGGCCCACTATGATATTTGTGGGGCTGCTGGCACGTGTGATGGACGTACTCCATCTAATCGTCCATTCATTTACATAAGGCCCCACCGTGATGTGTGCCGTATATCAGCACCGAGCATATGGCGGGCCCTCCTGCTGGCAGTGGGCCACCCCACAAATCAGCCGTATGTGGACTCAGGTGGCACACATCACAAGAACGGTGAGGATTGAACGTCTGCCATTGGACTCCCTCCAGAAGTTTTGGATCCTCATGAAATTTGTTTTTGCTTCTTTATTTCGGTCTGTGTGACCTTATCAAGGGTTAGGTGGATAATAAACATTATGGTGGCCCCGTGTGGGACCCGCTGATGTATGTTTTGTACCCCATGAGGTATGTGATTTATCTATACCGTCCATCCTTATGGGACCCACCATGATGCATGTGTTGCATCCAAACGGTCCACCATTTGGCCAGCTTGTCGTAAGGCTTGATGCCAGAAATAAGATAGATCTAGGATCAAGTGGACCACGTTATAGAAAATAGTGGGTTTGAATGTGCACCATTAAAACCCTTGGACTACAGGGTTTGGACTAATATGATGTTTGTTTTTTCCCTAGATCCAGGTCTTTGTAACCTTATGAATAGACTGAATGAGGAAATAAACCCTATGATGGGGCCCACTAGAATTTAACCGTGGAAATCATTATTACCATGGTTAGATACGATATGGTCCAATTGATCTTTTGATATAATTCATTTTCTATATAATACTCTATAGGGGTTTTCTAAAAATAGATGAGTTGGGTTCGGCCCATTGATCGGCCCATTGATTGACCCATTGATTCGGCCCATTGATCGGCCCATTTGATTCGGCCCATTGGTTCGGCCCATTGATTCGGCCCAATTGATTCAGCCCATTTGAATCGGCCCATCTGATTAAGATTCCACCATGATGTATGTGATGATATTTTTGGCGGTCATGCCTTAGGAGCAATGATGGTTTGACGTCCACATTGATGGGTAATGATGGTTAGATGTCCTCATTGTGACCTTCCCTTAGGCTTTGTTAGCCCCATTCTCTGCGTGGGTTAACCCAAATAAGTGGGTCCCATTCGCCGTAGACGGATGACTCCATGTCATCAGATTTGATATAACCACGGCCGAGTGTCGATCTTTATACTATGGTTGATCGGCTGACCATCTATGGACCCCGCCTTGTTTATATATGCTGATTGTCGATGTTGATTATCGGTGCCGATTATCAATGCTGACGCCGATTATCGAGGTCGACGCTAGTTATCGATACCGATAATGAGTACATGGCAACATAGTATCATGATACATGTCCATACGCATCATCCGCATGCTTGTGATGAGATGAGTGATTGATCATAGCACATGCCTTCGAACGGATTTTTTTTTTGGGCTCCCTGATAGGCGGAGTTGCCCTACATTAGCGTGCGATACGCACATGTTTGCTGTATGACTGGATTGCGTGATTCATGCATCTTACATTGCGTGACATGGTTACTATACGCCCTAGCGATATCAGGGCCGTAGCTTCCACAGGCGTATCGTGGTTGGTAGGATTGGATACTGGAAATCTCGTTCTACATGGGGTGCTATAGATATCCCTGGGTGGAAGTCCCTAAACCCTTCTAGTATCAAGAGGTTGCTCCAATGTCTAGACCGCGTGGGTGCATGAGTGCCGATTGCAGATTACTAGAAGGTCGCGCTTCCCATTGTGTCGTAGTCGGTTGGAAGGAGGTACGACCTTACCCGCCCGAAAGGAGGGGGCAAAGCTAGGCTGAGTTTGACCGGCTCAAGGAATGGGTCTTCTATCGATGAGCCGAGTCCGATATTGACAGGCGGATAGTGAGGTCTTTTCCACTCACCTTGTTGCCCGCGATGGGGCGACAATCTGGTTGGAGTGTACTAGACCCCAGTGATATTTCAAAGTTGAGATGTATTGATATGTGGACTTAGATAAGGATTCTCATGCTTGAGTTACATTTCGCATCGCATGGCCTTGGTATGGCCGACATCATTCATGACTCGCATCGCACGGCCTCAGTACGAAATGGTATTCATGGATTCATCAGCATATTCCGCATTACTCTGATACTGCATAATTGTATTACTACCTTGCGCACACACTCTCACCACCCTCTAAGCTTTCTATAAGCTTATGCATGACCGTTGCGAGCAGGTGACGTTGGACCGTAGCAGCACTGAGGTAGGAGCGCATAACAAATCATCTTGGAGCTTTTTGTCCATTATCATTGTATTTTCCTTTATGCTCATTGTACTTATAAAGTTTTTTATCATTGTGAAAATGTGATGGAGTTTTTGGTTGTTGTTTGTGGGTTATGCCTTTGGTTATGCTTATTACGAATCAAACTGATGTTGAAAATCCTCCTCGTAGCATCTCAGGATCGGAACCTGGCGAATGGACACTGGGAGCCCAGAATAGGGTTCTACGGAGGCTGTCGGCGCCAAATTTGGCAATCAAAAATTTTGTGAGCCCAGTTTTCGAGTTTGGGGCATGATAGGGCCCATTGTGGATGAGTTAGAACCCAAAAATCACACTAAAAGAATGATCTTAACCTTCTAATTAATCGATATTAAACAAGGTAAAAGAATAATCTACCCAAAAACAATACCGATCAAATGATTCTAGCTGTCCAAATGGAGGATAACAAGGAAGGTAAAAAGATAATTTGTTCTGCAGTCCAATTCAATGGAAAAAAATCAGATATTTAAGATCATCCAATCAATATGACTTCACCTACGCCCCATCCATAACATGGCCCGCAATCCCAAAAGTCCACATTTACGTACATGTGTGCATCTGCAACAATAATAAGAGCATGTCTTCAGTGCATAAAGTGAGCACTAAAATTCCATGTGATGATTATCTTCAGCCAATAAAAGATGATTGCGGACAATTTCATAGGCATTTGGTTTTTTCAAAATATAAACTATCAAATACTCATTTTGAAATACATGTTCAGATTCCAGCCCATATGGGAGACACATAATCATTTTCCTAAATAAAAAAGAGAAAATTTCCTTATCTCCTGTGAGAGTAAAAGTACATATTCAAAGCAGGAAACCATCGATTATACATACTCAAAGCAGGGAATGGCCAATTGTACACAAGTATGCAAGTAATTCAATGTAGGGAACTCATTGAAGACAAAATTAAATCTGGTATTTGATTCTGTTGGTAGGACTTGGCATGCATCGTCTTAAATCCATTAAAAAACAAAAGGAAAACAAATCCAAAAATGGAATTATCCCAAAAGCAATTAGTAACATGTTTCATAATTGCCAATTAAGGAAAGATTGTAGCTTTCAATATTAGAAATGCTCAATTATAGAAACATACGCATGAAAGTAAATATATTCGGGCACAAATATTACTTAGACAGTGCTACACTACTAACCTTGTGAAATTCAAGTTTTCATGTTTTGCAATAGAACATTTGTAAAAAGTAGTTGCATCTCGTTTGGATTTGTCATACATCTGCATGGAATATCAAAGATTTAAGAAGTGTTTAACCAACAGAGTTAGGTTGTGTTTGATTTAAAAAAATGAACCAAAAGTAAATGATCAAATTGCAACTACCTTAGTATTCAAGATGAGCATGAACACCTAAAGTAACAATATTGTAATTTTGCGATACTGCCTCAATATGAATAATAAGGTAACTGCAATGTCATTCATAGTAATATCATGGTGTGTGTGATGAGACTTCATTATCATATGCAGTGTTTTAAATAGCGGTAGCGTGTTGTATAACATTCAACCTTCTGTAGCGCGTAGCGTAAGTAAAGTAGTGTGTTGCATAAGCTACACAATACTTATATTTTTTAGTTTAAACATAGAAAAACATGATAAATAGGAAGAAGAAAAAATATAAAATATAAAAATACATAAAAGATAATTCAATTTTCAAGTATAAGCATGTTCCAAAAAAATATTAATTATCACTTATCAAAAGCCAATCCAGATGTATAAAGTTATAAGCCAAATCAAATAATTATCACATCAACAACTTTCTAAGCAAACCACTTTAATTAATAGTCTAATTGAAACGTCACAGCTCACAGGTATGAAAAGGAAATAAAAATTCTATAGATTAAGAGTATTAAGTATAATACACATGTCATCAATAAAAAGAGGGGTTTTAAAAAATTATCTTTCCAAACACTCTTCTAAGTTTACTTTTAAAGGTTTTTTAATTTGTAAAATTTACACCAACTTTACCAAATGATCACCACCATTTTAAGTGAAAGTAAACAAAGAAAAGTTTGATTTTAACTTTACACTTTAAGTTTTTTCGTGATGTGAGTTTTACGCCATTTTTAACAAACACAGCTTAAAAAAACATTATAGCATACACTACAAATGCTACACGCTACATAGCTGTAGCGACACTACAACCCCTGTAGCATATACTACAAGGGATTTATGCTATGCAGCATATGCTACAAGCACTATTTGAAACATTGGTCATCTGTTTCTTACACGAGAGATGAGGATGCAGTAGAATCACTCCCATGTATATAGTTGTGCATCGAGTCGAGTCGGACTGAGTTAGGCCTGACTTGACTTGATCAAATTTGGAAATGGGCCTGACCCGAACTCGATCCGACTCGATACCGAGTCCAACATGCTTGACTCGATCCGAGTCCGGTTTGGCCTGGACTGATCCGGACCGAGTCCGATCCGGTCAAAAGTACCGAGTCGGGTCAAGTTGGCACCGAGTCGGATTGAGAGATGGAGGGAGAGACTGAGAGAGGAGAGAGGGGAGAGAGGAGAGAGGGGAGGAGGAGGAGGAGGGTGATAGTGGTGGGTGGTTACTGGGCTTGGAAGATGAGGAGGATGAGGGAGGGAGAGAGAGATTTTGGGATCGGGTCGGGGTAGGGTGCGACGGGTAGGGTTAGAGAATCGGTTTTTGGATCGAGTCGGGTCTAACTCGATCAAGTTTTGGGACGAGTTGGGTCGAGTTACTAGGTAACTCGAACTCGACTCGGTTTGAGTTCGGATTGGGTGAAGCCTACTTGGTTCGGACTGACTCACCCATTCAGTTTGGGTCAAGTAGGATATGAACGAGTTGGACGAGTTGAGTTAGCCGAATTGACTCATCCAGTGCCCATTTCTACCCATGTATGAGGGAATTTCAGATTGGGCTGATAGTTAAGAGGTCATTGATCTTCCTAAGGGTGGATGCCAATATACATGTCCAATAACCAATAGTTATGAAGAACAATGTTGGGGGGTCTTAGAGTATGGGATTCTACCACCAATGTCCAATCATCCTAGATTTGAATGAAGAATCCTGAGGCCTACTAATCAAATTAACTAGCATGGCTAAAAGAAGAGGGATTTACCATCAAAGTTCATGATGGTGAAATACTACTACAATGTAAGGGTGGGCTAATTTCAGACTTACAATGAAACTTAAGAACCCAAAAGAGTCCATTAAAGTTTGGGGTTGCAATCACTTTTGGGTGTGTGAAAAAGGAAATTTTTGATATATTATAGGAGGTTAATGCTCCAAATAACAAAGAAGAGTCTTAAATTTTTTATTTATTATTATTATTTTTTTTTTTTTGGGGGGGGGGGCGAAGGCTAAAAAGGGTGTGTCAGAAACTAGATATAAGATGAAATTGCTACATGAGAAAATTATGTGGAAGCAACACCTGCGAACTACTTGGCTTAAGGAAGGAGATAAGAAAACCAAATACTTCATCGCTAAATGTTAGGAAGAGACTAAATAAAATTCATATCCTAGATTAGAGTTAGACACTAAGTCGAACTAAGTAGAGCTCGGCACAGCTGATCGGCTCGATTCATCCGACAGCCAACCCTAGCTCGAGTTCGTCTTTGAAAAGGCCGAGCTAAAAGTCTTGTGGGGGGGGGGGGGGGAGCAGAATAGGACTATGCCAAATTCAAACTTTAAATGCGGAATAAAGAAAGAACTGCAACAAGATAGCACTTATCAATCTCAAATAGCAACCTCAAATGCAAAAGTATTGAGAGGTTAATATAGATGTTGTTCTAAGGACAACCTTACACCAAAAATCAATGGCTTATGGTAGGACAATCTGATTTTTAGAATGGTCTGTACATCAAAGTCCCAAACCGATATAGAGAAAAATAAAATAGCAAAGAAAATAAACTAAGCTATTACAGCATTCCCATAATTGCATAAAACAAATTACAACATTCTCCACAGAGACTTAAAAAGAAATTATGACATTCACACAAAGCCACAATCAATCATCCACCACAACACCAGAAATTATAGTGGTTCGCTTGTGTGTACACTAACTATTAAAAAAATAGCCACACAACTACTCCACTCCCAATATCCTCACCCACGGGATATTGGCATTCACTATAAAATAGGTTTTTCAAGGTTCATGTAACGTAAAAATCTGTACAAAGACCCGAGTACCACCTCAGGCAGAAATCATTAAGGATCGAATCCTTTAGAAAATAGACAAAAATTAATTGAGTACTAAACTGAATTAATCGGTAGATTAGCTTGAACCGCTTTCTATACGAACTGCAAGACCCAAAACTAGTAGAATCACTAACTCTACATTACCTAAAAACCTAGGATCAATCTCAAAACCCAGTTGCTCATGAGAGCACATTGAAACTCCGTATCCGACCTGGATTGTGTGTCGAAAGTCTGATTACCACGAAACTATACGGTTATGACTGCCTTGCTGGCTTGACAACCATCATGGGAATCGAGCCCAAAAAGTGCCTAGAAATGCACAACTAGAGCCCTGAGTAAAGTGTGTGAAAAATGCGAATATATTTAGAAAATGAACTCAAATTTAAGTGAATTGGGTCGTTCGGTTGTAGGCCAAATTTAAGGTTTCAAACCGTTAGATTCTGACCCAACTAAACCCTTGGATAAGAAAAATTTTCCTACACAGGTCAATGTACTTGTGGCCCTGATCAAGTAACGATGACCGTTGAACTGAAATAAGTGCACCGCAGTCGATCCACTAATCTGATTGGACCAAAATATTAACCTGATGTAGATCCATTGTCAGGGAACTTTTCTCGGACCGTACACAGGAAATGGACCTCCAGATGAGATCTGTTGGCCCGAAACAGACAACTTTTGGCTATAACCTAAGTATACCATGGCCATGCAGCCATTGACACCAGTTCTGGGCCTATATAAGGGCCTTAACCCACCCCTCTCTTATTCCATACGAATTTCCTAATCTTAAGAGAGAGAAGAGAGAAAAGAGAAGGAGAATGTGAGGAGAAGTGGGAGATAGTTGTTAGGATTCGATCCCATCACTCCACGTGCCGAATCATCCTCTTGTATCGCTTCACCGTCAAATCTGAATCCATTTTTGGGTAAGAAATCCTAACCTTAATCTGTTTTAGGGATTTGAATAGAGGAATCAGTGGAATAGCTAACCTATTTCATGATTTAGGTAGCCGTTGTACCATTAACAAAGGCGTAGTGTTTGAACTGAGTTCAATACGAGTTTACCGACAGAAGGTGCAGACTATAAACATTTAAGTTATGGTTTTCAAGGCTTTTAATGTCAGTTAATGATTTATGACTGACTTGATTACTGTCACATGTGCTTAGATACGATATTTCCGTGTATTATACATATATATGAACTATGTTGAATATAACGCATTCCATGTGTTTGTTGAAATGTCTGAATGAATACGGAATTTTAATTTGTGCTTGTCATGATTATTAATTGAGAATACATGATCGTTGTATGCGTGACAACTCCTTTGTGAAAGGATTTGCCCTAATATATGTTATAACTGATTTACTTCATGTATGTAGTAATGAGTAGTCTAAGTGTTTGATAAAATGCCTGAATGAGAAATTGTAATAAGGGTGTTGGGATAAGATTCTCAATCACCTTACCTATAGTTACAGTTTCCTTCATATAACCTACCTTGCTACTACGTGAATTACGGAGGGAATATATATGTATGATAACATGCTCATTATGTGTTTGTTAAAATGCTCAAATGAGATTTATATTTGAATTGTCTGTTAAATGTTGTTATGAATATCACATGTATCCACATGCTACGTTTGAGTATGTTTGGGACTACTACGTAGTCCAGGCAATCGGTAATGATTCCTGACTTAGTGGCAGAGGTTGTCTCGCCACATTAGACACGTTCGATAAATCCGAGTCGTACGCTGATTGTTGACAGTGGTTAGGCCACGAGGGGTGTATATGCGCTCCATGTCGATTAATTCAACATACGCTTATACCAGTTGAGCTTGTCAAATAACCCGATTGGCCTAATGTATGTTCACCATGTATGGACAGTATTGTTTGAATCTAAGGTACCACTTACCAATGTGAAGCCCGTTTAACCTTGGTACCACGATCTGCTAAGACTCATGAGCAGGGCATGGTGGTATGGGACACCATGGTCGAGCTGTCAGCCTACGCTGGGGTGACAAGCCTCCCTTTAGTGACCAGTGAGCAACCCAAACTCGTGAGTCGAATATGGTGGTATGTGATACTGTATTCGAGTTGTCGGCCTACGCTAAGGTGACGAGCCTTCCTGCAGTGACATCGAGTATAAACCAAGGCCTACGCTGAGGTGACGAGTGTCTTGTAATGACCTCGAGTGTGAATTAAGACTGCGCTGAGGTGACGAACCTCCGGTAGCAACCTATAGTGTGAACTCGCGAACTTGCCTATTATATGTGACTAACTAGGACTGATGACCCTAGATGGATCATTGTTTGGGATGATGATATAAAGGGAGGTACCTTAGCTTCCCAAACCTCCTGTATGAATAAGTCTAAGTAAGAACTTAGCTAACATGACCGTGCACCGTATTGCATATGTCTTTGGCGTGGGTGTTAAATGCAGTGGGAGTTTAGCATGCGCGACCGTGAGATGATGTCGCAGAGGGAGTGCAAGCAAGGGCATGCATCATTAATACATACCATTCTTGCATTAACAAGAGTATTTAGGACATGATTGTAGTACTGCTTTATCATTACTACTTGACTGAATTGATAATATGTTAACCTTTGCCTTATATCTCCATTGAGTTAATCACTCATTCCCACTCTGGGACAGTGTTTTAAAACACCAACTTGACCCTACTTTAGTTTCAGATGATGGCAAGGCTTATGAGTTGGAGCCAACTTTCTACGATGACGAGGAGAAGTTTTGCTACATGCAACTCTCTGGCAGGTCTATGTAGACCTGAAGTTGCGTCGCAGGGATTGCAGGGTTACGGACTAGTTGAACATTACACTTCATCATTTTATAAATTTTGGGACTATATATGTAATTATTTGACCTGGTAACATATTCATACTCAAGAGACTTACAACCACTTATATGCTTTATATATACTTATCACAATCTTCCGCTTGCGTAATTTAATTGTATCTGGAGTATGATACGTTGATTTAGTATAATCCCATTCATGTTTAATGCACTAATACGGATAACATAAAATCGTCATTATCTATGTTGCATAAGTGATGTGACGGATCTCAGAAGTTGAGCCTTTGCTCGACCCTTGAAATTCGGGGCGTTACAATTCACCTAAAACCTTCACAATTGTGTCAAGTGGGCTTACACAATTCAAAAACTCCACACTTTGAGATTTTCTGGATCACCTCAGACAAACCAAAAAGGACAAAGAGATTTTTATGGCATAACCTCAAAAACCAAAAAGAGATTTACAAAAACGTAAATATACTTATCTGGATATTCTCCTTTGATGAAGCCCAGTAGAACCAATTCGGAGTAGATGTTCAATGTCCACACTCACTTATGAAAGGGTTCTAAGTTCTAAATGATTTTTAGATTAAATCACCTCGGGCTAGCTTGATTTGATTTTGATCTCAAGAAAGGGGAAAACTTAAATCTCTTCTTCAATTAAGATTGGAATAGAGAATTCCAAATCAAATGTAAAAAGCTAATTTAAAGAGAATATTAAATGAACACAATATAGCTTAAGAATATCACAAACTTATCCCTCAGAGTGGTGTCTTGATTTTGCTTGAATGACTTACCAAACTCTGAAATTCGTGCTCAATTTATAGGCATAAATACTGTTCACTCGACTAGCCTAATGGTCAGCTCGACTGGTCGAAGGACCAATAAAATTTCAAATATTTCAGGCGCGATAAGTTAAGACCGTTTCTCGACTGGTTGAGTGGCCTGCTCGACTTGTCGAGCCTACTGTCATGCCCCAAACTCAGAAATCGGGCAATTCTCGATCGCCAAATCCGGTGTCGACAGTCTCCGTAGTACCCCATTCTCGGCTTCCAGTGCCCACATACTAGGTTCCGATCCTGGGATCCTACAAGGAGGATTTTTCAACGTACATTTATCTCTTGAGAAGCATAACGACAAGTATACCCAAATCACAAAGGCAACATCATCATCACATATCCACTAATATAAACATTTGAATACAATGCTTAAAGGGAAATACATATGTCAAAATCAAAGTTTCAGAAGACCGCTTCACGCTCCACGCTCAACGCTGATGCAACCTATCGCCATTTGCATGCATCTATCGTGCATTAGCGTATAGAAAGCTTAGAGGGTGGTTAAAGTGTGTACGTAAGATAAGTGCCAAGCACACAAATACAACGCCATAATTATACAATGTCAAAAATACTGGCAAGATCATGAATCATACGATATCAGAGTATGCAGAGATACTGACAAGTCCACGAGTCATACAATATTAGAATATGCAATACAGATCGGCTATGCGAATGCGGAATCATAGAGAACCAAATATCAGATGCCGATGATGCAATGTAATATGTAAATCTTGCTAAGTCCATCTAGGCCATATAAGTACAGAAATATCGCAACCTAAAATGTCATATGCCTGCGGATGTAATGCAATATGCGGTGCGAATGAAATGACCAAGCTGGAGTATGAAGTCGGGATGATAGTATGTAGTATCGCAGGCTATGAGGTTCATCACAAGGAACTTCTATCCAAACCAGTCCCATACCTAAATTTGGATAGTCAGACTCAATGTGGTAAACTCCTGATCTCAGGTTAGTCGCACGCCCCAACCGAAATCCTGGCTATTGCGAAGGTACACGTAACGAGTAGTTGCACACCATCAGCCTGAGTGGATAGTGAATGAATGAACAAATGAGTATACAACTCCTACTCAATAAGTCTACATATCAATACCGTACATCTCTGGGATCATCACTGAGGTCTAGTATACTCCAAGGTGGCTACCGCCTTAGCCGGCTGTGTAGCCTAGCAAGTGGAAAAGACCTCACTACCCTCCTGCCAGTAGTATACCGATGCCTATCCGGCTCATCGATAGCGGACCCATTTGGGAGCTAGTCAAACTCAGCCTAGCTTACAGCCCCTCACTTGGGCGGATAAGGCCACACCCCCACCCAACCGACCATGACACAGTGGGAGACGCGGCCTACTGGTATTCGGCACTCGGGCGCTCATGTATTCACTTGGTCTAGACGCTAGGGTGTCTCCTGGCCTCGGAGGTTTAGGGACTTTCACCCACGAAAATCCAAAGTGCCCAGATGCTCGAACCAAACATTTTCAGTGTCCCATCTGGCCATCCATGACATGCTTGTAGAGGTCACAGCCCTGATGTCACTAGGGCGTACAGTAATCACAATCACATAATGCAATATGCATGAGTCATATAGTCCAATCATGCATCAATCCTGCGCATACCGTGCGCTCGTGTGGGATAACTCCACCTATCAGGGAGTCCCATAAACCATCTGTACTATGGCATATGCAATGGTCAATCACATCTCATAATAAACATGCAGATGATGCGTATGAGCATGTATCATGATGTTATGCCGTCTCATACTCATAATCGGTGTCAATAACCGGCATCAACAATCGGCCTCGACAATGTGGACATTTAACCAACATTGCCCCCAAGGAATGGCCCAGATAGAGCTTAACATATAGTGGACCCATGGCCTCACACAAGGGCCTAATATACAACACCATAGGCCTTACTCAAGAGCTTAGTACATATCACGATGGGCCTCTCACATGGGCCAAATATACATCACAATGGGCTTCATCGCCTGACCCTTAAATAGTGGGCCTCATCACATAGGCCTCATATATATCACATTGGGCCTTAAACACGGGCTGAATACACATCACAATGGGCCTCAAATACGGACCGCATATACATCACACTAGGCCTTGATAATCGGTCTCGATATTCAGTCTCGACAATCAGCAGCAGAGAGCACAGCTTCCACCAGCTGCTCCTAGGGCTCCTCCTCCACAGCAGAGGTAGCCAGGTAGACCACCTCAGCAGAGACAGCAGCAGCCGCAGCACCAGCAGACGGATATCTGTATGTTGTTCGATCCCTAGGTCCAGTGTGTATAGCAGCCCAGCAGGCTCTGATTCAGGACCCTCAGTCTTCCGGCTTGCTTCCCCTACCAGCTCAGGGCCGTTTTTATTCTGCGCAGCAGGTGCTATGCCAGGACCCGCATTCATCGACCGGTGGAGTCATTGAGGGTATTCTTCTTGTTTCTTCTTGTGTTGCTCATGTTTTGTTTGATTCTGGTGCTTCCCATTCTTTTGTGACCGAGCAGTTTTGCCGATCGACCGGTATTCCGTCGGAGGCTGTGTCTGAGGCCTTGACGGTTTCGACTCCCATGGGGAAGTCTATTGTGCTGACCTGTCGCTATCCTTCTTGCCCGGTGTTAGTGGGTGAGATGTTCCTCTCTGCCGATCTATTCATGATGCCGATGGCAGGATTTGATGTGATTCTGGGTATGGACTGGCTTGCAGAGTATCGTGCCATCTTGGACTGTGCCGCGAGGACAGTCACGTTGCATATACCAGGCTTGCCAGTATTCTAGTTCGTCGCTGAGCCCAGAGGAGAGCTGCTATTTATTTTATTGGCTTCAGTCGTTGAGGATTCTATGACAGAAAGTATTGAGCAGCTGCCAGTTGTTTGTGAGTACCCGGATGTGTTTCAGGAGATACCGGGTTTGCCGCCGCATCGGCAGGTGGAGTTCCAGATTGATTTGGTGCGCGGTGCCGTACCTATCTCGAAGGCCCCCTACTAGATGGCACCGTTAGAGTTAAGAGAACTGTAGGAGCAGTTGGATGAGCTTCGGGAGTTAGGTTTTATTTGTCCTAGCAGTTCACCTTGGGGAGCCCCGGTATTGTTTGTGAAGAAGAAGGATGGTTCGTTGCGACTCTGTGTGAACTATCGTGAGCTTAACAGAGTCACCATCAAGAACCGATACCCGCTCCCCCGTATTGATGATCTGTTCGATCAGTTGCAGGGTGCGCAGTATTTTTTCAAGATAGACTTGCGTTCCGGTTACCATCAGATTCGGGTCCGAGAGGAGGACATTCCAAAGACGGCTTTCCGAACACACTATGGTCACTTTGAGTTTTTGGTCATGTCGTTCGGACTGACCAATGCGCCCGCTGTATTCATGCAGCTGATGAACGAGGTTTTTCGGCCATCGGGTTCCTTATGATTCTGGTTACCGAGTCTGGGGCGTGACAGCACGAACTGATCGAGGAACGACCGATCGAGACTTACTATCCACCCGAGATCCACGAAGATGTATCGTGATATGAGGAGGCAGTACTTCTGGCAGGGGATGAAGCGTCAGATTGCAAGTTTTGTGGCCGAGTGTGATACATGCCAGCGTGTCAAGGCCGATCATTAGAGACCCCCTGGTCCCTTGCGTTGAGTGTTCTAGAGTGGAAGTGGGAGCATGTATCGATGGACTTCATCGCAGGTTTGCCGAGGACTTATCGCGGTCACGATACCATCTGGGTTATCGTCGATCGTCTGACGAAGTCGGCTCATTTCATTCCAGTGCGTGCTTCCTGGTCTATGGACCGGTTGACAAGGATATTCATTAGGAGATAGTGAGACTGCACGACGTCCCAGTTTCGATCGTTTCAGACCGAGACTCCAGATTTACGTCTCAGTTTGGAGGAGTTTTCAACAGGCGTTGGGGGTCACTTTGCACCTCAACACCGCTTATCTTCCGCAGATGGATGGGCAGACCGAAAGGGTTAACTAGATCCTTGAGAATATGCTCAGAGCTTGTGTGATAGACTTTGCGGGTAGTTGGGATGAGCATATGCGCCTCGCAGAGTTCGTGTACAACAATAGTTATCGGGCGACTATCGGCATGGCTCCTTTTAAGGCACTTAATGATAGACCGTGCAGATCTCCTAGTTGTTGGACCGAGGTTAGAGAGAGTCATCTCTTAGGTCCCGAGCTTGTGCTGCAGAGTCAGAGGCTATTGACATTATCAGGCAAAGGATTCGCACAGCTCAGAGCCGGCAGAAGAGTTTTGCTGATCGTCGGCGTCGACCCCTCGAGTTTGTAGTTGGGGACATGGTATATCTCAAGGTCTCGCATATGAAGGGTGTGGTACGCTTTGGTGTGAAGGCAAGCTCGCCCCAAGATTTATTGGACCTTTTGAGATTACCGAGCGCATAGGCGTTGTGGCCTATAGGCTTGCCTTACCTCCTGAGTTATCCGCGATCCACGATGTATTCCATGTTTCTATGTTGTGAAAATGTGAGTCGGACACTATTCCCATGATTGATTGGCAGCCACTTAAGGTCCGTGAGGATGCTTCCTACATTGAGCAGCCTATTCGTATTCTCGATCGAAAGGAGCAAGTCCTCAGGACCAAGGTCATTCCCCTGGTGAAGGTGCAATGGGATCATCATTCGGAGGCCGAGGCGTCTTGGGAACGCGAGGCCCAGATTAGAGAGCGTTATCCCCATTTGTTTGATGATTGATAAATATATGATTGTTTGTATTGCCTTCCTTGTATGATGATTGTTATACGATGGTGGTATTTTATTTTTTTTCTTTTGTCCTGGATTGGTCAATTTTGAGGACGAAATTTCTTTGTACGTGGGGAGGATTGTGAGACCCGACCCTAGTTCCCATGTGTGCATGTGTGTGTATGAGTATGCATCTTGTTCATCATGGTCTCGCGGTCCTACCGGTCGAATTCCGGCGACCCGCGACCCTCGGATTATGTTTGCAGTCATCTTGAGTTCGGTCACGTAGACCGGAATCGGATCGATTTGAGACCTATGCCATCTCGTTCGTATCGTCGTTGCGGTTCCAACGACGCATCTTGTGCGTCAATCCGACCTATGGATCAAAAGTTTTGAGCATCTCATCATGTGGCCCACTTTTTGTACAAATGCATGTGGACCACCTTCATGGCATAATTTCCCATGCACACCACACACACACACTACACTATTGCATGGAATAAACACTACCCACCCTAAACACTACCCACACCTAACCTACCCTAGCAACATTGTTATTGTCACCATAGGTTATGATTACTTCCCTTAAAAAGCTTTTCCCTCTCTTTTCCTCTCATTTCTCTCTCTCTTCTCTTCTTCTCCAACAACTTCCCTTCCATTTTCTTCTCTTCTCCAGCTCCATTTCCCCTTTAATCATCTAAATCTAACCATCTAAATCCAATCTCACCCATTGATATAGATCCCTTAGTGCACTAGGAGCTAGGAGGTCCAAGTTTGGAGCAATCTAAGGTGGGTGTACTCCTAGGACTTAAGATTTCTATTTCATATCCTTAGATCTCTTTTGTGGGAAGTGTAGGACCTACCAATCTATGGTGAAGATCCTACATCACTCCTTAGTTATGGTCAAATGGCCTATTTGATGCATGCTTGTCCATGCATGGGGTTTCCCCTCTATAGGCCCCCATCATGGAGGATTACTTGGATCCATAGCATGATAGGTCATCTAGACCCTAGAATCATGGTTGAGATGGCATCCCAACCATTGATCTTGAATCTAGAACATGCATGTGGTGGATCTTTGTTGTAACATATGAATAGAAGGAATGTATGGTGTGATTGATGAAGGGGAGGGCCTCTATGTGGCGGAGCCCCTCCTCTTGTGGCCGATTCTTTATTTATTTTATTTTATTTTATTTTTCTTTATGATAGAATTCTGATCTTGCATGTGTGGCCCACCTTGTAGGCCAACAAAAATCCAGACCAACCATGGAGCTTGGACGCCCATAGCGGTCCATCCTTAGACATGTGGCCCCAAAATTCACCTAAATGGGACACATGCAAGGGGTATTTGATGATGGGGAAGGTCTGGACATTTGTGGGGCCCACTGGGGTAGTCCATCATACAAATTCCTGGGGTTAAATCCCATGAAAAACCATGTTTATATTTTAATCACTTCTATTACATGTTGTTGTCCAAATCTGCCTGGACAGATTTTTGGGCCACCTTGGGGCCTGATTTATGGGTCTTTGGTGGGAATACTGAAACAAAATAATATATGATTCTTGTAGCCTTATGACCCACATACAATCATACTAAATTTCAGTCCCATCTGACCTTCATTGGGGTCCCAAAGGTGTGGTCCAAATGAGGTGGACAGTATGGATTTTCTGCACTGTTCCAGCAATATTCCACCCTGGACAGGTTGAAATTTTGAAATTTATTAAAATATTTTTAGGTATCTAAAAATTATGAAAATTTACAGGGAGGTGGTCCACTCATGTTAGGACCAACATACAAAATTTTGGGGCCAATAGACACCTGTATACACCATGGTGGTGCTGGACCGGCCCATTATAATATGGTGTCCAGATCAGTCCAATTTTCAGGATAGATTGATTTCTTTAAATAAATTAAAATATTTTTAAATGTTCAAAAATGATGAAAATTTGTAGAGTTATTTTTCACCCGTGGTGGGACCTACCTACCAAGTTTCAGAGCCAATGGACCCCTGTGCACACCGTGGCGAGGTCTGGACTGGCCCATTACATTGGGACGTCCAGGTCTGTCCGATTTTCTGGACAGACTGTTTGGTTCAAATTAATTAAAATCCTTAGGAATATCCAAAAATTCTGAAATTTTGTGGGAGTGTGTCCCACCTATTGAAGTATCACTCTGTAAAATTTCATCCCCAACTGACCCCATTTGGGTATCCAAAAGAATGGGCCAAGATGGTTGGCTTGCCAGAATTTTCTGCTGTGCAGTCCAGCAATATGCCTTGATAAAAATTATAATTCAAAAATGTTTCCACTGATGGTGGGCCACCTTTTTGGGTTTCTTATTATTGTATGTATGATGAGAGACCTTAGCCCTTAATTCCTAGAGTTTTATAGTCCCTGAGCCTACTCCAATGGAGTGCCCAAATTTAGGACAACAACATGTCATAATTATGCTTGGCCTTTGGGCTGAAATTTTGAGGAGTGGGGCCCAACACATTGTGAAGAATCTTAGAGGTAATAATTTATACCTTTAGTTCCTTAAATGTTGGGCTTAATAAATGCACTTTTGAGGCCCACCACAATTGATTTAATTGGGTCCATGAATGTATCTAGTTGTTGAACTCTTTAGGCCCAATTGGGCTGGAACTTTCCACATAGGCCCATTGAACTCTTGAGCCATTTTTACCATACTATTGTGTTGGATTAGTGGGCCGGACTACACGAGTATATGGGCCCTTGGTTGCCCACCAAATCAACTTTATACTTGGGCCGGGTTGTAGGCCCAACTTACTTGACTAAGAGCATGACATTTGCTCATGTGATTTGAGCAATGGACTGCCCACTAGGCCACCACAATATATGGGATTAGTGGCTTTTATGTTGGGCCCTAATCTTTCCCCTATGGGCCCATAGTGGTATATATGGGTTGGGCTATGTGTGTTTTCCTTGGACCCATATTTTGGTTAGGCCTTAGGCCGCCTTTCTGAAGCCCAACATGAATGTATGTGGTATGTAATGGCTACTCATTTCTTATTTCTAATGTTATGTGGGCCTTGGGCCTTGATCCGTAATCAATTAGAGCTGGGCTACCTCTTGGGGACCAATTGTGGTTGGATGTTCACATTGGTGGCCCTAAGGTAGGCCTATGGGCTTCTATGGGTAGTTAAAGGCTCACCATAGACCTTTGCTAGGCTCGTTTCATCTATTTACGCCCATATCATTGTTCTCCTTAGTCTCGTGGGCTACCCCAGGTACATGGGCCCCCATTAGAGGTTGTATTCCTTATGAGGAATTGGCTAAGTACCTAGACCCTTTATGGTTAGGTAAAGAGTTCATCTTCACCTCATTGACACCCCTATTCATCTTCATGGCCCATTCCCATACGCATCATATGCATGCTTGGTTGAGGTATGATTGGCCATGGTTGTGTAATTGTGTAGAACATGTCGGTATCTCCCCGAGAGATGGATGCTTGGAATTGATGCATGGGTGATTGTGTGATTCATGCATCTGACATTGCATAGCTTATAGATATCCGCCTTTACTTCATCAGAGCCTTGCCTCCATAGGGGTATTCGTGGATGGCTGTATGTGTGGACACCGAAAATATTAGTTGAGCATACCAGGTGCATAGGATGCCCATGGATGAAATTTCTAAAACTTCTATGGTACCAAAGATCTGCTCTAACGCCTTGCCCGGGTGGAATATATGAGCGCATGAGGGCCTTATACCATTAGGCCGCGACTCCCACTATCCTGTAGTCGGTTAGATAGGGGTATGGCCTTACCTGCCTGATGTGAGGAGGCATTGGTAGGCTGAGTCTAACCAGCTCGTAAATGGGTCCGCTATCTTCAGCCCTTGTTGGTGATTGGCTGTCCGCAGGCGGATAGTGAGGTCTCTTACGCTCGTTTGACTGTGCGGGGTCTGTAGAGCGGTAGTCATTCAGCAGTGTAATGGACCCCGGTAATTTTCTTATGATCGAAAATGTACATAACTTGTGGTTTGGATATGAGCACTGACATCACTTGCACTGCATTAGCATTAGTTGTACAAGCCCCTTCATGCATTACCTTGGCATGGCACCCAGTACTCATTGCATCTTATTCATGATAAGTCTGGGTAAGGCTAGTGATATTCTCATTGATCATGCTTCTCTCCTTGTATCCCCTACTACTCTTCTGTGCACCATTATCACACACCTACACCACCCTCTAAGCTTCTATAAGCTTATGCACGATTGATGCGTGCAGGATACCCTAGGCAGGCGACATAGCAGTAGAGCATGAAGTAAATCTGAGCATTTGAGGACTCTAGTGTTGCTGACCTTTCTCTCTTCTCCTTTTATCTCATGTATGTCCTTTTGGACCTTATGGATGATTGTAAAAGTTCAAATTTATAGTGGATTTTACGATGTGTGCCTTTGTTATTCTCAGATGTACTTGCTGTGATCTTGGGTATGCTCGTATTGGTAATGATTATATTATTATGAAAAATCCTCCTTGTAGGATCCTAGGATCGGAACCTGCCTCAGGAGCCGAGAATGGGGTACTATGGAGGCTGTTACGACCAGAACCGGCCATCAGGTTCCTTGTGATTCTGGTTACCGAATCTGGGGCGTGACAGGAGTTGGTATCAAAGCATAGCAAGTAATTCTGGAATAACTCAGCATAACATCGCATGTCTGCCAAGAACATAGGACAAGTAGTGTCCCGAGATTCTTCTCTTCGCTCCATATTGAGCCTATAATTGTCTTGATTCCTTGCGACGTCATTATTTTATAGACGATGATGCGTGGGCGTGGTGCTTGTGGTCGTGGCACCCGTGTTCGTGGTGCCCGTGGACGAGGTGCCCGAGGTACCCATCCTACTCGAGCACATCCTTCTCCCGTTTTGGGGACACGATTCCTGAGGTCCCTATCAGGCCTGCTCCCCCAGTTGAGCTCGTAACACCCATACCTCCAGTTGCTCCACTTCCCCCACCTATTCTCTCTTCTCAGCCTGCTGTTCCGGTTAAAGAGGCTCCCCACCTATTCCCCCTCCTCAGTCTGCCATTCTGGTTTCGGAGGCTCCTGCTCCGACAGTCGTACCCGTGCCTCCGCCTGAGGTGAGTGCCACCCCTGCTTTTCCGACAGTACTTATAGGAGCTGAGCATTTCCAGCAGCTGATGTAGCTGGTTGCCACTGCATTGCAGACCCATCAGCCAGCTACCACTGAGGTTTTCGGGCAGTCTGACTTACCGCATGCTAGTGCGATAGCCCGAAAGTTCCGCCAGCATGATCCCCTGAGGTTTAGTGGTGATCCTGACCCTTTTGTAGCTGAGGCTTGGCGCACTGAGGTTACGAGGATTTTTGACACTATTCAGTATCCTGCGGGCCAGAGAGTATCCCTTGCCACCTACCTTCTTCAGGGTGAGGCCCGACATTGGTGGCCATCCGTGTCTAGGATGGTTAGGGCTCAGTTCGTTTGGACATGGGAGGAGTTTGTGACCCGCTTCGACCAGAAGTTCTTCCCTGAGCATGTTCAGATCCAGCGGACGATCGAGTTTGAGACCCTAGTGCAGGGCGATATGACTGTATCTCAGTATGAGGCCTGTTTCTTGGCCTTGTCTAGATTTGCTCCTCATCTCACCTGCGATGAGAAGATGAGGGCCCATCGTTTTGTGACCGGTTTGCGTCCTACCCTTCGCAGTCATGAGGTGGGGCATTGCTTGGAGACGTTTGACCAGGTTATGCATCGGGCACTAGTTTATGATGAGGACTGGGCTATGACCCAGAGATCGAGAGAGCAGAGTTCCGGTGGAGACCGGAAGAGGAGTGCACCAGCCAACAGTTCTAGGCAGCATCGTCAGCAAAGGCGGAGGGGCAGATCAGGGTATCGGCAGCCTGCGGCTCAGTCAGTAGCCTCTTCATCGTCATCAGCACCGCCAGCTGCTTCATCTTCCGACCCCTTTTTCGGCGTATGCTTCGGTTGTGGACAGGCTGGGCATCGGAGGCGTGAGTGCCCTCTCCCCATTCAGCAGCAGCGGCCACTGCAATTACCCCCTCCTCGTCCTCCTCAGCAGTAGCAGAGAGCACAGCTTCCACCGACCGCTCCTAGGGCTACTCCTCTGCAGCAGAGGCAGCCAGGTAGACCACCTCAAAAGAGACGACAAGAAGCGAGAGATACAAGGCGGCGACGCACAAAGACCACAACAGAGGGGATATCCGTATGTTGTTCGATCCCTGGGTCCAGTGTGTATAGCAGCCCAGCAGGCTCAGATTGAGGACCCTCAGTCTTCCGACTTGCTTCCCCTACCAGCTCAGGGCCGTTTTTATTCTGCGCAACAGGCACCACGCCAGGACCCGCATTCATCGACCGGTGAAGTCATTGAGGGTATTCTTCTTGTTTCTGCTTGTGTTGCTCATGTTTTGTTTGATTCTGGTGCTTCCCATTCTTTTGTGACCGAGCAGTTTTGCCGATCGACCGGTATTCCGTCGGAGGCCGTGTCTGAGGCCTTGACCATTTCGATTCCCATGGAGAAGTCTATTATGCTGACCCGTCGCTGTCCTTCTTGCCCGGTGTTAGTGGGCGAGATGTTCCTCCCTGTCGATCTATTCATGATGCCGATGGCAGGATTTGATGTGATTCTGGGTATGGACTGGCTTGCAGAGTATTGTGCCATCTTGGACTGTGCCGCGAGGACAGTCACGTTTTATATCCCAGGCTTGCCAGTGTTCCAGTTCGTCGCCGAGCCCAGAGGAGAGCTGCTATCTAGTTTATTAGCTTCGGTTGTTGAGGATTCTATGGCAGAGAGTATTGAGCAGCTGCCAGTTGTTTGTGAGTACTCGGATGTGTTTCAGGAGATACCGGGTTTGCCGCCGCATCGGCAGGTGGAGTTCCAGATTGATTTAGTGCCCGGTGCCACACCTATCTCGAAGGCCTCCTACCGGATGGCACCGCTAGAGTTGAGAGAACTGCAGGAGCAGTTGGATGAGCTCCGAGAGTTAGGTTTTATTTGTCCCAGCAGTTCACTTTGGGGAGCCCCGGTATTGTTTGTAATGATGAAGGATGGTTCGTTGCGACTCTGTGTGGACTATTGTGAGCTCAACAGAGTCACCATCAAGAACCGATACCTGCTCCCCCGTATTGATGATCTGTTCGATCAGTTGCAGGGTGCGCAGTATTTTTCCAAGATAGACTTGCGTTCCGGTTACCATCAGATTCGGGTCCGAGAGGAGGACATTCCAAAGACGGCTTTCCGAACATGCTATGGTCACTTTGATTTCAGGTCATGTCGTTCAGACTGACCAATGTGCCCGCCGTATTCATGCAGCTGATGAACGAGGTTTTTCGGCCATTGGGTTCCTTGTGATTCTGGTTACCGAGTCTGGGGCGTGACAGCACGAACTGCTCGAGGAACGGCCAATCGAGACTTACTATCCACCGGGGATCCACGAAGATGTATCGTGATATGAGGAGGCAGTACTTCTGGCAGGGGATGAAGCGTCAGATTGCAAGTTTTGTGGCCGAGTGTGACACATGCCAGTGTGTTAAGGCCGATCATTAGAGACCCCCTGGTCCCTTGCAGCCGTTGAGTGTTCCAAAGTGGAAGTGGGAGCACGTATCGATGGACTTCATTGCAGGTTTGCCGAGGACTCAGCGCGGTCACGATACCATCTAGGTTATCGTCAATCGTTTGACGAAGTCGGCTCATTTCATTCCAGTGCATGCTTCCTGGTCTATAGACCGGTTGGCAAGGATATTCATTGAGGAGATAGTGAGACTGCACGACATCCCAGTTTCGATCGTTTCAGACCGAGACTCCAGATTTATGTCTCAGTTTTGGAGGAGTTTCCAGCAGGCGTTGGGGGTCACTTTGCGCCTTAGCACTGCTTATCATCCGCAGACAGATGGGTAGATCGAAAGGGTCAACCAGATCCTTGAGGATATGCTCAGAGCTTATGTGATAGACTTTGCGGGTAGTTGGGATGAGCATATGCGCCTCGCAGAGTTCGCGTACAACAATAGTTATCGGGTGACTATCGGGATGGCTCCTTTTGAAGCACTTTATGGTAGACCGTGCAGATCTCCTAGTTGTTGGACCGAGGTTGGAGAGCGTCGTCTCTTAGGTCCTGAGCTTGTGTTGTAGACGTCAGAGGCTATCGACGTTATCAGGCAAAGGATGCGCATAGCTCAGAGCCGGCAGAAGAGTTTTGCTGATCGTCGGCGTCGACCCCTCGAGTTTGTAGTCGGGGATATGGTATATCTCAAGGTCTCGCCTATGAAGGGTGTGGTACGCTTTGGTGTGAAGGGCAAGCTCGCCCCAAGATTTATTGGACCTTTTGAGATTACCGAGCGCATAGGCGTTGTGGCCTATAGGCTTGCCTTACCTCCTGAGTTATCCACAATCCACGATGTATTCCATGTTTTTATGTTGCGGAAATATGGGTCGGACACTATTCCCATGATTGATTGGCAGCCACTTGAGGTCCGTGAGGATGCTTCCTACATTGAGCAGCCTATTCGTATTCTCGATCGAAAGGAGCAAGTCCTCAGGACCAAGGTCATTCCCTTGGTGAAGGTGTAATGGGATCATCATTCGGAGGCCGAGGCGTCTTGGGAATGCGAGGCCCAGATTAGAGAGCGTTATCCCCATTTGTTTGATGATTGATAAATATATGATTGTTTGTATTGCCTTCCTTATATGATGATTGTTATATGATGGTGGTGTTTTATTTTTTTCTTTTGTCCTGGATTGGACAATTTCGAGGACGAAATTTCTTTGTTGGTGGGTAGGATTGTGAGTCTCGACCCTAGTTCCCATGTGTGCAAGTGTGTGTATGAGTATGCATCTTGTTCATCATGGTCTCGCTGTCCTACCGGTCGAATTTCGGCGACCCGCGACCTTCGAATTGTGTTTACAGTCACCTTGAGTTCGGTCATGTAGACCCGACTCGAATCGACCCGAGACCTATTCCATCTCGTTCGTATCGTCGTTGCAGTTCCAACAACGCATCTTGTGCGTCAATCCGACCTATGGATCAAAAGTTATGAGCATTTCATCATGTGACCCACTTTTTATACAAATGCATGTGGACCACCTCCATGGCACAATTTTCCATGCACACCACACACACACACTACACTTTTGCATGAAATAAACACTACCCACCCTGAACACTACCCACACCTAACCTACCCTAGCAACATTGTTATTGTCACCATAGGTTATGATTACTTCCCTTAAAAAGCTTTTCCCTCTCTTTCCCTCTCATTTCTCTCTCTCTTCTCTTCTTCTCCAGCAACTTCCCTTCCATTTTCCTCTGTTCTTCAGCTTCATTTCCCTTTAATCCTCTAAATCTAACCATCTAAATCCAATCTCTCCCATCTAAATCCAATCTAAGGTGGGTGTACTCCTAGGACTTATGATTTCTATTTCATATCCTTAGATCTCTTTTGTGGGAAGTGTAGGACCCACCAATCCATGGTGGAGATCCTACATCACCCCTTAGTTATGGCCAAATGGCCTATTTGATGCATGCATGTCCATGCATGGGGTTTCCCCTCTATAGGCCCCCATTATGGAGGATTACTTGGATTCTATAGCATGATAGGTCATCTAGACCCTAGAATCATGGTTGGGATGGCATCCCAACCATTGATCTTGAATCTAGAACATGCATATGGTGAATCTTTGTTGTAACATATGAATAGAAGGAATGTATGGTGTGATTGATGAAGGGGAGGGCCTCAATGTGGCGGAGCCCCTCCTCTTGTGGCCGATTCTTTATTTATTTTATTTTTCTTTATGATAGAATTCTGATCTTGCATGTGTGGCCCACCTTGTAGGCCAACAAAAATCCAGACCAACCATGGAGCTTGGACGCCCATAGCGGTCCATCCTTAGACATGTGGCCCCAAAATCTACCTAAATGGGACACATGCAAGGGGTATTTGATGATGGGGAAGGTCTGGACATTTGTGGGGCCCACTGGGGTGGTCCACCACACAAATTCCTGGGGTTAAATCCCATGGAAAACCATGTTTATATTTTAATCATTTCTATTACATGTTGCTGTCCAAATCTGCCTGGACAGATTTTTGGGCCACCTTGGGGCCTGATTTATGGGTCTTTAGTGGGAATACTGAAACAAAATAATATATGATTCTTGTAGCCTTATGACCAACATACAACCATACCAAATTTCACCCCCATCTGACCTTCATTGGGATCCCAAAGGTGTGGTCCAAGTGAGGTGGACAGTATGGATTTTCTGCACTGTTCCAGCAATATTCCACCCTGGACAGGTTGGAATTCCGAAATTTATTAAAATATTTTTGAGTATCTAAAAATTATGAAAATTTACAAGGAGGTGGTCCACTCATGGTAGGACCAACATACAAAATTTTGGAGCCAATGGACACCTGTACACACCATGGTGGTGGCTGGACCGGCCTATTACAATATGGTGTCCAGATCAGTCCGATTTTCAGTATAGATTGATTTCTTTAAATAAATTAAAATATTTTTAAATGTCTAAAAATTATGAAAATTTTTGGAGTTATTTTAAACCCATGGTGGGACCTACCTACTAAGTTTCAGAGCCAATGGATCCCTGTGCACACCGTGACGAGGTCCGGACTGGCCCATCACATTGGGACGTCCAGGTCTGTCCGATTTTCTGGACAGACTGTATTGTTCAAATTAATTAAAATACTTAGGAATATTCAAAAATTCTAAAATTTTGTGCGGTTGTGTCCCACCTATTGAAGTATCACTCTGTAAAATTTCAGCCCCAAATGACCCCATTTAGGCATCCAAAAGAATGGACCAAGATGGTTGGCTTGCAGAATTTTCTGCAGTGCAGTCCAGCAATATGCCTTGATAAAAATTATAATTCAAAATTGTTTCCTCTGATGGTGGGTCACCTTTTTGGGTTTCTTATTATTGTATACATGATGAGGGACCTTAGCCCTCAATTCCTAGAGTTTTATAGGCCCTGGGCCCACTCCAATGGAGTGCCCAAATTTAGGACAACAACATGTCATAATTATGCTTGGCCTTTGGGCTGAAATTTTGAGGAGTGGGGCCAACACATTGTGAAGAATCTTAGAGGTAATAATTTATACCTTTAGTTCCTTAAATGTTGGGCTTAATAAATGCACTTTTGATGCCCACCACAATTGATTTAATTGGGTCCATAAATGTAGCTAGTTGTTAACCTCTTTAGGCCCAATTGGGCTGGAACTTTCCAGATAGGCCCATTGAACTCTTGAGCCATTTTTACCATACTATTGTGTTGGATTAGTGGGCCGGACTACACAAGTATATGGGCCCTTGGTTGCCCACCAAATCAACTTTATACTTGGGTCGGGTTGTAGGCCCAACTTACTTGATTAAGAGCATGACATTTGCCCATGTAATTTGAGCAATGGGCTGCCCACTAGGCCACCATAATATATGGGATTAGTGGCCTTTATGTTGGGCCCTAATCTTTCCCCTATGGGCCCATAGTGGTATATATGGGTTGGGCTATGTATGTTTCCCTTGGACCCATGTTTTGGTTAGGCCTTGGGCTGCCTTTCTGAAGCCCAACATGAATGTATGTGGTATGTAATGGCTACTCATTTCTTATTTCTAGTGTCATGTGGGCCTTGGGCCTTGATTCGTAATCAATTAGAAATGGGCTACCTTTTGGGGACCAATTGTGGTTGGATGTCCACATTGATGGCCCTAAGGTAGGCCCATGGGCTTCTATGGGTGGTTAAAGGCCCACCATAGACCTTTGCTAGGCTCGTTTCATCTATTTAGGCCCATATCATTGTTCTCCTTAGTCTCGTGGGCTACCCCAGGTATATGGGCCCCCATTAGAGGTTGTATTCCTTATGAGGAATTGGTTAGTACCTAGACCCTTCATGGTTAGGTAGAAAGTTCATCTTCACCTCATTGACACCCCTATTCATCTTCATGGCCCACTCCTATACGCATCATATGCATGCTTGGTTGAGGTATGATTGGCCATGGTTGTGTCATTGTGTAGGACATGTCGGTATCTCCCCGAGAGATCGATGCTTGGGATTGATGCATGGGTGATTGTGTGATTCATGCATCTAACATTGCATAGCTTATGGATATCCGTCCTTACTTCATCAGGGCCTTGCCTTTACAGGGGTATTCGTGGATGGCCGTATGTGTGGACACCGAAAATATTAGTTGAGCATACCAGGTGCATAGGATGCCCATGGGTGAAATTCCTAAAACTTCCATGGTACCAAGGATCTGCTCCAACGCCGTAATGGGTGGAATATATGAGCGCATGAGGGCCTTATACCATTAGGCCGCGACTCCCACTGTCGTGTAGTCGGTTGGATAGGGGTGTGGCCCTACCTGCCTGATGTGAGGAGGCATTGCTAGGCTGAGTCTAACCAGCTCGTAAATGGGTCCGCTACCTTCAGGCCTTGTTGGTGATTGGCTGTCCGCAGGCTGGTAGTGAGGTCTCTTACGCTCGTTTGACTGTGCGGATCTGTAGAGCGATAGTCATTCAACAGTGTAATGGACCCCGGTGATTTCCTTATGATCGAAAATGTACATGACTTATGGTTTGGATATGAGCACTGACATCACTTGCACTGCATTAGCATTGGTTGTACAAGCCCCTTCATGCATTACCTTGGCATGGCACCCAGTACTTATTGCATCTTATTCATGATAAGTCTGGGTAAGGCTAGTGATATTCTCATTGATCATGCTTCTCTCCTTGTATCTCCTACTACTCTTCTGTGCACCATTATCACACACCTACACCACCCTCTAAGCTTGTATAAGCTTATGCACGATTGATGCGTGTAGGATACCCTAGGTAGGCGACATAGCAGTAGAGCATGGAGTAGAGCTGAGCATTTGAGGACTCTAGTGTTGCTGACCTTTCTCTTTTTTCCTTTTATCTCATGTATGTCCTTTTGGACCTTATGGATGATTGTAAAAGTTTAAATTTATAGTGGATTTTGCGATGTATGCCTTTGTTATTCTTAGATGTACTTGCTGTGATCTTGGGTATGCTCGTATTAGCAATGATTATATTGTTATGAAAAATCCTCCTTGTAGGATCCCAGGATCGGAACCTGCCTCAGGAGCCGAGAATGGGGTACTATGGAGGCTGTTACGACCAGAACCGGCCATCGGGTTCCTTGTGATTCTGGTTACCGAGTCTGGGGCATGACACAGCCCAATCAGCATCTGTGTAACCAACTAATTGTGCACTAGTATCATGTGGATATCAGAGACCAAGATTAGCTGAACTAATGACATATCATAAAATGCGCTTAACAACAATTAGGTGTGACTCTTTAGGATCCGATTGATATCTAGCATAAATTCGCACGCTAAAATCAATATTAGGTCGGTTCGCAGTTAAATAAAGTAAACTACCTATCATACTGTGATATAACTTCGGATCCACATTCTTACCTGTTGAATCCTTAGAGAGTTTTAAGGTAGTACTCATTAGAGTATGAAAATTTTTCCCACTCTCAAATTCGAACTTTTTCACTAAGTTCGGAGCATATTTGGTTTGAGAGATAAAGAAATCATCAGGGAGCTATTTGACTTGCAACCCTAGGAAATAGTTTAGTTCTCTGACCATGCTCATTTCAAATTTAGATTTCATAAGATCTGCAAACTCAACAAACATGTTATCATAGGTAGATCCATAAATAATGTTAACAACATATATTTGTACAATTAGTATATGATCATTATGTTTCTTTACAAATAGAGTCTTATCAACACTCTCCATTACAAAGTTATGACTTAGTAGAAACTTAGTCAACTTTTTGTACCATGCCTTGGGAGCTTGTTTTAAACCATAGAGTGTCTTTTTAAGGCGATAGACATGATTAGCATGCTTAGGGTCTTCAAAACCCTTTGGTTGTTCAATATACACTTCTTCATACAAATAGCCGTTCAAGAATGCATTCTTGACATCCATTTGATAGATTTTAAAATTTCTGTAACAAGCAATGGATATGAATAGTCTGATAGATTCAAGATGAACTATTGGGGTAAAGGTTTCATCATAATCGATGCCTTCTATCTGAGTGTACCCTTGTACAACCAGTCTCGCCTTATTTCTTATAATGTTACCTAATTCATCAGACTTATTTTTAAAGATCCATTTAGTTCCAATTACATGTTTATCATTAAGTATAGGAACTAAATGTCATTATCATTTCGAACAAACTAATTGAGCTCTTCTTGCATTGCTACAATCCAGTTTTCGTCAGTAAGGGCTTCTTTTACGTTAGCCTATTCTATCTGAGCTGTAAAGCACATGTAGTTGCACATATCTTCTAATTGTTTACGAGTGCACACACCAGTGAGAGGATTTCCAAGGATTTGATCAGTTGGATGATGTTCAGTGTCATTATTTCGACTAGATGAAGAGTCTGATTTATCAATTAATGAGACTTCATCATCTTCTGAACTAGTGGTAGATGTATTCAGATGATCATCTATGACAACATTAATAGATTCCTGAATTACACCAGTCCTCTTGTTAAGTACTCAATACGCTCGACTATTTAGAGCATACCCTAAAAATATCCCTTCATCACTTTTGGTGTAAAATTTACCTAGATTTTCTCGGTCACGCAAGATGTAGCACTTGCTGCCAAAAACTCGAAAGTATTTAACATTAGGTTTTTTATCAAACCATATTTCATAAGCAGTTTTACTATTTGATCTTCTAGTATAAACGCGGTTAATTATATAACAAGCAGTATTTACAGCTTCAGGCCAAAGATTTTTAGGAAGTTTCATATTATTTAACATCACATTTGCCATTTCTCGAAGCACTTTATTTTTTCTTTTCACTACACCATTTTGTTGTGGTGTTTTGGGTGCAGAATATTCATGTGATATTCCCTTATCACTGCAAAATTTCTCAAAACTGTTATTTTTAAACTCAGAACTATGATCACTTTGGATCTTTGTGACTTGTGATTCTTTTTCAGTTTGGATACATTTAAGTACTCTTTTTACTTCATCGAGAGTTTCTGATTTCTCTCTTAAGAAGGCTACCCAAGTCTACCTGGTAAAATTATCTACAATGACCAGAATATACTTCTTGCCACCTCGATTCTCCGTTCTAGTTGGTCCAATGAGATTCATGTGGAGAAGTTCGAGTGGTTTAGATGTGGCATTAGATTTCACCTTTCTATAAGTACTCCTGGTTTGTTTACCAAGCTGGCACTCACCACATATCTTATCCACTTTCTTTACTTTGGGTAGACCTCTTACCAATTCGTTTTTGCTCAATCTATACAAGTTACGGTAGTGTACATGTCTAAGGTACTTATGTCATAATTCGGTCTCATCAATTTGGACCATGTAACACGATAGCTTAGATGAGCTTGAATCATAGACAATATAGCAGTTCTTAGAAGTTCTGCGACCAGTTAATATTACAGATCCATTCTTATTCAAAATTTCACACCTTGGTTTGTAAATTTTAAACTATGATTATTATCGCATATTTGTGAGATGCTTAATAGATTATGTTTTAAACCCTCTACATATAGAACATTTTCAAATAGAGGGAGGTTAAAGAGTTGAACTGTACCTTGGCCAACAATTCTGCGGTCGCTACCATCACCAAATGTAATTGAACCATCAGTCATGTCTTTGAGATTGGCGAACAAATCTTTGTCCCCCGTCATGTGTCTAGAGCATCCACTATCTAGGTACCACTTCAATTGAATTGAAGCCTTGAAAGCAGTGTGAGCAACCAAACAAGTAACCTTAGGGACCCATTTCATTATTGTTTTGGGTTTAGGAACATAGTTGGTCTTCTTATGTTTCTTGTTGTTATAAGTCCTACCCACTGAGTTAGATTTTAGAAGCTCCTTAAGTAGATCCACAATTTTTTTTCAGCTAAAGCGTTATGATTCTAATTTCTATAGTTGATATGATTGCTTTTAGGTTTAAAAGTCTGAAAAGTTTTAGAATTTTTAGAATTATTTTGATTCAGACTTTTCCCTTTTGAGTTAGAAGACTCCCCTCTAACAAATTTAGGTGGACTATTCTTATATTTGGGAGGAAAACTTTTATCATAGCCCAATCTAGATCGATTGCCACATTTTCTGGATCCGGATAAAAGTTTTTCTAATTTAGGATCACTTTGGGCATGCCTCCATGTCTCCTTCAAACTCAAAAGCGAAGAGACTTCTAGTTTTAGCTTTTCATTTTCAGATTTAAGGTTTTCACCTTGGGATGTTTTGAAATCTAAGTCGCACTTAGTTTTTTCAAAGCAATCTGAAAAGTGTGATTTTTCTAAGAATAGATTATCAAAATTCTTTTTTAGTTTAGAAAACTTTTCTTTATGAAGTTTTAACTCTACAGCTATTTTGCAACTTTCCTTGTATAGGGCATCATAAGCATCTTAAAGGTCTTCTTCATTTTCATGGTCACTACCCAGATTTTCTTCATTGGTTGAATCATCATTATCTAAGAAAGTGAACTTGGCTAGAGTCATTAGGGCTTTTACATCATTAGCCGACTCAGTATCAGAATCTTCTAACTCAGAAGAAACTTTAGAGCAAGAAGATTCATCCCATGTAGCCAACATACCTTTCTTTTTTGACTTGTCCTTCTTAGGACATTTGTTTGTTAGATGCCCATATTCATGGCAGCTGAAGCATTGGCTGTCTTTAAGTGATTTCCAAGTTTTAGATCTTCCCTTTTTCTTCTCAGAGGGTTTTTGAAAATTAACTCTCTTTTTGCTTTTAAAAATTTTATAAAACTTCTTTGCTAAAAGTGTCATATCATCCTCTGAGTTTTCGCAATAAGAATTATTAGAATCATGAGAAATTCTTTTAGAAGATTTTAGGGCTATGGATTTACCTTTAGGCACCTTAAAATTTAACTCGTCGGTTTGTAAAGAAGCAACAAGTTCTTCAACCTGCATGTTATTCGTATCACGAAGTTCCTGAATGACAGTGAGTTTTGAATTGAACCTTTCAAGTAATGAGCGAAGTATCTTTGCACAAACTTTACTTTCTAAGACGCTATCTCCAAGACCCCACATTGAGTTGACTATGTCATTTAACTTAGTATAGAAGTCCATGAATGTTTCACTTTCTTCCATACGTATTTCCTCAAACCTAGTGGTGAGGATTTACAGTTTAGATTTCTTGACAGTAGTCGTACCCTCGTGTGTCATTTCTAAGATATCCCAGGCTTGTTTTGTAGTATTACAAGATATAATCCTTTTGAATTCATCTGGTGATAGTGCGCAAGTAATTGCATTTAAAGCCTTGGCATTGGCACTGCCCTCATTTTTCTGAAGAGTGGTCCAAGTATTATAAGGTGCAACCTTAAGAGTTTCAATACCATCAATGCCTAGAACTTCAATAGTAGGTGGGTTCCATCTAGTTACAGTAGATTGCCACACATTTTCATCAATAGATCTCAAGAAAATTCTCATCCTGGCATTCCAATAGGCACAATTGGAGTCATCAAACGGTGGTGGCTTAGTAATTAAAAGGCTATCAAAATTTGACATGATAGAAGCTTAGATTGGTTAGCTCAGGAAATTAAACCAAATAAAAGAGCTATTAGGCTCTGATACAATTTAAAAAGGCTGAGCTAAAAGTCCTAAGGGGGGGGGGGGGGTGAATAGGACTATACCAAATTCAAATTTTAAATGCAGAATAAAGAAAGAACTAGAATAAGATAGCACTTATCAATCTCAAATAGAAACCTCAAATGCATAAGTATTGAGAGGTTGATACAAATGTTGTTCTAAGGACAACTTTACACCAAAAACCAATGGCTTATGGTAAGACAACCTGATTTTTAGAACGGTCTATGCATTAAAGTCCCAAACCAATATAGAGGAAAATAAACTAAGTTATTATAGCATTCCCGCAATTGCATAAAAAAATTACAACATTCTCCACATAGGCTTAAAAAGAAATTACAATATCATACAAAGACACAATCAATCATCCACCACAACACCAAAAATTATAGTGGTTTGCTTGTGTATACACCAACTGTTAAAAAAACAGCCACACAACTACTCCACTCCCAGTATCCTCACCCACGAGATATTGGCGTTCACTATAAAATAGGTGTTTCAAGGTTCACCTAAAACCTTCACAATTGTGTCTTTCAAGTGGGCTTACATAATTAAAAAATCCCACACTCTGAGATTTTCTGGATCACCTCAAACAAACTAAAAAGGACAGAGAGATTTTTCTGGCACAACCTCAAAAACCAAAAAGAGATTTACAAAAACGTAAATATACTTATCTGGATATTCTCCTTTGATGAAGCCCGATAGAACCAATTCGGAGTAGATGTTCATTGTCCACACTCACTTATGAAAGGGTTCTAAGTTTTAAATGATTTTTAGATTAAATCACCTTGGGCTAGCTTGATTTGATTTTGATCTCAAGAAACGGGAAAACTTAAATCCCTTCTTCAATTAAGATTGGAATAGAGAATTCAAAATCAAATGCAAAAAACTAATTTAAAGAGAATATTAAATGAACACAATATAGCTTAAGAATATCACTGTAACGCTCCATGTTTTCAAGACCCGAGTACATGACCCGTTTCCCAAAAACCTGAGTGTTAATTTATAGAGAACCAAATTCCATAATATTTTTTTTCTTTTATCAGAGGTAGTAGATAAGAATAGAATGAACAAATCAATCATAAGGAAAGATTATTATTATATTTAGAATATATAAGAGATTGCCCATAATGACTTATTGTAATGCCCTGAAAATCGGGGGTCAAGCATAAGCTCCACTCCCGAGTTCCAATGCATCACTTATGCAACATAGATAATGATAATTAAATGTTGTCCATGTTAGTGCAATAAACATGAGTGAGATTATACTAAAACAACATATCATACTTCAGAGATAATTAAATTACGCAAGCAGAAGACTGTGATAGATATATAAAATATATAAATTATTGTAAGTCTCCAGAGTGTGAACATGTTACAGTTTAAATATATACATGAATACACCAAAAATGAACAAAATAAATATACATGGGTGTTCCAAAAGTGTAAAATAACAACTGTAATGGTATCTTATCAGCACCCCTGTAACCCCGTTGATCAGAGCATGGTCTACATAGACCCACCTGATAGCTGCATAAAGGAGAAACCCTCCTCGACATCATAAAAGTCTGGCTCCACTGCATAAGCATCGCCATCATCTGAAACTAAAACAGGGTCTGGTTGGTGTTTAAAACACCGTCCCGTAATGTGGGAGTGAGTGATCAACTCAGTAGAGCTATAAAGCAAAGGTTAACATGTTATCAATTCAGTCAAGCAGTAATGATAAAACAATACAATCAAACATCCCTAAGTACTCTGATTAATGCAAGAATGGTATGTAGTAATGATGCATGTCCTCGCCTGCACTCCCTCTGCGATCTTATCTCACGGTCGCGGCATGTCAGTCGCTTCCTCAGTGCTCTACCCAATGCCAAACGGCACATGCAATGCGATATATAAGCGTGATTTTCAAGTTCTTATTAGTCCTTTTCATATAGCAGGATTGAAAAACTAAGGTACCTCCCTTATATCATTTCCCAAACAATGATCCATTTTAGGGTCGTCAGTCCTAGTAAATCTCATACGATGTTGCGGTTCTAGGTCACTATAAAGGGCTCGTCACCTGATCAGTATAGGCCTAATTTATACTCTAGTTGTTACGGAAAGGCTCGTCGCCTCAACGCAGTCTCAGAATATGCTCGAGGGCACTACAAAGAGCTAGTCACCTGATCAGTGTAGGCGGACAACTCGAATATAGTGTCACATACCACCGTATTCGGCTCACGAGATGGTATTGCTCACTGGTCACTATGGGGAGGCTCATCGCCCTATCATAGGCCGACAGACCGACCACCGTGTCCCATACCACCATGTCCAACTCATGAGTCTTAGCGGATCGAGGTACCAAGGTTAACGAGATTCACTGGTGGGTTTGGTACCTTAGGTTCAAGTAGTAGCATCCATATATGGTGAACATACATAAGGCTAATCGGGTTACTTGACGAGCTCAACTAGTACGAGCGCACCTCGAGTTGATCGACATAAAGTGCGTAAGCACTTCATGTGGCCTAACCACTGTCGATGATCCAAGTACAACTCATATTCATCGAACACGTCCTGTGTGGCGAACAACCTCAACCACCAAACCAGGGCCTATTACTGATTACCTGGACTATACCATAGTCCCAAACACACTACAGAACAATAACATTCAAACAATTGATGGTGGTATGGGACACCATGGTCGAGCTGTCGACCTACGCTGGGGTGACGAGCCTCCCCGTAGTGACCAGTGAGCAACTCAAATTCATGACCCAAATACAGTGGTATGGGACACTGTATTCGAGCTGTCACCCTACGCTAAGGTGACAAGCCTTCCTGTGGTGACTTCGATTATAAACTAGACCTACGTTGAGGTGACAAACCTCCCGCAACGACCTGAACTTACCTATCCAGTGCTTTTAAATCAGGGGTGATGTTCCCCTATAACTTGCCTATCGTATGTGATTAACTAGGATTGACGACCTTAGATGGATCATTGTTTAGGTAAATGATATAAAGGGAGGTAACTTAGCTTCCTGAATCTGCTGTATGAATAAGCCTAATTAAATATTGGTTAACACGACCATGCACTGCATTGCATGTGCTTTAGCGAGGAAGCGCACGTGTAAGGAATGTTGCATGCACGATCGTGAGATGATGTCGCTGAGGGAGTGCAGGAAAGGGCATGCATCATTACAACATACCATTCTTTCATTAGCCAGAGTAGTTAGGAAATGCTTACTGCCTTGCTTTATCATTACTGCTTGACTGAATTGTTAACATGTTAACCTTTTCCTTATAGCTCCATTGAGTTGATCACTCACTCCCACTCTGGGACAGTGTTTTAAAACACCAACCAAACTCTGTTTTAGCTGCAGATGATGGCGAGCTAGGCTTACGAAACGGAGCCTGACTTTTACGACGATGAGGAGTTCTCTTATATGCAGCTATCAGGCGAATCTATGTAGACCATGCATGTCTTGACCGATGGGATTGCAGGGATACGAATTAGTTGAACATTACACTTTGCCATTTTGTATATTTTAAAACAAACATGTATATAATCAGCCTGGTGACATGATCATACTCTAGGGGTTTATAACTACTCATATACTTTATATATTTATCACAGTCTTCCGCTTGCTTAATCTAATTATCTCTGAAGTATGATATGCTGATTTAGTATAATCACACTCATGTTTAATGCACTATCCAGACAACATTTTATCATCATCACCTATGTTGCATAAGTGATGCATTGGAACTCGAGAGTTGAGCTTTGCTCGACCCCCGATTTTTGAGGCGTTACAAATGTATTATGTGATTAATGAAATGTCTCACTTTCTTTAATTAGAGGTCATCCACAAATCAGAAGTCAAACTTATTCTTGAGACTAATATTAAAATTGCTTTTAGTTTTATCCTCATTTGTATACTTCTTCATACACTTCCTCTTCAACAGTGACGTAGGAAGCCTTCTTAGCTTTATGGCTAAAGAATTTACAGAAAGATATGAAAATTTTTCTTTATATCATTATAAATAAATTTTTTTCAATGATCACTAGTTTTACATACTACTTTTTCAGCTTCTCTTTGTCAAACTTATGAGTAAAAAATTTACCTTAAGAGTCATCCCCTTTAGACTTAGTAAATGAAAGCAACTTTAAATGAGTAGTTAACCCTCCGAAATTCTTAATGTATAATAATTTGTAACGCATATATCTAATCTTCACCACACCATTAACTACGACTTATTCAAAGTCATCCCACACTATTAATATTTTCTTTTCTTTAGATGAAGCCAAAGACACTTCTCCCCCAATAATAAGAGGGGATGTGACTGACACACCGATGCTAGAAATAGTTGGGACTTCCACCCATTTATAAATATAAAGATAGAAAATCAACTTTTAAGCATTTATTAACACAAAGTGGTGTCGACTTAAATAACCCTTCAAAATTTATAGACTTGCCTAACTATGTAAATCAGTCACCTATTGGAGGTTGAATAGATTGTAATACTTTCATTTTTTAAATTTAAATGTCATGCCAGCATTCCTATTATCTCTCCAAAAATATTAATCATGAATTTGATTCTCATGTCAAGTATCTACACAAAGTGTGGATATTTAACGACGGAAATAAATGCAAGAAATATATCTAGAGAGAAAATGAGAGACGAACCGGAACAAGCGTATGCATTTAAATTAGAATATATGAAAACATTCTAATATATCTAACCTTAAATTGTAATTTTTTATTTATTTTTTTAAAAGACAATTTGATGATTTCTATACCTCCAAAAGCACACTGTATATATGCCTGTCAACATAGAAATTCTTAAATGAGCAACTAATTATCTTATACTATAATAATAAAATAGAAAAACCAATTTAACTAATTGAACAAATGATGAAAATTTAATCATTAACAATAAATAAATAATATATGTCTTAATGTAATTGATTATTATATATAATATAATATAAAATATATATTAAAATTAATTAACATCAAGCCAGGCTTCCACGGACAGCGGCTGACCGGTCGCCCAAATACAAATAAATAATAATATAGACTAAGTGTGTGTATAGTACTTTAAAATTAATTGACCCCGAGCCGGGTTGTCATTGACAGTGGCAGGCTGGGTGCCCAAATAGAGAGAGAGGAAGAGAGATAGGTAGAGATGCAGAGAGAGAGAGTTACCAGACAGAGAGGAAGGGACAAGCTCGGAGGTAAGATGAGCGTGTATGGGCTTAGGGCTCGGAATTAAATTCAGAGTCAATCCTACCCTCAAATTGACTAGAATCAACAAAATAACTTGAATTGATTGAGTATGGCTCACCTAAGTTTTAGATCATGCCACCTTTGACCAGATGCCCTAATTAGAACCCACAGAACTAGATGAACGGAGTGGATTGGACTACAAACCATTGTAGATCCCACCTTTGGAGTTACGAGTGCGTAAGGGGACGTGCACCCGCAGTGCACTAAGCTAGGCAGCCCGATCAAGCTCGGTTGACCTGATCCAAAGAAGGAAAGCTCCTTTTTTATTTTTCTCTTGCCCGTAACAAATGAGCGGACAGCGTTCGTCTTCGGCTGACTATGGCCCACCATTAAAGGTCACCTTGATGATCTAATCCATCCATCTTATAGGGAACCCAAAGCCTACCAATCCCTGCCCAATTTCACTCATCGGCTCACACAAACGTGCACACAATCTCAACCACAAACTGATCTGCGTGTGGCTAATCTTTCCAAAAACAGAAAAACTCCGTTCCTTCCTTCTCCCACGATGCGTTGCTCCCATAACAATCACAGTCATCCGTTCAAGAACATCTCAGCCCTTAGTGTTAGGGTTTTTCCAGCCACCATTTGCATTTTTAGTCGCCGCCGCACGATAAACTCGAACCCATTAAGTAAATGATAAAAATCATCAATTGAATGGGCCCCAGAATGTCCAGTGATCAAGTCCAAGCCATCCAGATGCTTTGGATCAGAAGATTAACCACCCAACAACTATTCGCCATTATCAGTGAGGTTATCTTCCTCGTGCGGCTGAAAGACCCACCATCCTTTAGTGGGCCCCGTTTTCTAATCAGAAATGTCCATTTGGTGGCCCCTAGCACCAGATAGCTATCCGTAACAATGGGTGTCCACCATGTAATCAAAACGGGGGATGGTTGGCTGATCTTTCTATTTGAGCTCACTTAGGGTAGAAGTTTAAAGCCACTAAACACTAGCTTGCCTCTGATTAGACACATCCGGACTGTCCATAATAAGTGTAGGGGGGCTTATAAAAGCCGCCCTTTTAGGGAAGCCCTTGTCCCAAAGAAAGAAATCAAGAGAGAGCTTGTTTGAGGCGCCACCGCACCGCACCACGCTTACTTGGACCAAGTTCGGTCTGAGTTTGGTCGCAAGCTTTGTCGGACCAGCAGAGGAAGAGGAGAGAAACCAGAGAAGAAGAGAGGAAACAGAAGAAGAGAGAGAGAGAGAGAGAGAGAGAGAGAGAGAGAGAGAGAGAGAGAGAGAGTGATGCCCTCCTTGCTGTCTGTTGCCACATCAGGCCATGGTGGAGTGGGTTCTCCATCTGGTAGAAAGCAAGAGGAAGAAAGAGTGAGCGAGGATAAAGAGAGAAGAGAAAAGGAGAGGCGAGGGAGAAAGAGAGAGACAGAGAGGTGCGACTGTGCTGCCGCACTGAGCCGGGTCGAGAGGTGGTTGTCAGGTCTGGATTGAGTTCAGACCGAGTTGGGTGCGGTTTGGTCAAGCCTAGACACTGTCTGGTCTAGGTGGAATCCCAACACAGAGAGAGAGAGAGAGAGAGAGAGAGAGAGAGAGAGAGAAGAAGAAGAAGAAGAGAAGAAGAAGAAGAAGAAGGAGAACAGAGGGTAGAAAGAGAGTGGGTTCGAGTGGTGACCTTGACTTGCTGCCGAGTCGAGTTGAGCTCAGACCTGGTTCAAGTGATAGGCTTGCTGAACGTTCCAGCAGGAAATAAAGGGAAAGAAGAAGCAGAAGAAGAAGAAGCAGAAGAAGAAGAAGAAGAAGAAGAAGAAGAGAGAGAGAGAGAGAGAGAGAGAGAGAGAGAGAGAGAGAGAGAAGGACAAGAAAAAAGGAAAAACAAGAAAGAGAAGGAGATGAAGAGAAAGGAAGAAAGGAAAAGGGAGAAGAGAGAGATTTGGGTGGTTGTTTCACCTACCGAGTCAATTCGGTTGAGTTGTTGGGCTGAGTTCAAGTTACATCAAATAGACCACACCTCAAGGTGAGTTAAAAACCTTGTATATTAGCCTTTCAGAAGAATTTTACTTATTAAATTCTTATTTGTGGTGATTATCTATTTCCCTCATTATCCTCATCTAGTTTTTCAACCATGTTAGATTCATATTAGTGGAGGTGATCCGAGTTGAACCCATTTCAATCAAAATTTGAGGTGAGGACTCGCCCTTTGAGCTTCCCGCTTAAATTCGTCAATCAGGACATAAATGATGCTTTGATTTTTCTCATTTAGTATCTCCTAAGTTACTTGATTGAGTTACTTATTTTACTATGTAAATATGCTAATCTGTTGCGAAATTGATTCTTGTGTTAGATAATGGTCATGTCTCTTTAATTTTAGCAAGCATAAATTCACATGCTATTTTTAGTTGTACCACCTGTTAATTAATTAGATGTTTGCTACTTGAGATTATTTGATGGATTGAATGGAACTCATTGTGGGCTTACCATCTTGCGGTCCATATTTGACATATGTGGCTTCGATTACATGTTTGCCTTACATGGCTTGGGCCACATATTTACTTACACAGCTTGGATCGCATATTTGTCCTTCGCGGCTTTAATAGAATATTGGCGCCCTTTTGTGGCTTTGTTGGTTATATTTATATAAACTTGTTGATTTTCGGGTTAAGCCGAAGTTCGTTTATCGATTTTCTAGCTATCTTGCGGAGTTCATACGATTTCTGAATGACGCTGAAGTTCCTATATATTTATTTTCTCTTCAATTTACAGTGTTCAGTCATATTCTGATTTCTGAGTGGAGCTGAAGTTCGCTTATCAACTTTCTAACCATCTTGCGGTGTTCACATACAATATGATTTTCGGGTGAAGCAGATATTTGAATTTTAATTTTCATTATACGGAGTTCGATATGATTTTCGGGTGGAGTTGAAGTTTGTTTATCGAAGTCGGAGTTCTTATGTTGATTCTTTCTTTATCTTGCGATGTTCAGTCGTATGGTGATTTTCAGGTGGAGCTAAAGTTCGTTTATCGATTTTCTAGCCATCTTGTAGAGTTCACATACGATATAATTTCTGGGTGAAGCAGAGGTTTAAATGTTGAATTCTATTATGCGGATTTAGTTATGATTTCTGGATGGATCTTAAGTTCGCTTTTCGATTTTCTAGCCATCTTGCAGAGTTCATACGATTTTCACATAATGTTGGATTGCCCAAATTGATTCTCTCTTCATTTTTTAGAGTTCAGTCATACTATGATTTTCGGGTGGAGCTAAAGTTCGCTTGTCGATTTTCTAGCTATCTTGTGAAGTTCACGTGCGATATAATTTTCGGGTGAAGTAGCAGTTTAAATGTTGATTTTTTATTTACCTTGTTGAGTTCACTTGTATTGTGATTTTTAGGTGGAGCGGGAGTTCGCTTAACAATTTTCTAGTCATCTTGTAGAGTTCATGTACAATGTGATTTTCGGGTGCAATAGAAAGTTGTATGATTGATTATTTGACTATCTAGACATGTTCACTTGCATTGTGATTGCTATTACATTTTTGTAATGATGAAATTATGTTGACTGACTTATTCTGAATATATGATCATGATTTTAAATTGTGTCATTTAATATGCCTCTTCTCATATCTCACAATCTATACTGGTTTATGAATGATGAGTGTGAGATCGTAGAGGGTACTCCTCCTTGCGATAGTCATTGATGCTATCGAACCATATCAGTTGATGCATGTGTAGAGTGAGCCGATGTTAATCACTGGATTGCTAGAGCAGATCGAGTAGCTGAGGAGCTATACGGGGTCCCTGCAATCCATATTGAGCTCCATCATTAGATGGTAGATTTCTATTTTTGTTTAATGGACTTTATTATTTGAGATTGTATAAGTCTTGTATGAGCACTATATACATTTGAATTTTTATGGTGTTTGGAATGTTTTTATATAATGCATGGTTTACTCTGCATACGTTTGCTGCTAATTCTGATTACTGATAAAATGGTTCAAATTTAGACTGAAATTTTAAAGGCTACCACTCGGGTCTTTGGAAAACGAGTATTATACTCGGGTTTTAAAAATCAGGGCATTACAAGATTGTAATGCTTTTAATTTTTTTAATTTAAATGACATGCCAAAATTCCGGTAGCATCTCTCATTATCTCTTTAGAAATATTAATCATGCATTTGATTCTCATGTCAAGTATGTACACAAAGATTGAATATTTGATAATGGAAAAAATGCAAGAAATATATTTAGAGAAAAAATAAGAGACGAACCGGAATAGACGCATTCGTTTAAATTATAATAAATGAAAACATTCCAATCTATCTAACCTTGAACTGTATAAAAATAAAATTAAAAAAAAAAAAAAAAAAGCATTTGATGATTTCTATATCTCCAAAAGCAATTGTATCTATGCCTAACAATATAGAAATTCTTAAATGTGCAACTGATTATCTTATACTACAATAATAAAATAAAAAAACCAATCTAACTAATTGAACAAATGATGAAAATTTAATCAATAACAATCTAACTAATTATTTAAAATTCTTTTAATTTAACGAAAAACATGATTCGTGTTAATTCTGACAATTTAACAATAAAGGTCAAACATGATTCACAATAAGCACAATTTACATTAATTCTAATTTAAGCTATTCATATTAATTCTAATTACATGATTAACGATGTAATATTTATTTTAATTCACATTTATTGTAATAAGTTAAAATAAACATCAAACCTGATTCACAATAATTTACAATTTAACATTTTAATAATAAATAGATAATATATGTATCAATGTAATTTATTATATATATTAAAATTA